>CM060910.1:480374802-482874802 GCA_030737875.1 Allium sativum | reverse complement strand
TCTATTATTTAATTTAATTAAATATTCACTATTATTTAATTCTATGACCATTCAAATCTCTAAATCGTTGTTTATATAATTAAATAAATAAATTATTCTATCGCTAAAATATGGGTCGTTACAATGGTACACCACCCGGAGCAGACATGCATGTATCTAGACTCTCCCACGTACGTATCGTCAAACATATTCGATGCCTAACCCGCACACTTATCGTGTGCGTGCTCGTGTTACGTGGTAGGGCTACACAAGAAACACGGAATTCAGTCGGGAGCTTTCCTAATATCTGTGCAGGCCCGCCTTTAAGAGTCTCTCGCACAAATATCCTTAGGGTCTATTTTCTATGGTGGCTATGGCCCCACCTCAGCCCCTCCCTCAACTAGTAAAGACTACAAGAGCTAAGCGGCTGTAACGGCCCAAAATTCAGGGTTGTTACAGTCTCCCCCACTTAGAAACTTTCCGTCCTCGAAAAGGAACGAAGCTAAAAAGTTATTTAGTTAACTAACTAAATTTTCATTCTTTTATTGATTTCAATAATTTTATTTGTTGATTAACTTCTCAAATATATATAATTTTTATATATTTGAAAATCATATTTTCTAAGATCGTATTAAATATAATCACAAATACGTTAATTATAGACTTGGCACTCTCAACTCATTCTAGGGCATTACTAACCCCATCTCTAATGAGTTTTCTCATTCTAGGATACTACTGATCCTATCTCTAATGAGTATTCTTATCGGATATTACTAATCCAATATCTGATGAGTCTTTTGTTCAGTTCTAACGAGTTGTACCCCAAAGATTTGAGCTAACCAGAGCTCTGATACCAACTGTAACGGCCCAAAATTCAGGGTTGTTACAGCTACAAGCCCCTAAGCAAACAATCTAAGCATACACGTGGCGTCTCCCCTCAACCACCGTCCCACGATAGTGAATGGTTAATGGTATCTTGGGTTTAGTTCTATTCTTTCCGCAACCTACTGGCTGTGGTGACAGGCACTCGACGACCTACTATCCTTGTTGGTCCTGACCCTCCACCTCCATTGAGGCAACCGCCGAATCACCTTTTGCCGTCACCGCGTACAACATTCTGATTGCCAAGTTATTCTTGCAGTCAAGGCCCACCCACCTAGTAGATACGCGCAGACCCAACCTCTGCGGGCACAACCTAAAACATCTTCCACCAAACAGAGGACTACTAGGAGAACCTTTAACGTCTCAGGAAGCCGCTTGCTTCCCCTTCCAGTCCGTCGGAGCCACCAGAATAATCAGACGAACGTGTGTTCCCCTTGTGCCTTATGACACTGTGATGATCTACCTCGTTGGGCTATTCATCCTATAACGTACGGACTGCTCCAAGTGCCTCAGTTTAATATGTCATTAGACCCTACGTCTAATCATTAATTACGCGCTTGCGCCACCTCTTCAATCTCCTCATTTAACTTGGTTATTCTCATTCACATTGACTTCCTTTTCAAGTTTGCCAATTCACCCTTGCTTATTAATTCCATTTATAACTTAAACCATTTAAGTTTATTAATACGCCTACAACATGTTATTCTCATAATCTATTCATTATTCCATCTTATGGTTACCATAATATGTTCTACTTAATTTATAATTAAGTACATCTTAATTCACATATACATTGATAAGAGAATAATTTCCTAAGTATCAACCCCGAAGACCGAAATCAACAACAGATTGACACTCATAGAATTACTCAACTCAACCAATCTCCTGTTATGTCATTCATATAACTTATGTTATCTTCATTTGTAGATTTATTCTTGCCTTTACAAGTTACTTAATTTACAATTAAGTACATCTTACCTTATTACATAAGTTATTTCATTTTCCCCTATCGTTCCTTATAACTTATCTTATTCCATAAGTTATAATTCCCACTTGTCCCTAGGACAAGCCTACCTATTATCTTTCTTATTCAAGTTCATTCATAATAGGTTATTATCATCATTCCCCATTTTGGCATTAATTAAGATTAACTTAACCTTTCCCATTTCTTTAGCAAATTTACTTAACACTTACTCAATTCAACTGGTTCGTAACACCACTACAGACTTAATTAGGTTAAGTATTCCAATTTAACAAATTATCCATGCTACCCATGTTACCAACTTAACCCCTTTTATTATATCCATATCAACCTTACGTGTGTCGCCTTGGTTAAGTGTTCATTATTATTTATTATGTCAGTAAACGCGTAAGACCTCTCACATTAGATTGTCGTTTGCGGTTGCTGGATATGCCCAGCAGTTCCAGGCAGACTTCTACAACATCTGAATCTAACCTCGTGTCTTGACACCATTACGGGTCCAATTTCCACCTAAGAACTCTCACATTAGATTACCATTTGCGGTTGCTGGATATGCCGGGCGGTTCCGGCAGACTTCTACAACAAACCAAATATAACCTCGTGTCTGGGGCGTTCATTATCTTTTTCTTAATCATGCCCAATTTCTAATCTTGGATTATAATATATTCCAATTACCCATAATTTCTAATTCAAATATTATGCTTACAATTCTAACCCAAGTTATGCCTATATTTCCAATTATACAAGTTATACCGAATTATGCCCAAACCAACTTCACAATTATCATCAATCTTATGCTAATTACTTTTATTTACATATTTCCCAAACCTTTCCATTTGCTCATATTTATTGCAATTATACCCCAAATTCCAATCATTAATTTTTCCCTAAATTACAGTCTTATATCCTAAATTACGCGATATTCCAATATTTTCTTTTTCAAATTTATACCCAAAAAATTTCAATTATCTCAATTTTATTTGTGCGAATGTTTTGGCGAGATTGGCCTAGGCTCGAAGGTAGCCTAGTCTTAAAATAAAAAGGGAAATAGAGGGAGAAGAACAGAATGGACATAAAATTAAGACTGAAATTAAAGCATGTTATCAAATTAATCTTTACATAAATGGGGAACGTCGAACGATAGGTATACTATTATTCAAAATCATAATTTAAACCCACTCACCTTAATTTTCTTTCCAATTTTGAATTTAGAACCTTACTTGTAGCGTAAATCTAGGCGTTGTTGTTGTAGATCCGATCTTTGCACAATCCTACTTTGATTTGTTGATCTTTGATTTCGCTTAATTTTTATTTTTAGAATAGATTTTGGAGGAGAAGAGAAGAGAATTGCTTGAGGAAGAAAAGAGTAGAGTTTTGACGTCTCTTCTGAAATTATGAGAGTGGAAGAAAACCTAGCCATCTACTTATAGGTGGGTTAGAAGAACTGAGCCCTTAGGATTAAATAAAAACTCATCTAAACCGTCCATCTCACCCTAGAAAAGAACATTTCAGAACCCAGCCAACACAGCCAAGGTGCGTTGCACCCATAAACCATGCGCAGGGGCATATGCTATTATTATTATATATATTTTTTCTCTTTTTGATTTGAAATTTTATTCATTGCACATAAATAAAATTTCAAGGCAATCTTTTCTTTGTTTGTTTGATTGCTCCTTTGTTCGCGTGCAATGCTTGTTCTAACTTATATTTATTTATATTCCACCTTTGTGCGTAAACTAGGTAATTGTATGTGAACTATTATTTGTCTTATTCTTCCTCTAATCAATTAGATGATTTAATTCTCTTTTTAACCACTGAATGCTCTTAAAAGAAACCGCCTTAACCCTTTTCACACTTAGTGCTCTTTTAATTAAAAAGAAACCGCCTTATTTCTTTCTAATTAATGCATTACTATACTATTTTTAACGTATAGTAACCTTTTTCCTTCATGCATTTAATTCTTTTGACATTTACTTACTTTAGTTGCTCATTCTTTCCCTTTCATACACTTATGGCGTTTCTTTTGTGCCATTAGATTTATTACTTATCCTTATATATACATACATACATACATACATACATACATATATATATGCGATCTACCTCCTTCTTTTAATTAATTCTTCGCTGAAATTATTTAATTGCACGCCCTAATTTCAATCAATTCACTAATTCTTCCTTTTATTTTAATTTATGTTCATACACATGTATGATTGCATGCATAAACAATACAAACTTCCTTTTATTAATTTTATTCTTAATTATGCATATATTCATATGCACGTAATTAATTGCATGCGTTAAATTCTTAACCGTCATGTGTACGTATATATATATATATACACACACACACACATCTTTCTTATTTTCACGTAATTAAATTTATTTATTAATCGCTCATTACCTTCTTCTTTTCACACATCATCTTTTAATTAAACTGCGTTCACACTAAGCCACTTTTTCGCCATTCCCCTAAAACAAAAAATATTGCGTTGGCGGAAATCGAACTATTTACCTATTGCATGCAAGTCACATGCTCTAACCAATTAGGCTACTTAGTCTTTTATTAACAAGGCTTAGGACAATGGTAACTATTATTGTTTTCTCATTCCTCCATTTCATGTTTTGTTGGAATATTTAATTTAAAGAAATATTTTTCATCTTAAATCAGATTTCTGCAGCCCATAGGTCTAAATTGACTAGAAAATCGCCACGAACGCAATGACACTAATTTCGTGACCAAATTCTAGAAGCTCTTCAAATTTCTCTTTTTCTTTTCAAATGTTCGCATGCATTTCTTCGCATTTCATGTATTGCATGTAATTTCTTTTATTAATCTTTTTCTTCATTTCATTGCATGAACTTATTACATGCAATTTATTTGTCATTATTTAATTTTTCTCTTAAATATATGTATGCATATAATATATATACATATTTCAACTTTTTTTAATTTCATTAAAAATGTCGGGTGTTACATTCTCCCATCCTTAAGAAATTTCGTCCCCAAAATTTGATAGGGATTAAATAGATAATCTCTCACATAATATCCATCCATCATGTGTGCATCCAATTTTTGCAAACATTGTGCGCATGTGCAAAGTGAAATACATCATAGTAATGCATGTATGCCTAATTTGGTATCACATATATGTATGCAAATTTTTAAAATCTCTTCCAAAACATGATGCTCACATCCTAAATATATACTTGCAGTTCTATATGAATGCAATATTTTTGAAAACCAGAATAGCTTTCATCCAAAATTTCCCACACTCTTATAGACTAAGAACATAGTTCATCCAGTTGTTGCATCCAAAACCCTACCAACCATCATTAAATTTTTAAATTTAGAAAAAACTATTTTTTTAAATTCGATTTCATATGTTACAAAAAGGTATAAAACGGAAGAATTTACATTTTCTGTTTTTCTTTTATGTACCTTTTCTAATTGTACTTGGATTTTATGTAACCACTCTATAAAGATTTCTTATTTTCCAATCCAAGCACAACCCACATAAGAAAATTTTCTTTTCTTTTTCAACTTATCTTGGAAAAACTTTCATTTTTATCCATCTTTTCTTAAAAATTTTATTTTATTTTCTCGTCACGTTTGTTGCTTTACTGATTTTTTTTTTTTAACATTTTCCTTCCAAAAATTAAACGTGTTAAAACTTTATTCTCTTCTCCAAAACTTTCTTTTGCCAAACCATAAAAACATGTCACAAAATAAAAATCCAAAACATTTTTTTTTCAAATCGCAAAACTGGAGTAGACAAGGACAACTATAGGGTTACATTGTTTATACCTACAATGTTAATTTTGACTGCTTTCTACAAGGTGTAAAAATCTACTCTATTCTTACTCTTTACAACTTATTTTGTACACCCAACAAAATTTCTTTTTAAAACAATAATCATTATTTTACAAAGTATACCCCACTTTAGTTTAAAACCCAATATGCATTTTTCAAATATGTTTCTTACATATCTCTTTCACACATCAAAAATACTTTTAAGATTAAGACTTGAAAACATCACAAATTCATTCGTCCAAACTTTTATAATTTCAAGTTATTAAAAGTTAATCACTGGGTTAGACTCAAAGTGGGTCTCCAACTCAACTAGACTTTCCTAGACACCCCCACAAATTCAATTCTTTCAAAAAAAAATATTCCTAATCCATTTTCCTCTTTCTATTAAGTGGGTTCCTCAATGGATCTAGGTTTATATATACACACACACACACACATATATATGTATATATACAGATATATATAATATTTATATTTTGAAAATACAAATACGTTCACTCATTATCTATATAGGATCCTAAACCGAAGCTCTGATACCAAATGTAACAACCCGAACTCCGACGGACCGACTTTTCCAAAAACCCAATCCATTGAAACCTGAGTTGGTTTGCTCTGGTATCCTACAGAAAAGACAGAGACATAAAACATGTCAGAGTTCGGAAAATATCTCACAGCGGAAGGAATAAAACATAATGTAATTAAAACATAGTTTTACCTTAATAACAATACTGCTAAACCAGTATCCAAAGCTATACAGTCTCTGTCAAAAACCTAACCTGCGAATGTTATGAGGAGGGAGGGGGGTCAGAACATAAGTTCTGGTGACTGGACTTAAATTACACTTCTGGATAATCCTACTTATATCGTTCAATCACATTTTTTTATTTATTAGGTTATCTGTGTTATTAGCGCTCAAGGCTTACACACACACCTCACACCCATCTACTCCCTAGTAGATTAACCTAATATAATGTTTATGTAGCAACCCCCAAACTGAGGTACACCCCATGGTACCCCACTCGCACGGTCTCCTCCATACCACCACATTTATGTGCACAGTCCCTCATCCTATGCCATAGTAACGTACATATCTCGTTACATATATAACAATGCTACATCCGCATAGAACCACTATCGCTGTACTACGTAAGTGTACCGACTGCTATCCTTGAACTTTTTCATCGAGGTAGATTCCTTCGTCGAGTAATGCCCCAGAGTCTATGATACACCGCCCAGAGCAGACATGCATGTATCTAGACTTTCCCACCTACATATCGTCAAACGTATTCGATGCCTAACCCGCACACCTATCGTGTACATGCCCGAGTTCCATGGCAGGGCTACACAAGAAACACAGAACTCGGTCGGGAGCTTTCCTAATATCTGTGCAGACCCAGTTTAAGAGCCTCTCACATAAATATCCCTAGGGTCTGTTTTCTATGGTGGCTATGGCCCTACCTCAGCCCTTCCCTCAACTAGTAAAGACTACTAGAGTTAAGCAACAAGCCCCTAAAAAAACAATCTAAACATCCATGTGGCGTCTCCCCTCAACCATCGTCCCACGATGGTGAATGGTTAATGGTATCTTGGGTCTAGCTCTAGTCTTTCCGCATCCTACTGGCTATGGTGACTGGCACTCGATGACCTACTATCCTTGTTTGTACTGACCCTCCGCCTCCGTTGAGGCAGCCACCGAATCACCTTTTCCATCATCGCGTACAACATTCTGACGACCAAGTTATTCTTGCAATCAAGGCCCACCCACCTAGTTGTTACGCGCAGACCCAACCTCTACGGGCATAGCCTAAAACATCTGCCACCACACAGAGGACTACTAGGAGCACCTTTAACGTCTCAGGAAGCCGCGTGCTTCCCTTCCAGTCCGTCGGAGCCTCTAGAATAATTAGATGAACGTGCGCCCCTCTCGTGCCTTATGACACCGTGATGATCTACCTCGTTGGGCTATTTATCCTATAATGTACGGACTGCTCCAAGTGCCTCAGTTTAATATGTCATTAGACCCTACGTATAATCATTAATTACGCACTTGCGCAACCTCTTCAGTCTTCTCATTTAACTTGGTTATTCTCATTCACATTGACTTCCTTTTCAAGTTTAATAAGTTACCCTTGCTTATTAATTCCATTTATAACTTAACCCATTTAAGTTTATCAATAAGCCTACAACATGTTATTCTCATAATCTATTCATTTTTCCACCTTATGGTTACCATAACATGTTCTACTTAATTTATAATTAAATACATCTTAATTCACATATACATTGGTAAGAGAATAATTTCCTAAGTATTAACCCCGAAGACCGAAATCAACATCAGATTGACACTAGAGAATTAATTAACTTAACCAATCTCCTGTTATGTCATTCATATAACTTATGTTATTTTCATTTGTAGATTTATTCTTGCCTTTACAAATTAATAATTTACAATTAAGTACATCTTACCTTATTACATAAGTTATTTCATTTTCCCTTATCGTTCCTTATAACTTATCTTATTCCATAAGTTATAATTCCCACTTGTCCCTAGGACAAGCCTACCTATTATCTTTCTTATTCAAGTTCATTCATAATAGGTTATTATCATCATTCCCCATTTTGGCATTATTTAAGATTAACATAACCTTTCCCATTTCTTTAGCAAATTTACCTAATCCTTACTCAATTCAGCTAGTTCGTAACATCACTATAGACTTAATTAGGTTAAGTATATTCCAATTTAACAAATTATCCATGCTACCCATGTTACGTACTTAACCCCTTTTATTATATCCATGTCAAACTTACATGTGTCGTCTTGGTTAAGTGTTCATTATTATTTATTATGTCCGTAAACGCGTAAGACCTCTCACATTAGATTGTCGTTTGCAGTTGCTGGATATGCCGGGTGGTTCTGGGCAGACTTCTACCGCATCTGAATCTAACCTCAAGTCTTGACATCATTACGGGTCCAATTTCCACCTAAGACCTCTCACATTAGATTACCGTTTGCGGTTGCTGGATATGTCGGGCAGTTCCGAGCAGACTTCTACCACAAACCTAATCTAACCTCGTGTCTTGGGCGCTCATTATCTTTTTCTTAATTCATGCCCAATTTCAAATCTTGGATTATAATATATTCCAATTACCCATAATTTCTAATTCAAATATTATGCTTATAATTCTAATCCAAGTTATGCATATATTTCCAATTATACAAGTTATATCGAATTATGCCCAAACTAACTTCATAATTATCATCAATCTTACGCCAATTACTTTTATTTACATATTTCCCTAACCTTTCCAATTGCTCATATTTATTGCAATTATATCCCAAATTCCAATCATTAATTTTTCCCTAAATTACAGTCTTATATCCTTAATTAAGCGATATACCCATATTCCCTTTCTCAATTTCATACCCCAAATTTTCCAATTATCTAAATTTCATTCGTGCGCATATTTTGGCGAGATTGGCCTAGGCTCGAAGGTTGCCCAATCTTAAAATAAAAAGGGAAATAGAGGGAGAAGAACAGAATGGACATAAAATTAAGACTGAAATTAGAGCATGTTAACGAATTAATCTTTACATAAATGGGGAACGTCGAATGATAGGTATACTATTATTCAAAATTATAATTTAAACCCACTGACCTTAATTTGCTTTCCCAATTCTGAATTTAGAACCTCGCCTGTACCGTAAATCTAGGCGTTGTTGTTGTAGATCCGATCTTTGCACAATCCTACTTTGATTTGTTAATCTTTGATTTCGCCTAATTTTTATTTTTAGAATAGGCTTTGGTGGAGAAGAGAAGAGAATTGCTTGAGGAAGAAAAGAGCATAGTTTTGACGTCTCTTCTGAAATTATGAGAGTGGAAGAAAACCTAGCCATCTATTTATAGGTGGGTTAGAAGAACTGGGCCCTTAGGATTAAATAAAAACTCATCTAAACCGTCCACCTCACCCTAGAAAAGAACATTTCAGAACCCAGCCAACACAGCCAGGGTGCATTGCACCCATAGACCATGCGCAGGGGCATATGCTATTATTATATATATATATATATATATATATATTCTCCTTTCGATTTGAAATTTTATTCATTGAACATAAATAAATTTTCAAGACAATCTTTTCTTTCTTTATTTGGTTGCTCCTTTGTTTGCGTGCAATGATCGTTCTAACTTATATTTATTTATATTCCACCTTTGTGCGTAAACTAAGTAATTGTATGTGAACAATTATTTGTCTTATTCTTCCTCTAATCAATTAGATGATTTAATTCTCTTTTTAACTACTGAATGCTCTTAAAAGAAACTGCCTTAACCCTTTTCACACTTAGTGCTGTTTTAATTAAAAAGAAGTCGCCTTATTTCTTTCTAATTAATGCATTACTATACTATTTTTAACGTATAGTAACCTCTTTCTTTCATGCATTTAATTCTTTTGACATTTACTCACTTTAATTGCTCATTCTTTCCCTTTCATACGCTTATGGCTTTTCTTTTGTGCCATTAGATTTATTGCTTATCTTTATATATATATATATATGTATATGTATATGTATATGTATATATATATGTATATATATATGTATATGTGTATGTGTATATATATATATATATATATATGCGGTCTACCTCTTTCTTTTAATTAATTCATCGCTGAAATTATTTAATTGCACGCCCTCATTTCAATCAATTTACTACTTCTTCTTTTTATTTTAATTTATGTTCATGCACATGTATGATTGCATGCATAAACAATACAAACTTCCATTTATTAATTTTATTCTTAATTATGCATATATTCATATGCACGTAATAATTAATTGCATGCGTTAATTTCTTAACCGTCACATGTACGTATATATATATATATATATATACATCTTTCTTATTTTCACGCAATTAAATTTATTTATTACTTGCTCATTACCTTCTTCTTTTTACACATCATCTTTTAATTAAACTTCGTTCACACTAAGCCACTTTTTAGACATTCCCCTAAAACAAAAATTATGGCGCTGGCAGAGATCGAACTCTATACCTCTTGTATGTGTAATAACCCGGAAATCTGGGCCAGTTTGAAAATTTTATTTTGGCCATTTTATTGAATTTTGATTATTTAAAATGAATTATTTTAAATAATATCGATGAGAAATTTATTTTGAATATAATTCGAACATATATATTTATTCGAATCGTCGTTAGAATATAAATATTTATTTTAAATTATAAATGGAATTGAAAATGGCGCGGTAGTTCGATAATTCGATTTCAAAGTTCAAATGAATGTACCGGGTGCAAAATAAACCGGATTTTAGTGAAACCAAAAATATTTGAATTTAATTGATAATATCTTTCCAACGAATCCGAAAAATCAAAATTTCATAACGGGAATCAAAAGTTATGGTCAAATGAAAATTCTGAATAGTCGCAATGGAATTCAGGCCCTTAAGAATGGGAATTTTGCAAACGACCTCGGATTTCGACGAAACCACTTTTGTTGGGTCTGTGATGTAAAGTTATTGCTAGATTTCAAATTTCATAATTTTTCGAATCAATATGTGAGCGTGGCAAAAGAAAACGTGTTAGACCAGTTTCAGTTGATTTTAATCGACTGGAAAATGGCCATTTTTCATACGGTCTCAGAATTTGACGAAAATAGTTTTGTTAGGACCGTATCGTCAATACGAAGCTAGAAAATATTTTTCTGGAATTTTTCGAGTTAGTATGTGGCCCCGGTAAGTTGAATTGTGCGTCCAAATTCAATATATGGAGTTATATGTTGATTTTGACGAGAACTAATCGAAATAGTCGAATCAGCCTGCGATACAAATGCCATTGTGTTCGGAATGGGGGTAATTACCTAGGGACGACAGGTGGTGGGCCTCGTTTAGAGGTCGTATGAAAAAGTCAACTTTCAGAAATTAAATAATTAAAATAATTAAAAATAAAACCCCCCTTTCCCTCTCCTATACCTTGCCCCCCGTTTCATCATTCAGAAAAGAAAAAAAACCCTAAACTAATCGCGCCGCCCCCCCCCCCCCCACCATCAGCGACGCCACCGCGTCGATCGACCCCCCCCCCCTCCATCTGCCGCCCGCGCGACCCCCCTCCTCCATCTGCCACCCGCGCGACCCCCCCCCCCCTCCTCCATCTGCTGCCTGCGAAACCCCCCCTCTTTCTGTTGCGATGCGCGACCCCCTTGGCCACCTCCCACGCTCCGACGACTTCCCCCTCCGCCTGCAACACTCCGGCGCGCCCTTCCTCAGCTCGATTCCGACAGTGAACCCCCTCCAAACGAAGAACAGTAAGTGTGTTTTTAATTTAATTTAATTTATCTATTTTATATGAAATTTGCTTTAAAAATCTGAAATGATATAAATGTATAGATTTGAAAATAAAATCGTGATTTTTATAATGTATTCATATAAATAAAGATGCGATTTTTATACGGTGTTCATATGGACGAAAGATTAGATTTTTATTTTATATATGAAGGGAAAGATTATATTTTTCTATATGAAAAGATTACATTTTTATAAAAGAAAAGATCAGATTTTTATTCATATGAATTGTATGTAAAAATTAGATCTTTATTCATTTAGAAAAAAATTCGATTTTTATATATTGAAAAGCAAATTAAAAATTCGATTTTTATATATTGAATAGCAAAGTAAAAATTCGATTTTTATATATTGAATAGCAAAATAAAAATATGATTTTTATACATTGAATAGCAAAGTAAAAATTCGATTTTTATATATTGAATAGCAAAGTAAAAATTCGATTTTTATATATTGAATAGCAAAGTAAAAATATGATTTTTATACATTGAATAGCAAAGTAAAAATATGATTTTTATACATTGAATAGCGAAGTAAAAATTCAATTTTTATATATTGAATAGCAAAGTAAAAATGGGATTTTTATATATTGAATAGCGAAGTAAAAATTCAATTTTTATATATTGAATAGCGAAGTAAAAATGCGATTTTCATATATTGAATAGCAAAGTAAAAATTCGATTTTTACATATGTAGTGGCTACGAGCAACGAAAGTGACAAGAGGCAAGAACGGCGAAGATTTCTACCTAAGAAGAGTCGTGGCGTTGGATTAGCAACTCTGTGAGAACTTCTCACCTTTTAATTTTTTTTTCTAGTTAAAAATATATACTAGGATGCATACGGTGTTTAGTAGCACCCGACACCCGTCATCCACAGACCATGGATGGCTTGTATGTTTGATTGTTTGTTGTGGTGAAAATTGATTGTGTGATGTGATGTGAAATGAAATAAAATATTTGTATAGTTGAAAATATTTTATAGTTAAAAATAGAATTTTTAATGTGTATATGAAATGAAATAAAAATAAACAAATCGGACGATTTGTTTATATATACACACATTTGACTGATATTTATTAGGACGATAAATTTTACACATCGCCCAACTGCACAAATAAAATCTGTGTTTGATTGTTTGAAACCCCACACGGGTATTGGGATGATATATGACATACACTAATCCCAATAATTAGTTGTATGTCGATTGATTGATTGGCAGACTGCTGTGAGCGTTAAATATTTATATTTGATGCTTATACAGTGTAGAATGCACTTTGGATGATGGTTGATTGTTCATCGTTGTTATTGTATACATGTGCTGTAGAAAATCCATATAATCAACATTATATGGAAATTGATTGGGCCTCATTCCATATTTGAAATAGAGATATTTGAAATAGAAATATTTGAATAGAAATATTTGAAAAAGGAATATTTGAAAATATGAATATATGAAGCCGTGTTGATTAGATTTACGCCATTTCGACGTGAACGATATTTATATTGATTTTATTCATTTTATAACGAATATCGAAAGTGATTTCAAAATCTGAAATTTTGAAAAGAATTGAAATTCGAATTAAATTGAATAGAAGTGAATTCGAATTAAATTGAATAGAAATGAATTCAAATTGAAATTGAATCGAAGTGAATTCGAATTAAATTGAATAGAAATAAATTCGAATTGAAATTGAATAGAATTGAATTCGAATTGAAATCGAAAGGAATTGCATTCGAATTAAAGTGAAATTGAATTGAAATCAATTTGAAATCAATTTGAAATGAATTTAAAACAAATTTATATTGGAATATTCAATTTTGATTTGAAATTGAATATGAAGTTGAAACCGTTTTGAAAATGAATTTAAAACGATTTATAAAGCACATTTTGAATTGAAATCGACGAAGTATATATTATATATATTATATATATAATATAATGGCCTGAATAGAACGCGCCGCGCCGCGGCAGTTCGTGAATTTCGACCATTGACTTCGAATGGATATTGCGGGAGATCCGACCGTCGGATTCTCCTAAAACCGGAACCGTTGGGTTCGTATTGAAAAGAGCTTTCTAATGAATATTAGAAATTTGAAATCTAATGGTTGGATTTGGAATTATGTCCAAATCAAATTTGGAAAAGGTCGCTATAAGTGCAGTTCGATGGCCGTTGATGGAAATCGACTGTACGGGCCTTGATAAAATTATTAAAAATAGTAATAATTTGTGTAAAATCATAAGAAATGATTTGTGAAGAATTGGGATGAAAAACTCCATAGTTGAAAAGATAAAAATAGATTTTTATCGAAATGAACTAGTTTTGAACTAGAATTATAATTCTATTTATTTCTAAAATAAATAAAGTGGATTTGAAATGGTTTTGAAAATAACTAGAATTTCCAATATATAAAGTGGGAATGGATTTGAATTGAAATTGTCTTTGGAATATTTCGATGTTTGATTTCGTGATTATACAGATGTTGTTATGGAAATTTGAAAGATATATATATATATATATATATATATATATATATATATCGTTATTTCCAATACGATATTTGTTGGTCGTAGAATTTGATGTTGAATATAAGCCGATATATTTTCTATTCAGAGCCTTGTATTTAATATCAAATGTGATTTGGGTTTGTCGTGAATGGTGTCTTGACTAATGAAACACCCCACCTCCGTTAGGGTCACTCTCAAAGGGAATGCCCTAATTTTGGTGGAGGTTTATAAGTACAAATCACAGATATACAAGACAGATATAAGAACACATATTTGTAAACAGCGGAAGAACAACAAACTTTATTTCTTAAAGTCAAATACGTGTTACAACAACATCCTTTCCAAAAACATAACATAACACTTTCATAATCTGTCTTGAGTACATTATTTAAAGAAGCATAAATAAAACATAGATAAAATGCAAAAGCCCCATAGTGGATTGTCCAAAGCCATAGTTCAAAACAGGAAAGTCCAAGCAATACATTTCTCTTCTTCTTCAAGCTGGATGGTAAGGCTGGTCAAGCTGCTGTGTTCCCTCCCTGAGGACCTGGGGGGGGGGGGGGGGGGAAACGGAAGAAAGAAGACGAAAGAAAAGTAGAGTCAGACATAATGCCTGAGTAAGTCTAGTACTATTTTGTCTATGAATAAAGAACTGGGTGTGATAAGTATAAACAAGAAGTGGGCAAGCACCATAAACTTGGTTAAGTTGTCTAGGGTCGAATATACTATCGTACCCCATGTTAATCTCTGAACCCATATAAACTAGTTTCCAATTTGCACCCCAAAATCAGGGTGATGTGATCCATTCTATGATGATCGGCTCCTACTCGCATAGTTACATGTGTCTTACGGCCCCCGATGTTGTAGTTACCTATGCTGGTCCCACCATGGGGTGTATCAAGTCCCATAGTGGCAACCCGACACAACCTTAGAGTGCACAGGTATGCTACTGGTGTCCAGTGCCTTATTTTTCTGCACCGGAGTGTGTGCACGCCCGCACTCCGTTAGAACCTACACTGCTACACCACCGCCGTCGATTTGACCTCTTACAATCAGCCCAGTAATCGTGCCCCACCCTGCCTAGTTTCAGGGTATCCTGATACACCTTTTAGGGTTACTGCTGAAAAGGGTCCCCCGTTACTAGGTTTTCTATCTCTAGCCAACATGCTAAGTTGGTTAAGTGTTTTCTAACCTAACCCCCACCAGTCCGTTTAGTTTAGCATGTTCCATTTTGATTAAGTCTTTAGTTCACTTAATCCTAACAATCCTGACTCAGCCTTAATTGTCTTATTAAGGCCCTGACCTCTCACATTAGACAGGTATTGTTGTGGCTGCCTGTTGCCGGTTGGTTCCGGGCAGTCTTACGCCACAACTCAGTCTAACCTCGGGTCCTTATTGGGCTCCATGTTTAACCTCCCACATTGGATAGGTATTGTTGTGACTACTGGACAGCCGGGCGGTTCCGGGCAGGTTTACATCACAACTCAATCCAACCTCGGGTTAAACACATCGTATTTTCTAAATTTACATATTTTGTCATTCTTCTTTATTTCTTATATGTAAATATTTGCGGCTCATTATTAAGTTAATGGTGTAAAGGTTACACCAATCATGGGCCCAACCCATACTTGAATTTGGGCCCTTCTATTTTATATTTTCATTCATTAATAATTTTAACCCAACGTTATTTTCCCCCGTTTAACACGTCCGTTTATATATTTTGGGCTTAGCCTTTTAAAGCCCAAATTAGCCATGCGAAAAGGGGAGGCTTAAAGCGTGATTACATACACAAAGAGGGGAAGGTGAGCGCATGAACTTGCAATATGACGTTGGGAATACAAAATAGAAACTGGTGTACTTGCATAGTAGTGACATATACTTTGGTCATAAAACATAGGTGACATGAATCAAAGCATGTGAACTTGTAATTGAGATATCATTATTGACACATGAACCTATATTTTTATTTAGGCATAATGTCAAACATAAACATGGCATAAATATTTCTAGCATAAGCATAGCATAATGTCAAACATAAGCATGGCATAAATACTTCTAGCATGAACATAGCATAATGTCGAACATAAGCATGGCATAAATACTTCTAGCATGAACCTAACCTAGCCATGTACCACATATGTCATCATATAATTCTTGTAAACAAGATAGACTTAATTATGGATTTCAATTATGCCAAATATCATTCATAGCCTAGCCATATTCATAAGTTTGCAAATAGGTTTTCTAGTACAAAAGCATGGCTTAATACATGATGCCAAATTCTCAACATAATTTCCTATGGATTATAATAACCAAACTTGTTCCAATTACTTACAAAATGATTTATGCACAAAAATATACATCATGGTGGCATAGAAGCAAAACCCCAAACTTGCATAAATTTAAATCAACTACATACATGTAGCTTCAACATGGATTACATAATTTGCGAAATATTCCAAACGTATACTTGCATAGAACTACCGCATGTAGTTCTTTATAACATGAATAACATAATCCATAAATATCCAAACGTATATAATATTTCAAATTGATAAGAACGCACAAATATGAATAACTTTATTGCCACAATTCAAGCATACAAACTAACACAATTGTTTATTCATACCAAAGTAATACTCTACTTACAATGGTGTGATGAATTCTCTAATTTAGGGATTGAAGACGCAAATTCCTTTGTTGAATTGATTCGTTTAGGTTTCTTTAAGCTTTAGAATCTTCCTCCTAATCCTCTCTCAAATTTGGTGGCTACTCCTAGTCGTTCCTCAGCAACATGGCGGCTATGTTCTTATTTTTGAATGAATAGATTAGGGTTTAGTCTAGGGTTGTTTATATAGAGGTTAGGAACTGATTAGGACCATTGATGTTGCCTGGATTGATCGTAGCCATTCATTCGATAGAGAGACCAATTAAAACTTGCCACCTAGCCCTAGTGACAAAGCAGACCACAGAAAATCGGCCAAACACAGACCTGGCCAGCCAGGTTGGCTGGGCTCGACCAGGTCGACACCCCTGTCGACAGGGCTGTCGACAGCCCTGTCGACATGGGTAGCCCAGGTCGACAGCCCAGTCGACCTGGGTGGCCTAGGCGGGTGTTTATCCGCCCTGGCCCATTGGGCCCGATTTTTAATTATTTTATTCTGTTTGAATTTTAAATTTGATTCAAAACTTCCGAAGGCCATATCTTCTTCATACGGACTCCGTTTTTCGAAAACTCGGACTCTATTTCGCGTATTTTTCCGAGACGAACGCAATGGCGTATCCCGTTTCCCTTGGTTCTTTGATTTCAGATTAATTATACTTTAATTTGTTAATTTCACAGTTATAGAATTTTCGGGGTGTTACATTCTCCCCCACTTAAAAGGATTTCGTCCCCGAAATCTTCAAGCTAGGAGGAATGTATATCCTAACATCCAATCATCCATCTACTCATCCATCAAACACGAGCATCCATTGTCCTTAAAAGACTTCTAATGCTTCATGATCATATGCGAAGTGTGTGTGTACATGTACTTATCTAATGCAAAATCAGGCGGTCTACTGATTCAGTTGACCTCCTTAATGCGAATTATGTAAGTGCCATGAATCCATTATGTATGCAAATTTTCCTATTCATGATTCTACATGAGTGCACAACTATTCAATACAAATGCAGCATCCACATGACAACACATTAAAGTTCAACCACATACGAATGCAAACATATATGCATATGCAATATGAAGTGACTGAGCCGATCTAAAACCTAGATTGTGTGTGTATATGCAACCACGAGCAACCACTAGCAATCACTTGCAACCACTTGCAACCATCATCCATAACATGTTTCAATTACATGTTTCCATCCAAAGGGTTTCTACCTAAAAGATAAGGTCGAGGAAATATACCTAAAAAGATAGATAAAAGCGCAACTTAAGGAAAAGGAAAGATCAAGGATGTACCCTCGAACAGAAAAGGGTAGGCTGTACGGATTCTAGCTTCAGTTTCCCAAGTCGCGTCTCCCTCGGCGTCGCTCCACTGAACTTTGACGAGCTTGACTTCGCGGTTGCGTAGCTTCTTCATTTCCGTTCCTAAGATGCGGGTTGGAACTTTCCTTATGGTTGCTTCGCGTTCCACTTCGGCCTCTTCGAGTATATTTGGCTCTACCACTTCAGCAGACTCATGCAGACATTTTCGGAGATGAGAAACGTGAAAAACGTTGTGGACTCCAGCCAACTTCTCGGGTAGCTCTAATCTATAGGCCATTTTCCCAATTTTCTCGATGATAGGGAATGGTCCTACGAACCTTGGTGCTAGCTTTCCTGTGGTTCCAAAACGAACAACGTTCCTTAGCGGTGATACCTTGAGAAAAACTCTGTCTCCAACCTCAAATTCAAGGTCGGTCCTTCTCTTGTCGGCGTAGGACTTTTGTCTGTCTTGTGCCGTCTTCATCCTTCTTCGTATTAAGTCTACTTTCTCTGAGGTCTCTCGGATCATATCTGGTCCAAGTATGAGCTTATCAGTAGACTCCCACCAACAAGTGGGCGATCGGCACGGTCTTCCATATAAAGCTTCGAAGGGCGCCATTCCAATGGTTGCTTGATAGCTGTTGTTGTAGGCGAATTCCACCAAAGGAAGGTGGTCTTCCCATGTCCCTCCGAAGTCAAGGACGCATAGTCTTAAAAGGTCTTCCAAAACTCTGTTCACTCTCTCTGTTTGGCCGTCGGTTTGGGGATGATAGGCTGTGCTCAAGCATAACTGCATTCCTACTGCTTTTTGCAGACTCCGCCAAAATTCACTGGTGAAGATGGGGTCTCGGTCACTAACAATGCTAGATGGTATTCCATGGAGTCGAACGATTTCCTTAAGGTAAAGTGATGCTAGGGATGAGGCAGTCCTTTTACTTTTGACAGGTAAAAAGTGGGCGCTTTTAGTAAGCCTATCCACTGTTACCCAAATGCTAGTGTTGCCTCTCCTAGACCTAGGCAGCCCATCGATGAAGTCCATTGAGATGCTATCCCACTTCCACTGCGGGACCTCCAAAGGATGTAGCAGTCCGCCAGGCTTTTTCTGTTCTGCCTTAACCTGTTGGCACACCATACACTTAGAAACGAACTCTGCCACGTCCTTTTTCATGCCGTTCCAGAAGAAAGTCCTTTTTATGTCTTTGTACATTTTATCCCCACCTGGGTGTATCGTCATCTTGGAGTGATGTGCTTCCTCTAGAACCTTCTTTACTAAATCTTTTGCTTGTGGGACGCATAGTCTTCCGTCTCGCCTTAGTAAACCTTTATCGTCAATGGAGTATCTGTTGAGGTGACTTGAAGTCTCACCCCTAATTAGCCTATCAATTATTTCCACAAGCTGAGGGTCTTCGCGTTGTGCTGCCCCTACCGAATCCACCAAAGTTGGGCGCACTTCGAGAGATGCTAGCAAGCCTGGTACGAAATCGGAGGAAGGCCTAAAGTCGAAACTGGCTATAAACTCTAGGCTTTGTCTTTCAACAAACAACGGGCTTAGGGTCAATTTCTTTCGGCTCAACGCGTCTGCCACTACGTTGCCTTTGCCCGGAGTGTAGGAGATTTCGAAATCGTACGAGGCAAGAAACTCCATCCATCTTTGTTGCCTCAAGTTAAGATCTTTCTGCGAGAAAAGATATTTCAACGATTTATGGTCAGTGTAAAGTTCGAACTTCTCACCTAGGAGATAGTGTCGCCAAGACTTGAGTGCAAAGACGATGGCGGCTAACTCAAGATCGTGTGTTGGGTAGTTCCTTTCGTGCACTTTCAACTGCCTCCCGCCATAAGCTACTACCCTTCCTTCTTGCATTAAGACGGCGCCTAGCCCTGTCCCACATGCATCCGTATAAACAGTGAACATCTTGCTCCCATCTGGTAGCGTCAAAACTGGGGCTGTTGTGAGAGCCCTTTTCAGTCGTTGGAAAGCAAATTCGCAATCCAAATCCCAATTGAACACTAGATTCTTCTTAGTCAATTTCGTGAGTGGAGCTGAGATTTTTGCAAAATCCCTTATGAATTTTCGATAGAAACCTGCTAGTCCTAGGAAGCTTCGGACCTCAGTTGCATTCCTTGGTGTCTTCCAATCCTGTACCGCCACTACCTTCGCAGGGTCCACTGCTAACCCTTGTTTGGATACTATGTGCCCAAGGAACCTCACCTCTTCCCTCCAAAAGTGGCATTTGGAGAACTTGGCTTTTAGTTGATGGACTCGCAAAGTTTCAATGATTGCCCTTAGGTGCTGAGCATGTTCCTCTTCACTCTTTGAGAAGATAAGGATATCATCTACGAAGACCACTACGAATTTGTTGAGGAAATCTCTAAATACCCTACTCATCAGGTCCAGGAAGTAAGCAGGTGCATTTGTCAAGCCGAAAGGCATGACAAGCCATTCAAAGAAACCGTCTGGGGTTCTGAACGCCGTTTTATCGATGCTATCTTCAGCCACCCTTAGCTGATGAAAACCGGTTGCTAAATCGAGTTGGGAGAAAACAGACGCTCCTACAAGCTGGTCAAACAAATCGTCAATTCTAGGGAGAGGGTGCCTATTCTTTTTCGTTAGCTTGTTGAGCTCCCTATAGTCAACACATAGACGGAGTGAACCATCCGCCTTTGTAGCGAACACCACCGAAGCGCCCCATTCTGAAATGCTCCTCCTAATGAACCCCTTTTCTAGAAGCTCTTTAATCTGTTTACTGAGCTCTTTCCTTTCTCGTGGAGCCATGTGCCTAACGGGCAACGCAACGGGCTTTGCATTATCTACAAGAAATATGCGGAAGTCTATTTTCCGCTTCGGAGGCAAGCCCTTCACCTCTTCAAAGACATCCGGATATTCCCGGACCACTTTAACTGATTGCAAGTTTTCAACAGAGGAATCTAGCGATTCAAGATAACTAAGCATAACCGCATACGAGGGATTACAAGAAATTTCCAAAGTATTACCGAGCTGGGTTAGGAGCCTAACAACCCTTTTCTCACAATCAAGGATGGCCCCATTACTGGATAGCCAATCCATACCCAAAATCAAACCATAACCCGAAAAGCCCAAAACAAAGGCACTACATAGAAATCCCACGCTTAGAATAGAAATTTTCAATCCCACACAGATCATAGACAAATGAGCTGGGCCCCCAATTGGGTTTGAAACAATTAAGGGGTCCTCTACCATACTAGTTTTTAGGTGCAGAGATTCTACTAAAGCAGACGAGATAAAGGAGTGTGATGCGCCAGAATCAAATAAAGTGCGAACGGGGTGATCATAAAGATAAACTACACTTTCTACTGAAGTATTTATACCTCGTTGTTGCAGAGGTGGCGCTTCCAGCACGTGAACTTGTGCCCCTGGGGTGGATCCAGCCCTCTGCCCCTGTCCTCGTTTCTTTGGGCAGTCCTTAGCCCTGTGGCCTGTCTCACCGCAAGAAAAGCACCCACCATTCTCCTTGGCCTTCTTTTTCCGGCAGTCCTTTACTAAGTGCCCCACTTTACCACAGAAATTGCACTTCCTCTTCTCTTTGTTGCCTTTCCCGCCCTTCTTAAAGTCTGTCTTCTTGGGCTGCAAACCCTCTTTCTTCTTGCCCTTATCCTCTTCATTCAGCAACGCCATTTGCACCAATCTTTCATACGTGGCTCCCATGGGTATATGGGTCATGGCCAAACTGTGTAATGGCTCATTTAACCCTTTGACAAAACGGAGAGCCTTCTTGTGCGGGGTATTGACTAGGTCAAGCCCAAACCTAGCCAGCTCATCGAACTGATTCACATATTCTCTGACTGTCTTGTCCCCTTGCTTAAGAAATAAGAATTTTTCCAACTGCAAACTTCTTTCTGCTTCTGAGAGAAATTTAGTCTCAAACCTTGCCCTAAAGTCCTCCCATGTCTCCACTGGTCTTTCAGCATTGGTGACTTCCCACCAGTAGGAAGCCTCGCCCTTCAATAGCCACACTGCCAATTGTACTTTTTGTCTATCTTCTACCTCAAAGATGATGAATAGGTCCTCCGTTTCTTTCAGCCAATTCCTAGCTGCCACGAAGGACTCAGTTCCATGGAAATCCCTTCCTCCCATAGCTTTAAAATCTTTACATATCTTAGCGAATGTGTTTCCCCGAGGAGGAGGTGGAGGAAAAGGTGCTGCTGCAGCTGGATGATTCCCTTCCGCTGGGGGAGGAGGAATGGTAGGACCTGGCTGAGTGGCTCTTGCTTCTAAGAACCGTCTAAACCAACCAGGTATTGGCACCCCTTCCGGCAAGTTAAGTTCTTGGGACATACTGAAACAAAAAGGATAGATTCAAAACGAAGGATAAGAGATAGTACCTATGGCTTTGGGGAGTGGACTTTGCCTTTTTAAAATAAAATAATATTTTCCTTTAAAAATGCTTCTTTAAATTTCCTTTTTGAAAATAATTTTTCAAAACTTTTTATCTTATCTGGTAAACCTATGCTCTGATACCAAGTGAAACACCCCACCTCCGTTAGGGTCACTCTCAAAGGGAATGCCCTAATTTTGGTGGAGGTTTATAAGTAAAAATCACAGATATACAAGACAGATATAAGAACACATATTTGTAAACAGCGGAAGAACAACAAACTTTATTTCTTAAAGTCAAATACGTGTTACAACAACATCCTTTCCAAAAACATAACATAACACTTTCATAATCTGTCTTGAGTACATTATTTAAAGAAGCATAAATAAAACATAGATAAACTGCAAAAGCCCCATAGTGGATTGTCCAAAGCCATAGTTCAAAACAGGAAAGTCCAAGCAATACATTTCTCTTCTTCTTCAAGCTGGATGGTAAGGCTGGTCAAGCTGCTGTGTTCCCTCCCTGAGGACCTGGGGGGGGGGAAACGGAAGAAAGAAGACGAAAGAAAAGTAGAGTCAGACATAATGCCTGAGTAAGTCTAGTACTATTTTGTCTATGAATAAAGAACTGGGTGTGATAAGTATAAACAAGAAGTGGGCAAGCACCATAAACTTGGTTAAGTTGTCTAGGGTCGAATATACTATCGTACCCCATGTTAATCTCTGAACCCATATAAACTAGTTTCCAATTTGCACCCCAAAATCAGGGTGATGTGATCCATTCTATGATGATCGGCTCCTACTCGCATAGTTACATGTGTCTTACGGCCCCCGATGTTGTAGTTACCTATGCTGGTCCCACCATGGGGTGTATCAAGTCCCATAGTGGCAACCCGACACAACCTTAGAGTGCACAGGTATGCTACTGGTGTCCAGTGCCTTATTTTTCTGCACCGGAGTGTGTGCACGCCCGCACTCCGTTAGAACCTACACTGCTACACCACCGCCGTCGATTTGACCTCTTACAATCAGCCCAGTAATCGTGCCCCACCCTGCCTAGTTTCAGGGTATCCTGATACACCTTTTAGGGTTACTGCTGAAAAGGGTCCCCCGTTACTAGGTTTTCTATCTCTAGCCAACATGCTAAGTTGGTTAAGTGTTTTCTAACCTAACCCCCACCAGTCCGTTTAGTTTAGCATGTTCCATTTTGATTAAGTCTTTAGTTCACTTAATCCTAACAATCCTGACTCAGCCTTAATTGTCTTATTAAGGCCCTGACCTCTCACATTAGACAGGTATTGTTGTGGCTGCCTGTTGTCGGTTGGTTCCGGGCAGTCTTACGCCACAACTCAGTCTAACCTCGGGTCCTTATTGGGCTCCATGTTTAACCTCCCACATTGGATAGGTATTGTTGTGACTACTGGACAGCCGGGCGGTTCCGGGCAGGTTTACATCACAACTCAATCCAACCTCGGGTTAAACACATCGTATTTTCTACATTTACATATTTTGTCATTCTTCTTTATTTCTTATATGTAAATATTTGCGGCCCATTATTAAGTTAATGGTGTAAAGGTTACACCAATCATGGGCCCAACCCATACTTGAATTTGGGCCCTTCTATTTTATATTTTCATTCATTAATAATTTTAACCCAACGTTATTTTCCCCCGTTTAACACGTCCGTTTATATATTTTGGGCTTAGCCTTTTAAAGCCCAAATTAGCCATGCGAAAAGGGGAGGCTTAAATCGTGATTACATACACAAAGAGGGGAAGGTGAGCGCATGAACTTGCAATATGACGTTGGGAATACAAAATAGAAACTGGTGTACTTGCATAGTAGTGACATATACTTTGGTCATAAAACATAGGTGACATGAATCAAAGCATGTGAACTTGTAATTGAGATATCATTATTGACACATGAACCTATATTTTTATTTAGGCATAATGTCAAACATAAACATGGCATAAATATTTCTAGCATAAGCATAGCATAATGTCAAACATAAGCATGGCATAAATACTTCTAGCATGAACATAGCATAATGTCAAATATAAGCATGGCATAAATACTTCTAGCATGAACCTAACCTAGCCATGTACCACATATGTCATCATATAATTCTTGTAAACAAGATAGACTTAATTATGGATTTCAATTATGCCAAATATCATTCATAGCCTAGCCATATTCATAAGTTTGCAAATAGGTTTTCTAGTACAAAAGCATGGCTTAATACATGATGCCAAATTCTCAACATAATTTCCTATGGATTATAATAACCAAACTTGTTCCAATTACTTACAAAATGATTTATGCACAAAAATATACATCATGGTGGCATAGAAGCAAAACCCCAAACTTGCATAAATTTAAATCAACTACATACATGTAGCTTCAACATGGATTACATAATTTGTGAAATATTCCAAACGTATACTTGCATAGAACTACCGCATGTAGTTCTTTATAACATGAATAACATAATCCATAAATATCCAAACGTATATAATATTTCAAATTGATAAGAACGCACAAATATGAATAACTTTATTGCCACAATTCAAGCATACAAACTAACACAATTGTTTATTCATACCAAAGTAATACTCTACTTACAATGGTGTGATGAATTCTCTAATTTAGGGATTGAAGACGCAAATTCCTTTGTTGAATTGATTCGTTTAGGTTTCTTTAAGCTTTAGAATCTTCCTCCTAATCCTCTCTCAAATTTGGTGGCTACTCCTAGTCGTTCCTCAGCAACATGGCGGCTATGTTCTTATTTTTGAATGAATAGATTAGGGTTTAGTCTAGGGTTGTTTATATAGAGGTTTGGAACTGATTAGGACCATTGATGTTGCCTGGATTGATCGTAGCCATTCATTCGATAGAGAGACCAATTAAAACTTGCCACCTAGCCCTAGTGACAAAGCAGACCACAGAAAATCGGCCAAACACAGACCTGGCCAGCCAGGTTGGCTGGGCTCGACCAGGTCGACACCCCTGTCGACAGGGCTGTCGACAGCCCTGTCGACATGGGTAGCCCAGGTCGACAACCCAGTCGACCTGGGTGGCCTAGGCGGGTGTTTATCCGCCCTGGCCCATTGGGCCCGATTTTTAATTATTTTATTCTGTTTGAATTTTAAATTTGATTCAAAACTTCCGAAGGCCATATCTTCTTCATACGGACTCCGTTTTTCGAAAACTCGGACTCTATTTCGCGTATTTTTCCAAGACGAACGCAATGGCGTATCCCGTTTCCCTTGGATCTTTGATTTCAGATTAATTATACTTTAATTTGTTAATTTCACAGTTATAGAATTTTCGGGGTGTTACAACTAACACTGTTCTTGAACCCAGTTGAGAAAAGATTAAATCTTTTATTTAGATTTAATGAAGTGTACCAAATTAATGATATTTAATTGGAATTTAATTGATATTGATTTTTGGGTTTATCGTGGACAGTGTTTTAAATAACACTTGTTCTTTAACCTGATAATTAATGGCATGTGATTTTGGGTTTATCGTGAACCGTGTTTTAAATGACACTGATTCTTTAACCCAGTTAAAGATTAAAACTAAGTGGAGTTTTAATGAATCTTTAATTAAATTGGAAAGATCGAGAATGGAGTATCACAAGTTTTGCTCCAGGCGATAGTTAAATCTTTAATTAGATTTAAACGTGAAATGGTAATTGAATTTGCCGATAACACCGTGGTGTTAGATGTGAAGTATTACCAGTTTTACTTCATGGGATGAATAGGTGTGGATTGGGAAATAAAATAAATGATTATTCGGGTGTGATTTGCTAATCCCGACTAGTTTGAATTGATATTCAAAAGAAGATTAAAGAATAAATTTAAAAGAGTTTATCTTTGATAAAATTAATGGGAACCTTTCCCAAAGAATATTCTGAATTGGAATGAGGCGTATGTTGTGTTTGTGTAACACTTGTTTAATATATACGCGAGTTATTCAGAAAGACCGGGTTTATCCCATTTTGAATAACTGATTCGACGTGGTGTCGAAGATGAAGACGGTGGTTGAAGACCGGAGGTCTTCACGTCGTTTGGATAATTACTGATGGTCTTGATTGGGCTGTACACCCAAGAAGATGGAAACAGTTGGTGATCGTCCAGACGTACTTGGAGATCGATGGATATGCGGGGTACTAGGTGCCTTCGGTTTCGTTCAGACCCAGAACGGACTTGTAAATGGACTGTGTGTCTGACATTGGATTTTAGTCTGTGTGATTGATTTCTATTAAATATATATCTGTTTGGCGGCAGAGAATTTATTCTCTTGATTAACGCCCTTCTCTGAGACGTACGAGCTCAGGGGTTATATATTAATGGATAACAATCGCATGGAGTGAATTGCCTGTGTGGCATGCCTAAGTGGCAATTGATCAAGGCTTCTGTTGAAAAGAAAAGTCTTGTGGATGATGATCAAAGCAAGGCCTGTGTGGCATAGCTTTGTGTAGCAATTATTCGCGAGCCTCGCACCCCGGTTGTGAACCAAAAACGGGAGAAGGACCTCAGGGAGGGCATGCGTTTCTTTCTAGCTAGGGTGGTGTCAGTGACCTACCAACCCTGACATTTATATACTTTTCACCTGTGTGGTTGTTGCTGTTGCGAGGCGCCTTGGTTAGATCGGACGATCTGGGTCCGATGGAGCCATTCGTTGGCTCATTTACGCCCCAAAGGGCGGGGAAAAGCATGTTCAGGCATTTTAATCCACATCAGTGAACCGGCCCTGACGATCCAAAGGCTTGACTGAGTACTTGCCTGAGGGGCGGGCTAGAGCGTCTCGAATCGGTTGAGGACTATCTTTTGCCTCGGTTCATAGATGGAAATCCAATTCCCAAATACGTGATTTTGCGGTTTTAATTGTAGAACTAGTATGGAGCCATGATATATGGTACCTATGCCGTCTATGATTGATACTTATGATTTGAAGTTGTTTTATACACTATGCACTTGTAATAGTATCAAATGATTTGTTTTAAACGTATCAAGCATTCTTGGCTATTATAAGGTAAAAACCCTATCCTCCGGCTTGCGTTGCATTGTGTGATGGGAACTGGGTCTTATAATAGCTTCATTGTTCTTTATTTAGCATTGCGCTTTTGTTTTATGCACTGGTGTTCTTGGGAGGAAACCCGTTCCGTGTTATACGGCGTGGTCCCTTGATTTACCTAGCTTTAAAAATAAAGATTATTAACTGTTTTAGTTCTCACACCAGTCCCATGACTGACCTGGAGTTTATTGTTTTAACCTAAACTCTGGGTGCCCTTATTTTGACACGGGCAGCTAGTAGTTTTGGTTTTGCAGATTTATATTCACAGGATCCTGGTTTACAGCTGGAACGATATCCGAAAAGCTTTGTATCCGTTTATCTCTTCTAGTTGTGTATTGTATTATTTTCCGCTGCTATGTATTTAAATGTAATTTAAATCTCTGATATTTATGTGTAATATTCATTCATACTCTGTATATTCTTGTATTCTGATGGAATTGTTGTAATATACAATGAAATGTTCTCCCGTCTGCATTCTATTTTGTCGTGTTCTCAAAACAATTCGTTCTTTCTCTTCTCTTCGGAGACCGGGGGAGTTCGGGTCGTCACATCGTGGTATCAGAGCTTTGGTTTACAAAGCTAGAGAACAAGACACATTAGAACCATACAAAAGAATTCATCAGATATTGGGTTAGTAATATCCAATTAAAATGACTCATTAGAGATGGGATCAGTAGTATCCTAGAACGAGTGTGAAGGAAATGTTTTTAAAATGAAAACCAATTTTGCTTTGAAATTTAAACCATTTCATACGTATTTGAATATTTATTCTATATTGATCGGGACAATCCGATATATAAAGATTTTGCATATGCGTCTTGCAAATGTGTGTTCGAAGTTTTAATATACTGGATGGTTATAGAATCATACTCTAGTTGCCCGGGGATAATTCTGGAGATGGGGCACTGTCGCCAGTATTTATTTTCGAGTAACGAAAGTGAGATTTCTATATTTCCATTAGACTGGTGTGAGAACCGAAATTAGATAGGGCTTATCGTTGTGAATTGGCATCAAAAACATGATTTTCTGTATATGTATATGTATCAAAATTATGAATTTGAAACGTTAATCCACTAATTGATGTTTGTGTCGTTTGTTTATTTGTTTGATAATTTTGAACCATTACGCCTAATTGTATCAAATATTGAATTGTGGTTAAAAATGATTGCATTTGCTTGCATATACATGTACTTACTTTGAGCAGGTCATAGCAAAGAGGCTAGAGCAGAGAATAAAATTGTTTTCCCGACAAATAGGTACATATTTACTATAATTTACTGTTTTGTTTGGGTGATGATGATTTTATGAGCCGATTGGCTAGCCGCTTGGCTTTTTCTTTTTCTTTTTGAGATCAGAAGGCCTATATGGCAATTTCGGGATTTTCCCGTGCTCCCGGTGCAGGGGAGGTTATGGCGAAATTTTTTGGAAATTTAGGGTGTTAGCCAAATTTTTGAAAAGTTCTTAGAAACAGAAAAGTTGAAGAACTTAAGCCGTAGTGAAAACACTGGAAGTTGAGTTGATTTGTTAAACAACTTTCGGCTTCGTTTCTTTTCGGGGACGAAAAGTTTTAAGTGGGGGAGATTGTAATAACCCGGAAATCTGGGCCAGTTTGAAATTTTTATTTTGGCCATTTTATTGAATTTTGATTATTTAAAATGAATTATTTTAAATAATATCGATGAGAAATTAATTTGAATAATTCTAACGTATATATTTATTCGAATCATCGTTAGAATATAAATATTTATTTTAAATTATAAAAGGAATTGAAAATGGCACGGTAGTTCGATAATTCGATTTCAAAGTTCAAATGAATGTACCGGGTGCAAAATAAACCGGATTTTAGTGAAACCAAAAATATTTGAATTTAATTGATAATATCTTTCCAACGAATCCAAAAAATCAAAATTTCATAACGGGAATCAAAAGTTATGGTCAAATGAAAATTCTGAATAGTCGCTATGGAATTCAGGCCCTTAAAAATGGGAATTTTGCAAACGACCTCGGATTTCGATGAAACCACTTTTGTTGGGTCCGTGATGTAAAGTTATTGCTAGATTTCAAATTTCATAATTTTTCGAATCAATATGTGAGCGTGGCAAAAGAAAACGTGTTAGACCAGTTTCAGTTGATTTTAATCGAATGGAAAATGGCCATTTTTCATACGGTCTCAGAATTTGACGAAACTAGTTTTGTTAGGAACGTATCGTCAATACGAAGCTAGAAAATATTTTTCTGGAATTTTTCGAGTTAGTATGTGGCCCCGGTAAGTTGAATTGTGCGTCCAAATTCAATATATAGAGTTATATGTTGATTTTGACGAGAACTAATCGAAATAGTCGAATCAGCCTGCGATACATATGCCATTGTGTTCGGAATGGGGGTAATTAGCTAGGGACGATAGGCGGTGGGCCTCGCTTAGAGGTCGTATGAAAAAGTCAACTTTCAGAAATTAAATAATTAAAATAATTAAAAATAAAACCCCCCTTTCCCTCTCCTATACCTTGCCCCCCCGTTTCATCATTCAGAAAAGAAAGAAAGAAAAAAACTAAACTAATCGCGCCGCGCCCCCCCCCCCCCATCAACGACGCCACCGCGTCGATCGACCCCCCTCCTCCATCTACCGCCCGCGCGACCCCCCTTCCTCCATCTGTCGCCTGTGAAACCCCCCCCCCCTCTCTGTTGCGATGCGCGACCCCCCCCTCCTCCATCTGCCGCCTGCGAAACCCCCCCCCCTCTCTGTTGCGATGCGCGACCCCCTTGGCCACCTCCCCCGCTCCGACGACTTCCCCCTCCGCCTGCAACACTCCGGCGCGCCCTTCCTCAGCTCGATTCCGACAGTGAACCCCCTCCAAACGAAGAACAGTAAGTGTGTTTTTAATTTAATTTAATTTATCTATTTTATATGAAATTTGCTTTAAAAATCTGAAATGATATAAATGTATAGATTTGAAAATAAAATCGTGATTTTTATAGTGTATTCATATAAATAAAGATGCGATTTTTATACGGTGTTCATATGGACGAAAGATTAGATTTTTATTTTATATATGAAGTGAAAGATTATATTTTTCTATATGAAAAGATTACATTTTTATAAAAGAAAAGATCAGATTTTTATTCATATGAATGGTATGTAAAAATTAGATCTTTATTCATTTAGAAAAAAATTCGATTTTTATATATTGAATAGCAAAGTAAAAATTCGATTTTTATATATTGAATAGCAAAGTAAAAATTCGATTTTTATATATTGAATAGCAAAGTAAAAATATGATTTTTATACATTGAATAGCAAAGTAAAAATTCGATTTTTATATATTGAATAGCAAAGTAAAAATTCGATTTTTATATATTGAATAGCAAAGTAAAAATATGATTTTTATACATTGAATAGCAAAGTAAAAATATGATTTTTATACATTGAATAGCGAAGTAAAAATTCAATTTTTATATATTGAATAGCGAAGTAAAAATGGGATTTTTATATATTGAATAGCGAAGTAAAAATTCAATTTTTATATATTGAATAGCGAAGTAAAATTGCGATTTTTATATATTGAATAGCAAAGTAAAAATTCGATTTTTACATATGTAGTGGCTACGGGCAACGAAAGTGATAAGAGGCAAGAACGACGAAGATTTCTACCTAAGAAGAGTCGTGGCGTTGGATTAGCAATTCTGTGAGAACTTCTCACCTTTTAATTTTGTCTTCTAGTTAAAAATATATACTAGGATGCAGACGGTGTTTAGTAGCACCCGACACCCGTCATCCACAGACCATGGATGGCTTGTATGTTTGATTGTTTGTTGTGGTGAAAATTGATTGTGTGATGTGATGTTAAATGAAATAAAATATTTATATAGTTTATTTTATAGTTAAAAAAATAGAATTTTTAATGTGTATATGAAATGAAATAAAAATAAACAAATCGGACGATTTGTTTATATATACACACATTTGACTGATATTGATTGGGACGATAAATTTTACACATCGCCCAACTGCACAAATAAAATCCGTGTTTGATTGTTTGAAACCCCACACGGGTATTGGGATGATATATGACATACACTAATCCCAATAATTAGTTGTATGTCGATCGATTGATTGACAGACTGTTATGAGCGTTAAATATTTATATTTGATGCTTATACAATGTAGAATGCACTTTGGATGATGGTTGATTGTTCATCGTTGTTATTGTATACATGTGTTGTAGAAAATCCATATAATCAACATTATATGGAAATTGATTGGGCCTCATTCCATATTTGAAATAGACATATTTGAAATAGACATATTTGAAATAGAAATATTTGAATATAAATATTTGAAAAAGGAATATTTGAAAATATGAATATATGAAGCCGTGTTGATTAGATTTACGCCATTTCGACGTGAATGATATTTATATCGATTTTATTCATTTTATAACGAATATCGAAAGTGATTTCAAAATCTGAAATTTTGAAAAGAATTGAAATTCGAATTAAATTGAATAGAAGTGAATTCGAATTAAATTGAATAGAAATGAATTCAAATTGAAATTGAATCGAAGTGAATTCGAATTAAATTGAATAGAAGTGAATTCGAATTGAAATTGAACATAATTGAATTCGAATTGAAATCGAAAGGAATTGGATTCGAATTAAAGTGAAATTGAATTGAAATCAATTTGAAATGAATTTAAAACAAATTTATATTGGAATATTCAATTTTGATTTGAAATTGAATATGAAGTTGAAACCGTTTTGAAAATGAATTTAAAACGATTTATAAAGCACGTTTTGAATTGAAATCGACGAAGTATATATTATATATATTATATATGTAATATAATGGCCTGAATAGAACGCGCCGCGCCGCGGCAGTTCGCGAATTTCGACCATTGACTTCGAATGGATATTGCGGGAGATCCGACCGTCGGATTCTCCTAAAACCGGAACCGTTGGGTTCGTATCGAAAAGAGCTTTCTAATGAATATTAGAAATTTGAAATCTAACGGTTGGATTTGGAATTATGTCCAAATCAAATTTGGAAAAGGTCGCTATAAGTGCAGTTCGATGGCCGTTGATGGAAATCGACTGTACGAGCCTTGATAAAATTATTAAAAATAGTAATAATTTGTGTAAAATCATAAGAAATGATTTGTAAAGAATTGGGATGAAAAACTCCATAGTTGAAAAGATAAAAATATATTTTTATCGAAATGAACTAGTTTTGAACTAGAATTATAATTCTATTTATTTCTAAAATAAATAAAGTGGATTTGAAATGGTTTTGAAAATAACCAGAATTTCCAATATATAAAGTGGGAATGGATTTGAATCGAAATTGTCTTTGGAATATTTCGATGTTGGATTTCGTGATTATACAGATGTTGTTATGGAAATTTGAAAGATATATATATATATATCGTTATTTCCAATAGGATATTTGTTGGTCGTAGAATTTGATGTTGAATATAAGCCGATATATTTTCTATTCAGAGCCTTGTATTTAATATCAAATGTGATTTGGGTTTGTCGTGAATGTTGTCTTGACTAACAATGTTCTTGAACCCAGTTGAGAAAAGATTAAATCTTTTATTTAGATTTAATGAAGTGTACTAATTAAATGATATTTAATTGGAATTGAGTTGATATTGATTTTTGGGTTTATCGTGGACAGTGTTTTAAATAACACTTGTTCTTTAACCCGATAATTAATGGCATGTGATTTTGGGTTTATCTTGAACCGTGTTTTAAATGACACTGATTCTTTAACCCAGTTAAAGATTAAAACTAAGTGGAGTTTTAATGAATCTTTAATTAAATTGGAAAGATCGAGAATGGAGTATCACCAGTTTTGCTCCAGGCGATAGTTAAATCTTTAATTAGATTTAAACGTGAAATGGTAATTGAATTTGCCGATAACACCGTGGTGTTAGATGTGAAGTATTACCAGTTTTACTTCATGGGATGAATAGGTGTGGATTGGGAAATAAAATAAATGATTATTCCGATGTGATTCGCTAATCCCGACTAGTTTGAATTGATATTCAAAAGAAGATTAAAGAATAAATTTAAAAGAGTTTATCTTTGATAAAATTAATGGGAACCTTTCCCAAAGAATATTCTGAATTGGAATGAGGCGTATGTTGTGTTTGTGTAACACTTGTTTAATATATACGCGAGTTATTCAGAAAGACCGGGTTTATCCCATTCTGAATAACTGATTCGACGTGGTGTCGAAGATGAAGACGGTGGTTGAAGACCGGAGGTCTTCACGTCGTTTGGATAATTACTGATGGTCTTGATTGGGCTGTACACCCAAGAAGATGGAAACAGTTGGTGATCGTCCAGACGTACTTGGAGATCGATGGATATGCGGGGTACTAGGTGCCTTCGGTTTCGTTCAGACCCAGAATGGACTTGTAAATGGACTGTGTGTCTGACATTGGATTTTAGTCTGTGTGATTGATTTCTATTAAATATATATCTGTTTGGCGGCGGAGAATTTATTCTCTTGCTTAACGCCCTTCTCTGAGACGTACGAGCTCAGGGGTTATATATTGATGGATATCAATTGCATGGAGTGAATTGCCTGTGTGGCATGCCTAAGTGGCAATTGATCAAGGCTTCTGTTGAAAAGCAAAGTCTTGTGGATGATGATCAAAGCAAGGCCTGTGTGGCATAGCTTTGTGTAGCGTTGATTCGCGAGCCTCGCACCCCGGTTGTGGACCAAAAACGGGAGAAGGACCTCAGGGAGGGCATGCGTTTCTTTCTAGCTAGGGTGGTGTCAGTGACCTACCAGCCCTGACATTTATATACTTTTCACCTGTGTCGTTGTTGCTGTTGCGAGGCGCCTCGGTTAGATCGGACGATCCGGGTCTGATGGAGCCATTCGTTGGCTCATTTACGCCCCAAAGGGCGGGGAAACGCATGTTCAGGCATTTTAATCCACATCGGTGGACCGGCCCTGACGATCCAAAGGCTTGACTAAGTACTTGCCTGAGGGGCGGGCTAGAGCATCTCGAATCGGTTGAGGACTATCTTTTGCCTCGGTTCATAGATGGAAATCCAATTCCCAAATACGTGATTTTGCGGTTTTAATTGTAGAACTAGTATGGCGACATGATATATGGTACCCATGCCATCTATGATTGATACTTATGATTTGAAGTTGTTTTATACACTATGCACTTGTAATAGTATCAAATGATTTGTTTTAAACGTATCAAGCATTCTTGGCTATTATAAGGTAAAAACCCTATCCTCCGGATTGCGTTGCATTGTGTGATGGGAACTGGGTCTTATAATAGCTTCATTGTTCTTTATTTAGCATTGCGCTGTTGTTTTATGCACTGGTGTTCTTGGGAGGAAACCCGTTCCGTGTTATACGGCGTGGTCCCTTGATTTACCTAGCTTTAAAAATAAAGATTATTAACTGTTTTAGTTCTCACACCAGTCCCATGACTGACCTGGAGTTTATTGTTTTAACCTAAACTCTGGGTGCCCTTATTTTGACACGGGCAGCTAGTAGTTTTGGTTTTGTAGATTTATATTCACAGGATCCTGGTTTACAGCTGGAACGATATCCGGAAAGCTTTGTATCCGTATATCTCTTCTAGTTGTGTATTATATTATTTTCCGCTGCTATGTATTTAAATGTAATTTAAATCACTGATATTTCTGTGTAATATTCATTCATAATCTGTATATTCTTGTATTCTGATGGAATTGTTGTAATATACAATGAAATGTTCTCCCGTCTGCGTTCTATTTTGTCGTGTTCTCAAAACAATTCGTTCTTTCTCTTCTCTTCGGAGACCGGGGGAGTTCGGGTTGTCACAGTATGCAAGTCACATGCTGTAACCAATTAGGCTACTTAGTCTTTTGTTAACAAGTCTCAGGACAATGGTAACTATTATTGTTTTCTCATTCCTCTTTTTCATATTTTGTTGTAATATTTAATTTAAAGATATCTTTTTCATCTTAAATCAGATTTATGCAGCCCATAGGTCTAAATTGACTAGAAAATCGCCACGAACGCAATGGCACTAATTTCGTGACCAAATTCTGGAAGCTCTTCAAATTTCCTTTTTATTTTCAGATGTTCGCATGCATTTCTTCGCATTTCATGTATTACATGTAATTTCTTTTATTAATCGTTTTCTTGATTTCACCGCTTGAACTTATTACATGCAATTTAATTGTCATTATTTAATTTTTCTCCTAAATATATGTATGCACATAATATATACACATATTTCCACATTTTTAATTTCATTAAAAATGCGGGGTGTTACAGTACCTTTGTACTCACGATTCCCGATATTAAGATTGCTTAAGTTGTTAGTCACATGGTTCATAGCACCTGAGTCTGGATACCAGCTATCGTCATTAATATCTTCCACTTTTGTTGTGTCTGCATTTGGTACTTCAGCTTTAGTGTCATTCTGACTGCTGATGTTGTTCACATTTGAGTTATTGCCTTGCTAGGTAGGAGTATAGTTTGAGTTAAATCTGAAATAGCACTTGCAAGCACTGTGTCCATATTTCTCACAAATCTAACACCTGATTTTTTTATTGTTATTCCTACCCCTACCTCTTCCTCTATATGACTATCCGCCTCTTTGGTTATTTGGTTGATTTCTTAATGAGTTTCCCTTTTCTTGAAATTTTCCTCTACCAAATGAGGTATGATTGATGCGTTAGCTACCTGTTGGTGGAATACCACCCAGAGGTTTAATTTTAGGTTTGGAGAATTTGGCTTCACCCCTTTAGATTTTACTATGCTTACTGGATTAACGGTAGGATTGGGAAAGACATTACCTTATAATGAGCATTGTCAACGCTCTAGCATTTTATCAATTATACTTCCTTGTTTTGACTCACACGATGGATTGTCTTTTGGAGTGCTATTGCAAGTTAATTACATTAGGCAAAAAATTCAAAATTTAATCGATGTACACGACAAAGAAAACACCATATGGAGATAGAACGATTTTTTATTACATATTTGATGAGAAAGATACCGCCAAAAACATTGTCAGATGGGTATGTAGCAGCAGTTGAAGATTTGATATTTGATCATGTAGTTAGATATAATTAGGGGGCACCGATCTTAGCATATATGTATTCCTCTTTAAACCATCAGTGCGTTGTTCAGGAGATAGCCACATCCGTGATAGATTTTTGGCAGGTTTTATAGTACTAGTATTATGAGTACTTCCGTAACATAACTTACCTGACAATAGACGCTTCTTTATCCTTATTCTACCATCTAGTCAGGGTGTGGGTTTGTGAGAACCGGAGTCTGTTGAAGGAGGTCAGGCCCGTCACATATTCGTTAGTGGATCATAACCAAATTGAGTTACATACCACACGATAGAATATAATTGGGCATCCTTATGAAGGTTCTCTTTATATGACGTATGACGATGTAGTTCATGTTCAATTACTTTCAGTCGAGACATTTTTCCTTTAGTATTAACTCCGCCCATTGTTGGTTTCTAGTAGTTCCACGGGAAACGTAGCTGCATGCAGATATTAGATGATGATTTAGTGTATGGAAGTGGTGCTTTGGATACAACTCGGGATGATGAGTAATGGCCTGCTTATTACTTCATTATTACCAGTTTGGACTGTGTAACATTTTAGTGTAGATTCTACACTCCAATACGTACAATAGGAAACCTCTCTTGCTCGTCCGGTGACCTTTTACAGAGTTTTGAAGAAATACGAACCTGATATCCAAGTTCTTCTTCAAAAAGTTCTTTAATGTTGATTATGGAAGTTTGCCTGCTCCTGGATAGCAATGAAAACATATCAGCATTTATGCTATCTTCTTCTGTGGTTTCAACACTTTTGAACTAAGTTTCTTCGATTCCCCAATGCCATAACTGAATCAGTTGTTCAGATTTTTATTCAAATTATGAGCAGGGTAAGGCATCGGTCTTCGTTACTTGGTATTAAAAGAGACATACTATTGTTCATAACTATAATTTTGCTGAAAAGATGCATGTTGAGAGTAATTTGAATTTTAACAGTTCTGGTGCTGGTATGAATTCTGTAGGGAATTACAGAAATTTTGATTTTGTGGAATCCGATACAAATTAGTACCATAGTGAGACTTATTATGATTTGTATTTTATTGCGATTGAAACTGGTTTTGATTTCATTGGTTTGAGATATGGTTATCGATTGGGGTAGCAAAACTGATTTTGCTTTTTTCTATGTTCACATTATTAATCTTATGTGTTGTTTTGTACTAAAGAGGGTATGAATATTGAAGAATTTTGTGTAATTTGTTATAAATAGATATAGGATTCATATAGAAGAAGAGGAGAGAAGGAGGGGGATAAGAAGGGAAGCAGCGGTGTTCAAATAAATGATCATTGCCATTAGCCAGCTAATTTTTAGCAGCTAAGAGGCAATTGTCATTTTTTTTACCATTGACTTTATAGGCTTAAGAAGAGCAGGTTATATTGGTCAGCTATTATTTAGCTGGTTACCCTTAACCAGCTATTATTTATCCAGCTAAGAGCAGGTTGCCCCCAACAACCAACTTGGCAACAATCAACCCCCTGTTGTGTGTTGGTTGCTTTTCAACCCAACCTTGGGTTCAGAGTGCCCTAATGCAATCCTTTCTATCCATGCAACGTGACAAACCAAATACCAATGAACACACATGGTCTAAATCCAATACAATCATTTACGCAAACATGATATTCTTATCCAATGTTGTGCACGTTTTCCAACAACACTCAGTAGATTCTCCTCAAATTTACAATTCCAATATTGCTGCTATTTTGAAACCTACTATCAAAGCATTCCTGACCTCTCATCCAATGTTATGAATATTGTGCCATGAAATCAACCATGGTGTCTCATTGTCACCGGCTCCGTCGATCCAATCTGCCAGGCCAACAGTCCTTCATAGGTAAAATCTCCAAAAGGAAGTAACCGACCATGAAAACTCAAATCCAAGATGGAATCAACCATTGTAGATGGAATTGAGCATAAAAGAAGCACTATTTTCTGGTAATGGAAAAGAGAGAATGGAAAAATAATGTGGATGCGTTAGTTTATTTAGCGCTTTTATGGATTTTACTGACGATTTTAAGGTCTAACACAACTTGAGGCAGATTGAGGCACTTGACGTCTTTGTGCCACGCTGATCGTTGGTCGGTTGTTTTGGAGGTCAGACAAGAGGTCCATTCCGGTCTTCTTAACAGTGCTTTAACCTATTATGCTTATGCACTGACCCTTCACATCGTTTCCTCTTTCCACCACTACAAACTTATCCCATGCATCACTTTCTCCAATGACCGTATCAGACTTAAACTCACACCTCCACCAGTCATTTGTATCTAGAAATGACCTCCCATCCACATCTCATTCTACAACTACTTCCAGTTCTTGCCCTTTGTCTCATCCTAATCATAACCCTTTATCCTCAATCCTTGAAACCATTGCTAATTGTAGCAACAATAAGGAATTAAAATCCCTTATGAAAGCCACTAAAATCTCGTCTTGGAGAAGAAGTATGTTGAAAGACGGAGACAAGCATCAGCATTAGTTATGTGAATCTATAACTCTAGTTTCTCTTCCTCCTTTCAATGGTCATAATTTTAAATGTAGAATTCCTATCCTCTGTAACACCATGAAAGATCCACCACCTCTTGTTCCCCTTACTCAACTCAGTGACTGAAAACATAGCTTTAAGGAATATATGAGGAGTTAATGACATAACCAAGAAAATTGACATCGAAAGAGCTATTAGCGAGTTCAACCTCCATACGATAGTAATTTTGAGAATAAGTTCAATGAATCTTCAATGCGTCGAACCTGTATGGTTATCAACCCCATTGGAAATACATGCCTACCTAGATGGTGCCCTTTTTGGAAGAATCCTTGTTATGTGGAATTTGAACATCCATATATCCACCATTTCAACGAGCAAACAACATTGTCACCTTCATGTTATTCATGCTCCCACCAGGAAAGACTTCTTCTGTAACTTTGTGTGCGTTGATAATACTCAAGCTAAAAGACATACCTATTGGAGATTTTGCGGTTTGAGGCTATTGGATGATGATGATCGTTGCATGATTGCCGTACTTTAAACTTTAAGGATCTATGAAATAGATCATTCGGACAATTGTTCAACCCACCAGGTACAAACGGGTTATCGAACTATTGATTTTCAGGATTCAATAAAGCCTTGGAACAACAAAATCAGATTCAAAGTTTGTATGGCTTTGATCCAATCAAGAACACTCTCTCTCTCTCTCTCTATATATATATATATTATCTGATGATGCAAGTACAAAAGAGAATGAAGAGGAGAAAGAAAGACAATTCTACAACACCTTTTAAGCGTTGCAAATTAAGAAATTCGCAACACCTGTGAAGCGTGAGCAATGGTAGAGCACTGCTGAATTAATGAAGATGAAGAGGAATTTCAAAGTGCTTGTAACATCTGAAAACCGCTGCTATTTATAGGCAGCGAAATGTTGCATCTTTTTGCAACAGTCATATCTGTTTGAATTAGAACAGACACCCTTTCAGATTTGCAACACTTCCGAAGCGTCGCACCTTAATGTATCCAACGGTTCATAAACATTTCAAAAATACCCGCCCAGTTTGAACTAATTCGGGTCCACAATGGGCCAAAATTCAGCCCATTACTTGTTTAAAATTTCGATCAAAAATATTTCTTATTTGACCCGAATCCGAAACCCCTACCCAACCCACTTCGGTCGGACGACGGTGACGCATGCATGTGTGGTAGATTTATGCATGGCTCCCTCCTCACAATAAAGTAAACATTTGGGTTCCCCAAGACCCCAGCACTCTTGTGAGAAAGTCCATTAAGTAGTGGCATACCTATGCATAATCCATTATATGGGACGAATCCCCTCACTCTCTTCTTTGTTTCTCTCTTCCCTCTTCAAAAACAAACCCCAAATCCAAAAACTATTTGAAAATTTACAACAATCTCCCCCAATTTTCAAAATAAAGAAATAAATAAAGTGGATGGTTGAATCATTAGTGTGACTTCCTACATACCCAAGTGGGATCAAGCTTATGTAGTTCTAAGATCAAGTTTTGCATCATCGTGGAAACAACAGATAAATAAAAGGTATCTTTTGGATTTGAACCTTTATTTAGTGTACGCCATTCAAAGTTCTATCGAGATTCTGTGGTGAAAGAATCTTGAACCAAGTATCCCTTAACGATAAAACATGAATAGTCACACATGTTGCTTTCCTTAGTTAGAGTGTTATGTATTTCTCTATACGTTAATGGCCATGTGCTTTATTACTGGTTCATGAGTCTACTTTAGAAAGCAGTCTTACTTTCGTAGGAAACGACCTGATTTCCATACTCATATAGGTAAGTCTCTTAAGGTGTTTCTGCGATACACCTTTTAAGATTTGTAGTCTTATTAAGGATGTTTATCCATCCTTTGTTCATGCAGAATCCAACACTAAATATTATGGGATTATCTATTTAGTGTTCCATAATCATACTCTTAGCTTGTTGGTACCCATTGAACTTTATCTATCCTTTTCAAGACACAAGTTGGGTTTCTGTTAAGGATGATCAATATTCGTTTACAGACCTTAGTCCAATTTCTTTTAACCTTATAGAAACCAAAGCCTTTGGAAGACCTATTGTAAGTGGGTCAGCCAAGTTTTTTCTTCGTTTCGACGTAGTCAACAGTTATAACTCCACTTTTGAGTAACTATCTTATCATCTGATGTCTTAGACTCATGTGTCTAGACTTTCCATTATATGTCTTATTAGAGACATTATATATCGTTGCTTAATTATCACAATTAATCAAGACTGCTAGAAATAGCTTCTTCCACAATGGGATTTCCATTAATAAATTCCTAAGCCATTCCGCTTCCTTACATGCATCTGCTAATATAATCAATTCTGATAACATAGTTGAATCTGATATACAGGTCTGCCTCTTTGAAGCCCAAGACATAGCATCGCCTCCTAATGTAAATATCCATCCAGTCGTAGGCTTGGATTTGGATTATACATTGTTCCAGGTTGCATCACTATATCCTTCTATTACAACAGGATATCTTTTATAAGATAAACCATAGTTAATGCTTCCTTTCAAATAAACTAAAACTCTGGAAATAGCTTTCTAGTGTTCGAAACATGGGTTACTCGTAAATCGACACAATATACTTATAGCATGTGCGATGTCGGGTCTAGTGCAATGCATAGCATACATAAGACTCCCAATAACACTATAATATTCCAATTGAGAAATGGTACGTACAATGTTCATTTCTAATTTGATACTTGGATCTAAAGGAGTTGGTGCTGGTTTGTCATTATAATGACCGTATTTCTTTAGGAACATCTCAATGTAATGAGATTGGATTAGTAATAACTTCCCCTCTTTCCTAATGATTTTAATTCCTAAAATTACATCAATCTCTCCTAGATCTTTCATATCAAATTTAGAAGATAGAAACTTCTTAGTTTCATTCACACATGATATACTGGAACCAAATATTAGCATGTCATCAATGTATAACCATATTATAACATAACTGTAACGACCCACTTTTCCATATAGTTTAAGCTGACATTTTTCAACCCATGTCAACTCAAATTATACAAAAACGCAAATCGTTAAGAGAAAGAGGTTAGAGGGAGAGATAAGAAAGAAAGAAATATCAGAATAGAAGAAACAAGAAGAAGTAATAGAACAGAATCAGAGTCTCACATCGCAGCGGAACAAATACAATATAAAAATAAATCTTTATTGAGAGCTTTAAATAAAAACTTACAATCATCAGAGTACATTATCACATCTGGACAGTTATAGTAACCTCTCTTCATATATACACAGTGGAATAAATACTAGATAACATAAGTTTGAACATCTCCAGCTCGTCTCTGGATTTCGCAGCATCCGAAAACCTGGATGAGTACAACCTGGTCTAACCCGAGCATTACAAATACCGGGTCAGTCTGGTGAACCAGAGTGAGAAAAACTCGCAAAGTTTTAAGGAGAATCATCCAACTTGATTTTAAAGTTCAAAATTTTTTCAAAAAAAAAGAATAATCGTAAGACCAAATCCACACATAAACACGGACGTTTTTTATCTTACGATAACCCAAAACACTTTTGAAACCAAAATTATTATGATATCATGATAGTGTCTAAATACAAATAAATATAACCTAGCAGAATGCTTGCATCTCACGCTCTACATATATAGTATACAATCAAAACCGCGACACTTATTCGAGATCGGATTCTGACTATGACAAGATATGGAACCACCTAACGATAGTGTATCTCTAGAGAGGAATACACCAGATTCAACAAGAATATCTTGCAACCCGACCCACACATGACCGACCATTCATTTCGCTTGAATGTTCCGAATACACTGTCACCTACGGTTGCTAGCAACATAACCTTTCCCGGGAGATACAGAAGCGAAAAGAAGAACAAATAACGAATTTTCTCTAGATGGGGAATACACCCTAATGGAAGCGACCCACATAGCCATACTGCCTGCCCGATTTTTTTCATTTCCCAGTTGATGAGGCTTGAGGTTTAAATTATCTTTCCAGAATACCTGGCCACCATTCACTTTGAATGTCACATCGTCAAATCCGCCAGATATCACTAATTGACGTCCACGAAAATACTCAAGTTGCTTAGCTAAGAGAAGTGCCCATCTCCGCCACCAACTATAGCACGTTTGAGCAGTCAACGTACATGATCCCCTTGGAAATACTCTGTCAGACATCCGTCCATACAAGTCAACCAGGATCAGGATGAACTAAAGGAACTCTTCTACCACATCCTAGGAATAGATCAGTAGCGAGTAGTCCTTGCAATCCGTCGATTCCAACCATGACAGAATCACAGTGTACCTCTGATTGCAAGTCAGAGATTTTAAGTAATTCTTCCACTTTATGAAGTTCAACGGTCTTCGATGCTCTAACTTGATCATCATCTGGTATCTTCAACATTCACGTATTTGTTGGTCGGAATGGTTTTCGAATACAAATTCGATCCCGGTCTTTCCATTCTAACAATCGTATAGGCTAGATTTTGATAGTCGGTTATTTAACTATCAAAATAAAAAACCGTTCAATCTTGAATAATGAAACGAGTTCACTGGTTCAGTACTTAGCATCACTTGGCCCTTTAGATTTTTCAATCGTAAATCAAACCTTTAAAACTTCCCATATTTGGAACAAAGCTTTTAATATCTTATTTCAAAAATACAATTTATACTCAAAATCATCTTATTTAACTTAAAACATTTAAATCTTTATTTTATAATATAATTCATTGAAATTCTAATTTTTACTTCTCTCGACCATCCTCATTTCTAACTAATATCATTCTTGGATAATCATGAAGTTGTTCAAGTTGAGATATTTTATTTACCTCTCAGACCTTGAATCAACAACATCCTTATCTTCAGAATAAATAGAAGTTTATCAATGAAACCCCATTTCACTAATTATCCCACATATTCTATTTACACTTCGATTTAAAACATGGTTTTAATTTCACACTTACTTTTGGAAATCTTACTTCAATCTTACCGCGTTTACTTAATTTAAGTAAACTAGTATTAACATCCTTTATTAACTTTACAGTCTTTTAAAACACAAATCTTAATTCTATTATAAATAGAAAACTTCATAAACTCTGATAAGTTTATTTCAAACCCATTTGATTATATCATGATAAAATTTCACTCCTTATTTAATATCGCGAATTCAGATCGCATCTTAATAGTTTAACTCGCCTCATTACTTTAATTCAAACTTGGGTTTCCGATTCGATTTCCACTTCATACCTCATTAGCTCCTAGATGTAAATCAGTAAGAAAATCATTCCCTGAATATCAATCCTGAAGGCCGAAACCAGCATCAGATCAATACCCAGAAAATTATTTAACTTAACCGATCTCCAGTTAGGTTCCAATTTCCCAATTTTCATATTTTGTCTTTTATTTCATTCATAAACCATTTACAATAACTTTGTCCAATCATATCTTTAACACAAACTTGGGTTTTATCACAATCCGTTTAGTTTGGATTTATAAAAATCCAAGTAAATATAATTCCAATAAGAATTAAATTTAAAACTTCACTTTAACATAACTTGAATTACTATTAATATAATTTGCTTAAAAATATCTTTAAATTATAATACCTTATATTCTTACACCCCTTCGTAACTACTTTTTAATCCCAAGATTTTCCGCTTTGATTGTTATAAAATAAATAATAACCAAAAATCACATTTAATAACAATGGCAAAATTCACCATTAACTTTTCCCATGAATTTAACACTCAATTTCGGTTAACTCAGTTGATTCGTTTAATTCAAACATGATTAGCTTGTTAATAAAATCCAATTTGTCTTTCCATTAATTAAAAATATAATTAATTTAAATAAATCTCATTTACCTTGATTATTATTAAGTAAATAATAATCACTCCCAATATAATTCCATTTGTTACAAAAAACTTAATAACATAAGAATTTTTAGTATAAAGCCCTTCAATAATTTACTTAAAAACTTAAATCATAAATAATAAACATTTATTTCCCTCTTTATAAACTTACCTTTTAAAATGATATATTTAAAATCCATCTTTAGTTATAAATAAGATTTATAACTTCATTTTTATCGCTTTACCTGACAGTAAATCAGTTCTTATAAACAGTGTATATTTAGGCCATCTGTGCAAATTCCTCAACCAATATCACCCATTGGTTAATAACAAACAATATTGAATTTAGATTCAACAATCAATAATCAAGTCGATAATCCAATCATATACGTCCAACAGTTCATATGATGATAATGTGAAAATAAACAATACCTTTGATAATACATGAATAATAGATTCAACTAATAACGGTTGACTAAAAATAACAATTCAAGCATCCAACAAAAATTTAATACGTTTATATTAGTATAAATGTAACCATCAAGGTAAGTTACTTTGATTGGAAATAATCATTAAAAGTAATGATTGCTTTCGATTAAATTAAACGAACATTTAATTTAAATCGGTTATATAAATATCAGTATATATCCAAATGATCAACAAATCAACCATAGCACACAAACAACAAACCCAACTTATAATAAATATAAGTGGGATAACTGAGTGAGTTAAACACATCTGGATTCCCTTCATCTTCAAAATGGTTCGTTTCAGTTGCTTTTATCTGCGTCCAATTCAGCTTCATAATGTTACGCTTATTGGTATGGTTCTGACGCTCCATGTTTGACCCGATTCTGTGCATATATAAGCGCGATACATAAATTATACAATCACGCTTTAATTTAATTTAATTAAACTTGAATTAATAATTATAATATACAAGTTAGATCCTAGTTTAACGTTAATTAGATTTTTAACTAGTTACTTCGTATTTTATTGTAGATATAAGTCCGAACAAATTTTGATTTCCGAATATATGGGTCACGTAACCTTTCAATTTAAGCACTCTAAATTTTAAGTAGGCATATGAATAAATCTTCTCATAGTCTATGAAACCATATAATAAAATATACAGTGCACAAATAAGCAATTTCAGAATGATAAGACCCAATCTAATTTCTTTTAAACGTTATTTATAAATACCTTTATATTTAATCCGCCATGTTTATTAAAAAGTATTAGGCATTTAAACTAATCATACTATAACTTATTTAGACACGTACCACTTGCAATTCCTCACTACCACTGCAACTATTCTTGAACCCGACATGGTCCATCTAGCTCCTTTCACGCAATCTTCTCAAGTGCCCTTCACAAATTTTTTCTAAAACAAATGCGGAGGCCCACAATATCCCTCAGCCCATCCGTTATACCCTTCTTCCCCACTCTAACATTTATTCCCTTCCCAGACTGTTGCTGTCCTCCTCTCACTTCCTTTTTTTCCGTATTTTTTTTAGTTATAAGGACCGAAGCCTCATTTCAGCCCACCCTCTCCATACATGCATGCAGCTCCTTTTACATCTTCCCAGACCCGTATATACTCTTCCCACGTCCTCCTATTATTCCCTTTCAATTTCTTTACCATGCATTTTTTTCCTCACAGTTTCTAAGCTTATTATGAACGGCTCTCCCCACTCACTGTGTCGGCTGCCACCTCCTAACGTCATTAACCATCGATACAGCCCCTCTCTACGCCCATCAGGTTCGTCCACCTGCCCATTGCACGTTGCCACACCTTTCACTGTCTCGCAACCAACGTCCGGTCATCGCTGCGCCTTCTACAGCGAGCACCAGAGCACCCACCAGATCGTTACCCAAGCTCCGCCCTGACACCATCGTTCTGTTCGAAATGCTTGGAGGTTTATAGATGGAGTTTAAATTCTATATATAACTAGAGCTTTCGTATGGTCTGTGAACTGTGAAAAGGGATTTGGTTTTAAAAATATGAAATGGAGCTCACAAGTCCTGCGAAATGGGAAATTTTGATTTAATGTACGAGGAAAGCCTCGTTTTCATTTTTAATGGCAGCGTAGTATTGTTTTGGTTTTAATTCATGTTTGAGGAGGGCGTTTTCTTTATGGCTGCAGTGAAGCAAAGAATGGAGCAAATGTTTATATAGGCGAGAACGCCGTGGAGGCCAAGTAAATTAGGGGATAGGATTGTAGAAATAAAATAGGGTAGCTGTATGTGATGGGATGCTTAAAAAGAAAAGAAAAGAAATACTTGGTCGGTAAGGCGCTCATTTGGATTGGCAGATTAATTTTTAAGGTACAAGATAGCTGAAACTATGGTAGGCTAGACATGTAGGAAAGCTCTGCTTTTTTTTTCAACGTGGTTGGCCCTGGCACGCGTTAGTAGATTAGCAGTGAAGAAAAGAGGAAGTGTGGTGCGCAAGGAACAGAACATCTGGGACGCAACACAAGGAATTGAAAAGTGTGCACCACAAATAATTAAAAGGTGTGTCACGAAGAAATAGCATGGGAAGATTTTATATTTGATTATACTCATCTATTATGTTTAATTTTATACGGCCATACATGAACATCAAAAATAACAAAATTTGACATACTGCTATGTTTCAACGTTCCGAATCCAATTGAACTAATTCCGTTGTATTCGGACTCAATTTGCATAACGTTGCTATTTTGATTTTTAATATGTTCACCGGTTCACATTTAAATTTCGTCTACCGCCAAAACAACCCTGATTGGCTTCAAACTGGAAATCTAACAATATTCAGTGATATGCATTCCCATAAAATTCGTTTCATCAAAAACGAAGATCGTTTGAAAAATAAATATTTATAAGGCTTATATAACATCAGTTAAATATTAAATAAAATCCCAAAATCATTAAATAATAATAAACAAAATTATTCGAACGTATATTTCCCCAAATTGAATAATATATCACTTCAAATACAAAACCAAATGAAATTTTAACTCAACGTTCACATTTTCGAGTTTTAACGATATGTCGAATATATAGAAATTTTCTTTAAACTTATTAAATAACGATATAATTTATTAACGATTTCCATGGCAACTATTTCAAATTTTGATTGGTCATAACTTACAATATCTAAGCTGAAATCGTGATTTTTCTCTTTCACCAGAAAATTATAATCCAATAGATTCTAACGTTCCTTGTTTCACAGAAATCCGATTAAAACGGATTCTTTATATTCAGCTGAAGTTCAAAATTCAATATTACGCACTGCCATGTCATTTCGAGTTACGTTTATAATTAAATATAAATTAAAATGTTCAACCGTCGTTTATTAAAGAATTCAATATATAAATCCATAAATATAATATTTAACTGATTTAAATACCCAAATTCAAATAGCTGAGAAATCCTGGACTTTACATTTTCCCCCCTTAATGAATTTCGTTCCCGAAATTACTAAGAAAGAAGAACGCTCTAAACCCAAATATATTTCAAAATAATTATTTAAAATAATTTAAATATATATATATCAGGTTTCAAAAGTTATTACCAAAAATACTCTACATTTAAAAAGAATGTTATGAAAATTTTGCCAGCGTCTCCGCTGCACGGCTTGATCAAAACAAGTAAAATTGCCACTCTGGGCCTCACATCGATTAAAAGAAAACAAAGCCAAGTGGCAACCCAACTCAGGGGTATAAAATCAATTATCCTATCAATAAGGCGTACCTATTTGTCAGGCATCATACTCCAATAACCAAGCAAAGCAGCAACCAGCTCTTCCAATCTGTTCTCAACTCCCTTTCAACACATTAACAAATACATGATCTCATCATCATTGTTCAAATTCATTACATTCGAATTAATTTTCTCAATTTCCAATTTGTTCAACTTCTTATTAATCTGTAGATAATTTTATTATTCAATCAGTTTATTATTAAACAAATTTAATTCCCTTGTTTATTTACTTAACTAAGTTAAGCTCTTATTCCATATTGATTTTCTAATTAGTTTATTTTATAATCCCGATTCTAATTCATTTTCAAAAACCATCATTCTAATTCATTATATTATAACTTATCTTAAGTTAAATCCTGATTTTCAATTTCATATTAAAATTCTCATTCACAAACTATATATGTGAAATCTTCTGGTTATATTAACCATTCAAATTCAAATTTCCATTTGAATTAAATTTAAATAAATCAATCAAACACAATATCTCAATATTTTAATAAAATTATTTCTCTTCTATACAAAAAATATAATTTAGGTAAAATTATTTCATTTACCCTATTTTATAAAACAATATTGTATCCATTACAAGTTTGAAATCTTCTCAACACTTGAACTGATCAAACAACACAATACAAAACATATGTATATAAAATTTACAAATACGCTCTCTCTTATAGATATATTCAAACTCAATCTAGGATATTACTAACCCTATCTCTATCGAGTTACGCCACAGAGCCAAGGTTACTAAACCCATAGCTCTGATACCACTTGTAATCACCCACTTTTTCCATACAGTTTAAGCCAATATTTTTCAACCCATGTCAACTCAAATTATACAGAAAAGCAGATGGTTAAGAGAAAGAAGTTAGAGGGTGAGATAAGAAAGAAAGAAATATTAGAATTGAAGAAACAAGAAGAATAAATAGAACATAATCAGAGTCTCACATCGCAGCGGAACAAATACAATATAGAAATAAATCTTTATCGAGAGCTTTAAATAAAAACTTACAATCATCAGAGTAAATTATCACATCTGGATAGTTATAGTAACCTGTCCTCATATACAGTCACACAATGGAATAAATACTAGATATCATACGTTTGAACATCTCCAGCTCATCTTTGGACTTCGCAGCATCCGATAACTAGACCTGTGCAACCCAGTCTTACCTGAGCATTACAAATACTGGGCCAGTGTGGTGAACCAGAGTGAGAAAAACTTGCAAAGTTTTAAGGAGACTTATCCAACTTGATTTTAATGTTCAAATTCTTTTCGAAAGAATAGGATAATCGTAAGACAAATCCACATATAAATACGGACGGTTTTTACCTTACGATAACCCAAAACACTTTTGAAACCAAAATTATTCTGATATTATGATAGTGACTAAATTCAAATAAATATAACCTAGCAGAATGCTTGCATCTCACGCTCTACATATATAGTATACAATCAAAACCGCGACACTTATTGGAGATCGCATTCCGACTATGACAAGATATGGAACCACCTACCGATAGTGTATCTCTAGAGGGGAATACACCATATTCAACAAGAATGTCTTGCAACCCGACCGACACATGACCAACCATTCATTTCTCTTGAATGTTCCGAATATATTGTCACCTACGGTTGCTAGCAACATAACCGTTCCCGGGAGATACAGAAGCAGAAAGAAGAACAAATAACGAGTTTTCTCTAGATGGTGAATACACCCTAATGAATGCGACCCACTAGCCATGCTTCCTGCCCGATTTTTGTCATTTCCCGATTGATGAGGCTTGAGGTTTAAATTAGCTTTCCAGAACACCTAGCCACCATTCAGTTTGAATGTCACATTGTCAAATCTGCCAGATATCACTAATTGACGTCCACAAAATACTCGAGTTGTTAAGCTAAGAGAAATTCCCCTCTCCGCCAACATCTATAGCACGTTTGAAGACATCAACGTACATGATCCCTTTGGAAATACTCTGTCAGACATCCGTCCATACAAGTCATCCAGGAATAGGATGAACCGAAGGCACTCTCCTACCACATCCTAGGAATCACCCTATAGATCAGTAGCGAGTAGTCCTTGCAATCCGTCGATTCCAACCATGACAGAATCACAGTGTATCTCGGATTGCAAGTCAGTGATTTTAAGTAATTCTTCCACTTTATGAAGATCAATGGTCTTCGTTGCTCTAACTTGATCATCGTCTGATATCTTCAACATTCACGTATTTGTTGGTCGGAATGGTTTTCGAATATAAATTCGATCCCCGTCTTTCCGTTCCAACAATCGTATAGGCCAGATTTTGATAGTCAGTTATTTAACTATCAAAATAAACAACCATTCAATCATGAAAAATAAAACGAGTTACTAGTTCAGTACTTAGCATCACTTGGCCCTTTAGATTTTCCAATCGTAAATCAAACCTTTAATACTTCCCATATTTGAAACAAAGCTTTCTATATATTATTTCAAAAATACAATTTATACTCAAAATTATCTTATTTAACTTAAAACATTTAAATCTTTATTTTATAATACAATTCATTGAAATTCTAATTTTTACTTCTCTCAACCATCCTCGTTTCTAACTAATATCATTCTTGGATAATCATGAAGTTGTTCAAGTTGGGGTATTTTATTTACCTCTCAGACCTTGAATCAACAACTTCCTTATCTTCAGAATTAATAGAAGTTTATCAATGAAACACCATTTCACCGATTATCCTACGTATTCTATTTACCCTTCGATTTAAAACATGGTTTTAATATCACACTTCCTTTTGGAAATTTTACTTCAATCTTAACGCGTTAACTTAATTTAAGTAAGCTATTATTAACCTCCTTTATTAACTTTACAGTCTTTTAAAACACAAATCTTACTTCCATTATAAATATAAAACTTCATAAACTCTAATAAGTTTATTTCAAAACCATTTGGTTATATCATGATAATATTTCACTCCTTATTTAATATCGTGAATTTAGATCGCATCTTAATAGTTTAACTCACCTCATTACTTTAATACAAAATTGGGTTTCCGATTCGATTTCCACTTCATACCTCATTAGTTCCTAGATGTAAATCAGTAAGAAAATCATTCCCTAAATATCAATCTTGAAGACCGAAACCAACATCAGATCAATACCCAGAAAATTGTTTAACTCAACCAATCTCCAGTTAGGTTCCAATTTCCCAATTTTCATATTTTGGCTTTTATTTCATTCATAAACCATTTACAATAACTTAGTCCAATCATATCTTTAATACAAACTTACGTTTTATCACAATCCTTTTAGCTTGGATTTATAAAAAGCTGAGTAAATATAATTCCAATAAGAATTAAATTTAAAATTTCACTTTAACATAACTTGAATTACTATTAATATAATTTGCTTAAAAATATCTTTAAATTATAATATACCTTATATTCTTACACACCTTCGTTACTACATTTTAATCCCAAGATTTTCCCCTTTGATTATTATAAAATAAATAATAACCAAAAATCACATTTAATAACAATGGTGTAATTTACCATTAACTATTCCCATTAATTTAACACTCAATTTCAGTAAACTCAGTTGATTAATTTAATTCAAACATGATTAACTTGTTAATAAATTCCAATTTGTCTTTCCATTAATTAAAAATATAATTAACTTAAATAAATCCCATTTACCTTGGTTATTATTAAGAAAATAATAATCGCTCCGAATATAATTCCATCTGTTTCTAAAAACTTAATAACATAAGAATTTTTATTAGAAAGCCCTTCAATAATTTACTTAAAAACTTAAATAATAAATAATAAACATTTATTTCCCTTTTTATGAACTTCCCTTTTAAAATGATATATTTAAAATCCATCTTAAATTATAAATAAGATTTATAACTACATTTTTATCGCTTTACCTGAAGGTAAATCAGTTCTTACAAACAGTGTATATTTGGGCCATCTGCTACAAATTCCATAACCAATATCACCCATTGATTAATAACAAACAAAATTGAATTTAGATTCAACAATCAATAATCAAGTCGATAATCCAATCATATACGCCAACAGTTCATATGATGATTATGTGAAAATAAATAATGCATTTGACGATAACATGAATAATAGATTCAACTGATAACAGTTGACTGAAAATAACAATTCAAGCATCCAACAAAAATTTAATACGTTTATATTAGTATAAATGTAACCATCAAGGTAAGTTACTTCGATTGGAAATAATCGTTAAAAGTAATGATTGCTTTCGATTAAATTAAACGAACGTTTAATTTAAATCGGTTATAGAAATATTAATATATATCCAAACGATCAACAAATCAACCACATAGCAACTATAGCACACAAACAACAAACCCAACTTATAATAAATATAAGCGGGATAACTAAGTGAGTTAAACTCACCTGGATTCCCTTCGTCTTCAAAATGGTTCGTTTCAGTTGCTTTTATCTGCGTCCAATTCAGCTTCATAATGTTACGCTTATCGGTATGGTTTTGACCTCCATGTTTGATCTAATTATGTGCACGTATAAGCGCGATACATAAATTATACAGTCACGCTATAATTTAAATTAACTAAACTTGAATTAATAATTATAATATACTAGTTAGATCCTAGTTTAACGTTAATTATATTTTTAACTAATTACTTCGTATTTTATTGTATACGTAAGTCTGAACAAATTTTGATTTGCTAATATATGGGTCACATTAACTTTTAATTTGGGCACTCTAAATTTTAAGTAGGCATATGAATAAATCTTCTCATAGTCTATGATACCAGATAATAAATATACAGTGCACAACTGAGCACTTTCAGAATGATTAGACCCAATCTAATCGCTTTTAAACGTTAGTTATAAATACCTTTCTATTTAATCCACCATGTTTATTAATAAGTATTAGGCATTTAAACTAATCATATTATAACTTATTTAGGCACGTACCACTTGCAATTCCTTACTTGGTACCACTGCAACTGTTCTTGAACCCGACATGGTCCATCTAGCTCCTTTCACGCAACCTTCCCAGGTGCCCTTCCCAATTTTTTTTTTCTAAAACAAATGTGGAAGCCCAAAGCCCACAATATCTCTTAACCTATCCGTTATACCCTTCTTCCTCACTCTAACATTTATTCCCTTCCCAGACTGTTGCTGTCCTTCTCCCACTTTCGTATTTTTTTCTTTTTTCCACATTTTTTTAGTTATAATGACCGAAGCCTCATTTCAGCCTACCCTCTCCATACATGCATGCGGCTCCTTTTACATCTTCCCAGACCCGTATATACTCCTACCACATCCTCTTATTCTTCCCTTTCAATTTCTTTACCATGTATTTTTTAGACACAGTTTCTAAGCTTATTATGAATGCATCTCCCCACTCACTGTGACGGCTGCCATCCCCTAACGTCAGTAACCATCGACTACAGCTCCTCTCTGCGCCCATCGAGTCCGTCCACCTGCCCATTGCATGTTGCCATACCCTTCACTGTCTCACAACCAATGTCAAGTCATCGTTACGCCTCCTACAGCGAGCACCAGAGAACCCACCAGATCGTTACCCGAGCTATGCCCTGACACCATCGTTCTATTCGAAATGCTTGGAGGATTATAGATGGAGTTTAGATTCTATATATAATTTGAGCTTTTGTATGGTCTGTGAACTGTGTAAAGGGATTTGGTTTTAAAATTATGAAATGGAGCTCGTAAGTCCTGCGAAATGGGAAATTTTGATTTAATGTAGGAGGAAAGACCCGTTTTCATTTTTAATGGCGGCGTAGTATTGTTTTGGTTTTAATTCTTATTTGAGGAGGGCGTTTTCTTTATGGCTGCAGTGAATAAAAGAATGGAGCAGATGTTTATATAGGCGATAATGCCGTGGAGGCCAAGTTAATTTTAGGGGATAGGTCTGTAGAAATAAAATAGTGTAGCTATATGTGATTGGATGCTCAAATAGAAAAGAAATACTTGGTCGGTAAAGCGTTCATTTGGATTGGGAGACAAATTCTTAAGATATAAGATAGTTGAAACTATGGTAGGCTAGACATGCAGGAAAGCCTTTTTTTCAACGTGTTTGGCACTGGAACACGATAGTAGATTAGCAGTGAAGATAAGAGGAAGTATGGTGCACAAAAAACATGAACATCTGGGACACAACGCAAGGAATAAAAAGTGTGCACCACAAAGAATTAAAAGGTGTGTCACGAAAAAAACAGCATGGGCAGATTTTATATTTGATTATACTCATCTATTACGTTTAATTTTATATGGTCATACACGAACCTCAAAAATAACAAAAATTGACACACTGTTATGTTTCGACGTTCCGAATCCAATTGAATTAATTTCGTTGTATTCGGACTCCATTTGCATAACGTTGCTATTTTGATTTCTAATATATTCACCGGTTCACATTTAAATTTCGTCTACTGCCAAAACAACTAGGATTGGCTTCAAACTGGAAATCTAACAATATTTAGCGATACACATTCCAATAAAATTCGTTTCGTTGAAAACGAAGATCGTTTGAAAAATAAATATTTCCATGACTTATATAACATCGTTAAAATATTAAATAAATTCCCAAAATCATTAAATAATAATAAATAAAATTATTCAAACGTATATTTCTCCAAATGGAATAATATACCACTTCAAATACGAAACCAAATGAAATTTTAACTCAACGTTCACATTTTCGAGTTTTAACGATATGTGGAATATATATCGAAATTTCCTTTAAATTTATTAAATAACGATATAATTTATTAACGATTTCCATAGCAAATATATCAAATTTTTATTTGGTCATAACTTACAATATCTAAGCTGAAATCTCGATTTTTCTCTTTCACTAGAAAATTATAATCCAATAGATTCTAACATTCTTTGTTTCACAGAATTCCGACTTAAAAAGGATTCTGTATATTCAGCTGAAGTTCGAAATTCAAGATTACGAACTGCCACGTCATTTCGTGTTCGTTTATAATTAAATATAAACTAAAATGTTCAACTGTCGTTTATTAACGAATTCAATATATAAATCCATATATATAATATTTAAAACTGATTTAAATACCCGAATTCAAATAGCTGAAAAATCCGGTATGTTACAATAACCATTGTTATCTGATTTGCTATAAATACATTTATCAGCATCTTTAACAATGAATCCATATGACCGTGCACCTTTATCAAACTTCTCATACCATTACATGGGAGCTTGCTTCAGGCCATAAAGAGATTTGATTAATTTTCAAACTTTCTTTTCTTGGCCTGGGGTTATGAAACCTTTAGGTTATTCCATATATATCTCTTCTTCTAAATCTCCATTTAGAAAAGTTGTCTTTACATCCTTTTGATGTATGACTAAGTTATGAATTGATGTAAGTGCTATTATACAGCATATGGAAGATATGCGAACAACTGGAGCATATGTTTCAAAATAATCTACTTCTTGTCTTTGTTTATATCCTTTAGCAACTAATCTAGCTTTAAACTTATCAATGGATCCATTTGTATTCAAATTTTTCTTGAATATCCATTTACATCCTATAGGTTTAACACCAAGAGGTAAATCAATTAAAACCCAAGTTTTGTTTAACATTATAGAATTCATTTCAACATTGATAGGTTCTTTCTAAAAAATAGAATCTCTAGAACTCATAGCCTCGGAATAAGTTTTGGGATCATCATCGACGTTCATTACATATCTTGTCACATTAAGGACTTCGTCCTTATTTCCTTCTATGAGATATGTTATGTAACACCCCACATCCATTAATGTCACTCACTAAGGGAATGCATTAACTTTCATGGAGTATTATAAGAGTATAGAACATAATATCACAAGACAGATATATAAAATGGTACTTAAGAAAATTCAAAATTTATTCATTGCGGCAGAAAAGAAAAACGTGTTTGGTTACAACATCAAAACCACATACTAGAGTTAAGTACACAAATATCTATCTTGTACAAAATTATTATCAGAGTACATAAAAGTAAAACCATAATCCCACTCCAAACAGCCATAATAAAAAAGAGATAAAGCTGAGCATTACTTTCAATACTTCCAAGCACTTCAAGAAGAAAGGAATCAAAGTCAAGCTTCACTATTCCCACCCTGAGGACCTGGGGGGGAGAAGAAAGAAAAGAGGCGAAACAAAAGGGGGTCAGACATACATCTGGCGAGTCTAGTGACTTTAATAGTATAATCAGTAAAGTAACAGGATAAGAACATAAACTGGATATAAGAGATGACTGTAACATAAGCAGATATGACAAGGCAAACAAGACGAATAAGATGTAATGTTGATTGCGCTTCTAATCACTTTAAGATAATTCCTACACCGTACCAATGCTAGTTCAACACTAAAAGTTGATCCCTCTTACTAAACCTAGTAATAATAATGATGATAGCATTTTCCCGTGTACTCCTAACTACTGTCATAGGTGCCACCTGCTCCTATCTTCACTAATTGTACCCACTACCCTCCCCATTCGATCGGCTCCCTAACTCGAAGATACCCGTGCTGGTCCTACACTAGAGTGTATCACTCCCTAGAGTGGCAACCCGATACTACTAAAATGCATGGCTTATACCTACACGATGCAACAACGTCTTACCTACCAGCCCGGACCCATGCACGCACATGACTCCGTTGGACTTGCTTTGCTACCGCTAACTCTTTATTGACCTCTTACAATCAAACCCAGTAAACGTGTCCCTTCCTCGACCTAGTTCGAGCTCACATAGATACTAAATGGGTTACTAGTTGAAAAGGGTCCACCCACTGGACACAAGCTTCCCTCCTAAGCTTGGCCCCCAGTAGGAATTCCCACTTAACCCCTCTTTTTTCCCATGTCTAATCACATGTTTCACCTTGGTTAAGTGCTTCTAGTAATATTTCACATGTCACCCATGTCACCCACTTAACCCCCATGTCTTACTACATGTCTTATCTTGGTTAAGTGTTCATTAATTCATTATAACCGTAATTTTGCAAGACCTCCCACATTAGATTGCCGTTTTGTGTTTGCTGGATATGCCGGGCGGTTCCGGACAGTCTTATACCGCAGTCTGAATCTAACCTTGTGTCTTTGCATTATTACGCATTTAATTTCTGCCTTTGACCTCTCACATTAGACTATCGTTTGCAGTTGCTGGATGTGTCGGGCGGTTTCGGGAAGATTTCTATCTCAAACCAAGTCTAACTTCGTGTCTTAGGCGTTCATTATCACTTTCTTGATTCAAGTCCCAACTTTAAATCTTGGATTAAATTATATCCCAATTACCCATAATTTCCAATCTAAATTATGTTCATATTATTAATCCAATTTAGGCCTATATTCTTATGTATACATGTTATGCCAATTTATGCCCAAATTAAATTGTGTTCATTGTTATTAATAATTTATGCCAAACTTCATGTATACAAATTATATCCAATTATCCCTGCATCCAACTTATGCCAAATCTCATGTATACCAGTTACACATAAGTATGCTCAAATTGATTTATGCCGATAATCTCATTTTATTACAAATTTCCCCAAACTTTTCCCAATCGTTCAAACGTTATTCGTACGCAAATCTCAACGTAATATGTTAGGCTCGAAGTTAGCCTAACCTCATAAAAAAGGAAAAGAAGAAGGGAAGAGAATCTTGTCATCAAAACTAGCATAGAAGAGGCATATGAAACATGAATCGGCATAGAACAAGAAAATAGATCCAATTAGGCATATGACAATAGTAATTTGTGTATGGAAGATACGAATATACAAAACTTGATATGATTCGTCTTACAGGCATGTTCATAAAATCCAGTTTACAATCCTATCACAATCACTTTCAAATTAATTATATTTGAAAGTAACTTAGACTCACAGCGACAGGATTAAGAAGAGAGAATAGATCTGAATCTGATTTCTGAATTTGATTAGCTAAAACGTTGTTGTAGAATTTGATTCTTATCTTCCAATTTGAGTACTCTAATTCTGATTTGCTTTGGGGAAGAGAAGAGAGGCTAGTTTTGATTTAGGTTAGGACAGCATGGAGGCACTATGGATTAGTGTAATGAAATTAGGGTTAGGTCTATGCGTGTTAGGTGAATTAGGGCCTTTAATTAGATCAGGGATCATCAGAACCACAGCTCAAAAGATACGTCATCCTGCCAATCCCCGAAGGACATGTCGTCAGAAAACTCTCCAGAATTTTGTGTACGTTTTGCCTCGGCATGGGTGCACTTCCCAAGTGCGTCAATGCATTTTAGTTATGGCGCACTTCACAAGTGCACCAGTTATCCCAGCCCGTTTTCTGATTTTTTTTCCCAACTTCTATCGTCCATTTCTTCCTTATACGATATCTGTTTTACGCAAACTCGGACTCTATCTCAAGCAGAATTCCGAATCGAATGCAATGGCATAACCCGTTTCACCTAATTCTTCCTTTAAAAATTAATTATTCTTTAATTACCTATTATGTCATATTTTAAAATTACGGGGTGTTACATTCTCCTCTCAGTAAAGGATTTCATCCCCGAAATCTCCAAGTTAAGAAGAATGTATCCTATCATCCAATCATCCATTTACTCATCCATCATCCACAAGTATCCATTGTCCTTAAAAGATTTCTTATGCTATATGTACATATGCAAAAGTGTGTGTATGTGTTCCTTATCTAATGCAAAGATCAGGCCGTCTACTGATTCAGTTGACCTCGTTACTGCAAAACATGATAGTACCATGTGCCTATTATGTATGCAAAAGAATTCTAATGATACGTATCATTTCTATATGAGTGCACAACCATTCATTCAAATGCAGCATCCATATGATAACACATACAAGATACATCCATTAACTTAAATATGCACACTCATTCATATGCAATATGAAAGTGATTGAGCCGATCTAGTGCCTAATGTGTGAAAACCCGTAACTTCCCCGTGAAGGAAAGCGCGGATAGTTCGAGAACAAGCCACAAAAGAACGCACACGGGAGAACATTTCATTGTTATTTACAACAATTCCATCAGAATACAAGAATATACAGAGTATGAATGAATATTACACAGAAATATCAGAGATTTAAATTACATTTAAATACATCGCAGCGGAAATAATACAAAACACAACTGAAGGAGATATACGGATACAAAGCTTTCCGGATATCATTCCAGCTGTAAACTAGGATCCTGTGAATATAAATCTGCAAAATCAAAACTACTAGCTGCCCGTGTCGAAAATAAGGGCATCCAGAGTTTAGGTTAAAACAATAAACTCCAGGTCAGTCATGTGACTGGTGTGAGAACTAAAACAGTTATTTATCTTTATTTTCAAAGTAAGGTAAATCAAGGGACCACGCCGTATAACACGGAACGGGTTTCCTCCCAAGAATACCAGTGCATATAACAAAATAGCGCAATGCTTTTTGGAAAAAATGAAGCTATTATAAGTCCCAGGTCCTATCACACAATGCAATGCAAGCCGGGGGATAGGGTTTTCCCTTATAATAGCCAAACATGCTTAGTACGTTTAAAACAAATCATTTGATACTACTATAAGTGCATAGCGTGTAAAACAACTTCAAATCATAAGTATCAATCATAGACGTCATGGGTACCATATATCATGTCGCCATACTAGTTCTACAATTAAAACCGCAATATTGTGTATTGGAAATTGGATTTCCATCATGGTGGCTCCTGATTCGAAAGATCGATCGTGTAATGCAATTCCCCACGGCTTACGTCCCAACAAGAGAAAACACCGTCTGCACATCCGAACTTTTGGGACCAGAGTATCACCGCGGCTTACGTCCTAGCGAGAGAAAACACCGCTTACTCTATATATCCCTGAGCACTAAGCTCATCTCGGTCGACCGAATCCACGACACCACTAAGGTGCCCATCCACTAAAAAGTGTAACAACCCGTATTTTCAATAACCTGTTATAACGTAAATCGAGGCAGAATTTAATTTATAAATCTGAATCAAGGGAAACGGGCTATGCCATTGCGTTCTTCTCGGAAAAATACGCGAAATAGAGTCTGAGTTTTCGAAAATCGGAGTCCGTATGACCCGATTAAGGCCCAATGAAGTTTTCAGAAAATTGCAAGTTCAAAACAGATTTCGAATTTCGGGTTAAAAATTCGAAAAAGGGTCAGATTGGGCCAGGCGGGAAAATTCCCGCCAGAGCACCCAAGTCGACAGCCCTGTCGACTTGGGAGTCGACTTGGTTGGACCCAAGTCGACAGCCCTGTCGACTTGGCTGTCGACTTGGTTCAGCCGAGCAGTTTTGCCTGGTGCACCATTTTGGGGTTGTGCTGAGTTTGGGGGCCAGATTCGGTTTTGAGGGCTGAGATTGGAACTAGGGTTTAATCCTAAGGCTAGAACTAATCCTAATCTCTATAAATAAGACCCTAACCTAACCCTGAATCATCATTATTCATTCAAGTAACTAAACTATGGCAAAATCATTCCTCTCATGGCCTCCACTCTCTTCATAAAATTCCTAAGTTATTTCTATGAGAGATTTTCCATGCATACAAGTGTTTTCAAGCTTGTATGAATGTCATTAGCTTGCATTCAAGTCAAGTTTCCATATTTACATCATAAAGCAAGAGTTTTGATCATTTTGGCTCAAGGGTTTTTCTATTGGAGCTTGCATTTTGGGTTTATTTGATTGCATAAGGGCTTTGTCTCAATCTATATGTATTTTTGTGTCTTCATAAGCATTGTAAGCCCTTTTCTACTTTCATATTTAAACTCTAAAGTTAAATGAATGATGCAAGTTTGGTTGATCATTATGATATGCAAGTTTGCCATGATATGCAAGTTTACCATGTCATGTTATGCAAGTTTGATATGTTATGATATGCAAGTTTACCATGTTATGCTATGCAAGTTTGCCATGTTATGATATGCAAGTTTATCATGTTATGTTATGCAAGTTTTCCATGTTATGATATGCAAGTTTATCATGTTATGTTATGCAAGTTTGATATGCAAGTTTGTCATATGATATGCAAGTTATGTTATGCAAGTTTGGGGTTGATCATTTTGTTCATGTTATCATGTTATGCAAACTTATCTTGGGTTTATGAGCTTAAAGCTTCAAGCTTTATGCTAAAGGTTGCATTTTGGCAACATGTAAGTTATCATATCTCTTATGATAACTTGCATGTGAGGCTAAATGCGAACTTATGGCCATTTCTACATGTCATTTATCACCATGTATCACCAATATGCTAAGTTTGGTTTTATGCATGCTTTTGAGGCCTAAAAATGTAATAAGCAAGTATATGAACATATGTACATTTCATATGCCACCATGTTAAACTTGCGGCTTCAACACCTTTATGTCATGATTATGCCAAGTTCCCTCTTTCTATCCTTTATGCGCTATTGCGATATGTAAGCGATGGGATTGCATTTGGGGTTGGGTAAACTTAAAAGACATAAAAACATAAGATTGGGAATTTACCTATTAAGTTAGGTCTACCCATTGGGAATTTACCTATTAAGTTAGGTCTACCCAAATTCTTGAAAACTTGTAATATGTTTTGGAAACATGATGGACATGACACTTAGAAAATATAAGTGTGACCAACTCGAGGTTGGGTTGAGTTTGTAGCGTAAACCTACCCGGAACCGACCGGCTTAACTAGTTTCTACGAACAATAGGACCCAACGTGAGAAGGTGGTCATGTTGTACCTTGAACCCGAGGTTAGACCAAGTTGTGGTATAAAGCTACCCGGAACCGACCGGCTTAACTAGTAACCGCAACGAAGTCTAATGTGAGAGGTTAAGGCACATTAATTAATTAATGCTACATGATAAGGTTAAGTAAATTTGACTTATGACACTTAACCAATCTGAACTCGGTAAATTAACGGGGTTAAGTTAACCTACACTTAACCAATCTGAACTCGGTAATTTAACGGGGTTAAGTTGAACTATACTTAACCAATCCAACTCAATAATTTGATAAGGCTGAGAACCAATTTGATACCTGGTCTGGATAAACTAACTTGATTGATAAATTAAACGAACCTGTTTTGCGGATCTGTAGGACCCACACCAAGTTAGGCAAGTTTGTAAATCTGTTATCTGATCCGTTAGTCTGAAAACTGATCGTCTGAACTTTGTATGTCCGAACTCTGTTAATAAGTTAATCTGAATCTGATAGTCTGGGGACACAAGGGGGAATACTTGTGTCATTTGTTGTTTGGGACCCATATTAGTCAGTAACCCTTTCTGGTATCAAAAATTTGACCCGACTGTAGGTAGGGTCCGGGCACGCTTACTGAACTAATTATAAGTGGTTCATTCTGATAATGACGATGGGTGTTGATGGTGCGTTCCAACCGGGTCATGTGCGTGCATGGATCCCGGTCTGCCTCTGAGGATGTAAGACGCCGTGACATCTGTAAATATGCCTGTGCCAATTGGTTGCCACTTTAGGGAGTGATACACCCTATCGTGGGGCCGACACAGGGTATTTATGTATTAGGGAGCCGATCGCTTGGGTAGGATTTAGGGTACACTTAGCTCTGTCTGATTCTGTTGGTACCGTCTGTTTTGTTGGGTGGTAACACCCGTCTGTTTCTGCGTGGTACCGTCTGTTAGGGTGGTAAAGGCCCACTATTAGTGTACACCTAATTGTAGTATTCCGTTTCTGTACTCTGTTCTGTTAGGGTGGTAAAGGCCCATTATTGTTAGCATCCTGTTTCTGTACTTTATCTGTTAGGGTGGTAAAAGCCCATTTTTCCCAAACTCTATCTCTGTATGGACCATTCTGTTCCGTCCTGTTTCGATGTAAACATTGGGGTAACACCTAATCCTGTTATACTAGAAGTGGTACCAAGAAGTTGGATCTTGATTTAAGTCAAACACCTGATACTGGGCCAAGTTTAGGCCAAGGGATAAATTCTTGTTTATACATGCCATGTTAGAATGCTGGTACATCTGTGGTGCAAAAACCTTAAACCTGATTATGCGATGACACCTTTATCTACCTTGTTAGTTAATCATCATGCTAGTATGTTGTTATCCTTATGTTCATCCCTGCTTCTCATGCCAGTTAACTTTATCAGTTTACATTGATTGTAGTAGGGCTTACTCAGTCTTTTTGACTGACCTGTTTTTCTTTCACCTCTTTTCTTCCGTTCCCCCCCAGGTTCTCAGGGTGGGAATATTGGAGCTTAGCTTGGATTTCTGATCGCTTGCTTGTGGGATTTTAGCTCATGTACGGTCTTGACATGAAGCTAGCTATGGTTATCACTTATTTTGGGGATAGTACTTATGTATTTCAGTTTTTCAGTTGATGTTGTTTTTATCTAGACTTGTTTATTTGGAAAGTTATGTTGTACCAGACTTGTTTTGAAATAGTTTGAAATCTTCCGCTGTTTTACTTATCTTATTTACTTTGTTTACATATATACATATGTTCTTGTTCTTCATTGATATATCATTATGCATGTTTACCTGATTCAAACGCCCCACCAAAGTCAGAGTGCTTGCAAGAGCCACCCTGGCGGAGGTGGGGTGTTACAAAAAGCATACTGATCAAACCATCAGTACACCACCATACCGGGGTGTGAGGCTCGCTAATCAACGCTATATACAAAGCCATGCTATATTAAAGCTGCGCTTTGATCATCATCCACCAAACTTTGCTTTTCAACAAAAGTCTGGATCACTGCATCTCAGCATGCCACACCATCAATCCATATCGTACCACTGATTTCTGCCAATATATAACCTCTGAGCTCGTATGTCTTAGAGAAGGGCGTTAAGCAAGAGAATAAATTCTCCGCCGCCAAACAGATATATATTTAGCAGAGATCAACGAATACAATATAAAGGAATACAATGTCAGACACACCATCCATTTACAAGTCCGTTCTAGGTCTGAACGAAACCGGAGGCACTTTCCTCGCATATCCGTCGATCTCCAAGTACGTCTGGACGACCACCAATTGATTCCCTCATCTTGGGTGTACAGCCCAATTAAGATCATCAGTAATCTCCCAAACGATGTGAAGACTTCTGGTCTTCGACCACCGTCATCATCTTCGACTTATCGTCGAATCCGTTATTCAGAATGGGTATAAACCCGGCCTTTCCGAACAACCCGCGTATATAGTAAACAAATGTTACACAATCACAACATATGCCTCATTCCAATTCATCAGTCACTAACCGTAAATTAGCAAGAGAACAATTCCCCAAATATTAACCCTGAAGGCCAAAACCAACATCAGATCAATACCCAGGAAACCATCCTTCTTAGCTAACCTACAGTTAGTTTCTAAATTTCACGTTCTTAGGGAAAGGTTCCCATTAATTTTATCAAAGATAAATTCTTTAAAATTTATTCTTTAATCTTCCTTTGGATATCATTTCAAACCAAATTATGGTTTTTCAAACTAGTCGGGATTAGCGAACCACACCGAAGTAATTATTTATTTTATTTCCCAATCCCAACCTATTCATCCCATGAAGCAAAACTGGTAATACTCCATATCTAATACCACGGTGTTATCGGTAAAATTAATTACCATTCCACGTCCAAATCTAATTAAAGATTTAACTATCGCTTTGGAGCAAAACTGGTGATACTCCATTCTCGATCTTTTCAATCTAATTAAAGATTCATTAAAACTCCACTTAGTTTTAATCTTTAACTGGGTTAAAGAATCAGTGTCATTTAAAACATGGTTCACTATAAACCCAAAATCACATTACATTTCAATCAGACCCTAGCCATAAATTAGCAAGTGAGCAATTCCGTAAGTATTAACCCCAAAGGCCGAAACCAACATCAGATCAATACCCCAGAAACCATTCAACTTAACTAATCTCCAGTTAGTTTCTGATTTTCTTAACTCCTTTGGGTCTAAGAACAGTATTATTGAAGATACCGTTTACGACAAACCCAAATCACATTCTATTAATTATCGGGTTAAAGAACAAGTGTTATTTAAAACACTGTTCACGATAAACCCAAAAATCAATACCAATTCAATTCCTATTAAATATCATTTAATTGGTACACTTCATTAAATCTAAATAAAAGATTTAATCTTTCCCTCAACTGGGCTTAAGAACAGTGTTAATGAAGACACCATTCACAACAAACCCAAATCACATTTGATATTAAATACAAGGCTCTGAATAGAAAATATATCGGCTTATATTCAATATCAAATTCTACGACCAACAAATATCGTATTGGAAATAACGATATAAATATATCTTTCAAATTTCCATAACAATATCTGTATAATCACGAAATCCAACATCGAAATAAACCAAAGACAATTTCGATTCAAATCCATTCCAATTCAATTATTGGAAATCCTGGTTACTTTAAAACCCTTTCAAATCAAATTTATTTATTTAAAAATAAATAGAATTTTAATTCTAGTTCAAAACTAGTTCATTTCGATAAAAATCTATTTTTATCTTTTCAAATATGGAGTTTTTCACCCCAATTTTTCCCAAATCATTTCTTATGATTTTACACAAATTATTGATATTTTTAATTAATTTATCAAGGCGCGTACAGTCGATTTCCATCAACGTCCATCGAACTGCACTTACAACGACCTTTTCCAAATTTGATTTGGACGTATCTCCAAATCCAACCATTAGATTTCAAATTTCTAATATTCGTTAGAAACCTCTTTTCGATACGAACCCAACGGTTCCGGTTTTAGGAGAATCCGACAGTCGGATCTCCCGCAATGTCCGTTCGAAGTCAATGGTCGAAATTCACGAACTGCTGCGGCGCGTTCTATTCAGGCCATTATATATATAATATATATATTATATATTTCGTCGATTTCCTTTTTTAAAACGAATTTTATAAATCATTTCAAATTTGTTTCAAAAACAATTTCAACCTTTATTTCAAATTCAAATCAAAATTGAATTTTCCCTTATAAATTCTTTTTACATTCACTTCTATTTGATTTCAATTCAAATTGATTTCAATTCTATTTCAATTCATTTTCAATTGAATTGAATTCAATTCAGATTTGTCTTCTATTCGATTCAATTCAAATTCGTTTTCTATTAAATTCAATTCAAATTCGTTTTCTATTCAATTCAATTCGAATTCGTTTTCTATTCAATTCAATTCGAATTCGTTTTCAATTCAATTCAATTCGAATTCGTTTTCAATTCAATTCAATTCGAATTCGTTTTCTATTCAATTCAATTCGAATTCGTTTTCTATTCAATTCAATTCGAATTCGTTTTCTATTCAATTCAATTCGAATTCGTTTTCCATTAAATTCAATTCAAATTCGTTTTCTATTCAATTCAATTCGAATTCGTTTTCTATTAAATTCAATTCGAATTCGTTTTCTATTCAATTCAATTCGAATTCGTTTTTTATTAAATTCAATTCAAATTCGTTTTCTATTCAATTCAATTTGAATTCGTTTTCTATTAAATTCAATTCAAATTCGTTTTCTATTCAATTCAATTCGAATTCGTTTTCTATTAAATTCAATTCAAATTCAGTTTGAATTTCAATTCTTTTCAAAATATCAGATTTTTAAATTACTTTCGATATTCATTATAAAATGAATAAAATCGATATTCATTATAAAATGAATAAAATCGATATAAATATCGTTCACGTCAAAATGGCGTCAATAATCAACACGGCTTCATATATTTCTATTTTCAAATATTCTATTCAAATATTTCTATTTCAATTCGTTTTCAATATATCTCTATTCAAATATTTCTATTTCAAATATTGAATGAAGCCCAATCAATTACCATATAATGTTAATTATATGGATTTTCTACAACACATGTATACAATAACAACGATGAATAATCAACCATCATCCAAAGTGCATTCTACACTGTATAAGCATCGAATATAAATATTTAATGCTCATAACAGTTTGTCAATCAATCGATCGACATACAACTAAACAATCGGGATTAGTGTATGTCAAATATCATCCCAATACCCGTGTGGGGTTTCAAACAATCAAACACAGATTTTATTTGTGCGGTTGGGCGATGTGTAAAATTTATCGTCCCAATCAATATCAGTCAAATGTGTGTATATAAACAAATCGTCTGATTTGTTTATTTTTATTTCATTTCATATACACGTTAAAAATTCTATTTTTAACAATAAAATATTTTCCACTATAAAATATTTTATTTCAACTATATAAATGTTTTATTTCATTTCACATCACATCACACAATCAACTACACATCAAAATCAAACAAACAAGCATACAAGCCGTCCATAGTCTGTGGACGACGGGTGTCGGATGCTACTAAACACCGTCTGCATCCTAGTATATATTTCAACTAGAAATAAAATTAAAGGTGAGAAGTTCTCACCGATAAGCTAAACCAACACCACGACTCTTCTTATGTAGAAATCTTCGCCGTTCTTGCCTCTTGTCACTTTCGTTGCCCGTAACCACTACATATATAAAAATCGAATTTTTACTTTGCTATTCAATATATAAAAATCGAATTTTTACTTTGCTTTTCAATATATAAAAAACGAAATTTTACTTTGCTTTTCAATGTATAAAAATCGAATTTTTACTTTGCTATTCAATATATAAAAATCGAATTTTTACTTTGCTTTTCAATATATAAAAATCGAATTTTTACTTTGCTTTTCAATGTATAAAAATCGAATTTTTACTTTGCTTTTCAATGTATAAAAATCGAATTTTTACTTTGCTTTTAAATGTATAAAAATCGAATTTTTACTTTGATATTCAATATATGAAAATCAAAATTTTACTTTGCTATAAAAATCACTTTTCTATTTTAAAGATTCAAAAACTCCTATGTTAAAAATTCAAACATTCTCATGTTAAAGATTCAAACTTTATACAATAATAAAAAAACTAAACTTTATTTCAGAAATGCCTTAATACATAGAACTGATTCTTTTCCTTTTATTTTAAACTAATTATTTTAAACAATCAAAAATGAATATATATATATATATTAAAAATTAGATTTTTATGCATTCAATATATACCATAAAGGTTCATTTCTGCTTAAAAGAAAGAAATAAAAGAAACTCACTGCGGCTTTCAAAGTCGGATTTTTGTTGTTGGAATAGTTTACGTCAGAAAGGGAAGTCGGGTTGGGCGGTGGTGGTCGTATGGAGTTGGGGGAGTCGCATAAGGCGGCGGTGGTCTCGAGGAGGTCTGCGGTGGCTGATTTAGGGCCATGGCTCGCGACTGAGCGGAAGAAGAAAGGGCGTTGGGGGAGGGGGTTTTGCTGAGGGGCGGCGCTGCTGGAGAGGTCCGCCTGCGGCGCGGTGGCGCAACGCCACCGGGAGGAGCGCGGTCGGGATCGAACGACGGGGTGGTTAGGGTTTTTTTCTATTTTTAATTTCGGATCTGAATGAAGAGAGATAGAGAGGAGGGAGGGTATTAGTTTATATATTTATTATTTTATAAATTCCAAAAAGTTGACTTTTTATTTGATCTCGAAACGAGACCCAACGACTGCCGCCCCTAGCTAATTACCCCCATTCCGAACACAATGGGATATCCCATGTAGGCCGATTCGATCGTTTCGACCAGTTTCCGTCAAATTTACATTTAAATCATTATATTGAATTTTAAACGTACATCTCAATTTACTGGGCCCACATACTAACTAGAAAAATTCCCGAAAAATATTTTCTAGCTTTGTATTGATGATACAGTCCTAATAAAACTAGTTTCGTTGAATTCTGAGAACGTTTGAAAAATAGCCAATTTCCAGTCGGTTAAAATCAACTGAAACTGGTCAAACGCGTTTTCCTTTGCCACGCTCACATATTGATTCGAAAAATTATGAAATTTGGAATCTAGCAATAACTTGACATCACGGTTCCAACAAAAGTGGTTTCGTCGAAATCCGAGGTTGTTTGCAAAATGGCTATTTTTAAGGGCCTGAATTCCATATCGACTATTCAGAATTTTCAACTGGACATATCTTTTTATCCCCTCTATGAAATTTTGATTTTTCGGATTCGTTGGAAAGATATTCTCTATTAGATTCAAATATTTTTAGTTTCACTAAAATCCGGTTTATTTTGCACCCGGTACATTCAATTGAAGTTTGAAATCGAATTATCGAACTACCGCGCCATTTTCGATTCCTTTTATAATTATAAAATAAATATTTATATTCTAACGACGATCTATATAAATATATACGTTCGAATTCTATTCAAAATATATTTTTCGTCGTTATTATTTAAAATAATTCATTTTAAATATTCAAAATTCGCTAAAATTGCCAAAATAAAATTTTTAAATTGGCCCAGATTTCCGGGTTATTACAATCTCCCCCACTTAAAACTTTTCGTCCCCGAAAAGGAACGAAGCCGAAAATTGTTTTAAATACCAACTCAACTTTCATTGTTTTTATTACGGCTTAAGTTCTTCAACTTTTCAGTTTCTAAGAACTTTTCAATTTTTTCAAAAATTTGGCTAACACCCAAAATTTTCGAAAAATTTCGCCATAACCTCCCCTGCACCGGGAAAATCCCGAAATTGCCATACAGGCCCTCTGATCTCCAAAAAAAAAAAAAAAGCCAATCGGCTCATAAAATCATCATCACCCAAACAAAACAGTAAATTATGATAAACATGTACCTTTTTGTCGGGCAAACAATTTTATTCTTCTGCTCTAGCCTCTTTGCAATGACCTGTTCAATGTAAGTACATGTATATGCAAGCAAATGCGATAAATTTTCAATACAACTCACTTTTTGGTACAATTTGACTAAATGGTTTAAATTTTAATTAATCAAACAACACAACCATCAATCAATTAGTGGGTTATCGTTTCAAATTCATAACTTTGATATATAGTCAAAAAATCTCATTTTTGATGCCAAATCACAACAATAAACCCTATCTAATTTTGGTTCTCATACCAGTCAATTGGAAATATATAGAAATCTCACCTTCGAAACACGAAAATAAATTCTAATGATGACGCGTCAATCATTAGAATCATGTCCGAGCGACTAGAGTGTAATTCTATATCTATCGAATATATTTGAGGCTTCAATACACGTGGATCAGACGTATACTAAAATCTCTATATATTTGATTGTCCAAATCAATATAAATAAATAATCAAATACGTATAATTGATTTAAATTTTCAAAACAATTTTTTTTTTCATTTTCAAAAATATACTCTTCACACTCATTCTAGGATACTACTGGTCCCATCTCTAACGAGTCATTCGCATTGGATATTACTAATCCAATATCTGATGAATTCTTTCGTATGGTTCTAATGTGTCTGGTTCTCTGAGCTTTGTAAACCAAAGCTCTGATACCAACTGTGAAAACCCGTAACTTCCCCGTGAAGGAAAGCGCGGATAGTTCGAGAACTAGCCACAAAAGAACGCACACGGGAGAACATTTCATTGTTATTTACAACAATTCCATCAGAATACAAGAATATACAGAGTATGAATGAATATTACACAGAAATATCAGAGATTTAAATTACATTTAAATACATCGCAGCAGAAATAATACAAAACACAACACAACTGAAGGAGATATACGGATACAAAGCTTTCCGGATATCATTCCAGCTGTAAACCAGGATCCTGTGAATATAAATTTGCAAAACCAAAACTACTAGTTGCCCATGTTGAAAATAAGGGCACCCAGAGTTTAGGTTAAAACAATAAACTCCAGGTCAGTCATGTGACTGGTGTGAGAACTAAAACAGTTATTTATCTTTATTTTCAAATTAAGGTAAATCAAGGGACCACGCCGTATAACACGGAACGAGTTTCCTCCCAAGAATACCAGTGCATATAACAAAACAGCGCAATGCTTTTTGGAAAAAATGAAGCTATTATAAGACCTAGGTCCTATCACACAATGCAACGCAAGCCGGGGGATAGGGTTTTCCCTTATAATAGCCAAACATGCTTAGTACGTTTAAAACAAATCATTTGATACTACTATAAGTGCATAGCGTGTAAAACAACTTCAAATCATAAGTATCAATCATAGACGGCATGGGTACCATATATCATGTCGCCATACTAGTTCTACAATTAAAACCGCAATATTGCGTATTGGAAATTGGATTTCCGTCATGGTGGCTCCTGATTTGAAAGATCGATCACGTAATGCAATTCCCCACGGCTTACGTCCCAACAAGAGAAAACACCGTCTGCACATCCGCACTTTTGGGACCAGAGTATCACCGCGGCTTACTTCCTAGCGAGAGAAAACACCGCTTACTCTATATATCCCTGAGCACTAAGCTCATCTCGGTCGACCGAATCCACGACACCACTAAGGTGCCCATCCACTAAAAAGCATACTGATCAAACCATCGGTTTACTACCATACCGGGGTGTGAGGCTCGCGAATCAACGCTATATACAAAGCCATGCTATATTAAAGCTGCGTTTTGATCATCATCCACCAAACTTTGCTTTTCAACAAAAGTCTGGATCACTGGATCTCAGCATGCCACACTATCAATCCATATCGTACCACTGATTTCTGCCAATATATAACCTCTGAGCTCGTATGTCTCAGAGAAGGGCGTTAAGCAAGAGAATAAATTCCCCGCTGCCAAACAGATATATATTTAGCAGAGATCAACGAATACAATATAAAGGAATACAATGTCAGACACACAATCCATTTACAAGTCCGTTCTAGGTCTGAACGAAACCGGAGGCACTTTCCTCGCATATCCGTCGATCTCCAAGTACGTCTGGACAACCACCAACTGATTCCCTCATCTTGGGTGTACAGCCCAATCAAGATCATCAGTAATCTCCCAAACGATGTGAAGACTTCCGGTCTTCGACCACCGTCATCATCTTCGACTTATCGTCGAATCGGTTATTCAGAATGGGTATAAACCCGGCCTTTCCGAACAACCCGCGTATATAGTAAACAAATGTTACAAAATCACAACATACGCCTCATTCCAATTCATCAGTCACTAACCGTAAATTAGCAAGAGAACAATTCCCCAAATATTAACCCCGAAGGCCAAAACCAACATCAGATCAATACCCAGGAAACCATCCTTCTTAGCTAACCTACAGTTAGTTTCTAAATTTCACGTTCTTAGGGAAATGTTCCCATTAATTTTATCAAATATAAATTCTTTAAAATTTATTCTTTAATCTTCCTTTGGATATCATTTCAAACCAAATTATGGTTTTCCAGACTAGTCGGGATTAGCGAACCACACCGAAGTAATTATTTATTTTATTTCCCAATCCCAACCTATTCATCCCATGAAGCAAAACTGGTAATACTCCATATCTAATACCACGGTGTTATCGATAAAATTAATTACCATTCCACGTCCAAATCTAATTAAAGATCTAACTATCGCTTTGGAGCAAAACTGGTGATACTCCATTCTCGATCTTTTCAATCTAATTAAAGATTCATTAAAACTCCACTTAGTTTTAATCTTTAACTGGGTTAAAGAATCAGTGTCATTTGAAACATGATTCACTATAAACCCAAAATCACATTACATTTCAATCAAACCCTAACCATAAATTAGCAAGTGAGCAATTCCCTAAGTATTAACCCCGAAGGCCGAAACCAACATCAGATCAATACCCTAGAAACCATTCAACTTAACTAATCTCCAGTTAGTTTCTGATTTTCTTAACTCCTTTGGGTCTAAGAACAATATTATTGAAGATACCGTTCACGACAAACACAAATCACATTCTATTAATTATCGGGTTAAAGAACAAGTGTTATTTAAAACATTGTTCACGATAAACCCAAAAATTAATACCAATTCAATTCCAATTAAATATCATTTAATTGGTACACTTCATTAAATCTAAATAAAAGATTTAACCTTTTCCTCAACTGGGCTTAAGAACAGTGTTAATGAAGACACCATTCACGACAAACCCAAATCACATTTGATATTAAATACAAGGCTCTGAATAGAAAATATATCGGCTTATATTCAATATCAAATTCTACGACCAACAAATATCGTATTGGTAATAACGATATAAATATATCTTTCAAATTTCCATAACAATATCTGTACAATCACGAAATCCAACATCGAAATAAACCAAAGACAATTTCGATTCAAATCCATTCCAATTCAATTATTGGAAATCCTGGTTACTTTAAAACCCTTTCAAATCAAATTTATTTATTTAAAAATAAATAGAATTTTAATTCTAGTTCAAAACTAGTTCATTTCGATAAAAATCTATTTTTATCTTTTCAAATATGGAGTTTTTCACCCCAATTTTTCCTAAATCTTTTCTTATGATTCTACATAAATTATTGATATTTTTAATAATTTTATCAAGGCCCGTACAGTCGATTTCCATCAACGGCCATCGAACTGCACTTACAGCGACCTTTTCCAAATTTGATTTGGACGTATCTCCAAATCCAACCGTTAGATTTCAAATTTCTAATATTCATTAGAAATATCTTTTCAATACAAACCCAACGGTTCCAGTTTTAGGAGAATCCGACGGTCGGATCTCCCGCAATGTCCGTTCGAAGTCAATGGTCGAAATTCACGAATTGCCGCGGCGCGGCGCGTTCTATTCAGGTCATTATATATAATATATATATATATATATATTATATATATATATTATGTATCGTCGATTTCCTTTTTTAAAATGAATTTTATGAATCATTTCAAATTTGTTTCAAAAACAATTTCAACCTTTATTTCAAATTCAAATCAAAATTGAATTTTCCCTTATAAATTCTTTTTACATTCACTTCTATTTGATTTCAATTCAAATTGATTTCAATTCTATTTCAATTCGTTTTCAATTGAATTCAATTCAATTCAGATTTGTCTTCTATTCGATTCAATTCAAATTCGTTTTCTATTAAATTCAATTCAAATTCGTTTTCTATTCAATTCAATTCGAATTCGTTTTCTATTCAATTCAATTCGAATTCGTTTTCAATTCAATTCAATTCGAATTCATTTTCTATTCAATTCAATTTGAATTCATTTTCTATTCAATTCAATTCGAATTCGTTTTCTATTCAATTCAATTCGAATTCATTTTCTATTAAATTCAATTCAAATTCGTTTTCTATTCAATTCGAATTCGTTTTCTATTAAATTCAGTTCGAATTCGTTTTCTATTCAATTCAATTCGAATTCGTTTTCTATTCAATTCAATTCAAATTCGTTTTCTATTCAATTCAATTCGAATTCATTTTCTATAAAATTCAATTCTAATTCGTTTTCTATTCAATTCAACTCGAATTTGTTTTCTATTAAATTCAATTCAAATTCAGTTTGAATTTCAATTCTTTTCAAAATATCAGATTTTGAAATCACTTTCGATATTCATTATAAAATGAATAAAATCGATATTCATTATAAAATGAATAAAATCGATATAAATATCGTTCACGTCAAAATGGCGTCAATAATCAACACGGCTTCGTATATTTCTATTTTCAAATATTCTATTCAAATATTTCTATTTCAATTCGTTTTCAATATATCTCTATTCAAATATTTCTATTTCAAATATTGAATGAAGCCCAATCAATTACCATATAATGTTAATTATATGGATTTTCTACAACATATGTATACAATAACAACGATGAATAATCAACCATCATCCAAAGTGCATTCTATACTGTATAAGCATCGAATATAAATATTTAACGCTCATAACAGTCTGTCAATCAATCGATCGACATACAACTAAACAATCGGGATTAGTGTACGTCAAATATCATCCCAATACCCGTGTGAGGTTTTAAACAATCAAACACAGATTTTATTTGTGCGGTTGGGCGATGTGTAAAATTTATCGTCCCAATCAATATCAGTCAAATGTGTGTATATAAACAAATCGTCCGATTTGTTTATTTTTATTTCATTTCATATACGTTAAAAATTCTATTTTTAACTATAAAATATTTTCCATAATAAAATATTTTATTTCAACTATATAAATGTTTTATTTCATTTCACATCACATCACACAATCAACTACACATCAAAATCAAACAAACAAGCATACAAGCCGTCCATGGTCTGTGGACGACGGGTGTCGGGTGCTACTAAACACCGTCTGCATCCTAGTATATATTTCAATTAGAAATAAAATTAAACGCCACGACTCTTCTTATGTAGAAATCTTCGCCGTTCTTGCCTCTTGTCACTTCCGTTGCCCGTAGCCAATACATATATAAAAATCGAATTTTTACATTGCTATTCAACATATAAAAATCAATTTTTACTTTGCTTTTCAATATATAAAAATCGAATTTTCACTTTGCTTTTCAATGTATAAAAATCAAATTTTTACTTTGCTATTCAATATATAAAAAACGAATTTTTACTTTGATTTCAATATATAACAATCGAATTTTTACTTTGCTTTTCAATGTATAAAAATCGAATTTTTACTTTGCTTTTCAATATATAAAAATCGAAATTTTACTTTGCTATTCAATATATGAAAATCGAATTTTTACTTTGCTATAAAAATAACTTTTCTATTTTAAAGATTCAAAAATTCCTATGTTAAAAATTCAAACATTCTCATGTTAAAGATTCAAACTTTATACAATAATAAAAAAAAACTAAACTTTATTTCAGAAATGCCTTAATACACAGAACTGATTATTTTCCTTTCATTTTAAACTAATTATTTTAAACAATCAAAAATGAATATATATATATATTACAAATTAGATTTTTATGCATTCAATATATTCCATAAAGGTTCATTTCTGCTTAAAAGAAAATTATAATCACATAAAAGAAATAAAAGAAACTCACTACGGCTTTCAAAGTCGGATTTTTGTTGTTGGAGTAGTTTATGTCAGAAAGGGAAGTCGGGTTGGGCGGTGGCGGTCGTATGGAGTTGCGGGAGTCGCACAAGGCGGCGGTGGTCTCGAGGAGGTCTGCGGTGGCTGATTTAGGGCCATGGCTCGCGACTGAGTGGAAGAAGAAAGGGCGTCGGGGGAGGGGGGTTTTGCTGAGGGGCGGCGCTGCTGGAGAGGTCCGCCTGCGGTGCGGTGGCGCAACGCCACCTGGAAGAGCGCGGTCGGGATCGAACGACGGGGTGGTTAGGGTTTTTTTCTATTTTTAATTTTGGATCTGAATGAAGAGAGATAGAGAGGAGGGAGGGTATTAGTTTATATATTTTTTATTTTATAATTTCCAAAAAGTTGACTTTTTATTTGACCTCGAAACAAGACCCAACGACTGCCGCCCCTAGCTAATTACCCCCATTCTGAACACAATGGGATATCCCATGTAGGCCGATTCGATCGTTTCGACTAGTTTTCGTCAAATTTACATTTAAATCATTATATTGAATTTTAAACGTACATCTCAATTTACTGGGCCCACATACTAACTAGAAAAATTCCTGAAAAATATTTTCTAGCTTCGTATTGACGATACGGTCCTAACAAAACTAGTTTCGTCGAATTCTGAGAACGTTTGAAAAATGGCCAATTTCCAGTCTATTAAAATCAACTAAAACTGGTCAAACGCGTTTTCCTTTACCACGCTCACATATTGATTCAAAAAATTATGAAATTTGGAATCTAGCAATAACTTGACATCACGGTTCCAACAAAAGTGGTTTCGTCGAAATCCGAGGTCGTTTGCAAAATGGCTATTTTTAAGGGCCTGAATTCCATAGCGACTATTCAGAATTTTCAACTAGACATATCTTTTTATCCCCGCTATGAAATTTTGATTTTTCGGATTCGTTGGAAAGATATTCTCTATTATATTCAAATATTTTTGGTTTCACTAAAATCCGGTTTATTTTGCACCCGGTACATTCAATTGAAGTTTGAAATCGAATTATCGAACTACCGCGCCATTTTCGATTCCTTTTATAATTATAAAATAAATATTTATATTCTAACGACGATCTATATAAATATATACGTTCAAATTCTATTCAAAATATATTTTTTGTCATTATTATTTAAAATAATACATTTTAAATATTCAAAATTCGCTAAAATTGCCAAAATAAAAATTTTAAATTGGCCCAGATTTCCGGGTTATTACATAATGTGTGTAAATGCATCCATGAGCAACCACTAGCAAACACTTACATCCACTTGCATCCACCAAACATTACATGTCACAAACACATGTTTACAACCATAGGATTTTCTACCTAAAGATCGAAGATATAATCGAGAGGATGCACTAAACGATAGAATAAGTACGAAGAAAGCAGCAGAAAAAAGAGAAGCTAAGAACATACCCTCAAAAAGGAAAGGGTACAACGCGCGTATCTTGTCTTCGGTCTCCCTAGTCGCGTCTCCTTGATCATCTCCCCATTGGACTTTAACCAACTTGACCTCTCGGTTGCGTAATTTCTTGACCTTCGATCCAAGGATGCATGTAGGAACTCGTCTAATCGTGGCATCTCGCTCTACTTCCACTTCTCTAAGCATGCTCGGCTCAACTACTTCCGCGGTATCATGTAAACACTTTCGCAAATGCGACACATGAAATACGTCATGAACACCACTGAGCTTCTCGGGAAACTTTACTTTGTAGGCCATCTGTCCAATTCGCTCTGTAATGGGGAATGGCCCTACGAACCTTGGTGCCAATTTCCCTATAGACCCAAAACGAACTACATTCCTCAACGGTGATACTTTAATAAAGACCATATCTCCAACACTGAACTCAAGATTGGTCCTTCTCTTATCAGCGTATGACTTTTGCTGGTCCTATGCCGTCTTCACACGTCTTCAAATCAAGTCTATCTTCTCTGAAGTTTCTCTAATCATCTCGGGCCCAAGCAAAATCTTATCCGTCGATTCCCACCAACAAGTCAGTAATCGGCAAGGTCCATATAGAGCTTAAAAAGGTGCCATGCCAATACTAGTATGATAGCTATTGTTGTAGCCGAACTCTACTAATGGAAGATGTTCCTCCCATGTCCCTCCAAAGTCCAAGATGCATAATCTCAAAAGATCTTCTAGAATCGGATTCACTCTTTCTGTTTGGCCGTCCGTTTGTGGGCGATAAGCAGTGCTCAAACACAATTGTATTCCTACCGCCTTTGGCAAGCTCTTCCAAGTGAAAATGGGATCTCGATCGCTCACAATACTAGAAGGTATGCTGTGTAGACGAACTATCTCTCGGAGATAAACAGATGCTAACCATGACGTTGTTCTTTTACTCTTAACGGGAATAAAATGGGCGCTCTTGGTAAGTCTATCCACTACTACCCAAATCCCCATATTGCCCTTCCTTGATCTTGGCAACCCATCGACGAAATCCATGAAAACACTTTCCCATTTCCACTATGGAACCTCTAAAGGGTGAAGCAAACCACCAGGCTTCTTTTGCTCAGCCTTGACTTGCTGGCACACTAAGCATCTAGAAACAAACTCATCCACATCCTTCTTCATTCCGGCCCAAAAGAAAACTCGCTTCATGTCCCTATACATCTTGTCTCCACCGGGATGTATGGTCAGCTTAGAACGATGTGCTTCTTGAAGGATTGTCATTCTCAAACTTTCGTCTCGAGATACGCAAAATCTCCCATCCCTATGCAACGAACCTTTGTCATCGATAGTATACCTACTAAGATGGCTCGAAGACTCCCCTCTTATGATCTTGTCTACTGTATCTATCAACTGTGGGTCATCTTGTTGTGCCGCACCTATCTGTCCCAAAAGCATAGGTCGTACCTCTAACGATGCCAATAAACCGGGTACATAATCAACAGAGGGTCTAAAGTCAAAGGTAGGGATATACTCTAAACTCTACCGCTCGACAAACAAAGGACTCAAAGTCAACTTCTTTCTAATCAAGGCGTCAGCTACAACATTACCCTTGCCAGGGGTATATACAATCTCAAAATCGTAGGATGCTAAGAACTCCATCCACCTTTGTTGCCTTAAGTTTAAATTTTTTTGGGAGAACAAATACTTTATTGACTTATGGTCTGTATACAACTCAAACCTCTCACCAAGCAAATAGTGACGCCAAGACTTAAGCGCAAAAACTATGGCAGCTAACTCTAAGTCATGGGTAGGGTAATTCTTCTCATGGACCTTTAACTGCCTTCCACCATAGCATATCACCCTTCCCTCTTGCATCAAAACTGCGTTAAGCCCTGTCCCGCAAGCATTGGTATACACTGTGATGAAAAGTCCGAGTTTGTACGCGACTTGTGCAGGATCTATAATATGGCTATGCGGAATATGATAACAATATATATATATATATATATCACAGATAACTTTAAATGCAGTAAAGTAAAGTAAAATAGAGTAACAACACCAGGATTTTTATACTGGTTCGGACCTCCAGTCCTACGTCCAGTCCCGAAGCTCCTCTTCGGCTTTTCACTAAACAACACCCTCGCTTCACCCGGAGGAACAGGTTCACAACTACTTGATTTACGAGCTACAAGTTTACCCACTTGATTTCACGGGCTACAAGCTTACCCACTTGATTTCACGGGCTACAAGCTTACCCACTTGATTTCACGGGCTACAAGCTTACCCACAAGACGATTACAAGATTTTGACCTTGAATGTGTTCTTTCTTCAACACTGATTAGTCAATTATTGAGTACACCCTTCCTATAATCTTATCCTCAAATATAATATGATGTTTGCAAAGATTAGGAAGTGGATTATCGTTTTGAATCACAAGTGTATAAAATATGCTTGGAGATTCAAACGATAATATAATGATTTTGAATGCTTTTGAATGCTAAGAATAATGCAATATAGATCAGAGAATGGAGAGAAGATTCGGTAATTTGAATGAATGAAAATCGATGTATTTATAATAATCGAGAAGATGCAATTGTTGGTGAAAAGTTGCTCTCAAAAGAAGTGATTATTCTTGAGAAGAAATGGATGTAACTCTTCAAGAAAGAAGATGACTTTTCACAAAATTTCAAAAAGCTGTTGACCTATAAAAATTTATAGGTCGACATGTTTTTAGCCGTTGTAATTTAAAAACCTGTTGACCTATAAAAAAGTATAGGTCGACCTCTTTTCGACCGTTATATTTTGAAAACCTGTTGACCTATAAAAAAGTGCAGGTCGACATGTTTTTGATGATATGCATAAAAAAAGGTTTTATAAGTAATTTTTGAAAGCCAAAAAGAAGTATGATTATTTGAGGATAGATTTTAACATAAAATACTCTAAATAACCAACTTCTAACCTATGAAACCATTGAATCTTCTTTTTGTCGATCATGAAGCTTCTTCTTGTCATTAATCAAAATAAGCATTGAAACCGTTGACTCAACATTCTCCCCCTTTTTGATTGATGACAATACAACTTGATATTTTAATCTTTATTGCTATCTCCCCCTGTATATAAGCTCTGTCTCCCTTTAAACATCTACATATCCATAATCTTAGCTCCATGTCATGATTTCCATTGATCTTTTTTTTGTTGTTATCAATCGAAATTCTCGTGTCTCAACATTCTCCCCCTTTTTGATTGATGACAACACCTTGGATTTTCTCCCTTTGAATATAAAGCTCCCCCTAAATTTCTGCAACATTTGTTAGTAAATAATCTTATCTTTTGATTCCTGCATTAACAAATGTTAGCACACATATACTTTTACCATATTAAGCACATATATTTTAAATAGTATATGTAAAACATTTCTCCCCCTTTGTCATCGATTAAAAAGAATAAATATCATGATAACCTCAATAATCAAGATTAGTATAATTTTATAAAAAAAATTCAGAGAGACCGGTCGACCTATGAAATCAAGGCGGTCGACCTAAAAAGTTTCGGGTTGGAGAAGGAGGTAGAAATTGTTTAAACCGGTCGACCGAAATGTTCTACCGGTCAACCCTTTTCTTGCTGAAATAGAACCGGTCGACAGGGTCTTTATCTGCGGTCGACAGCTTTATTTTCTGGTTTCACAAATTACAAACAGAAATAGAAACGGTCGACAGGAGAGAAATGGCGGTCGACAGGTATACTCTCTGATTTGAGTAATAAGTAGTTTAAATATGTATCGGTCGACAGAAAAAATTGAACTGGTCGACATCTTCATTGTCTGAAGCATTATAGGTCGACAAAAAAATTTGAAGCGGTCGACAGGAAAAGTCTCTGGTGGAATCGATACAATATATTTTAACTTAACCGGTCGACAGGATAAATTAGGGCGGTCGACAGCTTAAAGTTCTGGAAGAATATATGCCACCATTTGTATGTTGATCGGTCGACAGGGAGTATTTGGGGCGGTCGACAGGTAAAGGTTCTGGAAGAAATTTGAATTATATTTTTAGCCTAACTGGTCGACAGAGTTTTTTTGGTGCGGTCGACAGGTTAATTCTCTGGTTGAAAATAAAAAAAAACCAAAAAAGACTAGACCGGTCGACAGCATAGAACTGGGCGGTCGACAGGTGCTGAATATTTTGTTTTTCTGGTTTCTCTTTTAAATTTTCAAACTCCAACAACACTTATTATTATATATGCATATTTCTCCCTCTTTGTTATTTATTAAAAAGAATAAAAATCATGATAGAACAGTAATCGAATATAAGACATAATTTAAAGTACCTTCGGGAGATTATGTGCAATTTGATAAACTGAATTTTGTTTTCAAATATATTTAGAGATACCGAATAGCCTTCTCTTTGTTGTGGTGTACCTGCAAAAATTATATGACATGTATACTTTTGGTACCCACTTACTTCATTAGGGTCCAGAGGTTAGATGAAAGGTAATCATACCCAAGAGGGTCTAATGGAACCTTTAAAAACATATTTTTCATTATTAACTACTGAATCAAAATAATCATCAATATATTTTTCTCTGTTTTTCCAATTTACAGGAACCCAAATACTCATGCAATCTCTATTGATATTCCTTTTTGTACTTCTAGATTTATTATAAAATTTGCTAGTCATAGAAGTATTCGAATTTCTATAATATTTGGGTCTTGGATGTGTATTAGTACTAGCAGTGATATTCTTTTTGTACATGAAAGCATATCTAGTACTATTTCTAAGATTAGTATTATTAAATTTATTTCCAAAGTTGCTATTGACAATTTTCTTTTGAGATTTCACAACCGATTTTGGTTTGAAAGATAAACTAAGATTTTTCTTAGCTTTGTTCTTTTGCACTATTTTCTTCTTTCCATAACCAAGATGCTTCTTAATTTCTTGGTTTTTATATCCCAAACCTTGCTTATTTGTAGCTGATTGTGAACTCTCAATAATTTTTGTCAAATTTTCTCGACCTTTGTTAAAGTTAGAAACATTTTTAGAAATGTCGTCTAACTTTGTTTGTAAACTAGCTTTTTCGAGGTCTAGAGATTTTACTTTTGCTTTAAGCTCATAATTCTCAGCAGTAAGAGTATCATTTTTCTCTTTTTGAGTTTCAATTTCTTGACTCAAAAGAGATAGTTGAGAATTATTATCAGATGATGATTCTTGAGCCTTTTCAAGTTCCTCCTCTAATATGTTTTTTTCATCTTTTAACATATCTCGTTCTAATTCTGATCTATTCAACATTGCCTTGACTTCTTTTAATTGATGTTTTGTATCTTTAAATTTAATCATTAATTTATCATAAATATCAAGCATATCCTCAAGAGTAGGAATTTGTACCTCATCCTCTGTTGCCATAAAACATACATTTGCTTGTTCATTATCTGAGTCGCTTTCACTTTCGGATGAAGATGAATCTGAATCATCCCAAGTTACTGAGAATGCCCGTTTCTTTGACTTGTCCGTTTTGTGTTTGAACTTGTCATTTTCTGTCTTCTTCTTTTGTTCTGGACAATCATTTTGCATATGTCCCTTCTTATGACAGTTAAAGCATTCTAGATTCGATGATGATGGTCTGTTTGATCCGAACTTTTTTCTGTTGTATCGACTAGATTTTCGTTGCTTCAAGAACTTCTTAAAACCTTTTGCAATAAGTGCTAAGTCTTCATCTTCAGAATCTGAAATGTCTTCATCTTTTTCGGCATGAAAAGCAACATTTTTCTTTTCTTCTTTTTGTTCTCTTCTAGCCTGTAAATTTGCTTCATAGGACATTAGATTTCCTATCAATTCATCTGGCTTCATGGTAGAAAGATCATTAGCTTCTTCTATGGCTAATACTTTTCCTTCCCATTCATTAGTCAGTGAATGTAGGACTGTTGAAACTACATCGAAGTCAGAATATTTTTGTCCTAACCCGATAAGAGCATGATGAATAGTTTGAAACCTTGAATACATCTCATTGATTGTTTCATTTGGCTTCATTTTGAAATTTTGGAATTGGCTTTTCAACAAAGCTATTTTTGCTTGTTTAACCTTGTTAGTACCTTCATGAGTGGTTTTTAGCGTTTGCCAAATTTGATAAGCAGTGGTACAGATACTAACACGGTTATACTCATTTTGGTCTAATGCACAAAACAACATATTTATTGCTTTTGCATTTACTACTGCTGCTGTTTTCTCAGCAGGAGTCCATTCTGCATACTCAGTAGTTGGATTAACTATTTCTTTCTGAGTAGCATTCCAAGCATCATAACTTGTTGATTGCATATAGAAAGCCATACGTGTTGCCCAATAACTATAGTTTAGGCCATTAAAGAAAGGAGGTCTTTGTGTTGATTGACCTTCAGTGTAAGTGTTAGTGCTGGTGCTTGCGTTATTTGCCATATTACTAGAATATATCAAATAACTGTGTTACGGTTGTATGATAACCTGGCTCCGATACCAAATGAAAAAAGTCGAGTTTGTACGCGACTTGTGCAGGATCTATAATATGGCTATGCGGAATATGATAACAATATATATATATATCACAGATAACTTTAAATGCAGTAAAGTAAAGTAAAATAGAGTAACAACACCAGGATTTTTATACTAGTTCGGACCTCCAGTCCTACGTCCAGTCCTGAAGCTCCTCTTCGGCTTTTCAATAAACAATACCCTCGCTTCACCCGGAGGAAGAAGTTCACAACTACTTGATTTACGGGCTACAAGTTTACCCACTTGATTTCACGGGCTACAAGCTTACCCACTTGATTTCACGGGCTACAAGCTTACCCACTTGATTTCACGCGCTACAAGCTTACCCACAAGACGATTACAAGATTTTGACCTTGAATGTGTTCTTTCTTCAACACTGATTAGTCAATGATTGAGTACACCCTTCCTATAATCTTATCCTCAAATATAATATGATGTTTGCAAAGATTAGGAAGTGGATTATCGTTTTGAATCACAAGTGTATAAAATATGCTTGGAGATTCAAACGATAATATAATGATTTTGAATGCTTTTGAATGCTAAGAATAATGCAATATAGATCAGAGAATGGAGAGAAGATTCGGTAATTTGAATGAATGAAAATCGATGTATTTATAATAATCGAGAAGATGCAATTGTTGGTGAAAAGTTGCTCTCAAAAGAAGTGATTATTCTTGAGAAGAAATGGATGTAACTCTTCAAGAAAGAAGATGACTTTTCACAAAATTTCAAAAAGCTGTTGACCTATAAAAATTTATAGGTCGACATGTTTTTAGCCGTTGTAATTTAAAAACGTGTTGACCTATAAAAAAGTATAGGTCGACCTCTTTTCGACCGTTATATTTTGAAAACCTGTTGACCTATAAAAAAGTGTAGGTCGACATGTTTTTGTTGATATGCAAAAAAAAAAGGTTTTATAAGTAATTTTTGAAAGCCAAAAAGAAGTATGATTATTTGAGGATAGATTTTAACATAAAATACTCTAAATAACCAACTTCTAACCTATGAAACCATTGAATCTTCTTTTTGTCGATCATGAAACTTCTTCTTGTCATTAATCAAAATAAGCATTGAAACCGTTGACTCAACATGTGAATGGTTTACTCCCATCCGGAAAAAACTAAAATTAGACCTGTCGTCAATGCCCCCTTCAAACGTTGGAAAGCATCATCACAGTCAACATCCCATGAAAAGGTCAAATTCTTTTTTGTCAACCGAGTAAGTGGGGCTGATATCTTAGCAAAGTCCTTGATGAACTTTCTGTAATAGCCCGCCAAACCAAGAAAGCTTCTTACTTCCATTGCATTTCTAGGAACCTTTCAATCACCACCTTCGCGGGATCCACTGCTTCCCTCTTGCATCAAAACTGAGCCAAGCCCTGTCCCGCAAGCATCGGTATACACTGCGAACGGTTTACTCCCATCCGATAAAACTAGGACTGGAACTGTCGTCAATGCCCTCTTCAAACGTTGGAAAGCATCGTCACAGTTAACATCCCAAGAAAAGGTCAAATTCTTTTTCATCAACCGTGTAAGTGGGGCTGATATCTTAGCAAAGTCCTTGATGAACTTTCTATAATAGCCCACCAAACCAAGGAAACTTCTTACTTCTGTTGCATTCTTAGGAACATTCAAATCTTGGATTGCTACCACCTTCGTGGGATCCACAGCTATCCCTTCCTTGGAGACCAAGTGTCCTAAGAACCTCACCTCCTTCCTCCAAAAATGACATTTGGAGAACTTAGCTTTGAGTTGATGTGCTCGAAGGGTCTCTAAGATTTCCCTAAGATGTAGGGCATGCTCTTCCTTGCTTCTAGAAAATATCAAAATATCATCCACAAAGACCACCACGAACTTGTTTAGAAACTCCCTAAACACCCTACTCATCAAGTCTACGAAATATGCGGGTGCATTCGTCAGACCAAAATGCATGACGAGCCATTCGAAGAAACCGTCGAGAGTCCTAAAAGCAGTCTTATCTATACTATCCTCAACTACCCTCAACTGATGAAATCCTGTAGGTAAGTCCAACAGCGAGAAAACCAAAGCACCAACCAACTGATCGAATAAATAATCTATCCTCGGCAATGGGTATCTGTTTTTCTTCGTGAGCTTATTCAGCTCCTTATAGTCCACGCACAATCTAAGCGAACCATCAGCCTTCATAGCAAAAACAACAGGAGCCCCCCACTCCTAGATACTTATCCTTATGAATCCTTTATCAAGCAACTCTTTTATTTGTTTACTAAGCTCCCTCCTTTCTCTTGGATCCATGTGGCGCACCGACAATGCATCTAGCTTTGCATTGTCCACTAAGTATATACGGAAATCTATCTTGCGTTTTGGAGGTAAGCCCCTAACCGCCTCAAAGACATCTGCATACTCACGGACTACTCGAACAGATTGCAATTCATCAATAGATGTGTCAAGAGATTCTAGGTAGCTAAGTATAACAGAACCCTTAGGGTCGCATGAGATATCGAGAGTATTCCCCAAACTAGTCAACAGTCTAACTACCCTCCTTCCACGGTCGAGAATGGCACCATACCTGGCTAGCCAATCCATTCCTAGAATCAACCCATAGCCCGTGAAGCCAAGCACATAAGCATTGCATTCGAACTCAACGCCGTACACATATATTCTCAAGTCCCGACATAACATAGAAAGATGAGTCGTACCCCCGATAGGATTGGAGACAACTACGGGATCCATAACTAGACTAGCATTTAGGTGAAGTGTTTCAACTAACAAAGCAAATATAAACAAATGTGAAGCGCCAGAATCAAACAAAGTTTGAGCAGGACTATCAAAAAGGAAAATCAAACTTTCAACAGAAATGTTTCTACCTTTCTCTTGCGTAGCTTCCATGAGAGCATGAACCTGCCCTCTAGAAGTAGATCTTATCCCCTATCCTTGCCCTTGTCCTTGCCTCCTTGGGCAGTCTTTAATCATATGTCTTGCCTCACCACATTGGAAGCAACCTGTCTTCTTCTTCTTCCTATAGTCCTTGCTTAAGTGGCCCGGTGTTCCATAATTAAAGCACCTTTTCTTCCCTTTGCCCTTGTTATCCTTACCACCTTTCTTTTGTTGTTGCTGTGCTTTCTTCGGATCCCCTTTCTTATCCCGTGCCTTATCTACATTAGCACCTTTCTCCTCTTCATGCATCAATGCCATGTCAAAAAGTTTTCGAAAGTAGCCCCCATAGGAATGTGGGACATAGCCAACCCGTGTAATGGTTCATTCAGACCCTTGGCAAATCTCAAGGCCTTCTTATGTGATGTATTAACTAATTCCATACCAAATCTTGCTTACTGGTTAAACTTGTTAACATACTCCTTCACAGACAAATTCCCTTGTTTCAAAGCCAACAACCTCTCCATGTATAAACTCTCCTCCGCCTGTGAAAGAAATTTCAACTCGAACCTTCGTCTAAAGTCCACCCATGTCCCCATCGCACGTCCTCCATTAGTCACTTCCCACCTAAAGGAAGCTTCATCCTTCATCAACCAAGCAGCTAGCTGAACCTTCCTTCCATCATCTATCTCAAAGGTACCAAACAAGTCCTCCACTTCCTTGAGCCATTTCCGAGCCTTAACAAATGTCTCATTCCCATAAAACGGTGTTCCGCCCATCGCATGGAAATCTTTGCATATCTTAGAAAAAGTGCCTACATGGGGAGGAGGAGGAGGAGGAGCGGCTGCAGCTGGGGAAGGAGGAACGTCTTCTAGGCCTGCAGAAGTAGCCCTAGCCTCCAGATACCTTCTGAACCAACCTGGTATCTGTATGCCCTCGGGTATAATGGGTTCCCCAGACATGCTGAAAGGAAAAAGAAAGAGATTCAAAATAGAGAATCGAAAGATAGATATATGGCTTTTGGGGATTATGTTTCTCATAATAAACTTTTCTCTCGAAAATACCCTCTTTAAAACATGTTTTTGAAAATACTTCTTTCTAAAAATCCTTTTGAAAATGATTTTCCAAATCTTTTACCTATTCTGGTAACCTTCAGCTCTGATACCGCGTGTAACACCCCACGTCTGTTAATGTCACTCACTAAGGGAATGCATTAACTTTCGTGGAGTATTATAAGAGTATAGAACAGAATATCACAAGACCTATATATAAAATGGTACTTAAGAAAATTCAAAATTTATTCATTGCAGCAAAAAAGAAAAACATGTTTGGTTACAACATCAAAACCACATACTAGAGTCAAGTACACAAATATCTATCTTGTACAAAATTATTGTCAAAGTACATAAAAGTAAAACCATAATCCCAGTCCAAACAACCATAATGAAAAAGAGATAAATCTGGGCATTACTTTCAACACTTCCAAGCATTTCAAGAAGAAAGGAATCCAAGTCAAGCTTCATTATTCCCACCCTGAGGACCTGGGGTGGGAGGGGAGGGGGGAAGAAAGAAAAGAGGCGAAACAAAAAGGGGCCAGACATACGTCTGGCGAGTCTAGTGACTTTAACAGTATAATCAGTAAAGTAACAAGATAAGAACATAAACTGGATATAAGAGATGACTATAACATAAGCAGATATGACAAGGCAAACAAGATGAATAAGATGCAACATTAATTGCGCTTCTAATCACTATAAGGTAATTCCTACACCGCACCAATGCTAGTTCAACACTGAAAGTTGATCCCTCTTACTAAATACAGTAATAATAATAATGATGGTAGTTTCGTGTAATCCTAGCTAATGTCATAGGTGCCACCTGCTCCTATCTCCACTTGTTGTACCCACTACCCTCCCCATTCGATCGGCTCCCTAACTCGTAGATATCCGTGCTGGTCGCACAGTAGGGTGTATCACTCCCTAAAGTGGCAACCCGATACTGCTAAAATGCACGGCTTATACCTACATGATGCAACAACGTCTTACCTACCATCCCGGACCCACGCACACACATGACTCCATAGGACTTGTGTTTCCACCGCTTACTCTTTATTGACCTCTTACAATCAAACCCAGTAAGCGTGTCCCGTCCTCAACCTAGTTCGAGCTCACATGATACTAAATGGGTTACTGGTTGAACAGGGTCCACCCACTTGACAAAAAGCTTCCCTCCTAAGCTTGATCCCTACTAGGAATTCCCACTAAACCCCTCTTTATTCCCATGTCTGATCACATGTTTCACCTTAGTTAAGTGCTTCTAGTTATATTTCACATGTCACCCATGTCACCCACTTAACCCCCATGTCTTACTACATGTCTTATCTTGGTTAAGTGTTCATTAATTCATTATAACCATAATCCTGCATGATCTCCCACATTAGATTGGCATTTTACGGTTGTTGGATATGTCGGGCGGTTCCGGGTAGTCTTATACCGCAATCTGAATCTAACCTCGTGTCTTTTCATTATTACGCATTTAATTTCTGCCTTTGACCTCTCACATTAGACTACCATTTGCGGTTGCTGGATATGTCGGGCGGTTCTGGGCAGACTTCTACTGCAAACCAAGTCTAACCTCGTGTCTTAGGCGTTCATTATCACTTTCTTGATTCAAGTCCCAACTTTGAAATCTTGGATTAAATTATATCTCAATTACCCATATTTCCAATCTAAATCATGTTCATAATTTTAATCCAAATTAGGCCTATAATCTTATGTATACATGTTATGCCAATTTATGCCCAAATCAAATTGCATTCATTGTTATTAACAATTTATGCCAAAACTTCGTGTATACAAATTATATCCAATTATGCCCACATCCAACTTATGCCAAATCTCATGTATACCAGTAACACATAATTATGTTGAAATTGATTTATGCCAATAATCTCATTTTATTACAAATTTCCCCAAACTTTTCCCAATTGTTCAAACGTTATTCGTACGCAAACCTCAACGTAATATGTTAGGCTCGAAGTTAGCCTAATCTCATAAAAAAAGAAAAAGAAGAAGGGAGGAGAATCATGTCATCAAAACTGGCATAGAAGAGGCATATGAAACATGAACTGGCACAGAACAATAAAACAGATCCAATTAGGCATATGACAACAGTAATTTGGTTATTAATCTAAAAGATAAGAATCTACAAAACTTGATATGATTCGTCTTACAGGCATGTTCATAAAATCCAATTTACAATCCTATCACAATCACTTTTAAATTAATTGTATGTGAAAGTAACTTAAACTCACAGCGATAGGATTAAGAAGAGAGAATAGATTTGAATCTAATTTCAGAATTTGATTAGCTAAACCGTTGTTGTAGAATTTGATTCTTATCTTCCAATTTGAATACTCTAATTCTGATGGGGAAGTGAAGAGAGGCTAGTTTTGATTTAGGTTAGGGTAGCATGGAGGCTCCATGGATTAGTGTAATGAAATTAGGGTTAGGTCTAGGTGTGTTTTTATAGGTGTATTAGGGCCTTTAGATTAGATTAGGGATCATCAGAACCACACAACTAAAAAGACACGTCATCCAGCCAATCCCCGAAAGGACACATCATCAGAGAACTCTCCAGAATTCTATGCAGGTTTTGCCTCGGCATGTGCGCACTTCCTAAGTGCGCCAATGCATTTTTTTTCTGGCGCATTTCACAAGTGCGCCAGTTATCCCAGCCTGTTTTCTGATTTTTTTGCCCAACTTCTATCGTCCATATCTTCTTTATACAGTGTCCGTTTTATGCAAACTCAGACTCTATCTCAAGTAGAATTCCGAGAGGAACGCAATGGTGTAACCCATTTCTCCTAATTCTTCTTTTAATAATTAATTATTCTTTAATTACCTCTTATGTCATGTTTTAAAATTACAGGGTGTTACATGTTATAAAGTCAGGACTGTAGTCCTTCTATATTCTTGCTCTTTTACTTCTCCTGTGTCCGGTACTATTATCTGGTACAGACAATTACTTGCTGTATTGAGCAGGAGCATATTCATCATCATTGATACCATTAGTCTCAGTTGGTTCCGGGCTAGTTGACCTCAATGGATTCTCAATAGTTTGATTTTCAAAGAATCCTACATCTACAGATTCTATAACTTCTAAGGTGTCAAGAATAAGGAACCTATAAGTTATACTATTAAGAGAATATCCTATGTAAACACACTTAAATGCCCTATTACCTAACTTTGGTCATTTAGGGTCAGCTTTTCTAACATATGCTAAGCAACCCCAAATTTTAAGTCGAGTAAGGTTAGGTTTTCTATTAAACCATAATTCATAAGGGGAAATATTATTCTTTTTGAGTGGTACTATATTTAAAATGTAACATGCAGATAACATACCATCACCCCATAGGTTATAAGGTAAAATAGAACTTATGAGCATAACTTTAACCATTTCTACTAAAGTTCTATTTTTTCTCTCAGCAACACCATTTTGTTGCGGTGTATACGGGGCGATACACTAGTGAATTATACCATTTTGTTTGCAAAACAAAGTAAACTCATTTGAAAAATATTCACCACCACGATATGAATGTAACACTTTAATTTTAACTCCTTATTGTGTTTCAACTTCTGCTTTGTAAATTTTGAATTTATCAGAGGCCTCATCTTTCGATTTCATTAGATATATATATATATTTATATATATGCATATCTAGTATAATCATCAATAAATGTTATATAGTATTGATTACCACCATAGGTGATATGACTTTTTAATCACCCACATCATTATACACCAAATCAAGCAAACCCAGTTTTCCTTTCTATAGAATTAAAGGATTTTCTGTGTATCTTTGCTTGAACGCATATTTCACATTTAGAGATGGAATCGAAATCACAATCAGAAATTAATCCTAATTTATGCATATTTTTAAGAGATTTATAATTAACATGTCCTAATCTACCATGCCATAAATTAACAGAATCAACAATATAAGCAGAAGATTTCTTAACTAGATTCAACTTAATCATCTTGTTACAGTAATATCCCTATCCAATAAATTTGTTGTTCTTGGATAACACTAACTTATTAAACTCATACACCATCTTGAATCCTCCTTTGTTAAGAAGGTATCCAGAAACCAAATTCTTACACATATCGGGTACATAAAACATTGACTAATGTAAGAACTTTACCAGAGGTGAATGTAAGTTCAATTGTTCCTTTTTCCATAACTTTGCTTGCAACTTTGTTTGCGCCAGTAACTTCACTGGATTCTCCATTATTTTCTTCATAAGTCTTAAACAGACTATGATCTTTGCAATGAATGATTTCTCCAGTATCGAGCCACCAATCATTATCAATGCCAATAACAGAGTTCGCCTCTTGTATAACTGCCACAAGCTTTTCTTCGACCATATTCTCTTTTTGTTGTTTCTTCCGAAGACGACAGTCTCGGGCATAGTGGCCGGGTTTATTACAATATTAATAGGCACCCTTCTTTTTGTTCTTGGAATTATTATTCTTTTTAAATTGTGTCTCATTCTTAAGCTTTAATTTATCAGTAATTTCAACATTATTTGCCTTTGCCTAAGTCTCAGTTTGCAGATTATCATCCAGTTCGCGTTTACGAGAATCCTCTTCAATATGAAGATTACACTGTAAACTATCTAAATTATAATCCATTTCCACATGTTTCAATTTTTTCTTATAATCATTCCAAGAATTTCGGGACTCTTGAAATAATAATTCCAACAACAAAAGACTTAGGGAGATCAATTCTGGCATCTTTAAGTTGATTCACCAATAGTAAGATTTCACTCACTTGTCCAACTATGGACTTGTTGGAAACCATTTTGAAGTGCATGAAATTACAAATAAGAAATTTTTTACTACTTGCCTCGGATATGCGATACTTGCTCTCCAAAGCAGTCCAGAGGTCCTTTGTAGTTTCCAATGTCCTATGAGCATTGTAGACTGAAGTGGACAATGCATTAAGAATATGCCCTCTACATAGAAAATCGTCCTCTTTGCGCTTTGCTCGTTTTGCCTTCAGAGCGGCATCCTCGCCAGCGGTTTCCTCCGGTATAACTTCCAATCCGTCTTCCAAGATATAGAACAATTTCACAGTGATTAAGAAGAACTTCATGGACTCTTGCCAATGAGTAAAGTTCTCCCCATCAAATCGCTCCAATTTCATCAAATGTTGATTCATAATCTATAATGCGCTCAAACCATCCATAAATTAAGTTATTGTGTGAAAAATTGTTGGAGATTTTGCGGTTTGAGGCTATTGAATGATGATGACCGTCGTATGATTGTCGTACTTTAGATTTTAAGGATCTAAGAAATAGATTCTTTCAGACAATAGTTCAACCCACCAGGTACAAATGGGTTATCGAACTATCGACTTTCAGGATTCAAAAAGCCTTGGAACAACGAAATCGAATTCAAAGTTTGTACGACTTTGATCTGATCAAGAACACTCTACATATATATCATCTGATGATGCAAGTATGGAAGAGAATGAAGAGGAGAAAGAAAGACAATTCTGCAACACCTTTTAAGCGTTGCAAATTAAGAAATTCGCAACACCTGTGAAGCGCGAGCAATGCAGAGCACTGCAGAATTAATAAAGAAGAAGAAGAATTTCGAAATGCTTGTAACGTCCGAAAACTGCTGCTATTTATAGGCAGCGAAACGTTGCAACTATTTGCAACAATCATATCTGTTTGAATTAGAACAGACACCCTTTCAGTTTTGCAACACTTCCGAAGCGTCGCGCCTTTATGTTTCCAACGGTTCAGAAACATTTCAAAAATACCCGCCCAGTTTGAATTAATTCGGATCCGAAATGGGCCCAAATTCGGCCCGTTACTTGTTTAAAATTTCGGTCGAAAATATTTCTTATTTGACCCAAACCCGAAACCCACACCCATATCCGGCCCGGTCGGATGGACAGACGATGGCGATGCGCGCGTGTGTGGTAGATTTATACATGGTCTCCCTCCTCACAACAAAGTAAACATTTGGGTGCCCCAGCCATCAACACTCTTGTGAGAAAGCCCATTAAGTAGTGGCATACCTATACATAATCCATGATATGGGACAAATCCCCTCACTCTCTTCTTACTTTCACTCTTCCCTCTTCAAAAACAAACCCCAAATCCAAAAACTATTTGAAAATTTACAACAATACCCTATTTAACCTTCTTCCCTCCCCCAATCTGCTTCCAAGCCATGGATTGCTGCTGGTTACTAGAATATCATGTTGTGTGTAGACGATAGGCATGCTCGTATCATATTATCTCACAGTGACTTGATGCTCTTCAATGATGTTATCTTGAATGTTGAGTTGTTTGAAACACGTTCGTATGACCTTCACTTTACCAAGAATAATAAATCAAGGTCCGAAGTTAGATCTACTCTACACTGATCAATTTTTGCCAACAACCTTGTCATTATCTAGTGGCCTAATCTAATCTATGAAATTGTTTACTATCTTTTTCCGAGCTTTTGAATTTTATGATAAAAATGTATTTGTATGAGAATTGAAATATTTGAGAATGAAGAAATGTACGTTATTGTAGAACAAAGAACAGAAAATGATTCTCGTATTGATTCAATTACATAATGCAAAGATAACTGAGCTTATATAGACTCGTGTATAAAGTAGCAGGAAATAGGCCCAAAACACAAATAGGTTGAAATATAAAAAAAAAGTTAAATGATTTGGATACGTGCAAGGTGAGTGACCATCGTATAATAAAGCAACTGTTGGAAAGGGCGCAACCATTCTTATTTTTTTAGCACTCCCTCTCAAACCTAGGGTTCCAAAACCCTAGATTTGCTTTCTCCAGTAAAAATCATAACGAGATGAGGTCTAAAATTGTAGAAGATCATGGACATGATTGAGAGATACGATCCACACGAACTATGTCTCCATCTTGTTCGATGCTACAGGTGAATCTATCAACTCTTGGGCATTTAATTCAGATTTGAATCTCTTAAAGTTTGCGCTGAAAGCACTTTAGTTAAGATATCGCATGTCGGCATGCTGGTTATTGAAACAAGAGGAAGAGATCGTTATTGAAATAAAAAGAAATGAGGTTAAGGTTGACGAAATTATGACAAATAAGAATGAAGTTATTGATGTGAATGAGATCAATTTAAGTGAGAAAAATGAAATGATTATGGAGTTTGTATCACTTTCTTCAGACATCAATGATCCGATAAATTGGAAAATATGAATCAATACTTGAGAGATTTGATTGTTCAAAGAGGCCCTACAAGAGATAATAATTTTAGTTTTCCTAAAGATATATCAAATAGGAGTTTCTTTGGCATACACTATTATAGGCAATTATCAAATAGAGAAAAACATGATGGAAAATGGTTAATATACTCCAAAACTTTGGATAAAGTCATTTGTTTTTGTTACAAGTTATTCAAGAATGATAAAATGATGTTTCAGTTGGAAGATGAAGGAGTGAACGATTGGAAAATATTAGTGAAAAGCTCAAAGCGCATGAAGCTAGCGTTGATCATATCACTAGTATGGAGAAATGGATTGAATTAGAAATAAGATTTTAAAAGGATGAAACAATTGACAAAAGTGCACAAGAACAAATTAATAAGGAAAAAGAGCATTGGAGACAAGTGCTTTTAAGAATAATATCGGTTGTCACAACTATCGCCCAAAATAATTTGGCATTTCGTAGAGATAATGAGGAATTTATCAAGAGAATAATGGACTTTTTTAATCACCATAGAGATTATTGTTAAATTTGATCCAATAATGCAAGAATACATTCGTAGAATTCAAAGTAAAGTGTCCATTATCATTATCTTAGTCCCAAGATCCAAAACGAGCTAATACTTCTAATTGCGGGTGAAATTAGAAAAGTCATTATTGGAAAAATCAAATAAGCAAAGTATTTTTTAGTTATACTTGATTGTACTCCAGATGCAAGCCATGAGGAACAAATGACAGTAATATTAAAGTGTTTGGATATTTCAAATAATACAGTGAAGGTGGAAGAGCTTTTCTTAGGATTTTTAGTGGTTGATGCCACTTCCGGTAAGGGATTTTAGATGAAATTGTCAGTGCTTTGAATGATTTGGAACTTGATATTGATAATGTAAGAGGACAAGGCTACGACAATATTTCTTATGAAAGGAAAAAATAAAGGTGATCAAAGTCAGTTGCTACAAGTTAATCCAAGAGCATTTTATACCCCTTGTGGTTGTCATAGCCTTAATCTTGCGCTTTGTGATATGGCTAAATGTTGTCTTAAAGCCGTTTCTTTTTTTGAGTGGTACAACATATATATACTTTATTTACATCCTCAACTGAACGATGAAAAATATTTAAAGATAATGTCGATGGACTTACACTAAAGTCGTTTTCACAAACACGTTGGGAAAGTCATGTGGAAATTGTTAAAGCAATTTGGTCTCAAGCTCCAAAAATAAAAAATGCTTTAATCCAACTGGCGAGTCTTAATGAAGATCCCATATGCAAAAGTGAGGTCGAATCCCTAATAAAATACGAGCTTGAGAATTTTGAATTCTTACTTGGTATGGTTATATAGTACACTTTATTGAACAATATCAATCGAGTAAGTAAAGGACTACAAGTAGACGATTTGCATATTGACGTTGCTATGGATCATCTAAAGGGCTTAATTTATTTTTTCAAACAATTCCGAGAAAATGGATTTGAATCCTCTATGGTTGAAGCCGAAAAAACAAATGAAATGGGTATAGAGCCTTTGTTTCATGAAGGGCGCATGATACGTAGAAAGAAGCATTTTGATGAAAATAATAGTGAAGAGATCATGCAATCAACAAAAGAATCTTTTAGAGTCAATTATTTCATATATATTATGGGTCAAGGTTTGTCATCACTTAAGAGTAGATTTGAACAAATTAAAAAGTACGATGATATATTTGGATTTTTATATGATCTAGAAAGATTGAAACATGCTTCTTATGATAGCTTGAAGTCTTCATGTGATAATCTAGAGAATTATTTGAAACATGAGATGGTTTTCGATATTGATAGTGCAGAATTGTTTACGGAGTTGCAAATCATTAGAGAGATTTTACCAACAAATACAAAAAGAGCCATAGATGTATTAAACTATATCAAGAGGATGGGTTATCTTTATGTTAATGCATGGGTTTCTTACAAAATTTTATTGACTATTCTTGTGACCGTTACCTCGGTTGAGAGAAGTTTTTCAAAATTGAAACTAATTAAATCTTTTCTTCAGACGACTATGTCGCAAGAAAGATTGAATGGATTTTCCAATATCCATTGGAAAAAAAAAATTAGAATCACTTGATTTAAGTGATTTGCTTAGTAATTTTACAACTCAAAGTGTAAGAAGATCAATTATAATGTGAACTTAATTTGTAAACATCTCTTTTGATATTTCTATGTAATCGCAACTATCATTTTATATGAATGAAATATTATTGCTTTCTTATTTTTTCTATTCATCATTTTTTTAAATGTGGAGGGCCTCAAATATTTATTTTGCCTAGGGCCTTCTAAGACTCAGGACTGGCCCTGGATGTCGGCATGCTGGTAAGTGCCAAGTATGTAGTCGACTTGAAATTCACCTTTCTGAACTAATTCTCGAACGAAGTATAGATCTATCTCTACGTGTTTGGTCCTAGCATGTTGGATTGGATCTTCGGAAATGTAAATTGTGCTCTTATTGTCACACCATATAGTAGGTTTAACATTACTTATTTGATTTCTCTCATGTAAAAGTGACTCTATCCACTTAATTTCAGCAATAGCGTTAGCAACACTCGTATATTCTACATCTGTATTGGACCTTGAAGTTGTTAGTTGTTTCTTTGAACACCATGAGAATAAGTTGTTCCCCATGTATATGCAATAGCCAGTAGTAGACCTTCTGTCATTTGGGTCAAAGGCCAATCTACATCGGCGTATCCCTTTATGTTTAGATGTTTGCCAGCTTCTAGGGTTAATCCATAATTGATAGTGCCTTTGACATATCTTAACATCCTCTTTTACTGCTCTCGAATACTCACTTAGGGGATTCTGCATAAATTGAGAAAATTTGTTAACACTATATGTAATATCAGGTTATGTTATAGTTGAATATTGCAGTGCACCTACAACACTCCTATATTGCTTAATATTAAATATAGCTTTCCCCATGTATTTAGAATAGTAATAATTGCAGATCATTGGAGTAGGTTGAGGATTGGAACTATCCATTTTCGTTGTTGCTAGTAATTCTGAAATGTACTTTCTCTAGCATAAGAATAGTTTTGTATTTGACTTCCTTTTTACTTCAATGCCCAGAAAGTATGTTAAGTCTCCAAGGTCTTCGATTGAAAATTGCTGGTTTAGATACAGTGTTAGCTGATCCAAATCTGTACTACTGTTGCCTGCAATAGTTAAATCATCCACATAAATTAGAACATATGTTGTGGATACATTAGTGGATTTTATGAATAGGGAATTATATGATTTGGTAGGCTGATATCCAAGTTTAAGTAATGTATTTTTCAATCTTCAAACCAGACCCTAGGCGTTTGCTTATGCCTATAAATGGCTTTGTTTAGTTTGCACACATTTTGGATCTTGAATGTATCACTGGGGTTGCTGCATATAGATATCTTCTTTTCAAATGCCATTTTTAAAGACATAGTTAATATCCAGATATTTCATTTGCCAACCTTTACTTAATGCTGTAGTTAGTACAATCCTTATAGTTGTGGGTTTGACTATAGGAGAAAAGTTTCGATTGAAATCAAAACCATACTCCTGTGTAAATCCCTTTGCAACTAATCTTTCTTTGTACTTATTTATGCTACTATATGGATTCTTCGTAAGTTTGTATGTCCATTTACACCCCCACAGTATCTTTGTTTGTTGAGATACAAACTATGTCCCTGTTTGTTTTCGATAAGTCCATTGTATTCATTGTCCATGGCAATTTTCCATTCTTTGCGCTTTACTACTTCGTTGAATGACTCTGAATCTGTTGGATCAGAAGTGACAGCATAGACTTTTGGCTTGAATATTTCACTTTTAGATCTTGTGATCATGGGAGGCCTAGTTTGTGCTTAAGGATCATCAGTAGGTATGTTGAGTTAATTAGAAGTATTTGAAGTATTCTCACTTTCAGTAGATTGAATTTCAGTTGAAGATTCATGACTAATCTGAGTTTGACTCTTTTGTTGAACAAGACTTGTGAAGGCAAGGCTGGGAGGCTGTAGTGATTCACGACTAAGTGGTGATGAATCATCAACATCAGCAGCCTCACTTCTGAATGATTCCAAGCATCATGCCATTCAGAAGTAGCTGGTATGATACTTTTAGTATTGTACACTTTGATTGTTGTACTGGTATTCATTGGACTGAATGGAAACAACTTTTCATTAAACACTATATGCCTGCTGATGTAAATTTTGCCTACATCATCAAGGCACTTATACCCCTTTTGATTAGTAGCATAGTTAATAAAAGTGCGTGGTTTGGACCTGAAGTTTAGCTAATTATTGTTGTAAGGTCTTAAATAAGGATAACATTGACACCCTAAGATCCTCATATTTTTGTAGTCAGGCTTAACTCCTTGCAGCTTTTTAAGAGGAGAAATATTATGTAAGATTTTAGTAGGCTGTTTGTAGATTAGATGGACGGTAGTACTAAAAGCTTCTGACTGAAATTTAAGTGGTAAATGTGCATTAGCAAGAAGAGTTAGACTTGACTCATTGGTGTGTTTATGTTTCCTTTCAACAAGTCCATTTTGTTGAGATATATAGGTGGAAGTAACTCTATGAACTATGCCTTTATATTCAAAATAGGCACATATGTTTTTAATTTCACTACCCTCATCTATTTGAATGATCTTAACAGATGAATTAATTTGTTTTTCTGCCATAGTTATAAAACTTGTGATGACTTGATAAGTATCAGGTTTACTTTTTAGAAAGTGAATCTAGTATGAGCATCAACAAGAGATCATAGTATTTATAGCCAGAACTTGAGTAAACATAGGCAGGGCCCCATATGTCAACTGCAATTAGCTGCAGTAGTTTAGTATAGATTGTATTAGGATCACAGAAGGGTAATTTGTGACTCTTTCCCAATTGGAAGTTATCACATATATATGTGGTAGAATAATAGGATTAGCATCAATATTAATTTCAAAGAAAATTTGCTTCACTATTTTTACACTAAAGTGTATAAGCTTACAATGCCAAAAGTCGAATACGTTTTTGCAACAGTCATCATTATTCATTTGGGTCAAATTACAACCTTTCTCAGCTTTAACACTTTTGTGGCAATTACAGAGTTTAACTTGTATAACCCTTGTTGGCATCACCCTGTAAAATAATATTTCTAGTTAGAAGTGTTGGAAATTTATGTGAATTATTTAAAATATAGAAATAAGTGTATGATGGCTTCTATATGTGAATAGTCCCACTATATGTGAATAGTCCTAGTATTTTCGATTAACCCTAATCCTCGTCTATATATTATCTTCAGTTGTAGACGAGATTTGAACAGAAAAACAAATATATTTTTTTCTCTTCCGACAATAAAATATTCTTACAGAAATTTTCGAGAAGTTATTTATTTATTTCGAAAGTGCAAATCTGCACTGATTTGTTGTGCAAGCAAATCAGTTACTGTTCTACGAGGCTGTTTTATCCTAGAGGCGGCGGCGAGAGTACGAACTAGTTTTGCACCACCGACCAGATCGCCGAATCGTCTTCAAGAGAGCGACCTGGTCTGCGACTCAGCTATTGTTTCCCAACAATTTGAAGATGATCCGTGAAACAATAGCTTCGACTGCCCTATTTACATTCGGCGACGAAACATCTTCAACCTCGCTCATTTCTGATACCCGTCTAGGGTTTGCTGTATTCATTTCTATGTTTATCTGTACATATCAGACCGCAGCTACCACTCTCGATATTCACTAAAGATCTCAGATCTAATAATTTGGCCTGATTGAGCTTACGGGTATACCCTGGATCTGAACAAATACATGTACGGTGAAGATGATTGAGATAGTTGAGTTCAGAGAGCTGATGCGCGGTCATAAAGAGAAGTAAAGCTTCAGAACTTGTTTCCTACTTGCAAGTTAATGCTTGGTATGGTATTAATTTTTTATCGTTTCTTTTGCTCCATAACCGAAGCACATATACATGGTTAAATGTAATTACACACTCAAGTGATGACCACCAGGTTGAGCAAGTAGAAAAGCATGAATTGCGATGTTCAGACTGTATTATGATGCATAAATCTCTCGATTTAATTATATATATTGTTAGGGAAGATAAGAAGTGGCCAAAATAAATAATTGGTCAATACATTTGAAACGCATATGATTATATGGAAATGTCATTAAAATTGACATTAATAGAGTACATATGATATTGGGAAATGTCACTAAAATTTTTACATTAATAGAATGTGTATGTTATTTGAAAAATGTCAGTAAGAATTGACATTAATAGAACACATATGATATTAGGAAATGTCACTAAAAATTTGACATTAATAGAATGTGTATGTTATTTGATAATGTCCTTAAGAATTGACATTAATTGGATGAATAGGTTTTTTTGCATCAAATAAATTGACATAGTTTATATGCATACAAGTGAAAAGATAGAATATAGAACACCTTTGTTGCATACATGTGAATAATTTATGTTAGTTTCTGAGTTTATGAATATTTTCCTATGAGAAAATATAAATTCTCAAACATATGAACATCTCTAAAAAATAGTAAGCATCAACAATCGACCAGTAAATAATAGAATGGAATCCGCAAGGAAACCATAAATGACCGCAGCAATCAACCCAAATGAATGATTCTGGACAGTTATTCTATAATACAACTGTAGAAAACCAGATCATATGACACGAATGTATTGGAACAGGCCAGGCCCTGCACCGCAGGCTAACCTGACTGAGGAGCCTCTTACAGCTATGATTACTGAGATTCGCCTTATTGGTGAATCAGAGGTTGGTGGGTAGACATTGGTGTTTCTCTCCATGTTTGCTATGATCGTGATATATTCACAATATACACGGTTGCTGACGATCAGAAAGTGTGTTGTGAGATTCTCGCACCATTTAAGCTGTAGAGACTGGTAATATGAAAATAAAACATGTGATTGGAAAGACATTGATTCTTAAAGATGTGATGCATTTGATATGTTTGAAATATTCAAAATTGAAATCAAGCAAATAGGAAAATTAAGAGACTACATAGTGATAGAGGAACAGAATATGAATCAAATTCTATTCTGGATTTTTTTATGTGATATATTGTACATAAGAGAACTGCACCATTTTCACCTGAAATGGAAGGTAAAGGTAAAAAAAAATAGGACCTTTACCGAATTAGTAATTGTCATTTTATTAAATTTTGGTGCAGCAAAACATTAGTGGGGGGATATTTTATAAACTGTATGTTATGTTCTGAATAGAATCCCTAAATCTAAGAATAAAATTTCGCCTTATGAAATTTTAGAGAAATATAAATCCAATATGTCATACTTTAGAACTTGGGGTTGCTTAGCATATGTTCGCATTCCAGACCCTAAGAGAATGAAATTGGCAAGTAAATCATACGAATGTGTATTTATAAGCTATGCTGTTAATAGTAAAGCATACAGAATTTATGACCTAAATACACATAATATAATTTGAATCAAATGATGCCAATTTTTATGAAACAAAATTTCTTTTAAATTAAGGAATAGTGGGGGCACATCAAGTACGCCTATTAGAACAGAACTTAATAAAAGTTCTGAAGTTGAAGCTAGAAGAAGTAAAAGAGCAAGAACCGTAAACGAATTTGGTTCGAATTTTTGTGATTTTACTATAGAGGAGGATCCCTTAAATCTCCAAGAGGCCTTATCTTCTTTAGATGCCGATTTTTGGCGAGAGGCTATAAATAATGAGATGGATTCTTTGAAATCCAATAAGACTTGGCATTTGACATATTTACCCTCTGGTTGTAAATCTATAGGCTATAAATGAGTACTTAAAAAGAAAGCTAACACCTGATGGTTCTATTGATAAATACAAAGCACGACTAGTAGCTAAAGGTTTTAGAGAAAAAGAAAATATAGATTTCTTCGACACTTTTTCACCTGTAACTAGAATAACATCCATCCGGGTATTAATCACACTTGCTTCCATTCATAATTTATTAATACACCAAATGGATGTTAAAACCGCATTTTTGAACGGTGAATTAGAAGAAGAAATTCATATGGACCAGCCTGAAGGATTCGTAGTACATAGTCAAGAACATAAAGTATGCAAATTAGATATACCATTATATGGTTTAAAACAAGCACATAACAATGACATAAAAAATGTTGATAACTTTAATCATTTCACATGGTTTTAAAGTTAATGAAAGTGACAAATGCATTTATTACAAATTTGAGAATGACATTTGCACTATTATATGCCTTTATGTAGATGACCTACCCATCTTTGGGTCAAACATTCATGCCATAAACTCAGTCAAATCCTTATTAAATGCCAATTTTTGATATGAAAGATCTAAGTGAGGTGAGTGTAATCTTTGGTATTAAGATTACTGAGTAAAAAGGGGATTTTCTTTAGATCAATCTCATTAAATTGAGAATACTCTAAAGAAATATAATTATTTTGACTGTAAACATGCATATACACCATATGGTCTCAGTGTAAAGTTATTTAAGAACACTGATGAAGGTGTAAGACAGTCTGATTTTGCGAGCATCATTGGCAGCCTTCGGTATGCCACTGAATGTACTAGACCCGACATTGACTATGTCGTGGGATTATTATGCAGATTTACTAGTAGACCCAGAATAGAGCACTGACATGCTATTGAAAGGGTCATGAGATGCCTTAAACGATCCATGAACCTTGGATTACATTATGAAAAGTTTCAAGCTGTACTTGAAGGATATTCCGATGCTGACTGGAATATTTTATCTGATGATTCTATTGCGACCAATGGCTATATATTTAGCATTGCTGGAAGAACTGTTTCTTGGAAATCTAAGAAATAGAATATCTTGACTCAGTATACTATAGTGACTGAGATAAGAGCACTAGCCACAGCTAGTGAAGAAGCAGAGAACTAAAGAAATCTGCTAGTTGAGATCCCTATACTGGAAAGATAGACACCAGTGGTGTAATCAATTGTGATAGTTCCGCGGCTATTACAAAAAGTATAGAACCGTTATAACAATGGTAGAAAACGACGTCGTAAGCACAATACTGTAAAAGAACATCACATATATAGTGATGAAAGATTTGATGACTATTGAAAGAAAAACAGAACCGATAATACAACGGTAAGAAATGACAGTCGTATGCACAGTATTGTTAGAGGACATCACATATGAAGTGATGATAATTTGGCAGATCCTTTGAAGAAAGGACTGACCAGAAAGAAAGTCCTTAATAATTCTAAAAGAATGGGACTATTGCCCTGAGATTGTGGAATCACGCACAATGGTAACCCGACCTAAATGACTGGAGATCCCAAGAAATAGGTTCAATGGGTAAAAACAAGTTGTGTAGTGATAGAAGTAGAACATGCTATTTAATAAACTAAGAAGCATGTATTCCTGAAGTGATTAGAGGATGAGTTAATAGAAACTCTTAATGAGATCTATACTCTATTTGGAGTGGAATACCTACCTTCAGGAGTACTCTTGATAGACTCACCTGTGTGAATGTGGAAATGTGGCTGTTTCCTATGGAGTTTTGGGCTGAACTTCTAGAGCGTTCACTAAACTGGGATAGACGTGCATGGCCATAAACGCATGGGCTTATTTGATTGCACTACAGAAAAAATTGTGTGTGGTTTGATGTCAGGAATAGAGTTCAAGACTACGTGTCACTCTAGTAAAAACTGAATCTTACTATGCAAAGGTTCAAGTCGGATGACACCTTTGTTATGCACAGTCTTATGTTTTTAGAAACTGCTCGATAATATTTTAAACATTCAAGTGGGGGATTGTTGGAAATTTATGTGAATATTTTAAAATATAGAAATAAGTGTATGATGGCTCCTATATGTGAATAGTCCCACATCATGGGATTATAAGAAAGATGCAAGTATTTATACTTTTTTCTAAGAAGTCATGTTGGGGCCTTGGGCACCCAATGCATGCTTTGTTGTGAGGAGGGAGACCATGCATCATGAACACCACACACGCGCGCGCGACCGACCGACTGAGTCGACCCGACCCGGCCCGGCTCGGTTCGGTTCGGTTCGGGCTCGGGCTTGGGCTTGGTCCTTGGCTATGTGGTGTAGACACTTATATTTTTGGATCAGAAAACCTTGACTTTTTCAAACCGTTTTTATGAAAAATATTTCTGAGCCGACTTTATCATGAAGCGGTAAACTTTTGACCCGGTATTTCAGCAGATCCTATTTTCTCCTACTGCCCAGTATTTTCGATTAAACCTAATCCCCGTCTATATATTATCTTAAGTTGTAGACGAGATTTGAACAGAAAAAAAATATTTTTTTTCTCCTCCGCCATTAAAATATTCTTACAGAAATTTTCGAGCAGTTATTTATTTATTTCGAAAGTGCAAATCTGCACTGATTTGTTGTGCAAGCAAATCCGTTTCTGTTATACGAGGCTGTTTTATCCTAGAGGCGGCAGTGAGAATACGAACTGGTTTTACACTACCGACCAGATCGCCGAATCATCTTCAAGAGAGCGACCTGGTCTACGACTCCACCATTGTTTCCCAACAATTTGAAGACGATCCGTGAAACAATAGCTTCGACTGCCCTATTTACATTCGGCGACCAAACATCTTCAACCTCGCTCATTTCTGATACCCGTCTAGGGTTTGCTGTATTAATTTCTATGTTTATCTGTACATATCAGACCGCAGCTACCACTCTCGATATTCACTAAAGATCTCAGATCTAATAATTTAGCCTGATTGAGCTTACGGTATACCCTGGATCTGAACAAATACATGTACGGTGAAGATGATTGAGATAGTTGAGTTCAGAGAGCTTATGCGCGGTCATAAAGAGAAGTAAAGCTTCAGAACTTGTTTCCTACTTGCAACATAATGCCTAGTATGGTTTTAATTTTTTATCGTTTCTTTTGCTCCATGTGACGTTTGAAGTATGATAACTTATACAGTAATGTGCTTTGTCAATGCTGATTAAATTGGTTGTGAATGCCGAAGCACATATACATGGTTAAATGTAATTACACACTCAAGTGATGACCACCAGGTTGAGCAAGTAGAAAAGCATGAATTATGATGTTCAGACTGTATTATGATGCATAAATCTCTCGATTTATTTATATATATTTTTAGGGAAGATAAGAAGTGGCCAAAATAAATAATTGGTCAATACATTTGAAATGCATATGATTATATGGAAATGTCATTAAAATTGACATTAATAGAGTACATATGATATTGGGAAATGTCACTAAAAATTTGACATTAACAGAATGTGTATGTTATTTGAAAAATGTCAGTAAGAATTGACATTAATAGAACACATATGATATTGGGAAATGTCACTAAAAATTTGACATTAATAGAATGTGTATGTTATTTGATAATGTCCTTAAGAATTGACATTAATTGGATGAATATGTTTTTTGCATCAAATAAATTGACATAGTTTATATGCATACAAGTGAAAAGATAGAATATAGAACACCTTTGTTGCATACATGTGAATAATTTACGTTAGTTTCTGAGTTTATGAATATTTTCCTATGAGAAAATATAAATTCTCAAACATATGAACATCTCTAAAAAATAGTAAGCATCAACAACCGACAAGTAAATAACAGAATGGAATCCGCAAGGAAACCATAAATGACAGCAGCAATCAACCATAATGAATGATTCTGGACAGTTATTCTATAATACAACTGTAGAAAACCAGATCATATGACACGAATGTATTGGAACAGGCCAGGCCCTGCACCCAGGCTAACCTGACTGAGGAGCCTCTTACGGCTATGATTGCTGAGATTCGCCTTATTGGTGAATCAGAGGTTGGTGGGTAGACATTGGTGTTTCTCGCCATGTTTGCTATGATCGTGATATATTCACAATATGCACGGTTGCTGACGATCAGAAAGTGTGTTGTGAGATTCTCGCACCACTTAAGTTGTAGAGACTGGTAATATGAAAATAAAACATGTGATTGGAAAGACATTGATTCTTAAAGATGTGATGCATTTGATATGTTTGAAACATTCAAAATTTAAATCAAGCAAATAGGAAAATTAAGAGACTACATAGTGATAGAGGAACAGAATATGAATCAAATTCTATTCTGGATTTTTTTTATGTGATATATTGTACATAAGAGAACTGCACCATTTTCACCTGAAATGGAAGGTAAAGCTAAAAAGAAAAAAATAGGACCTTTACCGAATTAGTAATTGTCATTTTATTAAATTTTGGTGCAGCAAAACATTAGTGGGGGGATATTTTATAGACTGTATGTTATGTTCTGAATAGAATCCCTAAATCTAAGAATAAAATTTCGCATTATGAAATTTTAGAGAAATATAAATCCAATATGTCATACTTTAGAACTTGGGGTTGCTTAGCATATGTTCGCATTCCAGACCCTAAGAGAATAAAATTGGCAAGTAAATCATACGAATGTGTATTTATAAGCTATGCTGTTAATAGTAAAGCATACAGAAATTATGACCTAAATACACATAATATAATTTGAATCAAATGATGCCAATTTTTATGAAACAAATTTTTTTTTAAATTAAGGAATAGTGGGGGCACATCAAGTATGCCTATTAGAACAATACTTAATAAAAGTTCTGAAGTTGAACCTAGAAGAAGTAAAAGAGCAAGAACTGTAAACGAATTTGGTTCGAATTTTTGTGATTTTACTATAGAGGAGGATCCCTTAAACCTCCAAGAGGCCTTATCTTCTTTAGATGCCGATTTTTGGTGAGAGGCTATAAATAATGAGATGGATTCTTTGAAATCCAGTAAGACTTGGCATTTGACATATTTACCCTCTGGTTGTAGATCTATAGGCTGTAAATGAGTACTTAAAAAGAAAGCTAACACCTGATGGTACTATTGATAAATACAAAGCACGACTAGTAGCTAAAGGTTTTAGAGAAAAAGAAAATATAGATTTCTTCGACACTTTTTCACCTGTAACTAGAATAACATCCATCCGGGTATTAATCACACTTGCTTCCATTCATAATTTATTAATACACCAAATGGATGTTAAAACCGCATTTTTGAACGGTGAATTAGAAGAAGAAATTCATATGGACCAGTCTGAAGGATTCGTAGTACATAGTCAAGAACATAAAGTATGCAAATTAGATATACCATTATATGGTTTAAAACAAGCACATAACAATGACATAAAAAATGTTGATAACTTTAATCATTTCACATGGTTTTAAAGTTAATGAAAGTGACAAATGCATTTATTACAAATTTGAGAATGACATTTGCACTATTATATGCCTTTATGTAGATGACCTACCCATCTTTGGGTCAAACATTCATGCCATAAACTCAGTCAAATCCTTATTAAATGCCAATTTTTGATATGAAAGATCTAGGTGAGGTGAGTGTAATCCTTGGTATTAAGATTACTGAGTAAAAAGGGGATTTTCTTTGGATCAATCTCATTAAAATGAGAATACTCTAAAGAAATACAATTATTTTGACTGTAAACATACATATACACCATATGGTCTCAGTGTAAAGTTATTTAAGAACACTGATGAAGGTGTAAGACAGTCTGATTTTGCGAGCATCATTGGCAGCCTTCGGTATGCCACTGAATGTACTAGACCCGACATTGACTATGTCGTGGGATTATTATGCAGATTTACCAGTAGACCCAGTATAGAGCACTGACATGCTATTGAAAGGGTCATGAGATACCTTAAACGAACCATGAACCTTGGATTACATTATGAAAAGTTTCAAGCTGTACTTGAAGGATATTCCGATGCTGACTGGAATATTTTATCTGATGATTCTATTGCGACCAATGGCTATATATTTAGCATTGCTGGAAGAACTGTTTCTTGGAAATCTAAGAAACAGAATATCTTGACTCAGTATACTCTAGTGACTGAGATAAGAGCACTAGCCACAGCTAGTGAAGAAGCAGAGAACTAAAGAAATCTGCTAGTTGAGATCCCTATACGGGAAAGATAGACACCAGTGGTGTAATCAATTGTGATAGTTCCGCGGCTATTACAAAAAGTATAGAACCGTTATAACAACGGTAGAAAACGATGTCGTAAGCAAAAGAACATCACATATATAGTGATGAAAGATTTGACGACTATTGAAAGAAAAACAGAACCGATAATACAACGGTAAGAAATGACAGTCGTATGCACAGTATTGTTAGAGGACATCACATATGAAGTGATGATAATTTGGCAGATCCTTTGACGAAAGGACTGACCAGAAAGAAAGTCCTTAATAATTCTAAAAGAATGGGACTATTGCCATGAGATTGTGGAATCATACACAATGGTAACCCGACCTAAATGACTGGAGATCCCAAGAAATAGGTTCAATGGGTAAAAACAAGTTGTGTAGTGATAGAAGTAGAACATGCTATTTAATAAACTAAGAAGCATGTATTCCTGAAGTGATTAGAGGATGAGTTAATAGAAACTCTTAATGAGATCTATACTCTATTTGGAGTGGAGTACCTACCTTCAAGAGTACTCTTGATAGGCTCACCTGTGTGAATGTGGAAATATGGATGTTTCCTATAGAGTTTTGGGCTGAACTTCTAGAGCGTTCACTAAACTGGGATAGACGTGCATGGCCATAAACGCACGGGCTTATTTGATTGCACTATAGAAAAGATTGTGTGTGGTTTGATGTCAGGAATAGAGTTCAAGACTACGTGTCACTCTTGTAATGTAACACCCCACCTACGCCAGGGCCAGACTCACGAGTGCTGGCACTAGTTTTGAAGGGATGTTGTCTAGGTGAACATGCACAGAGATATCACAAGACAGAACATAGATAAATAAATAAGTAAAGCAGTGGTAGAAATTTAAAAACTATACTTAACCATTTCAAAACCAACTAGTCAACTTACATCAAAGTATTTAGTCATTGTTTTCCAACTACCATAAGTCTAGAAAACTTAAACTGAAAATAACATAAAGTAAACTATCCCCAAGATAGAAGTGGTGAAGCCATAGCAATCTCAAGTCCAAACCGTACATGAGCTGTCGAGAAAGCAAGCCAAATGTCCAAGCTAAGCCACTAGTATTCCCTCCCTGAGAACCTGGGGGGGGGGGATACGGAAGAAAAGAGGCGAAAGAAAAAGGGTCAGTCATAAAGACTGGTAAGTCATACCTACTATTAGTATAAAAACTAATAAAGTCTACTAAACATGAGAAACTGAGATGAAACATAACTGGCATGATAAATAGATAACTAGGTAGATCAAGTGTGGCATCGCATATACAAGGTTTTGTTTTGCACCAATAGTACTAGTATTCCAACCCATGTCAAGTATAAACAAGAAATGATCCCTTGGCCCAATATCATGAGATGACCCAAGTCGGGGTCCAACTACACGGTCTAGTCGATCGGCTCCCTATAAGCCTAACTCGTCGAGTGTCGGTGTCATACGGCCCAATCACGGAATGTAGTCAAACTGTGCTGGGTCCACCCTAGGGTGTATCAAGTCCTAGGGTGCCAACCACTGACACGGATCAAGCACGCACAGTCTAAACCTACTGGTGCCCGTGCCTACTTTTTCAACTCCGGACTATGTGCACGACCATAGTCCGCCTGAACCTACACCGGCGCACCTACTCAGCCGTCGTTCTGGTCGCTTACAATCAGCCCAGTAATCGTGCCCCACCCTAGCCTAGTCCCTAGGGTACCGTTGATACATCCAAGAGGGTTACTGCTGAAAAGGACCACGTAACTAGGGTTTTTAACGGGTGTAACGACCCAGAAAATCTGAACCAATTTAAAATTTTTAAATTGGCTAAAATAATGGATTTTAAATATTTAAAATAAATATTTTAAATAATGGCAATGAAAACTGAGTTAAAATCGACATTTGAAAACCAATATAATTAATTATAATTATATATAGAATTGAAAAGGGCGCGGTAGTTCGATAATTCAATTTCAAACTTCAATTGAATATACCGGGTGCAAAACAATCCGTATTTTAGTGAAACCAAAAACATTAGGATCTAATTGGTAATATCTTTCTAACGAATCCGACCAATCAGAATTTGATAGCGGGAATCAAAAGATATGTCCAGTTGAAAATTCTGAATAGTCGCTATGGAATTCAGGCCCTTAAAAATGGACACTTTGCAAACGACCTCGGATTTCGACGAAACCACTTTTGTTGGGTCCGGGATGTGAAGTTATTGCTAGGTTTCAAATTTCATAATTTTCCGAATCAATATGTGAGCGTGGCAAAGGAAAACGCGTTTGACCGATTTCAGTTGATTTTAATCGACTGGAAATTGGCCATTTTTCCAACGGTCTCAGAATTCGACGAAACTAGTTTTGTTAGGACCGTATCGTCAATACGAAGCTAGAAAATATTTTTCTGGAATTTTTCTATTTAGTATGTGGCCCCGGTAATTTGAAATGTGCGTTTAAAATTCAATATAGTGATTTAAATGAAAATTCAAAAGGAAACTGACTATAACGATCAAATCAGCTTACGATACATATCCCATTGTGTTCGGAATGGGGGTAAAACGCTATGGACGACAGGCGGTAGGCCTCGTTTCGAGGTCGTATGTAAAAGTCAACCTTTTTGCAAAATTAAATAATTAAATAAAAAAAAATATACTCTTCCCTCCTTTTCTTCTGCTTGCCCCCCCCCCCCCCGATTCATTTACCAGAAAAAAAAAAACCTAAATCAATCGAGCCGCCGCCCTCCAGTCGTCGACGAACATCATCGCGCCGCCCTCACCTCGAAGCCGCCGACCTCCTCCTTCCAGCGCCTTCATCGCGACGCCCCCCAGTCGAAGCAAATCGAAGCAGCCGCCGCCCCCCTTACCTCGACGCGACACCACCGAGCACCCCCACCAACCTACCGCCGACGCCTCCTTCTTCTTCCCTCCACTTCGCAGCAGGGTGAGCATTTAGTTTATTTTATTTTTTTTGTTTTTATTTTTGTTTTGCAAAAAGCAAAAAAAAAAAAACGATTCCTTTTTAATGATTTAAAAAAAAAAGTAATAACTGTTTTTTTTAGAATATATAAACTGAATTTTTAAAGATTTAAAACTGATTTTTAAAAAGAAATAAAAACCTGATTTTTAATAAAAAGAAAAACTGATTTTTGTAAAAGTTAAAAACTGATTTTTGTAAAAGTTAAAAACTGATTTTGAAAAAGGTTTTAAAAACTGATTTTATTTTAAGATATTAAATAGAAAAGGGTTTAATCTTTTTAAAGAAAAAGATTTGGACCTTCTAGAGAAAAAGATTTAAACTTTAAAATAGAAAAAAGATTTGGACTTTCTAGAGAAAAAGATTTAAACTTTAAAATAGAAAAGATTTAAACTTTAGAATAGAAGTAAGATATGATTTTTATATCTTTAAAGTAATAAAAATATAATCTTTATTTTTGAAAAGGCGGAATCTATATCTTTGAAATTCGATTTTTATATATTGAATAACATAGTAAAAATCCGATTTTTACATATGTAGAGAATACGGGCAACAAAAGCGACAAAAAGGCGAGATTGGCGAAGATTTCTCTAAAAGAAGAGTCGTAGTATTGGATAGCTATTGGTGAGATTTCTGATTTAAAAATATTATATATGTGTGAAATGAAAGTGAATAGCTATATATAAATATCTATATATATATACCTATATATATACGCCCCTCGTCCACAAACCATGGACGATATTTATTGGTTGAAGTTGTTGTGAATATTGGTTGATAGCGAATGATTGTTTGGGATTGTTTGTGATTGATATTGGTTGATTGTGGTTGAAAAATACCCGTTTGTGATTGTGAAATATTTGGTTGAAACCACATAGGATTAGTTTGTGGAAATGAAATAAATATATACATGCCGCCTGCGTGCGAACTAGATGCATGATCCCCATTGTCAAAAACCGCGAGGTTTTAAGGTAGAGCGAGGAGCCGTACTAGGGACGGTCCCGGTTTAACTACCCTGCCGTTATGCTACCGAAATTTTGAATAATATTCGTGTGTTTGAATTATTTTCATTTGCTTAAACTATATTTATTCATTGAATAGAAAACATTCATGTGTTGAATTGATATTCATTCGTTGATTAGAAATTCATGTGTTGAATGGTATTCATATTTTAAAATAAATTGTTTGATGATAAAAATCACATTTTTACCTATATATAAAAACTATTGAAAACATTCATGTGTTGAATTGATATTCATTCGTTGATTAGAAATTCATGTGTTGAATGGTATTCATATTTTGAAATAAATTGTTTGATGATAAAAATCACATTTTTACCTAAATATAAAAACTATTGAAAACATTCATGTGTTGAATTGATATTCATTCGTTGATTAGAAATTCATGTGTTGAATGGTATTCATATTTTGAAATAAATTGTTTGATGATAAAAATCACATTTTTACCTATATATAAAAACTATTGAAAACATTCATGTGTTGAATTGATATTCATTCGTTGTTTAGAAATTCATGTGTTGAATGGTATTCATATTTTGAAATAAATTGTTTGATGATAAAAATCACATTTTTACCTATATATAAAAACTATTGAAAACATTCATGTGTTGAATTGATATTCATTCGTTGTTTAGAAATTCATGTGTTGAATGGTATTCATATTTTGAAATAAATTGTTTGATGATAAAAATCACATTTTTACCTATATATAAAAACTATTGAAAACATTCATGTGTTGAATTGATATTCATTCGTTGATTAGAAATTCATGTGTTGAATGGTATTCATATTTTGAAATAAATTGTTTGATGATAAAAATCACATTTTTACCTATATATAAAAACTATTGAAAACATTCATGTGTTGAATTGATATTCATTCGTTGATTAGAAATTCATGTGTTGAATGGTATTCATATTTTGAAATAAATTGTTTGATGATAAAAATCACATTTTTACCTATATATAAAAACTATTGAAAACATTCATGTGTTGAATTGATATTCATTCGTTGATTAGAAATTCATGTGTTGAATGGTATTCATATTTTGAAATAAATTGTTTGATGATAAAAATCACATTTTTATCTATATATAAAAACTATTGAAAACATTCATGTGTTGAATTGATATTCATTCGTTGATTTGAAATTCATGTGTTGAATGGTATTCATATTTTGAAATAAATTGTTTGATGATAAAAATCACATTTTTATCTATATATAAAAACTATTGAAAACATTCATGTGTTGAATTGATGTTCATTCGTTGATTAGAAATTCATGTGTTGAATGGTATTCATATTTTGAAATAAATTGTTTGATGATAAAAATCACCTTTTATCTATATATAAAATCCTATTTTTGTAACCTATATGAACTATATAGAAAATAGTGTTTTTGAAATGAATTGTTTTACAATAAAAATCACATTTTTATTGTATACATAAATCGTTGAAATGTGAAGTGTTAAACATAGCCACTCGTTCAAAATAAACATATATGAGGTGAACTATTCATTAATTAGCTAATGGAATGATTTGCACCTATTTATGTAACATTAGAATGAATGGAGTTTTTAAACCAAATAGAAATCAAATATGAAGTCGAATAGAAAGTGATAAATGATAAGAACTGTGTATATATGTACATGCATATTCATTGAACAGGTTATAGCAAAGGGGCTAGAGAAGAGGAATAAAATTCTGTGCCCGACAAATAGGTACACATTTACTGATTTGTTTGGGTGATGATTTTGAGCCTGTTGGCTAGCCGCTTGGCTTTTTCTTTTTCTTTTTGAGATTAGAAGGACCGGGAAAGCTATTTGCGATTTCCCGATGCTCCCGGTGCAGGGGAGGTTATGGCGAAATTTTCCAAAATTTTAAGGTGTTAGAAAAATATTTAAAGTGAAAACGATATGGAAATCATTGAATGAACTATATTTATATAAATATATAAATATAAATAAAATTAAAACGAAACGAGGCCGTGCAGTTCGTATTTTGAAATCGTGATTTCAAACGACTAGTGCGGGAAATCCGACCATTGGATTTTCCCGAAACCTCAACCGTCGGGTTCGCCTTGGAAATATCTTCCCAATGGCACCAACTTTGTAAAAATCCAACGGTTGGATTGTCTGGAATGTTTAATTCAAATCTGAAGAAAAACAGCGCCAGAAGCGATTATATTTATATATATATAAATATAAATATATATTTAATCGTATAACGACGCTGCAGTTCGTATTTTGAAATCGAAAATTCAAACGATTGTACCGGGAGATCCGACCGTCGGATTTTCCCGAAACTGGAACCGTTGGATTCGTTTTGAAAAGACCTTTCTAATGATGTAAATTTTGTGAAGATCCAACGGTTAGATTTTCAGATATGTGTAAATCAAATCTGAAGAAAAACAGCGCCACGGCCGCTGTATGGCCCGAAGCGTCGTTTTGAATAAAATGGCTATTTTAAAATAAATAAAAATAGCGATAAATAGTTATAAAATATCGTAAGCGATATGGAATGGAAATAAACTGAATTTGCTTGATTTATGTGGCTTTTGATGGTTGAATGTGTTTGGTGTGAAAATTACATTAAAGAACGAAATTGGTGTTGTCGAATAATTTAACCATTGAAATAAATTGATTTGAAATTCTAAATATACGTGAATTATTTGAAAAAGCTGAGTTAATTCTCATTTCAAATAATTGATCGACGATTGAAAGTCGAAGATGAAGACGATGGTCGAAGACCGGAGATCTTCACCTCGTTTGGATGGTAACCGAGGTCCTGATTGGGAGGCATCCCGAAATATGGATAATGAGTGGTGATCGTCAAGACGTACGTGGTGATCGATGGGTTTGCGAGGTATCTAGTGCCTCCGGTTTCGTTCAGACCCAGAACGGACTTGTAAATGGACTGTGTGTCCGACATTGGATTTTATTCTGTGTTGATTGATCTCTATTAAATATACATCTGTTTGGCGGCGGAGAATTTATTCTTTTGCTTAACGCCCTTCTCTGAGACGTACGAGCTCAGAGGTTGTATATCGATGGACATCAATCGCATGGCGTGAATTGCCTGTGTGGCATGCTAAGATGCAGTGATCAGGGCTTCTGTTGAAAAGCAAAGTCTTGTGGTGATGATCAAAGCACCGCCTGTGTGGCGTAGCTTTGTGTATAACGTGAATTCGCGAGCCTTACACCCCGGTATGAACCTAAACCGGGAGAAGGACCTCAGGGAGGGCATGCGTTTCTTTCTAGCTAGGGTGGTGTCAGTGACCTACCAGCCCTGACATTTATATACTTTTCACCTATGTGGTTGTTGCTGTTGCGAGGCGCCTCGGTTTGATCGGACGATCCGGGTCCGATGGAGTCATTCGTTGGCTCGTTGACGCCCCAAAGGGCGGGGAAACGCAGTGTTCAGGAATTTTAATCCACATCGGTGGACCGGCCCTGACGATCCAAAGGCTTGACTGAGTACTTGCCTGGGACACGGGCTAGAGCGTCTCGAATTCGGTAAGGACTATCTTTTGCCTTGGTTCATGACGGAAATCCAATTTCCAAATACGTGATCATGCGGTTTCAATTGTATATATATATTTGGCGACATAGTGGCATGGGACGCTCATGTCGTCTATGATTGATAGTTATGATTTGAAATTGTTTTCAAAACATATAGACACTAGCAATAATATCAAATGCCTTTGTTTTATTCGTATCAAGCATATTTTGGCCGTTATAAGGTAAAACTCTATCCTTCGGTTTGCGTTGCATTGTGTGATGGGAACTGAGTCTTATAACGGCTTCATTTTATAAAAAGCATAGCGATGTTTTAAAAGAAAGATCTGTTTTAAAGCACTGACAATCCAATGGAGTAAACCCGTTCCACGAAAGTGGCGTGGTCCTGTGATTAGCCAAAATATATGTGTTGAGTAGATTTCTCATACCAGTCCCATGACTGACTCGTAGTTTGTTTCACTTTCAATCTCGGGTGCCCCTTTTTCTACATGGGCAGCCTTGTATTCAGGTTTAGCTGGTTCTTTCTGGATAGCTGGAGCTGAAGATGGATTCTATCATTTATCTCTTTTTATGCTGTTCAGCTCCTATTGTACATATTTTGTTTATTTCCGCTGTAGACATTTATGTATAGCTGAACTCTGTTTGTACTAAGTAAGATCCTGTATATTGTGTAACTCTGATGATTACTTTTATCCAGTATATTTTGTTGTTCATTATCTGGTGTATTTATTTAATTCTGTTCTGCTATTATCTGTTTCTGTGTTATATTCCAAAGATAACCCTGTTTCCGTGAGAACGGGAATTCGGGTCGTCTCAACGTGGTATCAGAGCTTTGGTTAAGCTTAGTTCTGGAATATAACATGTGAACGAACTCGTCAGAAATAGAACCAGTAGTGTTCTAGGACGGGCAACTCTATACAGATAGGATCAGCAATATCCTAGTATGAGTATAGTAGAATCAGAACAACTCGTTAGAGATGGGGTCAGAAGTGCCTCAGAACGAGTCGAGAGTAATATGTTTTTAAATAACGTATTTGTGATTATATATATAGTTTGGTTTTAGGAATATAATTTTTGAATATATAAAAGATATATATTTGAAAAGTTAAAAAGGTTAAAAACAATTGGATTAGTTGTTGTGTTGGGTGATTGTAGATTTATCAAACCACTTTCGACTTTATTCCTTTTCGGGGACGAAAAGTTTTAAGTGGGGGAGATTGTAACGACCCAGAAAATCTGAACCAATTTAAAATTTTTAAATTGGCTAAAATAATGGATTTTAAATATTTAAAATAAATATTTTAAATAATGGCAATGAAAACTGAGTTAAAATCGACATTTGAAAACCAATATAATTAATTATAATTATATATAGAATTGAAAAGGGCGCGGTAGTTCGATAATTCGATTTCAAACTTCAATTGAATATACCGGGTGCAAAACAATCCGTATTTTAGTGAAACCAAAAACATTAGGATCTAATTGGTAATATCTTTCTAACGAATCCGACCAATCGAAATTTGATAGCGGGAATCAAAAGATATGTCCAGTTGAAAATTCTGAATAGTCGCTATGGAATTCAGGCCCTTAAAAATGGACACTTTGCAAACGACCTCGGATTTCGACGAAACCACTTTTGTTGGGTCCGGGATGTGAAGTTATTGCTAGGTTTCAAATTTCATAATTTTCCGAATCAATATGTGAGCGTGGCAAAGGAAAACGCGTTTGACCGATTTCAGTTGATTTTAATCGACTGGAAATTGGCCATTTTTCCAACGGTCTCAGAATTCGACGAAACTAGTTTTGTTAGGACCGTATCGTCAATACGAAGCTAGAAAATATTTTTCTGGAATTTTTCTAGTTAGTATGTGGCCCCGGTAATTTGAAATGTGCGTTTAAAATTCAATATAGTGATTTAAATGAAAATTCAAAAGGAAACTGACTGTAACGATCAAATCAGCTTACGATACATATTCCATTGTGTTCGGAATGGGGGTAAAACGCTATGGATGACAGGCGGTAGGCCTCGTTTCGAGGTCGTATGTAAAAGTCAACCTTTTTGCAAAATTAAATAATTAAATAATAAAAAAAAATATACTCTTCCCTCCTTTTCTTCTGCTTGCCCCCCCCCCCCCCGATTCATTTACCAGAAACAAAAAAAAAAACCTAAATCAATCGAGTCGCCGCCCTCCAGTCATCGACGTCGACGAACATCATCGCGCCGCCCTCACCTCGAAGCCGCCGACCTCCTCCTTCCAGCGCCTTCATCGCGACGCCCCCAGTCGAAGCAAATCGAAGCAGCCGCCGCCCCCCTTACCTCGACGCGACACCACCGAGCACCCCCACCAAACTGCCGCCGACGCCTCCTTCTTCTTCCCTCCACTTCGCAGCAGGGTGAGCATTTAGTTTATTTTATTTTTTTTGTTTTTATTTTTGTTTTGCAAAAAGCAAAAAAAAAAAAAACCGATTCCTTTTTAATGATTTTAAAAAAAAGTAATAACTGTTTTTTTTAGAATATATAAACTGAATTTTTAAAGATTTAAAACTGATTTTTAAAAAGAAATAAAAACCTGATTTTTAATAAAAAGAAAAACTGATTTTTGTAAAAGTTAAAAACTGATTTTTGTAAAAGTTAAAAACTGATTTTTGTAAAAGATAAAAACTGATTTTGAAAAAGGTTTTAAAAACTGATTTTATTTTAAGATATTAAATAGAAAAGGGTTTAATCTTTTTAAAGAAAAAGATTTGGACCTTCTAGAGAAAAAGATTTAAACTTTAAAATAGAAAAAAGATTTGGACTTTCTAGAGAAAAAGATTTAAACTTTAAAATAGAAAAGATTTAAACTTTAGAATAGAAGTAAGATATGATTTTTATATCTTTAAAGTAATAAAAATATAATCTTTATTTTTGAAAAGGCGGAATCTATATCTTTGAAATTCGATTTTTATATATTGAATAACATAGTAAAAATCCGATTTTTACATATGTAGAGAATACGGGCAACAAAAGCGACAAAAAGGCGAGATTGACGAAGATTTCTCTAAAAGAAGAGTCGTAGTATTGGATAGCTATTGGTGAGATTTCTGATTTAAAAATATTATATATGTGTGAAATGAAAGTGAATAGCTATATATAAATATCTATATATATACCTATATATATACGCCCCTCGTCCACAAACCATGGACGATATTTATTGGTTGAAGTTGTTGTGAATATTGGTTGATAGCGAATGATTGTTTGGGATTGTTTGTGATTGATATTGGTTGATTGTGGTTGAAAAATACCCGTTTGTGATTGTGAAATATTTGGTTGAAACCACATAGGATTAGTTTGTGGAAATGAAATAAATATATACATGCCGCCTGCGTGCGAACTAGATGCATGATCCCCATTGTCAAAAACCGCGAGGTTTTAAGGTAGAGCGAGGAGCCGTACTAGGGACGGTCCCGGTTTAACTACCCTGCCGTTATGCTGCCGAAATTTTGAATAATATTCGTGTGTTTGAATTATTTTCATTTGCTTAAACTATATTTATTCATTGAATAGAAAACATTCATGTGTTGAATTGATATTCATTCGTTGATTAGAAATTCATGTGTTGAATGGTATTCATATTTTGAAATAAATTGTTTGATGATAAAAATCACATTTTTACCTATATATAAAAACTATTGAAAACATTCATGTGTTGAATTGATATTCATTCGTTGATTAGAAATTCATGTGTTGAATGGTATTCATATTTTGAAATAAATTGTTTGATGATAAAAATCACATTTTTACCTATATATAAAAACTATTGAAAACATTCATGTGTTGAATTGATATTCATTCGTTGATTAGAAATTCATGTGTTGAATGGTATTCATATTTTGAAATAAATTGTTTGATGATAAAAATCACATTTTTACCTATATATAAAAACTATTGAAAACATTCATGTGTTGAATTGATATTCATTCGTTGTTTAGAAATTCATGTGTTGAATGGTATTCATATTTTGAAATAAATTGTTTGATGATAAAAATCACATTTTTACCTATATATAAAAACTATTGAAAACATTCATGTGTTGAATTGATATTCATACGTTGTTTAGAAATTCATGTGTTGAATGGTATTCATATTTTGAAATAAATTGTTTGATGATAAAAATCACATTTTTACCTATATATAAAAACTATTGAAAACATTCATGTGTTGAATTGATATTCATTCGTTGATTAGAAATTCATGTGTTGAATGGTATTCATATTTTGAAATAAATTGTTTGATGATAAAAATCACATTTTTACCTATATATAAAAACTATTGAAAACATTCATGTGTTGAATTGATATTCATTCGTTGATTAGAAATTCATGTGTTGAATGGTATTCATATTTTGAAATAAATTGTTTGATGATAAAAATCACATTTTTACCTATATATAATAACTATTGAAAACATTCATGTGTTGAATTGATATTCATTCGTTGATTAGAAATTCATGTGTTAAATGATATTCATATTTTGAAATAAATTGTTTGATGATAAAAATCACATTTTTATCTATATATAAAAACTATTGAAAACATTCATGTGTTGAATTGATATTCATTCGTTGATTAGAAATTCATGTGTTGAATGGTATTCATATTTTGAAATAAATTGTTTGATGATAAAAATCACATTTTTATCTATATATAAAAACTATTGAAAACATTCATGTGTTGAATTGATGTTCATTCGTTGATTAGAAATTCATGTGTTGAATGGTATTCATATTTTGAAATAAATTGTTTGATGATAAAAATCACCTTTTATCTATATATAAAATCCTATTTTTGTAACCTATATGAACTATATAGAAAATAGTGTTTTTGAAATGAATTGTTTTACAATAAAAATCATATTTTTATTGTATACATAAATCGTTGAAATGTGAATCGTTAAAAATAGCCACTCGTTCAAAATAAACATATATGAGTTGAACTATTCATTAATTAGCTAATGGAATGATTTGCACCTATTTATGTAACATTAGAATGAATGGAGTTTTTAAACCAAATAGAAATCAAATATGAAGTCGAATAGAAAATGATAAATGATAAGAACTGTGTATATATGTACATGCATATTCATTGAACAGGTTATAGCAAAGGGGCTAGAGAAGAGGAATAAAATTCTGTGCCCGACAAATAGGTACACATTTACTGATTTGTTTGGGTGATGATTTTGAGCCTGTTGGCTAGCCGCTTGGCTTTTTCTTTTTCTTTTTGAGATTAGAAGGACCGGGAAAGCTATTTGCGATTTCCCGATGCTCCCGGTGCAGGGGAGGTTATGGCGAAATTTTCCAAAATTTTAAGATGTTAGAAAAATATTTAAAGTGAAAACGATATGGAAATCATTGAATGAACTATATTTATATAAATATATAAATATAAATAAAATTAAAACGAAACGAGGCCGTGCAGTTCGTATTTTGAAATCGTGATTTCAAACGACTAGTGGGGAAATCCGACCATTGGATTTTCCCGAAACCTCAACCGTCGGGTTCGCCTTGGAAATATCTTCCCAACGGCACCAACTTTGTAAAAATCCAACGGTTGGATTGTCTGGAATGTTTAATTCAAATCTGAAGAAAAACAGCGCCAGAAGCGATTATATTTATATATATATAAATATATATTTAATCGTATAACGACGCTGTAGTTCGTATTTTGAAATCGAAAATTCAAACGATTGTACCGGGAGATCCGACCGTCGGATTTTCCCGAAACTGGAACCGTTGGATTCGTTTTGAAAAGACCTTTCTAATGATGTAAATTTTGTGAAGATCCAACGGTTAGATTTTCATGTATGTGTAAATCAAATCTGAAGAAAAACAGCGCCACGGCCGCTGTATGGCCCGAAGCGTCGTTTTGAATAAAATGGCTATTTTAAAATAAATAAAAATAGCGATAAATAGTTATAAAATATCGTAAGCGATATGGAATGGAAATAAACTGAATTTGCTTGATTTATGTGGCTTTTGATGGTTGAATGTGTTTGGTGTGAAAATTACATTAAAGAACGAAATTGGTGTTGTCGAATAATTTAACCATTGAAATAAATTGATTTGAAATTCTAAATATACGTGAATTATTTGAAAAAGCTGAGTTAATTCTCATTTCAAATAATTGATCGACGATTGAAAGTCGAAGATGAAGACGATGGTCGAAGACCGGAGATCTTCACCTCGTTTGGATGGTAACCGAGGTCCTGATTGGGAGGCATCCCGAAATATGGATAATGAGTGGTGATCGTCCAGACGTACGTGGTGATCGATGGGTTTGTGAGGTATCTAGTGCCTCCGGTTTCGTTCAGACCCAGAACGGACTTGTAAATGGACTGTGTGTCCGACATTGGATTTTATTCTGTGTTGATTGATCTCTGTTAAATATACATCTGTTTGGCGGCGGAGAATTTATTCTTTTGCTTAACGCCCTTCTCTGAGACGTACGAGCTCAGAGGTTGTATATCGATGGACATCAATCGCATGGCGTGAATTGCCTGTGTGGCATGCTAAGATGCAGTGATCAGGGCTTCTGTTGAAAAGCAAAGTCTTGTGGTGATGATCAAAGCACCGCCTGTGTGGCGTAGCTTTGTGTATAACGTGAATTCGCGAGCCTCACACCCCGGTATGAACCTAAAACTGGAGAAGGACCTCAGGGAGGGCATGCGTTTCTTTCTAGCTAGGGTGGTGTCAGTGACCTACCAGCCCTGACATTTATATACTTTTCACCTATGTGGTTGTTGCTGTTGCGAGGCGCCTCGGTTTGATCGGACGATCCGGGTCCGATGGAGTCATTCGTTGGCTCGTTGACGCCCCAAAGGGCGGGGAAACGCAGTGTTCAGGAATTTTAATCCACATCGGTGGACCGGCCCTGACGATCCAAAGGCTTGACTGAGTACTTGCCTGGGACACGGGCTAGAGCGTCTCGAATTCGGTAAGGACTATCTTTTGCCTTGGTTCATGACGGAAATCCAATTTCCAAATACGTGATCATGCGGTTTCAATTGTATATATATATTTGGCGACATAGTGGCATGGGACGCTCATGTCGTCTATGATTGATAGTTATGATTTGAAATTGTTTTCAAAACATATAGACACTAGCAATAATATCAAATGCCTTTGTTTTATTCGTATCAAGCATATTTTGGCCGTTATAAGGTAAAACTCTATCCTTCGGTTTGCGTTGCATTGTGTGATGGGAACTGAGTCTTATAACGGCTTCATTTTATAAAAAGCATAGCGATGTTTTAAAAGAAAGATCTGTTTTAAAGCACTGGCAATCCAATGGAGTAAACCCGTTCCACGAAAGTGGCGTGGTCCAGTGATTAGCCAAAATATATGTGTTGAGTAGATTTCTCATACCAGTCCCATGACTGACTCGTAGTTTGTTTCACTTTCAAACTCGGGTGCCCCTTTTTCTACATGGGCAGCCTTGTATTCAGGTTTAGCTGGTTCTTTCTGGATAGCTGGAGCTGAAGATGGATTCTATCATTTATCTCTTTTTATGCTGTTCAGCTCCTATTGTACATATTTTGTTTATTTCCGCTGTAGACATTTATGTATAGCTGAACTCTATTTGTACTAAGTAAGATCCTGTATACTGTGTAACTCTGATGATTACTTTTATCCAGTATATTTTGTTGTTCATTATCTGGTGTATTTATTTAATTCTGTTCTGCTATTATCTGTTTCTGTGTTATATTCCAAAGATAACCCTGTTTCCGTGAGAACGGGAATTCGGGTCGTCTCAACGGGTTAAGTGTGGTTAACCCTATCCAATCATGTATCAAGTTGGTTTAGTGTACCCAAGTGATTCATGACTTAACCCCATCCAATCATGTATCAAGTTGGTTAAGTGTTTCCAAGTGGTTCATGACTTAACCCTAACATGTGGCATTAATTAATTTAATGCACCCAACCTCTCACATTAGACTTTGTTGTGGTTACTGGATATGCCGGGCGGGTCCGGGCAGCTTTACACCACAACCTAGTCTAACCTCGGGTTTCAAGCGCGATATGACCAACTTCTCACATTGGGTCCTATTGTTTGTAGCCACTGGATTTGCCGGGGGGTTCCGGGCACATTTATGCTACAAACTCAACCCAACCTCGAGTTGGCCACTTTATGGTTTTCTACATGTCATGACCATATTCAAGTTTTCAAGCATAATCAAGTTTCATGTATCAAGTCATGTTTTTCATGTTATTTCAAGTTTGCCTAACTACCCATAACATATTCCCATTCGCACGTAAACTCGCATCAACACAAGTGAATGAAGGAACATAAAAGTATGACCAAGGTGGGCATAAGATGGTAAAGTGGGTCATAGGTTAAACATGATGATATTTGAGGCAAAGGTGTTCATCACAACTAGCATATAGGGTTATTGGCCTCAAAATATGCATGACATCAAACTTAGCAAATAAACTAGCATGTAGTTCAACATCATAGGCAAAGGTGAAACATGATAATAGTTGACATAGGGTGATAAACTTGTGGGTAGCATGTAGTTCAACATCATATGCAAGTTAACATCAAGGTTATGAGAGGTTCTATGTTGCATTATGCATAACTATCAAGTTCTATGTTGCATTATGCATAACCACCAAATAAAGCTCATAGCTTTCTACCCAAAAATCAAGGTAAGTGATACTAGGTTCATGATAGTGCCACAATCATAGATCAAAAGAGTCATAAACGGATCTATGCATACAAATATAGCCCAAGACAAGTATTATACCCAAAAGTCCCATTTCAACTTGCTACATGATCATATTAACTTCATAGTTTAAATCTAAGAGTAGAGTGGGGCTTACAAAGCGTGGCTATGAGAACTAGAACCAAATAGAACAAGATAGAGACGTTGTAGAGGCTCTAGGAATGATGTAGCAACACAAATAGCCTTGAGAATAAGTAGCTCCTTTGATAGAAAGAAGAAAGCTTGCTCCTTTTTGCCTTAGAAGCTCTCAAGATGAAGATGGAGGCCATGATTAGGGAGCATTTTGGCAGAATTTAGTTGTTAGGTTGATTTGTGATGGTTTAGGCTAGGTATTAGGGTGTTTTTATAGGTGTAGAGACTAGTTTAGGCCATATGATTAACCCTAGTTTAGATCTGAACCATCAAATCCCGTCACAGGCTAAGTAAACAAACCCAAGGAGCAAACTGGTGCACCTGACCAGCAGGGTCCGACCAGGGGAGGTCGACCCCCAGGTCGACACCCAGGTCGACACCCCAGTCGACCTGGGGGGGGAGGGCAGTTCGACACCCCAGTCGACCCCCCTGTCGACCTGGGGTAGGGCGGGAAAATTTCCCGCCCAATCTGCTTGGATCCGATTTTGAATTTCGGGCTGAATTTTTGAATTTGCTGAATTCTTCTATGGGCCATAACTTGGTCATACGGACTCCGATTTTCGAAAACTCGGAGTCTATTTCGCGTATTTTTCCGAGACGATCGCAATGGCGCCACCCGTTTCCCTTGATTTAGATTTTAAAATTTAATTCTTCCTTGATTAATGTTATAACATGCTATTCAAAATACGGGTTGTTACATTCTCCCCACCTTAAAGGATTTCGTCCCCGAAATCTTCAAGTTAGGAAGAACGCATCCTACCATCCATCATCCATCTACTCAAAACATCATCCACAAGTAATCATTGCCCTTAAAAAGATTTCTAATGCTGTATGAACATATGCAAAAAGTGTGTGTATATGTACTTATCTAATGCAAAAAATCAGGCGGTTACTGATTCAGTAAACCTCCTTAATGCAAACTATGTTAGTGAAATGAGTCCATATGTATGCAAATTCCTAACATAATTTATAATCTCTACATGAGTGCACATAACATTCATTCATATGCAACATCCACGTGATAGCATAACAAGTTTCATCCATGAATAAGTATAAGCACTCATGCATATGCAATATGAAAGTGTGTGAGACGATCTTAGTGCCTAACGTGTATCATGCATCCATGAGTAACCACTTGCAAACACTTGCAGCCATTTGCAACCATCAAGCATAACATGTTTCAAATACATGTTTTATCCAAAGGGTTTCTACCTAAGGTTCTCATGACAAGATCAACGAGATAACAAGATAAACATAGATAGCAAAAGAAAGATATGCTAACTGGGAAAAGAGATTGAGAATGTACCCTAAAAAAGGAATGGATAGAGCCCACGCATCTTCTCCTCAGTTTCCCAAGTTGCATCTTCATCGGCTTCACTCCACTGAACCTTTACTAACTTGACTTCTCGATTCCTCAGCTTCTTGATCTCTGTTCCCAAGATACGAATCGGAGCTCGCCTAAGGGTTGCCTCTTTCTCTACCTCCACGTCTTCAAGAATGTTAGGCTCAACAACTTCGGCTGATTCATGTAGGCATTTTCGGAGATGCGAGACATGAAAGACATTGTGCACTCCAGCCAGCTTCTCGGGCAATTCCACCCTATAAGCCATTTGCCCAATCTTCTCGATGATAGGGAAGGGTCCAACGAACCTTAGTGCTAGCTTTCCAACTGCTCCAAAACGAACCACATTTCGCAAAGGAGAAACCTTCACAAAGACCATATCTCCAACTTCAAACTCTAAGTCTGTCCTTCGCTTGTCTGCATAGGATTTCTATCTGTCTTGGGCCGTTTTAATCCACCTTCGAATCAACTCAACTTTCTCGGATGTGTCCCTTATCATGTCGGGCCCAAGTATAAGCTTATCCGTCGTCTCCCACCAACATGTGCACGGCCTCCCATACAAAGCTTCGAATGGTGCCATCCCTATGCTTGCTTGGTAGCTGTTATTATAAGCAAACTCTACAAGAGGAAGGTGGTCTTCCCAAGTGCCACCAAAGTCAAGAATGCATAGCCTCAACAGATCTTCTAGTACCCTATTCACCCTTTCGGTCTGACCATCCGTCTGTGGGTGATAGGCCGTACTTAGATTCAATCGCGTACCCATCGCTTCTTGCAAACTATTCCAGAATTGGCTAGTGAAGATTCGGTCACGATCGCTAACTATGCTAGAAGGAACTCCATGCAATTGTACTATCTCTCGAAGATAAACAGATGCTATCCATGATGCGGTCCTCTTTCTCTTCACTGGAATGAAATGGGCGCTCTTCGTGAGTCTATCCACTATGACCCATATGCTAGTATTCCCCTTCCTTGATCTGGGCAATCCATCCACAAAATCCATAGAGATACTTTCCCACTTCCATAGCGGGACCTCCAATGGATGCAGTAGCCCATCGGGCTTCTTCGACTCGGCCTTTACTTGTTGGAAAACAATGCATCTAGAAACAAACTCTGCAAGATCCTTTTTCATCCCATCCCAAAAGAAAATGCGCTTCGTGTCCCGGTACATCTTATCCCCTTCGGGATGTATGGTCATCCTCGAGTGATGCGCCTCCTCAAGAACTTTATTTACTAAGTCTTCCACCCGTGGGACACATAGTCTTCCATCACGCCTTAGCCATCCCTTGTCATCAATGGTATATCTAGCGAGGTGACTTGACGTCTCACCCCGAATCAACTTGTCCATGATCTTGACTGTCTGCGGGTCTTCCCTCTGTGAAGCCCCAACCTGATCAAGAAGTGTGGGTCTAAGCTCAAGGGATGCTAACGAACCAATCATCGACTCAACAGCAGGTGTAAAATCAAAGGTTGCCAAGAACTCTAGGCTCTTCATCTCAACAAACAAGGGACTCAAAGTCAACCTTCTTCTACTTAGCGCATCCGCCATAACATTACCCTTGCCTGGGGTATAAGCTATCTCGAAGTCATATGATGCCAAGAATTCCATCCACCTTTGCTGCCTTAGATTCAAATCTTTCTGCGAGAAGAGGTACTTGAGCGACTTGTGATCAGTATATAACTCAAACCTTTCGCCTAGAAGATAATGGCGCCAAGATTTGAGTGCAAAGACGATCGCCGCCAACTCCAAATCATGAGTGGGGTAGTTCTTCTCATGAGCTTTGAGTTGCCTACCCCCAAAGCATATCACTCTCCCTTCTTGCATCAGGACAGCGCCTAATCCCATGCCACATGCATCGGTGTACACGGTAAACAACTTCCCTCCATCGGGTAATGCTAGAACTGGAGCTGTGGTGAGGGCTTTCTTGAGCCTTTGAAAAGCAAGCTCACACTCTCAGTCCCATGCAAAGACTAAGTTCTTCTTTGTTAACTTAGTAAGAGGGGCTGAAATCTTAGCGAAGTCTTTAATGAACTTCCTATAAAATCCTGCCAGACCGAGAAAGCTTCTCACTTCAGTTGCATTCTTCGGAACTTTCCAGTCTTGTACCGCCACCACTTTAGCGGGATCCACAGCTATGCCTTGCTTAGAAACTATATGCCCAAGGAACCGAACTTCCCTTCTCCAGAAATGGCATTTGGAGAACTTGGCTTTTAACTGATGAGCTCTAAGCGTATCCATAACCTCCTTGAGATGTATAGCATGCTCTTCCTCGTCCTTAGAGAAGACCAGAATATCATCCATGAAGACAACCACAAACTTGTTAAGGAACTCCCTGAACACCCTACTCATCAAATCAACAAAGTATGTGGGTGCATTAGTCAAACCGAAAGGCATGACCAGCCATTCAAAAATCCATCTGGAGTCCTAAACGTAGTCTTATCAATACTATCCTCAGCCACTCTAAGCTGATGGAATCCGGTGGCTAGATCGAGCTGAGAGAAAACAGAAGCACCAACAAGCCGGTCAAAGAGATCATCAATCCTCGGTAATGGGTGCCTATTCTTCTTTGTCAGCTTGTTTAACTCACGATAATCAACACGTAGACGAAGCGAACCATCCGCCTTAGTAGCAAATACCACAGGAGCACCCCATTCAGAAATGCTTCGCCTAATGAAATTTTTCTCAAGCAACTCCTTGATTTGCTTGCTAAGCTCTCTTCTTTCTCGCGGGGCCATGTGCCTAACAGGCAATGAAACTGGCTTGGCATTATCAACAAGATAAATACGGAAGTCTATCTCTCGTTTAGGGGGTAACCCCTTCACCTCATCAAAAACATCAGGATATTCTCGGACCACCCTCACAAATTGAAGATTGTCAATAGATGAGTCGTGGGATTCAAGATAACATAACATGACGGGATCCAGAGGGTTACAAGAAATCTCTAGGGTATTGCCAAGGCGAGTCATAAGCCTCACTACCCTATGCTCACAATCGAGAATGGCTCCATAACTGGACAACCAATCCATGCCCAAAATCAACCCGTATCCCATGAACCCAAGAACATAAGCATTACATGTGAATTCTACGGTCAAGATAGAAATCCTCAAATCCATACAAATCATAGATAGATGGGCGGAACCCCCAATTGGATTTGAAACACTAACGGGATCCTCAATTAGACTAGTACTTAGGTGCAAACTTTCAACAATGTCAGAAGAGATAAAGGTATGCGATGCGCCAGAATCAAATAAAGTTCAAACAGGAAAACCAGAAATGTAAACAAGGCTTTCTACAGAAATACTACCTCGGTCCGGAGCTGGAGTAGTGTTAAGAGCATGCATCTGCCCTCCAGAAGGTCCTGCTCGCTGAGTCTGTCCTTGCCCCTGTCCTTGCTTCTTTGGGCAATCCTTGCTGAAGTGTCCAGACTCTCCGCAATGAAAGCATTCTCCCAACTTCCTCTTCTTCTTCCTACAATCTTTGGCTATGTGTCAATGATCCCACAGAAGTTGCACTTCCTTGTCTCCTTTGCCTTGTTGTTGTTGGCCTTGTTACCCTTGTTGTTCTGATTGCTCTGGTTGTTCTGATTTCCTCCCCACTTGGAGTCCGCCTTCTTGGTTTGAGTCTCATTAGGCTTGACTTCTTTCTTGCCATTCTTATCATCTCCCTGGAGTAAGGCCATATCCACTAAGCTCTCAAAAGTGGCCCCCATGGGTATATGCGACATGGCCAAACCTTGTAATGGCTCATTCAATCCTCGAGCAAAGCGTAGAGCCTTCTTCTGAGGTGTGTTAACCATGTCTAAACCGAATCGAGCAAGCTGGTTAAACTTATTCACATACTCCCTTACGGTCATGTCCCCTTGCTTCAAAGATATAAACTTCTCCATTTGCAGATTCTCCTCAGCAGATGATAGAAACTTAAGCCCAAACCTCATCCTAAAGTCGGCCCAAGTCTCTATAGGCCTAGTAGCGTTGGTGACCTCCCACCAATAAGCAGCTTCCTCTTTCAATAGCCATACTGCCAACAAAACTTTTCTATGGTCTTCCACATCAAAGATGGCAAAGAGGTCTTCAGTTTCTTTTAACCAGTTTCTTGCCTCCACATAAGTCTCTGTCCCAACAAAATTCTTGCCACCCATCGCCTTAAAGTCTTTGCAAATCTTCGCGAAATCCGCTTGTGGACGCTGAGGAGGAGGAGGAGGAGGAACCTCAGGTACGGGAGGAGGAGTGGGAGTGTTTGCTGGGCCCGCATCGTTGGCCCTAGCTTCCAAGTACCTTCGGAACCATCCGGGTATGGGTATTCCCTCGGGAAGATTGAGATCAGCCATACTGAAAAAGGAAAAGATAGATTTAGAACGAGGAAACAAAGGATAGTGCTAATGGCTTTTGGGGAATAGCCTTTTAAAATAAACTAGACTTTTCTTGGAAAAATACTTAATTGGTTTTGAAAATAGTTTTTCAAAAGGGTTTTTAAAACTTTTGTCCGGTCTAGTAAAACCTCGCTCTGATACAAAATGTAACACCCCACCTCCGCCAGGGCCACACTCACGAGTGCTGGCACTAGTTTTGGAGGGATGTTGTCTAGGTAAACATGCACAGAGATATCACAAGACAGAACATAGATAAATAAATAAGTAAAGCAGCGGTAGAAATTTAAAAACCATACTTAACCATTTCAAAACCAACTAGTCAACTTACATCAAAGTATTTAGTCATTATTTTCCAACTACCACAAGTCTAGAAAACATAAACTGAAATTAACATAAAGTAAACTATCCCCAAGATAGAAGTGGTGAAGCCATAGCAAGCTCAAGTCCAAACTGTACATGGGCTGTCAAGAAAGCAAGCCAAATGTCCAAGCTAAGCACTAGTATTCCCTCCCTGAGAACCTGGGGGGGAACGGAAGAAAAGAGGCGAAAGAAAAAGGGTCGGTCATAAAGACTGGTAAGTCCTACCTACTATTAGTATAAAAACTAATAAAGTTAACTAAACATGAGAAACTGAGATGAAACATAACTGGGATGATAAATAGATAATAAGGTAGATCAAGTGTGGCATCGCATATACAAGGTTTTGTTTTGCACCAATAGTACTAGTATTCCAACCCATGTCAAGTATAAACAAGAAATGATCCCTTGGCCCAATATCATGAGATGACCCAAGTTGGGGTCCAACTACACGGTCTAGACGATCGGCTCCCTATAAGCCTAACTCGTCGAGTGTCGGTGTCATACGGTCCAATCACGGAATGTAGTCAAACTGTGCTAGGTCCACCCTAGGGTGTATCAAGTCCTAGGGTGCCAACCACTGACACGGATCAAGCACGCACAGTCTAAACCTACTGGTGTTTGTGCCTGCTTTTTCAACTCCGGACTATGTGCACGACCATAGTCCGCCTGAACCTACACCGGCGCACCTACTCAGCCGTCGTTCTAGTCGCTTACAATCAGCCCAGTAATTGTGCCCCACCCTAGCCTAGTCCCTAGGGTACCGTTGATACATCCAAGAGGGTTACTGCTGAAAAGGACCACGTAACTAGGGTTTCTAACGGGTTAAGTGTGGTTAACCCTATCCAATCATGTATCAAGTTGGTTAAGTGTACCCAAGTGATTCATGACTTAACCCCATCCAATCATGTATTAAGTTGGTTAAGTGTTTCCAAGTGGTTCATGACTTAACCCTAACATGTGGCATTAATTAATTTAATGCACCCAACCTCTCACATTAGACGTTGTTGTGGTTACTGAATATGCCGGGAGGGTCCGGGCAGCTTTACACCACAACCTAGTCTAACCTCGGGTTTCAAGCGCAATATGATCAACTTCTCACATTGGGTCCTATTGTTTGTAGCCACTGGATTTGCCGGGCGGTTCCGGGCAGATTTACGCTACAAACTCAACCCAACCTCGAGTTGGCCACTTTATGGTTTTCTACATGTCATGACCATATTCAAGTTTTCAAGCATAATCAAGTTTCATGTATCAAGTCATGTTTTTCATGTTATTTCAAGTTTGCCTAACTACCCATAACGTATTCCCCTTCGCACGTAAACTCACATCAACACAAGTGAATGAAGGAACATAAAAGTATGACCAAGGTGGGCATAAGGTGGTAAAGTTGGTCATAGGTTAAACATGATGATATTTGAGGCAAAGGTGTTCATCACAACTAGCATATAGGATTATTGGCCTCAAAACATGCATGACATCAAACTTAGCAAATAAACTAGCATGTAGTTCAACATCATATGCAAAGGTGAAACATGATAACAGTTGACATAGGGTGATAAACTTGTGGGTAGCATGTAGTTCAACATCATATGCAAGTCAACATCAAGGTTATGAGAGGTTCTGTATTGCATTATGCATAACTACCAAGTTCTATGTTGCATTATGCATAACCACCAAATAAAGCTCATAGCTTTCTACCCAAAAATCAAGGTAAATGATACTAGGTTCATGATAGTGCCACAATCATAGATCAATATAGTCATAAACGGATCTATGCATACAAATATTGCCCAAGACAAGTATTATACCCAAAAGTCCCATTTCAACTTGCTACATGATCATATTAACTTCATAGTTTAAATTTAAGAGTAGAGTGGGGCTTACAAAGCGTGGCTATGAAAACTAGAACCAAATAGAACAAGATAGAGACGTTGTAGAGGCTCTAGGAATGATGTAGCAACACAAATAGCCTTGAGAATAAGTAGCTCCTTTGATAGAAAGAAGAAAGCTTGCTCCTTTTTGCCTTAGAAGCTCTCAAGATGAAGATGGAGGCCATGATTAGGGAGCATTTTGGCAGAATTTAGTTGTTAGGTTGATTTGTGATGGTTTAGGCTAGGTATTAGGGTGTTTTTATAGGTGTAGAGACTAGTTTGGGCCATATGATTAACCCTAGTTTAGATCTGAACCATCAAATCCCGTCACATGCTAAGTAAACAAACCCAAGGAGCAAACTGGTGCACTTGACCAGCAGGGTCCGACCAGGGGAGGTCGACCCCCAGGTCGACACCCAGGTCGACACCCCAGTCGACCTGGGGGGGGGCAGGTCGACCCCCCTGTCGACCTGGGGTAGGGCGGGAAAATTTCCCGCCCAATCTGCTTGGATCCGATTTTGAATTTCGGGCTGAATTTTTGAATTTTCTGAAATCTTCTATGGGCCATAACTTGGTCATACGGACTCCGATTTTCGAAAACTCGGACTCTATTTCGCGTATTTTTCCGAGAAGAACGCAATGGCACAGCCCGTTTCCCTTGATTTAGAATTTAATATTTAATTCTGCCTTGATTAATGTTATAACATGTTATTCAAAATACGGGTTGTTACAAGTAAAAACTGAATCCTACTCACTATGCAAAGGTTCAAGTCGGATGACACCTTTGTTTATGCACAGTCTTATATTTTTAGAAACTGCTCAATAATATTTTAAAAATTCAAGTGGGGGATTGTTGGAAATTTATGTGAATTATTTAAAATATAGAAATAAGTGTATGACGGCTCCTATATGTGAATAGTCCTACATCATGGGATTATAAGAAAGATGCAAGTATTTATACTTGTTTCTAAGAAGTCATGTTGGGGCCTTGGGCTCTCAATGCATGCTTTGTTGTGAGTAGGGAGACCATGCATCATGAACACCACACACACACGCGCGACCGACCGACCGACTCGACCCGACCCGGCCCGGCTCGGTTCGGTTCGGGCTCGGGCTTGGGCCTTGGCTATGTGGTGTAGACACTTATATTTTTGGATCAGAAAACTTTGACTTTTTCAAACCGTTTTTATGAAAAATATTTCTGAGCCTACTTTATCATGAAGCGGTAAACTTTTGACCCGGTATTTCAGCAGATCCTATTTTCTCCTACTGCCCAGTATTTTCAATTAACCCTAATCCCCGTCTATATATTATATTCAGTTGTAGACGAGATTTGAACAGAAAAAAAATATTTTTTTCTCCTCCGCCATTAAAATATTCTTACAGAAATTTTCGAGCAGTTATTTATTTATTTCGAAAGTGCAAATCTGCATTGATTTGTTGTGCAAGCAAATCAGTTACTGTTCTACGAGGCTGTTTTATCCTAGAGGCGGCGGCGAGAGTACAAACTGATTTTGCACCACCGACCAGATCGCCAAATCGTCTTCAAGAGAGCGACTTGGTCTGCGACTCAGCCATTGTTTCCAACAGGAAGCGTTCAAAGGACAAATCCCTCTAAGTCATATCCATAAATTGTAGTCTCTATTTGAACTTTCCAAATGAGATAATTGTCGTCCTCTAGATGAATTGTTATAAGTTGGCTTTGAGAGTTCACCATGGTTTTCATGCGTTGATGAATATAAGAGACTGGTTGCGAGTTATAGTCAGTGCCAGAAGAAGAGGTCGAGAAAGCTGAAGCAGCAGCCATGATGATGTTGAAACACAATCTCAGAAGAAGAAAAAAGACAGATCAGAAATGTTACAGCAGTGAACCAAAGGAAGTAAGCAAGAAGATATAGGTCCAAGAAATGAGGATAAAAGCAACCACTGAGTCACTAATGATGAAAATTGAAAGATTTTAAACTGAGGTGGCTTCTGTTATGACTCTCAACTGCATTTCTTGTTGAATTTTTTAATTTCTTCGTTTTGGGTTTTTGCAATGCAATTGAGGGAAACTGAATGTGAATGACACAGCCAGAAATATACACTGTTCTGGCGTGGCACTTTTGCAGTAGATCAAATGATTAGACAATTCTCTGATGAGAAAACAATGCGCAGATGATGATATCTTTCCGATGTGTATTCCAACCACAGAATGCAAATCACGATGAAGATGTTGTTAAGCAATAATACGACTCTGATACCATGTTGAATTTTATGATAGAAATGTATTTGTAAGAGAATTGAAATATTTAAGAACGAAGAAATGTACTTTTTTTTATAGAACCTAGAACATAAAATAATGTTGGAAATAAACTTGGTTTTGTAAGAAAATACTAATTATGCAATAAATTTAATGTTTGTATTTAGGAAAGTCAAAATTAAGTAGTAATAAATTCTAGGCCTTCAAATTAGAAAATTCTAGAGAATGTTTTGTAAAGGGAAATATTGAAAATTAGGGAATGCAAGAAAAGTAAGTTCTAGAAGCTGACTATGTTATAAAAGGGATGTATTATCTCATTTGTTGTATGAAGAAAAGTGAAGTAATAAAAAATGTATTCATTCAATTGTTTTAAGTTTTATCTCTCTCCTTCTCTATATCTAAATTCTAACAAATAATTGTCGTGTTGATTCCACCACATTATGCTAAACAACCGAGCTTATATAGGCTCGTGTGCAAAGTAGCAGGAAACAGACCCAAAACACAAACGGGCTGAAATATAACAAAAATGTTAAAGGATCAGGTCACGTACAAGGTGAGTGACCATCGTATAATAAAGCAACTGATGGAAAGGGCGCAACCACTCTTATTCTTTCAACACGAGCACTCTCCGCTTATGTTATATTTTTGTCCAACTTCATCTAAACCCCCTCGCATAAAGCCAGTATTTCAATCTATGATGCTCCCATCCTGAATTCCACTCTGCTGTAGTTAAAGCAACCCAATATGTGTCCTTAAATCCAAACTTAGATATACAAAGCACATCCTCAAATCCTGGAGTAAAGAGATATATGTAACTGGCCTCAAGCTTTCCACTCAAATACAAACTCATCTGAACTGGATACAATCTCTTCTAACAGCTAGTCATAATGATGCTAATCTCTCTTTACAGGAACATGGCCTTTATGATAAACTACTAAAGTGCTCCCCGGCGAATCTAACATGGCAAGGCAGAAATGCAGAGGCAAACGAATGAGCAGGGAAGCAAAGACAAACCCGTATACCACTAATATTTGAAGCACAAAAGTGTCAACAACAACATACGCGTCATCTTAGATAGGAACAACATAAAGCATACATGACATGGTGCTATCAGTGATGCTTTTGTGCAATATTTCTCTAACCTGTTGGAAATGTTTTACAAACATTATGTGAATTATTAAAAATGATTGAATAACTGTATGAATGGCTCCTATGTTTGAGTAGTCCCACATCATGGGATTATAGGGAAGAGGCAAGGATTTATACTTGTTTCTAAGAAGTCATGTTGGGGCCTTGGGCTCCCAATACATGCATTGTTGTGAGGAGGGAGACCATGCATCATGACCACCACACACGCGTGCGCGACCGAACGACCCGGTTCGGTTCGGTTCGGGCTCGGGCTCGGGCTTTGTGGTGTAGGCACTTATATTTTTGGACCATAAAACTTAGTTGTTTTCGAACCGTTTTTTTATGGAAAAATTATTTTGCGCACCGATATTTATTCTGCAACGGAAAAGTTTTCTCCCAAAACCTATTTTATCTGAGACGAGAAAAACACCGAATTTTATATTCTCTTCTTCTCAGCCGCCATTAAAACTTCTAAGAAATTTCGAGCAGTATTTTTCCCGAAAGTGCAAATCTGCACTGATTTGTTTGTGCAAGCAAATCAGTTACTATTTTAGAGGCTGTTTTATCCTAGAGGCGGCGGCGAAGGAACGAATTGGTTTGCACCTCTGACCAAATCGCCGAATCGTCTTCAAGAAAGCGACCTAGTCCGCGACTCAGCCATTGTTTTCCAACAATTTGAAGACGAACTGAAACAATGGCCTCGAACTCAACCATGGACGATTCTGCTCCTCCCTCTGCTTTTCACGGCCCTCTGGTGACTGCTGCTCCTTTCAAGTTCGAAGGTTTGCATTTCAAGCGCTGGCGTCAGAAGATGGAGTTCTTCCTCATGATCAGGAAGGTGGTGGCTGCTCTGACTGCTGAAAAACCGCAGCTACCAGACAAGCCTGATGAGACTGATGCAGCAAAGATGGCATCATGGACTGAACAGTCAAAGCAACTGCAGACCTGGACTGAACAGGATTACTTATGCAAGAATTTTATACTGAGTGGACTGAGCGATGATCTGTATGATTATTATAACTCAGATGAAAAGACGGCAAAGGAGATCTGGGAAGCACTAAAGAAGAAATATGACACAGAGGAGGCAGGGGCAAAGAAATACGTTGTAAGTCGCTACCTAAAGTATCAGATGACTGATGATAGATCGGTAGAGATGCAGTCTCATGAGCTTCAGAAAATAGCTCATGAGATCATCTCCGAAGGTATGGTCTTGGACGAACAATTTCAAATTGCTGTTATCATTGACAAATTACCCCCTAGCTGGAAAGATTTTAAGAACACTTTGCGACATAAGACTAAGGAATTTTCCTTAGAGAGCTTGATTACACGCCTCCGTATTGAGGAGGAAGCACGCAAGCAAGACCAGAAAGAAGAGGTGCTGATTGTCAATAACAACAGCACTAAGAAGACCACTCCCGCTGTTCTGAAACCAAATCAGAAATCATTTAAGAATCAGAACAGGCGCAACAAACAGAATGGGAATCCGCAAGGAAACCCAAAAGGACAGCAGAAACCAGCCCAAAAGAATGACTCTGGACAGTTGTTTCTATGTTACAACTGTGGAAAACCAGGTCATATGGCACGAAAGTGTCGGAACAGGCCAAGATCTGCACCGCATGCTAACCTGACTGAGGAGCCTCTTACGGCTATGGTTACTGAGATTCACCTTGTTGGTGGATCAGTGGGCTGGTGGGTAGATACTGGTGCTTCACGCCATGTCTGCTATGATCGTGCCTTGTTCTCTACATACACGGCTGCTGAAAATCAGAAAGTGCTGTTGGGAGACTCTCACACCACTACAGTTGGGGGGATTGGAAACGTGGAACTCAAGTTCACCTCTGGAAAAACTGTAATTCTGAAAGATGTTATGCACACTCCAGAGATAAGAAAGAATCTGGTCTCTGGCTTCCTCCTTAATAAGGCTGGTTTCACTCAAGTTATTGGGGCTGATTTGTACACTCTTACTTATAAGGGAACTTTTGTGGGAAAGGGTTATGCTTGTGAGGGTATGTTTAAACTGAATGTTGAATCTAATAAAGTGACTACTTCTGCTTACATGTTGTGTGATTTTAATATCTGGCATTCTAGATTATGTCATGTTAATAATCGAATTATTCGTAATATGAGCACCCTAGATATGATACCTAAAATGACAGAATCTGAATCTGATAAATGTGAATTCTGTACACAAGCTAAAATCACAAAGAAACCTCACAAATCTGTTGATAGAGTTTCTGAACCATTAGACTTGATTCATTCTGACATATGTGAACTTGATGGCACTTTAACTAGACAGGGACATCATTATTTTATCACTTTTATTGATGACTGCTCTGATTTCACATATGTATATCTTATGAAAAATAAAAGTGATGCTTTTGACATGTTTAAAACATTCAAAACTGAGATTGAGAATCAAGCAAATAGAAAAATTAAGAGACTTCGTAGTGATAGAGGAACAGAATATGAATCTAATTCTATTCTGGATTTCTATAAACAACATGGTATAGTACATGAGAGAACTGCACCCTACTCACCTGAAATGAACGGTAAAGCAGAAAGGAAAAATAGGACCTTTACCGAGCTAGTAGTTGCCATATTATTAAATTCTGGTGCAGCAAAACATTGGTGGGGGGATATTTTATTGACTGTATGCTACGTTCTGAATAGAATCCCTAAATCTAAGAATAAAATTTCACCTTATGAAATTTTAAAGAATCATAAACCCAATGTCTCATACTTTAGAACTTGGGGTTGTTTAGCATATGTTCGCATTCCAGACCCTAAGAGAATAAAATTGGCAAGTAGAGCATATGAATGTGCATTTATAGGCTATGCTATTAATAGCAAAGTATATAGATTTTATGACCTTAATGCACATAATATAATTGAATCAAATGATGCCGACTTTTATGAAACTAAATTTCCTTTCAAATTAAGGAATAGTGGGGGCACTTCAAATATGCCTATTAGAACAGAACTTAATGAAAATTCTGAAGCTGAACCTAGAAGAAGTAAAAGAGCAAGAACCATAAAAGACTTTGGTTCAGATTTTTGTGCTTTTACTATTGAGGAGGATCCTATAAACCTCCAAGAAGCCTTATCTTCTTTAGATGCCGATTTCTGGCAAGAGGCTATAAACGATAAGATGGATTCTTTAGAATCCAATAAGACTTGGCACTTGGTAGATTTACCCCCTGGTTGTAAGTCTATAGGCTGTAAATGGGTACTTAAAAAGAAATTAAAACCTGATGGCACTATAGATAAATATAAAGCACGACTAGTAGCTAAAGGTTTTAAACAAAAGGAAAATATAGACTTCTTTGACACTTTTTCACCTGTAACTAGAATAACATCCATTCGGGTATTAATCTCACTTGCTTCCATTCATAATTTACTTATACACCAAATGGATGTTAAAACTGCTTTTTTGAATGGTGAATTAGACGAAGAAATTTATATGGACCAGCCTGAAGGATTTGTAGTACATGGTCAAGAACATAAAGTATGTAAATTGGATAAACCATTATATGGTTTAAAACAAGCACCTAAACAATGGCATGAAAAATTTGATAACTTAATCATTTCAAATGGTTTTAAAGTTAAGGAAAGTGACAAATGCATTTATTACAAATCTGAGAATGACATTTGCACTATTATATGCCTTTATGTAGATGACCTACTCATTTTTGGGTCAAATATTCATGCCATAAACTCAGTCAAATCCTTATTAAGTGTCAATTTTGATATGAAAGATCTAGGTGAAGCGAGTGTAATCCTTGGTATTAAGATTACTAGGTCAGAAAAGGGAATTTCTTTGGACCAATCTCATTACATTGAGAAGATGCTAAAGAAATATAATTACTTTGACTGTAAACCTGCAAGTACGCCATATGATCACAGTGTAAAGTTATTTAAGAACACTGGTGAAGGTGTAAGACAGTCTGATTATGCGAGCATCATTGGCAGCCTTCGGTATGCCACTGATTGTACTAGACCCGACATTGCCTATGTCGTGGGATTATTGTGCAGGTTTACCAGTAGACCTAGTATAGAGCACTGGCAAGCTATTGAAAGGGTAATGAGATACCTTAAACGAACCATGAACCTTGGATTACATTATGAAAGGTTTCCAGCTGTACTTGAAGGATATTCTGATGCAGACTGGAATACCTTATCTGATGATTCTAAAGCGACCAGTGGCTACATATTTAGCATCGCTGGAAGTGCTGTTTCTTGGAAATCCAAGAAACAGACTATTTTGGCTCAGTCTACTATGGAGTCTGAGATGATAGCACTAGCTACAGCTTGTGAAGAGGCAGAATATTTGAGAAATCTGCTAGTTGAGATTCCCTTATGGGAAATACCGATACCAGCAGTGTTGATACACTGCGATAGTACTGCGGCTATTGCAAAAGTTCAGAACCGTTACTATAACGGTAAGAGACGACAAATACGTCGTAAGCACAGAACTGTTAGAGAACTACTTTCCACAGGTACCGTTAGAGTGGATTACGTACGTAGTGAGGAAAATTTGGCAGATCCTTTGACGAAAGGACTGTCCAGAGAGAAAGTCCATAACTCTTCTAAAAGAATGGGACTATTGCCCTTAGATTGTTGAGTCACGCACAATGGTAACCCGACCTAAATGACTGGAGATCCCAAGAACTAGGTTCAATGGGTAATAACAAGTTGTGTAGTGATATGAGTTGAACATGCTATTTAATAAACCAAGAAGCATGTATTCCTGAAGTGATTAGAGGATGAGTTAATAGAAACTCTAAATGAGATCTATACTCTATTTGGAGTGGAGTACCTACCTTCAGGAGTGCTCTTGATAGACTCACCTTTGTGAATGTGGAAATGTGGCCGTTTCCTATGGAGTTTGGGCAAAACTTCTAGAGCATTCACTAAACTGGGATAGACGTGCAGGGCCATAAATGCACGGGCTTATCTGATTGCACCATAGAAAAGGTTGTGTGTGGTTTGATGTCAGGAATAGAGTTCAAGACTACGTGTCACTCTAGTAAAAACTGAATCTTACTCACTATGCAAAGGTTCAAGTCCTTGGACACCTTTGTTTATGCACAATCTTATGTTTTTAAGAAACTGCTCGAAAATATTTTTAAAAATTCAAGTGGGGGATTGTTGGAAATGTTTTACAAACATTATGTGAATTATTAAAAATGATTGAATAAGTGTATGAATGGCTCCTATGTTTGAGTAGTCCCACATCATGGGATTATAGGGAAGAGGCAAGGATTTATACTTGTTTCTAAGAAGTCATGTTGGGGCCTTGGGCTCCCAATACATGCATTGTTGTGAGGAGGGAGACCATGCATCATGACCACCACACACGCGCGCGCGACCGACCGACTCGACTTGACCCGACCCGGCCCGGTTCGGTTCGGTTCGGGCTCGGGCTTGGGCTTGGGCTTTGTGGTGTAGGCACTTATATTTTTGGACCATAAAACTTAATTGTTTTCGAACCGTTTTTTTATGGAAAAATTATTTTGCGCACCGATATTTATTCTGCAACGGAAAAGTTTTGCAACGGTAAAATAATTAATCCCCCCCGAAATTTTAGCAGATCCGATATTTTCTCCCAAAACCTAATACTCGTTCTATATATACTATTTTATCTGAGACGAGAAAAACACCGAATTTTATATTCTCTTCTTCTCAGCCACCATTAAAACTTCTAAGAAATTTCGAGCAGTATTTTTCCCGAAAGTGCAAATCTGCACTGATTTGTTTGTGCAAGCAAATCAGTTACTATTTTAGAGGCTGTTTTATCCTAGAGGCGGCGGCGAAGGAACGAATTGGTTTGCACCTCTGACCAAATCGCCGAATCGTCTTCAAGAAAGCGACCTAGTCCGCGACTCAGCCATTGTTTTCCAACAATTTGAAGACGAACTGAAACAATGGCCTCGAACTCAACCATGGACGATTCTGCTCCTCCCTCTGCTTTTCACAGCCCTCTGGTGACTGCTGCTCCTTTCAAGTTCGAAGGTTTGCATTTCAAGCGCTGGCGTCAGAAGATGGAGTTCTTCCTCACGATCAGGAAGGTGGTGGCTGCTCTGACTGCTGAAAAACCGCAGCTACCAGACAAGCCTGACGAGACTGATGCAGCAAAGATGGCATCATGGACTGAACAGTCAAAGCAACTGCAGACCTGGACTAAACAGGATTACTTATGCAAGAATTTTATACTGGATGGACTGAGCGATGATCTGTGTGATTATTATAACTCAGATGAAAAGACGGCAAAGGAGATCTGGGAAGCACTAAAGAAGAAATATGACACAGAGGAGGCAGGGGCAAAGAAATACGCTGTAAGTCGCTACCTAAAGTATCAGATGACTGATGATAGATCGGTAGAGATGCAGTCTCATGAGCTTCAGAAAATAACTCATGAGATCATCTCCGAAGGTATGGTCTTGGACGAACAATTTCAAATTGCTGTTATCATTGACAAATTACCCCCTAGCTGGAAAGATTTTAAGAACACTTTGCGACATAAGACTAAGGAATTTTCCTTAGAGAGCTTGATTACAAACCTCCGTATTGAGGAGGAAGCACGCAAGCAAGACCAGAAAGAAGAGGTGCTGATTGTCAATAACAACAGCACTAAGAAGACCACTCCCGCTGTTCTGAAACCAAATCAGAAATCATTTAAGAATCAGAACAGGCGCAACAAACAGAATGGGAATCCGCAAGGAAACCCAAAAGGACAGCAGAAACCAGCCCAAAAGAATGACTCTGGACAGTTGTTTCTATGTTACAACTGTGGAAAACCAGGTCATATGGCACGAAAGTGTCGGAACAGGCCAAGCTCTGCACCGCAGGCTAACCTGACTGAGGAGCCTCTTACGGCTATGGTTACTGAGATTCACCTTGTTGGTGGATCAGAGGGCTGGTGGGTAGATACTGGTGCTTCACGCCATGTCTGCTATGATCGTGCCTTGTTCTCTACATACACGGCTGCTGAAAATCAGAAAGTGCTGTTGGGAGACTCTCACACCACTACAGTTGCGGGGATTGGAAACGTGGAACTCAAGTTCACCTCTGGAAAAACTGTAATTCTGAAAGATGTTATGCACACTCTAGAGATAAGAAAGAATCTGGTCTCTGGCTTCCTCCTTAATAAGGCTGGTTTCACTCAAGTTATTGGGGCTGATTTGTACACGCTTACTTATAAGGGAACTTTTGTGGGAAAGGGTTATGCTTGTGAGGGTATGTTTAAACTGAATGTTGAATCTAATAAAGTGACTACTTCTGCTTACATGTTGTGTGATTTTAATATCTGGCATTCTAGATTATGTCATGTTAATAATCGAATTATTCGTAATATGAGCACCCTAGATATAATACCTAAAATGACAGAATTTGAATCTGATAAATGTGAATTCTGTACACAAGCTAAAATCACAAAGAAACCTCACAAATCTGTTGATAGAGTTTCTGAACCATTAGACTTGATTCATTCTGACATATGTGAACTTGATGGCACTTTAACTAGACAGGGACATCGTTATTTTATCACTTTTATTGATGACTGCTCTGATTTCACATATGTATATCTTATGAAAAATAAAAGTGATGTTTTTGACATGTTTAAAACATTCAAAACTGAGATTGAGAATCAAGCAAATAGAAAAATTAAGAGACTTCGTAGTGATAGAGGAACAGAATATGAATCTAATTCTATTCTGGATTTCTATAAACAACATGGTATAGTACATGAGAGAACTGCACCCTACTCACCTGAAATGAACGGTAAAGCAGAAAGGAAAAATAGGACCTTTACCGAGCTAGTAGTTGCCATATTATTAAATTCTGGTGCAGCAAAACATTGGTGGGGGGATATTTTATTGACTGTATGCTACGTTCTGAATAGAATCCCTAAATCTAAGAATAAAATTTCACCTTATGAAATTTTAAAGAATCATAAACCCAATGTCTCATACTTTAGAACTTGGGGTTGTTTAGCATATGTTCGCATTCCAGACCCTAAGAGAATAAAATTGGCAAGTAGAGCATATGAATGTGCATTTATAGGCTATGCTATTAATAGCAAAGCATATAGATTTTATGACCTTAATGCACATAATATAATTGAATCAAATGATGCCGACTTTTATGAAACTAAATTTCCTTTCAAATTAAGGAATAGTGGAGGCACTTCAAATATGCCTATTAGAACAGAACTTAATGAAAATTCTGAAGCTGAACCTAGAAGAAGTAAAAGAGCAAGAACCATAAAAGACTTTGGTTCAGATTTTTGTGCTTTTACTATTGAGGAGGATCCTATAAACCTCCAAGAAGCCTTATCTTCTTTAGATGCCGATTTCTGGCAAGAGGCTATAAACGATGAGATGGATTCTTTAGAATCCAATAAGACTTGGCACTTGGTAGATTTACCCCCTGGTTGTAAGTCTATAGGCTGTAAATGGGTACTTAAAAAGAAATTAAAACCTGATGGCACTATAGATAAATATAAAGCACGACTAGTAGCTAAAGGTTTTAAACAAAAGGAAAATATAGACTTCTTTGACACTTTTTCACCTGTAACTAGAATAACATCCATTCGGGTATTAATCTCACTTGCTTCCATTCATAATTTACTTATACACCAAATGGATGTTAAAACTGCTTTTTTGAACGGTGAATTAGACGAAGAAATTTATATGGACCAGCCTGAAGGATTTGTAGTACATGGTCAAGAACATAAAGTATGTAAATTGGATAAATCATTATATGGTTTAAAACAAGCACCTAAACAATGGCATGAAAAATTTGATAACTTAATCATTTCAAATGGTTTTAAAGTTAATGAAAGTGACAAATGCATTTATTACAAATCTGAGAATGACATTTGCACTATTATATGCCTTTATGTAGATGACCTACTCATTTTTGGGTCAAATATTCATGCCATAAACTCAGTCAAATCCTTATTAAGTGTCAATTTTGATATGAAAGATCTAGGTGAAGCGAGTGTAATCCTTGGTATTATGATTACTAGGTCAGAAAAGGGAATTTCTTTGGACCAATCTCATTACATTGAGAAGATACTAAAGAAATATAATTACTTTGACTGTAAACCTGCAAGTACGCCATATGATCACAGTGTAAAGTTATTTAAGAACACTGGTGAAGGTGTAAGACAGTCTGATTATGCGAGCATCATTGGCAGCCTTCGGTATGCCACTGATTGTACTAGACCCGACATTGCCTATGTCGTGGGATTATTGTGCAGGTTTACCAGTAGACCTAGTATAGAGCACTGGCAAGCTATTGAAAGGGTAATGAGATACCTTAAACGAACCATGAACCTTGGATTACATTATGAAAGGTTTCCAGCTGTACTTGAAGGATATTCTGATGCAGACTGGAATACCTTATCTGATGATTCTAAAGGGACCAGTGGCTACATATTTAGCATCGCTGGAGGAGCTGTTTCTTGGAAATCCAAGAAACAGACTATTTTGGCTCAGTCTACTATGGAGTCTGAGATGATAGCACTAGCTACAGCTAGTGAAGAGGCAGAATATTTGAGAAATCTGCTAGCTGAGATTCCCTTATGGGAAAAACCGATACCAGCAGTGTTGATACACTGCGATAGTACCGCGGCTATTGCAAAAGTTCAGAACCGTTACTATAACGGTAAGAGACGACAAATACGTCGTAAGCACAGCACTGTTAGAGAACTACTTTCCACAGGTACCGTTAGAGTGGATTACGTACGTAGTGAGGAAAATTTGGCAGATCCTTTGACGAAAGGACTGTCCAGAGAGAAAGTCCATAACTCTTCTAAAAGAATGGGACTATTGCCCTTAGATTGTTGAGTCACGCACAATGGTAACCCGACCTAAATGACTGGAGATCCCAAGAACTAGGTTCAATGGGTAATAACAAGTTGTGTAGTGATATGAGTTGAACATGCTATTTAATAAACCAAGAAGCATGTATTCCTGAAGTGATTAGAGGATGAGTTAATAGAAACTCTTAATGAGATCTATACTCTATTTGGAGTGGAGTACCTACCTTCAGGAGTGCTCTTGATAGACTCACCTTTGTGAATGTAGAAATGTGGCCGTTTCCTATGGAGTTTGGGCAAAACTTCTAGAGCATTCACTAAACTGGGATAGACGTGCAGGGCCATAAATGCACGGGCTTATCTGATTGCACTATAGAAAAGGTTGTGTGTGGTTTGATGTCAGGAATAGATTTCAAGACTACGTGTCACTCTAGTAAAAACTGAATCTTACTCACTATGCAAAGGTTCAAGTCCTTGGACACCTTTGTTTATGCACAATCCTATGTTTTTAAGAAACTGCTCGAAAATATTTTTAAAAATTCAAGTGGGGGATTGTTGGAAATGTTTTACAAACATTATGTGAATTATTAAAAATGATTGAATAAACGTATGAATGGCTCCTATGTTTGAGTAGTCCCACATCATGGGATTATATGGAAGAGGCAAGGATTTATACTTGTTTCTAAGAAGTCATGTTGGGGCCTTGGGCTCCCAATACATGCATTGTTGTGAGGAGGGAGACCATGCATCATGACCACCACACACGCGCGCGCGACCGATCAACTCGACTCGACCCGACCCGGCCCGGTTCGGTTCGGTTCGGGCTCGGGCTTGGGCTTGGGCTTTGTGGTGTAGGCACTTATATTTTTGGACCATAAAACTTAGTTGTTTTCGAACCGTTTTTTTATGGAAAAATTATTTTGCGCACCGATATTTATTCTACAACGGAAAAGTTTTGCAACGGTAAAATAATTAATCCCCTCCGAAATTTTAGCAGATCCGATATTTTCTCCCAAAACCTAATACTCGTTCTATATATACTATTTTATCTGAGACGAGAAAAACACCGAATTTTATATTCTCTTCTTCTCAGCCGCCATTAAAACTTCTAAGAAATTTCGAGCAGTATTTTTCCCGAAAGTGCAAATCTGCACTGATTTGTTTGTGCAAGCAAATCAGTTACTATTTTAGAGGTTGTTTTATCCTAGAGGCGGCGGCGAAGGAACGAATTGGTTTGCACCTCTGACCAAATCGCCGAATCGTCTTCAAGAAAGCGACCTAGTCCGCGACTCAGCCATTGTTTTCCAACAATTTGAAGACGAACTGAAACATTGGCCTCGAACTCAACCATGGACGATTCTGCTCCTCCCTCTGCTTTTCACGGCCCTCTGGTGACTGCTGCTCCTTTCAACTTCGAAGGTTTGCATTTCAAGCGCTGGCGTCAGAAGATGGAGTTCTTCCTCACGATCTGGAAGGTGGTGGCTGCTCTGACTGCTGAAAAACCGCAGCTACCAGACAAGCCTGACGAGACTGATGCAGCAAAGATGGCATCATGGACTGAACAGTCAAAGCAACTGCAGACCTGGACTGAACAGGATTACTTATGCAAGAATTTTATACTGAATGGACTGAGCGATGATCTGTATGATTATTATAACTCAGATGAAAAGACGGCAAAGGAGATCTGGGAAGCACTAAAGAAGAAATATGACACAGAGGAGGCAGGGGCAAAGAAATACGCTGTAAGTCACTACCTAAAGTATCAGATGACTGATGATAGATCGGTAGAGATGCAGTCTCATGAGCTTCAGAAAATAGCTCATGAGATCATCTCCGAAGGTATGGTCTTGGACGAACAATTTCAAATTGCTGTTATCATTGACAAATTACCCCCTAGCTGGAAAGATTTTAAGAACACTTTGCGACATAAGACTAAGGAATTTTCCTTAGAGAGCTTGATTACACGCCTCCGTATTGAGGAGGAAGCACGCAAGCAAGACCAGAAAGAAGAGGTGCTGATTGTCAATAACAACAGCACTAAGAAGACCACTCCCACTGTTCTGAAACCAAATCAGAAATCATTTAAGAATCAGAACAGGCGCAACAAACAGAATGGGAATCCGCAAGGAAACCCAAAAGGACAGCAGAAACCAGCCCAAAAGAATGACTCTGGATAGTTGTTTCTATGTTACAACTGTGGAAAACCAGGTCATATGGCACGAAAGTGTCGGAACAGGCCAAGCTCTGCACCGCATGCTAACCTGACTGAGGAGCATCTTACGGCTATGGTTACTGAGATTCACCTTGTTGGTGGATCAGAGGGCTGGTGGGTAGATACTGGTGCTTCACGCCATGTCTGCTATGATCGTGCCTTGTTCTCTACATACACGGCTGCTGAAAATCAGAAAGTGCTGTTGGGAGACTCTCACACCACTACAGTTGCGGGGATTGGAAACGTGGAACTCAAGTTCACCTCTGGAAAAACTGTAATTCTGAAAGATGTTATGCACACTCCAGAGATAAGAAAGAATCTGGTCTCTGGCTTCCTCCTTAATAAGGCTGGTTTCACTCAAGTTATTGGGGCTGATTTGTACACTCTTACTTATAAGGGAACTTTTGTGGGAAAGGGTTATGCTTGTGAGGGTATGTTTAAACTGAATGTTGAATCTAATAAAGTGACTACTTCTGCTTACATGTTGTGTGATTTTAATATCTGGCATTCTAGATTATGTCATGTTAATAATCGAATTATTCGTAATATGAGCACCCTAGATATGATACCTAAAATGACAGAATCTGAATCTGATAAATGTGAATTCTGTACACAAGCTAAAATCACAAAGAAACCTCACAAATCTGTTGATAGAGTTTCTGAACCATTAGACTTGATTCATTCTGACATATGTGAACTTGATGGCACTTTAACTAGACAGGGACATCGTTATTTTATCACTTTTATTGATGACTGCTCTGATTTCACATATGTATATCTTATGAAAAATAAAAGTGATGCTTTTGACATGTTTAAAACATTCAAAACTGAGATTGAGAATCAAGAAAATAGAAAAATTAAGAGACTTCGTAGTGATAGAGGAACAGAATATGAATCTAGTTCTATTCTGGATTTCTATAAACAACATGGTATAGTACATGAGAGAACTGCACCCTACTCACCTGAAATGAACGGTAAAGCAGAAAGGAAAAATAGGACCTTTACCGAGCTAGTAGTTGCCATATTATTAAATTCTGGTGCAGCAAAACATTGGTGGGGGGATATTTTATTGACTGTATGCTACGTTCTGAATAGAATCCCTAAATCTAAGAATAAAATTTCACCTTATGAAATTTTAAAGAATCATAAACCCAATGTCTCATACTTTAGAACTTGGGGTTGTTTAGCATATGTTCGCATTCCAGACCCTAAGAGAATAAAATTGGCAAGTAGAGCATATGAATGTGCATTTATAGGCTATGCTATTAATAGCAAAGCATATAGATTTTATGACCTTAATGCACATAATATAATTGAATCAAATGATGCCGACTTTTATGAAACTAAATTTCCTTTCAAATTAAGTAATAGTGGGGGCACTTCAAATATGCCTATTAGAACAGAACTTAATGAAAATTCTGAAGCTGAACCTAGAAGAAGTAAAAGAGCAAGAACCATAAAAGACTTTGGTTCAGATTTTTGTGCTTTTACTATTGAGGAGGATCCTATAAACCTCCAAGAAGCCTTATCTTCTTTAGATGCCGATTTCTGGCAAGAGGCTATAAACGATGAGATGGATTCTTTAGAATCCAATAAGACTTGGCACTTGGTAGATTTACCCCCTGGTTGTAAGTCTATAGGCTGTAAATGGGTACTTAAAAAGAAATTAAAACCTGATGGCACTATAGATAAATATAAAGCACGACTAGTAGCTAAAGGTTTTAAACAAAAGGAAAATATAGACTTCTTTGACACTTTTTCACCTGTAACTAGAATAACATCCATTCGGGTATTAATCTCACTTGCTTCCATTCATAATTTACTTATACACCAAATGGATGTTAAAACTGCTTTTTTGAACGGTGAATTAGACGAAGAAATTTATATGGACCAGCCTGAAGGATTTGTAGTACATGGTCAAGAACATAAAGTATGTAAATTGGATAAATCATTATATGGTTTAAAACAAGCACCTAAACAATGGCATGAAAAATTTGATAACTTAATCATTTCAAATGGTTTTAAAGTTAATGAAAGTGACAAATGCATTTATTACAAATCTGAGAATGACATTTGCACTATTATATGCCTTTATGTAGATGACCTACTCATTTTTGGGTCAAATATTCATGCCATAAACTCAGTCAAATCCTTATTAAGTGTCAATTTTGATATGAAAGATCTAGGTGAAGCGAGTGTAATCCTTGGTATTATGATTACTAGGTCAGAAAAGGGAATTTCTTTGGACCAATCTCATTACATTGAGAAGATACTAAAGAAATATAATTACTTTGACTGTAAACCTGCAAGTACGCCATATGATCACAGTGTAAAGTTATTTAAGAACACTGGTGAAGGTGTAAGACAGTCTGATTATGCGAGCATCATTGGCAGCCTTCGGTATGCCACTGATTGTACTAGACCCGACATTGCCTATGTCGTGGGATTATTGTGCAGGTTTACCAGTAGACCTAGTATAGAGCACTGGCAAGCTATTGAAAGGGTAATGAGATACCTTAAACGAACCATGAACCTTGGATTACATTATGAAAGGTTTCCAGCTGTACTTGAAGGATATTCTGATGCAGACTGGAATACCTTATCTGATGATTCTAAAGGGACCAGTGGCTACATATTTAGCATCGCTGGAGGAGCTGTTTCTTGGAAATCCAAGAAACAGACTATTTTGGCTCAGTCTACTATGGAGTCTGAGATGATAGCACTAGCTACAGCTAGTGAAGAGGCAGAATATTTGAGAAATCTGCTAGCTGAGATTCCCTTATGGGAAAAACCGATACCAGCAGTGTTGATACACTGCGATAGTACCACGGCTATTGCAAAAGTTCAGAACCGTTACTATAACGGTAAGAGACGACAAATACGTCGTAAGCACAGCACTGTTAGAGAACTACTTTCCACAGGTACCGTTAGAGTGGATTACGTACGTAGTGAGGAAAATTTGGCAGATCCTTTGACGAAAGGACTGTCCAGAGAGAAAGTCCATAACTCTTCTAAAAGAATGGGACTATTGCCCTTAGATTGTTGAGTCACGCACAATGGTAACCCGACCTAAATGACTGGAGATCCCAAGAACTAGGTTCAATGGGTAATAACAAGTTGTGTAGTGATATGAGTTGAACATGCTATTTAATAAACCAAGAAGCATGTATTCCTGAAGTGATTAGAGGATGAGTTAATAGAAACTCTTAATGAGATCTATACTCTATTTGGAGTGGAGTACCTACCTTCAGGAGTGCTCTTGATAGACTCACCTTTGTGAATGTGGAAATGTGGTCGTTTCCTATGGAGTTTGGGCAAAACTTCTAGAGCATTCACTAAACTGGGATAGATGTGCAGGGCCATAAATGCACGGGCTTATCTGATTGCACTATAGAAAAGGTTGTGTGTGGTTTGATGTCAGGAATAGAGTTCAAGACTACGTGTCACTCTAGTAAAAACTGAATCTTACTCACTATGCAAAGGTTCAAGTCCTTGGACACCTTTGTTTATGCACAATCTTATGTTTTTAAGAAACTGCTCGAAATATTTTTAAAAATTCAAGTGGGGGATTGTTGGAAATGTTTTACAAACATTATGTGAATTATTAAAAATGATTGAATAAGTGTATGAATGGCTCCTATGTTTGAGTAGTCCCACATCATGGGATTATAGGGAAGAGGCAAGGATTTATACTTCTTTCTAAGAAGTCATATTGGGGCCTTGGGCTCCCAATACATGCATTGTTGTGAGGAGGGAGACCATGCATCATGACCACCACACACGCGCGCGCGACCGACCGACTCGACTCGACCCGACCCGTCCCGGTTCGGTTCGGGCTCGGGCTTGGGCTTGGGCTTGGGCTTTGTGGTGTAGGCACTTATATTTTTGGACCATAAAACTTAGTTGTTTTCGAACCGTTTTTTTATGGAAAAATTATTTTGCGCACCGATATTTATTCTGCAACGGAAAAGTTTTGCAACGGTAAAATAATTAATCCCCCCCCCCCCCGAAATTTTAGCAGATCCGATATTTTCTCCCAAAACCTAATACTCGTTCTATATATACTATTTTATCTGAGACGAGAAAAACACCAAATTTTATATTCTCTTCTTCTCAGCCGCCATTAAAACTTCTAAGAAATTTCGAGCAGTATTTTTCCCGAAAGTGCAAATCTGCACTGATTTGTTTGTGCAAGCAAATCAGTTACTATTTTAGAGGCTGTTTTATCCTAGAGGCGGCGGCGAAGGAACGAATTGGTTTGCACCTCTGACCAAATCGCCGAATCGTCTTCAAGAAAACGACCTAGTCCGCGACTCAGCCATTGTTTTTCAACATTACCTTCTTGGATGCGTCGGTCAGCAAATTTGTGATACAAACTCACACTACAAGAAGCGGCTGAAACTGCAACGGGGGAGGGCGACGGCTTGCGACGGCTAAAAAAGTGGCTATCGCAAGCCGTCGCAAGCCGTTGCACGGGACGAGATAATTAACTGTTACTCCTTCTTCCCCAAATCACTTCTGCAACGAAAATTAAAAAAAAAACCCTCTCTCCGCCGTCGCTCCCCCTTGCTCCGATTTCAGCCCCTCCAATCCTCTCAAATCATGCCGGTATGTCTTCTAAACTCTATTTCATGTTTAATTAGGGTTATTTAGAGTTATTTAGGGTTAATTTGTATGTTTAAATTGGGTTGTAAATTCAGTGTCTATGGACATGAAATTGGTTGTCTTGTGAGATGCATATGATGTTGATTTTGTTATACATTGATTTGAGAATAAGTGGAATTGATTAGGAGGTTGAAATCATTGATTATCACATATGTACTTTGATTTAGGAGCATGAAAACGACGATTATCATGTATGTAAACGTGATTGGTTTGCTGTAGTAACTTGATTATGATTATCACATATTTATAACGTAACACCTTAAATTTGAATTGAAATTAAATAATTAACTTGAAAGCTTAGTTTGTATTTCAAAAATTGAAACTAATTTATTAAAATTAACTTCATAATTTATACATTAAACTAAAATTAACTAAAACTAATTTATACTTCATAATTTTCACTGTCATGTTATTTTACAAATTGAAATTAGGCAAAAATATTATATAAACGCTATGTAGTTAACGCGCGAGCGTAGACGGAAAAAGGCGCAAGGCGCAACTAAGGGGCTTTTTTGAAGTTTAAGGCGCACCTATTAACAAAGCGCAAAAAAGCCCAAAGCACATAAAGCGCGCTTTTTTCATTTGAATTGTTTTTTTGATTTAAACTTAGGTTAAATGTTTTTTGACTATTTATGTGAACCCCTTAGATAAATTTGGCCCCGTCCGACATTTGTTGTATATGATCGTTATATGGGTATTCGTTTTTATACAAAACGGAAATCTATATTCATCTGATACAATATTGTTGGATTTGTCCTAGTATTTCGGACAAGTTACAAATATAATAACGTAAGCATATTTTATAAATCATTCCAGGTTAAACGGTTAACAAAATTTCGATGGCACTTCCTTTTTGTTCCCTGTGTACACGCATTTGTGTACGATACAAGGACCAAAGGGAAGTGCTGCCGAAATTTTGTAGAACCGTTTAAGCTGAAATGATTTATAAAATATACTTGCGTTATTATATTTGTAATGGGAAGTAGGTAGACTGGCCGTCAAAGCAAAAAGGTAATAAACGAAAACATGTAGTAGTTATAAATGAAATTTTCCAAGATTTCAATTAATATAGTATTCGATCGAATTTTCTAACATATTTGTTGAAAATCAGGAAAATGTCCGATTATTTTCGTGATCGTAGTTGGATGTATCAACCCCGAACCGGTAAGAAAGGGTCGATAAAGAAACATTTTTGTAATGGGGTCCAAGAATTTATTAGATTCGCTATATCTAACAATCGGGGCAACGTAGACGTTCGTTGTCCGTGTAGTAAGTGCAAACATCTGAAGCATTGGAAGCCAGATGTAGTAGAAGTACATCTGTATAAATTCGGTTTTGTATCGAATTATTACTTTTGGGATCGTCATGAAGAACTTGTTCAACCTACGTCAGACCCTGTAGTGGTAGAGGACGATAGTACAATGATGAACGATAATACAATGATGAATCCGATAGAAAATATGGTGCAAGATGCAGCACGATCAATGTTTCCTAACATTGGTCCGCAAGGCGACGATGAGAATGAAAATGTTGAAGAACCAACGGCGGAAGCGAAAAAAAATTATGATTTATTGAATTCTGCTAAGAGGCCATTGTGGGAAGGATGTACAAGCGGAACTGAATTGTCTGTAACCGCCGAATTCATCACTATGAAATCAAAATTCAATCTTACAGAAGCTGCATTTACAGCAGTTGTACAAACTGCAAAAAAAATATGCCGCCCAATAATTTGATGTGCGATAGTCATTATAAAGTGAAAAAACTTATGTCTGCTTTTGGACTACCGTATCATAAGATAGATACATGTGTTAAAGGTTGCATGTTGTATTGGAAAGAAGACGCTCAACGTAAAAGATGCAAATATTGCAACGAAGAAAGATATAAACCAAGGAAAAAGAAAGGAAAAGAAGTTCCGTATAAAAGAATGCATTACCTACCCATAACTCCTAGACTTCAACGGCTATATGCATCTTCTGCTACAGCGTGTCATATGCGATGGCATAGCGTGAGAACAGCAGAAGAAGGAACTATGATACATCCGTCTGATGGTGAAGCATGGAAACACTTTGATAGGACTTATCCTGAATTTGCTGCAGAGAGCCGTAATGTTAGGCTTGGTTTATGCACGGATGGGTTTTCGCCATTTTCTCAGTTTGGTAGTAAATATTCATCATGGCCTATCATTGTTACTCCTTATAACTTACCTCCATGGATGTGTATGAAAAATCCATATATGTTTCTAGCGGTTGTCGTCCCCGGTCCCGATGATCCGACACAAGGAATTGATGTTTATCTACAACCGTTGATTGAAGAGTTGAAAATACTGTGGCATGAAGGAGTCGAAACGTACGACGTTTCGAGAAAAAGAAATTTTCGTATGTTTGCATCTATATTATGGACTATTAGCGATTTTCCCGCGTATGGCATGATTTCGGGTTGGAGCACTGCTGGACGTCTAGCTTGTCCTCATTGTATGGAGGAGACACGAGAATTTTCATTAAAGTATGGAAAAAAAAATTCTTGGTTTGACTGTCATTGATGCTTTCTACATATTAATCATAAATTTAGAACAGATAAAAAAAACTTTAAAGCTAACAGAATAGAGACTATGCTATCGCCTAAAGTTTGGACAAGTGAAGAGGTATATGATATTGTTAGTGAGTACCCAAAGATACATGATGTTGGAAAGCAGGTTGAAATTCCAGGTAAATCGGACATTCATAATTGGTGCAAACAAAGTATATTTTGGGAGTTACCTTACTGGAAAAATCTAAAACTTCGACATAATATTGACGTAATGCACAATGAAAAAAAATGTTTTTGATAACGTTTTTAATACAGTGTTGAATGTAAAGGGGAAAACCAAGGACGATGTGAATTCGAGACGTGATATATTACACTTTTGTAAACGGCCGGAACTGCACTTGTATGACGAGAATAAAAAACCTAAAGCATGTTACGAGCTAGACAACAGGCAAGTACAACTCGTGCTAAAGTGGGTGGAAGGATTACGATGTCTTGATGGGATTTCTTCTAACCTCCGTAGACGTGTAGACTTTAAAAACAGTAAATTGAGTGGAATGAAAAGCCATGATTGCCATATCATGATGGAATACTTTTTACCTGTGATTTTCAAGGAATTGTTGCCTACAAAAATCTGGAGTGTAATAACAGAGTTAAGTTTGTTTTATAAACAAATATGTTCAACGACGTTAAAGGTTGATCGTCTACGTAAGCTTGAGTTAGAATCCAATGGACGCATACACACACATTAGGCACTAGATCGACTCAAACACTTACATATTGCATATGGATGTGTGTGCATTTTAATTTTCAATGGATGAAAATGGTTGGATCATTACATGGATGTTGCATTTAGTGAAGGGTTGTGCACACATATAAAACTTATAAGTACTATTAAGATTCTTTTGCATACATATTGGATATTTGGCACAAACATATATTGCATTAAGGAGGTCCATTGAATCAGTTGACTGATGATTTTCGCATTAGTGTAGGGACATATACACACAAAACCTTTGCATATGTTCATACTAAGCATTAGAAATTTTAAGGACAGTGGTCGCCAGTGGTAGATGGGCGTAAGATTTGATTGATAACATTCTTCTTAACTTGAATATTTCAAGGACGAAATCCTTTAAGGAGGGGAGAATGTGACACCCCATAATTTAATACACCATAAATATATAAATAAGATAATAAAATGAATATTAATTAATAAAATTTTCAGCATTAAGTAAAACGAACTTTACTATTGCGTTCGTTACAAAATTCTGGTTCAGATAGACTTTTGGTTTTCGTAAATTGGACCAAGTATGAAGTAGTTATGAGCTAAAGAATTATAAACTATATTTAAAATTAAATAAATAAATCAACTCAAAAATGCAACGGTAAGTGGGAGACCCATCCCTTAATTGGGTCGACACAGGGGTCGACCCAGGTATAAGATGGGTCGATCCAGGTAGTATGTGGGTCGACCCACTTGCATGCAGGGAAAATTCCTACGCCTGAACCGGGATTGTTTTATACACTACATACATATGCAGACTCAGCTTGAGGTATACAATTTAATTTAATAACCTAATATCCTATGGTTTAGATTTATGCTAACTAATCTATAAATAGGCTTGCAGCCTCACTATTTTCTTGCACACAAACATATCTTCATCTACTTCCTCCTCGAAGCTATTTCTAAATAAAATTAAGAAGATGCCGAGGTGCTGCCAAAACGTACATTAAAAGTATAACTCTAGTTTTTCTACAACAACAATTTTAAAGAGAGCTTTTCTAGATCGAATTCGAATCACTACGAGTTCTAGTTACTTTTAGATCTGCTATTCAAACAGTATTTTGATAGTAAATGATTTGGATCTGAAAAGTAATAGTGTTTTAATATGTATATGTTATTGTTTACTGTCAATTATCTATTCAGCTTACAATGATCATATGTTCATTTACACATATTTCTTCCTTATCCCCTTTTATGTCTTTTATTTATTTACCGTCTTCTCAATGCCTACTTATTCAATTTGAGTTTGGATATGTTTTCCACTTTTCCTTTTATTTTACGCTGAGCCTAGGCCATTTCCGTTTGAATTTCGTATAATTGAGATAAATTGGAATGACTTGTAATGACAATACAAAGGAGAATTGGGCATATTATGACTTGAGAACCTTTGACTGTAAATTTGGGGCAATTACAAAAAGTGAAGAATATGCAAACATGTTAATCGGAATAGGTTGGGCTTAATTTAATATTAAAGTAGACATGTTATGGAAAATATGAGGATCAGATGTAAATTAAGTAAAACATGTTACTATAGTCTATATACATCTAAGCAGGTGCTTGTCTGTTTGGGAAAAGGTTGTACACAGAATAACATTTATAGGAAATGTCATTTACAACCACGCTTATTAATGAACTTAAAGCTACTAAGTTAAACCTGTTAATTAATAAGCTTAGAGGTTCCACGTCTTGTTGTTTATATCCAGTTTGGGACTCTTAAAATCCTAGTTACTTGGGGACCAAGCATAAGGGTGACTTGTGTCAATCTTGCTGGTGTTTGGGACCTGTATCAGTCAGTATTCCTGTTGGTATCATAGAGGGTCCTTCCACTGGGTAGGGGCCAGGGCACGCTTTATTGATCTGAATGTAAGAGGTTCAAAGTCTTGTAGGTGGCTATGGGCACGCTCCGCCGAAGTCATGAGCGTGCGTGGGTCCGATGGGGGAACTAAGATGTTGTAACACCGAGGAAAAGGGCTGTTTCTTAAAAGTTGATGGGTTAGGACTGATATCCCTTACTGCCATGGCTGGCACATGTTATTTGTGTCTTTAGGGATCCGATCATTAGGTAGTAATTAGGGTAACACTTAATCCTGATAGGTGGTGTAGAACTTGTTCTTGAGATATGAATGGGAAGCTTTCTTGATCATTACCTTGCCTCGTTATTTCGTTTACTTCGTACTTGTATATTTTACTGAAATTTCTTATCTAGTACCATTTATCTATCTTGATACTTTTTATCTTATGCTTATGCTGAAAATCACTGGAACTCGCCAGACTTTATGCCGGATCTATTTTGTTTTTCTTTCTCTCTCTTCCTTTCCCCCTAGGTTCTCAGGGTGGTGGATTGCAACAATGACCGTTATTCTTTTTTCAGCTTGGACTTGGATTTCTTCCGACTCGATGTATTGTTTTAATTTCTGGTCTATCATTGTTATGGCTTATGAGTAGGGATATGATTTTATGGTTTTGTACTATGATGGTTTATGTTTTCATGAGACAGATATTTATGACTATGGTTTTTGGTATTTGAAAATGTAATGATGTGATGTTGCTTTTAATAAAAATAATAAAAGGTTTTCCGATGCATTTTATATTCTGACTTGTGAAATTAGTCTCTGTATTATTATTACGCTTCACATAACTTAACACATCCTCATATTGGTGACATTAATGGATGTGGGGTGTCACAAAGAGCCATGAACATAACAAACTAGCTTTGTGTTTGTGGTGGGCAAAATCATTGTTCAGGATGTGGTTTCTAGTACCGTTATATACATCTTTGGAGGCATGACTAAGGTGTCATTGATGTATTTCTCTAACCTGTATCCTGTTAGGGCTGTAATGATCTGGTATTTCCATGGGTTCCACCATGCAATTCAACTTAGTCTAAACATATACATGATATGTGACTGTTACATGTAAGCATATTACCCCTTGTTTCATGTTTATATATGCTGAGTACATTATTGTCATTCATTTTCATTTTTATTGTATAAGGATAATGCATGCATTTGAACTTTTTTTAACTAATAATTATTATTCAAACAAAACGTTTTTATACCATTAAAGCATGATAATTTTATTTTTATTTATATTTTGTGTGTACTTAAATTTTACAAATCAAGTGTATAACAAGAATTACTAAATAATGTTATTAGGCATTAGTCTTAATAATTAATTATTTAATTATAATTTTTAAAAGATTTGTCACAATTGGAGAAAGACCTTTTTGTTAAAGATTACAGGGTTTTAGGGACAAAAGAAGAAAACGAAATTATCTAGGAAAAGCCAGCGGGAATGTATAGTTATGAACCAATTAGAAATGTATTACTGTAAATTTATTTGAAATTAAAGCATTTAGAAAGTTGCAAGGCTTCAATAGTAATACTAATCACTTATCATTTATTTATGTATTATGAATTTATGAATTGTTTAATTATTTAATATTTAAACATATTCATATTTCAAATTAATTAATAATTATTATCCATTAGTTTTTTTATTAATTAATAATTATTTGTTTATTTTATTATTTTTTAAATGTTAATTATTATATTTATTAATTATTAATTATTATTATTTAATTATCAGTTATAAATATCACTTTATAATACTTAAATTTTATTGTTAATTAATAATTATTAAATACTAATCTTAATTATTATATAATTATTAATATCTAATCATTTAATAGTAACTATTTAAAATTAATTATTAAAAGTTAATCATTAAAAGCTGATACCTATTTTTAATAGTATGTTTTTTGCAACGGCTTTACCAGTTGTAAAAAAATACAGTTATTGCAAGTGATGAAAACAGTTGCTAAAGATATTTATTCACAACTTGCTTGAAAGAGTAGCTGCAAATAGTATGTTTTTTTGCAAATGTTATGAAAGCACAGTTGCTAAAGTATGTTTTTGCAGCAGGAAAGAGAACGCAGTTGCTAAAAATATGCTTTTCGCAACAAAAAGAAAAGGTCTGTTGCTAAATCTCAATTATTGCAACTGCTATAATAAGTCTATTGCTAAATATCATTTACTGCAACTGTCATATGTCGCCTCTTGCAAATAGCTAGTTGCAATAGGGTATTTTTCTTGTAGTGTAATTTTCTCCTTTGTTAATTTATTTTTTTGTTATATTTGTACATACAAAAAAAATATAATTCAACAAATTAGTTTTGACATTAGATACATCATAATTTACCATGTAGATGATTCTATTTTTGATTGTAGCATATCTTTAACATAACATAAAATGAAATTGCTTAAATTTTGTCATAATGTACAACATTATGTGAAAAACAACCTCATAAACACACAGTAGTTCATACCTATATCGCCAAAAAGATTCCACCATTTTTCTTGTATTAATTTGTAATTATTCTCACTAACTATTAACAAATATCTAAAAATAAATGTTTAGCATAATACTTGAAAATTAGTGAAAACACATCTGCCTTTATGTAAAAATCTTCAATAACTACATTATAGAAATTATATTATTTTTGTTAAAGACTCCACGTCTGTAAAACCCATTATAGTAGTAAAACCATAATTGCACAATACTTAAAAATTATTATATTAATATCTCTCGGTTTCTTGTTTATCTTATTATTGAAAATACACAAAATACAGTGCTGTTTTGCAAAGGGGAAAAAATATATTACCAAATCAGTGGTGCTAGAGCGAACGAAAAAGTTGCTAAAGTATTAAGCTTTCACTGAATACCTGGACAATGAACTATCAGCTCATTTATTTTAGTTTAATTTGAAAAAAAAAAACTTTACAATATACACTATTATATAATATACCTTTTGCAAAATGCTATGCTAACTCATAACACTGCATTCTTAATTTTCTCATCCATTTAAATAAACCCCAAGTAGAATCATACGAAAAACCTTTGTCGAAACTGAATTCTAAGTATGACGTAATATTCTCTTTTGCTCATCCAATCCAAAAAAAAATCTTGAGTATAATTATTTTGAACTAATTACAATTCCAGTTTTTAGTAAAATGAGAAATTTTTTAAGACCATGGCATCACACGTATTACTATTTTAAACTTGTTACAATTTATTTTTTGGTGAAGAATGATAAGGCAAGATGAAAAATGATGGTTCCTGAATCTCTAGCCTGACACTTCAAAAGCTCTTCCGTGTCTCTCATGGCACCACATATGTCCCATTGGACTCACTGATCCGAAGGCAACGTAGGAAACGTTATCCCTATAAAACATTGAAGGAAATCGATACTTCAAAATCTAAAGCATACTGACAAATATCATAGTTAAGTCAATACGGATAATATGTTATATGTGACACCCTGTGTCCCTTAATGTCACCTATGTGAGGATGCATTAAGTTTTATGAAGCGCAATATGAAAACAGTAACTAAAATTCACAAGACATATATAAATATGCAGCGGAAAACTGACTTTTATTATTAAAGAAAAACATCATTCAAAACCACTTACAACATCACATTGTTTCAAATACCAAAAACCTCAATAAAAACCATATGTCTTATAATACCAAACATCAAAGTACAAGAATGTAAAACCATATCCCTTCTCAGAAGCCATAACAAAATAGAATAACAATCAAAGCGGTACATCTAGTCGGAATAAGTCTAGATCCAAGATGAAAAAAATCATGATCACCACTGAACGCTACCACCCTGAGAATCTGAGGGCGAGGGAAAGGAAGTGTAAGAAGGAAACAAAATAGGTTAGACATAAAGTCTAGCGAGTTCCAGTGATTTTCAGAGTAGGATAATATAGAAAGTATAAAGACAAGTAAATAATATTGAACATGAAACTACAATAAAGATAAACAAGTATGAGGTAAATGAAATAACATGATAATTGTGTAACATAGATATAAGATAACAAATCAAGGTAAAGGTCATATATGCTTCTCATTCATATCCCAAGAATAAAATTACTACATCAATTACTATAATTAACAAGATTAGATCTTACCCTAATTACTACCCATGCGATCGGCTCCCCACTACACAAATTTCCTGTGCCAGCCCCGACAGTAGGGCATATCAATCCCTAACCCAACGACTTATAGGACAGAAACCTATTTATTGGCGTTGCAACGTCTTAGTTTCCCCTAATTAGACCCATGAACGCTTATGACTCTGCCGGAACGCACCCGTACCCACCTTCCACCTGGAACTTCTTACAATCCAAATCAGTAAAGAGTACCTTGGCCTCTACCTAGTGCGAGGCCTCTCTCTAAGTTACTAAAAGGGATACTGACTGATATGGACTCCGCACAAAAGATTGACCTAAGCCACCCCCTAGGTTTGTGCCCCCACCCTAGGATTTTTAGTCCCAAAACTTTTTAGTCCCAAAACCAGATACCAACAACAAGACTATGGGACCTCTTAGCTTATTAATCAACAAGTAATAACTTAGTAGGTTAAGTTTATTCTTAAGCATGGTTGTAAATAAAATATCCTATAAATGTTATTCTATGTACAACCCTCTTCCCCAAATAAGTACCTGCCTAAATGTATGTGTGTGTGTGTGTGTATATATATATACATACATACATATATATATATATATATTAAGTTACCTATTTTACTTTATTACATCTGATACAACCAACATGTTCTACTTAATTATTTAATTAAGTTTAACCTAACATGTTTGCATATTATCCCAATTTTTACGGTTATTGGATTTCATGTTTAATATGCCTAAGTCTCCTTTTTACTGTCATTTTAAGTTATTCCAAGTTTTACCTAATTTACGCTATTCTAATCGTGAATAGCCTAGGCATTAGATAGCTAGGTACAACGCAAAATATAAAGAAGGAGGAGAAAAACAAAGATCTGATTCAAAAACACATAAACTGAATAAAATAGGCATAAAACTGTAAACAAACCTAAAACAGAAAAAGGATAATAGGATATACATGTAACAATAAAAAAAATGAAACTGAATTGATATGTGATAGTAAAATAATAATATGTAAACATGTGAAATCTCGGATTTAGATTTGTTGTCATAATACTGTTTAATTATCAAATCTAAAAATAACTGAACTCACAGTGGTTTGATTGAAGTTCAGAAAAATTTCTCTTTTATATGCTGTTGTTTGAAAGAAGTCCTCTTTAGATTTGTTGTAGAAGAATAAGAATTGTCCTCTATAATCTATGTTTAGGCAGCATCTAAACATCTTCATATTTTTATTTTAGAATAAGGCTTGGAGGAAGAAGAAATGCAGAATATTTTGTGTGTAGAAAACAATGAGACTGCTAGACTTTATATAGATTAGCTAGGATAATCCTTAATGTTTATATTTTAGGTTTTCAAATCCAACCGTACACCCAATGCTGAGTCAGCATACGAATAAGACGAAGAAATCAGTCCAAATACGTTTGCAAGAACCCACCCTGCATGCAGGTGGGTCGACCCCTATGTCGACCCGTAGGTCGACATGCCTTAGACAAGCGTCGAAGTGGTCAGACTGGGTCGCCCAGTGACCATTGCTTGCTGAACGCTATTTATTTATTTAATATATAATATGTATATATTTTTGTGCAATCTTCTTAAGTCCATAACTTCTTCATATTAAATCCGATTTACGAAAACCAAGAGTCTATCTGAACCAAAATATATAATCTGTATATATTTTTGTAACAAACCGGAGTTTTAGAACCAATTTAAAAATTATTTTTAATATAATTTTATGATAAATTACGATTGAATTTAAAAATTCGATTATTTTAAAGATGATTCAAGCAATTTGCAAAGGAACATTATCGAGATGACCTCGTATTTCGACGATACTTTTTCTATTAAATCTGTAGCATCGAATAATGGTAGAATCCCAAATTTCATAATTTTTGAAGCTAGGGCGTGGGCGTGCGAGAAGAAAACGTATGCTAAAATCGCATATTGAAATTAAGCTGAAACATGATCAAAAATAAAACGGAAAGTCAAACGAACTCGGTATTCGACAAAACCTATTCCGTTTGATTCAGAATTACATTTATTGTTGGAATCCAAAATTTCATGGTAAACGGAATTAATCTGTGATTGTGCGATCAAAGAGGTGGAGGCTAACTAGCACACTTTTATAAACATTGCGTTATAAAACTTGAAATGAAACCAAGGCCATCCAACGGGTCTGTAACAATCCGGAAATTCTAAATCAATTTAAAATTTTTATTTTAACAATTTTAATGGATTTTTAATATTTTAAATAATAATGACTAAAAATTTATTTAAATCGAAGTTAGAACGATTTTTTTTAATTTAATTATAAAAGGAGTTAGAAATAGCGCGGTAGCTTGAAAATTTAAATTTGAACTTTGACTGAATGTACAGGATTCAAAATAAATCGGATTTTAGTGAAACCAAAAATATTAGAATATGTTTAAAAATATCTTTTCAACAAATCCGAAAAATTGAAATTTCATAGCGGGAATAAAAAGTTATGGTCAGTTGAATATTCATAATAGTCACTATAGAATTTAATATAATATATAGCCCGTATAAATAGCCATTTTGTAAACGACCTCCATTTTCGATGAAACCACTTTGGTTGGATCTGGAATGTTAATTTTGCAAGATTCCAAATTTCATAATTTTTGGAGTTAATATGTGAGCTTGGCAAAAGATAACATGTTTTGTCAATTTCAGTCAAATTGGATCGACCAGAAATAGCCATTTTTCAAACGGTCTCCAAATTCGACGAAATTAATTTTGTTAGGACCGTATCGTCAAAACATAGCTAGAAATAAATTTTCGGGAATTTTTAGAGTCAGTATGTGGCTCAGTAAATTAAAATGTAGGATCAAATTAAATAATTAAATGTTTTATATTTTAAATTAAAGAAAAGTTGGCAGAGACGATCAAACGGGCTAATAGGACCTAGTCCATTGTGTCTGGAACGGGGGTATTTGGCTAGGGACCACATTAGTTGTTAGAAGTTAACTGGTTTTTTTGAAAATTAGTGAATTAAATATTTAAAATATTATAAATACACAATATCCCAAACCCTAATTCATATACATAGTCGCCGCTCCTCAGAAACAAATGGCCTAGGAGCTCCAGTTTTGATCCTTTAAATCCATTCAATCCATGAAGAAATAATCCAAGCTATAAAACATAAATCGAAGTACTTTTTGTGCTCTACCAATCTATATGAATTTGATCGAATATAGTGGCCTGTAGTGTCGAAATTCTGAGCTCAAAGCTCGCACCTTCGCTTGCGAATCTAGGGCGGTGGAGAGGGCCGAGTTGGTTGATTCTCAGGGGGATGGCGCGGTGCATGTAGGCGGTCAGCGTGGGGGGTGATGATCGGTCTTCGATGTGGCCAGTAGAGTGCGATGATGAAGATTCTTAATCGAAGTTTGGGTTCGATTACCTGTTAGGGAGCGACGGGTTAATTACGGAAGAAAGGGTTAACCGATATAATTATTTTTTAATTAAGTTAATTATTAATTCAATTATCCTAGTTAATGTAACCAACATTTAAAATGCTATATCTTTGACAAACGAATACAAAAATTAGCAAACCAGACATCGTTGGAATCGTTGAGTCAAACTCTACGCAATGGATCTAACTGGAAGACAAATGGAGCTATCTGGATTTTTTTGAATAAATTAGACGCACCGTTTAATTTCAGTAAAATAATCGTTATTAAACGATTCCCAATCCGATCAAGGTGAGAATTCTCTCATTAAAATAGTTTTTACAGTTGTTTATTTCATAACTTCACATAATAATGTTGATTTTTATCTGTTTTTATTATCAATGTGAGATCTCTGTTTTAAAATTTAAAATTAATTATTGATTGCAGCGTGTAATTCACTAAATTTCATATATGTGATGTATGAGAATAGAATTGATTGATTGTGGTTACGATGAACTGTTGGACTGAATTGTGTGGCAAAAATAAAATGATCATTTATTGAATCATGTTAGGAATAAATAAAAATTACATTTTTATTTTGTGTGTAGGAAAAAGATTCAAATTTGAAAATAGGTTGTTACATTAAAAATTACATTTTAATGTAAAGATAAATATGTCATGTTTGTTAAATTAGAATTGACAAAATATAAATGTCATTTGTTTTTAATTAGAATTGACAAAAATATAAATGCCATTTTTGTTCAATTAGGATTGTCAAAATATAAATTGTCATTTTTTATTGAATTAGAATCAACAAAATATAAATTGTCATTTTTGTTGTATTAGTATTGACGAAACAAAATATTCATTTTTGTTAAATAGAAAAGTGTTGAAACAAAATATTCATTTTTGTTAAATATATTTGTGTCAAAACAAAATATTCATTTTTGTTAAATATATTTGTGTTAAAACAAAAATATCATTTTTGTTGAATCATACTTGTGTCAAAACAAAATATTCATTTCTGTTAAATATATTTGTGTCAAAACAAAATATCATTTTTTTTGAATTATATTTGTGTCACATAAAAATATCATTTTTATGTTGAACTAGAATTGTCATATAAAAACATTTTTATGTTGAATTAGAATTGTCAACAACACTATAATATCATTTTTATTTGTGATGATGAATTAAAATTGTCGATAACATAAAAATATCATATTTATGTGTTATGTTAACATTGAATTTGTAAACAAATAAAAGTAGTCATTTTATTTGTTATGTTAAGGATAGAAATTTGTGTGCAAATAAATTTACATTTTTATTTGTCATGATAAGGATAGAAATTTGTATGCAATTAAATTTACATTTTTATTTGTCAATTTTAAATAGAACTAACTGTATGCAAATAGAAACATTTCCTTTTATTTGTCATGTTGAGATTAGAAATGTATGCAAATAAAATATCCCTTTTTATTTGTCATTAAAGAGCATAGAAGATGTTATGAAAATAAAACATTCTTTTTATTTGTCCTTAGAAACATAGAGATTGTTATGTTAATTAAAAATGTCATTTATTTAGAATATTGTCATGTGAAATTAAAATGTCATTTTATTAGATAATGTCATGTTAGGATAAAGATGTCATTTTGTTAGGAAATGTTATGTTGAAAAAAATTTGTCAATGATAAAATTTACATTTTTATAGTGCATGTAGAAATGATTAAAACGATCATTAGTTAGAAATTCAAAATATGTTAAAGATTAAAACATTTTCATTATTATGTTAGTGATATTAGAAAATTGGTTGTATGTTAAAATTTTGATTTGTGCTAGATTAAAACATTATCATAATAATGTTAATATTAATATGGTGTTGAAATTAAATTATAAATATTCGTTTATAATTTTAAACAGTGAAAATTTGTTAAACAGAAAATAATTCAAACCGAATTGGAATTGGTTAAAATTGTTAACCAATGATTTATTTATAAAATCTGTTGTTGTTTGAAAACCCCACACGGGTATTTGGATGATATTTGACATACACTAGTCCCAATATTTAATTAATTGTCAATCGATGGATTGACAGTCTGTGATGAGCATTATTTATTTATTTTAATGCTCACACAGTTGTAAATTTCACTCTGGATGTAAATGGATTGCTTAATGATTATTTATCATTATTGTAATATATATGCAATGTATGAAATCCATATAACTGAAATTATATGGTAATTGGTTGAGTTGCATTCTGAAACACCCCACCTCCGTTAAGTTCACTCACAAAGGGAATGCCTTAACTTTGGTGGAGGGTTATAGGTACAAGACACAGAAAAATTTACAAGACAGATAAATTTAAGCAGCGAAATTCAAATATTTATTGCATACGTAGTTCAATGCAAAAGCATTACATCAAATTGTCTCAAAATAACTTCCAAAACATTACACCATAATTTATGTCTTGATTATTTAATAAAGAAGCATAAACCATTAATAAAATTGCATAAATCCCCAAGTGTAGTGTCCAAAAGTCATAGCCAAGGTGAGAGTCCCAATCATACATCTACTTTCTTGAAGATTGCAAAGAGTCTGACTAAGCTGGAGTATTCCCTCCCTATGGACCTGGGGGGGAAGAAACGGAAGAAAAGAAGACGAGAGAAAACGGGTCAGACAATAAGTTTGGTAAGTTCAGTGATTACTAGTATTTAAACAAGGAAAGGGATCATGACAGTAATAACAGAACATAGGACAATACCCTAATATAAGATAAGATAAGTTGAACATGTGATCGCACCCATTACTATAATCTCTGCACCTACTTAACCATTGGTTCAACCAGCCCCACGTGTTCATAACAAACGATCCCCTTAATGATCGGCTCCTACTCGCATGCATTTATATCCTGTGTCATTCGGCCCCGCTTGACTGTAGATACTTATGCTGGTCCCACCATGGGGTGTATCAGTCCCTCTGGTGGCAACCCGACACGATTCAGGATGCACAGTGTATACTACTGATGCCCAATGCCTGTTTTTTCCACTTCGGAGTACGTGCACGCCCATACTCCGTCAGAACCTACATTGGCGCACCAACTGTCGACGTTTTGACCGCTTATAATCAGCCCAGTAATCGTGCCCCACCCTGCCTAGTTTCAGGGTACCATGATACATCTATGTGGGTTACTGCTGAAATGGGTCACCGTTACGAGGGTTTTCTAATCAACATGTTTATTTGGTTAAGTGTCCAAGTTTACCTAACCCCACCCATCTGTTTAGTTAACATGTTGAATCGGTTAAGTGTTTCCCTAATTGACTTAACCCTACCGATCCTGACTTAGATTTAATTTATTCATTAAAGCACCAACCACTCACATTAGACAGGTCTTGTTGTGGTCACTGGATATGCCGGTCGGTTCCGGCAGATTTACACCACAACTCAGTTTAACCTCGGGTTCCTTTTGGGCTTGATGCACTAACCACCCACATTAGACAGGTCTTGTTGTGGTCACTGGATATGCCGGTCGGTTCCGGGCAGATTTACACCACAACTCAGTCTAACCTCGGGTTAGGCATATTCGTCTTTTCTAAATTCACTTATTTTCTATATATGTCTAATTTCTTAATGTAAATTAATTTTAATTTAATCATGTCGTAATTATCCTTTGATTATGCTCACAATAAATGGTATATCAAATATACCATTTTATAAACAAATCTATGCCATGAAATTTTCATATTTTCCCATCGCTACCCCGTGGAACGTACGCATGAATCACATAAAATGTTAGGCTAGTAAATTATCCCAAACCCATAAACAAAAAGGGGTAATAAACAAGGGACATGAAACAAACATAAAATAGCATACATTTAACTTATCGTGTGTAACTTGGCATAGAAGTGTCATTAACTTAATTAAACGGGTAAAGGTGAACTTGTGACTAAGTTGGGTCTAATTGTCATGTGAACTTGATAAAGGTCTAGCATGGAGGTTTAACATATAAACACAATTTTAAACCACAACCTAGCATATTAACTTATGTATGCCAAAACATAAGAAAGCTACTATAAACATATTTAAATCACAACTTAGCATGATGACTTATGTGTGTTAAACATAAGAGGGCTATTATAAACATTCTTAAATCACAACTTAGCATGATAACTTATGTGTGTTAAACATAAGAGAGATACAAATCCAATCTTGCAACATAAGTAGATTCATCTTAACATGGTTCTAAATATACATGAATGTTGATCTAACATGTAAGCATGTGCTTTAGATCATAAATTTGCAAGTAACCACCAAATTATAACATGACATGTTTCACCATTCAGTTGGCATAATAGACCCATTACCCAATCATAATAGATTCCAATAACATTCAATATGGTATGTTCATCATAAAAAACATATAGACATGATCAATTGCAACGGTAATTTAAGATAAATAAGGATCAAACTTTATTTATCTTATACATAAGCATTATTCTATATTCGAATTACAACATGTCATGATTCATTTGAAAGAACATTTTAATCTGCGTAATACCCAACTTACAAACTAAAAAGGAATTCTTGATTTCTGAAATCTGAATTCTGAAATTGGTAAGCTCACCTTTGATGTAGATCGTTGAATTTGATTACTTTAATTTGATTTTGATTCAGGCTTTTATCTTGTCTTTGAATTGGTGACGGCTACTCCAAGTTCTCTATTGACGGCATGATAGTTCCAGGATTATTTTTGTGTGATTTTTAGGTTTGAGCATTGGGTTTTTTATATAGAATATTTGAGCCGTCGGATGATCCTAGGGTTAACCATAACCATTCAGTCAGGATAGGGTGACACCTCAGCCCTAATGACTCAGCAAGGAGTCAGAAAGGACTCAGCAATGACTCACAGTATGGATCAGATCACACCAGAAAGCTGTGCAGGCTCTCTGCTCGGCCTGGGCGCACTTGGCAGGTGTGCCAGTGCCACTTTTGTACTGGCGCATTTCCCAAGTGCGCCAGTGCATTTTTTTTCTTTCTCTTCTGGTTTTCTGCTTTAACTTCGTTCGTCCATATCTCCTTCATACGATGTCCGTTTTACGCAAACTCGGACTCTATCTCAAGAAGAATTCCGAGACGAACGCAATGGCGTAATCCATATCCCTTAATTCTCACATTTGAAATTAAATATTCTTTGATTCGTTGCTATAACATTAATAGAAAATACGGGGTGTTACACATTTCGATTCAGAATATCTTTTATATAAAGAATGTCTTTTATATAAAGAACATTTTTAAATAAAGAATATTTAAAATAAAGAATATTTTAAAATAAATTTAATGAAGAATAAAATTATGATTTTTATGTCCATCTTTAGATGGACACAAAAATATAAAAATATGAAGCCGGGTTAAGTATAAAAACGCCATTTTTAACCTGAACGGGTTTATCGATCGGTTATTTCCTTTTATAATGAATATCAAAAAACAGTGATTTCAAAATCTAATATTTTGTAAATATTAATATTTTAATATGATAAATATATAGAATATCCAATTTTGATTTAAAATTGAAAATGAAGTTAAAGTCGTTTTAAAACGAATTTGTATATATTTTATAAAATACGATTTAAATGGAAATCGATGAAATGTATATAATATATATATTATATATATAATGGCCTGAATAGAACACGCCACGCAGCGACCGTTCGCGAATTTCGACCAGTAACTTCAAATTGATGAAACAGGAGATCTGACCGTCGGATTCTCCTAAAACCAGAACCGTTAGATTCGTGTCGAAAAGAGATTTCCAATGAATATTAGAGTTTTGAAATCTAACGGCTAGATTTGGAATTATGCCCAAATCAAATTTGAAAAAGGCCGTTATGCATGCAGTTCGGTGGCCATTATTGGAAACCGACTGTACGGGCCTAAATAAAATTATTAAAAATATGGTCAAATTATGTAAAATCATAATTAATGATTTGAAAAGATTTAGGATGAAAAATTCCATATTTGAAAAGATAAAAATATATTTTTATCGAAATGAACTAGTTATTAACTAGGATAAATCCTTAAATTAAAGATTTAATGAACCTTTCCATTTAATTAATGTTAATTTGGAATTAAATAAAATAAATTGGATTTTTGGGTTTGTCGTGAATGGTGTCTTAAATAACACTGTTCTTAAACCTCGTATGAATTCTTTTAATTAAGATTTTTAGAGTTTCCAATTATATTTAGTAATTGGAATAAAATGAAATGTGAATTGGGTTTACTGTCAACTGTGTTTTTAACGACGTTCGTTCTTTAACACAATTAACAGTGAAAATATAATTTTAGAATTTATAAATCTTTTTATTAAGAGTTAATGGCAATTTTTTTCCAGAATAAAGTTTTCCAATTTAATAGAAGGAATTGGAATTGAATGGAATTCGATTTAATAATAATCGAGATGAGCTTCTGTAAAAGAAGACCATTATTATATATGGAATTTAAAAGGCTTTTCCGTTATTCCATTTATATTATTAGTCTGATACGGAAATTTATATCGATTATATATTGATTTGGTTTCTGTGAAAATTCCATATTTAATGGAAGATGATTTTGAGTTTATCATGAATTGTGTTTTAAATGACATTGGTTCTTTAACCCAATTAAAGACAAGATTAATTTCTTAAAGTTGAATAATCATAAAGTAACTAGTGCGAACCCGTGCTACACACACGGGGTTCACCATATATTTTCTTAGCAGTGTACTTTTAATTTTTATTTAATTTATATGAATGTTATATAACATGTTTATGGAATGTAAGTTTTGATTAAATATTCCTAAAATATTATTAACTATTATTATTTGTTAATCAAATTGAATAATCGTGAATCACATAAAGTATAATTGATACATATATAACATGATGGTTTATACAACAAATAACATCAATTATTAGTTATTCATAAGATGTTAACTGTTTAACTACTAAACACGCGTATTTATTAATTTTCTAATATAAGCGCCAAAGTACTACATATATCATTCCAGTGTATTTTTTTTGGAATAACCAATGTATATTACTCTTTAATTCAAATATTGATGCAAATATAATAAATGAGAAAATATGACATAAGACACGCTAGAAGATAACTAATGTCACAACACAAAAATATTTTTGGATAAACATGAAGACACTATACATGAATATCTCCAATCACTATTTTCAGAATGTTTTATAATATTTCAAGGATCATTTAACATATTTTGAGGATCATATGACGTTACTGCATTTTAAAGCAAGAAAAATCTTTACCACATATTCTTTTTAAGGTCACAAACAATCATTAATAAGTATGATGTCGAGGTGGTTGAATTTTTTTCTAAAAATTACATAACTTAATACATTAATATCTTCAATCACTATGAAAATTTTAATTTAAACTGAATATAAAAAACTGAGAACATAAACCTAAAATTAAAGATATTAACTAATTTGTGATTAAATTCAAACTATTAGGAAATTATTAACAATTTTAATTTAATGTTATATTCATACAAAATATGTTTAAATATTAACAATTTTTTCCTTCACACTATTTTCCTATTTAGGATTAATCGATGACATGGTGACCTGAATATTCTATTTGTTCATAGTTAAAACAATTAATTGGAATCAATTTGAGAATTGAATTATAGTTAACACTTTAATATTAAGGACATATAGTAAGAGAATATTCATTTCTCTCTGAAGCAAAGCTAAAAGTCATTTATAAAACTAATATTAAACTAAAAATGTAAGGTCTCAAACTAACATCAATATCTTTGGGCTTATAATTATAACTCTAGTGATAAATTTGTTAAATACATGGAATTTGATGGAGGCAAGTCAACTTTGTTCACTTTTTAGTAGAAAAAAAATAAACTAACTAAATTATACATATTCTCTAATTTATGTATAATTTGTCTACAAAAAATTAGCATGTTTTTGAATTGTTTCAAAATTTAATAATGTGAGAAATAAGAATTTAAAAACATATACATTTAAAAAATATAACATTATGGTACTTTAAAGCTTGGACTTTATATAATTTATATTTTCAGTAATTTGTCGACCTTGCTTATGAAGAAAATGTTCACAATTTTGATTTATAGTTATTATACTCAAATCACTATTTTTTGAGGAAATATACTCAAATCGTTATGCATCAAAAAAGTTGAACAAAATAAATAAATGATATAATTTTAATTCAATTTATAAATTGTTAATGACATTAAAATTTTACATATAAATAAATGCAAACATATAGTCACTGTGAGAATGAATATGAATTTTTAGGATATGAAGCTGTTAGTAAAATTAAATTAATGTATTTATTATTTTAAATTTGAATTCAAATTGATAGATTTATTATAATTAAGGTAAATATAATTACCGTTAATATAATAACTAAAGGAAAACATAATTATTATTAATTACCATAAGCATGTTAATTAAAAGGAAACATATGTGTGTGTATATATAAATATTCCTAAAATTTATATTTTGATTCAATTAACAAATTTGAAATTATGGAATAACTTAACCCAAATTTATGTTAAAAATTCCCCTATTATGTTTTGTTATTGTACGCGAAAGACATATATGATAACAGTTGTAATTTCATGTTTCAAGCACATAATGTGTTTCAAAAAATCACTTGCCTTTGTTAGAAGCATATTTTAATATTTGCTGTCAACATACAAATACTAATATATCAATTTTTACAATGGTAAATATATAATGAATTAGTTCATTACCATAATTGATTGTGTTTAAAAGAATTAAAAAAAGGAGAAGAAAAACAAAGTTATAACACCTAGTTGATAAGAAAAATTCACTCATACTACAATTTAACAAACCTTGTATATCATTTTAATATCGAACCTTGCTAAAAAATGCAAATAAGGAAATTGTTTACATATACTAAAAAATGAAAATCAAGTAAGGTGTTAATTGAGATATTTATACCATAACATTAGAAAACTCAACATACTAATAAAATTAAAATCAAGAGCTAATATTAAAAAGAAATCAATTTTAATGGAAATAATATTTTTGCTTAGAATTTAGGAAAAACTTTTTACCATCATTGGTGTAAGATGGAACATAAGGCACGTGAATTCTCCAGGAGAAAAGTTAAGATTTCAATGCACAAAACAATGAGTCGGTCAAAATGAATTCATAAGAATATTTTCTCGTTTTTATAAGCAAAGAATAATAATGGCCTCATTTTCTTTATACATACATATGTTACAATAGGTACAGGTGACTGACAATAATTTGAACTTGTAGATGATAAAAATATAGAGATGAAAACATTTGAATATTAATTGTTCAATTTATATCCAAATAGACAGTGTTAAGAAGTGAAACTAAGAAACTAAACAATAAAGAAAAGTTCTTAGACTTAAAGAATTTATATATATTACTATAGCTTATGTATATATAACAAAATAAATAATAAGAATGATAAAGAAGTATTTAGATGAAAATGATTTTAGTAAGTATACGAAAATGAATTTGGGACTGTGAATTATTAACATTAATAGCGGAATTTTTAAATTGTGACTTTTTGAAAGGGGATGGAAGACACGCTGCTATGGAAAACTGAGCGAGGAACATGTTTGAACTCATTTTTCCATCATTTTTTTTCTTTGAACACATGTCAGCATAGTGTTTTTATGGTAGAAACGGAACCTAAAGGTTTTCAAAGGAACACGGGTCTTTCATGTACTTTGAAACTGGAAAGTTTATTTTTATAAGTTCAGTAATTTGTTAATCTTATTTATGAAGCAAATGCATATAAATTTTGTTTACAAATAATATATCAAAATGCTTATGAATATAATTTTTTGTGCACGTAGCTGTTAATAAAAATGAGTTAAGACACTTTTAATTTTGAATTTTGAATTCAAAACTAATTAATCTATGAAAATAATTAAGTAAATTAGTTAACATTAATGTGATTATTGAATGCAAGCATAATTACCATTACCATTAATAATATTATTAAAGGTAAACATAATTGCCATTAATATGTTAATTAAAAGGAAATGTAATGTGTCTATAAATATATAAATAATTTTAAATATTAATACTCTAATTCAAAATTATGTTGAAAATCTCATTATAGTTTTTGTTATTACACTCAAAAGACATATATAATCCCTCTTGTAATTTCGTATTTGAAGCATATGATATTAGATTTAATAAAATCACTTCCCTTCATTGAAATCGTATTATGTTATTTATTGTCGATATACAATTATTAGCATGTTATTATTCATAATAGTAAATATATAATTAATTAGTTCATACATGATTGATTTTAAGTTTAAATTAATTAAAGAAAACATATTCATCATGCTTAACAGAATAAGAAAAATTCACTCATATGGTAAACCTTATATACCACTTTAATATTGAATCCAACGAAGAAGTGCAAACCAAAAAAATCAATTACATGTACTGAAGAACAAAAGTCAAGTAAGGCGTTAATTGTGATGTTTATACAATAAAATTAGAAAACTCATTAGATTGAAAATATTGAAAACAAAACCTAATTTTGAAAAAAAAAACAATTGTGATGGAGATAATATTTAGCTTAGAACTTAAGGAAAAAAAATTACCTTCACCGATGTAAGATGGCATAGAAGGCACATAGATTTTGCATGAGAAAATTTGAGATTTCAATTCATAAAACAAATATTTATTCATAATGAATTCATCATACATTATTTTAATTTTTGATTTTTGTTAGCCTACTTTGTGAACTAGACTACACAAAGAGCAAACAGCGAGAAGCCACCAACCGGTCCGGATTGGAGGGAGATAACGCAGGAACAAAGTAGAGATCAAAGATGCAGAAGCCACATCGGTTCGGATCGGAGAAACACTTCAGCGGCATCAGAGGTGAGCAAGTAATCCCATCGGTTCGGATCGGAGGAGTACGTCAGCAACATCACGAAGCAAGCGACCTCATCGGATCTGATAGGAAGCAGCCGATCCGAACCCCTTTCTCCGAGCCTGCGACTGTTGCTACCCACGTTTCCTGAAGACTCGGACTAGGCTTGACCATTTCTCCCACGATCTCCCACTAAACCGATGTGCTGTCATCATCTTGAAGCCTCCGAATCTGACTCTCATGGGATGGGTGCCACGCAATTCCGAACCGGAGCCGCTTTGAAGAGATTTTTCACCTATAAATACACCATCTGGAGGCATTTGAAAGGATCTTTTGGCAAATTCTCAGTCCTAACTTCCTCCATAGCCGAATTTCATAACTTCATTCAGATCAAAGTCATCTCTTAAAGTATATTTTTGAGAGATTTGAGTGAGTTTATGCATTGTAATTGTGAAGTTGAGTGAGAATCATTGTTGTATTTGCATTTGAATCATCAATTAAAAGAATAGAAAGTGGACGTAGGCTTTTTAATGCCGAACCACTATAAATCGTGTGTTCTTCGTTGCTTTTTTGTTCTATTTCATTAAATTTATAGCTCATTTGGGTGTTAAAACCAATTTTTGGTCTAACATTTTAGTGCTTTCATTGAGAGACTTCGAATTCTCATCCTTTTTGGGATTATCATTCTACTATTTGGACCTTCAAGTTCAAAGAAGTTAATCCCCTATCTCTGACATCTTTCAGTACTAGTTGACTAACCGTTGAAGAACCGAGTGTCATGGCTAAGACCAAAGGAAAAGAAGTGCAAGGAGCTAGGGGAAATGATGCTAGAAAAGGTCAGCAAGCCATCGTGATAACAAGGTTACGGCCTCAATGCTCTAGAGCAGACAGCTCCGATCAGGAGGATCCGAACCGGATCGAAGGTGCCGATCCGAACCGAGTGGAAGGCACTGATCCGATCCGATCTGATGAAGTCGAGGGCACCCATTCTCTTCATCCGAACCGCCCCGACCAGGTTGCTGTGAACCGATCCGATCCGAACCAGAATGAAGCTGGAACTTCTACTCGAGCTCCCTCCAACGCTCCGATTCCAGCCACGATGACTAATGTTCAGCCTGATCCATCTTCACCCATTACTCAGGGAGATTTTTCACATTTTCTTGACATGCTTCAGAGCACAAAAGAAGCATTGGAAGCCCAAAGGCGTGACAACCTTCGCATGCAGGAAAACATGATCACTATGGGTAGAGAACTACAGGAGCTCCGGAGGCAGAGGACTCCTTCCCTAGCACATCGCCTTGCTACAAATGACTCGTCTTCTTTGGAGGAGGAATGTCCCCACGAGAGAAGGCCGCTTGAACGACCCCAGAACCTCGATCAGTTGACTTTTGGATCTTTAGGATCCCGAGAAGACGCTGCTCGTGTATTGGGCCCTGATGACCCGAGTCTGCAACAACCCATGCTGCTACCAATGCGCGGATCCCACGTCTTACCCAGGGATCCTAATATTACCAACCCCACACAGCAACAGCTTCTCCAACCTCTACCTCCAGAGATCGACCGGGAGCACAGAGAGCAACGTAGAGCAGCTGCCGCCAGAAACATGAGGTTATCCTCTGATCAGGAACCCAGGGGTAATTCGAACATCAGATCTAGGGAGCCTATGCAGACATTAACCGACGTCGATGTATGGGCGATGGTGCGCCAGATTATGTCTGAAAGCCGGCGGTATACTAATGAAGATTGGGGCATTAAGCGAAGTCATACCCCTTTCACATATGACATACTGAATTTCCAGTTCCCCCGGCGATTCAACTTGCCTCAAATGGATCGATATTCAAGAAGAACAGACTCAGGATAGCACCTGATGAGATATGCATGGTTCATGAATGCAGCAACAGCTCCAGATGCCGTAAAATGCAAAGCTTTTCCAATCTATCTTAAAGACATAGCCTTAATGTGGTTCACCCGACTCACTCCTCAGTCGGTATCAAATTTCATAGAATTGAGTGAACGTTTCATGAATCAATTCCGACTCCATGCCCAAAAGTCCAAGACCGTCATAGAATTGTCAAGGATTAAACAGGCCCCAGGAGAATCTTTGAAGTCATATTTGGATCGCTTTAACCTGGCCGTCACTGAAGTCACTGATCCTCATGAGCCCACTATACTGATGGCCTTGATAGAAGGGGTAGATCCCGATTCAGAGTTCGGGGATTACTTAGCTGGAAAACGACCTCCTACTAGAGAATTGTTCTATGAAAAGGCTAATATCCGCTTGAGGCGAGAAGAAGTTAAGGCAAATCGGAAGAGAAAGTCCGAAGGGGCCTCGAAGGAAGGTGTCCAGAGTAACGTTGCTATGAAACAATCTGGTGACAGTTCAGGGAAGGTGGAAGTAAATGTTGGCAACCAGAGTGGTGGTAATAATAACAGAAATGGGAACGGCAATAGAAGGAACAGAAACCGAGGGAATAGCTCTAATAAAAGACCCAGATTCCAGACTTTTGAAAATTATACGCCGTTAAATGATACGTTGGAGAATATTTATCTAGACACATATAGCACATTGCAGTACAAAAAACCACCACCCAGAGATTCTACTGAGAAAGAGATTGCCACAGGAAAGTTTTGCTTGTTTCATGGAACCCACGGTCATTCCACCAATGAATGCCGTCATTTGAGAGATATCGTCGAAAAATTGCTGAGAGAAGGAAAGCTAGACGAGTATAAAGTTGCCCCAAGGGACAGGAGGCAAGGGGGACAAGCCCCGGACTCAAACCCGTCTACCTCGAAACCCATAGCCCAACAAAAAGGCAAGAGGATCGTCATTAATACTATTATAGGCGGACCTCGCCTAGTCGGTCGTAGTTTTAAAGCTATGGATCAGTACGTCAACGCCACCAAGCATTTTGAGGTTGGAGAGTGCAGTAGCCTCGATGACGTTACCCCAGCAAAGCAACAAAAGATGATGTCAGACGACGTCATATTCCGCAATAGAGATGATTCTGGAGTTCAATCTCCAACCGACGATCCACTAGTAATCACCACAACAATTGGCCCCGCTTTAGTCCATAAAGTGTTGGTGGACAATGGAAGCTCGGTCAATATCCTTTTCAAGAAAGCCTTCGAACAGATGAAGCTTGAGGCAAAAGACTTAAAGCCATGTCAAGGATGGATACGTGGCTTTAACGGAGTATTTACAGCTCCGATGGGTTTTGTGGAATTACTAGTCACACTAGGGCAGGGAGATCGCCAGAGAGTAAGGATCATGCCATTTGTAGTTTTGGATTTGGAGTCGCCTTACAATGCCTTCCTAGGCCGACCGACCCTTGCCGAATTTAGGGCATGTATTGCTCCCTGGTGCTAACTGCTTAAATTCCCGACTGACTCAGGAGTTGGGGTGATGAGGGGCGACCAAGCTACGGGATGAGCTTGTTACGTGGCAGAATTAAAGATGTTAATGAAGGGGTTGAATATAGATGCTAAGGATGATTCCGCCCCTCCAAAAGAGGTCTCGGCATAGCAATTAAGGGGTCTTGCCCCAAGAGAGTCGCCCTCAGATGTACTCGAGGATATAGATCCTAGAGAGGATAGTGAACCCGGGGACAGGAAGGCAACTCCCAACGAAATAACAATCAATATACCTATTGATGAAACAGATCCGACAAAAGTACTAAAGATCGCTCGCAACTGGATCTAGTTAGAGCGAGGGAATTGGCTAATTTCTTAAAAGCAAATCTGGATGTGTTTGCCTGGACTCACGCTGACATGTGTGGTATTTCACCTACCATCATGAGCCACTCTTTGTGTATTAATCCAAAGCACCCACCGGTCAAGAAGAAAAGATGGATGTTGGGCCCAGAGCGGTCAGCAGCTTTGAAAGATGAGGTAGAGAAATTAAAAAGTAATGAATTAATTAAGGATTCAAAATATCCCGACTGGATATCGAATCCTGTTCTAGTCAAAAATTCAAATGGGAAGTGGCGAACGTGTATCGACTTTTCTGATTTGAACAAGGCTTGCCCGAAGGATAGCTTTCCTCTCCCCAGAATTGATCAATTAGTAGATTCGACGGCCGGGCATGAACTTTTATCCTTTATGGACGCCTATTCCGGGTACAATCAAATTCCAATGCACATACTAGATCAAGAGCATACCAGCTTTATCACATACTTGGGGTTGTATTGTTACGTGGTAATGCCATTTGGATTGAAAAATGCGGGAGCCACGTATTAGCGCCTAGTCAACCGCATGTTTTACAATAAAATCGGGAAATCCATGGAAGTTTACGTAGATGATATGCTCGTGAAATCCAAGCAATCTCCCGATCATACGAAGGACTTAGCAGAAATGTTTGGCATACTACGAAGGTATGGGATGAATTGAATCCCTTGAAGTGTTCTTTCGGAGTGGCATCAGGCAAGTTCCTTGGCTTTATCGTGAGTTCCAGAGGAATTGAAATCAATCCGGACCAAATAGCAGCAATCCGGAATATAGGGGAGCCGCGGAAGATCAAGGATGTTCAGAGCTTGGCTGGGAAGGTTGCAGCACTGAGCAGGTTCATCTCCAAAGCAACAGATAAGTGTGTACCCTTCTTCGATCTCATAAAACGGGGAAAATGGAATTTTGAGTGGACTCCCGACTGTGTGGAGGCATTCCAGAATCTATTAGATTTCCTAGAAAAGCCTCCAATATTATCGAAGCCCGTGGAACATGAGGATTTGTTCGTCTACTTGGCGGTATCATCACATGCCGTCAGCACAGCACTAGTACGTGAAGAGGATAAAGTCCAGAAACCTGTGTATTACGTAAGCAAAAAGCTAGCTGCCGCAGAGCGTAACTATCCAAAGATAGAGAAGCTTGCTTATAGCCTCCTGATTGCTTCCCGCAAACTTCGCCATTATTTCCAGGCACACCCGATGGTTATACCGATCAACCTTTGAGACAAGTGTTGCAAAAACCCGAAGCATCGGGGAGATTACTTAAATGGAATATTGAGCTGAGTCAATTTGATTTGAACTTTCAACCACGAAGATCAATAAGGGGGTAGGCCTTGGCTAACTTCATAGCTGAGTTTACAATTCCTGAAGAAGAAACAGTGGGTGACAAGATAGTTACTTTGGATCAAGAGTTGGAGCTTAGTCCGTGGAGACTATATACAGACGGAGCCAAGAACGATAGAAAGTCCGGCTCCGGAGTTGTTTTAATAACTCCTGAAGGACGATCTATTTATTATGCATTACGGTTGGAATTTACTGCTACTAAAAACGATTCTGAGTATGAAGCCCTGATTGCCGGGCAAAAACTCACTAAAGACTTGGGAGTGAAGATGCTAGATACATATTGCGATTCCAAGATAGTTGTATGTCAAGTTCGGGAAGAATTTGCTGCTAAAGGACCTTGACTCATCATTTATCTTAAAAAGGTAAAGGAGTTATTGGAAAGTTTGGAGCATTATAGCATAACACACATTCCAAGAGCGGAAAATCAGAAAGCGGATCGACTAGCGAAGCTAGCGAGTTCTGATGACCCTAAAGAAACCAAAATGGTTCCTATAGAGGTGTTGGAATCATCGAGTTTCGACTTAATGGAAACAGAGCTAGCCTTGGAAGTTGAACCAGAAAGAGAATCCTGGATGACATAAATTAAGAATTTTCTCAAGAACGGAACCCTCCCATTAAAAAAGAGCGAAAGATGAGCTGTAATACGCAAAATTGCAAGATACGTTTTACAGGACAACGTCCTTTATCGTCAAGGGTTTTCAATGCCCCTATTACGGTGTATCGTACACGACGACATTAAACGTGTACTACAAGAAGTACATGAAGGTGAGTGTGGAGATCACACTGGGGGTCAAACCCTGGCAAAGAAAATATTACGGTATGGATATTTCTGGCCTACCATGAATAAAGACGCGGCTGATTATTCACGACGCTGCGATAAATGTCAAGAATATGCCAAAGTTTCTAGAGCGCCTCCGACTCAGCTCAAGTCGATGGTGAGTCCGTGGCTGTTTTCCATGTGGGGAATCGACATTATCGGAGTGCTACCTATTGCCAGAGGAGGAGCTAAGTATGCGATCGTTGTCGTGGACTACTTCACAAAATGGGTGGAGGCTGAACCTCTAACAACCATCACGGCAAGGAAAGTGATCAGTTTTGTGGTGAGAAACATTATTTGTCAATTTGGGATAACGAAGACCATCATAACTTATAATGGAACGCAGTTTGACAGCATCGAGTTCAGAAACTTTTGCCAGAAATACAAGATTGATAAACGATACACTGCAGTAGCTCACCCGCACTCAAATGGCCAGGTCGAAGCCATAAACAAAGTCATTAAATCGATTTTGAAGAAGCGGTTGGAGCGGGCCAAAGCAAGATGGGTTGACGAGTTGCCATTAGCTTTATGGGCCTACAGGACAACCTTTAAGACGGCAACCGGCCATACTCCCTATTCACTTTCCTTCGGATCAGAAGTAGTGATCCCGGTAGAATTAGAAGTCCCATCTCATCGAGTGGCATATTACGATCCGATGACAAATAAGGCACTCCTCTTAGAATCTCTTGATATGATTGAAGAAAAAAGAGATGAAGCCGACTTGCGTGCTTCGAGACATCGACATCAAGTAGCACGTTATTATGACCGGAAAGTTCGCTTCAAAACCTTTGAACCAGGAGACCTAGTACTGAAACGAGTCTTCCCGCCTTCGACCCAATTGGGTCGAAAATGGGAAGGGCCATACACCATCCAACGGAAGCTTGATACGGGAGCATTCAAGCTAACGACCGTGGACGGTGAGGAGATTCCCAGAGCCTGGAACGCTCAGCACTTGCGACGATATTTGAGCTAAATATAAAATGTCATCCATTTTTGTTTTTATAAGCTATGTAAAAAGGCACGACTTGCCTTAAAAAGTCTGTTTATGTGAACAAAGGATTATGAAGTGGATGTAGGCTATGACTTAGCTGAACCACTATAAAAATATCGTGTGTCATTTACTTTCTGCATTATTTATATCTCCGACTATTATTCTATCATGACCATGAAACACAAAACGTTAAATTAAATTATGAAAGTTGGAGATGACCCATGTGCAGGAGCAAATAAAATGACTGCTCATACGATGAAACATAAAAGAATGGGAATACGACATTCTTAACTCTAACTCTCAAGAATCGAGAGAGAGTATAAAGGACGGGAAGCCGACGTCCCTTGAGGCGTGAATGTGCACCCAGATGAGAGACCGCCTCAATAATACTCTAACCTGGTTAGAGACAGGAGAGTATAAAGATGCTAGAAAGAATAGGCATCAATGACAAAAGGAATATGGCCCCATCCGAGAATCGGGAGCAATTGGATTTTTGATTTAGTTAATCTTGAATAATTCTTGCTCAGTTACGCAAGGTTGACTGGGGGCATATATGTGCATACATATTTCCCTCAACAATGACTTCATTATATGACTTTAGCATGACCTGCTTTTGCATTTTTACTTAAGTGCTAAACTAACAACTATTAGACATTGCAGGAAGTAGAACTATTTTTATTCACAAACGTGTGATTTTATACAAGGAAAACAAGCAAAGAAAAGATGCGAGGGCCGTACTCGCTGCAACAATGTCGGATCAACTGAATGTCAAAACAAAACAAAGTACTTCATCCCTTGGGCTTTGGATTGGACTTGGATTTTTTGGCAGCCTTTTGAGCATTCTTAGCCTCTTTTTCAGCATCAGTCAAAATGCGCTTTGGCATTTTCTTCCCTGCAGTCGAAGTGCTAGAATCAGTTGATTTTTTCCCAGGAGTTCGAACACTGGAATCAAGAGAAGACTTTTTAGCAAGCTCTTCTGTAATAGACCTAGTTGAAAGCTTAACAACTAACCTTGATCCAGCATCCACCACTGCAAGAGGGTTAAGGCTTTCGGGGTCCAGGTCTTCGAATTTAGCTGCATACGTCTGTCTTGCTCGGCTTTCATGACAGCCAAAGCGATGTCATCGGCGCTTTTTGAATCCCCAATTACAGCCACGTCAGGATCCTCTTCGTTCCCTTCATTACCACCGTCGTCTTTTAAGGCATCAATCATCTCGTCATCATGAGGAGCATCAGCCTTAGATAGTTCAGTTCCCCCTCCTGACTCCACAGTGGCAGCCTTATCCTTTTCTCCTTGAGCCCTTTCCACGGATTTTGCTCCGGTGGTGGTTCCTTGAGGCCCGCCAGTCTTCTCGATCGGTTCAACACCTACAGAATGAGAAGCAACAGTTATCAACTCTGGAGAAAATAAAGGATCCTCCATCGATTGCCCAATTATGTGGTGAAAACTGGAGACGACCTTGACGAATTGGGGAGAGAAAGTAGAAATACCTTCTGATGATTTCTCAGCTGGAGTGACTGCCCTCTCTGACGCTGACTCAGGTATAGGAGATAGGAGAGATACTTGAGGGATCCCCAGGTTCTCAGGATCATATCCCTCAACTTCGGGAGTTTCAGCGGTAGTAGAAGAAGAACCAGCCTCAGCGATATTCTTTTGTTTGGCCATCCGCTTCTCTTCCTCCATAGCAGCGGCAATAAGGCGACGCCCCTCGGCCAGACATGCCGGCTCATTATCTCTTAGATATTTTTCCATAAGCTTATCTTCGTCGACGAAGTCTACCTTGAGCTCCTCTTTCTCCCATTCAACAATTTGACTCCATACGTGAACCAAGGTAGTCGGATAATCTTCAATCCAAGAGATGTTTCGGCGACGGATTATATGCGCGAAGAATTCAATTAGTAGTTCGCTGAGCCCATGCACTTCTCCCTGAGCCTCTAACAACTGTTTACGGGTCTCTTCGGCGGGCTTAATAACATTTTCCACATTCCCCTCAGCTTGGGCAGCTCTATTCTCGGCCTCCATTAACTTGGATTCCAAGTCAGCGTTTCGCTTCTCCAATTCAGCATTCTTTCTCGCTAACTCGGCTTTTTCTCGCTCAAGAGTATTGTAAGCTAGTTGCATTTTGGCGTTATCCGACTTAGCGTCTTCTGCTTGTTTTTTCAACTCTAAACGCTCTTGACTATGAGATTCTAGCAAGTCATGATAACACTTCTGTAACTCTTCAAATTGTTGTTTAAAGTTGGTAGCATCTCGTTGAGCGATGAAAAGTTGGGCCTGTGTGTCCTCAAGGTCCTTCTCCAATTTTTTCAAGGCTTTTGCGTCGGCGTCTACAATCTTTTTCATCAAATTAACGTCCGTAATCAAAGTCCGAATGATTCTGGAGAGATTACGTGAATACTTGAACATCTCCGAGTATTGTTTTTCGACTGCGTCAATCTTCGCTTTGGCCTCATCTGCCCACCTTGAGGAAATAGGCTCGAGGGCAGGTAAGAAAGTCAGATTTTCTATATAGTGGCCGGGGAATTGCTTCTCCAAATATGCCCTCTTGACTTTAGACTTAGCATCCAGCGGTGGAGGTGGGCAGTAGGTTAGCTCGGTGTCCCTGTGTTTAGTGGGCACGATGGCCGCTTCACCCTTTCCAGATCACCTATCAGAAACCTTATGTTTGTATCGTGAGTTGGTATGTTTCGGTGGACTTTTTTCCCGACTCTGTTTGTGTTGAGGAGGAGTTCGGTCTTTGGGCTGCGATGAGTCTTCCCCTCGATGACTTTGATAGCTTTTATATCGGTCTGAATCCGATCGGACGGGGGAGCGAGAGCGCGAGGTGTGTGACCGATAAGAATCATGAGGCCTTCTGTCCTCTCTACCCCGGCTTTCGCGGCGATCATGCTCGACGTCGGAAGGAGGTCTGGTCATACTGCGACGTATTTTACTAATGTTATAGTGAGGACGAGACATTGCACCTACGCAAAAATATAAGTAGAATTCAGAATCGTTGTTCACATAAAAAGTAAGTGCTGTGAAGTGTGGTGTTGTTGTGTTGGGTGCATCCTAAGTGGTATTCCCCCGACAAACCCGAATCTGAAGCCAGACCAGCGCAAGTGGGCCCTTTGGCCTTAATAGGAGTAGTCTCCTCTGTAGATGTGAAAACTAAAGGAATTGTACCAAAGTCCTCTGAAGTGTAGATGGTTTTGGGTAGGGGGAGATCTCCTAAACCCTGAAATGTGGAATCTTCGGTAGTAGGGACATCTCCTTGAGAAGCGTCTATTGGCAGCTCTTTAGGGGATGTTGACTTTTCAGGAGAAATAGCTTCATCAGGGACGGTATACCCTTCTCTGTGCCTTTCGGCTATGTTGGCTAATTCGTCGTCCTGAGTTGAAGATGGAGAAGGTGAAGTCCGAATAGGTATCTCTGGATTTCTCGAGCCCTCGCCCGTTTCAGGAATAATGTCTACTGGGGGTATATATACGTACGGGCCCAACCCATGGCCTATGCTATGGGTAATGGATAGTAACCCGTGAAGATGTAGATACTCATCCTTAAGAACTTCGTCGATGGTTAAAAAAATTTGATTGCCATTGAGGAGTCGATGCAACCGATCAAAGTATAATAGATCCGATATTTGCTTTGGGTTATCAACTACAAACAAAAGAGAAAGCAGGTTAGTGTGTTGGCATGAACATTCGAAATTAAAATCTGAAAGATCGATGCTTTACTTGACTTGGTCCATCTCCTGGCGCACCCCGGCTGTTGCCTGATATAAAACCATCCGAGCTTAGAATCGCCGGCCTTACTGCTAAATGGAGTTGAAATGATTTTCCTTTTCGGGACTGATTCAAAGTACGAGAAGGAAGGAGTTTCTCGAGTCCGATGCTTGAAATTGTAAAAACAGTGAACGTCGTCAAAAGTAAGCTCTATACCTAAAACCTCTCTGTATGCTATATATAAGGTATATAAGTAAGCATAGGAGTTGGGATATAACTGCATGGGAGCAATCCGCATCTGTCTTAGGAAGTCGACGACAAAAGGCTGGAATGGTGGAATAGCCCCAACCATACACATCAAGCGAGTAACTGCCATAAATCCTTCCGGAGGATTGTGAGGACGAACATCTTTCGATGGCACCAGGGTATCTCTTTTCAGTATCCTTTGCTTTAAACATATCCGAACAAGTCTGTAGTTATCAATCGTCGATTCGATGGAATCTTTAGGTAATTCGAAAATAATGGTGGAACTCAAATTCATCAGGAGCTCGATTATCTCCTATTCCTCCTTCCTCCTCATCGCCCAGAGAAACTTCGCTATCAGAAGGCGTTCCACTATTATGTGCTCCTACTTCATAGTCTGAGCCCTCATCGTCCCATTCGGGGTCTGAGGAAGAAGATATGTCATCAAGAGTATATTTCTCAGAAGTTTCTACAACTTCCATCTTCTTTGCGAATCTAGAAGAACGTCTCTCGGCCATGATCACTAGACTATTGAAGAAACAATGGTAAGGATTAGAGTAAAGTTGCCCGTGTCCCCCGTGTGTGTATGTGAACTAAAGTGTGTGCTACGTGTGACAAAGATACAAAATAAACACATGCAAGCATGATATGAAGATATGAAGATTCAAAGAAGTAATAATGTTTCGGAATAGTTCTTGATGTTTGTTATGTTCGAAAGGCACTATCCTAACTGTTCATCAAGTTGAAGGTTATGCCAAGCTTTAATTAGGATAGTTGGATAAATTCTCACGCATTGAGTTGGATGATCTCAGTTCGGTTCGGATAAGTGCATTGGGATCGGATCGGAGGGCAAGGTCCTGTTTTGGTCTGAAGCAGATATTCACATTTAGTAATTAGAACCGGATCGGTTCGGATGTAGGCCACCGGATCGGTTCGGATTGATTTGAATAATGATGCCTTTTTTCCTCCTTGCCTTTTACTCCGATCCGACCCGGTTAAGTAGGCTTTGTTTTCCTTTCTGTGTTCTTTCTTTTGCTCCGACCTGATCCGACCTTGTAAATAACTTTTCTGTTCTTTCTTTTGCTCCGACCCGATCCGACCTTATAAACATTTCTCCATTTCCTTCATTCCAACCCTTCTTCACCCGAACCGATCCCAGTTCCTCTCCTCCCTTTCATCTCCTTCATCTTCCACCTCGCTTAACCAATACAAAACCCGACTCCATTTCATAAATCCCTATTAAGTTTAAGCACTTGCGTGCTCAAATATACTGTAAAACCCAAATTCTTTCTCTCAACGCCTCGAGGTGGTGACAAGAGCCACCAACGACGACGGCGAAGAGAGAGAGGGTGGCGGCGTTGGAATTAAATGCGCATCATGATCGAATCATCCAGTTTTACAACAAATCTAAATCGAAAACGATTACAGTAAAGTAATTCGAGACTTTGAACCTACCAAGTCGTTTAATTTAAGGAAAAACGAGAGAGTTTCGGAGTTTTTGAAATCCTAGGGTTTTAATGTAAATTCTGTTGGACAAGAATAATAAAAGAAGAAGAGGAAGAAGAAGAAGGGAGGGATACTTATATGAAATTGTGGTGACTACTCGTATTCCCAGTTTCCTCTAACCCGTTCGGACCGGGAGTCAAGCCCACAAAGGCCCTCTGGCTTGTTGATCCATGGTGAAGTGATACTGGAGTGTCCATTCGGATGTGCCACTGGAGGAAATCCATTCGGATCGGAATCCGAACCGAAAGGGACTATATACACTGATTTGACACGCAGGTTGAATTTGAGGAAAAGTAAAGAAAGAGCTCACCTGGAAGAATCGCTGGACATTAAAAGGAGCTCTCAATGTTGTTTGAAAATGAAGGAAGCAATTCATACGGATTGTGGATATATATAAGCAGCAAAAGCCATGACTTTATGAAGCGACACGACACTACAAGTAAATGGAGGCGACCATTCAATGGTTCTAATTCGAAGGATGTTTCATAAACAGTTTCGAAGCACACTTTATTTTAAATAAGAGTGTACTTCGAAGGGGCAAAATGTTAGCCTACTTTGTGAACTAGGCTACACAAAGAGCAAACAGCGAGAAAGCCACCAACCGGTCCGGATCGGAGGGAGATAACGCAGGAACAAATTAGAGATCAAAGATGCAAAAGCCACATCGGTTCGGATCGGAGAAACACTTCAGCGGCATCAGAGGAGAGCAAGTAATCCCATCGGTTCGGATCGGAGGAGTACGTCAGCAACATCACGAAGCAAGTGACCTCATCGGATCGGATCGGAAGCAGCTGATCCGAACCCTTTTCTCCGAGCCTGCGACCGTTGCTACCCACGTTTCTTGAAGACTCGGACCAAGCGTGGCCATTTCTCCCACGATCTCCCACTAAACCGATGCGCTGTCATCATCTTGAAGCCTCCGAACCCGACTCTCATGGGATGGGTGCCACGCAATTCCGAACCGGAGCCACTTTGAAGAGATTTTTCACATATAAATACACCATCTAGAGGCATTTGAAAGGATCTTTTGGCAAATTCTCGGTCCTAACTTCCTCCATAGCCGAATTTCATAACTTCATTCAGATCAAAGTCATCTCTTAAAGTCTATTTTTGAGAGATTTGAGTGAGTTTATGCATTGTAATTGTGAAGTTGAGTGAGAATCATTGTTGTATTTGCATTTGAATCATCAATTAAAAGAATAGAAAGTGGACGTAGGCTCTTTAACGTCGAACCACTATAAATCGTGTGTTCTTCGTTGCTTTTTTGTTCTATTTCATTAAATTTATAGCTCATTTGGGTGTTAGAACCAATTTTTGGTCTAACAATTTTATTTTTTATTTTAAAGCAATAGAATTAGGGAGGTATGAAGCATACAATATGTGTATAGAGAAGATGTAATTAATGTTATGGAAGTATGGATAGGAGAAAATGAAACGTTTTTTCTAAGTAAAATTGAGAGAAAGTATAGTAACAAATTAATCCAAATACCTAAAAGAAAGTGTGACCTTTCGATTTTCCAAAATTAATAAATAGTGTTAATATTTATTTTAGAAGTAGTAAAGATAATGATTTTCTAGAAGTAATAAGTTGTGAGTGTATAATCTAAGATTAACTAAAAAGTAGAGAATACTATTTCATTATATATATACACCTACACACATATGTATATAATAAAATATATACATGTGCCTAGATATAGAAATGATCACTTTTGAATATTAATTGTTGAATTTATATTTGAAGGGAGTAGTGTTAAGGAGGGAAAATGAGGAGTCATACTACGAAGAGAAAGTGCTGGATTACTAAAAAAAATTAAAATTAACTCTATTTAACTTTATGTTTATAATAAAACTAATAATAAGAGTGATAAAGAAGCATTCAGTTGATAACAATTATAGCAAGTCTGTGAAAAGAATTTGGGGAATGTAAACTATAAAAATTAATCGGGATTCTTCAAATAGTGAATGTCTAAAAGTGGATGGAATGCACATTACTGTAGAAAACCAACAGACATATGCTTAAATTCTTTTTTCCACCATTGATTTATTTCTCCGGGAAAATGTCAAGATAATGATTTTTCGGAAGAAACAAAACTGAAAGGTTTTAGATGAAGGGCTTTCATATAATAGAATATATAATAGATTCGGATTTGAAGCATATGATATTGCATTTTATAAAATCACTTTCCTTTATTAAAAATCATGTTTTGTTATTTATTGTCAATATATAACTAGTGGCATACAATCTTTAATAATGGTAAATACATAATGAATTAGTTCATGCATGATTGATTTAATTTTAAACTAATTAAGGAAACCAAATTCATCACGCATAACTGAATAAGAAAAATTCACTCATCTGATAATTTATTGAACCTTATCTACCATTTAACATTGAACCCCACTAAGAAATGCAAATAAAAAATAAATTACAAATACTAAAAAACAAAAATCAAGTAAGGTGTTAATCGAGATATTTATACAATGAGATTAGAAAACTCATTACACTAAAAAAATTGAAAATCAAAACCTAATATTGAGAAAAAAATGATGTAGATAATATTTATCTTAGAACTTAAGGTAAAGAAATACCTTCGTCGATGTAAGAAGGAATAGAAGGACATTGATTTTGCATGAGAAATTTTAATATTTCAATGAACAGAACAAAGAAATAGTCATAACGAATTCATTAGAAACTTTATTTTATTTTATTTTGTTATTTCTTTAGAAGCAAAGGAATTAGGAAGATACAAAGCATAAAATGTTGTTTTTGTATAGAAAAGATGTAACTAAACCAGGGAGTAAGGACAGGAGAAATGAAATATTTTTCAGAGTAGTAAATTTAAGAGAAAGTATAGAAATAAATTAATCCAAATAACTCAAAGAATAGGTGAAAAAATAAAGGCGTTAATTTAGATATTTATACAATATTGTTAGAAAACTCATCTTACTAAAAAGTTGAAAATCAAAACCTAATATTGAAAAAAAAAAAACAATTTTGTTAGAGGTGATATTTAGCTTAGAATTTAAGGAAAAAATTACCTTCACTGGTGTAAGACGGAATAGAAGGCACATATATTTTTGCATGAGAAAAATTGAGAATTCAATCCATAGGACAAAGAATTAGTCATGACGAATTCATCTGAAATTTATTTTATTTTTTTGATTTTGTTTTTTAGAAGCAAAAGAATTGGGAAGTATAAAGCATAAAATATTTTTTTATGTATAGAGAAAACAAATATTCAACAACGTAATTAGGAAGTATAAAGCATAAAATATTATTTATGTATAGATTATCATCCAAATATTACCATTTGTTTGAACGAATAACCAAAAGACAATGTAAGAAATAAAATATACAGAAATTGCACTAAAGTCTTTCTTATGAATTTCAGGATGTAGTAATACCTTACAGCGAGGACACAACAATAGTAGAATGCATAATGAGAATGAGTACCTTACTATAAGTTACCTTGATTTGCAATCAAAGTAAGAATTCGGAGCTAGTCGAACAACATCCAAAAGCTAGAGCATACACAGAGACAATATTGGTAGAAATCAGCAAAGATTAGATGTATCATACTATTTAGTGCATAAGAGAAGATTAACGGAGAAGTAGATACTATTAGATATGATGGTTTAGGTAGGTTTTCATCCATATGGCGAAGAGATAATGAAAAGGACGAAAGATAAAAGGGGATGGTGGTTGAATAGAGTTTTTCTGTAGTGGTTGGAGTACGCGTAGAAAGAGATAGGTTTGTTTTCGTTTCCGTTGAGAATGGGGTAGAGCATGGATGAAGGAAAGTGGAAGTTATTTTTGGGGAGCGGGTGAAAGTTTGTGTATGGAGAGAAAGGCAACCGTTTGGTCTGCATAATTACACATGGTAGAATCTTGCTTTATTAAAGCAAATTGAACCGAAAGGACTTGAAATGAACAATGCGCTTTCATATAATATAATAGATAATATATATAAACAAATTTTGAACTTTAGGATGCATAGAAATCTGGAAAAGAAAAGAGACGATATTGTGAAAAAATTAAGTGGAAGTGAAAGAATTAGGAAATGAAAAATATACAAATTGATTTTGTTTTAAATATATAATACGAAGATAATCTATAAGACGTTAATGAGTCTATTAGAATCTCTTTAAAAAATACTTGTAGTTATGAAGATAATCTACGAACATTAATAAGTCTATTAGAATTCTTTTAAGAAACAATGGTAGTGAGCAAAAAGTAATGATAAATTTATGACAATTGAAGTGCCGTGACACATGGCAATACATGTGCTTTTTAGTAAATTGGAATCGAAAGGTCTCCAGAGGAACATTGTGCTTTCATATAAACTTAAAAACATTTGAAAATTGACTTTTTTACATGTATATAAATATAATAAAGTGAAATAGATACATGTGATTAGTGAAAATTTGACTGTATAAAAGATAAAAACATTTGAATATTAATCGTTGTTAATTCTACATATGTGATTTTTTTTAAACTAATATAGAAAACTGCTTAAACATAAAAGCATTAAAATTAATTCTATCAAACAGTATACTAGATGTAGTAATAATAAAAATGATAAAGAAGAGTGCAATTGACAGTAATATTAGCAAGTATGTGAAAAAGACTTTAGGTCAGTTACTTTTTAACATTAATTAAGGAAGTTATTCAATTGTAAACGTCTGAAAGTGGTGGAAGTTAATTGCTACGGTAAATCAAAAGACCCACATGTATGAGCTCACATCAAGTGGGCACTGAAGAGATAAGGGCGGTTATGGCGAGGATTGAAACACTGTGCACGTGTCAGCCTGTGAATTTTTTGGAGAATCTGGATCTGAAAGGTCTTCAAAGAAAGGTTGTGCTTTCATATAATATAATAGATAGATGATTTTTGATATTAAAACCAAATTGGAGTTTTAATGAATCCTTAAAAAGAAGATTGAAGAATAAATTTAAAAGGATTTATCTTTGATAAATTAACGGGAACTTCCCCTAATAATGTGAATATTCTATTAAAAGAATATTCTGAATTGGAATGAGGCATATGATGTGTTTCTATAGCACTTAATTACTGATTACAAAATACGCGAGTTATTCGGAAGGACTGGATTCAATCCATTCTGAATAATTACTACAACAATTAAAAGTCGAAGGTGAAGACGGTGGTTGAAGACCGGAGGTCTTCACATCATTTGGATGATTACCGATGTCTTGATTGGGAGGCATCCCAAGTCAAGGTAATAAGTGGTGATCGTCCAGATGTACTTGGGGATCGATGGATATGCGAGAACCTCTCTCCTGTATTAGACATATGGAACGAGGAATAATGTGTCTCTGGTTTCGTTCAGACCCAGAACGGACTTGTAAATGGATGGTATGTATGATGTTGTATTCCTTTATGCTGTATTCGTTGATCTCTGCTAAATATATATCTGTTTGGTGGCGGAGAATTTATTCTCTTAACACGCTTCTCTGAGATGTATGATGTAACACCCCACGCCCGCTATGGTCACTCACTAAGGGAATGCCATAGCATCGGTGGAGTATTTTAGTGAATATAGAACAGAAAAATTACAACAAGACAGATATAAATAGTACTTGAAATTTAAAACATCATCTCATAACAGCGGAAATAAACATGTCTGGTTACATCATAAAACCACAATAAAAGTCAAGTACAATATCCATCAAAATAAAGAAGTACATAATCCCACTCTCTCATACAATAGCCAGGACAAAAGAAAAGATAACTGGGTAACTGGAGCTTTACATCTATCCAAGCTCCTAAAGACTGGAACAGCAATCCGATCAAGCTCCACTACTGCTAGGATCCACCGTAGGACCTGAGGGTTGGGAAAAAGATAAAAACAACGGGGTCAGACATAAGTCTGAGCGAGTCCTATAACTTTAACAATACAATCATTAAAGTAACCAGAGAAGACATAAACTTGACATACGGTAATGTCTGGGGATGAATGGCTACACTAAGCAGCTTGGTAGACTCAGGATAAACTAAGATAACTGTAAGGACGCATCTACCCACCCAAGGATAATTACTAACTGCACCACACCAGTCATTCCTACTCAAAGATTGATCCCGCCCCAGGACTTAAAAGAAAGATATAACTAGTAGTTTCATGTACCCCTAGCTGACCACATAGGTGCCGTCTGCCCCTATCTCCACTAGGTGTACCCCACTACTCCCTAATGATCGGCTCCCTACCGTAGATACCCGTGCTGGTCCCATAGTGGGGTGTATCACTCCCCTAAAGTGGCAACCCAATACTATCAACGGTGCACGGCTTATACCTACACGATGCAACAACGGCTTATCTACCAGCCCGGGCCCACACACGCATATGAAACCCGTTGGACTTGCGTTGCCACCGCTAACCCGTTTTGGCCTCTTATAATCAAGCCCAATATGCGTGTCCCGTCACTCGACTAGAGTCGAGCCCACAAAGATACGTTTGGGATATTGGTTGAAATGGGCCCCCACAAGCTACCCACCTAAGCTTGTCCCTTTATCTAGTGCATCCCACTTAACCCTTTAATCATGTTTAATTACATGTTTCCACTTGGTTAAGTATTCTAATCGTATTTTCTATTGCCACCCAAGGCAACCCACTAGATTTCCACATGCCACCCAAGGCACCCACTTAACCCCTCATGTCCCCTTACATGCTAATATGGTTAAGTGTTTCTTAATTAATTAATTAAGATCATGACCTCATAAAGACCTCCCACATTAGACCGTCTTTTATGACTGCTGGATATGCCGGTTGGTTCCGGGCAGACTTCTGTCATCAAAAGGGTCTAACCTTATGTCTTTACTTTAATCACGTATTTAATTATGACTAAGACCTCTCACATTGGGCCAATCATTTGTAGCCGCTGGATGGCCGGTCGGTTCCGGGCAGACTTCCGCTACAAAAGGGTCCAACCTCGTGTCTTAGTTGATTAATTACACCTAATTAATCACCCCCACAATTAATTATCCCTAATTAATTACACATTTTTCATAACATGGGTAGACCTAACTCAATAGGTAAATTCCCATGGGGTAGACCTAACTCAATAGGTAAATTCCCACTTATGTTAATTTACTTTTATGGTATGCTTAATCATACCCAATCATACTTTTATTAACATATTTATTACCCCATCGTTCCCCACGTAAATCGTTCTCATGTCACGACATAATAAAGGGAAAGATCCATCACAAATATCATGGGTTTAGCATATAACTTTGTCATGGGTTAAGAGGATGTCAACTTGCATTTATGAGCATATATTAACCCAACTACACTTGCATATTATCATACACATGATTTGCATAACATGTTGCATATGAGCTTGCATATTATCATACACATATCTTGCATAACATGTTGAACTTGCATATAAGCATTCTCATAACTTGCATAACATGTTAAACATGCATTTAAGCATACACATAACTTGCATAAGCATTCACATACTTGCATAAGCATTCACATACTTGCATAAGCATTCACATACTTGCATAAGCATTCACATACTTGCATAAGCATGCATAACTTGCATATCATGTTAAACTTGCATTTAAGCATATACATAACTTGCATATGAACTTGCATAACAACCTACACATAACTTACATAACATCATACACATGACTTGCATATGAACTTGCATAACTCACTTTGTTAAACATGCATAAATCCACTTATTAAATATGCATAAACCCACTTATTAAACATGCATAAACCCACTTGTTAAACATGCATAAACCAACTTATTAAGCATGCATAAACCAACTTATCAAACATGCATAAACCCACTTATTAATTATGCATATAGAGTAGCATATCATTACAAATGATTCAAACTCACTAATCCGCATTTAAGACCATAAGTCTCATTACACCCAATCTACTTACTTTAGCAATTGATGTTAAAGTGATAGAAACTCACCAAAACCAAGATTAGCAAACTTATGAAGTGGAATTAGTTGCTAAATATGAAGATGGTGATGATTAGAGATTGATTAGAGAGTGATTAGCTTGCAACTTCCTTCATAAACTAGTGGAGGCTCTCTCAAGTTTGATTTTGGCGGCATGAGGCCATCATTACTATTTTTAGTATGGATTAGGGTAGGTTTAGGGTGTATTTATATATTAGGTGAGTGTTTTAGGCCCTTAGATTAACCCTAGGTTAGATTAGGTCCGTTAGATTTAGGAAATCTCTAGAACCCAGCCCTCCAAGCCAGCCTAAAACCCAACCTGGTGCACCCAGGTTCTCTGGACGCCGCGCCCATGTCGACAGGCAAGTCGACAGGCAAGTCGACCCCCCTGTCGACAGGCCTGTCGACAGCCCTGTCGACATGGGTAGGGCAGGAAACTTCCCGCTTGGCCCCCTGCTGGCTCCAATTTTGAAACTGATTTTGCATTTCTAAATCTGTTTTTAATTTTGAATTTTCGGAAAATTTCTTTGGGCCATAACCGGGCCATACGGACTCCGATTCTTGAAAACTCGGACTCTATTTCGCGTATTTTTCCCAGACGAACGCAATGACGCAGTCCGTTACCCCCAATTCCCACATCTGAGATTACTTATCCTGTAATTAGTGAATTTTTAGTATTAACTAAAATTCGGGGTGTTACATATGAGCTTAGAGGTTATATAATAGCAGAAATCAATGGTATGGTATGGATTGACAATGTGGCATGCTAAGATGCAAATGATCAACGCTTTTGTTGAAAAGCAGAGCCTTGTGGTTAATGATCAAAGCACATCTTTATTTAGCATAGCTTTGCGTAGCGATACTTCGCGAGCCTCACACCCGGTATGAACCAGAAACGGGAGAAGGATCCAGGGAGAACATGCGTTTCTTTCTAGCTAGGAGTGGTGTCTGGGTTTTACAAGCCCAGATATTTTTACTTATATGGATGATGGATTGCGAGGCGCCTTGGTATTTGAGTCCCTAGTGGTTCTATTTTACGCCCCATAGGTTGGGGAGACGTGTTTTTCAGGAATTTATATATATTCCACCAACGTAAGTTGGGGACCGGCCCTGTGGCTCCTAAGGTTTTGACTGAGTACTTGTCCCGAGGCATGGGCTAGAGTGTCTCGAATTCGGTAAGGACGATCCCTTGCCTTGGTTCATGATGGAAATCCAACTTCCAATACGACACCATACGGTTTTTATTGTATAACTAGTATGGCGACATAGTATATGGTAGCTATGCCATCTATGATTGATACATTATGATTTAAATGTTTTTGAAACATATATACACTAATAATAATATCAAATCTGTTTTATCGTATCAAGCATTTTTTACCATTATAAGGTAAAACTCTATCCTCCGGTTTGCGTTGCATTGTGTGATGGGACTTTAGTCTTATAATGTTTTCATTTTTCTAAAAAGCATTGCATTGTTTAACGATTTACTTTATTTTATGCACTGGCAATCCAATGGAGTAAACCCGTTCCGCGTTAGCGGCGTGGTCCTGTGATTAGCCTTATCATTTTAGATAAGTTAAGATTTCTCATACCAGTCCCATGACTGACTCATAGTTTGTTTCACTATGCAAACTCGGGTGCCCTCTTTTCCACACGTGCAATCGAGTGGCTTGTTTTGCAGATATCTATTTATTAGGCAGGATTCTGGATCAAAGCTTAAAGCTATGGCCAGAGCAATGATAGTCTTCCGCTACATTGTATCACATTTATTGTAAATTAATCTTCCGCTGTATTTTTATTTACTCGATGTACTCTGATATTCTGTACTCTGATGTAACATTTTTATAATGTTTATAAAAGTCTTCTGTTATTTGTTCTGATAGTTAGCATATTCGGGTTTTGAATAGTCTTAGTAGATTTTGCGATCGATTAGGTCCGAGCAAAATTTGAGTCATTATAGGGTTAATCTAGTTTTGTTGAGCGCCATATGATCGCGCCCCCTAGACAATCCGTGTGAGGGTGTTAAATTTGCAAAAAGATCCCCCTTCTTTCCCTTCTTTCTTCCACCTTTTCACTTTACCCCCTTCTTCCTTCCTCCTCACAAATGGCCACCTTTCTACCCCTAGCCGACCCCACCCTGGCCACCAACGCCTGACCGCTGCTCCCTCTCCCTACACCGTCGCCTGCGCCGCCTAGCCCACCGTCGTAGCCCCCCTCCTCCCCCATTTGCTCCATTTTGCTAAAACAACCTCCTTTCTTTCCTTTTCAGCTCCCACCACCTCGAGCTCCTCTTTTCAACCTACTGCACCCTCCTACGAACTACGAAACCCTCTCCCCTTCGTTGCACAAACCGGGATAACGGACCCCACAAACTCTATAACCCCTTTTGTGGCCCCCCGTTTCGCCTATTGCTCTAAGATCTACTAATATACACGAGTATGAGTGTGTTAGTGAGTTGCTAGAGCTTCGTGGGCCACTGAAAAGTCGCGCCAGAGTCCAAAAAGTGTCATAATAGCTGTAGCAGTGGTTAACGTGTCTGCATTCCTTCCCGTACAAAGATTGGTGGAGTGAAAACCTCTGGTGAGAAATCTAAACGCGTAAAGGGCTAGTTAAAATTAACTATCTAATAGTTAAATGATTGAGTTAAATAATCATTAGTGATTAATTGCATAAATTTAATATGATGTTAATTGCAGAATAGTATGGTAAAAATATGATTTTTATCCATTGTTGGTAAGAAATTGGAACTCATAAACAAAGGGTTAAATAAAATGAATAGTTAACTGTTAGTAGTTAATAATAAAATTTTGCTATGGTGTTTTGCGATGAATATTAGTTCACAGTAATAATTTATTATAATGTTAGTTAATGATTAGTAAGATAGAAATATCATTTTTAATTGATATATGCGAAGTGACGTGCGTTTGTACGAAATAAAAATTCATGTAGAAAAGGGAATAAATTTAATTAATCGTCGATTATTAATCAGAAATATTTAATAATGTTTATCACTGATCATACAAGTTTATTTTTATGTTAAACATTGAGTAGTTGGATAAAAATATCATTTTTATCTGTTTATGCGATATCCCTAGAGTTCAACACTCGAACTGCATACCAAGTTTATTTAAAATTTGTTTTGCCTTAAATGACATTGATTGGGTAACTTATTATTATTGTTGTGTGTGAATTAGATGTGCTGTGATGATTTCTTATGTGTAATTAAAAAGACACCATTGGATGGTGAACGATAATTATGGACCACACTGCATAACATAGCATACACATATAAACATGTAATTGTTTGATGCTTATATGATGTGAACCGTATAACATGTAATTGTTTGATGTTTATACAACGATAACTTAAGACGAAGAAGAACTGCATAGAAGGTAATTGTCTGATGACTATCCGATGTACACTGAACAGTAGAACCATGTTGCATGTAATTTTTGATGCTTATATGATAAGGACTTAATAACCATATAAAGAAAAAAAATGCAAGATTTAACAACAAACCCCACACGGGTCTTATGATGACAAAAATATACACCTCTCTCGTGTGTGCATATAAGGCACATGGATCACGCGATAATTCATGGGATGATTGATTATGACACATCTGCCTTGGGAGTAGATAAGACACAATTGTTTGTGAACATGATGTAAACCCCACATGGGTGTACGGATGATAATTTTTTACACATCACTCGATTGATTTTGTTTGGATATATATATACACACACACACACACACACACACACACACACACATATATATATATAAGGGCCTAAAGAGGCGAGTTGTGGTTTTTTCAAGCACTCCGTACAAAGTAGGTTATGGTGAAATTTTCCGAAAATATAAGGCGTTAGCCAAATAACTAATAAATAAAATTGTTTGGGAGTAGTTCGATGTATAATATATACACATACATATACATATATACACAAACGCACACATATATATATATATATACACATTTATATATATACACATTTATATATATACACGCCGAATATAAATTAAATAGAACGTATCATGCAGCGGTAGTTCGTGTTTTCGACGTACAACTTAAAGCGAGTATACCGGAGATCCGACCATCGGATTTTCCCAAAATTAGAGCCATTGGATTCGTTTCGAAAAGGTCTTTCCAAGATAATAAATATGTTAAGATCCAACGGTTAGATTTCGAGAAATATTTAATTCAAGTTTGAATGAAAACAACGCTAGTTTAGCTGAATGACCTGAAACATCATTCAACTGAGGAGGACTATTTTTATAAATATAAAAATAGTGAAAAGTCATTTTAAAATATTATAAATGATTTGGAATGCGTATAAATCAATTTCACATGGTGTATAGTGATAAAAGTGGTTAAGTGTGATTTGGCTGTTTTTGGCTTGAAAGCTTATATAACTGATTTCGGCGATGTTTTGAAATAAGAATTTTAATTCGTAAATTGAATTGAATTCTTGAGTAAACCTTTTTATATAAGGTAATGAAATTATTTGTGAAAGGCAAATGTCTTAACCAAAGAAAATAATAATATTTTTAACCTTAAGAATGGAACCAATTAAAAAGAAGTTTAATTAGGAAAACAATAATTCAAATAAGAATTTGATTTGTTTGTGTGAGAATTATTAGAAAAGTCCAAGTTAAATCCCGTTTCAAATAATTGAACGACGATCAAAAGTCAAAGAGAATGCAGACAGTACAAGACCGACAATCTTCACATCAAAAGGATTACTACTGATGCCCTAGGTTTGGGTAGCTCCCTTAAGGGGTTATATTGGTAGTTGTTCGGTGTACTTGTTGATTGTTCGGATATGCTAGGACCTCTCTTCTGTATTGGATATATGGAATGAGAAATAAGGTGCCTCTGGTTTCATTCAGACCCAGAACGAAATTGTAAATAGATTGTGTGTCTGACACATTATTCTAAGCTGTATTAATTAATGTCTGCTAAATATATATTTGTTTGGTGGTGGAGAATTTATTCCCTTAACTTAACACCCTTTTCTGAGACGTACGAGCTTAGAAGTTATATATTGGTAGCTATCAGTTGTATAGTCTGGAATGACTATGTGGCATGCTGAGATGCAGTGATCAAAGATTTTGGTGAAAAGTAGAGTTTATAGATGATGATGAAAGCACAGCTGATATAGCATATTTTTGTGCATTGCGTTAATTCATGAGCTTCACACCCCAGTATGAGTCAAAAACGGGATAAAGCACAATACGGAGTACATGTATTTCTTCCTAGCTAGAAGTTGTACCATGGTATGAAGCCCATACATTTTTACTTATGTGGATGATGGAAGGCGAAGCGCCTTGTATATGGACACAAAAGGCCAAGATGGTCGACGTACTAACCTAGAGGTCCGATAGGACCATGAAATGTATATTTCAGGAATTGTCAATCTGCTAGTGTAAGTGCGGACCAACCCTGCATTATCCAAGGGCCACGTTTGTTGATCCTGGATGTAACGACCCAAATTTTTAATAATTTAATTTAATATTTAACTGGTTTTAAAAGTGATTTAGAATTTTAATAATTCGAAGTTAATAATTTTAAATATATATATATATATATATTCTGTTTAAAATAATAAAATTTTAATTTAATTCCGAAATGGTCGGAATTTGTTGATTTTGCAATATGGTATGATTTGGTAGTATAAAATGATTTATTCACGTATATACTGAATTACATTAATGATTTAGTTTATTAAATGACAGTTGAACGTATAATTTATAATTTAATTATAAAACGAACTGCAGTGGTGCGGTAGTTCGTAATATTACGTTTTGAACTTTAAATGGATGTACAGGATCCAATATAAGTCGGATTTCAATGAAATAAGAAACGCCCACATCTATTGGAAAATAATTTTGTAATAAAGCAGAAAAATTGAGTTTTCATATTGTAGATTTTGTTTGATGTCCAATTCAAATCTTCAAATAGTCGTTATGGAATTCATTAATAAACCATAACGATTATTATAATAAATAAAATGATTTTAATATATTGAGTATCGCTTGGACTTAGAATTTAAAATGTCGAGTTTAAAAATCAAGTTAAATTTATAAATCTGAAGCTATATAGAATTCTGATTGGATAAATATGTTAATAATAATTTATTATTAATAGATTCATTTATATTAAAATCAATGTATATTTTATCAGTTCAATATATGGTTTAAGATTTGTTAATTTTCAAACGACATTGGTTTTGAGTGAAATTAATTTTATTAAAACTGTAATAATTAATTATTGTTTGATTTTCAATTTCGTTACGACCGGAATTTATATGAGTTTGTACAAAGTGCGAACGTCAAGTGTTATACACCGAAAATATCGTTAGTTAGCTTTGTAAAAATATCGTTGGTCGCCTCGAGTTTTAATTTCCACCGCCCACCATGTGCTGCACATTTCTTCAGGACAGTGAAACCCTTATGCCTGCGTATTAAACCAATAACCCAAGCCTATATCTTTTCATTTCAGCGACCAAATTTCCATAGCTAGTTTGAAATGAACACCTTTATGTTGTACGATTGATTACGACATTCTTCTTATCTTCAATTCTTACCATTTATAAAACCCATTCTATTCTCTCCTCCTACCTCATTCAGAAAATCGTTCCCGTTTTAAAAAGAAGAGAGAGTAGGTGTTTTTATCTGCTTTGTTTGTTCGTTCTTCGAACAACAGTAACCCTTCCAAAGCGCCTTCCATGATCTTCATAAAATCATATTGAATCGAAAATTCTACTAAATCACATAATTCTTAATCTGCTAAGATCATGGGATCCAGAGCTTCATATGGGCGTGCTCCTTGTATAACTCTACCAAAATTGCCAGGCGTTCGAACTATGACAGTGAGGCTTAGAATTGGTTTGTGTCGGAGATAGAGAAGGAGTTAGCAAGCGAAGTTGGTGGCGTCAGGTTCATGGTGGCACGAGGGATCGGTCGCAGGAGTTTGGTGGCTATTAGGGCAAAATGTTTTTGCACTTCCAACTATGTAGTGGCAGTTGGCAATGAAGCAGTCGGGTGGATGGGTTCGTGTGTATGCATGGATGAGTTTCAACTGCATGGGTTACTGGAAGGGTGAAGTGCGGTCACGCAGAGTTTAGATGAGCAGGTGATGGATGATGCAGATCTCGAGGGTTCGGTTATCTGAAAGTCGCAAACGGATTTGGCGAACCTGGGGGGGTGACAAGCCGAGTTCAGAGGTGGCATTTGGCATGCAGATGTAGGAGTTCAAATTTTCATTTTTACGGTGAGGATTGGGTGGTAATATAAGTGCGATGCTTTGGGATGGAATGTTCGAAGTTGCATGTAACAACATGGTAGAATGGATAGCATGGAAAGAGGACGGGTTAAATAATAACTGGAAAAAGAAGCTAATGGGATGGCGAGCTTTCGTAGGCTTGGGCCCTTGGAGAGGAAGAAAATAAAAAAATAAAAATAAATAAATAGAAAAGGGGTGGGCTGGTTTATTGTTTCACATGAATTGCACAAGAAAGATGGAGAGGTTAGAAGATGGTTGCGATGGGCTTGAACGGGAGCAATAGAGAAGGAACGGGAGCAATAGAGAAGGGTCGGGGTTGAAAGTTTTTGGAAGGAAGATTACCAATTAAGCTAATCGCATTAAGGTGATTAGGCGGCTGGTTGGTTGATAAGGTAATTAACGTTCATAAATTTTTATTTAAACAATTTAAAATCGTTTAATCCACATAAAACTTGTAATTTATAAAACATGCTCATTCGTTATCATAATTGAACGAATCAAAAGCCAATGGAATCGTATCGACGAGGGCAATATGATCAAGCCAATCTGGAGAAGTTTAGAACTCACTGGAATTTCATGTATTTTTAAACGTTGTTTAAAAATATATGAAACAATACAAGCGTCATTGAAAAATAAAAATGGTTAGTTAACTCTTACACTTTTTTGGAATTCTATGATGTGTTAAATTCATTTTAAAAATACAATTTATCGTTGATAATAATAATTGGATGTCTTGATTGCCTTTTGGTTATTTAACAATTATCGACATTCATATTATGTCATATTGGATGATGTGTTTTAAATGTTTGTTTCATATATTATTATCAAATATTATAATGAACTATGATGTAGAGAAGAACATGTTGGAGGGGTCCAACAGGGCTCCTCAAATATTATATGTGCTGCTTGTTTTTATATTATTTATATATGAACTGTTTGAACCTCATTGACATTAAAAACCTATTGGATGTTAACATTGGATTGAAATTCAACGTTGTTGATATTTTTAATCAATAAACAGTATTGATTGAAGGATTAGCAGCAAATGACCTAAAATCCACATTTTTGTTAAGATATTGATTTACCGCTAGGCAACTCGACATATTTAAAGTTATAAAATTACTTTATAATTGAGTTGAAGTTTTAGAGTCATATTTTTATATAAAAGAAGAAGTTTTTGAAATAAATCGATATTTACAAATTAGTTTTTATAAGAGAAAATTTTAAATGATTCTATAACTAGAATTGTCATTTAATAAGTTTTATAACTGAATAAAGCTGTAATTAACCTTCGGGTAAATTTTTTGAGATAATTATTGAGAAAACGATTGAGCAGTATTATTAGATTAATTATATTAATCTAAAAGGGCAAAGTAATGGAAAAGCAGCTAACAAGATAACTGATGGTTTAAGGTTGACTGTGTCAACTACTTTGATATAAAGGGATTATTAAATTAATTTTATCTTCAATTATAAATAGAATAGTTAACGGTTGTTTAAATTAGATTCTTAAATGTAATTTATATTTAATTTACGATGTCCAAAGTTTACTAACATAATTAATTATGGTTTAATAATTATGGTTAAATTTTAAAAAGTGTTTAACTAATTTATTTTAGTTAATGAAGAGGTAAAATATTTTTACTTCGGTAAACGATCAATTTAATTATTATTTCAATTAATAATAATTAATGTGATTATTTCTTAAATGAATTTCATTTAGGAACTGAGTTAGAAATGAAATTTAAATTGGATATCCGGGAAGGTTTTACAACCAGATTTTAGTAAATAAAATCGAAATGTTTGTGAAGATTTACTAAAAGAATTAAAGTGGTAACTTAAGGATATGTTTGTATTTATAAATTGAATCAAGCTAATTAACCTGAATCGAAAGAGAAATGTTGGGAGAGCAAAGATATATGACATTAACGATTTTTGATAAAAATATTATGTAATTTGATTATAAAATCCAAGAATTTAGTTTATAATATGATGTGAAAAGGTTTTGGGTAAATTATGTGATAAAGGATTGTTGTAATATAATGCCCGTAATAAATGGAACTTGTAGCGAAGTTAAAACAAGAGATCACTATTAAGTAAAAACAGTCGTAATCGACCTAGTTTTTACAAAGTAAGATTATGGTTTATCAAAACCATAGTTTAAATAAAATAGTAAATAAAGATTGGTTTGAGGTTATAAGTGATATGATTTTTGAGTTTTGAGTTACGAACTTATACTTATTCTAAGACAAGAACATTGTCATCAAGGTCTGAGAGGTAAATAAATACCCCAAATTAAACGACTTCATTATTATCGAAGGATGGTATTAGTTTATAATGGTAAGAAGGTTGAAATGAGTTTATTATTTTTATAAGAAAAATATTGCAATGTATTTTCAAGGTTGAAATGAAATTGAACTACTTGGTTTTAAAATAACCAATGTATAAATTTACATGATTTGGCCATGCTAAAAGCGAAATTATATATATATATATATACAACACTGTTTCTAAATAATGGAAATAGCTGATTTTAATACACTTATTCCGAATAATAATTGAATCGCGATAAATTTTTCTGAATAAAAGGAAAGTGTTATTAGAATTGGAAATGGAAGCAAATAGTTGAAATAAAATTATATTTCCAAAGGAAACAATATAGAGAGGGGGTGGTGAAATTAAAGTAATTTTTTAGAAGTAAATGAGTGTAAAGGAGGATTTGTGAATTAGAACTGTTTTAAAAGAAATGAGTTATGGCAATGTTTCCGAGGTAATGCAAACATAAGTGTTTGTTGAATACAGAGAATGATTTTTAAGAATCGATTAAGAGTTCCAAATAAATGATTTATAATTGAAATGACTTGAGATGCCAATATAATTGACCATACGGTTTGACCAATCTGATTGGATGATTATCGTGGTTGAAATTTGTTGAGATTGATAGTTAAAAACCCGACTATCAACGAATTATTATTATTGGACTTTTGACGTGTTGTTTCGAAGAGACTGAGATGGGAACTAGACACAAAACCACTTCGAATCAACGTTGCGCTCAAAGCTAACTTGTAGGGAATAAAAGTGGAGCATTAAAGACCGTAGATCTTCATAAAACAGAAGAACTATTTATAATCCCTGACTTGCAACCAGAGATACACTCTGATTCTGTCGTGGTAGGAATCTATGGATTTGCAAGGACTTCTCGCTACTGATCCTTTGGGTGATTCCTATATAGGATGTGGTAGGAGGGTGCCTTCGGTTCGTCCTGTTCCTCGATGACTTATATGGACGAATATCTAACAGAGTATTCCCTGAGGGACACATACGTTGATTTTTATAAATATACCAAGTGTGTTCACAGAGAAGACACCTTCTCTTAGCTTAACACCCAGAGTGTATTTGTGGATGTCAATTAGTAATTTGATGGATACGAAGATGTGGCATTCAAAGATATGACATGTTCTCTAAAATATAAAACGTGACCTCAAGCCTCACAACTGGGAAATGACAAAAATCGGGTGGGTAGAATGGTTAGTTGGGTTTCCCCCAAGCAGGGTGTATTGTCATTGATCTGGAGAAATTTCATTTATTCTTCTTATGTCATTTCTGTATCTTACGGAATACGGTTGGACGACTAACAATCGTGGGTGACAATATATTCGATACACTCAAGAAAAATGAGTGGTCGGTCATGTATGGCCGGGTTGCAAAATGTTCTTGTTGAACCCCGGTGTTTCCCTTTAGAGTACACCAATCGGAAGCTGGTCCCATACCTTGTCATGGTTGGAATCCAATCTCCAATAAGTGCCCTGCGGTTTTTGATTTTATAATGAATATGTAGAGCGTGAGATGCAAGCGTTCTGCTAGATGGTTATTTATTTGTGATTTAATAGACAGTATTATAATATCATTGGATTTTGATATATTAAAAATGTTTTGGGTTATAGTAAGGTAAAAACTGTCCATGTTTATGTGTTGGTTGGTCTTACTATTATCCTTTTTTTCAAAAGGTTTTCTAAAGTCAAGCAAGTTGTTTGCCATGTGAATTTAGCACTGAAAGTATTCAGACTGATTACTAATTCATATATATATTATTTCATTCACACTTCATATATATATTATTCACATTTCATATATATATATATATATATATAATTCACATTTCATTTATATATTATTCACATTTCATATATATATTTTATTCATACTTCATATATATATTATTCACATTCATATATATATTATTCACATTATATATATATTATTCACACTTCATATATATATTTTTCACATTTCATATATATATTATTTTCATTTTATATATATATATATATATATATATTCTTCACACTTCATATATATATATTTTTCACATTTCATGTATATATATTATTTTCACACATCATATATATATTTTTCACATCTCATACATATATTTCTCACATTTCATATTTATATTATTTTCACACTTCATATATATATTATTTTCATTTCATATATATATATATATTATTCACATTTCATATATATATATATATATTTTATTCGCACTTCATATATATATATATATTATACGCATCGCATAAATAATTTTTTCACAACACATATATATATAATTTTCACAATGCATATACATATATATATATATATATATTGAAAATAATATATATATATATATAAATATAATTTTCACAACGCATATTTATATAATTTTCACAACGCATATTTACATAATTTTTACAACGCATATTTTTATTCAACAAACATATTACACAAATCATCCATGGTTTGTACAAAAAGCAGTGTCAGAAGCTATTAAGCCCCGTCTGCAACCTATTATATAATAATAGTAAGATAATTTGAGTGAGAGAGAGTACTCACTTTGGGTTCCACTCCGCCATTCTTTATTTCTGAATTGTTTGAATAAAATTAAACCGATCGTTTGATTTTATCAAAAATTCCAAGTAGCTCCGTTTCCATTCTGGTCAGTTCCATTGTGTAAATATCATTGAGACGATTCCAACACGTTTGAAATCGTCAAATTTCATTTCTGTCTGAACGAGTTACAACAGTTTAAACTTTTGATTACATAACGATAAATTAAAAATAATTAAACGAGGTTAATTACACTAATCATCCATATAAACAAATATGGCCACCGTCTTCCTGTATTTTCCTGCTCCGCTCTAACCCAATTCACTGCCTTCCTTTCTTCACCTGCGCAAGAGAATCGAGGACACCGGGGTTTAATCTGACTTCCACACAACCACCGTCATCTCCTGCACTCCCCACGCCCGCCGTTAGAGGCTGATTGGTGGCCCCACTGGCCCTAAAAACGGGTTCAAACTCGAGAGGTTAAAGCAGAAAATTCGCAACTTCCAAAAAATGAAACTCCATCATACCCGTACAATCTCTAGATCTCAAAGAGCTTGATAATTTTACATTTATGAATTTCTTCTAGAAATGGTTGGATTTCATGAAAAATGGGGATGAAAATATGAGGATATTGGCCCTCGATTTTGAATAATGGCGCTGTAGAAATGGGAAAGGGGAATTAGGGTTTCCACGAACTTCAAGGCTATATATTTTTTTATATATAAATTAAAATTTAATTCCATAAATACTTGTTTATCGCCACGAACTCCAAACCAAACCCAACGATTATCGCCCCTAGCTAAATGCCCTCATTCCGGACACATTATGATATGTTTCGTAAGCCAATTCGACTGTTTCGATCAATTTTCATCAAAATTAAATATAAATCAATATATATTGAATTTAAACGTACATTTTAATTTACCGAGGCCACATACTGACTCCAAAAATTACAGAGAAATAAATCTAGCTATGTTTTGACGATACGGTCCTAATAAAACTAATTTTATCAAATTTGAAGACCGTTTGAAAAATGGTCATTTTCCAGTCGATTAAATTCAAACTGAATTGACCAAACGCGTTTAAATTTACCACGCTCACATATTAATTCCAAAAATTATAAAAATTGGAATCTAGCAACAATTTGACATTCCGGATCCAACAAAAGTGGTTTCGTCAAAAAGGAGGTCGTTCGCAAAATGGCTATTTTTGAGGGCTATATATTATGTTAACTTCCATAGCGACTATTTTAAATTTTAAACTGGACATAATTTTCAATTCTCGTTATGAAATCTGGATTTTTCACATTCATTAGAAAGTTATAATTAAACAGATTCAAATATTTCTGGTTTTACTAAAATCTGATTTATTTTGAATCATATACATTCATTTGAAATTTAAAATCAAATTTTCAAACTACTGCGCCATTTCAGGCTCATTTTATAATTAAAATAAATTTATACATTCTAACTTCGATTTAATTAAATTTTTAGTCGTTATTATTTAAAACAAATCATTTTAAATATTTAAAATCCATTAAAATAGCTAAAATAAAAATTTTAAATTGGTTTTGAAAATCCGGGTTATTACAATGGTATTCCTTTACCAAATTATTAAATGAACGTATTGTCAGTTTTTCAAAATTCCATTGAAATGTCATTAAATAGTGCGATATTATTATATATATTACTAAATATTAATTTTATTTCCATAGTTGGGATTCAATACAGTAAATGCTAAAATCCAAAAATTACCGAATAACATCATTTATTCTTCCATCATTAGGAAATTATGTTATATTTTTCAATCCTACATACGTACAAGATGTTTATGAAATGTACATGGAATATGTTTAATGCCATATCCATTTTTCTTTTATATGTGTGCGTGTGTGTGTATGTGTGTATCTCTATGTGTGTATGTGTGTGCATACGCATACATACATACATATACATAGACATACAACACAAATTGGTTGTTGTTGGAATATCGAGTCTTATTTTTTAAATAATTTTTTCACTTAGTTTTTTTTTTTGGAATTTGTTCAGGAGGGAAATGTAACACCCCACCTCCGCCAGGGTGGCTCTTGCAAGCAACTCCGACTTTGGTGGGGCGTTTTTAAAACAAGGTAAACATGCATAATGATATAGCAAGGCAGGACATGACATATATATATGTAAATAAACAAAGTAAGTAGATAAAACAGCGGAAGATTTTTAAACCATTTCAAAACACAAGTCTGGTACATCAAAATATCAATTTCCCAAAATTACAAGTCTAGATAAATACATCATCTGATAAACTGAAATACATAAGTACTATCCCCAAATAAGAGTAATAAACCATAGCGGCTCAAGTCCAAAGCATACTTGAGCTATCCAAGGAAGCAGCTAAAATCCAAGCTAGGCTCCTGTATTCCCTCCCTGAGAACCTTGGGGGGGAAACGGAAGAAAAGAGGCGAAAGAAAACAGGTCAGTCAAAAAGACTGAGTAAGCCCTGCTACGATCAGTCTATAAACTAATAAAGTTAACATCATGATGGAAACTGAGATGATCATAAATAACAACATACTGGCATGATAAATCAACTACAAGATAGATAGAGGTGTCATCGCATAAAACAAGGTTAAGTTTTGCACCACGGTGTACTAGCAAACCAACATAACAGGTATTGATCCCTTAGCCCAAACTTTGGCCCAATAACATGAAGTGACCTTAATATAAGGTCCAGCCCAACGGTCTAGTCGATCGGCTCCCTATAAACCTAACACGTCAAGTATTGGTGTCCATATGGCCCACATATGGTTGTAGTTAGTCTGTGCTGGGTCCACCTTTGGGTGTATCAAGCCCTCGGGTGTCAACCCCGGACACTTAAGCAATAATGCACAGCCCTAACCTACTGGTACCCGTGCCTCGAGTTTGTCCAACACCGGACTACGTGCACGTCCGTAGCCCGCCTGAACCCGCACCGCTGTACCACTCAGCCATCGTCCTTTTGGTCGCTTACATCCGTCCAGTAATCGTGCCCCGCCCTAGCCTAGTCCTCTAGGGTTGTGATGATACCGAACTGGGATTACTGCCGGAACAGACCCGCTGCTAGGGTTTTCTAAGAGGGTTAAGTGTGATTTAACCCTTCACTAATCATGGATTAAATTGGTTAAGTGTAACTTAACCCCATTCTAATCCCTCGAACTCCCAAATTGGTTAAGTATTAGTGGACCCTGACTTAACCCTAATCATGAGGCATTAATTAATTTAATGCACCTTAACCTCTCACATTAGACCTTGTTGTGGTTACTAGTTAGGCCGGGCGGGTCCGGGTAGGTTTACACCACAACTCAGGCTAACCTCGGGTTTTGGCACCACATGACCAACTTCTCACATTGGGTCCTATTGTTTGTAGCCACTAGTTAAGCCGGTCGGTTCCGGGTAGGATTACGCTACAAACTCAACCCAACCTCGAGTTGGCCACACTTATGTTTTCTAAGTGTCATGTCCACTTTATTTTCAAACCATCATTACAAGTCAACAAATGCTTGGGTAGACCTAACTTAATAGGTAAATTCCCAAGGGGTAGACCTAACTTAATAGGTAAATTCCCAATCTTATATTTTCATGTATTTTAAGTTTACCCAAACCCCCAACGTCATTCTATCGCTTACATATTCGTAATAACGCATAAAGGATAGGAAGAGGGAACTTGGCACAACATACATGATGAACTTGCTTATCACAACAAACATGCATAACATGTTAGACTTGCATAACTTAGCATAGTGAACTTGCATTTTACCATAAACATGCATAACTTGTCAAACATGCACAACTTGCCATTTTTAAACTTGCATAAGCATGCATAACTTGTCAAACATGCACAACTTGTCATTTTAAACTTGCATAAGCATGCACAACTTGTCAAACATGCATAACATGGCATAATGAACTTGCATGAACATACATAACTCATTCCACTTGCAAATCATGGCTTAGTAAACTTGCATAAACATGCATAACTCATTTAACTTGCAAATCATGGCTTAGCAAACTTGCATAAACATGCATAACTCATTTAACTTGCAAATCATGACTTAGTAAACTTGTATAAACATGCATAACTCATTTAACTTGCAAATCATGACTTGGTAAACTTGCATAAACATGCATAACTCATTTAACTTACAAATCATGACTTAGTAAACTTGCATAAACATGCATAACTCAATAAACTTGCAAATCATGGCTTAGCAAACTTGCATAAACATGCATAACTCATTTAACTTGCAAATCAAGGCTTAACAAACTTGCATAAACATGCATAACTCAATAAACATACATAAATCCCAACTTGCATCACATATTAACTTTAGAGTTTCTAAAATGAAGGTAAGAGGGCTTACAAATATTATGAAGACACAAATCTACTAATAAAGATTGAGAAGCCCCTTATGCAAGCATAAAACCCAAAACAAAGCTCCAATAAGAAACAAAACCCCAAAAACTCTAGCTTAGCAAATGAAACTTGCAACTTGATGATGTATGCAAGTTAATGATCATTCATACAACTTAGAAATGCTTGTATGAACATCAAAATCTTTATAGGAATAATTCATGAAGAGGGTGGAGGCCATGAGAGTTTGGATTTTGGCATAGTTTTGTTGCTAGAATGAATAATAGGGTTTTAGGGTAGGATTAGAGGCTTATTTATAGAAGATTAGAGTGTTTTTAGCCCTAGGATTAACCCTAGATGAGTTTTGGCCCGTCAGATTTCGGAATCCTCTAGAAGCAAGCCACAAGACCCAGCCCAAATCAAAATGGTGCGCCAGGAAACATTGCCTGGCTACCCCCTGTCGACAGGGCTGTCGACAGGGCAGTCGACATGCTAAGACCCCTGTCGACAGGCCTGTCGACATGGGGTCCTGGGCGGGAATTTTTCCCGCCTGCCCAGTTTGCCCTAATTTCTGTTTTTAATTTGAAATTTAAATCTGTTTATACTTAGGAATTTTCTGAAAACTTCAATGGGCCTTAACTGGGTCATACGGACTCCGATTTCCGAAAACTCGGACTCTATTTCGCGTATTTTTCCGAGACGAACGCAATGGCATAGCCCGTTTCCCTTGATTCACATTTTATAATTAAATTCTGCCTCAATTTACGTTATAACAGGTTATTTGAAAATACGGGTTGTTACATTCTCCCCTCCTTAAAGGATTTCGTCCCCGAAATCTTCAAGTTAGGAAGAACATATCCTACCATCCAATCATCCATCTACTCAAAGCATCATCCACGAGCAATCATTGTCCTTACAAGATTCTAAATGCTGGATGAACATATGCAAAAGTGTGTGTATATGTACTTACCTAATGCAAAAATCAGGCGGTTACTGATACAGTAAACCTCCTTAATGCATATGTATGTAAATCAGGCGGTTACTGATACAGTAAACCTCCTTAATGCATATGTATGTCAGTGAAATGAATCCATATGTATGCAAATTCCTAACATAATGTATAATATCTACATGCGTGCTCAATCATACATCCATATGCAACATCCATGTGATAGCATACGAATTTCATCCAAGAATAAGCATAAACACTCATGCACATGCAATATGAGGAGTGTGTGAGCCGATCTAGTGCCTAATCGTGTATAATGCATCCACGAGCAACCACTTGCAAACACTTGCAACCACTTGCAACCATCAAGCATAACATGTTTCAAATACATGTTTCATCCAAAGGGTTTCTACCTAAGGTTCTCATGACAAGATCGACACGATAAACTAGATAAACTAGATAAACTCCTTTTTGGATTACAAGAAATCCATTCAAACTTTGACATATAGTACTAACCGATGAGTCTTAACCCCCTTATGGAGTTTACAACGGAAATAAGATCGAGAATGGGACCGAGAGGATATATACAAAAGATAACTTGCAAGCAAGCTCCACAGGAAAACGAGGATCAAGGATGCACTCTTAAAAAGAGATATGATGCGCGTATCTAGTCTTCACTCTTCTTAATCACGTTTCCTTGAGCTTAACTCCATTGTGCTTTGTCTATCTTTCACTTCATGATTCCTTGGCTTCCTAACTCCTATTTCCCAAATTCGAGTTGGAACTCATTTCATTATCGCCTCTCGTCTTTCTTCCTTCTGTATACTTGGCTTAAACATACTATAACCTCATGATTTCATGCAAGCTCTCCAAAATTCACTAGTGAATCCTGGATCTCGTCTATTTACTATAAAGTATTCCATGCAGCAGAACTTTTCTTGAAAATACCAATCCACGTTGCCAATTGCCCTTATAAACGTGATTTCCTATAACTCATGCTTAATCGAAATGAACCATCCGCCTATAGACCATACCTAGATTCAGTTGCCTACCCCTGGCTTCCTGTAGGCTATTTCAAAACTGGCCAACTTCTTGAGGGTAAACCGTTGCTAATCATGATGCAGTCCTCTCGCTCTTCACTGGACTGAAATGAGCACTCTTCGTGAGTCTACCTATTATGACCCTCATACCCGTATTCCCTTTCTTTGATCTAGGTAGTCCATCCACATAATCTATCGAGATGTTTTCACACTTCCCTTGCGAAACCCCCAATAGAGGTAATGGCCCACTGGGCTTCTATGACTTGGCCTTAGCCTGGTGGCACAACATGCATCCTGAGACCAACTCGGCCACCTCCTCGAGTGATGCGCATTTTCAAGAACCTTCTTTACCAAGTCTTTCACATAATCTCTCATCGTGCCTTAGTCATCCCTTGTCATCTATAATATATCTAGTGAGGTGACTTAACATTTCGCCTCGAATCATCTGGTCCATGTTCTTGACTAACTGCGGGTCTTCTCCCTGCGAAACCCCCTTCTTGATCCAGAAGAGTAAGTCTAAGCTCCGGGAATGCTAACTAACTAGCCAAACTGAGGAGGCTTCTTACTTCAATTGCCCTCCTCAGAGTTTTCCGGTTTTAAACCGCAACCACTTTAGCGGAATCCACCGCTAAGCCTTACTTAGGAGCTATGTGCCCAAGAAATCCAACTTCTTTCCTCCAAAGTGACATTTGGAGAACTTGACCTTCCACTGGTGGCTCTAAGCGTATCCATCTCCTCCTTGAGATGTATAGCATGTTCTTCCTCGTTCTTTTGAGGAGATCAAAATATCGTCTATGACGACCATGACAAACTTGTTCAAGGACTCCCTAAACACCCTACCCATCCAGTTTACGTAATATGCGGGTGCATTCGTCAAACCAAATAGTATGACTAGCCCTTCTAAAACCCATCTAGAGTCCTAAACGCAGTCTTGTCAATTCCATCCTCAGCCATCCTAAGCTGATGGAATCCGGTAGCTAGATCAAAAGAAAACAGATGCTCCTACAAGCTGATCAAACAAATCATTGATCCCTGGTACCGGTTATCTATTCCTCTCACGATAATCAACACATAAGCGAAACAAACTGTCCACATCAGTAACGAATACTACTGGAGCACCCTACTCGAAAATGCCTCGTCTCAGGAAGTTCTTCTCAAGCAACTCCTTGACTTTCTTTCTTAACTCTCATCTCGTGAGGTCATGTGCCTAACCGGCCACGAAACTGGCTTGGTATTACCAACCAGATAATGCGGGAATCTATCCCATGTTTAAGGGTAACCCCTTTACTTCACCCAAGATATCAGGATATTCTCGGACCACCCTCACCGATTGCAAACTATCGATAGATGAGTCGAGGGATTTCAAGATAACATAACATGACGGGACCCATAGGGTTGCTAGAAATTTCTAGGGTATTACCGAGGCGAGTTATGAGCCCCACACCCTATATACAAAAACCCAGAATGGCTCCAAAACAGGACAACCATTCCATGCCCAAAACCAACCCATATCCCCTGAAACCGAGAATATAAACATCCCATGAGAATTCTATACTCAAGATAGAAATTTCCAAATCCACTCAGACCACAGACGAACGGGCAGAACCCCCAATTGGATTTGAAACACATACGGGATCATCAACTAGACTAGTACTTAGGTGCAAAACTTTCAACTAGATCAGATGAAATAAAACTATGCGATGTGCCAGAATCGAACAAAGTTCGAACAGGAAAAATCAGAAAATGCAAACAAGATTTTCAACAGAAACACTACCTCTATCATAAGCTGGAAGAACGATGTTGAGGGGATGAACTCGCCCTCCAGATAGTCCTGCACACTGAGTCTGACCTTGCCCTTGTTTCCTCGGGCAATCCTTGTTGAGATGTCCAAACTCACCACAATGAAAGCATTCGCCCCGCTTTCTCTTCTCCTTCTTCCTACATTCCCTGGCTATATGTCCAACCTTACCACAGAAGTTACATTTCATATTCTTGCCCCGCTTCCCGGAATTTACTCTCTTGCCTTGAGACTCATTCGCCTTGACCTCTTTCTTTTCATGGTTATCTTCTTCTTGAAGTAGGGCCATATTCACCAAATTCTCGAAAGTCGCCCCCAAGGGTATATGAGACATGGCCAAACCATGTAATGGCTCGTTTAATCCTTGAGCAAAGTGTAGGGCCTTCTTCTGAGCTGTATTAACCAAGTCTAAATCGACACGAGTCAGTTGATTAAACTTATCTATGTATTCCCTAATAGTCATGTCCCCTTGCTTCAGTAATAAGAACCTCAGTCCAAACCTTCCTCTAAAGTCATCCCAAGTCTCGATTGGCCTAGTAGCGGTGGTGACTACCCACCAACGTGCAGCTTCTTCCTTTAGCAACCATACTGCCAATAAAACCTTCCTGCGGTCACCTATATCAAAGGTGGCTAAAAGATCTTCGGTCTCTTTCAACCAATTCCTTGCCTCTACTAAAGTCTCGGTTCCAAAGAAATTCTTGCAACCCATCATCTTAAAGTTCTTACAAGTTTCCGCAAAATCCGCTTGTGGAGGCTGAGGGAGAAGAGGAACATCAGCTATGGAAGGAGGAGGAGGAGGAACAGCGGCCTTGACTGGAAAGGCAACACTAGAGACACCCGGGACCGGTGCCGTGACTTCCAAGTACCGACGAAACCAATCGGGTATTGTTACCCCTTCGGGCAAGATGAGATTATCAGACATGCTGGAAACGAAAAGAAAAGAGTTCAAACGAGGGATCAAAGGATAGTGCTAATGGCTTTTTGGGGAATAGCCTTTTAAAAATAACTAGACTTTTCTTTGGAAAATACTTTATACTTGGTTTTGAAAATAGTTTTTCTTTTCAAAAGTTTTAAAAAAACCTTTTTATCCCTTCTCGTAAACCATATGCTCTGATACCAAATGTAACACCCCACCTCCGCCAGGGTGGCTCTTGCAAGCAACTCCGACTTTGGTGGGGCGTTTTTAAAACAAGGTAAACATGCATAATGATATAGCAAGGCAGGACATGACATATATATATGTAAATAAACAAAGTAAGTAGATAAAACAGCGGAAGATTTTTAAACCATTTCAAAACACAAGTCTGGTACATCAAAATATCAATTTCCCAAAATTACAAGTCTAGATAAATACATCATCTGATAAACTGAAATACATAAGTACTATCCCCAAATAAGAGTAATAAACCATAGCGGCTCAAGTCCAAAGCATACTTGAGCTATCCAAGGAAGCAGCTAAAATCCAAGCTAGGCTCCTGTATTCCCTCCCTGAGAACCTGGGGGGGAAATGGAAGAAAAGAGGCGAAAGAAAACAGGTCAGTCAAAAAGACTGAGTAAGCCCTGCTACGATCAGTCTATAAACTAATAAAGTTAACATCATGATGGAAACTGAGATGATCATAAATAACAACATACTGGCATGATAAATCAACTACAAGATAGATAGAGGTGTCATCGCATAAAACAAGGTTAAGTTTTGCACCACGGTGTACTAGCAAACCAACATAACAGGTATTGATCCCTTAGCCCAAACTTTGGCCCAATAACATGAAGTGACCTTAATATAAGGTCCAGCCCAACGGTCTAGTCGATCGGCTCCCTATAAACCTAACACGTCAAGTGTTGGTGTCCATATGGCCCACATATGGTTGTAGTTAGTCTGTGCTGGGTCCACCTTTGGGTGTATCAAGCCCTCGGGTGTCAACCCCGGACACTTAAGCAATAATGCACAGCCCTAACCTACTGGTACCCGTGCCTCGAGTTTGTCCAACACCGGACTACGTGAACGTCCGTAGCCCGCCTGAACCCGCACCGCTGTACCACTCAGCCATCGTCCTTTTGGTCGCTTACATCCGTCCAGTAATCGTGCCCCGCCCTAGCCTAGTCCTCTAGGGTTGTGATGATACCGAACTGGGATTACTGCCGGAACAGACCCGCTGCTAGGGTTTTCTAAGAGGGTTAAGTGTGATTTAACCCTTCACTAATCATGGATTAAATTGGTTAAGTGTAACTTAACCCCATTCTAATCCCTCGAACTCCCAAATTGGTTAAGTATTAGTGGACCCTGACTTAACCCTAATCATGAGGCATTAATTAATTTAATGCACCTTAACCTCTCACATTAGACCTTGTTGTGGTTACTAGTTAGGCCGGGCGGGTCCGGGTAGGTTTACACCACAACTCAGGCTAACCTCGGGTTTTGGCACCACATGACCAACTTCTCACATTGGGTCCTATTGTTTGTAGCCACTAGTTAAGCCGGTCGGTTCCGGGTAGGATTACGCTACAAACTCAACCCAACCTCGAGTTGGCCACACTTATGTTTTCTAAGTGTCATGTCCACTTTATTTTCAAACCATCATTACAAGTCAACAAATGCTTGGGTAGACCTAACTTAATAGGTAAATTCCCAAGGGGTAGACCTAACTTAATAGGTAAATTCCCAATCTTATATTTTCATGTATTTTAAGTTTACCCAAACCCCCAACTTCATTCTATCGCTTACATATTCGTAATAACGCATAAAGGATAGGAAGAGGGAACTTGGCACAACATACATGATGAACTTTCTTATCACAACAAACATGCATAACATGTTAGACTTGCATAACTTAGCATAGTGAACTTGCATTTTACCATAAACATGCATAACTTGTCAAACATGCACAACTTGCCATTTTTAAACTTGCATAAGCATGCATAACTTGTCAAACATGCACAACTTGTCATTTTAAACTTGCATAAGCATGCACAACTTGTCAAACATGCATAACATGGCATAATGAACTTGCATGAACATACATAACTCATTCCACTTGCAAATCATGGCTTAGTAAACTTGCATAAACATGCATAACTCGTTTAACTTGCAAATCATGACTTAGCAAACTTTCATAAACATGCATAACTCATTTAACTTGCAAATCATGACTTGGTAAACTTGCATAAACATGCATAACTCATTTAACTTACAAATCATGACTTAGTAAACTTGCATAAACATGCATAACTCAATAAACTTGCAAATCATGGCTTAGCAAACTTGCATAAACATGCATAACTCATTTAACTTGCAAATCAAGTCTTAACAAACTTGCATAAACATGCATAACTCAATAAACATACATAAATCCCAACTTGCATCACATATTAACTTTAGAGTTTCTAAAATGAAGGTAAGAGGGCTTACAAATATTATGAAGACACAAATCTACTAATAAAGATTGAGAAGCCCCTTATGCAAGCATAAAACCCAAAACAAAGCTCCAATAAGAAACAAAACCCCAAAAACTCTAGCTTAGCAAATGAAACTTGCAACTTGATGATGTATGCAAGTTAATGATCATTCATACAACTTAGAAATGCTTGTATGAACATCAAAATCTTTATAGGAATGATTCATGAAGAGGGTGGAGGCCATGAGAGTTTGGATTTTGGCATAGTTTTGTTGCTAGAATGAATAATAGGGTTTTAGGGTAGGATTAGAGGCTTATTTATAGAAGATTAGAGTGTTTTTAGCCCTAGGATTAACCCTAGATGAGTTTTGGCCCGTCAGATTTCGGAATCCTCTAGAAGAAAGCCACAAGACCCAGCCCAAATCAAAATGGTGCGCCAGGCAACATTGCCTGGCTACCCCCTGTCGACAGGGCTGTCGACAGGGCAGTCGACATGCTAAGACCCCTGTCGACAGGCCTGTCGACATGGGGTCCTGGGCGGGAATTTTTCCCGCCTGCCCAGTTTGCCCTAATTTCTGTTTTTAATTTGAAATTTAAATCTGTTTATACTTAGGAATTTTCTGAAAACTTCAATGGGCCTTAACTGGGTCATACGGACTCCGATTTCCGAAAACTCGGACTCTATTTCGCGTATTTTTCCGAGATGAACGCAATGGCATAGCCCGTTTCCCTTGATTCACATTTTATAATTAAATTCTGCCTCAATTTACGTTATAACAGGTTATTTGAAAATACGGGTTGTTACAGGAAACCGACCAGAGTCGTAAAACCCTCCCTAGTGCACCTAGCTCGATCCTCGAGCACCACATAAGTGGTTGATCTTACGTATGCACATGATAAGCTCTTAGCATGCCATTTCGGATTTCGAAACCGTGCCACTATTACCACGACGCAAAGTCCTTAACCGCTGGGCTACTGCTGCAGACTTTTTTAACCTAGTTACATATTAATATTTATTGACTAACATCACAGACTTTACTGTTTTAGCAGTGTGGAAGTATTGCACTCCTATATTATACATTTGAATCTTTGATTTCTATGAATAAATCTGCTGCGTTGAGTTTAGCGGAACATTAATTCCGATGTTGAATTTTCTATTTTCAGGGTTGATTTGTCAATTGCTTTAGGAGATCTACCACATTAAATATGATTTGATGGACTCCTTTCTTAATAAAGATACTATTAACATGATACCACAATCAAGCGATGAGAAGAACATTAAGGTATAGCCATCAGAAGAACATTAAGGTATAGCCATCACTGCATGATTATCACACAGGTGTAATAGATAAAATGATGGATGTTACCAGCATCATTGGTAAAATTATATTTATTCTCTCACTAGAAGCATCTTTCTAATATTTGAAAGAGAAGGTAACAAAATTTAACAATTTAGCATAAGCGGTATCAATCTATGATTATGAAGTTGTGGCCAACGCAATCAAATGGGTGATTTTAGAAGAGTTGGTTTGGCCATGGCAGAGGTGAGCTGGATGGTTACTGTTAATTCTGCAGCAGGATGTATTGAGTAATGATTTCTGTATTGCCATATATACATGTATATAGTGCAGTTGTAAGAGTTATTATTCTACTATGTTAGAGTATGGATAAGCTCATTTTTACGTGCTTATGTTGTTAAGATTTCGAATGTCGAAATACAAAACTATAAACTACTGTAACTTAAGGGTATACTTTTTTTTTGAATTTTTTCGGGGGAAAATTGAATGGAGCTGTAAAACCCCCTAGTGCACCTAGCCCGGTCCGCGGATACCACATAAGTGGTTTATCTTAACGTATGCATATCATAAACCCTTAGTATACTTATTACAAGAAGTGTCTCATATTTACATAGTTTGAGCATCAATTTCCATCTTATATTTAATATATGAAGGAGATATATTTTACATTAAGTAATTACCAAGGTTAAGTTAATTAATTGTGTATTTTTTTTCTCCATTTAACGGAAAATGTAGGAAGACATAAGTTGGATAAAATGACTAAAAAGCACACATTTGCTCTATGGTCAGACATACAAGGAATTGATACTAAGACTTTAACTAGTTAATTTTTATCATAAAAAACAGCTGATCATGGTCATTTGTTTTACATATTTTCCATCTTGGGAAAATACATTTTTAACCTTTGCAGGGGTACTCTTTGTTTAAATTCACCATGCTCTTATTGTATCTGTAACTTTACTAACCGTAAACTCTTACCGCATATGTAAGTGTAACACTACTCCAGCTTAATTATTCAGGTATCAATAGCTTAGAAATATTTAGCAGCTTCAATTCTAGATTATTGATGGTGAAAAATGGTTTCCTGGGTTAAGCTACTCCAAATACACTTTTAAGTCATTGCCGCTTCAGGTTATATTGGATATTCCGGAGGAGTTATGGGAGCAAGACATCATTTGTGCTGTTGCTAGCGTGTTAGGAGTCCCCGTTAGGACTGATGCATTCACTGAGAATATTTTGAAGAATAAGTATGCTCGGGTTCTTATTGACGTTAAAGCTCCGTTTAATTTCCCAAAAGCAGTGAATGTGGACTTCTTTAATGGAAGGTCGTTGAGTGTTGCGGTGGTGTACGAGTATAAACCACCATGTTGTGATGTTTGTTGCGCTTTTGGTCACTCTAGATCTCAGTGCAGTGGTTTGAACATGGTTTGGATGGCCAAGAGGCGCTCCCTACAGCCTTGTGCCAGTGTGTCCCATCTCTACTGCAGTTTCGCCTGCTGTTGCTCCCTGTCGTGCAACTTCGGTTTCCATGCCGTGTGCCAGCATTGCAACTGCTCTCGCTGCTAGCTCGTCTTCTTCGCAGGATTGCGTCCGTGCCAAGGTTTCTGCCCGTGTGCATGATGTTCTCTCATAGCCTTCATCCCCCCACTTGCCATGCCGTGCAGCCCATGATGGCCTGCCTTGGTCTATCTGGTTCAAATGCTTTGGGGCTTGCTTTTTAAACTGACTGATGCTGTTGATGATGCCCACAAGTCTCCTCTTTCTATGTTTCATGACTCACAACTTGCTGCTGCAAATGCTTTGGCGTCACTTGCTTTCTTTAATGTTCCCCTTGCGCTGTGTGATGCATCTATTCCTTCACATGGCCCAGATGCTCTTGCCCTGTCTGATGGTTCCAACTTGGAGTGTACGGTCTCTAATGCTTTGTTGACTTCTTCTTCTGCTCTCACTTCTGGTGCTTTGGATATGGCCATCGCCTGCTAGCTTCTATATCCTTTGTTCTAGCGACAATATTTCTCAGGAGGAAGTCATCTTTAAATTTGGGAGGGTAATGGACCTTAAATATGGTCCAGTTACTCGCAACTATGCTATGGAGCGATGTCGTAAGCATATTATTGACACTCAATCCTTTTTCCATATTCTTGATTCCGAAGCTGGTGCTTTTGACGTTCTGGTTGAATCTGCCTTTAAGCGTCAGCAGACGGATGGATGCTTTGTATTCCGGTTATCACCGGATCGATTTAAAATCTGATTGGTGTAGGTTGTGGGCGATGGTTTCGGTAGGCTTTTGGCTGTAGGTCGTACTGATGTTTTCATTCCTTGAAGACCTATCCTCTATTGTCTTTTATTTCCTGTTTTTTTTTTTTTAATTATTTCCTTGAGCCGAAAATCTCATTGTGGAAATACATTTCTTTTATTAATATATATATATATATATTTACGCCCCATCAAGTTATGATTATGTATGTTATGAATTCAGTGATGAGCTCCTTTGTTTATGCTTATCATATGGACAATGTCAACACTTCTTGTTTTGAAGCAATTTACGCTTCATGTCTTGAAACAAATTACAAGCCATATTATTATCACATTACAAAATTTAAAATTATATCCTTTTTTAAATCATTAAATGGCAAAAATTTGAGTGTGTAGCACAAGTTCACACTAGTATTATATGAAAGCTCAATGTTTCTCTAGAGACCTTTCAGTTTCATTTCTATCAAAAAACAATACGTTGACATGTGTCAAGAGAAATAGATCAACGGTGGAAAAGTGAGTTTAAACATATGCGTCGCTTGGTTTTCTGCCGTAATGTGCCTCTTATCCACTTTCGAGTCATAATCGGAAAACTCCTCAATTAATGTTTAAAAGTTAGGATATGCTAATTGCTGTAACACTTTGGCTTTTCGTTTTCTATTTCGTCTACTCAAAAATATTTTACGCCATTATTTTTGGATGTTCATTTTCCAATCTTACTTTCATTTCCTTAACTTCCATTTTTTAATTTCTTTAGCCCATTATCATCCTTCATTTTCATTTCTCCCTTTTCTTTCATTTTCTCCTATTATACTTATCAATACTATTTTTCCGTTAAATCTAAATGAAAAGTTCACTACTTTCGTTGATTGAGATTCTTCTAGCTATGGTTATGACTTGCCTATCTTGAAGCGTGACATACATAACTTGATTCGAATAAAAATAATAAAATATCTCCTACTTTTTTAACCTTTAAATCAAAGTAGAAAGTTTGCTTTTTTTATAGGTGTTCATTTCTTCTGGCTTGGTCATAGTTATTAAATCGTCTTTTGCATTATTCATAGCATGGGTCATGATTTTGGGTTTATTGTCTTTTATTCTACTCTATATTAGCTTGACTTACATGGATTAGTTCAAAAAATTACAATGTAAGGGTGTGTTCAGTTTTTAGTTTTTTATTTTGGGTTTTCATACATATAAAAATACGAACGACACACACATATCGTGAAAAATGATTGCTTTTACAAAACGATGTTAACACACAAACAATGATATTTTTCTTATTTTAAGAAACAACGAAAGAACGATGACAAATTCATCTATCCGTCGTCCTCCCATCTCCTCCATTATCCCCTCCGCCTGTGTTTCGTCACGTTCAGTATCCTTCAAATCTTTATACCTTTCGAAATTAACGTTGAAAACTCAAAACATAAAATAAACCAAACACTACCTAATATTTTATTTTGTTCTATATTCCATAGCAAGAAAAACATAACTTAAATGTGTTCATCCTGTAGAAAGTTACTACGCTTGACTTACATCAGTTTTGCTCGCTAAAATATATCAAAAAAAAAGAAATTGAGAGAAAGTTTGATTCAGTTTCCATGTTGTTTTTATAGGCCTGTTTCTATTTATTTTAGCATTTATATATCAAATTTTCACTAATTCTTAGTTGTTACACTTTTTATTTACTCTACCATTTCATGGTATCCTCGTATTTTTATCTATTATCAATTCTATTATATAAGAAAGTCAATGAGATGTTAACTTTTTCCTTGCACCATTTTGTCTCTCCGCTCAATTCTTAGGCCCTCATCCATTTGGATGAAATTTTATAATTAGTCCACCAAAAATAAAAATAAAAACCTCAACCTTCCCTAAGATAATACATTGTAGGTAATGGCGCATTATAAGTTCTTCATTTCAAACATTCGTTGTGTACTCAAACCCTTAAGTGTTCTCAAATATATATATGTATTCCATCTACATTTATCTTTCACTTTTTACGCCGATTTCATGAAATCCTAACCCCTCTTTTCTACCCATTTTATTAGCACAAAAAATATATATGTAATTAAGGTATTAAATTTGTTGAAATAAGTCTCACATCGGGGAATTTATAAAATAATCCCTGTATAAACATTAAGAGTCCACCCTTCACATTGCCAATTGGTTTTGTGATAATCCGAGGTTCTCTAACATGGTATCAGAGCGGGTTTAATTCGTGCGCACAATGCCACACTTATCCACGTCACCCGATATAAAAGGTCCACGTGTTAGGCTCATGATATGCCACACGTGCGGGGGCGTGTTGAAATAAGTCCCACATCGGGGAATTTATAAAATAATCCATGTATAAATATTAAGAGTCCACCCTTCACATTGCCAATTGGTTTTGTGATAATCCGGGGTTCTCTAACAAAATTTTCCTTGATCGCTCTCATGTTATATCCTCGATTCTCTTTGATCTACATGTGTTATTTTCATTTAAGCCTGTCATGTTTCTTTTTATTTTTCTCTAAAAGACAAAAGAATTAAGTTACAAAAATTGATGATGAAATTTGTATTTGTTTAATTTCATTTATTATTTCATTTAATAGTATATTATCTATGATAAGCTACTAAAAGGTTATTCAAGCACACTCTAAATTTTTTAATCATATTTTTATTTCCCTTCTTTTGTAGTACAATTATTTTCGTTCATCATTTCAGGCATGCTCTTCTCCTCTCAAAAAAATTAGTGGATCAAAAAGATGAATTAATTCGTATTTCAGGTAGTGTGGAGCACAAAAAACTAAGTTATTCCCTAATTTGTTATCCTCTTATTTAGCATTCTTTAATCAATCTTTAAGTATTTTTTATGTATTTCTTTCTGAAGTTATGATGTATTCTATATTGTTTTGTTGTTTTAGGTCTTGAACAATCTCTATGGGTTTTTATCAATGCTTTTTGGTCCATTTCTACTACCTAAAATCTTTTTTGGTAAATGTTTATTTGTTAATTGGATTAGAATTTGATATGCCTAAATATGCACTTATTTATACATTTGTGATACTTAATTATTTTTATTGATAAATTAACGACAACAAATATTTGTAACAACGATCAAGGACACACATTTGTATCTATTCCATGTTACAAAGGAAATTCAAAAATTATACCAAAGATAGATTTAGTTTAATATTAAAATTTTAGTCAACTAATTTTTTTTTCTCAATCATCCTTAGCTCACATCAGTAATTCTTTTTAATGTAGAATTTTTATTTTCATTTAATTCCTCATTTTTCTATATGATTTTTCTAAAATTCTAAAGTATTTAATTGCAAAATTTAATAGTTGAAACATGATTGGGAAACTTTAATAACAATCTATGCTACATGCATGCTCATTATTTCATCTAATGTATTATATTCTACACAAAATAATATATTTGACTGTTAGCATTCTTATTCATCATTTTTCTTTGACTCATATCATCAATTCTCCATGATTTAGAGATATATTTTCATTCAAGCCCTTATTATATTCCCTTTTACTTTTTTGTAATGACATTAGCATTAAACTACAAAGTTTAATGAATAAAATATGTATTGGTTTTGTAGTCCGCTAAGCTAAAGTTATTCTTTCATTTAATAGCATATACATTGTTTATCTATTATATTGTACAAAAAGTCAACTGTTGGACTTTCTAACTCCTCTTTTTACATTTACTCCCACATCAAATGAAGCTCATACAACAAATTGAGATACAGTTTTTCAATTGAACCTTTTTGTCATTATTACAAGAAAATTGGCTATTGGTTACAATATAAAGCGGGGTTTGGTGAGTGATTGTAACCATTGATGTATACGGTATAAAAAATTAAAGACATCAACGCTGCTATACCGATCCCGCCAACATTTCCTTAGAACCTTTTTCACGTCGCCCGCTTTTCCTTTTCATCTTTCGGTAACTTATCTTTAGGGTGTAAAGTCAACCGAAAACCTAAATTAATCTTCTCTCAGAACGAAACAAAGACGGTTCTCCGTTTCAAATTCATGCGCTCGGATTTTAAATCTAATTACGAAGATTTAGGTCATTTAAGATTCTCTAGGTTCAGGAACTCACGGAGATGCCGAGCCCTAAAAGCCAAAATATCTCATAAAGATACGCTTTTGATGATACGTTGTCCTTTTATTTTGATAACTTGAGTTTTTTCTTGTTTCTGCATTAAGATGTAGTTGCTTTTCTAAAAAAAATTGCTCGTCGAATTGGATGAAAATTCTAATTTACCTAATTGTTTTCTTATCTATCAACCGTTCCCTTTTTTTTTTTTGGCAGGAGACGGATCGTTGGACTTGTATATTTCAGTGGTATAAACACCATCTCAACTACAGATTTTCTTCAAGCTGCAGCTTCCCTCAAAAATCAGGTATTCAGATAGCTGATGGTAAAAGAGCTTATAACTCAGTTACAACTTCCCTTTACACTTGGTAGATAGTGAACAAGTGTTGCAATATTCCAACGGCTTTCACAGGGCTGCTTGGGACAACTCCGATGTTCTTCAGGCCATACCATGTAACTGGTGACTCCAACGATCTCATTTTATGCAGTGACATCATTGATGCATGTTCCCTAACAACTTCCAGTAGCACTAGGTATTGTAACTACTATTTTCATTGCTAGCATCTTCGAAGAAATTACACTAAAAATATATGCGTTGTAGGCCTGTAACATTTTTATGTGGAAATGTTGGAGTTTATGCATTAGGAGCAGTACTTGCCAGTTACAGAGATGACATACCAAGTCGTGATTTTTCTTACATCTCTTCATGTTATCGTTCTTAATTTATGCAAATCTTGTTTCATTAATTGTTTCTTTGTACGATGGATTGCAGAAGATCCGACACTTCCAGCTAGGGGTGGCAATTAGACCCGACCCGATGGACCCAGACCCGACCCGGCGGGTCTCGGTTCTAGGCGGGTCGGGTTTTGTCGGGTCTAAACTATACATTTCAAAAATCTGGACCCGACCCGACCCGAGCTTCGGTTCGGGTCGGGTCGGGTTAAAGCTCGGGTCGGGTCGGTTCGGGTCCGATTGAATAATAACACTAAAAATACATATATTTCAGTGTTTTTAGGTCGGGTCTTTCGGGTTCGGGTCGATGCGGGTCGGGTTTGATCGGGTCTTGATGGTATTTTTCATCACCTAGACCCGACCCGAGACCCATCGGGTTCGGTTCGGGTTCGGGTCTTTTCGGGTCGGTTCGGTTCGGGTTTTCGGTTCTCGGTTCTAATTGCCAGCCCTACTTCCAGCTGGACCTGAAGACGGTGGATCTGAAATGCCGTTCGCGCTTCCTCATGGCAGAGCTGGTTTTCTTTATGCTGCACTTTTCATTAAAAAATATCTCGGGTCAAGAAGTGTTCCTGCCAGTGTAGCTAATCCCATTGTATACGCAGTTCTCGCTGGAGATCGAGTCGCATCTTCTGATAGTGTGTACCGAACTTTAATGTATAGGTGGCATAACACAAGGTATTTGGGATCTATTCATGGTTTGGTTGGAATAATGCACGTCTTGCTTCATTTCAAGCTGAGGATGGCAGATCAAAATTGATAGGATCGATTAGGGGTTACTTCAAGCTACACCCACAATATCACAAACAAGACAATCAATCAACACACCATTCAAATAAAAAAAGATACGATGAAAATAAAATAGCAAGACACAAGATTTTATACGTGGAAAACCTCTTCGATATGAAGAGTAAAAACCACGAGACCTCTTAAGGAGTCTACCCTCTTCTCTTATTGATAAACCAAAAAGGGAAAACAGCCCCAAAATATTTACAAAATATTCGCTTCTAATCACCGGAATCCAAAAACAATAAGAGATGAAAAAAGGTGTAAGAGAACACCCTATGTGTGCACTTCAGGCCAGCGGTGAATCGAGCAAGAATAAAGCTCAATCTTGAAGACCAAAACACCTTGAAGAAGATGATAAATGACCAAAAACTGCTACTGCCTTATGTGACCAGATCTGGTTATATTAACCCTCTTTTCTTTTAATGTGCATACCAAAAATGTGAGTAATCTCCCAATGTCTTTCCTGAAAAGAAAAGATATTGTTGCACAAAAGGCATGCTCGCACAACAAATCTGGGAAAAAAACAAAACCAATAAATCTCACCCACAAATTAAGCATGGCCTGCATAAAAAGATATGCTAAATATGCCTGCATAAAATTATGCCAAATATGCCTGCATAAAATTACGCCAAATATGCCTGCATAAAATTATGCCAAATATGCCTGCATAAAATTATGCCAAATATGGGCTGGAATACCCAACAATCTCCCCCTCCAGCCCAACTTGGGGAAGATGTGCATGCTTCAATCATCATTTGAAACTCATTCCCACAAGCTTGCTACAAACATCAAGCTTGTTTTCTGGAACCACTTTAGTCAACATATCTGCACCATTCTTGTTTGTATGAATTTTCTTTAACTTGAGCATATTTTCTTCAATCACATTTCTTAACCAATGATATCGAACATCAATATGCTTAGTGCATGCGTGATACATGGAATTCTTGCTCAAATCCATAGCACTCTGACTATCACAGAATACTATATACTCTTCTTGTTGCAAACCCAACTCTTGAAGGAACCTCTTCAACCAAAGCATCTCTTTACTTGCTTCCACAGCTGCTATATACTCTGCCTCAGTTGTAGATAAAGCCACACACTTTTGTAACTTGGATTGCCAAGAAATGGCTCCTCCTGAAAATGTGAACACATAACCTGAGGTAGATTTTCTACTATCAATATCACCAGCCATGTCTGCATCTGTATACCCCTCAAGAACATGTTTGCTACCTCCAAAACATAAGCAAAATCTAGAAGTACCACGCAAATATCTGAAAATCCACTTTACTGCATCCCAGTGAACTTTACCAGGATTGGATAAGTATCTACTCACCAAACCAACAGAATGTGCAATATCTGGCCTAGTGCACATCATAGCATACATCAATGAACCAACTGCAAATGAATAAGGAATAGAAGACATACTTGCTTTTTCCTTCTCCGTTGTTGGACAATCCCTCTTACTTAGCATAAAATGAGATGCGAGTGGTGTACTAACCGGCTTAGCATGCTTCATATTGAACCTTTTAAGAACATGTTCAATATATTTTTCTTGAGATAACCACAACTTCCTAGCTTTTCTATCACGAACAATCCCCATGCCTATGATTTGCTTTGCAGGACCCATGTCCTTCATGTCAAATGACTTGGACAAATCTTTCTTCAAGTTGCTAATCAATTCTAAGTTTTGTCCAACTACCAACATGTCATCCACATATAAAAGAAGAATAATGAAGATATCGCCAGGAAACTTTCTAAAATACACACAAGGATCTGCAACAGTCCTCTTGTAACCATTGCTTGTCATAAATGAATCAAATTTGTGATACCACTGCCTTGGTGCTTGCTTAAGTCAATAAAGACTATTCTTCAACTTGCAAACAAGTTTTTCTTGTCCCTTTTCTTCAAATCCTTCAGATTGTTCTATGTAGATTTCTTCCTGCAAATCACCATGTAAAAATGCGGTTTTTACATCAAGTTGTTCCAATTCAAGGTCACAACTTGCTGCTAAACCCAAAATGGTTCTGATAGAAGTCATCTTGACAACTGGTGAAAAAATCTCATCAAAATCAATGCCCTTTTTCTGATTGCATCCTTTGACTACCAATCTAGCTTTGCGCTTTACTATCTTCTCACCATCTTTCTTGTTCTTGAAAACCCACTTGTTTTTCAAAACTTTCTTGCCTTTTGGAAGTTTCACTAGCTCAAAAGTCTGATTCTTCATCAAAGAATCCATCTCCTCTTTCATAGCCTCAAGCCAAAGATTCTTGTCTCGACTAGACAACACTTCTTGGAAGCTCTCGGGCTCACCATCAGCTGTAACTAAGATATAATCTGTGCTTGGATATCTTGTAGATGGTTTATGTTCTCTGGTTGACCTTCTAACTTGAGCATCATCCACTTGTGGGGCAATTTGCTCCCCCTTCTCACAAGCCACTTCTCCATTTGGTTGAGCTTCATCATGAACATCATCAAAATGTGCATCATCAAGTTGTGCATCATCAACACCTTCATGTGTTGCATCAAGATCAGCCTGTATTGGCTGTTCAACAAAACCACGAGTAGGGGACAAAGAAACATCAGTAATATCAATAAAAAAATCTGAGCTAGTATGATACCTTGCACTCAAAAGTTCTGCACCTTTTTCATGCTCAAAGAACACTACATCTCTGCTTCTTACTACCTTTCCTTTTTCTGGATCATATAGTCTGAACCCATACTCTTCATCACCATAGCCAACAAAAACACATGGATTAGTCTTGGAATCCAGCTTTGACCTTTGGTCTTTTGGCACATGCATGTATGCCTTGCATCCAAATACTCTAAGATGTGTATATACAAGATCACATCCCTTCCATGCTCTCTCTGGAATGTCAAGCCCCAATGGAATAGATGGAGAACTGTTGATCAGATAAACTGATGTATTCACTGCTTCAGCCCAAAATGACTTTGGTAGATCGGACATCTTCAACATGCATCGCACCTTCTCCACAATGGTTCTATTCATCCTCTCAGCTACACCAATGTGTTGGGGAGTGCCTGGAACTGTCTTCACATGTCGAATACCATATTGCGCACAATAATTCTTGAACTCATGTGAGGTATACTCTCCACCATTGTCTGTACGAAGACACTTCAACTTGCTTTCTGTCTCCCTTTCCACCATAACATGAAACTTCTGAAAAGTTTCAAACACTTGGCTTTTGGTCTTCAAAATGTAAATCCATGTCTTTCTAGTAGCATCATCAATAAAAGTGACAAAATATTTGTTGCCACCATTGGATTCAACCTCAATAGGACCACATACATCCGAATGTACAAGCTCCAACTTAGCCTGCTTTCTTGTAGACTTTCTAGCAAAAGAAGCTCTATGTTGTTTTCCTGCTAAGCAATGATCACAAGGGTTAAGAGAAATTGTAGTATTGACAGGAATAATAGATTTACCTGCTAAATATTTCAAACCCTTTTCACTCATGTGTCCCAATCTTCGATGCCACAAATTAGGAGAATCTTTTTCTTCCACTGCATTGAGCTCACCAAAACATATAGTCAAATATGTCTTGTACAAAGAACAACACAACTCGCCTCTTGCAATTATCATGGATCCCTTGGATAATTTCCACTTGCCACTCTCAAATGTGTGACGAAAGCCTTCTTGATCAAGAATATGAGCTGAAAGCAAATTAAGACGTAAATCCGGAATATGGCGTACACCTTTCAATGTAAGCATGCATCCAACAATAGTCTTCACACGAATATCACCTATCCCAACAATGCTTGATGAACTCTAGTTACCCATTTTGACACTGCCAAAATCACCTGCTTGATAATTCAAAAAATACTCTCTCTTAGGAGCACAATGATATGAAGCACCTGTATCAACCAGCCACTCAGAATCTGTACTGCTAACATGATGACATTCACTAGTTGCACAAATTAAAGTGACATCATCATCACTTTTAGAGGCTACTGCTGCAACATTTTTATCATCGCCTTCTTTCTAAAAATCATTCTTCTTCCCATGTTCTCTTTTCCAACGAAAGCAATACTTTTTAATATGGTCAGGCTTCTTGCAATAGTTGCATATGAAGTGATTCTTTCCATCACTAGACTTGGATCTTCCTCTTGAGTTATCACGGCCTTTGGGTCCTTTGCTCTTGCTTCTTCCTCTATTCTCCACAACAAGAGCTTGTGAATTGTCAACTCCAATCTCCTTTCTTCTAATTTCTTCATTAAACATGCTTTCTTTGATCACATCCAAAGATAGCACACCATCTGGAGCTGAATTACTAATGGTCACAACTAAAGTTTCCCAACTATCTGGCAAAGAACTCAATAAGAACAAAGCTTGCAATTCATCACCAAAAATGATCTTCATAGTTGTCAACTTGTTAATAATGTCTTGGAAATCACTAAGATGCTCAGAAACTGACTTTCCACCTTTCAACTTTAGATTAACAAGCCTTTTAATCAATGAAGTTTTGTTATGGGCGGTTTTCCTCTCATACAAACCTTCTAATTTCTTCCACAAATCATATGGATCGGTCTCTTGTGACACATGGTTAAAAATGCTAATGTCAACCCATTGTCTAATGGTTCCTAAAGTTTTCCTTTTTCAACTTTATACATTCATTCTCTTCTATTTTATCGGGTTTAGAAGGTTTAGAGATAATACCACTCGAACTAGTGACTGTTTCAATTGGGTCATGTAAATCCTTGCAATATAACAAGTCTTCCATCATAGGTCTCCAAATAGAATAGTTGGTTGATGTCAACTTAATCATTGAGCTATGACTGCTCGACTCCATAGTGTGATAAATAACCTAACTCAAGCTCTGATACCAATTTGATAGGATCGATTAGGGGTTACTTCAAGCTACACCCACAATATCACACACAAGACAATCAATCAACACACCACTCAAATAAAAAAGATATGATGAAAGTAAAATAGCAAGACACAAGATTTTATACGTGGAAAACCTCTTCGATGTGAAGAGTAAAAACCACGAGACCTCTTAAGGAGTCTACCCTCTTCTCTTATTGATAAACCAAAAAGGGAAAACAGCCCCAAAATATTTACAAAATATTCGCTTCTAATCACCGGAATCCAAAAACAATAAGAGATGAAAAAAGGTGTAAGAGAACACCCTATGTGTGCACTTCAGGCCAGCGGTGAATCGAGCAAGAATAAAGCTCAATCTTGAAGACCAAAACACCTTGAAGAAGATGATAAATGACCAAAAACTGCTACTGCCTTATGTGACCAGATCTGGTTATATTAACCATCTTTTCTTTTAATGTGCATACCAAAAATGTGAGTAATCTCCCAAATGTCTTTCCTGAAAAGAAAAGATATTGTTGCACAAAAGGCATGCTTGCACAACAAATCCGGGAAAAAGACAAAACCAATAAATCTCACCCACAAATTAAGCATGGCCTGCATAAAATTACGCCAAATATGCCTGCATAAAATTATGTCAAATATGCCTGCATAAAATTATGCCAAATATGGGCTGGAATACCCTACAAAAATGACGTAAAGGAAATAATTAGGTACTTGATAAGAAGTAGGCTTGAACATGGTGGAAACTACCCTTCAAGCGAAGGCAGTAATAAGGATCTTTTAGTGTTGTGGACTCATGGAGCAAGTGGCATTGCCCTCATGCTTTGCAAGGTCGCTCAGGTATATATGTTATGTTAGTATAAGAATAATGGATCGTATAGTTTACAAGTGATTTAACACAAAAGTGTGTGTTTCAGTTTTTTCCTAGTTAAGTTAAGTTCAGAAGTGCTTCAAGGACATATTTTTTGTGAATTAAACAACTGAATGTATGATTAACATTTTTAATAATTTGATAGTTTTAAACATTATTATTCTCAGTAGCTGTAGCATTGTTGCATCATATGTACCTCTTATGCTATGTTATTCTTAACATCATACACCAATGTTTTAGATTGTAGCTTGATCCCCCTAGACTGAGTGTTGAACTGATACAGCCTACTAAATAAACAGTTCACCTTTGTGAAGCTTTTAAGTATAATTCAAATAGTGGTATAATTATAGTCTTCCAAGTATAATTCGAATATTTTTGAGATGATTGGAACCGTTCAACTTGATGTAAAGCCTTGAGATCAAAATTTAAAGATGTCATTTACACATTTGCGGATTTGAAATTTCAGATTGGTTTACATATTAAACGTACATGTAGGATGCTTGACCTACTGGTGTATTGCCATTGTGGACATTAAAAATGTATTTTTCCTGAAAAAACATGAAAAAAATGTACGCATTTAACAAATAATGGAAGCTGAACTGGTTAAAATTTTGGGTCAAATTACCTTTTGATGATTTTATCAATTTGTTCTCATGGAATTTCAAAAAAAAAATTGTTTTGTCGTGACAATGATATATGTTTACCAAGACTTTTAGATACATGCTTAAATTCCTTGCTGCTTTTAGTAGTTAAAACGTTAATGATGTTGCCTAAACTTTCAAACGATAAATACTCTATCATATATGAACATCGAAAGGCTAGATATCAAAGTTTCAAATTTTCTTTATTTCTTACTATATCTCCTTCTCATTCTGGGATGTAGATAAACTTAACATCATCTTTTTCTTATCTCCTTTGTCTTTCATCACCTCAATATTACAATCTCCTCTGAAATATGAATCAATCTGATATCTCATTCAGAATAATGCATTTTTTTAACCTTTATATATGGATGTAAAGATAATTACTCCATCCATGTACATCTATTTACCATGCACTATCCATATAGTCATAGCTTTTGCCTTTTATTTTGATGACTGGCAACAAATTTTCAAACAAATAAATGATACCACTCAATATACGTTCAATCATTACCAAACCAATCATGTTAGTCAAGTTACCACTCTTGAAAAATGCATTTAACTCAACTTACTTTCTATGAAAACGAACATATTGTAATATCTAATTCTCTATATTTACTTTTTAGATAACTATCATTGAAAAAAAAGGATTATATAAATGTTTATTTTGGAAGCTTAAGTAAATACAAGATATGTTGTCAAGATGTACTCTAAAACAAGAGATGCTAATCTGATAAGTACACTCAATATACATTCATCTTTTCTAATGTCGTATCTGATACAAGATATCTTATTTGAAAGCGATTGAAATCTGAGTTTTGACACCTGCTTAGTTATAAACATTAAACCCAAGCTCTTTAATATAGCCCTTAGACTTGTTAAGTTTCTACGCTTTGGCTAATGAATTATTTAATTGTATGTTCATTTTACTCTTATATGAAGTGAACTTCCCTGTTATGCAGCTGTGCAAATAACAAAACCATAAACATCATGACTTATTGATAATAATCAAAGGATTGAATAGAAGCTCAGTCATAATAGGAAGTATACATAAAGGCTCCCGTACTCAAGCGCGAGAGGACTTCCCAGGTCAGTCTCCCGTCTCGGTACTATTCTCACGGCTTTCCGGGCTCTGTGGGTGGTCGATTAGTGCGCTCAGTCTTTCCCACACATATGTGAAGAGGCCGAGACTCGAACCTGCGCGCTCCAGATTACCAGCCGGGTAACCTTACTGTTGCGCCAGGCACCACCTTAATAGGAAGTATACATAGTCTTTTTTATTCTCTATATAAGGTGCAGATTTGTTTTGAATTCTAGTTTTTAAAACATGAAATCTGATTAAAAAATGTTATCAATATGGGCATCTTTTGAAATCATTTAAGCTGCTATAATTTATAGGGTTTGGGTCTCAAATTTGATGTAAGACAATTTCGTATGTGGCTATGTAAAACAGATTGACTCCACTGTTTAGCTTGCATAATTTCTGGCATGTCTGAATTTCAAGAAATTCTACCATTTTATTTCTATACCACTATGTGAAACTGGTTATTATTTATTAACATCATTTGGAACTTATTTATATTCTTTTCCCCTTCAGCGCTCGCAATATTGTGATGCAAAATTGTGGTCTTTTGAAATAGTGAAACTTACTTGGACAGTACATTTGACTGGCTTAAAAATTAAGAACAAACTGGTTCATGATGAGTTAGCAACCACTTTCGGTTTAGCTTTGTATATAAATTCCATTGAATATAGTGTAGCATGCAACAACCCTTCCCAAAGTAGCTAGCTTACTTTGTGACCTTAGTCAGTTCTTTTGGATGTCTATTTCATTATTCTGTACCATGTTGAAATCAAGCTTAGAAAACAGAAGCAAAATAAATTTTTTTTCTTTTTTTTTTCTTTCTCTTAGATGTCAATTTATCTTAGTATTTGAGGGACAAATCAACAAGCTAGTTAATGGATTATAGAGAAAATCACATTTAATTACAAACAACTCATTTATGGTAGCATAAATCGAAAATATCCAGCCTAGTTCTACAATGAGTATAGATTCTCCTTTCCGAACATTAACAATGTAACCGGATTTACTGATAGAATCAGAATCAAAATGTTTTAGTAACCTGACAATATCCAGACCATGAGATTTTATCAAGGTTCTAAATTCCGGCCGGCACGCCGGAATTCCGGCCATCCCGGTCCGGTTCCGGCGGTGACCGGACCGGAATTCATCATATTTTCCGTTCCGGTTTTATACAACTAAAAAACAAAAAAAATCAGATCCGTATCTCCAGAAAATTCCATAATACAGTCACATGAGAAACCAGAAAACAAAATCGATTCAATCACATAAGAAAAGGGAGCATCTTTACACTTTAAATCATCTCAATCAACCCAAATTTTGTCCACCAGCAAAACCCCAAATTCGCAACATAATTTCACATGAAAAGGAATCAAAATCCTTCTATAAAATCGTAGAAAACTTACGAAATTATCATCGAAAGAAAAAAATTGATCTGCCTTGGCTTCGTCTTCGATCTCTTCAACATACTCTTCTTCGAAGCAGCTAGGGTTGTCTCCGTTGACCTTGAATAGCTTCTGCGAGGTCTTTTTTTTTTTTTTTTTTTTTTTTTTTTTTTTTTGAATTCGATCGTCGATTTAGGGCGTAGCGTATTGTCTTCCTCAGCATCGAACGAGATGCAGCGTGGCCTTTGAGGAAGAAAAAGATGAACCGCGTTTTTTTTTTGTGCAGATAAGAGGTGGATAATTGGGCCGCACTTATTAAATTTCAAATTAATATGTGTGTGGCACATGCTTATTAAACGTGCAGCAACTTATTATTTATGTTATTGTATTGTACTATATTTGATTGAGCCGCAACTTCCTTTGATTGAGCCCTTTTATGTATATTGTTCCATTAAATCTATCTTTTATGTAATCCCTTCTATGTAACCCGAAGAATGTAATATAAATTTATGCTAGTATTGAATATTTGTTGTACATTTATATAAAAAAAGTACCGGAATTTGAAAATCGGAATTTTAGCGGAATTTCCGGAATTTCCGAAACGGAACCGAAATTCCAGAAATCATCAATGACCGGAACGGAAACGGAAAACGGAATTTAGAACCTTGGATTTTATAGTCTTCAGAGAAAATTGTTCACTTAGGTAAGTGTGTAAAATTACGAGTATCACCATCGTTTTCGTTACTATTTATCATGATCATGAACATTTTATAAGTGAAAGCATGCACAGCGATGCGCACATAAGTTATTTTTTAAGAACTTGGTTTTATCAAACGTAAATCAGTTCATGACAAATTTCTCAATATTGTACAATCATACAATGCATCTATTATATATCAGCAAAATTTATATATGAGTTTTCTAAATCAGGTTCAAAAGAAGATCCTCTCTTCTTAAAGACATTAATTCCAGAATGTTAAATGTCCTATATAATGTGCCCATATACATGTTCAATCTAGATACATTAAGATGGTCAAAAATAAATAAGAATCATAAAACTAAAGACACGTTGCGCATGTGGACTATCTTTGTTTGACATGATCAACATGAAGCACTTACTATCATCCATTCTGTCACTCTAATAAACACAAAACACACAATAGTACTACAAACACTCCGGTGCAATGTTTACAGAAGATATTTATTATATTTTTTTAAAAAAAAACTTGGCGCAACTTGTTGTTTCTGCTGCCTACTGGTGTTGGCATCTGCTATTGGTGATGGTAGCCCCTACAGATGTTGCTTGCAGGGTGGACCAGGATTATTTTTAAGAATTGAAGAGGAATAAAAGGGATAACAGATAAGAGACCTTTATTGTTTTCAGTTGCTACTTACCTCGTGGCCTTGGAGAGATTTTCAACTGCTTGCATACACCGACTGATTATCTGACTATCTATAGGGTTGTGTAGCTTATCCTGATACTGGCTACTTGCTTGACTTTTAAGCTATTCATAGAATTCTTTGGAGTTGCTTTTTTAGTGTTTTTTAAAGCTTGCAAAGAGAATGCAGCAGTTATTGGAACTACAAAGGGAATGAAGTTCTTGCATAGAGTGACAATGTCTGGGAAATTTGGCAGTGATCATAACACTGAAAATGTCATGTTGTATTAAACTCTGAATGCAAAAATCAGCAATTATAATCCACCCATCAAGTCAGAAAAACTAGAGAAAGAAGATAACTACACGATGAACATATCTCACCAGACATCATTAGCTTTTCCATCTAACTAGATTGATTTTTGAACAAATCAAGCTATTTTAGATAGCTCTTTCAGATCACTAGATGACATCGACCATGAACATTGATTTTTTTTTCTTCCTCATACATTAGAGGGATTTAACTAGACTTATATATACTGCAATGTTTGGGTGTTTAACTAGAGTTATTATTATATTTTATGAATAGGGGTGTATTCCCAGTATGCAACTTCTGAAAGGAGAGATATTTATCAGATTGGTCATATACTTATGAATTATTCACTGGCAAACGAGTAGGTTCTACTTACGAACCAAAGAAGGTGAAACTGGTAATGTGATTTTATTCCTCAATATTGGTTATTTGCTATATAATATTCTTGTTATGTATTAATATTTTTTGAAAAACGTATAAAGTCTTTTTAAGTTTCAGCAATTCAAAGCATATATAATAGTTCAGTTATTGAATATGTATTTGAATAGTTTTGTTCGTGAGTACAATCCAATATCCTAGCAATCTTCTGTAATTAGTACTTTGAATATATTTTTGCATTTAAATTAAACAAACCTTGCTTCTTCAGACACTAGAAAGAATGAGCATCACTCTTCCATTTTTCTTTGAGTGGTCTAAAACATAAGATGTTTGGTCTGCTCTAGGAGATGATTGGATGAATCCAACATCATTTTCCAACAATCAACTTTCAATATTGATTCCTACGAATTGTTCTGATTTTTCAACAACTAGTTTCCACTCATGTGATAGTAAGTACTCCATTTACATGACTGATCTAGATCTGTTATGATGGATATATTTTAAATAAAACGCTTTTATCTAAGGTTCAATAAATTAGCTATGTGCATGTAGATATGGGGGAGGATTATCACCTATGGATATAAGGATGATCTACTGTGGGTTGCCACCTGGCTTTATCATGCCACAGGATATCAGATGTACTTGAGTTATATGACTCTGCAAAATGAAAAGTAGTTTGCAGATTGGGGAAGGCCAACTTGGTTTAGATGGAATGACAAAAGGGCAGGAAACCATGTATATTTGTTAATACAGCCATCTTTTTGTTCTTATTTTTGAAATCCCTTTAGTTTTGTAATGAAATTTAGGCTGATTTCCTAACCAGTCATCTAAATGCAGAATATGACCAGTTGACCACATCCTGTTTGTTAAGTAGCACATACATCTGTCTGAAAATCAATTTAGAAGACTTTATGTGGCGACAATAAATGCAACTCAATCTCATTGTAAAGGTATATGTGTTTTCATTCCTTTGCTGAAGTTAAAGCTATAAGGCATAATCCTTTTGATATATTCTCATTTTACGATAATGCTTACAGATTCATATGTACACTTATAAACCTATTTCTTACGTCTTGCATATGCTGAACAGGTTCTACTGCCCAGAGTAAACTTTTTTGCTTCTAATAAACTATCAAATTCTAAAGGCAAGGAAGGATATTTTGAAACAGTAAGGAGTTATGGCAGAACATATTACTTCGATATTTTGCACAGAGAAAGACAGAGTGAACTGCCCCTTTTACTTCAAGATAAGTTCTTGTCGCCATGGAGATCGATGCTCTCGTTTACACAACCAACCTACCATCTCCCTTGCCCTGTTATTATCCAACATGTACCAGCGTCCAGATATGATAACATAGGATTGACCAGTGGAACACAGAGCAAGAAGTTAAAAAACGATTGAATTCAAGTTAGTTCTCTCCTTATCTAGTACACTTGATGTATCCCTATCTCTCTTTGTTTTCTTTTATTTTAGTGCATGTAGTGGAGTCCTGAAAACTGATATCTTGTTGCATATGTTGGAACATGAGGTTACGTACTTTTGTTGGTGGTGTCTGAATTGCAAGGATGTTTGGATTGTTTAAAAAAAGGATATTTTAAGATTATTGCAACACAACAAATTTAGCTCTTAATAGCACGTGAAAAAAGCAACAATAACTTTCCATAGCATTAGTGACGACGCTGTATATCAACATGTTATAATAGCCTCGATATATCTCATAGCATTAAATTAAAGGCTATTGTACTACACATTTTATAGCACATATTCACCACTATGGAAAAAAATTCATAGCGTTTCACCCTTGCCATTTTAATTGCCTTACTAAAATTTCATTTTATTTTTTATAGCGTCAACAATGTTTTCATAGCACGTATTCAACGATATAGTTTTTTCTTTTCCATAGCGGTTTAATTTTTCATAAGCCTTTATTACCGCTATTATATTCTTTTTTATAGGATTTTTCCTTTGATACGAACTTTTTATAGTGATTCACCTTCTGCTTCCATAAGGCACATTTTCCACTATTAGCATGTTCAATATATGGCATAGTTTTTTGTTATTATGCTCTTTCTGTAATGCACTTCTCTCTTGCTATACAATTAAATAGTAAATAATACAAAACTATATAACCAGTAGCAAAAAAGATCTAATATCTGAACCATATTTGATTTCAAAAGATAATAATAAAGGGCCTTACAATGGTTGATAAGTAATTCAGTCTAGACACTGTTGATGGCTAAATAAGTTTATACATAGTTCCAAAATAGAAATACATCAAAAATCACTGGTATTCAGCGTGTAAGCTTGTGCACATTGTATTCCTAAACCTGCAATTCACACTAGTATAAGTCAGCAAAAGATCAATGTAGAAAATGCACAACAGATTGATTATGTGGAAAAAAAATGTAACTGATCATACACAAATTGAGGGTAGTTACAAATTCAGCTTTTTTTAGCAAAAAATTTTGTATGTCCATGACAATTTTACGAAAAATGAAAAGGTCCCCCTTACCCAATGTCCCCATCGCCACATGCATGTTCCTTCAGCCTGATTTGATACCTGGAAAAAAGCTATAGTAGTATATTTCAAAAGGTCGTATATTTTACAACTACTGACATATGATAAGACCAATCATTTGTTCACATGATCCATATAAATCTACAACTAATACTTCCTAGAAAGGAAAAGGAAGGGAAAAATGTAAAAGAATAAAACAAACAAATTAAAGTAATGCACATCGGCACATACAACTGAAAAATATTTTATCGTTTCCATGTAGACACGTACAGCCTCTAGATAGGAAGAATCCAAAACTAAAGACTGAAGATTTTACACGGTATTGCAGACGAACTGAAGTTCAAAAAAAATATTCTACAAAGACAATTAAACACTAAATAAGAACTATTGTATAAAGACAATTAAAGGTTTGGTTATACTAGTTTTGTATAAATGGCTGATGAACCTAATTCTAGAACAGCTTCAAAGTGAATTTCAAATCTAGTACAACCAAACTTTTTATCTCAAATTTGACATTATTATACTAAAAGAAAATTATACGACTTTTTTGTCATTTCGCCAAGTACCCTTACCTTAGTTTAATTCATGCTCAGGCACAAGTCGGTCCAAAGCACGTAGCACATAGTGCCATTGAGAAATGAACCTGCAAGTAATAATATTAAAAGTTAAATTCATATGCCTGAGAACCATATGATCTTTATGTTATGGTTTGTGATATTTATCACATGGATATTAAAGTGGAGATATTGGAAGTTGCGGGATTTTAGGACATGTTGACCGAGTTTCATGGATTTTTTGAGATATTTTAGGAAATTTTTTATTTTGAACAGGTTTTAAGGAATGTTTATTTTTGAGATATTTTAGGATCCAATTAGATTTTAGATCTAGTCTTTTCATTCGTCTATATAAGCATGTCATTAGGGATAGATTTATTTGCACTTTTGAGGGAGAAAAACTTGTTTTTGTTTTTAGGGATTGAGGTATCTTCTCAATTTTAGGTCTTTCTTTGTAATTAATTGGTGGAATAATAAAAGTTTGTTTGGTGGAATTTGCTTGTTATTGTTATCTTATTCCCTCTTTCAAAATCTAATTGTGTAGTGATCTTGCGGAAACCCTAACAATTGGTATCAGAGCCTTCTACACAAATTTTTTGGAGAGGGTTTGAATATGGATAAAATTGTTATTGAAAAGCTTAATGGAAGAAATTGGGGATTGTGGAAGGCAAAGATGGAAGATTTCCTTTATCTTAATGATCTTCATCAGTCACTGGAGAATAATGGGGAAAAAACCTAGCAATCTATCCGAAGCAAAATGGGAGACTATGGATAGGAAGGCCGCTGCATCTATTCGATGTTTTTTGGATAATTCAGTGTTTCATATTGTTGCTAATGAAACATTGGCTTATGCTATATGGAAGAAATTAGAAGGGGTTTATGCGAAGAACTCTACAACAAATAAGGCTCTTCTTATGAGAAGGTTGGTGAATCTGAAGCTTAAGGAAGGTGGATCAATTGGGGAGCATCTTAATGATTTTCAGGAAATTGTGAATCAATTGGCTGCCTTGAATTTCAAGGTGGATGATGAAACACAAGCTTTAATGATGATGAGTTCTTTGCCAGAAAGTTGGGAAACACTTGTGGTTGCGTTGAATAACTCAAATTCGGATGACATTGTTTCAATGGGGCCCGTGATTAGTAGCTTGCTTAATGAAGAGATGCGGAGGATGAGCCTTAAGGAAGGAAAAGATAAGGAGGAAACGAAAATTGAAACTCCAATTGAAAAAGCTTTTATTGCAAGGAGGGATAGTCAACGAAATATGGAAAGGCAATCGAATAGATCAGACATGAAAAAAGAATATGTTTGTTTTTACTGTGACAAACCCAGTCATCAACTGAGATTTTGTCACAAGCTTAAAAGGGACAAGGAGAAGATGAAGGCATTGGAAGAAAAGATTGATGAACAAAATAACAACGGTAATGAGGTGAATTTTGGTGAGGAGATTGAAGGAATGTTTTATGCGTTAATAAAGGAAAAAGCGAAGATTGGATACTTGATTCAAGAGCTTGTTTCCACGTGTGTCATCCAAAAGAAGCATTTATTGATTATGAAGAAGTAAAGTGGAATCCGCTGACGGTCGAGATTTGCATGTTAAAGGCATAGGTTCGGTTCGATTGAAGATGAATGATGGAAAGGTGGTAAAGCTAATGGGAGTTAGGTACATCCCAGAAATTAACAGGAATCTTGCTTCAATTGGACAGTTGGAACAAAAAGGTTGCAATTTCTCAACTAGAGGTGGAGTTACAAGGGTTTGGAGGGGTAACAAGGAGCTTCTGCGCGCAAAACGGAAAAATGATAACATTCATAAATTGCTTGGAAAAATGGTGGAGAATGTTATGAGTTCTCAAATTGGATTAGGAGAGGCGAGTTCGTCTGAATCAAGGTGGAGCCATCAACGTAAAGCCACAAAGTCTACATGGAGGCCATTGTGGTATTACAAGCAATTTTGAGATCTTTTATGTGGCGCGTCTCATTAGGGAAATGCATAGTTTGGGTGTGGTTTTTTGAGCGCTGGAGTGATTTCATATCAAGGTGGAGTGTTATGGTTTGTGATATTTATCACATGGATATTAAAGTGGAGGTATTGGAAGTTGCTAAATTTTAGGACATGTTGACCGAATTTTATGGATTTGTTGAGATATTTTAGGAAAAGTTTTATTCTGAAAAAGTTTTAAGGAGTATTTATTTTTGAGATATTTTAGGATCCAATTAGATTTTAGATCTACTCTTTTCATTCGTCTATATAAGCATGCCATTAGGGGTAGATTTATTTGCACTTTTGAGGGAGAAAAACTTGTTTTTGTTTTTAGGGATTGAGGTATCTTCTCAATTTTAGGTCTTTCTTTGTAATTAATTAGTGGAATAATAAAAGTTTGTTTGGTGGAATTTGCTTGTTATTGTTATCTTCTTCCCTCTTTCAAAATCTAATTGTGTAGTGATCTTGCAGAAACCCTAACACTTTATACGCAAACATGCAAACACAACAAACATTGCTTTAACAAACTTAAATGGAGCCAACCAATTCATGAACCATTTGACCTTATAATTTCTCTCCATTGCCAAATAGCTGAATAACCTGACCTAATTGCGCCAATATCAACCACCATGATCTGTGAACTCACATAAACAATTATCAGTCCCTAGCCCGAAATACTCCATATCAACTACGACCATTAAACCCTAATAGAAACATAAACATGCCTGAAACATCTCTGATTCATTCACCTTCAACAAATTTGCAACCATTCCAAAACCCCTCTACTAACAACCGAACAACACATCATACTTTTCAACCACAACCCTGCTTCATTGCATTTCCATTCTACCTACCTGAAAAAGCACCAACTCGTCAACCGGCACCTACGACTAGCTAACACCCCTATCTAACAATAATAAAAACATCAGTATCAACTACCTCTGCCTCTTTTACAACCTACAAAACACATTTACAACCTTCTCTCCACCTCCTACTTTAATAATTTTTAAATACTACAAACAACAACTAACCATTCAGCACAAAAGATTTTTAAAAAAATATACAAATAAGTTAAATTTTACTCGGTGGACCAAAATTAACTTCATTTGATTTTGGTAGAAGTCAAGGTTTTTATGCATATGCTGGAAAATCATCTTATCAAAACAGTCAGTAAGTTAATTTTATTTTGAACTTCACCCTTCTAACATACATGTTTGTTATTTTAACTTGAAAATCCTTGGTTATATGGTAATCGAAGGAAAGTCTATTTAGATACAAAATATTGACACAAATGGTGACACAATTAATTTGCATCATTGGATCATCCCATGAATTCCACCTCTCCATATAAAAACAAAAAGATCCAATGGTTGAGGCTTTGTGTCTAATTTTTTGTCCAAATAGCCAGCCTCGGTAATTGATCATGAAACCAATAACTCCAACCGTTAACGATATGGTAACCAAATGGAATTACAATCACATATTGCAATTTGTGGCTAATAAATTATATAACGTATTATATGATATATTAAGAATATATTTAAAAAAAGAGCTCATTAATTATTTATGAGAAAATATGCAAAGCTCACCCCTTGGCTATTTTTCTTTCTAGTACATTGAAAAGCTTCCTACCCTGTAATGTAAAAAAATATATGAAGTTAGATTTAAATACAGTCTGTATGACATGCAGCATACTGCAAGATAGTTTTGGATAATAGAGAAGATAGCTTTGGATGCAAATGCTTTTGGTCTAATTGCAAATGTTTGATTATCCATTTTGTCCCTTGCTAATTTATTTGCTGCTTCCGCAATAGAGTCTTTATTTATTTTAACTATGGCTCCTACTCACTTGCATGCAGCTTCTGGCTTGTTTTAAAGTTAATTCTATAGATATTTTACCCAAACGTCCATATTTTCTAATTTCAAGACTTAATAATAACCATTTGTTTTCTAATGTTTTCTTCTTCTTGTTTCAGGCACTTCAGTTAAGTCTCGGAGTAACAGATTTGAAGGTGAGCTTCACATGGTAAAGTAATCATATTACTTCCTGCTACTGTCATTGTGTAATTCAAATTTGAACCCATGCAAATAGTCCCATTTATTTAATTAATATTTATAACCAATGTTCATTTAATGTTTCACTTAATTATGCATTGTACTTGTAACATGGACGGTTGTACTTGCTTCCAAAAATTTATAATGAAATATCGATTTACTTCGTGTTTTTTTTAGTTTCCCAACCGATAAAACTAAAATAATATTATTGATTGTAGTTTTGCTAAAATGAATGTTGTTTATTCTTCAATTATCTTTTAAGAAAATTCATCGTAGAGTTGAAACATAATTTTAGGAAATATGAATGGAGATTCTGTTTCTATTCATGGTACATGTTTGGAAAAGAATTAGAATACTTGACAATGCATTATCACATAAATGAGTTGACATATATATGGTACGATAAAATTTCGTTATATATTACGTGATAAAGAATAATTTATCATCAAATTAGGCTTTGTATGCATCTAAATATCTTTCAACTTTGGATGGATGCATACAAAATCTAATGCCAAAAAACCCTTCAAAAGCCATTACAACTACAGTATTTGTGATTATTCCAGACCTATTGAATAAATTTAACTTCCAAATATTTGATATTTAGTGTACTTTTATCAAGATATAGGTAGTTATTATAAGCCATGTACATATACATAGACAATATAGGAATGCGATAACTATCAAAACGAAAAAAGTAAAATTGCAAAATTAATGCCTTCATACCATAATTGTCTTATATTTAAGTATATTTATTATCGTGGAAAAAAGTAATAAGGACAAACTTTGGAGAAAATTTAGTCTGAAGGACGTCAAGTTTTATTTTTAGGCTGAAGGACAAACTTTGAAAAAAATTAGGCTGAAGGACAATGCTAAATGTAATTATCATTTTCTGCAGTGTAAAATTGAATAATGCTAGTACATTTAGCATTTTCGTGTAGTGTAAAAAACTGAATATACTGCTAATTACATTTAGCATTTTCTTTCAGCTTGATTTTGGTTCAAAGTTTGTCCTTCAGACTAAAAATAAAACTTGGTGTCCTTCAGCCTAATTTTTCGGCAAAGTTTGTCCTTCTCCCTAATTACCTCTTTATTATCAAATTGATTATAGGCTCGTATTCTGCGACAATTATGGGGCCCAAGAGTCTTAAATTCTACGACTTAGTTTAGCACAATTCAGTTATCAAGATAACTGATTCATATCTAGATCCCGAAAGTGCGAGCTTTAGATGATGAAAATGACAGCAAGGAAAAAAATCACAAAATATATAGCTGCCAGAAATTAACACTTCATTTATTTATGTGTTCTGAATAACAAAATTCCTTGAACTATATATATTTTAATCGCATATGTAACTGAAAACGACGTAAAAGGTAGTATTCAACCACATATATGGATGTCGAGAACGTCATGGAAAAGGTGGCTGTAGCACTTGACATATACAGTCAACATTAAGCAATTGATACAAATGAGCAATTTTCGTTTTTATTATTACTCTTTTTCTTGAATGTATATGCAGTATTATAATGTTATTTAATAATACATGTAAAATGTAACAAACCCGAGGAACTCCTAATTCCAAAAAAGAGGCCTTAGAATAAACCCTCCTCCTAAACCCAGCAAACCTCCACTATATCAACTACAACACCAGATATGCAGTATAATACTAATGATGAATTGTTAACAGAGTTTTTGCATCTTCTTGGAAGCTATGGCTCTTTTTCCTTTATATAAATTTACTGCTTCATATGAGCTTACCCCTCCAACCAGTGGAATCTAAACCAAAAAAATAAAAAGTGAAATTATCACTGGTAAAAAGGTGTGTATAATGTGGTGCTTGTCAAAGTGTAATCCATTCACTTGAAGCAAATTCAACTACTAGAACATTCCCAAATTAGTTGCGTAATTATGTAGTAATACAAAAGGTTCGTAATAGTTAAAGGCTAACAAAACATTTGCAGAAAACTTATATTACCGTAGCAATCTTCAAAATTGGAAAAAACAACCCATACAAAGACAAGAAGACCGAGTTCTTTCCAACAAATATTTTCAAGAGTTGGGACCTATATTATTATTATTAAACCCGGTTTACATAATATTGGTATATTCAAAGATGTATTATTACAGTTTATGTTTTAAATACTGTTGTTCTCAAGTTTGACTTGACCCTTTGTGATTTTCAGGACCTTTAGGTATAGCTCTGTATTTTAGTTCATATGCAAAGTGTGCCCATATGTTTCAGACTATAATGTGTTCGCTGCTATATTAAAAATCATAATACATAGTTTAAAGGAAATGTAGTAATTTTTACGGCTCACCACTATTTTTTTTCTTTAGCGGACTCTTGTAGTTAGAAACTAGTTGCATGAATCAGATGTTGTGGAAGCAAGAAAAGAAAATTATGAAAAACCGTCACCTTCAAAAATACCGTAGATATATAAACATGTAGATTGTAGATATATGGATTTCAGATGGTTTCCTATCATCGGGTTAAAACAAAGCATTCAAAATTTTGTCACCAATTATTGAACCACGATATTGGTGGAATCATGCAATAAATTATCAAATGGTTATTTCTAGAATTTTCGTGGTAGGCATTTATGACCAAAACATTGACCACTTTAATGGTAGTTTCTTTCCTTTCATATTAATCTCATTATACCCTACCTAAAATAATGCTTGAAACAGTGATCACTCAACAAAAGGTACAACTAACTAATTGGTAGAACTCATGTTTGGTGTCACATAAGAACGCATAGAAATACACTTCCTCTTTCCAAATTCTAAATTAATTTTTAACACTCTTCTGAGTTAAATATTACTTTCAGTTTAACGCTAATTTTTATATTTATGCATGGTACGTTGTTATATTGCAGAAGAATAAATTTTCAGTAAAGAGGAAAACCTTTTAATCTTGGTATCATAACTACACAAAAGCAACATAATATTCATTTAATATATCTTCAGTAGCTAACTTGCAGCTGGAATATTATTTGGCTAATAATCAATATTTCAGTTCCGTATATAGAACTATAATAGATAAATTAAGTTTCATATATGTCAAGATGAGTGACACTAACTCTGAGAACGCTTTTCTTATGCAACTCAAATTATTTCCAATTAAAAATGATTTTTTATATTCACTTATATTTATAAATGCAAGGAATTCGAGCAAAATCCAACTCTATGAAAACTTCAAAACCATTCACTGATAAATAAAATGCTAAATTTAAATATAAATGATAATGATAACAATGGAAATTTACTTTACAAGAAAATTTTCAAAAGGATATCACTAAACTCCAATTAAATAATTATGGGTACATCCTTAACATTTCAAACATCAATGCTTTTGACTGAGGAATGAAGCTTTAGACGTAGCTTTGCACCTAAATTTTCTTCCCTAGTTGGACAACAATATTTTCTAGGATGACTTGTTTAAGTGATTGTTGCATTTAAATGAATTTTGGACACTTCAAATAGGAAAGTGCATAAATCTATGTGGGAATAGGAAAAGACAACATAGTATGGTAAAATCATGATAGATGAGCACAAATCTCTACCTATTATGTGACACTTTTTCCATAATAAGAAAGGAAATACGATTTTTTTTTCTTTTGCTTGAAAACATCATGCAAAGAACATATATTAGGCTATAATATGAATTCCTACATCATTATTGACATGTTAGGAAACATAAGACTTCCATTACAACTTTGATCATATATGGAGAGCATGATATAAGGAAAATGATTACAATTTAGAGAACCTAAATATACCTTTACCCATAAGAATACTAAATAAAAATGTAAATAGGTAAAGGCAGCAATCAACAACACTGATCGAAAGAGCAAATAAAGGAATAAAATAGCAGACGAATAGGACTACATTTTTGTAAATGACATCGAATGTACCTATAAACTCAATACCTGACAGATGCTCTATATTTCATGGATTCGATCCCCTCAAACATCAAAAAAGTGTCTTAGTTGAATAAGATACCACTCATGTCATAAAAATATGATACAAAACAATGAATGAGTTGAAATTGTAGGCTGATGTAAGTATGCTATAACTAAATTTGGCGATAACATCAAGTCTAGAGCTTTGGAAAATGAATGCCACATGTAGCAACAAAACCGAAGGGAGAGTGAACAAGAGATCATGGTTGACAATATTAGCTAATTTGATTTATGATACAAATGAATATTATTCCATTGGCAAACAATTGGTTGCTATATTGATCTTATGATTCTCATTCGGATACTTGTAACGAATAGGTTTCTCACATAAATATTAGCTGCAAGTCAGCAACTATTCACTTTTTTCCTTTTTGGTGTACAGTTTGTGATATGCACAAATAACCTATTTCTATCCTTTCTCTCCATGACACTGGCACCAAATGAAAACTATATCATAAATTATAATAGTCCTATTTTTAGCTAAAGTAGTGGAAGCCTTTGTTGTATTTTTATCATTTTACAAATTTTCTTCTCAAACGCACTCAAATATCCATCACACAAAAACAATTTCAAACCAAATATACAACACTCAAAATAACAAATACAATCCAAAAATAACATAGTATTTAAAAGAGATTAAGTTGAGCTCATTCACAAGGGAAAATAGCCTAAATGCAATAGTTAACATTTCCATCATTTTTCAAGATAGCCCCTCAATCCAATACGTTATTTTTATAAGAAAAACTGTTTGAAATAGTTGAAATAGCAGCTGAAATAGTTTCAAAATATTTCCTGGATTATTTTTTTAAGGAAATAGCAAAATACTATAATATATATATATATATATATATATGTATAGATAGATATATATATAGATGTTTGGAACAGTTTGAAAGAAATATGACAATTAAAAAAGACATACTTATGTAACCCAATTATAAACCAAGTATGCAAGCCAATTATGAACCGAGTATGTCTCTAACAGGAAACCCAATTATACTTGGTAAGAATATAGTTGATATCTTCCAAACTATTTTCAATAAACGACTGAAGGACTTGGAAATAACAACCATGACCAATAAATTTCTTAAATGCATATTTCAACAAGGAAATTTCTCTAACAAATAGGCTAATTTCTTGAAATAACCCACAAAATTTGCAATGCTCGACTGATTTCAAAATTCTGAACCATGCGTCCAATAAACTAGCATTAATAACCCATACTAAAGAAGTAGAAAAGGCTGCAAGTAATATATAAGATATGTACTTATGCATAGAATTAAAAAATATTCAACTTCTGCTCTGAGATTTGAATATTAAATATTAATAGCACAAAACAATATTGAAATTACCAAAAAACTCCTCGAATTTGGTCGTTTATGCTGAAGCTAGGACTGGAAATTTTTACCATATTACCACTTACCAGCCATTACCAACCGCTACCAACGAAAGTGGTACCGAACAATCGGTAACCAATTTGATTGGTACGGTATGCCAAACCACATGAAAACATGGGGTACGATAATGGTAATTGAGCATTGAAAATGGTAATTACCATACCTACCACATATAAGTTTATTACATAATGAAGAATTTTTAATATGTAATGATTTAATAAAATACCTGAAAAAACACTGTTATGATACAAGATTGAATGCAATTTTTATTATATACCTTAGAAACGGTATAATTTAAATGGTATTTTTGTTCATCCATAAAGTTTTCATGCATGTTTGAATACGTAAAATAAGATGTATAAATAATAATATAATAACAAAAAAAATATTTAATATTTTAACGTGAATGTTGTAAACAAAAGGATCTCAAACTAGTGAATGGCAAAAACTTATTACCGATCTCTACCAACCATAAACCGAACTATTGGTAACCGATTTTTTTGGCTGGTAATGGTATGATTTTTCTATTACCATATAAAGTTGGTACGGTAATGGTTTTGAGTACAAAGTTCCGGTACCGAACCGATTCCACCCCTAGCTGGAGCAAATGGACGAGGTCGGTGCTGATGCAAAGAATCGAGGTAGTTGCTTGTGGAGTGAGTTGGAACGGCCGATGTTGTGGAAGACTATAGGCGTAAGCGAAGGTGGAATCGATGACAGTTACTGGAAAAATGAAAACCCACGATGCTTTGACGGCTATTAACAGCGGATGAAACCAATAGAATCGATGCAGGGGAATCGATGCAAGAACGGACTCGATGCAGTGATGCGGTGAATCGATGTGGTGAAGCAATGAATCTATGTGAGAGGAAAAAGAAATCGAAGGAAACATGAAAGGGGGAAAATGGAAGAAAGGGAAAGGGGATTTTATTTTTCACGACCCTAAGTAAAAAAAACATGCCGCCTCTATTTGGGCTCTCACGCTCGCAGAAAGCTAATTAAAATAGGGTGTTGTTATTGACACTCCAATTATTGTTAAGGGGAGGTCAAATTTTAAAAACACTCCAATCATAATAAAAATGTTAAAGGGGGTCACGTACTTAATTTTTTACGTTCCCTTTTTACCCTTACCATCTCAAATCCCAATTAATCTCAAACCAAAAAAACCAAATCTTTAAATTATTTGCAAACAAAAAAATCGATTGTTTGAGGAGAAATAATGGTGTAAAAGATGAATGTGAAACGCTTTTCCTAAGATGTTAAGATTGTGGAGATGCTGTTGATAAGGTATGTGAAGTCGATTGTAAATTGTCGGAAACGATGGAGGTTAAGATTTTTATTTTGTCAGTCTCGAGAGCGAAACGCTGTAGTGTCAAATTTTATTCAGTGGTGATGGTCATTTATTTTTCGATTTGTCATTGCCAAAATAGGTTAATTACTGCATAGCGGTATGAACGACGTAGGTCTTCCATATTATATATATTTGTTTCACATTGTTCATCGTTTTTGAAATTTATATTCGTTGTTGGGTTGTCGAAGTGGAGAAAATAGGGTGTATCGACAAATATGGCGGTGGGGTAATGTATAAATAAATTGTTTGATATATGTATATCGATTTCCTATGAATGATATAATTTCATCTGATCTGATGCATATCGACAAATGAAATTAACGATAATTTGGTATAAAATCTGATGCAGTTCGACCAATATACTGTATAATTTTTTAATTGATAAACAACTAAAACAGAGATTATTGCAAAAAAGGATAATTTGGTAAAATAAACTTTATTTGTTAAGGGGGGTGCTCTATGCATTGGTACTCCCCTTAACAAATTCTTTCTTTTTAAAAAATTGACCCCCCCTTAAAAATATTTGGAGTGTCAATAACAATCCCCTTAAAATATAGCGGAATCATTTTTTCATAGCTCATTTTGTAGTGAATTTGTTTTAAGTAAATCATTTTATATAGCACTCTAATTGAAAGGCTATAACATAATGCTATATAAACCATATTTTCTTGTAGTGTTGGTATAAATATTACACTGACCAAATGCTTATGATAGATACTAATGCTGGGTTACAAAACTGAATATTTAGTTTATTTCCTGTCTATTTGGTTGGGTATTCTAGTGCGTTGGTTTATCTTTTAGGGTATGAGTTGCCATTATGCCATATGATATGATCAAAAACCAAATCATTCTTTTATCTGATTTTGTAAAGCATCGTAGAAGCATAAAAGACAAATAATAACCCAACATCTATCAATTATACAATAATAATAAAAATATATATTCGTATATTTTCCGCAGATGGTTTAATATGGATGGATGAGTGGAATGCACTTCAACACCTAGTTGCATCTTCGTTCTATTTCAGTAGTTTACAGTGATTACATGCTCACATCATGTATGGAGTCAATATCAAGCTGCGGGAAGTCGTATTCTCCTACAGATCTCTGCAACTTTGCCTAATCCCAGGTACCTTTAATCTCTACCCTATACACACACATATACATGTATATATGTATGTATGTACATGTGTGTGTATGTGCGTCCTATAGCACCCCAAATAGTGAGCACCTCATTTGCCCCCTATATCCACCACCCAATTTATATTATAATAAATTCGTGAGAGATAAGAGAGTAAGTGGAAAGAGAGAGAAGAGGAAATGAATGGTGGAAATTAGGGGACAAATAGGGTGATGCACTGTTTGGAGTGCTATTGGACGCTCCTTATATATGTATATGTGTGTGTGTCTATATATATAATATATTAAGATGACACCAATTTTAAGTGCAGATTGTATGTATAAATTGGTATATCATAGATTTTATCTATGTATAAGATAAGATGACACCATATTTTTTAGTGCATGATGTTTGTATATAATTCATTTATTTACAATATGAAGATACATTTAATTTAATTCATTATTTAAGATGACATACACAATACACACACACACACACATACATACATACATACACATGCGCACATACGTATAAGTATATACACACTAACAAATGCACAACATACTCAATCGTGCATATGTGTGTGTATTCTTATTGGAATAGATAGAAATCTATGGTGAGCTATTAATCAATTATTAATACTCAAATTTCAGATCCGAATGAACTTTAATTCATCAAAAGAAGTTGAGATATGATGTCTTGACATAACTTCTGATTTGGTGAATATCATATTGAGTTGGTTAAATTTTGGAAACTAGTGAATATTATAATACTCCTTTACCTCTTTTCTGTGTCATTGAATATCCTTTTGAGTTGGTTGTAAATAGGAACTAACATTTTACCTTCTCTGTGCGGATCTTCTATTAATTAAAATCCCTTATTTCCAATCAACCCCGTTGGCAACTCATTTTTTTTCCTTAGCTCTGTCTCTCTAGTTCATCAATCTGATATTCTTATTCTAATTTGAAGTTCCTAATGGCTCTTTTGAAACCTAAGTTTTCCCTCTTTGAAATAGGAGTTTGGTAATCCTGTAAATTTGCTTAAGTATACTTGGATGACTTGATAGTTTATGTGCTTGTTCTAAATAGCAATCAGTTAATATTATTTGAATGTTACTTAATTGATAATTTAAGGAAAATTCTTATTGTTGATTTTCAAACTTGCTTACAGGTAATTAGCTTTTCCGAAGTGAAGATCATCTGCAATAATGGACATGACTTCAATTGTTATAAGTATTATAATATTAGTTAGTACTTGTGTATGTTTTTTTGTGAATGATTATGGTATGTGAATTTTCTCATTTTGTCAGACAACTATTATCTAAATGGTTATGAATAATACTTGTGTGACTAACGTGTTCTCAATTATTTGAATATGATTGGTTGATTGTTGGTTTGAATATGGTAATTATACGGTTGTTGATTTAATTGGTTATTACAACATTGGTTGCAGAAAATTATATAAGCCATTAATAGTATATATAGTAGCATTTAAAACATACTACAAACCATTAAATACATTTTAGTAGCGTTTTAGAAACGCTACTGAAAATGTAAACATACCATCTGAATTTGTGGGGCATAAATAAATGCAAGGAAAAGTTTTTAGTTGCACAAAATAAACGCTATAGAAAAACAAAAAAAACCAAGCACAAACGCAATGGTTTTTTAAACTTTGCAAAAAACCTTTGGTTGCGTTTATATGAAAATTTGGTAGCGTTTATTAAAACGAAACTAAAAAAATTAGGCTTTTAGTTGCATGACCTGTAGTAACATTCTTTAAAACGCTACAAAAAGCTTTGGTAGCGTTTTTTAAACGCTACCAAAGGTCTTTTTTGGCGTAGGTGACTTATCATTCAAAATTTAAGTTTATATTAGAAAATACAATTAATGGTTGTTAAATACGCTAGTTGGATGGAAGTGGTTTACTCAAATTCTTTATCAATTCTATTTATTTATGGTTGCTAAATATACGAGGTTCCCTTACTTTTGTTTATGTATTTATTTATGAAATTAAATTATGAACTTTTTAGCTTCTCTTCCTACACTCACCAAATGAAGCTCCCTGAGCAATTTGAGGTTTAATTTCCATTTGACACACATCACCCACCCTTTACAACAACCATTATTATTACCCATTAATCCCCCCCACCCTCCATTACAGAAAAATAGTGTGAAGGACAAAATTAACAAAAAAAATATTCATAAGGACAAGGGGTAAAAAATTTACAGGAAAATACCCTGAAGGACAAAATGAACAGAAAAATGCTCCATAAGGACAAGGGGGCAAATTTTGTCCGTAAGGACAATTTTTAGTGTAAAGGGAGGAATTATGGTGGGCCCCTGAATTCCTCCCTTTACACCAAATTTTGTCCTTGGAGATAAAATTTTGCCCCCTTGTCCTTATGGAACAATATTTTGTTCCTTTTGTCCTTGAGGGTAAAAACCCCAAAAAATTTAACCACAAGGACAAATTTTAGTGTAAAATATGAAATGATAGTGGCCCCCTGAATTCCTACCTTTACACTAAAAAGTGTCATTGTGGTTAAAATTTTAGCCTCTTGTCCTTGTGGATAAAATATTTATTAAGTTTGTCCTTGTGCCTAAAAACCCCATGAAAGTAAGATGTTTGGATTCTTAATCTCTCATTCACTCTTATTTAAAATAAATAGTGAAAATAAGCGTCAGATCCCTAAAACATTTCAAAATTGAACCCACGTCCCTCTCATGTTTTCCATTCAAACCCTCCCTCTATTTTTGGAACCTCCACATTTTTCGTTTTTTGGCCAAAAAAGGCGCTGACATATAAATAAAAAACTAAATTCTAGAAATATTCTCAGAAGTCCACGCAAATTTAAAAAAATTGCATACATGTATGCAATTATTACCAATAGTTGCATACATGTGTGCAACTAAGTTGTTTGGCTTGAAAATTTGGACCGAAACTTACATACATGTGTGCAAATATTTGAAATACTTGCACACATGTATACATGTATTTCACGAAGAAAACTTAAGTGAAATTTAGCCTGTGGATTGTTGCACACATGTTTGGTATCTTTATGTCTTAGTGCACACTTGAATGCAAATAAATGTGAACTGATTTGCACGGCTGCAAATTATTGCACACTTTTATGCTAGAATTATGCAATACTTGCACAAATGTATGTAAGAAAATCAACACGGATGCATGAATGATACATTTGCACAGATGTATGAAGGAAAATTCAAATCTATGCATACTATTATGCATTTAATTGTAGTTTCACTATTTTACTGTTTTTTTTTGTTTTTGATGCCTTGTTTGATGGTTTTTTATCTGGATTTTTTTTCGAGCACTTATTTAATTTAAATATGAATTTACGCATTTTATTTATTTATTTATTTAGTGAATTTTCGAAAAATAAGGACTAAATTTACAATAAGTTTATGACCGTATGTGAGCCTAATTTTAAAACTTAATAGGGACCTGTGCCAAACGGACCCTTTAAAATACCACTCTCTCATCTTATCAAGGGTTAAAATTCTTTTTCTTCCCCTCCAAAATAATAATAATTCTCCAATAGAGCTAAATACATATTATATCCCTTCATTATTCTTAAATGATCCAACTGATGTTCTCTTCCTCTTCTTCACATTGCCAATGGAGAAAAATATTGTTTCCTTAGTTGTTTTGCATCTTCTCTTTATCATTCCTTGGTTATTTTACATATTCTCTTTCTTCTTCCTTATTTTTCCATCAATTCATCTTCTCCAGTTGTTTATACTAAAAATTCAATTATCACGATTTTCTTCGTTCTTTCTCCAACTTCATATTAACAAAATTTAATTACCAATATGGAATAACTTAAAGTCACTTTCTAAAAATATTTCATGTATCAACATTATGACTACCTTCACATGGGTGTAATTTGATTGAATTCATTAATGGTTTTCTTTTACCTTTGTACGCTGCATAATTAATTTTGATGTTATTCGTGTTTCACATCTTAGAACATAGCTTTATTTATTATTTTGTAGATTTTACATGATTTATTAATGCATACCTATCTTAGAGTATTTATTATTTATGTGCTTAAGCTATTTTTAATCTTCAAATTCTGTATCAAAATCTATTTTCATTTGATTTTTGGTTTTTGTTGAAGATTATGATTTTGGTTTCGTTTAGTTATTTTGTAGAGAATAATCATGTTTATTAACCTATATTAATATATATATATATATATATATATGCACACACACACACTCTATTTGTTCTATATAATCGAATATAAGTAAATAATTTCCTTTTACTTTTGGACATAATTACGTCACATGCAATAATACGTATATAAAAAATAGTTTCTTATAAGGTAGTCTATTGGAAAAACATAAATTACAAAATTATTTGGCAACTTTAAAGTTTTTCATTTTTGTATTATTTTTAGTTGTCAACTCTAAAGTTTTATAGAAAGTTTGTTTTAGCTACATATATTACAAACTTAGATTTTTAATATTCCTTTTGTAGTCTTAGCTATTTATATTAACTTTTGTAAATATGAGTATTATTGTTTATAACCGTCAACATTTATGTGTTTTTACTGTTTGTTTAATATATCATGAAATATTCATAGTATTTAACGTTCATAGCTTCCCATATAATATTAGTGATATTAAGAAACTATGAAGAAAGTATCTACGATTTTTATTAAGTTTATTTTATGTTACAATGTTTTTAATTTTAATGATGGTGGAAATGTTCATTCATAACTAATTGGTAAGATGTAATTATTTATAATCGAATTATTTTAAGTAGTTAAGATTTTCAAAAATATTATTACCATGTGACTTTCCAAAAAAATATTATTACATTGCTATAATAGAAAAAAATTAACTTCCTTTTATTTGACCAAGTGAAATTCAAAGTAATCAGAAAATCAATTATAATTAATTCTATATAATTTTTAATTCAATAAGTTAAGGAAGTTAGTTACATATTATATTCTTTGATGCTGATATATTATAGGACTTAACTATAATATTTTAATTCCTTATATTTATTTCCATAACTAGTTACTTAAAATTTAATTTTAGGTGTATCTATAAGTTAATTTTTATGGTGATACGTTACTTTGCCTTGCGTTATGCTAAAAAATTCCCAGTTAATAGATGTATATAATTGAAATAAAGGAATAATTATCTTTAGTTAAAATTAATTCATTAAAAGAATCAATTTTTTAATCAATCCTAAAAGATTAACAAATTTATTTTAATCAATCGTTTTGTTTTAATCAATGTCGTTGGTTTCATAATGATGAGAAATATGATAGGTGTTTAATTAAGCAAATTACTACAAATAAATTTAAGGATAATAACTAATATATTTGATGCACAAAACATATATTTTGAATGAAGTTTCACCTATAATTTTTTTGATTAATTATCTTTAAAAGAAACCTTAGCTTTTTTACAAATTTACTTTACAATAAAATAAGTTAACTTTGTATGTTTTTTGCATTTTATAAAATTGTTATTTTACTATACAGCACCACTACATTATTTCAATATTCGATGCTTCTACGCAAGGTTAGACGTCTATTTTATAGTATACTTTGTTCTGCACTATAAATGGTTACTTATATTAATATATTTCAATAGAAATAAAAATAATATTTTATGTACTTCGTTTCATTGATAGTGTTTCCCTATACAGTTTGATTAAATGAATATCTTTAATGAAATTTTACATGTTATTCTTATTTTATATTACGTTATATGAGTAATGAAAATACTGCAATTCCAAACTAGCATAATATTTTAATATCGTATTTGACAAAATGTGTAATAACGAAAATGTTGCAATTTTAGTTCTTTCAACAAAATTTGAAACATATTTCAATTAGAGCATAATTTCCTCATTTTTGATCCAAAATGCTATTTACTATAGCGAACTATGTACATATTGGAATTTATGTGTTAAACACAGAATAAGCCCAAATGAACTTATATGACTTAAACTTGAAAAGTAGTAAAATTGCACATCAATGTAATTGCCAATAAAGTTAAAATAGTCGGAAGTTGGTGTTAGCATTTGTTGTTTAAAGTCATTACAATCTAAAAATATTACTTATAATTCTCGCATTTCATATTATTTAAATAGATTTATTAAAAGATGCTTATAACTGACATTTAAGAAAAAGCTAATCTAAGAATAAAAAACAAACCATGAACATATGTTTTCATCTTTATGTAACATGAAATCAAAAAATACATTGTTAAATAAATTATGTGGTGAGTCCTGTGTGCGTAGCATGGGTTCGCACAAGTATTATATGAAAGCATAATATTCATCTAGAGGCTTTCAGGTCTAGTTTTCTAAAAAAATCTCACGTGTTGCCATGTGTCAAAGAAGTTCAATTGTCTTAAATGTGTCATTATTATTTCTTATTCCAGGTATTTCTTAAAAGAATTCTGATGGACTAAGGAATGTTTTGTTGATATTATACCTATTTATATCTATTATGTAAAGGAAGTTTAATTATCTTAAATTTGTCAATATTTTTGTTTATTGCAAGTATTTCTTAAAATAATTCTAATGGACGCATGAATGTTTTGTTGATTATCTTTCTATTATACATATAATACATATATTATATTGCGAACGGAACGTTTAACTTTAAATTTTCGATAATGGAGGAAAGAAGGAAAGTGTTGGAATCTGATTTGGCAATTATCGAAGGAAAACCTTTTATAATTACATCTTGGAGTACGACAGTTGAGAGAGTTAAAGAGCAAGTGCATCGATTCCGATTTAGAGAATATTTATGAGGATTCCTACGGTTCTTAAGATACTCCCTGGTCTGAATTGGTTAGCAAGTAGAATTGGAAATTTTAAATGTTTCGATGCCAATACTGAGGCTCGGAAAAAACTTATATTCGAAAAGATTTGATTGAAATAACTCCGAGCAAACCATTACCAAACAAGCTAAAAGTCTTAATTGATGGATATGAGTCCGCTGTTGATGTTCAATACTCATGATAACCATAAATTTTCACTAAATTCCATTACTTTGGACACCTGTTTGAAGTATGTCGGCAACTTGCTGACAATTCTTCCCTGGTTCAAATGCCCCCTATAACAAAGCCTCCTCTACGTATATGGGTTCCAAGGCCCAAATTTGACGATAAGCTAGCTGATGAGGACCATATTTCAGAAGATGAATTGAAAAGTAATGAAAATAATTGTGATGAAGTACTAAAAAGAAACGAGGATGCTTCTTCTGAAGCGGAAACTGATGATGACGCGATCTATTGGTATTTGGATGATCATTCGTGGGTCTATGAGAAATCTGGGATGATCCACATGAAAACATGTACTATAAATATGTCACAAAAATTGAGGGTGATTTGAGGAGATTGGAATATCAGGTTATAGGAGATGATTTTGAGCTCATTAAGGATGGTGACTTAGGGGAGATGAACAGGGCTCTATTACTAGATTCTACATGGGATCAGGAATATGAGTTTCGCTGTCCTAGCTTGTGTTTTGTATCTAACCTTGCATTACTTTTTTCAGAGTATGTCAATGTTGTAGGCACTGATATTTCTAGTAGTTCCTCAGATGTTGGGGACAAGCCGTGGACATCTTACAGTCTTGTAGTATCATAAACATTCGGTTTCTCTGTATTATATAGATATGGTATTCTGGCACTTCAAACCAGATGGGGATTTATGTGACTATGCAGTAATCCTCTTCTTCTTTTACCCATTCAATAAAAGTGGTGCGACCACTATAAAACTAGCTGGCTTTGCCAAAACAAAAAAAATACATATATTAAATCTATTATATCTATCACATTATATATATATATATTATAAATCACAATATATGTCTCTTTCTATACATCCTCATTCTGTTTAAACTCAAATATTCATCCCTCGTTGATTTGAGTAAATAATTATAATTGTCATAATCTTCAATTAAATGTATTTCCCAATTAAGAAAGCAAATTGGTTTTGAGTAACATACAAAAAATGATATTACTTTCCATCTCTTCATTTTATAATTTTTCAGTCCTAGTTTGTTTTCTATTTTTAGGTATCCTAATTTTTATATATCTTACGTCTTTAGAGCTAACAGATTATCCTATGGATAACTCAAATTAGCTCAATATGAATGCTAATTCTAATCCATGCATAGGGTTCAAATGCGTAGCCTTATTGCTTCTCTTTTCCCATAATAACATCCCAAAAATTGTCAGGTATCCTCCACCCTTATTTTTTGCATGCTAATTATTTATTTGTTTCCCTATGTCATTTCGCTTTGCTCTATCAGTTTTAGAAACTACCTCCTTAAGTCAATCCATATTAATGTTTTTATCGTTCAAGTTGACCTTTTATGCTATTTGTATGCCTCTTCGATTTGTTATATGCTAACTCTAATCCTTAAGCATTTTTATCACCTTCATTCTCTTCTCCCTTTAATGTTTCATTTTCTCAATGTTTTTTCTTTGTGTACGATTTTCCATGCTCTACTAGAAATTTCATGTGTAAATTAAAATCAAAAGTAAATGTTAAGAACTATGAAAAGTAATAATTGTAACTAGATTATGCCTGCAACGACCCAAATTTTAAGTCAAATTAAAATATAAATTTTAATTGATTTTATTTGATTTTAAATATTTAAAATGATTCATTTTGAGAATTAACAACATAGAAATTATTTAAAATAAGGTTTGAATGAATATATTTATACTAATTATAAAACGAAATCATAACGTCGTGGTAGTTCAAAATATTTAGTTTTGAACTTTAATTAAATGTGCATAATTCGATATAAGTCGGATTTCCGTAAAATAAGAAACGTTAGAATCTATTTAATTATATCTATTTAATGAATGTGAAAAATCGAGATTTCGTATTATGAATTGTAAGTTATGTCCAAATCAAAATTTAGAATAGTCGCTATGGATTCGTTTATGAATTATAACGATTTATTAAATAAAATAAAAGGATTTGTTATGAAATTGAATATCGATTTGACTTGAGTTTTGAAAACATCGAGTAATAAACCTAAATACGTTTATTTTGGAGCGATATGACATTTTATTTGGATATAAATGATAATATTAATTTACTATTATTGAATTAAGCTATTTTTGAATTTATTTATATTTTATTGATTTTATTTAAGCCTTAAAAATTTTCATTTTTCAAACAATCTCTATTTTCGAAGAAACCAATTTTATCGGATCCAGAACATACAATTATTGTTAATTTTAAAATTTCAAGTCAATTGGAAATCCTATGTAAGCATGGTATAAATAAACCCATGTTGAAATTCAGTTAAAATACAATAAAGCTATAAATAAGGACATTTTTCAAATAGTCTCCAAATTCAATGAAACTAGGCTAGTTAGAACCATATTCGTGAAACATAACAACAAAATTCATAAATTTTGGAGTTGTGTGTGGTCGTAGCAAATTAAAGCACATGTTGGAATTCAATATTAGACGTTATATTGACATATATTTTAAATTTAAGAAAAACTGACTAAAACGATCATATCAGCTTACAAACCTATTTCGTTTTGTTCGGAATAGGGGTATCTGGCTAAGGGCGTCAGTCGTTGGGATTTGTTTGGAGTTCGGAGCATTAAACTTCACAACAAAGCAGTATAGGAATAAAATATTATTAATATATATATATATATATGAAACCCATTTCACCGTAATCCCTAATTCCATCATTCCAACACCGCCACATACCCATCCATAGCCGAAATTATTCAGATTTCTCCCCTTAATCTCGCTCAAACGTGTTTAAATCACTTAAAACTTATAAAACAAAAGATTTAGATATTTCCAAGCCATTTCTATTTATATGATGAAATTTTGTTGCATAAATCACTCGATTTCTGACCTAGAGGGGCTCACATTCAAGACTGTTTTTCAAGGCAAGGGGGAACTTGAGTTGGTTGTTATGACTAGTGCTGGTGGAGGAGCGGGAGGGCTTCGTGGTGATGGGTGTGGATCGGCATTAGGGTGGTGGTTGAATGTGCGCAAGTGAAGATGTTCGATGACGTTTTTTCGTGCGTTGCTAGGAGGAAGACTAGGGTTTCAAACCCTAATCACGTGATTAATTAATTAAGCAAGGTAGTTAGTAAATTTATAAATAATTAAACCATTTTAATTTAAGTAAAGCTTGAAATGATGATAACTTGGTCGTGCTTAATCAGAATTCGATGAAACAACTTACGTTGGAATCACGAAGATGAGTGCTTCACAATGACACTAATCTAGAGGAATTTGGTGCTAGCGGCATTTTTTAGTTAAATTAAACTCACTGTTTAATTTAATTAGAAATAATCATTTTATAATGATTTTGAACCAATCAATGTGACAACTCTCACTCAAACTGATTTTTTATATAGTTATTTTAATCATAACTGAATGTATACTGACTACCTGTGATTGCAATATTTGCTTTTGGTTGATCTGAATTGGTTGAGTTATTTATTAATTACTGTTTATTGATATGTAGAAAACCCCATACGGATATTGGGATGATAATTAGCCCACATACCTCCCAAGTGTGTAGATAAGTTCACAAGGTTTGTGATGTAAACCCCACAAGGGCATTGGGATGACAATTTATTTACATTTCTCCTAAGTGTGTAGATAATAATCACTAGTCGCGAATTGGTCGAAAACCCTATATGGGTATTGGGATGAAAACGAACACTAATCCTAAGTGTTGATTTGTATGTCAATCGGTCGATTGACAGACCGATATAAGCGTTATTTATTTATTTATTTATTTATTTATTTATTTAAGGCTTATAAAGGTGAATTCCACTTTAGATGTGAATTGGATGTTGATAGTTGTTTACAACTATTATGCATGGGATGCATATGATGTATAAAAGTCACATAAATGGAATTATATGATAATTGGTTGAATCTTGCTCCAATTCAGAATAAAGTTGAATATTTTAATAATAAAATATTTGGTCGAAAATGAAAGTTTCAGTTTTAAATTCAAATTGATTTGGAAAGATAGTTTAAATGATTACAAATAAATTCCATAAAATTCAGAATTTGACTTGAATTAGATTTCAATTTATGAAGGTCTGTTTTTAGATTTATCTTGAAATGAATAGTAATTTCAAATTGAAAATTCGAGTTAGGTATATAAATGATGTTTTAACTCGAACATATTTTCTCAATGATCTTATTTATTTTTATAATAGATGACGAAAAAGTTTGGATTTCAAAATTTGATATTTTAGGAAATATTATTATTATTATCTTTGAAAATGGGGAAAATATTATTGTTTTAATATTATAATAATATGGAATATTTAATTTTGATTTAAAATTGAATTGGAAGTTGAAATCATTTTTAAACGAGATTATAAACGCTTTATAAAATACATTTTGAATGGAAATCGACGAAAACTATTATATATAGTGAAATGGTCTGAAAAGGACGTGTCGCGCAGCGTCCTTTGGCGAATTTCGACCGTTAACTGCAAATGCACATATCGCGAGATCCAACCGTCGGATTCTCCAGAAACAAAAAATCTTTTGTTCAGAATGAAAAGAGCTTTCTAATGATATGTGAAGTTTTAAAATCTAACGGTTAGATTTTGAGTTAAATTCAAATCAAATTTGAATAAAAATAGTGTTAGTGTCATAAATGGCCAGGAAATGGATTTTAAAGAGTTGAGTTATTTTTAAATTATTAAAAATTGGGAAAAATTATGATGAATCATAACAAATGATTTAAAAGTAATTTGGATGACATATATTTAATTATGGATAGTGGAAAGCTATTTTGTGAAAATTGGCTATTTTAACAAAAGTGATTGAAACGGTTTGAAGTTAATAAATAGTTCACCAAGTTAAGTTTTTCCAATGACGAAATATTGGATTTGAATGGATATAATCTTCGGATATTTCAATATTAGATTCCATAATTATATGGACACTGTTTTGAGGAATTTGGAAGATAGAGATATCGTTATTCCCTATACGATATCTGTTGGTTTCAGAATTTGATATTGAATATAAGTTGATATGATTTCTATTCAAAGCCTTGTATTTGATATCAAATTGAATTTTTGTTTTGTCCTGAGTGGTGTCTTCAATAACACTATTCTTAAACCCAGCTGTTAGTGAAGTTTGTGAAATAAATCTTTTAATTAAGATTTAATGGAATTTTCCAAAGTGAAGTTTTCCTACTAATAAATTTAATTGGAATTGAATGGAAATTGATTTAGTGACAATCGAGATGAAACTCCATGGAAGAAGACCTTTTCTATTTAAGGAATTTAAAAGGCTTTCTCATTACTTCGCTTATAGTAATAGTCTGATACAGAAATTTATATTAATTGTGAACATGTATGATTTCTGTGAAGATTCCATTTCTAACGGAAGTTTGATTTTGGTTTTATCATGAACGATGTTTTAAATAACATCTGTTCTTTAACCTAGTGAATAGAAAGATGATTTCTCAAGTTTTGAGTTGTAATAAATCTTTCAATAAAGATTTGATTAGATGGAACGGTGATTAAAACTATATGAAAGTTTTACTAAATCTTTCAATAAAGATTTGAATGAATGAACTGGAGATGAAAATTACGTTAGTGTTTTAATGAATCTTTAATTATATTTGAAATGAAATGAAAGACGGTAAGTAAATTTACCAAACATGAGGGTGTTAGATATGGAGTACCACCAGTTTTGCTCCATGGGGTGAATACATTAGGAATGAGATAATGATATAAGAGATTACCTTTTTGTAAGGCTCAATAATCCCGATAAGGCTTATAAACCTTAATTTGAGTTAAGTTTGTGAAAAGATAATCATTTAAAATGATTTCCATGGAAAGATTTAAACGAGATGTTTAGTGATGTAAATCTTTTACAAGATTTAAGGGAGTAATTCCCAATGTAAAGAATATTTGAAAAAAAGAATATTCTAGATTGAAATGAGTTGTATAATATCTTTATATATCACTTGATTTTAAAGATGCACGATTTATTCGGAAGCCTTAACCCATTCCATATAACTGATACAACGATTAAAAATCAAAGATAATGAAGACAGTGGTTGAAGGTCTCTCGCGCTAGAAACAAGCCTAAACCCATTATCGGATACGGAACGTACAATTATTGTTAAGTTTAAAATTTCAAGTCAATTGGAATTCGTATGTAAGTCTGGTAAAAAGAACATGCTGAAATTCAGTTAAAATTCAATAAAGCTAGAAATAAGGCCATTTTTCAAATGGTCTCCAATCGATGAAATTTGGCTCATTAGAACTATATTTGTGAAACTTAGCAAGACTTCAAATTTTGTAATTTTTGGAGTTCGCATGTGATCATGGCAAATTAAGACGCGCGTTGGAATTAAATATTTAAATTTATATTGACGTATATTTTAATTTTAAGAAAAAATGGCTGAAACGGTTGAACCAGCTTACAAAACCTATTCCATTGTGTCCAAAATAAGGGTATTTGGCTAGGGATGTCAGTCGTTGGGATTCGTTTGGAGTCCGGAGCGTTAAACTTCACAACGAAGCAATATAGGAATAAAATATATGTATAAATAACCCATTTTCACCCTAAACCCTGAGTCCATTATTCCAGCGCCACCTCATACCAATCCATGGCCAAAATTGTTTGGATTTCTCCCCTTAATCACGCTCAATCTAGTTAAAATCACTTAAAACTTATAAAACAAAAGATGTAGAGATTTCCAAGCCCTTTTTATCTATATGGTGATGATGAATTTCATTGCATAAATCACTCGATTTCTGAACTCAAAGAGCTCGCATTCAAGACTGTTTTTTCGAGGCCATGGGCAACTCGAGTTGGCTTCTATGACCGGCGTTGGTGGAGGAGATGGAGGTCTTCGCGGTGATGGGTATGGATCGGCGTCATGGTGGGTGGTCGTGCGTGCGTAAGTGAAGATGTTGGCCGACATTTTTTTTCATGCATTGCTAAGAGGAAGACGAGAGTTTTGAACCCTAATCACGTGATTAATTAATTAAGCAAGGTAGTTAGTAAATTTATAAATAATTAAACCATTTTAATTTATGTTAAAGCTTGAAATGCTGATGACTTGGCCATACTAAATCAGAATCCGATGAAACAACTTGCGTTGGAATCATGGAGACAGCTTTGCGATGACACTAATCTGTAGGAATTTGGAGCTCGCTGTGGTTTTTAGTTAAATTAAGCTCAATGTTTAATTTAATTAGAAATAATCATTTTATAACGATTTTGAAGCAATCAATATGAGAACTCTCACTCCGACTGAATTTTTTATATAGTTATTATAATCATAACTAAATGTATATTGACTGTTTGTGATTGCAATATTTGCTTTGTGGTTGATCTAAATTGGTTGAGTAAATTATTCATTACTGTTAATTGATTGTGTAGAAAACCCCACACAAGTATTGGGATAATAATTAGCCCACACATCTCCCAAGTGTGTAGATAAGTTCACATGGTTTGTGATGTAAACCCTACACGGGTATAGGGATGACAATTTACTTACACATCTCCCAAATGTGTAGATAATAATCACTAGTCGCGAATTGGATGAAAACCCCACACGGGTATTGGGATGAAAGTGAACACTAATCCCAAGTGTTGATTTGTATGTCAATCGGTTGATTGACAGACCGATATAAACGTTATTTATTTATTTTAAGGCTTATACGAGTGAATTCCACTTTGGATGTGAATTGGATGTTGATAGTTGTTTACAACTATTGTAGGATGCATATGATGTGTTAAATCCATATAAGTGGAATTATATGGTAATTGGTTGAATCTTGTTCCAATTCAGAAAAAAATTGAATATTTTAGTAATAAAATATTCGGTGGAAAATGGAAGTTTGAGTTCTAAATTCGAATTGATTTGGAAAGACAGTTTAAATGATAACGAATAAATTTCGTAAAAGTTAGAATTTGAATTAATTTTCAATTTATGAAGGCTTGCTTTCAGATTTATCTTGAAAGGAATAGGAATTTCAAAATGTGAATTCGAGTTAGGTATATAAATGACGTTTTTGACTCGAACATATTTTCTCAATGATCTTATTTATTTTTATAACGGATGTTGGAAAAGTTTGGATTTCAAAATCTGATATTTTGGAAAATATTATTATTTTAATATTATAATAATATGGAATATTCGACCTTGATTTAAAATATAATTGGAAGTTGAAATCGTTTTTAAACGAGATTATAAATGCTTTATAAAATAAGTTTTGAATGGAAATTGATGAAATTTATTATATATAATAAAATGGTCTGAATAGGACGTGTCGCACAGTGACCATTCGCGAATTTCGACCATTAACTTCAAATAGACTTTTTGGGAGATCCGACCGTCGAATTCTACTGAAATGAAAACCATTTTGTTTAAAATGAAAAGAGACTTCCAATGATATGTGAAGTTTTAAAATCTAATGGCTAGTGTTTGAGATAAATTCAAATCAAATTTGAATAAAAACAGTGTTAGTGCCATAAACGGCCTGAAATGCATTTCAAAGAATTGAGCTATTTCAAAATTATTAAAAATAGGGAAAAATTATGATAAATCATAATAGATGATTTAAAAGTAATTTTGATGGAACATATATAACTCTGGATAGTAGAAAGCTATTTTGTGAAAATTAGCTATTTTAACAAAAGTGATTAAAACGATTTGAAGTTAATAAATACTTCACCAAGTTAATTTTCTCTAGTGAATGAATATTGGATTTGAATTGAAATAATCTTTTGATATTTTAATATTGGATTCCATAAGTATACAAATACTGTTTTGAGGAATTTGGTGGATAGAGATTTCGTTATTGCCTATACGGTATATGTTGCATTCATAATTTGATATTGAATATCAGTCGATACAATTTCTATTCAAAGCCTTGTATTTCATATCAAATTGAATTTGGGGGTTGTCGTGAGTGGTGTCTTCAATAGCACTGTTATTAAACCCAATTGTAAGTGAAGTTTGTGAAATAAATCTTTTAATTAAGATTTAATGGAATTTTCCAAAGTGAAGTTTTCCAATTAAATTTTAATTGGAATTGAATGGAAATCGATTTAGTGATAATCGAGATGAACCTCTGTGGAGGAAGACCTTTAATATTTAAGGAAGTTAAAAGGGTTTGTCGTTATTCCGCTTATAGTACTAGTCTGATACGTAAATTTATATCGATTGTGAACATATATGATTTCCGTGAAGATTCCATTTCTAATGGAACTTTGATTTTGGTTTTATCGTGACGATGTTTTAAATAACATCTGTTCTTTAACCTAGTTGATAGAAGGATGATTTCTCAAGTTTTGAGTTGTAATAAATCTTTCAATCAATTAGATGAAATGGAGATTAAAACTATTTGAGAGTTTTAATAAATCTTTCAATAAAGATTTGAATGAATGAACCGGAGGTTAAAACTACGTTAGAGTTTTAATGAATCTATAATTAGTTTTGAAATGAATAGAAAGACGGTAATCAAATTTACCTAACATGAGGGGTGTTAAATATGGAGTACCACTAGTTTTGCTCCATGGACTGAATAGGTTGGGAAAGGGACAATGATATAAGAGATTACCTTTTTGTAAGGCTCGATAATCCCGATTAGGCTTATAAACCTTATTTTGAGTTAATTTTGTGAAAAGAGATTATATAATCTTTTGAAATGATTTCCAAGGAAATATTTAAACGAGATGTTTAAATGATGTAAATCTTTGATAAGATTTAAGGGAGTAATTCCCAATGTAAAGAATATTTGAATAAAAGAATATTTTGAATTGGAATGAGTAGCGTCATGTCTTTATATATCACTTGATTTTAAAGATGCACGAGTTATTCGGAAAGACCGAGTTTAACCCATTTCGAATAACTGATACGACGATTAAAAGTCGAAGACATTGAAGTCGATGGTTGAATACCGGAGATCTTCACATTGTTTGTGCTATTATTGATGTCTCGATTGGTCCGTACACCAAAAATGAGGTAATAATTGGTGGTCATTCAGACGTACTTGGAGATCAACCGGATATTCGAAGGCCTTTCTCCTGTATTGGACATATGGGACAAGGAATAAGGTGCCTACGGTTTCGTTCAGACCCAGAACATACTTGCAAATGGATTGTGTGTCTAACATTGTATTTTATACTATATTAATTGATCTCTACTAAATATATATTTGTTTGGTGGTGGAGAATTTACTCTCTTAGCTTAACCTCCTTCTTTGAGATGTATGAGATTAGAGATTATATATTAGTAAACATCAGTTGTATGATATGAATTGACAATGTGGCATGCTGAGTGCTACGGGCAGATAGATCAAAGCTTCCTGTTGAAAAAATAGAGCTTTGTGGATGATGATCAAAGTATGACTGATATAGCGTAGCTTTGTGTGTCGAGACGTGTCTTCAACGAACCTCACACCCCGGTATGATGGTAAATTGATGGTTAGATCAGTATAACTTTCAAGTTAGGAATAAACAACCTTCGGGTCGAGATTGAACAAATTTTACAATTATGATGGATTCGGTCGACCGAGATGAACTGGGTTGTGGTTGCTCCACACCTTGAGGGGTAGGGTATAGCGGTGTCTCGCGCCTAGACTAAAACCGCAGAGCGTGATACCTGAGTCTATGAGGGATAGAGTATAGTGGTGTTCTGATTTTGGACTAAAGCCACGGGGGGTGATTCTCGAGTCCTGGATGGTGTGGATGTGTATTACGGTGCTTTCCAAAGCCTGGACTTAACCGTAGAAATACACACTTTAACGATCGATCTTTTGAATCAGGAGCCATCATTATGGAATCCAACTTCCAATACGAGCCTTGTATTTTCATTTGTGAACCTATATGGCTACATAATAGGATGGGGTATTATGTCGTCTAAGATTGATACATTTTTTTTCGAAATTTTTTTCACACTATGCACTAGTAATAATAAAAGAGAAATTTTGTGTATAAAAACACGTTAGGCTATTATAAGGTAAAACTCTTTCCTCTGGCTTATGCTTGCATTATGTAATGAGACTTGAGTCTTATAATAGCTTCATTTTTCAAACGGCATTGTTAGTTTTTATGATTGGTATTCATATGGAGAAAACCATTTAGTGTTATACGGCGTGGTCCCGTGATTTACCTAAACTTTAAAAATAAAGTAAATAATTTTTTTTCCGTTTACAAACCAGCCCCATAACTGACCTGGAGTTTATTGGTATTTTCACCTAAACTCTGGGTGCCTATATTTTCTACATGGGCAGCTAGTCGTTTTGGTTTTGCAGATATTTTGAGCAGGATTATAAATTGAAGCTTAAAGCTGTGTCCAATGCATTTGAAATCTTCCGCTTAACATAATTATGGTTTTCCGCTATGTATTGTAACTGATTATTTTCTGAAAATTGCGATGTGTTCTTGTACTCTGATGTAAAATTGTTGTAATAACAATGAAATCTTCTTTTGTGTTTTGTTCAGTTGTGTTGTATTCCTATAATGGTTCGAGGACTTCTGGCTTTTGGATCAGACCTGTGTGGCTTATGGTCGATTCGAAAGGCGGGGATTTTTGGGCCGTCACAATGCCTTTACTGTTTGTCATCTTGGGATATACACACCAAACACAAGTGAAGTCTCGACAAAGTGAAAATTAAAACTTACATGGAATAATTATAGGCATTTTACTTGCAAGCTTTAGGTCGTTGCTTTGATTCATGACATCGATTTTGCTATTAAGCTAGCGTATGATTATTGATTTTTTCCATGGATTCTTTTAATTAAAATTATTTTAATTTCAAGATGAATACAAGTGGGTTGAGTAAATAAAAAGGTAAACTTGCTTACATATATGTGATAGCTAACATTGAATTTTTTCCACACCTTTTATAATAGATTAGAGCCATGAAATTGTATTTTGTTTTACATGCAAATTGGCATTCATTTTTATATGTAATTAAATTATCTATCTGTAATTTGAAGATTAGGAGAAGCTTGAGTCCCATATATCGACTATTATATTTAGTTAAAACATACTAGAATATTAACTTTATAATGACATTTTAAGTAATTTTCACATAATAAAATGTTGGGTGATCATCTAACGAGTACTGAAATATAGTAGAATTTCTAACTTCATAATTGCAGGAATCTTGTGGCGGAGTTACAAGATAACATTGTTAAACTACCCCCATCAGTTTGGTTTTTTACATACATTTTCTTTTGTGTTGTTAGTGAAGTGCTTTCTCCATTAATGGAAAATTAGTATGAATCTAATTGTGTTTTTTTCTATGGTTATTAATTTTTAAGCTTCTTTAGCATTGAGAATAATGACGGAAAAAGGTATACGGGCTTAACTTTTATTTTCAGTTTTTTCCATTTGTAAACTTAGTTTGCTATTTAATTTTTTAACTTCATGCACATGACTGGCTTATTATATAATATACGTACACGTTGGTTTATATTGCTTTATCTTTGCATTTTCTTTGGGATAATTTATGCTTTTCATGGTATGCATGGGTGTTTCATTTCTATTTGATTTTTTTTGGTTAATTCTAGAAATTCATTTTATTGTTTAGTTTCATAATTGAAATTTAAAGCTTTTCATATTGCTACTTCACAATGATCATTTTTTTAATGCGATTATTGCTTGTTTCACCTTTTAAAAAAAATCCAATAAGTAGAAATTTCTTTATAGTGGGTATGAAAGTATGCATTACAAGTTATGAATATATTTTATGTTGCATGGTAGAAGTCATTAGAAGGTTTTGGAAAATATAATTGTTGAGATGATAATTGGAGATTTCTTACATCCTTATTTTAAAAAAGTGAAAATTAGGCTCACATCCTTAAAACTAAACTTAATTAAGCTCACATCCTCCCGTTCTAAAACATATAAATCTCATCCCTATTTTTAAATAGCGGCTAATTTGTTTCTAACACTGCCCTTTTAGCAATTTAAGGTGTGATTAACATGGTCCTAAGTCCACGTTATACGGATCTAGTATATCCAGAAACGTAATAGGGTTTTACTTTTTCCAGAAACTTATATTTCTCAATCATGGCGGCTCTGTCATTTTTTTGATTTTTTCAGCTGTTGATTCTGTCGATCTATAATTTCCACTGCTCGGAATTTTTTCAGTGATTTAATTACATCCATCCTTGGTTTATATGATGAATGTTTCTTCGTCAAGGTAATTTATATGTTTTAATATATTTTTTTACGGATATCAATTTTTACTCGATATTTGTTGATTGATTAATCTGATTTTCTTAAATTTTATAGTTTTGTCGATGGATTGTTTAGTAATTATTGTATAAAGTTCTAATGTTATTATAGATCGTACAATATTATTTATTAAATTTACAGTATATTTGTTTTGTATTCTGAATATGTGTATAAAAATATGCATAAGTTGTGAATATGAGCCTACAAATATGCAAATATTGTTAGAACACGTGTAAATAAACTCAGCTCATTTGTAGTTATCCATCTGCATGTATGTTTATCTCTGCATGCTTGTACCTGGCTACTATATATATTTGCATGCTTGTACGCAATTTATGACAATATGTGTATGCTTGTATGCAGTTATTGACAATATTTCCATGTTTGTATGTAGATATTTTAAATAGATGCATGTTTGTATGCATATATTGACAATATTTGCATGCTTTTATGCAAATATGAAGTATATTTGCATGTTTGAAGTCAAATATTAACAATATTTGTATGCTTGTATGCAGATATACAGTATTTTTTGCATATTTGTATGCATGTAATATGAATACTTGTACACATGTATTCATTTCTTATGTAAATTATGGGATTCTTGTATACTGATATTTCGAAAACCTGCATACATACTAGTATGTAGATTTTAAGAATGATTGCATATTTCTACCCTTGTTATCATACCACATAGAATTATTCAAACAAACTGATTATGTTTTATAACTTTCTGCAGCGTTGATTGTGGCATGTTTGTTATTAACTTGATGAAACAGAAAAGTGAGAACCAATAAATCATTGAAGATGAGGAAGTATATGGTGTTGTGGCTGTTAATGAACAACGTGCTGAGCTTGCTCACGAAATACTCAATTGCAAGCTTTATAGTTGGACTATAGAAAATCTTCTAACACAGAAGTTCTAGGCCTCAGAATATAACAAACCTAGTGATTAAAATGATGAAAACAGGTGTTTGTATTTCTGCCGAAAATGTTGATTGCTGTTTTATTTTCGAATCACGTGAAACTGATTACGTAGTTTTTGAACTGATTTACTTTGGAAATTTATGTTCTGTATGAAGTTTTACTACTTTTTCATGATGTTATTAAATGTTGCTCTCTTATGTACAGTTATAAATAATATATTGCATACCGTTATGCATTTTTTTCAGTATAATTGATTACTCAACTATTTGTATTTATTTCATACAAACAGTTGTAAATAATATAAATGTTTCTCTCTATTTGTATTTATTTCGATAGTTCTGTATATATGAAGTTTTGGAATAATTGGTGTAATTTTTTTTTTGTAATCTATTCCTTAAATATTACGCAGTTCTCTTTATACTATATGTTTTTGAAAAAACAACGGCAGCAATGCTTGTCTGATCAATACTGAAAAAATTAGCAGTTACGTATGCAAATATCTGAAAAAATTGCATACATGTATGCAAGTATTTATAATAAGTTCTCACAGCAAAAAAGTTAAAGCATTTGCATATATTTATGAAACTAAGAATAATTTCATAGATATATGAAATTATTCTGAATAATTTGGCATTTCAAATAAGTAAATTCCATAATATTTTCATACAAGTATGCAATTATTATGAATATGTGTACACAAATAAGCAACATTTCATAACATGATACAAAGTCAGAAGAACTTGAATTCAAAACATAAAATCCCACATTAATTCAGTTTTCAAACTATAAAATAAGGTCCCAGTAGTTCGAAAAACATAATATCAGTCAACATATTTACAAGATATGTAAACATCAGCTTTCAAAATTTTTATCTTTCAACATTGCATCCGGTAGAAGGTAGTTTTGTGTCAGGTTATCCATTGTTGTTCAACTATGTTCAACTATCTTCTGCATCAGTTCTTTCATCGTAAATCTCTGCAATAAGAATTAAAATAAACAAGTTGGACTAAATGCATATAACTGTGAAACAATCAGCTGACAAATGAACAAAAGCATGCAACATTTTCCTAATACATGCATATAATCATGCAACATTGAGTTGATAAATGCCCTTTTGCATGCAACAGTTGTTAATAAATGCATAGAATCTTACAAAATTTAGGTGACACCAATACAACATTTAATAATAGCATGCAACATTTCCTAATACATAATTTAGATGTATACAATTATGCAAGTATTCTTAATAAATGAAATCAGATGTGGAACTATCCTTAATATATTCACACATGTGTGCAAGTATTCTTAATAGATGCACACAATTGTTCATATTCTCTGTACATATGCACTCAAGTGTCTAAATAATTTAAATAGTTGCAAAGAAATGTGCAAATATTTTGAACATAAAAAACAGGTGGGAAACATTTTTAATTGTCGGAAACAAGTTTGCATATATTCTTAATAGAAGCACACAAGTTTGTATGTATTCTAAATACTTGCACACAATTTGACTCGTTGCTCTCAAGTGGATAAATATTCTGAATATATGCACACAATTATGCAAGTATATCCGATAGTTTCACAAATTTGAGCAAATATTGTTGTTAATATCACCCTGGTGTGCAAAGGTTCTTAATAAAAGCACAATTGTTTGCATCAACTTTTATTAATAGTATACAAACATGTAACAATCCTTCATACAATCATATTACCGTGCAAGAATTCTGAATAACAACATACAATCTTGCATTTAAATTTAATTACAGCATACAAATATGCAAGTACTCTGAGAAATAGCAAACAATTATATAACTATTCATAACATCAGCATTTTTCTTACTAGCATACAATTACATACTTATTCATAATATCAGCATAAAATAATGTACTCATTGTTAACAATTATTTAACAGCAAACTTTATTTCGTACTAATATCATACAGTTTTTTTATTTACTCTTAATACAATGCGGTGATTAGTAACGATGGTAGAAGAAATACATAATTCATGAACATACCTTCGGTCTAGCCAGATTGTCTCAAACGAAAAAAGAAACAACGATTTTGACATTTCAATGAAGATCGACACGAAATTTATGATAATCAGCTTGTTTTTTTTTTTTTTTTGAGCAGCGGCTGTAATAGAAGATTTAGATTCGTGGTTTTAGGGTTTTGCAGAGACGGAAGGCTAAATTTGGAATTTGCTAACACGTGATTCAAATATAGGGACCTAATTTATAATAAGTTTATGACCGGATGTAAGTCTAATTCTGAAACTTAATAGGGACTTGTAAAAAACGCACCCTTTAAAAAAATTACCATATTTTAAACAAATGGTTTACAAAAGCATTCCTAATTTAAATGAGACCTAAGTTGATGTGATCATGAGCATATATATGGCATAGGCATTGATCGGGTAATGGGTCAAATTACGATCAAGAAAATGTTGTACACTTCTAACCATGTTAAATCGTCTTTGCTATTTATATTACATAACCGATATCTTTAAAATTTTCACAACTGTTTTATTTTATGAATGTTTTTATAACTAATTTTCATACTGAATAGAAAATGAATTTAAAATTGAGATATAAGCTTTACATTGGAAGAAGAAACTGCATGCATTATCATTCATAAGAAATGCTTGCTGCATAAAAAACTGGTAACTTCTATGAATGTCGTTGGACTTACTTTGGTATAGGATATTGATGTTAGTTTAATTGTCTTATTTGCTTAAAGCTAACTTGGTCTTTGATTTTATAATTTGGTTCGATCTCTTTAATTTTTATTATTTGAATTTTTTGTTCCCAACCCTAAATTGAATATATACGACATTGTTTTAAAATATTTTGCATCAATGTTAATTCTCTCCTGCAGTTCTTTTAATTGTAATATGGAGATATCTATGGTCAACCTAGAATCAAAATATGTTATTTTGGCGGAATCCACAAATTTCAAAGCGGACGAATTGACTGTGATAATACATCCCAAAATCCTGCTACAGTGGGACGTCCTGCTAGGATTCCGGTTATGCGGGGGAGCAAATGCTCAATCTAAAGCAGTGAATCTACAGATCCAGCGGGGACGATTCAGATCTAGTTCATATGAAAGAAATGGCAGTTACTATCAGGAGGAAATGGCGAAAGGAATGTCCAAATCATGGGCTCAAGCTGCGTCTGGAGGAATTGGACAGATTCGTGATGACTATAATTATGACAAGGCCGGGGATCTGATCCAACCCGGGGCAAGGATGTTAACCAGTCAGATAATCATGACGAGGCCGGGGATGATATTGAAGAGGTTGATCTTGCTGTCCTGCTTAATAATGATGAAAGAAATAATATTGCACCTGAAAAAGAAATGGATGTTAGCAACTTCGTTGAGGCTAATAAAAAATTCATTGACGAAATGGATAACATTAGTAAAAATATTAAGAAGAAAAACAATACTAAACCATCTGCTCCTCCTAAAGTCGCGACAAGAAGCCAAAGCCAGATTAAATGAATCTTGTTGCTTGGAATGTTAGGGGTTTGAACATTTCAAATAAACAGTTTGAGGTGCTCAAATTTCTTAACAAATTCAAGCCTTCAATTGTAGGTCTGTTGGACAACAAATTAAATGGTAACAATCTCAAGAATTTTCATCTCAAGCTACATAAAAAATGGCCATCAACTAATAATAATGATTGTAATTGTAAAGGTAGAATATTGGTGGCTTAGGACTCTACAGTTTGGACTGATATGGTGATAGTCAATAAATCGTATCAACACATTTCCATCATAGCAAATAATACTGGTGGCTTGGTTCTTCGTATGACCTTTATTTATGCGAGCAATTTTCTTCTTGATAGAGAGAAGCTATGGGATGATATTTCAAATGAAGCTAAGCAGATTGATATTCCCTGGATCATTATTGGAGATTTTAATAATATTTTATATGCAAATGATAAAAAAGGGGTTCATTTGTGTCGTTTAGATAGGTTGCAGGACTTCTTAATTGTATTGCCGTTTCAGGTCTCATGGATATTCCTATTAAAGGGTTCAAACATACTTGGAGGCAGAGAGGTATAGCATCCAAAATTGATAGACTTCTATGTAATCCTCAATTCCTAGATGTGTTTCCTGAGTTTACTGCGTTCGGTGAATCAAATCCTATTAGCGATCACATTCTGATTTGTGTGAACTTCAAACCTAAAGATAATGTTGTGAGGAATATACCCTTTAAATATGTTAATACCTGGCACGAGATCGATGGTTACTAGGGCTGTTTCTTTTGGGCTATGGTTCAAATGGAGATGATGCAGTGGTAGGGTTCTAAATTGTACGTCTTTCAGACGTTTTTAAAATGTTGTAAGTATAACTTGAAGAAATGGAACTATAGCAATTGGGATTACAAGAATAGTATAAGAAGAGTGGAAGAGGAGTATTATGCTACTTTGAAAGATATTGATGAAAACCCAACTGATAATAAGCTGTTTGATAAACTTGAATCAGTGTACATAAAATGGAAGGATCAATGCTATATTGCTTATAGAAATGCAAAGCAGAAGGCCAAAATCTCTTGGTTAAATGAAGGAGATTCATGCATGAAATTCTTTCATGCTAAAACGTCAATGAGAAAACATATTAATAATTGGGGAAATATTATCCTTACAAATGGTAAGATGCTGCATGATTCTAATAGCATAGAAAGCGAGGCTCTTAATTATTTTTCAAACATTTTAAATATTGACAGTCCACAAATGGATTTTTTTTCCCCTGAAATCAATTGCAAATTTAAGATCACTGATCGAGGCAGGGAGCACATTGTTTCAAATACTACCACAACTAAAGTGTATATGGCTACTTTTTCTATTCTTGATGATAAAACACCGGGGCATGATGGTTTCACTGCCAAATTTTTCAAGATTCATTGAGAGAATCTTAAGACGTATCTAATTGATATAATTAAAGATGTTTTCAGGACTGGGAAACTCGCTTAAGGTATAAATCTTACATTTATTACTCTTATACCTAAAGTTGAGAAGCCGATGAATATAACTGATTATAGACCTATTTCCTGCTGCAATGTCATCTATAAAATTATTTCTAAAGTGATTTGCAATAGAATTAAGCCGTATCTTATGCATCTAATCTCTGAAAACCAATCAACATTCATCTCGGGCAGACATATTGCAGAAAATGTGTTACTTGCACATGAACAAATTAGACATTTTAAGAGAAGCAGAAGTGGTAATATGTGTATAAAAATTGACTTGCAGAAAGCATATGACATGGTGAATAGGGATTTTGTGTTTCATATGCTACGTAAGTTGGGTTTTTCAAGAAGATTAATAAAGGTGATTAAATGTTGTATTAATACACCAACCTTTTCCATTTTGATGAGAGGCAGCCCCAAAGGTTTTTGACATAGTAATAGAGGTTTAAGACAAGGGGATCCCCCATCCCCCTATTTGTTTTGTGTTGTTGTGGAGTTTTTCTTTACTATGATGTTTAAAGCTGCAAATTGGAATTGATTCAACCAATTTTTAATAATGAGCCTTATATAAATCACTTGATTTACACTGATGATTTGATGATTTTTTTCAAAAGCAAAGATTAAAAGCGCTAATGAAATTTCAAGGATTTTAGGTAACCTGACTGATCGGGTTGGTCTTAGGGTCAATTGTTTAAAATCAAAGGTGTTTTTTAGAAAATCAGTGAATAATAAAGAGGTTTTAACGGCTCTGCTCGATATGAATGAAGGTAATTTCCTATTAAATACCTTGGGGTTCCTTTATCTAATAATTATCTGCATTTTTCTGATTATGGCGAGTTGTTTGATAAAATCAGAAGGAAAATGGATAGTTGGGACTTCAGGCTTCTATCCATGGCGGGTAGAATTGAATTGGTTAAAACAGTGATCACTCCTATGGTTAGGTATTGGCTTTTAGTTTACTAAATGCCGGCGGCGACTATTGGTAAACTAAATAAGATGTGTGCTAATTTTGTTTAGGGCAGGAAAAGTCACAAGATTGCATGGAATAGTTTGTGCAGCCCTAAGAGCGAAGGAGGTGTAGGGAATAGAAAATTTGATGATATTAAAATCGCTGCTACAGTCAAATTAATTTGGCATTTTGTGAGTAAAAATAGCATGTGGAAGAAGTGGATGGAAAGCAAATATTGTAAAGAAAACAAATTTTGGGTCATGCAAATTGATAATAACTGCTCATGTACATGGAAAGCGATGCTCAGGTATACAAGTTTGGGGCTGAAATGTATTAGTCGACGTATTTCTAACGACCACGATGCTATGGTTTGATCCTTGGTTGAATAGTTATATCCTAGTGAATATTCTGGGATGGGACTGTCTAGATCGGTATGGTGGTGAAAACAAGAAAGTGGAATGCCTTATTCAGGATGGAACATTTAACACAAATCCACTGTTTCAAGATTGATAACAGACAAAATCAATGAAGTGCAAATGAATTCTAATTTTGATTCATATTTTTGGAGCTAGAATAATAGTAAAAACGGTTGCTGGAATAATAGTAAAAATGGTTTTTCTTTTCATTCAGCTTGGGATATTGCAAGAGAGGTGAAACCAGGATTAGATTGGTGTAAAATTACATGGTATTACATAAACAGCTCCAAGATATCAGTGTGCATGTACAAAGCTATTTACAACAGACTATTGAACAATGATCATATGATTAATTGGGGATATAACATAAATCCTATATGCGTCCTTTGTATGAAAGATAATGAATCTAGAGATCACCTTTTTTTCAACTGCCCCCACTCTTCCTACTTATGGGTGATATGTAGAATGAAGATGAACTCTCCTCCAACCATGAACCAGGTGCTAAATTTGGAAGAAGAGATGCCGGACTACCTGAAATCCAAATATACTGTCAGTGATATTGCATAAGAATTAGCTTTCTGTAGTATTGTCGCTACAGTTTATCATATATGGGCAGAGCGGAATGCTCGATCTCACGGAAATGGATCAATTGATAAATTCAGTAGATGGAATTTAATTGAAGTCGAAATAAAGTACCTGATGAGGAAGAGTAAGTGGAAAAACGAAATCAAGCAGGAGAAGATACTTCGTAATTGAGGGATTTCGTGTTTTGATCCTAGATGAAGTTCGTAGCCGCCATTTGCAGAGAGAAGGCAGGGTTTAATGTCGAAGTGGATTCATTTAATTATTTCCTTTTTTGGCCGTAAGTGTTTCCTGTTCTGAGTGTCGGGATTGTGTACACTGGGCTTGCGGGTTGTTTTTGTCATGTCTGAGCCTTTACGGTTATTTTTGGTTATGTCATTTTCTTTTTGGGCTTCGGACAAGAATGGTTCTTTGTTGTTTTCTTGTCCATGTACTTATTTTATTTTTTCATTGATTCATTGTCAATCAAACGCCGCACTATTTTTCTTTATCTTGTAATCACGCCTGGTACATGTATATGTTTTTAACGAGGCACTTTACCCAGTTTCAAAAAAAAAAGTAATATTTAGTTTCTGGTGCATAGAGTGTACTGGTTCATAGAGTGCTACTATCATCAAACTCATAAGCCTTCGATAATATATATACATGCCCAATGTTTATAAAAATATCTTATGAAATGAATTATTATGTGTGTTTAAGCATTTATAAATATATCATATGCACAAAGTTGATTTCTTACATAAAGATAATTTTCTATCTTAACCTATGAGTTGAAGAAATATACGTTCCTAGATTGAGTTTCTTACAACTTGGAAGGAATAAGATGATGGGAAACTAAAGATACCTGCGCACCAATTTTGTCTAATGATCCTAACGAGAGAACTTTGGTAATTTTTAATTATTGTTCATTTTATTGCTTATGTATGTTGATTGTGAAAATAAAGTGATATTTCGGTTTGTAGGAGAAATTTGGTGTTATACCGTAAAATTAAAATTCCATTAATGTTGCTTTATTTTCTTAGAATTAGCTTTCAAAAGCTTCTTTATATCATATACTTATTATGTCCTATAATCTGCATTCAAGTATCTAATGCACGACGCAATGCAAGTAACATTTGGTTCATTCTACTTGGTGATTATATTATTGGAATGGTTATTGAAAGTACTTGATTGATGAACGGGTAGTTTTATGTGGATGCTACATAATTTTGTGCTTTTTTATAAAGTTTCTTATGCTTTAGGTTTACGATGCTAGCAAAGATGGTTTACGATAAAAGACTCTATGGAAGACAAAATTTATTGTCTTATGAACATGTAGTTGTGATGTTTATTTCTATGTGTTTGGGAAATTTAACTCAATAGTTGAAATTGAAGAAATGTGTATTCTGAAACTAACAACATAGAGATTCATTCGTCAGTTTTCCTGAAAATCTAGATTGTGAACTATACTGTGAATTCTGTTCCCACATAAGCTCATTAACCTATTCACAACTGAAATTTATTTATTTAGTAAAGACATTATTTCTTTCAGTTGCAAAGAAACAGTTAGATTACGAATATTATAACAATTGAATAATTTAGTTTTATGGTGAAACCAAAAATGAACATAAAAGATAACTCATTACGCTCCTTAATGTACAATAATTGATATATTTGATTGTTTATGTCCTTTTTGTTGCATGAATTCATAGTCATATCATACATTTTTATTTAACAACGTCATTGGTTTTGTTTTACTTATGCTAAGTGATCTTATTTTTATCACTAATATGATTTCATTTCAATGCATTTTTAAATGTTTCTGAAAGTACTTTGCATAAAAACAATTAATTATTTTTCTTTGAATTTTACTAATATCCATATTATTCAACTATTATTTTTGTGTGAATATATTACGTAACATGTAAATATTATTTGATTATTCTGAACAGTAGACTACACTATTTTCATATTTTTGTACTTCTGTTCCATCGTATAATGATACTTGCGTATAGATTGCTTTGAAGCAGCTGATATTTTATAAATTCAGTTAGTATTAGATAATGTCAAAATTAGAAGTAGCAAATTTTGTAATGATGTTTGTTCGAATCAATTTGAAGCATTGTTTCACTCATTAATTAATCTAAATGAGGTTTAAAACATTATCATCGACCAATTTATACATATTTAAATTTGCACACAAAATATTTAAAATTCCCATGTTGAATTATACAATTCATACGAAAATTAACACCCTAGATCGATTACATAATGATTAGTTTTGTATAATAAACTAATAATTAATGTCAACATTTGTTGTGTAAAGTTATTAACCATCAAAAATGATTTGTTCTCTTCAAGATTTGATATTTCGTACAACTTAAAATTACCAAACAAAATTTATCAATGAACTTTTAATAATAGTATTTCGAGAAAAGGTAATCCCAGAAAATTACAATTTGTTAATAAATGTTTTTCCTACGTATAAATAAATGGTGTTCTACTATAAAATTAAATGGTAATCCCCCTGTGCATAGCATGAGTTCACACTAGTTAAACACAATCGTCGATACCCATAAAACTGGTAGGGTACAACTACTTAATCTACAACCAACGCAAGCTACAACAAACAATTATCAATGCTCCTAACTAAGTGAGCATGACCAATCAAAAAAAATGAAAATAATTTAATATCATTACTTTCCTAACAAATAACACATCAAAAGTAATTATATTTATATATGAAAATTTTCTGTTGCATATAAAATATAATCTTAGTGAACTTATTTCATCTACGAAATTTTAAAACAATATTGTGTCGATTAAATTTGTTCAAGTGAATTTAAATCTTTATTAATGACGCTGGCCACCCGTATCGAACCGAATCAAAAATTCAGAGTTAAACAATTAAACTACATAGTACAAAATATTTTTATATTCACTAACAATTAAACACCCATATATTTGTTATATACTCATACTCAACCTATGGTGTGACATCCCACGTCCTTTAATGTCACCCATACGAGGATGCATTAAGTTTTGTGAAGCGCAAGAGGTAAACAATAACATAAATTCATACCCAGATATAAATATACAGCGGAAAACTAACTTTTATAATTAAAGAAAAACATCATTCCATACCAGTTACAACATCACATTGTTTCAAATACCAAAAACCTAAATTAAAACCATTTGCCTCATAATACCAAACATCAGAGTTAAAAAATGTAAATCCACATCCCTTCTCAGAAGCCATAACAAAATAGAACAATAATCAACGTGGTACACCTAGTCGGAAGAAGTCCAGATCCAAGCTGAAAGAAATCCGGATCACTGCGGAGCATTACCACCCTGAGAGCCTGAAGGGAGAAGGAAGGGAGAGAAGGGAAACAAAACAGGTCAGACATAAAGTCTAGTGAGTTCCAGTGATTTTCTGCAATAGGATAAGACAGAAAGTATCAAGACAAGTAAATAATGCTGACTGTGAAACTACAATAAAGATAGACAAGTACGAGGTAAACGAAATAACATGATAATAGTGTAACATAGATATAAGATAACAAATCAAGGTAAAGGTCATATACGCTTCTCATTCATCTCCCAAGAATAAAATTATTGCACCAATTACTAGAATTTACAAGGTTAGAAGTTACCTTAATTACTATCCATGTGATTGGCTCCCTACAATACAAATATCATGTGCCAACCCCGCTAGTAGAGCGTATTAGTCCCAAACCTGATGACTAATATGAAACAAACCTATTTGTTGGTGTTACAACATCTTAGTTTCCTTTAATCGGACCCATGCACGCTTATGACTCTGCCGGAACATTCCTATACCCATCTTCCACCTTGAACCTCTTACAATCCAGATCAGTAAAGTGTGCCATGACCTCTACCTAGTGTGAGGCCTCTCTCTAAGATACTAACATGGATACTGACTGATACGGGTTTCACACAACAGATTGACACAAGCCACGCCCTAGGCTTGTGCCCCCACCCTAGGATTTTAAGAGTCCCAAAACCGGATATCAACAACAAGACTATGGGACCTCTTAGCTTATTAATCAATAAGTAATTACTTAGCAGGTTTATGTTCATTAATACATGGTTGTAAATGACATTTCCGATAAATGTTATTCTGTGTACAACCCTATTCCCCAAGCAAGTACCGACCCAGATGTATATATTAAGTTACCTATTTTACTTAATTACATCTGATACTACCAACATGTTCTACTTAATTATTTAATTAAGTTTAACCTAACATGTTTGGATGTTATCCCAATTTTTACAGTTATTGGATTTCAAGTTTAATATGCCTAAGTCTCCTTTTAACTATCATTTTAAGTTATTCTAGGTTTTACCCAATTTATGCAATTATAATCGTGAATAACCTAGGAATTAGATAGCTAGGTACAACGAAAATATAGAGGAAAAGGAGAAAAATATAGATCTGATTCAGAAACACATGAACTGAATAAAATAGGCATAAGATTGTAAATAAATCTAAAACATAAAAAGGATAATCGGATAAACATGTAGTAGTAAAACAAATGAAACTGAATAGAAATGTGGGAGTAAAATAATAACATGTAGACATATGAAATCTTAGATTTGGATTTATTTATTGTCATATTACTATTTAATTATCAAATCTAAAAATAACTGAACTCACGGTGGTTGGATTAAAGTTTGGAAAAATATCTCTTTTATATGTTGTTGTTTGAAAGAAGTCCTCTTTAGATTTGTTGTAGAAGAAAAAGAATTTTCCTCTCTAATCTATGTTTATGCAGCATCTCAACATCTTCATAATTTTATTTTAGAATAAGGCTTGGAGGATGAAGAAATAAAGAATAGTATTTGGGAAGAAAACAATGAGACTGCTAGCCTTTATATAGATTACCTAGGATAATCCTTAACATTTAGATTTTTGGTTTTCAAATCTAACCGTACACCCAATACTGAGTTAGCATAAGAATAGGGTGAAGAAATGAGTCCAAATACGTTTATAGGAACCCACCCTACATGCAGGTGGGTCGACCCCTGTGTCGACCCCTGGGTCGACCTGCCTTTGACATGGGTCGACCTAGCTAGGCTAGGTCGCGTAGTGATTGTTGCTTTCTAAACTCTGTTTATTTATGTAATATATAATCTGTATATATTTTTGTGCAATCTTTTTAAGTCCATAACTTCTTTATATTAAATCTGATTTATAAAAACTAAGAGTCTATCTGAACCAAAATTTCATAACAGATGCAACGGTAAAGTCTATTTTACCTAATTTTGAATATCTAATTAAAAAATATTCATTTTATTATTATATGACTACTGTGTATTAAAATATGGGGTGTTACATTCTCCCCTCCTTTATGGATTTCGTCCCCGAAATATCTAAGTTAAGAAAATGTTATTGTTTAAACCTACACCCATCTACTCATCCATCATCCACAGACATCCATTGTCCTTAAAACTTATAATGCTGGTATGAACATATGCAAAAGTGTTATGTACATGTCCCTGAACTAATGTAAAAATCAGGTGATCGACTGATTCAGTTGACCTCTTTAATGCAATATATGTATGTGCCATGTATTCAATATGTATGCAAAAAATCGTAGTAATACATATAAGTTCTATATGTTTGCATAATCATTCACCAAAATGCAACATCCATGTGATGATTTAATCATTCTATTCCATTGAAAATTTAAAATGCACACACATCCATATGCAATATGTAAGTGCTTGAGCCGATCTAGTGCCTAATGTATGTGTATATGCATCCACTGGCAACCACCGGCAAACACTTGCATCCACTTGCAATCATCAAACATAACATGTTTCAGACACATGCTTTCAAACATAGGTTTCTACCTAAGGATCAATGATTCAAATGATAGGGATAAAAAAATTAAAATTCAAAAGCTAAAAGAGAATTAAGAACGTACTCTCAAAGAGAAAAGGGTAAGAAGCGCGAATCTTGTCTTTGGGTTCCTATGCCGCGTCGTCTCTACCTTCCTCCCATTGCACTTTCACTAACTTGATCTCTTTGTTACGTAGCCTCTTAACTTCCGATTTAAGAATAAGGGTACGAACTTTCCAAACCGATACCTTTTTCTCGATTTCAACATCCTCAAGCGTACTTGGCTCTACTATCTCCGCTGAATCATGTCGACATTTCGTCAAATGGGAAACATGGAACACGTCATGAATTCCCACCAGCCTCTCTAGTAATCTAATTCTTTAGGACATTTGGCCTATCCTCTCAACTATGGGAAATGGTCCTATGAACCTTGGTGCCAATTTCCCTGCCGAGCCAAATCGAATTACGTTACTTAAAGGGGATACTTTGATAAACACCATATCTCCTACCTCAAATTCCATGTCAGTCCTTCTCTTATCAGCATATGACTTTTTCCTCTTTTATGTTGCTTTCATCCTTTTATGAATAAGGTCTAAAGTCGCACTCACCATCTCTGGCCCAAGTAGAATTCTGTCCGTAGACTCCCACCAACATGTCGATGGTTTACAAGGTCGTCCATAAAGTGCTTCGAAGGGCACCATCCCTAAGCTTGATTGGTAACTATTGTTGTATGCGAATTCAACCAATGGGAGAACTTCCTCCTAAGTCCCTCTGAAATCTAGGATACACAGTCTTAGTAGATCGTCCAAAACTTTATTAACCCTCTCAGTTTGTCCATCGGTCTGACGGTGATAAGTTATGCTCAATCTTAATTGTGTACCTAGGGCCTCTTGCAAGCTCCTCCAAAACTCGCTAATAAAAACGGGGTCAAGATCACATACTATATTGGAAGGTACCTCATGAAGTCAGACGATCTCTCTAAGGTATAACGATGCAAGTCAAGTTGTCATCCTCTTGCGCTTGACCGGAATAAAGTGAGCGCTCTTTGTAAGTCTGTCAACAATCACTCATATGCTCATGTTGCCCTTCCTCGATTGGGGAAGTCCATCAATGAAGTCCCTAGAGGCGCTCTCCCATTTCCAGTGTGGGATATCCTAGGGCTGAAGCAATCCGCCAAGTTTCCTTTGTTTAGCCTCGACTTGTTGACAAGTCAAATATTGGGCTACGAACTCTGCCACAACTATCTTCATGCCAGTCCAATGATCAACTCACTTCATATCTCGATACATCTAGTCACCTCCAGGATGGATAGTCATCCGAGAGTGATGAGCCTCCTCAAGAAATGATCTCAGCAAATCTCCAACTCTAGGGTCACACAACCTTCCGTCTTGTCTTTGCCACCCTTTTTGTTTACCGAATACCTGGCTAGGTGACTAGAGATCTCTCCTCTATAAAGTCAATCAAGATGCCCATTAACTGATGATCCTCTCGATGCGTAGATCCAATGCGCTCTATCAGAGTAGGCCGCACCTCCAAAGATGCTAGTAATCCAAGCGTAAAATCTGTAGATCGCTTAAAATCAAAGGTCGAGATAAACTCCAACCTCTAATTCTCTATGAAAAGATGACTGAAGGTTATCCCTTGCCTATCAACGCGTTCGCAACCCATTACCCTTGCCTATGGTATAAGATATCTCAAAATCATAGGAGAACTCCATCCATAGTTGCTTCCTTAAGTTGAGATCGTTCCACGAGAATAAATATTTGAGAGGCTTGTGATCCGTGTAGAGCTCAAATCTCTATCCAAGTAGATAGTGCCGCCAAGACTTAAGTGCAAACACTATTGTAGCCAACTCCAAGTCATGGGTAGGGTAGTTCTTCTCATGAATGCCTAATTTCCTACTTCCATAGAAGACTACCCTACCCTATTGCATTAACACCGCACCTAATCCATGCCACAAGCATCTGTGTAGACCGTGAACACCTTGCCACCATTGGGAAGAGTCAGAACATGGGCTATTGTCAGAGCCCTCTTCAATCTATGGGATGCATCCTCGCAACTAATGCTCCAAGCGAAAGCTAAGTTCTTCTTTGTTAGACGGTGAGCGAAGCTGATATCCGACCAAAGTCCTTAATGAACTTTCTATAATATCCCGCCAATCCATGGAAACTCCTTACCTCTATCGCATTCTCATGGGATTTCCAATCTTGAATTGTGACAGCTTTAGCGGGGTCCACCGTTGTTCCATCCTTGGAGACTACATGTCCTAGGAACCTTCCTTTCTCCAGAAATGACACTAAGAAAATTTAGTCTTAAGCTAATCTGATCTGAGAGTACTGAGAACTTACTCCAAGTGTATGGCATGCTCTTCCTCACTCCTTGAGCAAACCAAAATATCGTTCAAGAAAAACCACTATGAACTTATTTAGATACTCCTTAAACACCAGACTCATTAACTCCATGAAGTATGCAGGTGCATTGGTCAACCCAGAAGGCATGACCGACCACTCAAAGAAACCACCCGGAGTTCTGAAATCCGTCTCGTCAATACTATCAACTGCTACCCTCAACTGATGAAATCCCATGGACAAATCCAATATTGAGAAAACCTAAGCTCCTACTAGTTGATCAAATAAGTCATCAATCCTCTGAAGTGGGTGCCTATTCTTTTTGTTGAGTTTATTTAATTCTTTATAGTCCATGCATAGACGGAGAGACCCGTCTGCCTTAGTTGCAAAGACGAATAGATCTCCCTACTCAGAAATGCTCTGCCTAATGGATCCTTTCTCCACTGACTCACCTAATTATTTGATGAGGTCCCTCTTTTTCTTAGGAGCCATATAAAGCATTGGTAAAGCGACTGGTTTCGCATTCTCCACCAGGTAAATTCGGAAGTCTATCTCTCGTCTCGGAGGTAATCCCCTAACCTCATTGAACACGTCCGGAAATCTACTAACTATGGGTAGTGACTGAAGATCGTCAATGGAAGCATCAAGAGAATCTAGGAAATTAAGCATAACTGACCCTTGTGGGTCACAAGAAATTTCGAGAGTCTTATCTTGGCATGAAGTCTTACAACTCTCCTCTCACAGTCAAGAATAGCACCATAAGTGGCTAGCAAATACATTCCTAGAATTAATTTGTAATCCATAAAGCCAAGAACATATGCGTCGCATTCAAATTCGACACCCATAACAGAATTCTCAAACCCCTACATATCATAGATAAATGAGTCGTTCCTCCTATGAGGTTTGAGACTGTAACAGGATCAGAAACAATACTAGTATCCAGGTGCAGATTATCTACCACAGATTTGGATATGAATTAATGAGAAGCACCAAAATCAAGGAGAGTTCTAATAGGATAGTCTAAAAGAGAAATCAAACCTTCCACGGTGACTTTCCTACCACGATCCGGTCCACCTGTCTGTAGAACATTAACTTGTCCTTCAAACGATCCAGCCTTCTACCCTTGCCTGTTAGGGCATTGTCCTTTATAATATCCAAATTGACCATGAGTAAAGAAAGCATTCTTCGTCTTCTTACATTCTCTCACAAAGCCCCCAAAGCCCCCACACCCATATCAGTTAACCTCTGCCTTGATCTGAGCTTTTTCGAGGTTTCCTCCTTTCTTAGCTACGCGCTTTTTGGGCCACCACTTTTGTTTCTCCGTTTTGTGTTTTTCTTCCTCAATCTTAACCTCTTCCCTTTCTTCTTTGCCATCCTCGTGCATCGAAGCCATGTCTACAAGCCTCTCGAAAGTTGCTCCCATTGATACATGCATTAGTGCTAAACCTTGAAGCGGTTGGTTCAAATCCCTTCGTGAACCTTAAAGCCTTCTTATGAGGAGTGTTTACCAACTCTAACACAAATCTAGTTAGCTGATTAAAAATGTTAACATATGCCTTTACTGTCATGCTTCCTTGCTTTAAATTCAAAAATCTTTCCATTTGCATTGCTTCCTCGGCTTGTGACAAGAATTTCGTCTCAAATCTAATCTTAAGTTCATTCCAAGTAACCACCATTTGTTCGCCCTGAACCACCTCCCACCAATATGACGCTTCATGCTTCAGTTGCAAAGCGGCCAATTGGATTTTTCTCCTATTATCGAGCTCGAGTAAGTTAAATACGTTCTCCATTTCTCTAGTCCAATTGCGTGCCTCCACAAAACTCTCAGTTCCTCGAAACTGCTTGCCTCCCATCGTGCAGAAGTCCTTACATAGAAAAGTTGACTACAAGAGGAGGTGGAGCTACTGTGGCTGCAACTGGGGGAGGGACATTTTCTTGCACTCCAAAAGTTGTTATAGGTTCTACGTATCTACGAAAACATGTAGGAATGGGAATGCCCTTGGGGAAGTTAGGAGCCCCAGACATGTTGAAAAAGGACGAAACAAAGATTCAAAAAGAGATCGAAGGAATATTGTTAAATGACCTTCGGGGATATATTTTTTAGAAATTGGTTTTATTTGGAAATCCTTTAATTTTAAAAACACTTTTCAATATTTTTCCTCTAATCTCGTAACCTTAGGCTCTAATACCAAATTTGAGACCCCACATCCCTTAGTGTCACCCATATGAGGATGCATTAAGTTTTGTGAAGCGCAATAGGTGAACAATAGCTAAAATTCATAAGACATATATAAATATGCAGCGGAAAACTAACTTTTATTATTAAAGAAAAACATCATTCAAAACCAGTTATAACATCACATTGTTTCAAATACCATAAATCTCAATTAAAACCATTTGTCTCATAATACCAAACATCAGAGTACGAAAATTAAAACCATGTCCCTTCTCAGAAGCCATAACAAAATAGAACAATAATCAAAGTGGTACATCTTTTCGGAAGAAGTTTGGATCCAAGCTGAAAGAAATTCCGGTCGCTGCTGAACACTACCACCCTGAGAACCTGAAGGAGGGAAAGGAGGAGAGAGAAGAGAAACAAAATAGATCAGACATAAACTCGGGAGAGTTCCAGTGATTTTCAGCAATATGATAAGATATAACGTATTAAGACAAGTAAATAATGTCGAACATGAAACCACAATAAAGATAGACAAGTACAAGGTAAACGAGGTAACATGATAATGGTATAACATAGATATAATTTAAAAAATCAAGGTAATGGGCATATACGTTTCTCATTCATATCCCAAGAATAAAATTACCGCACCAACTACTAGAATTTACAAGATTAGGTATTACCTTAATTACTACCCATTCTATCGGCTCCCTACTATACAAATATCATGTGTCAGTCCCGACAGTAGGGTGTATCAGTCCCTAACCCAACGACTTATAGGACACAGACCTATTTATTGGTGTTATAGCGTCTTAGTTTCCCGTAATCGGACCCATGCATGCTTATGACTCCGTCGGAATGCGCCTGGACTCACCTTCCACATTGAACATCTTACAATCCAGATCAGCCTGCCTTGGCCCTACCTAGTGCGAGACCCCTCTCTAAGATACTAACAGGGATACTAACTGATATGGGTTCCACAAAACAGATTGACACAAGCCACCCCCTAGGCTTGTGCCCCCACCATAGGATTTTAAGAGTCCCCAAACCGGATACCAACAACAAGACTGTGAAACCTCTTAGCTTATTAATCAACGAGTAATAACCTAGCAGGTTTATGTTCATTAATAAGCATGGTTGTAAATGACATTTCCTATTAATGTTATTCTGTGTACAACCCCCTTCACCAAACAAGTACCCGCCTAAGTGTATGTATATATTAAGTTACCTATGTTACTTAATTTCATCCGATACTACCAACATGTTCTACTTAATTATTTAATTAAGTTTAACCTAACATGTTTGCATATTATCCCAATTTTACAGTTGTTGGATTTCATGTTTAATATGCATAATTCTCCTTTGTGCTGTCATTTTAAGTTATTCCAAGTTTTACCCAATTTACGCAATTCTAATCGTAAATAGCCTAGGCATTATATAGCCTAGGTACAACACAAAATATAAGGAAAAGGAGAAAAACATAGATCTGATTCAGAAACACATAAACTGAATAAAATAGGCATAACATTGTAAATAAACCTAAACAGAAAAGGGATAATAGGATATACATGTAACAGTAAAATAACTAAAACTGAATAGATATGTGATAGTAAAATGATAACATGTAAACATGTGAAATCTCAGATTTAGATTTATTTACTGTCATAATACTGTTTAATTATCAAATATAAAAATAACTGAACTCACAATGGTTGGATTGAAGTTCAAAAAAAATTCTCTTTTATATGTTGTTATTTAAAGGAAGTCCTCTTTAGGTTTGTTGTAGAAAAATAAGAATTGTCCTCTCTAATCTATGTTTAGGCAGCATCTCAACATCTTCATATTTTTATTTTAGAATAAGGCTTGGAGGAAGTAGAAATGAAGAATAGTTTGTGTGTAGAAAACAATGAGTCTGCTTTCCTTTATATAGATTACCTAGGATAATCCTTAACCTATAGATTTTAGGTTTTTAAATTCAACCTTGCACCCAATGTTGAATCAGCGTACGAATTGGGTAAAGAAATCAGTCCAAATACGTTTGCAGGAACCCACCCTGCATGCAGGTGGGTCGACTCCTAGGTTGACTTGCCTTAGATATGGGTCGACCCAGTCAGGCTAGGTCATCCAATGACCATTGCTTTCTGAATATTTTTTGTTTATTTAATATATAATATGTGTGTGTGTGTATATATATATATATATTTGTGCTATTTTCTTAAGTCCATAACTTCTTCATACTAGATCCGATTTACGAAAACCAAGAGTATATCTAAACCAAAATTTCGTAATGGACGCAACTGTAAAGTCTGTTTTACCTAATTCTGAATATTTAATTAAGAAATATTCATTTTTTTATTATATGATTACTGTGTATTAAAATATAGGGCGTTACATAGGGTCTCGCTTACCCTCTCTTAAATTAGTAATCCCCGCCAAAGCCTAGGTTGTCACTCAACCTAAGCTCTAATAGCAGATGTCATGATCCGTCTTTTCGACCCTTAAAAGTCAGCACTAATATATCTACGGTATTCATGTGTTGAACAATCAAATGCTGGAAAGACAGATTGCTAGGGTAAAAGAAAGAAAATACATAACAGAATCTCATGGCGGACGGAATAATTTATGGCGTAAACAATAATATTTATATAAATCAAAGTCGTTTTAATATTTAAAATAATTAAATATTCATGTGGTAAAAATCTGGGTTATTATATTCAAAACGTATTTCAAATCTCCAACCAGATTTGAAGTCATCTCCAAATTATTTTAAATCAAAGAATACATATACAGAAGTGAGTATATATAAGAATTTTAGATCTGAGAAGAGGTTTGATATTTAAATATATATCGATATAACTATAAATTACCTCGTTATCGTGTAGTGTTGATTCCATTCTTTTCTTCTTCTATTTGATTTCTATCTTCCTCAATTTGCATGTATGTAGATATAAGTATCAAATTTTTATAATTCAAAAAGATTGTGGAGAACAAATAAAAGAACATCATTGCTCTCTCCAAAAGAATATGAGAAGCTAAAAGAGCATTAGGCTTGAATTTACACTAGAATCAACCATATTCATTAGATTAAAAAGTATTAAACGTGGTTGTTTTAGTAAAGCCAAAACCCAACCTACAAGAATGAAGTAATCGACCGCCCCTATAAACGGGTCAACCTGAGGACAATAGATGATTATTTATCTTTGCTATGTTTTATAATTTAATTACTTTTGTTTCGATTTTGTTTTTCATTTGTAACTTCTTCGTTTAAGCTCCAGCTGTGAAACTCCAAAATGAATGTTGCTTAAAATTTCACTATAAGCATAATGTTGCAAATTTCGTGGAAAATTTCATCATTTGCGCAAATTTTCCTTTTTCAGTCTAATTTACTAGCTAGCTAAACAATTAAATTAGTAATGCCAAATTTACGAGGTATTGCAACCGTTATGAACTGATAAGAATAAAATGTGTCGAGATGTCTTGGCGTATGTCAGGCTATGCTTAATCTCCTACTAATTACGTTTACAAGAAGTATACGCAAGACAAGTATATGAAAGCATTTTTTTCGAATGGGCACAAAAAACAGAATCATATGTTTTCAGGCTCTGTCAAACTTGTACTTGGGTTCCTAATATAGCTTTTCCTCTTATTAAATTTTTTTAATACAAGTAATATAAATTAAATAGACAAAAAATTAATTTAATTAAATAATTTGTTTAAATAAAGTAAAAAATTGCCTTTTGATTTTTTTTGGTTGTATTTCACTTTCTTGACAAATGTAACATTCTTCTAAGAATGTTCACTACAAGTCATATTCCAAATGATGAATAATTGTGATGCATGACGACGAAAAACTATTAGAGGTAGTTAGATAAAAGGACAATTTTAGCAAAAAATTAGGTTGAAGACATCAAATTTAATTTTTAGGCTGAAAGACAAATTTTAGAAAAAAATAAACTGAAAAAAATGATACACTAAATACAACTAGCATTATATTCAGATTTTACATTATACCAAAATATTAGTAACAACTTGCATTATCTTCAGTTTTACACTAAACAAAATGTTAGTTGTATTTAGCATCGTGCTTCAGCCTAATATTTTTCAAAGTTTGTCCTTCAACCTAAAAACAAATTTGGTGTTCTTCAACCAAAATTTTGTTTTAAGTTTGTGATTGTGCTTATTTTCCACGAATTATTACGAACTTTTTATGACTTTCATGTGATTTCGTAATACAACAATCTTTTTTTAAAAAAAAATATTTTATAAATAGAAAAGAAGAATGAATGATCGTGAAGTCCAAAGCGACTGATACAACATAGGAGTAGATGATTTGTCTTCAAATTGTAGAATTTTTAATATACATGAGATGAGCATAAACGGTCTCGAATATTGTTTTTCATTATCATTTCAGCATAATGCTTATTTTATTTTAATTTATTTTTCTATTTTCCGGAGAAAATTAAGAGACAATAAGAGAATTTTTTAGGAGCTACGTGCAAAGTAAAATCTCAACAATTCGGCTGTCCACGACGCCCAATTGGCTCACACACGTGCATTACACGTCCTCCTATGCCAACCCAACGGACCTGATTCCCTTTTCCTACTCACCACCCACATCCGACGGCCAACCATCAAACCCAGAAACTTCCTTGTAACCCCCATATTCTCGAGATCCTAAAACTAAAATAGAACAAGCCAATGATTTGAGAATTTAAACCCTTTGACTACAGCGCACGTGTACAGCATTCGTGTGTATAGCTGTCGCCGTCGACAATCCACACTACGCCTCACATGCACGCAATAATGCAGAAATATCTCAACTTGCATCAAAATCTGCTGAAACTGCTCTTTATTAATCTCGTGATAGCTTCGGTTAAAGCAAAAGATTAAGAAAAAGTACGTAGCTTAATCATGATTTGGTCGACAAAATCTTGTTAGTTGCTGTTTTTATATGAAGAGTTCATATGTTTATTGAGCTCGGGGTCGAGAATTTGGGTTTATTACATGTTACCATCACATGATTCTTGGTAGGAACGACAGCTTAATTAAAATTTAGTTTGGTTTGGTAAAAAAAAAAGCCAGATCTACGCTTAAAACATGAAAATGATTGTAGTGAAGGTTATGATTGATGAACATGTGAACATTGTTGTGATTGATGAATTAACTTATAGAATATGCTTAATTATATTTCTCAAAAACATATATATGTACCAGATATGGTTAATTATATACACCATATGCATACTTTAGAGGAATATGAATCTGTTTAGTATAGCCATATATTTATATTATATTGTTTGTGAAATATAGGGTTATAATCCTTGGAAAACAACTATAAAAGCCCTGTCAACATCCATGATCCTCATTGCCTACTCTTCTTCTTTTGCATCACAGCATAAACAATAGCCAAAATATCAATAAAACCATAAATTAAGTGTCTGAAAATGGTAGAAGAGCATGAAGATTTGAGACTCAGCTTGAGTCTGAACTCTTTTCAACATTACCATCCTTCAAAACAAACCCTCTCCAACATACAATGCAAAAACAGCATTCGTCACATAGATGTCGAAACTGCTGAAGATTTGTCGCCAATCAGTACATTATCAAACATCAATGGTAAAAGGATCGAAAGAGACGATGATCTCGATGTGGAAGATCAAGACGGCCCGAACTCGCCTAAAAAGTTAAGATTGTCCAAACAGCAAACTCTGGTGCTTGAACAAAGCTTCAAGGACCGGAAGACGCTTAATCCTAGGCAGAAGGCGGCGTTGGCTAGGCAACTGAATCTGAGGCCAAGGCAGGTTGAAGTTTGGTTTCAGAATAGAAGAGCAAGGTACCATATATATTATTCTTTCATATTATTCTAGTTCTAGTTTAAACAAAGAAGGATCGAGGCTCCATATACTGATCATAGTAATCTTATTTGCATCATTTTCTACTAAATACAGAACCAAGTTAAAACAAACAGAAGTGGAATGCGAGTACTTGAAGAACTGGTGCCATAAACTAGCGGAAGAAAACAAAAGATTGCAGAAAGAGGTTGGGGAACTAAGAGCACTGAAATCCGTAGCAGTTACCAGGAATATGCAACATATGAATATGGCTACTCTTGTAACTTGCAATTCATGTGAGAGTAGCATGGCGAAATCAAGTGCGCATGTTAATCCTTGGGCATCGTATTTCCATAGAGAGGCTTCATGACACTACACAATTTACTTGTTTTCCTCCAGTTTCCGACTAGCTAGATTGAAAATGACATAAAAACTACTAAAGTTTGTTCAATAGTGTTCGAAGTGGATGGATATTTCAGAAGTGTTACGTAATGTGTCGCTGTTGTGCCGTTTGGTAATGTGCATTTGAATTGCACATAATGGGTAAAAGCTTTCCTGTTGATACCTTCTGTCTTGCTCTTTTTGATCCATAGACAGTTGCACAAATTATTTTGAGTTACATTGGGTCGGATTTGGTAGAGCTGAGTTGAGTTACATGAATTTAATAAAAGATGAGAATATGAATATATATATATATATATAATATAAAAATATTTTGCATAAAATATCTGATTTTAACAAGCATATTACATTAAAAATTACTGATTCATTAGAACACATATTATATTGAAATTTCATTGTAAAACACATCACATGAAATTAATTCACTACATAAAGCAAGAATTTCATTTCAAAAGGGCAATGTTATTGACACTCCAAATATTGTTAAGGGGAGTCAAATTTTAAAAACACTCCAATCATGAAAATAATGTGTTATGGGGGGTCATGTACTTAATTTTTTATGTTCTCTTTTTACCATCATAATAACATCTGGCAATAACATTAGTTACAATCCCAAATCTCATTCAATTTCTAATGAAAAAAAAAACGAATCCCTAAGTTATTTGCGCAAAAAAAATAAAAAAAATAGTGATTGTGATGTATCGACAAATTCGACGGTGTGATATATCGATTTCATATGAGTGGTATATTTTCATCTAATCTGATGCATATCAACAAATGAGATTTGTTTTTTATATACCCTTGGTCTCTGATGCTTTAGCTTCCGGTCACTTTATGGTGCTGACTATAGCTTCCGTAGTGAAGGTTCCGGTTAGTTGGGGATTCTCTGAGATTGATATGAGCTCTCGGTTGTGTGCTTCCAGGTGTAGGCCTCCAATTTTTCCGTGAATACTTAGAGGAGCTTTCCGTCATGATGTATGTAGATAGCTGCTGGTTCGGAACTACTTTCGGTGTCTGTACTAAGTAGACTGGTATGGATAGCATGTATCATCTCTACGGTTCCGGTTTGCCTTCCGGTGGAATTTCCGGGTATAGCATGTTGTCTATTAATATAACCTTTTGGTATCCGAAATTGGCTTATGAAACATCTTCCATGGTATCCGGAATGAGGGTATTTAGCTATAAGCGACAGTCGTTGGGTTTGATTTGGAGTTCAGATGCGAAATTACCTTTCTAGAAATAAACAAAATTAAATATTAATTAAAATATTATTATATATATACCCCCTGTCTCCCAAACCCTAGCCCAACTCAGAAAACCGCCGCCCCCTTTTAAAATCAACGACTGAATTTGCTCCAATCTTCCTCCTAATCAATCTCCAAATCCGCTCGATTAAATTCAAGATTTATTAAAGGAAAATGCTAAAGCTAGGCGTGTTCTCCAACACCAACGGTGGTGATTGGATTTAGTGTGGCCTGAGCCACTCGAATTTCTTGCCTAAACCGCCACCGTTCGTTCACGTTTTGGAGAGGAGGGGTACTTCGAGTTGGGGGTTCTCCTTGGCATTGGCGGCGTATGCTGAGGCGGTCGGAGGGAGGGGGTGTTGATGGAAGTCCGATGGCTCATCTTGGTGGTGGCGGCGGCGGTTTGATTAAATCGACAGCGGGTTTTGTTAATTCGGAAAGAACGATTAAAGGGAAAAGCAACGTTTTTAAACGTTATTAAAGGTTTAATTAAAATTTTAATTTAATAAATTCCTCGTTTAATTTTCCCAATATTTAAAATACTGTGTATCTCTTTCATACGAGGTCCAAACTGAACGATTTCAGTTGCATTGCAACCGTGCCAACGGACACTACGCAATGAAACTGACTGGGACAAAAAGAAGCACATTAGAATTTCAGACAAATTCAAATCCAAATTGTACGGAAATCAGAAATAAAAGACTAGCGGAGTGGAAACGAATGTGAGAACTCCTTCCCACTAAATTATATTTTATCATGTTATTGTATTCATGTATAAAAATATATAGAATTGCCAGTGTAGATTTTTATTAGTTTTAAATCATTATAAATAGTATACGGTGCCTGTTAGCTCACCTCCCTCATCCACCAACCATGGACGATTTAATTGACTGTATTGTGTGTTGATTGTTTTGTTGAAATGCTTAACATATTAAAAATAATGTTAACATTAATGTGGTAGTTGAAATTAAATTATAAATATGTATTTATAATTTTAAACAGTGAAAATTGGCTAATTAGGAAAATAATTCAAATTGAATTAGAACCGGTTAAATTTATTAACCAGTGATTATAATAAATAGGCTATTGTTGTTTGAAAACCCCACACGGGTTTTGGGTTGATATTTGACATACACTAATCCCATTATTTAGTTGTATGTAAATCGATTGGTTGACAGACTGTAATAAGCGTTATTTAATTATTTAATGCTTGTACAGTTGTAAATTGCACTCTGGATGTGAATTGACTGTTCGATGATTATTTATCATTATTGTTGAATACATGTGATGTATGAAATCTGTATAATTGAAATTATATGGTAATTGATTGAGTCGCATTTCCGATTCAAAAACAGAGAATATTTTAAAATAAAAAACATTTAAAAATAAAGAATATTTTAAAATAACGAATATTTTAAAATAATGTTCAGTGAATAGTCAAAATGTGATTTTGATGTCCGATTTGGGATGGACATGAAAATGTTGAAATATATGAAGCCGAGTTAAGTATATACGCCATTTTAACCCGAATGGGTTTATCGATCGATTTTATTCATTTTATAATGAATACGAAAAGGAAATTGATTTTAAAATCTGACATTCTGAAAATATTATCATTTTAATATTATAATGATATGGAATATTCAATTTTGATTAAAAATTGAAAATGAAGTTGAAATCATTTTGAAATGAATTTATAAACGAATTTATAAAATACGGTTTGAATTGAAATCGATGGTATATATATTATTTATATATAGTGGCCTGAATAGAACACGCCGCGCAGCGACCATTCGCGAATTTCGACCATTAACTTCACATTGCATAACGGGAGATACGACCGTCAGATTCTCGTAAAAGCAGAACCGTTGGGTTCGTATCAAAAGAGCCTTCCAATGAATATAAGAGTTTTGAAATCTAACGGTTGGATTTTAAAATATATCAAAATCAATTTTGGAAAAAGGTCACTATGGATGCAGTTCGGTGGCCGTTATTGGAAATCGACTGAAATGGCGATATTGAAATTATTAAAAATATGGAAAAATTATGTAAAATCATAGTTAATGATTTGGAAAGATTTTGGATGAAAAATTCCAATTTTGAAAAGATAAAAATATATTTTTATCGAAATGAAATAGTCATTAACTAGAATAATAATCCAATGGTTTTTGGAAATAAATAAATTGGATTTTTATATGGTTTTAAGTTAACCAGAATTTTCCAACGAATAAATTGGAATGGATTTGGTATGGAAATAATCATTGGAATATTTCAATATTGGATTCTGTGATTATATAGATATTGTTGAGGAATTTGGAAGATACAGATGTCGTTATTCCTAATACGATATCCTTTGGTTTAAGAATTAGATATTGAATATAAGCTGATATTATTTTCTATTCAAAGCCTTGCATTTAATATCAAATTAGATTTTGGGTGTGTCGTGAATGCTGCCTTTAATAACACTGTTCATAAACCCAGTTGAGAAAGGATAAATCTTTTAATTAAGATTTAATGAAGTTTCCCAATTAACTGATATAATTGGAAATAAATGGTAATGATTTTTGGGTTTATCGAGAATAGTGTTTTAAATAACATTTGTTCTTTAACCCAATTATCAATGAAGTTATGATTTGGAATTTTAAATCTTTTAATCAATTTTTAAAGAAAATTTTCCAAAGTAAAGTTTTATAATTTAATAGAATAAATTGGAATTGAATGGAACTCGATATAATAATAATCGAAATGAGCTTCTGTGAATAAAGGCCATTACTATATATGGAATTTAAAAGGCTTTGCTGTTATTCCATTTATATTACTAGTCTAATACGAAAATTTATATCGATTATATATATATTGATCTGTTTTCCGTGGAGATTCCATAGTTAATGGAAGATGATTCCGGTTTATCGTGAACTGCGTTTTAAATGACACTAGTTCTTTTACCCTGTTAAAGACAGGATTTATTTCCTAAAAAGTTGGATAATCATTAAATAACGATTTTTGAGATTAAAACTGAACTAGAGTTTTAATAAACCTTCAAGTAGATTTGAATGTGAATAAGGTAACTAAATTTACCGAATTCAAGAAATGATCGAGAATGGAGTACCGCCAGTTTTACTCCACGCGATTGTTAAATCTTTAATTAGATTTGAACGTGGAAGGGTAATTAAATTTACCGATAACACCATGGGTGTTAGATATGGACTACTACTACTTTTTCTCCATGGGATGAATAGGTTGGGACTGAGATTAACAAATAAATGATTACTTCGATAAGGCTCGATAATCCCGACAAGTTAATAAATCTTAATTCGGTTTAGAATTGATAAAGGATAAAATGAATTCTTTTGAAATTGATATCCAAAGAAAGATTAAAGAATAATTTTAAAAGAATTTCTCTTTGATAAAATTAATGGGAACTGTAACACCCCACCTCCGCTAGGGTCACTCACAAAAGGAATGGGCTAGATTTGGTGGAGCATTATCTAGGTAAACATACACAGAAATATTACAAGACAGAACATATAAAACAGCGGAAGAAGAACCAAATTTCATTGCTTCAAAATCTAGAAAGGTCTAAAGCCTTTTACATCAAAATTCCATTAAATCCATTACATCGAAATCTGTCTTGCAATAGTAAAGAAGCATAAAACCATAGTCATAAATCATTCCCCAAGTAAAAACAGTAAAGCAGCCATAGCCAAGAAAGGTCCAAGCCATATATGATAATCTTGAAGCAGAAAGAAGTCCAAAATAAGTAGTAGTGTTTCCTCCCTGAGAACCCGGGGGGGGGGGGGGGGAGGGGAGGGGGGAACGGAAGAAAAAGAGGCGAAACAAAACGGGTCAGTCATAAAGACTGAGTAAGTCCTAGTGACTTTCAGCATAAAAACAGGTAAAGATAACATGACATGATTAAACTGAAAGTAAACATAAGCATGATGACATGTTAAGGCATGATAACTAAGAATAACATCAAAGGATTTCTTCCATGTATAACATTGCAAGGTTCCCATTCAAGATGAACTAAGTATAGTTTCGCAAGATTTCTATCAAGCATCGCAAGATTTCTCTGCTTCACCATTAAAATGATATCTATTTGCTCTGCACCACCTAACTCGTGTCCTAACTAGTAAATCTATATAAAATGATAAAATCATAACGTGATCCTAATCCCCGAAATTAAGGTTGCTTTCACGTGTACATCTATTATTTATTACCTAGATCTAATCTAGGGTTTTCTATCGAGCGCTTCCTAGATTCAACCAGGATTTATGCCACCTAGGTCCACCCTAGGGATTATGCTACCTATTGAACACTTCTCGGATTTAGGGTTTATGCCACCTAGGTCCAACCTAGGGATTATGCTACCTATGTGTGTCATACGGCCCCCAATGATTGTAGATACCTATGCTGGTCCCACCATGGGTGTATCAAGACCCATGGTGGCGGCCCGACGCAATTCTATAATACATAGGTTATACAACTGGTGCCCCCAGTGCCATGTTTGTCTACTCCGAAGTGTGTGCACGCCCGCACTCCGTTAGAACCCACACTGTTGCACCCACCGCCGTCGCTTTGACCGCTTACAATCAGCCCAGTAATCGTGCCCCACCTTGCCTAGTTTTAGGGTACCATGATACCTAATTGGGTTACTGCTGAAACGGATCCCCGTTACTAGGGTTTCCTACTGGTTAAGTTTGTGGGTCTATATATACAGATATTACCCACCTTCCCGTGATGTACTTAACCTACCGATTCAAGCATGCTTATTAATGGTTAAGTTTGTGGGCCTATATTTACTAATATTACCCACCAACCCAATGCATACTCAACCCTCTCCGTCCATCACGTTAAGTTGGTTAAGTGTTTTCTCCTGTTTTACTTAACCCTACCACGCATCATGTTATATCAGTTAAGTGTTGTTCCTTGTGGTACCTAACCCTACCGCAGGCCTTGTTATACTGGCTAAGTGTTCTCCCTTGTGTTAACTTAACCCTACCGCATGTCATGTCATATTGGTTAAGTGTACATTGACTTAACCCACCTACTTATCATGTTGTGACGGTTAAGTGTTACCCTCTGTTGTTACTTAACCTTACCACGCATCACGTTATATTGGTTAAGTGCATGTTAACTTAACCCCATCCACCAGTCATATTATAATGGTTAAGTGTTACCCTTGTGTGTTTACTTAACCCTACCACGCATCAGGTTATATCGATTGGGTGTTATCAACCTATTCAAGTTAGCCCAACTCATCCGCTAGTCATGTTATAACGATTAAGTGTCATTAGCCTAGCCACGCTAATTAACCCAACCATTCATATCATATTGGTTGAGCCTACATTTATAAGTTTTACATGTTCTTAACTCATACCGGTTAGGTCCACATTTACATGTCAAATTTCCATGTCATCCCACCTAACCCTCTAACCATACCCACGTCTTATTATGGTTAGTATTCCTTAATTCATTCATTATGATGAACGAGTCATGACCTCTCACATTCGACCGTGCACTTTGTGGCCACCGGATTTGTCGGGCGGTTCCGGGCAGATTTACACCACAAACTGAGTCTAACCTCGTGTCATAAATCGTTACGCCTACAATTCGACCTTTGACCTCTCACATTTGACTGACACTTTGTGGCTACTGGATTTGCCGGGCGGTTCCGGGCAGATTTACACCACAAACTGAGTCTAACCTCGTGTCAAAGGTTTTTTAACGGTCGTATTCCACTCGAAACCCCAATATCAGTTCATGTGTTTAACATATAGAATTGTTCGTGTTCCAACCACGTTCATATTTCCAGTTATATATGTACCCAATTCTAGTCAGTTTACATATGTCCAATTCTTGCCTATTTACATGTATACCAAGTTTATGACAATTTACCCATATCAATTTCTAGCCAAAATTGCATGTATCATGCCCAAATAAACCCAAATCATGATTCATGATGTAGTTATCCCAAACTGTAATCTTTTTATTACAATACATGTCAGTTACCCAAGTTCATAATACATGTTTATGCCAATTATAAAGTTTACAATTGCTTTCATGTTCAAATTCCCAATTCTACTTATGCCCAATTAACATAAGCCTAATCTTTTGATTTAATTTACATAGGCCCGAACTCGTGGTTTAATTTACATGCCAAATTACATACATGTTATATATACCAAATCTCATGTTACATTACATAGATCCTATTTGTGCCAAATTCAATGTATATAATATTTATGTAAATTTGTTCATAACAAGATTATACCAAAATTTACAGATCAAGCCCAAACTTGCAAATACAATGATAATATTCAATTTCATGTTGCCAATTATTACATCATATTCATATAGGCAATAATTCCATAATTCCCCCGTATACATATCGTACGCAAATCGCGATTTTAGGCCAAGGTCCGAAATTGACCAAGGTTCATGAAAAGAAAATAAATTGGGGGAGATAGAAATTGAATAAAAATGGGATCAGAGGAAAACATCATCATAGGCATTAATATTACAACTTGATGATAATGTCATTACGAATCAAGAAAACAGCTGAATAGATCATAAACTTGTCATGAGCATAAAGATAGACAAGTCCCAAAACAGAAGATTCAAGGAGCAACATAAATAGATCAGAATCGATAAACATACTTAAATCCAATTCCACTTTATTCCATGGCCACATCATAATTAAATATTTAGATCTGAAAATAATTAGAACTTACGGAGCATGGCTACTGAATTAAGAACTAAAATTGTCGTAGAACGTTGCAGAGACATTGATTTATCTTCTTGAATTGTTGTAGAATTGCTGTAGAAGCTTTAATCTCTAGTTTGAATCTAGTTTGGAGGCTAAGAGAAAAGTTTAGAGAGCGGCGGCCATGATCAAGAGGAAGTCCAGCAGCATTTTGGTGTCATATGAATTATTGTATGAATTAGGTTAGGCCTTAGGATGTTTATATAGGTGTAGGAACTAGTTTAGGCCCTAGGATAAACCCTAGAACTGATCTGAACCATCCAAATTCGTCACAGGCCCGAAAACAGACTCAGCCAGCCAACTAGACCGAACCAGGTTTGGACTCAGAAATGAGGGGGGGGGGTCAACACTATGGTGGACACTAGGGTCGACCTGGTCTGGGGAGGTCTACTCTATGGTCGACACTAGGGTCGACCTGGGTCTGGGCTGTTTTAAATTTTCCTGGAACTTCCGAAAGCCATAACTCCTTCATCCGGACTCCGATTTTCGAAAACTCGGACTCTATTTCATGTAAAATTTCGAGTCGAACGCAATGGCGTATCCCGTTTCACTTGATTCTTATTTTAAAAATTAATTATACCATGATTTCTAGTTTCAATAGGTTATTAAAATTCGGGTTGTTACAGGAACCTTTTCCCTAAAATGTGAATACTGAAATAAAAGAATATTCTGGATTGGAATGAGGCGTATGATGTGATTTTATAGCACTTGATTATTGATCATAAAATACGCAAGTTATTCGGAAAGACCGGGTTTAACCCATTCTGAACGATTAATACGACAACTAAAAGTCGACGATGAAGACGGTGGCGAAGACTGGAGTTCTTCACATTGTTTGGATGATTACTGATGCCTTGATTGGGCTGTACACCCAAGACAAGGTAATAAGTGGTGATCGTCCAGACGTACTTGGAGATCGACCGTATATGTGAGTACCTCTCTCCTGTATTGGACATATGGGATGAGGAATAAGGTGCCTCCGGTTTCGTTCCGCCCCCAAAACGAACGTACAGATGGGTGGCATGTCTGACATTATATTCCGTTATACTATATTCATTGATCTCTACTAAATATATATCTGTTTGGTGGCGGAGAATTTATTCTCTTGCTTAACACCCTTCTCTGAGACGTAAGAGCTTAGAGGTTACATATTGGTGGAAATCAGTGGTACGGTATGGATTAAAAAGGTGGCATGCTAAGATGCAAATGATCAAGGCTTTTGTTGAAAAACAAAGTCTTGTGGTTGATGATCAAAGCACGGCTTAAAATAGCATAGCTTTGTGTATAGTGTTAATTCGTGAGCCTCACACCCGGTATGAGTCAGAAATGGGATAAGGGAACACAGGGAGTGTACAATGTTTCTTTCTAGCTAGAAGTGGTGTCACGGTATGGAGCCTAGATATTTTTACTTATGTGGTTGATGGATTGTAAGGCACCTAGATATGTTGGTTGCTACTGGCCAAGTGATAGGTCTGATAGGACCGGGAAACGTGTGTTCAGGAATAACCAATCCACTAAAGTATGTGTGGACCGTCCCTGCAGGATCTAAGGGTTGCCCGTAGGTGTGATCCTGGGTCATCTTGCTATAGGCGATTCGAATTGGTAAGGAGACCATCCCTTGCCTTGACTCATTGATGGAATTCATTTTCCAATACGTGACTTTTCGGTTTTAGTTGTAAACCTATATGGCGACATAGTGGGATGGGGCGCTTATGCCGTCTATGATTGATACATTTATATTTAAAGTTGTTTGATACACTATACACTTATAGTAATATAAAAATGATTTTTTTAGAACGTACCAAGCATGATTGGATATTATAAGGTAAAATTCTAACCTCCGGCTTACGTTGAATTGTGTGATGGGACTTGAGTCTTATAATAGCTTAATTTTTCAAAAAGCAAAGTGTTGTTTCATTTCTACACTGAGATTCATGTGGAGTAAACCCGTCCTATGTTATACGGTGTGGTCTTTTGATTTACCCAAATTTAAAATAAAGTTTATAACTGTTTTAGTTTTCACACCAGTCCCATGACTGACTCAGAGTTTATTGTTTTAACCTAAACTCTAGGTTCCCATATTTTCCACACGGGCAGCTAGTAGTTTTGGTTTTCGCATATATTTCTTATCATAGGATCCTGGATTGCAGCTGGAGCTATATTCGGAAAGCTTTGTATCCGTTTATCTCTTTCAATTGTGTCAATTGTTATTTTCCGCTATGCATTATATTTACGTATATATTTTCCGCTGCTACGTAAATTCTTAATCTCTGATATTGTAATTCCAATGTGTAATATTTATTCATACTCTGGAATATTCTTGTACTCTAATGTAAATTGTTGTAATAACAATGAAATGTTCTATTGTTTGTGTTCTGATGCATCGTGTTCTCAACTCAATCCGGGCTTTTCCGTATGGGGAAGTTTGGGTCGTTTCATCGAGGTATTAGAGCTTTGGTTTACAAAGCTTGAGAACAAGGCACATTAGAACCAAACAAAAGGATTCATTAGAGATAGGATTAGTAACATCCTATAAGAGTAACTCGTTAGAGATAGGTTCTGTAGTATCCTAGAATGAGTTTGAAGAGTATTATTTATTATAAAACAAATTTAATTTTGAAAATTATAACTTATTATACGTATTTGAGTATCTTATTTTATATTAAATTTGGACAATTCAGGTTATGAAGATTTTTCATATACGCGTCATGAACGTATATTTGAAGTCTCAAATATACTGGATGGATATAGAGTCACACGCTAGTCGCCCGGAGATGATTCTGATGATAGCTCGAGCATCATCAGTGTTTATGTTCGAGTTTCAAAAGTGGGATATCTATATATTTCCAATTGACTGGTGTGAGAACCAAAACATAACTAGAATTTATTGTTTGTGGTTTGGCATTAAAAATATGATTTTTAAGTATAGACAGAAAGTTATATGTTTGAAAATTTAATCGACTAATTTTTTGCTGGTTGTGATGTTTGATTATTAGTTAAACTAATAAAAATATTGGAATGATAAAACCAATAAGGGAATGAAAGGTAAAATTTAGCCAAATCGAATCAAATATTGAAGTGAATTGAAAATTTATTGAAATTGCATATGTGTACATGTATATATAATGAACAGGTTATAGCATGGGAGCTAAGAAGAGGAATAAAATTGTATCCTTGGCAAATAGGTACATGTTTACTATATTCATTAGGTTTGATGATTTTATGAGCCGATTGGCTAGCAGCTTGGCTATTTATTTATTTTTGAATTGATGAGGGCCCTGTGAGGCAAGTTGTGGTTTTACCAACCCGTACAAAGGAGGTTAAAGTGAAAATTTTCGAAAATTTAGGGTGTTAGCCTAATTTTTGAGAAATTAGAAAATTCTTATAAACTGAAAGTTAAAGAATGAAAGCCAGAATGAAAGTTCAGTTGATTAGTACCTTTCAACTCTGTTCCTTTTCGAGGACGAAAAGATTTTAAGTGGAGGAGATTGTAATAACCCGGAATTTCTGAACCAATATAAATTTTTTATTTTTTGCTATTTTAATGGATTTTTAATATTTAAAATGATTTATTTTAAATAATAATGACTAAAAATTTATTTTAAATCAAAGTTAGAACGTATAAATTTATTTTAATTATAAAATGAAATCGAAATGGCGCAGTAGTTTGAAATTCGATTTTAAATTTCAATTGAATGTATAGGATTCAAAATAAATCGGATTTCATTAAAATTATAAACATTTGAATTTGTTTAATAATATCTTTCTAACGAATGTGAAAAACTGAGATTTCACTTTATAAATTGAAAGTTATGTTCGGTATAAAATTGAAAAGAGTCGCTATGGAATTTATATATATATTTAATATATATATAGTCGTTAAAAATAGTCATTTTGCAAACGACCTCCGTTTTCTATGAAACCACTTTTGTTGGATCCGGAATGTCAAATTATTGTTAGGTTTTAAATTTCATAATTTTTGAAACTAATATGTGAGCGTGGTAAATTTAAACGCGTTCGGTCAATTTAGTTTAAATTTAATCGACTAGAACAAGGCCATTTTTCAAACGGTCTCCAAATTCGATGAAATTAGTTTTTTTAGGACCGTATCATCAAAACGTGCTAGATTTGTTTTTCTATAATTTTTTGGAGTCAGTATGTGGGCCCGGGAAATTAAAATGTATGTTTAAATTCAATATATATTGATTTATATTTTAATTTTGATGAAAATTGATCAAAACAGTCAAATTGACTTACGAAACATCTTCCATGGTATCCGGAATGGGGGTATTTAGCTTCATGCGACAGTCGTTTGGTTTAATTAAGAGTTTGGATGCGAGATTCCACTTTTAGAAATAAATAGAATTAAATATTAATTAAAATATTATTATATATGTACCCCGTGTCTCCTAAACCCTAGCCCAACTCAGAAAACCGCCGCCCCTTTTAAAATCAACGACCGAATTTGCTCCAATCTTCCTCCTAATCAATCTCCAAATCCGTTCGATTAAATTCAAGATTTATAAAATGAAAATGCTAGAGCTAGGCGTGTTCTCCAACACCAACGGTGGTGATCGGATTTAGTGGCCTGAGCCACTCGAATTTCTTGCCTAAACCGCCACTGTTCGTTCGTGTTTTTGGGGAGGAGGGGTGCTTCGAGTTGGGGGTTCTCCTTGGTGTTGACGGCATATGATGAGGAGGTAGGAGGGAGGGGTGTCGATAGAAGTCCGGTGGCTCATCTTGGTGGTGGCGACAGTTTGATTAAATCGACATTGGATTTTGTTAATTCGGGAAGAACGATCAAAGGGAAAATCAACATTTTTAAACGTTATTAAAGGTTTAATTAAAATTTTAATTTAATTAATTCCTCGTTTAATTATCCTAATATATAAAATACTGTATCTCTTTCATACGAGGTCCAAACTGAACGATTTCAGTTGCTTTGCAATCGTGGCAACGAACACTATGCAATGAAATTGACTGGGACAGAAACAGAGCATGTTATCATTTCAGGCAAATTCAAATCCAAATTGTACGGAAATCAGAAATAAAAGACTAGCGGAGTGGAAACGAATGTGAGAACTCCTTCTCACTAAATTATATTTTATCATATTATTGTATTCATGTATAAAAATATGTAGAATTTCCAGTATAGATTTTTATCAATTTTAAATAATTATAAATAGTGTACAGTGCCTATTAGCTCACCTCCCTCGTCCACAAACAATGGATGATTTAATTGACTGTATTGTGTGTTGATTGTGTTGTTGAAATGTTTAACATATTAAAAATAATGTTAACATTAATGTGGTAGTTGAATTAAATTATAAATATCTATTTATAATTTTAAATAGTGAAAATTGGCTAATTAGAAAAATAATTCAAATTAAATTAGAACTGGTTAAATCTACTAACCAGTGATTATATTAAATAGGATGTTGTTGTTTGAAAATCCAACACGGGTTTTAGGATGATATTTGACATACACTAATACCAATATTTAGTTGTATGTCAATCAACTGGTTGACAGACTGTGATAAGCGTTATTTAATTATTTAATGCTTGTACAGTTGTAAATTACACTCTGGATGTGAATTGACTGTTCGATGATTATTTATCATTATTGTTGAATACATGTGATGTATGAAATCAATATAATAAAATTATATGGTAATTGATTGAGTCGCATTTCCAATTCAGAAATAAAGAATAATTTAAAATAAAGAACATTTAAAATAAAGAACATTTTAAAATAACGAATATTTTAAAATAATGTCCAATTAATAGTCAAAATGTGATTTTGATGTCCGATTTGGGATGGACACGAAAATATTGAAATATATGAAGCCGAGTTAAGTATCTACGCCATTTTAACCCGAACGGGTTTATCGATCGATTTTATTCATTTTATAATGAATACAAAAAGGAAATTGATTTCAAAATCTGATATTTTGAAAATATTATCATTTTAATATTATAATGATATGGAATATTTAATTTTCATTAAAAATTGAAATTAAAGATGAAATTGTTTTGAAATGAATTTATAAAATACGGTTTGAATTGAAAATGACGATATATATATTATTTATATATAATGGCCTGAGTAGAACGCGCCGCGCAGCGACCGTTCGCGAATTTCGACCATTAACTTCAAATTGGCATAACGGGAGATCTGACTGTCAGATTCTCCTAAAACCGGAACCGTCAGGTTCGTATCGAAAAGAGCTTTCAACTGAATTTAAAAGATTTGAAATCTACTAGTTGGATTTTAAAATTTGTCCAAATCAATTTGGAAAAAGGTCGCTATGGATGCAGTTCGGTGGCATTTATTGGAAACCGACTGAAATGGCGATATTAAAATTATTAAAAATATGAAAAAATTATGTAAAATCATAATTAATGATTTGAAAAGATTTTGGATGAAAAATTCCAGTTTTAAAAAGATAAAAATATATTTTTATCGAAATGAACTAGTCATTTACTGGAATAATAATCCAATGGTTTTGGGAAATAAATAAATTGGATTTTTGTGTGGTTTTAAACTAACTAGAATTTTCCAATGAATAAATTGGAATGGAAATAATCTTCGGAATATTTTGATTTTGGATTCCATGATAATAAAGATATTGTTGAGGAATTTAGAAGATACAGATACCGTTATTCCCAATACGATATCCGTTGGTTTCAGAATTTCATATTGAATATAAGCCGATATTATTTTCTATTCAGAGCCTTGTATTTAATATCAAATTGGATTTTGGATTTGTCATTAATGGTGTCTTTAATAACACTGTTCTTAAACCCAGTTGAGAAAAGATAAATCTTTTAATCAAGATTTAATGAAGTTTCCCAATTAATTGATATAATTGGAATTAAATGGTAATAATTTTTGGGTTTATCATGAATAGTGTTTTAAATAACATTTGTTCTTTAACCCAATTATTAGTGAAGTTGTGATTTGGAATTTGTAAATCTTTAGTTTAAGATTTAATGAAATTTTCCAAAGTAAAGTTTTCTAATTTAATAGAATAAATTAGAATTGAATGGAACTCAATTTAATAATAATCGAAATGAGCTTCTGTGAATGAAGACCGTTACTATATATGGAATTTAAAAGCTTTACAGTTATTCCATTTATATCACTAGTTTGATACGGAAATTTATATCGATTATATATATTTATCCGTTTTCCATGGAGATTCCATAGTTAATGGAAGATGATTCGGGTTTATCATGAAATGTGTTTTAAATAACATTAGTTCTTTAACCCTGTTAAAGACAGGATTTATTTCCTAAAAAGTTGGAAAATCATTAAATAATGATTTTTGAGATTAAAAATGTACTAGGGTTTTAATAAATCTTTAAGTAGATTTGAACGTGAATAAGATAACTAAATTTACCGAATTCAAGAAATGATCGAGAATGGAGTGCCGCTAGTTTTACTCCAGGCGATAGTTAAATCTTTAATTAGATTTGAATGTGGAAGGGTAATTAAATTTACGGATAACACCGTGGGTGTTAGATATGGAGTACTACCAGTTTTGCTCCATCGGATGAATAGGTTGGGATTGAGATTAATAAATAAATTTTAAAATGTGAATATTGGAATTGATATCCAAAGGAAGATTAAAGAATAATTTTAAAAGAATGTATATTTGATAAAATTAATGGGAACCTTTTCCCTAAAATGTGAATATTGGAATAAAAGAATATTCCGGATTGGCATGAGGCTTATGATGTGTTTTTATAGCACTTGATTATTGACTATAAAATGCGCGAGTTATTCGGAAAGACCGGGTCTAACCCGTTCTGAATAATTAGTACGACGAATAAAAGTCGACGATGAAGACGGTGGCTGAAGACCAGAGTTCTTCACATCGTTTGGATGATTACTGATGTCTTGATTAGGCTATACACCCAAGACAAGGTAATAAGTGGTGATCGTCCAGATGTACTTAGAGATCGACCGGATATGCGAGGACTTCTCTCCTGTACTAGACATATGGGATGAGGGATAAGGTGTCTCCAGTTTTGTTCAGACCCAGAATGGACTTGCAAATGGGTGGTATGTCGGACATTGTATTCCGTTATACTGTATACGTTGATCTCTGCTAAATATATATCTGTTTGGTGGGGGAGAATTTATTCTCTTGCTTAACACCCTTCTGTGAGACGTAAGAGCTTAGAGGTTATATATTGGTGGAAATCAGTGGTACGGTATGGATTGACAAGGTGGCATGCTAAGATGCAAATGGTCAAGGCTTTTGTTGAAAAGAAGAGTCTTGTGGTTGATGATCAAAGCACGGCTTTATATAGCATCGCTTTGTGTATAGTGTTAATTCGTGAGCCTCACACCAATATGAGTCAGAAACGGGATAAGGGAACGCAGGGAGTGCACGACGTTTCTTTCTAACTAGAAGTGGTGTCATGGTATGGAGCCTATACATTTTTACTTATATGGTTGATGGATTGCAAGGCACCTCGATATATTGGTCGCTACTGGCCAAGTGATAGGTTCGCTATGACCGGGAAACGTGTGTTCAGGAATAACCAATCCACTAAAGTATGTGTGGACCAGTCCTGCAAGATCCAAGGGTTGCCCGTAGGAGTGATCCTAGGTCATCTTGCTAGAGGTGATCTGAATCGTAAGGAGACCATCCCTTGCCTTGACTCATTGATGTAATCCAATTTCCAATACGTGACTTTTCAGTTTTAGTTGTAAACCTATATGGAGACATAGTGGAATGGGGCGTTCTTGTCGTCTATGATTGATACATTTATATTTGAAGTTGTTTGATACACTATACACTTATAGTAGTATGAAAATGATTTGTTTTAAAATGTACCAAACATGTTTGGCTATTATAAGGTAAAACTCTATCCTTTGGCTTGCGTTGCATTGTGTGATGGGACTTGAGTCTTATAATAGCTTCATTTTTCAAAAAGCATAGCATTGTTTTATTTCTAAACTGAGATTCATGTGGAGTAAACCCATCCCATGTTATACGGCGTAGTCCCTTGATTTACCCAACTTTAAAATAAAATTTATAACTGTTTTAGTTCTCATACCAGTCCCATGATTGACTCGGAGTTTATTGTTTTAACCTAAACTCTAGGTTCCCATATTTTCCACACGGGCAGCTAGTAGTTTTGGTTTTCGCAGATATTTCTTTTCACCGGATCCTGGATTACAGCTGGAGCAATATTCGAAAAGCTTTGTATCCATATATCTCTTTCAGTTATGTCAGCTGTTATTTCCCGCTACGCATTATATTTACATATATATTTTCCGCTGCTATGCAAATTCTTAATCTATGATATTGTAATTCCATTGTGTAATATTTGTTCATACTGTGGAATATTCTTGTACTCTGATGTTAATTGTTATAATAATAATGAAATGTTCTATTATTTGTGTTCTAATACGTCGTGTTCTCAACTCAATCCGGGCTTTCCCGTAAGGGGAAGTTTGGGTCATTTCAGATCCTGTTGGTATTTTGTAGCTTTTGAGTTCATTTTTCCTTTGAAGGTGCTGATTTACGCAGCTCTCAGATTGTTCCTTTTAGTGTCTAACCTTGGTTTTTTGAAGGATTTCTATGTGCTTGCGGTCACCCGATACAGTGATACCCCTTCACCATTAGCTTGTTTCAGAGTTAATTTTGGTAGTAACATTTGCCCCCTCCTAATGAAGGGGTGTTTTTGACTTTTCAGGTCAAACTTTTGTCTTTTCCTGAGTTTCTGCTCTGCGTCTTTTGATTTCCCTTGATTGGAAACACTGATTGGTCTTTGTTTGTACGGTGTGGATTTGAGGTAATTTTTTTTGCATAATTACCATCGCTTCTTCTTCTACACTTTTTACCTGCAACATTAATTTCTCAAACCAGATTATTTGTTCATTGAGGACTTGAAGCTTATTCTAGGAATTTTGTCATCTGAATCTCTGGTAAATATTTCTGCTTTGGACTCTAAGTAGGAATTAAATTGCTTTGCCCAAACTAGCTAGGGTTTTGTGTGTTGGATATAAATTGTTGAATGTCAATGAATTGAATTTCGATTCATGGTGAATTACTAATATGCTTTTTCCCCCAAACATCAATTTTTAGGGCTTAAGATGTGCAATTTGCATAAAAGAATCTGTTATTATAATTACGTAACCGAAATGGTGTTATTGGCATCATCAACTTTGCTGGTGCCTAGTGCCATCCAGGTCTTTGATGATGACTTATGGTTGCCTGATTCCGGCTCAATCGTTACCAGTTCCACTGAATCTCCCTAGATTTATCCTTAGGAGAAGTTGACCCTGTCATTACTAAAGGCTCGATTGTTCCTTAACAAATGCAACTTTTGTCGTGTACCTTATCTAAACTGTTATTTGGGATTACCTTGATATTCACTATCTTAACTATTTATTGCTAATAGGTTTACATGTTATTACACCATTGTATATTAATGAGTATGAAACGAATTTATGTATTTATGAAACCATATCCATTGCAGCTCCATGTTGGATAAATGGAGTCCCATCCCATCACGAACTGGTGTTCGTGGCATTTTTCGGAAGAGGAGACCCCTTGTCTTAAAGAAATCTTTGATTACTTCGTACGATGAAGTAAATTCCATCCTCGTCAACTCTGGAATGGATAATGTGACCGCTATTCTTGCTACTTGCTATGATAACATTATAAATCCTCCCAAAGGATATTTTGTGTATTTAGTTGTGCATATCTGGCATGAAGGCTTCTTTCCTTTCCCATTTTTCATATTTCGACTTCTACGGGATCTCGAGGTTGCATATATCTAACTCCTGCCAAGTACTTGTACACTGCTTCTACGTCTTGAAGTACTTTCTCTTGAGTCGGGTCAAGCCTCTCTTACTTCTAATCACATTCAGCACTAGGTATTCTTTTCAAGGGGTGCTGACTCCCCTATACTCCATGCTAACCCTTTTAAGGAAGGTCGTCAGTGACGGTGTAGGTAAGGTTATTTCTTGGGAAGATCAGTTCTTCATCATTAGATGCACCGCCGGTACTTCAAGCTAATTCGCGGATTATGGTGAGTTCTCCAACCCCTTATAAACGATTTTTTTTACACATGGCTTATCTTTAGTTGTTTTTTTCCAGATCATGCTTCTAAGAAAGTTCCTTTAACTGAAAGTGAATCTCGTGTATTTGAGCTTATCTTGAAGCTATTCGAAGAGCCACAGGGACGATCTGCTTTGCTTACCAAGGATAAGTTGCGTCAATATGATCTTCTCGTTGATCGACAAAAAGGTTTTGGGACGTCCAACTATCCATTTTCCAGGCTCCAAACGCTTGTTGTTGGGTTCAGATTGTTTACTTCTTCTACCCCTCTGTCCTCCGGTATGTTTAGTAGTTTCTTTATCAAAGCCTCCCTAATATTCAAGTTCCACATTCTTGGAATTCTCTTTGATTTTTTTTATTGGACTAGGAGTTTCGGCTTTGAAAACTTTGACCCTCACTGATGCTTTAAACCAGTCTACTGTTGTCGCCATCAAGTGGTTTGTTGAGTTACCCGTTGAACCGCCAGCTAAGAAATTAAAGCTAAATTTTCCGCTTTTGTAATTTCCAAAGGTGCTTTTGGTAAGGAAAGTTGATATTGTGTCCTGCCGCCATCCTTCCCAAGTACATTAGAAGTGGGTTCTCATGCTACATCGCGAATTCCATCTTTTTTGTCTATTGAACGTTTAAGGCCTTCTGACCCTTCAACAAAGTTTGATTACTTTGTGAAGCTTTCCCTTCCTCATCTAGAGGTTACTGACATCTTGTTACCCTCTTCTTCTTCACATGGAGAGGATTCTTACCAATATTTGATCAACCAACAGCTTTAAGTACAAATTTTTCTTTTTTAATCTTGACTTTTCAATTCGTCGCAGCTGTGGACTGAATGGTTTCACTTTCTTAGATTACCAAAAGATGTCTCTTGTCAAAGTCACTTCATTCTTCCCCAACCTCCGAAATTGTTCGACTTTGAGAGGCAAACGAGGCTTATAAGTGATTAATGTGAGAGGTTGAAAGCTTCCATTGAGCACGCCGAGGCGGCTTTAGAGAAAGAAAAGCAGACTAAGGATACAACCCCTGATAAAGTATTGGCTTTGGAACATTAAATAGCGGGAAACGTGGTCACTCATGCTGATGAGCTTCAGAAGAAGGATCAGAAGCTTTCCCGCGCTGTGCAGATAATCTATGTTGCTGAAGGCAGGACTTCTAACTTTTTGCAAGTTCATCTTCCACAGATTAAGACTGAATGTTATGAAGATGCTTTATTTCACCTCCTTTCTGATAACCTTCAGAGTCTTCAATGTTGTATACACAATTATATGATTTTTGTTTGATGATAACAACCAAATATATTTTAATATAAACGTGTTTGTTATTGTACTATTCTATATATACATCACAGACAAGAATACAATATTTATTTTTAAACAGAATATGACTATACACACATTCATACAGTATTTTATTTAAATTAAATATTATATTTCAAACATTCAAACAGTACAACTATTTGTAACTCCACTATTTAAACATTCACTGAATATTGTACTTGTAAATAAACTGAATAACATAGATAAGTTTGTTTGACAACAATAAAATAATATTTTATTTCAATCAACCTTGTTTATTACATATAAATAGTACAATCTTTTTCATATACACAACTCCTTTACGTCAGAATCACTACAACAATCATACATGTCACTATGTTTTACAGTTACACTCATACATTCATTTTATACAATGACACATGTTGTTTTCTGCCTTCTGTCTTCATTCTTCTGTCTTCACAGCATCTTCACTGTCAGTCCAGTTATCTACACCTGTCATATATAGAAACACACACGCACAGTACACTGCAATAGAAATAAAAACTGAATACATGCAGATTTGAATTTTATTTTTTGAAATTTTATTTGCCTTAGTTTTCTTGTGTGTTTTCTCATTATCTTTCTGAATTGATCTGATTTTCATATTCATCCGACTGTGTCTAGACAGCTTGTGATATTCACAGTGATACACTATAAATACCACAAGGTAGACAGTATGTATATATGGTGCAGGGACAAAAAATATTTTTTGGATGGCTGCATGTATATCTACACACGTGTGCACTACCTCGCCAATCTAGTATGCAATTGAGGAGTAGCCACGCGGACCGTCTCGACTCAGTGCACAAGAAAACTATTCAACATATCGCAAAATAGTCGAGTCTCAACAAATACATAGCTTCGGCAAACATGGCTGAGCTCATTCTAACATGGTCAAAGCAACATGGAGACATTCAGCAAAACAGAGTGAAGTACACATGTATGGAAACATAGTCGAGACAAGGGACAAAGAAATGTGATCATGTAATGCAAAATTGGTCGAACCATAGCTAAGTGGTCACACACAACATTAAGAAAGTACCAAAAATTATGGGTCTCAACTAAGTAGCAAAGGACCAGCACAATAGCTCAAATAACATGGTCGAGCCACGTACAAATAAGGGTCAAGCAGCAATGATGTAGACAAATGGCAAAATCTGGATGGAATATGTGCAACGAACATGATTCTAGTTCAAGTACTCAAGCATGCACAAACAAGTATACCAATATATGCATGCAACAAGGCGGTGATCAATAAAACTGATTCAAGCTCAAATATATAGACAACTTTCTTATAGCAAATGTCATGCAAAGCAAAACTACAAATGGTTCAAGTCAGTTTCAAAATAACCAGCGTGATCAAGTTACACACATAGTTCAAGTCCCAGCAAATTTAAGGCATGTCAAGGGTGTGTGAAAGCAGCATCATACAAAAATGATCAGGTATGTGTACAAGTTTGAGAGAGCTCAAAAAATGGTTCAACAAACACTCAACAAACAATCAACCTGAAACATGATCGAGCCATTTATGTTCATATCAAAAAGGGTCAACATGAGTTCAATAGTATTCAAGCTACAGCAAAGAGGTAAAAGCATGGCGAAACATTCTAGGATCAAAACGGAATGGTTATGCAATCATAAACGTGATGTGAATTTGTTTTATCATAATCCATTTGAACAATTTTGGATCTAAAAAATAAATAAAACAAATTTCATTAAACTCAAACAGATCTAGGTTCCAAAGGTACAAAGATAGATTCGAATGGATTGTTATACAAACAGGTTTGGTTACCTAAAGTTGTAAACACATTTCAGAGTGGTTTTACAAATTTTGTTAGACCACTCGATCCTTTAAACTGTTAGGTACCAGAGGAGACTGGGGAACTACTTTGCAAAAGAGAAACTGAATTCAAACTGCTTCATATCATCAGATTGTTCACAGTTCCTTAGTCAAGTTTTGATGGTTTAGAGATTCTGGTTTACATTGATTTCAGGTATGATCTCCAAACTCGTCTTTGTACATTCTCTCTGTTTTTATTTTCTGTGTTTATTCCTTCCTCTACCCCTTCTTTTTTTCTTCAGTTTTTTTTATTTTTCACTGCTATATTTTTTTGTTTCTTTATGGGCTTCATTAACTTCCAATAGCAGAAGTCATGTTTTTCTAGAAATTTTCTTCTCTTGAATAAAACTCTAATGTTTAATAATTTCCAGATCTTGAATTCAAATTTGTAAATATTTCTGCAATTGTTTTGAAGCTTATTTTCTGATTTCTGAATTTCTAACAGTGCTGAAGCATTCATATCATATCTTGAACACTGTTAATTATGAATTCTAAATTTTCTTTTGAATATCTGAATATTTAATGAAATTCCACACACCTTTGCTGTTTTGGGTTTCTTCTAATTTATTTTAGAAAGGCTTGAAATAATATACTCATTACAGCACACCAATATTTATCAGTTCTGATAATTTCATTGATTTTCAGATTGGCATGGAAATTTTAATCTGTCTTGAATCTTCGTGATAAATCCTGAAAATCATCGTTATTCATGATCATTATGGTTGAAATTTGTTTATTTGAGATCATTTGAAATTTCTTATATTTTGAATCTCACATACCTCTCAGATATGAAATTATTTATCTTGTGTGATTGGTTCATTATATCTCATGTTTTACAATTGTTCAAATGATTTCAAATAAACCATTATTTTTGGATCATGAATTATCTTTCAAACTTGATTTAAATATTCTAAGATATCTCTTATGCTTGTCAGAGATAATTTTGAAAATTCTTTGAAAATCCGGTCTTGAAACTCACCGTTATTTCATGATTATTTGATTTGAATATATGTTTGTTTAAAATCATTTGAAATTATTGATTTATTGAATCACATATATATCTTGGATCTGAAATTTATAATCTGGTGTGATTGATTCATTGAATCCTGATTTTTCAGTTTTCCTCAAATGATTTAAAATAAACTAAATTTTATAATCTTGGATCATGGAATATATTTTGTGACCATCAATAACATTTTCTAACAAGTTTGTTGTGCTATTGGTCTCTGTGCTGCTCTGATACTGCTTTTGAAAATGATCTTAGATAACTACTTGTTTTAATTAAAATTGACTGCTGCTAAAATTATTTTGCTTGTCTTATCTGATTGGACCTTATGATTGAATTTCTGTTTGTCTGTGATATCCATGTTTATCTCCGGTGTTTTGTTACAATCCTCATTAATAAGGACACCAAGTGGTATCATAAGTGCCTTATATTTGTCCTACCCATCTGTACTTAGATTCTAATCTGCACCTTGTATAGATCCACACACACTTTTTGCCTTGTGCAAACTATTTCCTCTTGTTTTTGTATGAATCTCCATATCCCTCTTGTAATTGACTTTCAATTTTAAAATTATTTATTGATTGTTCATTTAGAAATTGAAATCTATATCCAAATTGAACTGTATTTATAATTCATCAAAATTATCAATAGATTTTGAAATTGTGATGAATTGTGACTTCAGTATATTTCACAACAAGAGGAGATTTTATTTAGATTTTCGTGATGGTTGAATAATTATTATAATATCTTTGAATTAACGATTATTTCACGACCATCTTCTTCATCTACCATTATTCTGCTATCCATCATGTTTTTTTTTATATTAATGTGGAGAGTTTAATATTTGTTAAAAAATCTTTTTGAATAAACAACGGAAATATTTGTGATAGAAATTGGACTATGTTACTTTTCAGAATTAGTGAAAATTGAAAATTTTCAATGATCCCAGTACAATCAAGCATACTACATAATATAGTTAATTTAGAAATTTATTTCACAGTCCATTTCTGTACCTACCACATTCCTATCATCCACATTGGTGTTATATACCAAGGAGTTTTTACTTTTAAAGATGAAATGATAAATATATAAGTGTGTCTCTAACCTCATCTAAAAATCCAAGCTCTGGTTATGTATGGTTAAGAGACAACTTATAATTTAAGTTGCGACTGACCTCATTTAAAAATCCAAGCTTTGGTTATGTGTGGTCAGTGTGCTCTTAAATAAAAAAATAAAAAAAAGGAAATAATGTGCTATAAATTGAAATAATCTGATTTCCTCCTTTGTGTATATAAACCAACCTATCAATCCATTTTTCTAATATGTGAAATGCGTTGAAATCTTATGAAGTATTATGATTTGTTGATTGATAGCTATTGGGATTTGAGATTATACGATTTTGTCACTTAAATTGAATTATTAATTATAGTCCAAATCCCTTACTATTTTTGAACTTCATTTTTACAAAATTCTTTTGAAAATAATTAGAAATATATGTTTTTGAAACTCTTTCCATTCTATACAAAATTCATCGTAAATCCGTCATTCCCTACAATGTGAAATACGCCACCTGTTCTCGGAATATTATGATTTTTGTTTGACTGATTGAGATTTATGATGATCGTTCTTCCACTTAAGCTGATATTATATTTTAGTCATTTTTCATCTATATTTTAAATTCTATATCCTTTTGATGATAACAAAAGGGGGAGAATGGGTTAAGATTTTGATTTATAAGTGAATATTTGACAAATGTTTTTATCATTGAAATATCATTCTATTTTATCTGTTCAGTCCTACACATATAGTATCAGAGCTAGGGGGAGTTTCACTATTCCCGAACAAACACATTTATTATATTCAAAATCTTTTTATTTGTTTTTCATCATCAAAAGGGGAGATTGTTGTATATAACGGTGTTGTATACACAATTATATGATTTTTGTTTGATGATAACAACCAAATATATTTTAATATAAATGTGTTTGTTATTGTAATGTTCTATATATACATCACAGATAAGAATATAATATTTATATTTAAACAAAATATGACTGTACAGACATTCATACATTCATATAATATTTTATTTAAATTAAATATTATTTTTCAAACATTCAAATAGTACAACTATTTGTAACTCCACTATTCAAACATTCACTGAATATTGTACTTGTAAATAAATTGAATAAAATAGATAAGTATGTTTGACAACAATAAAATAATATTTTATTTCAATCAAACTTGTTTATTACATATAAATAGTACAGTCTTTTTCATATACACAACTCCTTTACTACAGAATCACTACAACACTCATATATGTCACTCTGTTTTAAAGTTACACTCATAAATTCATTTTAAACAATGACACATGTTGTTTTCTTCCTTCTATCTTCATTCTTCTGTCTTCACAGCATCTTCATTGTCAGTCCAGTCATCTGCGCCTGTCATATACAGAAACACAAACACAGTACACTGCAATAGAAATAAAAACTGAATACATGCAGATTTGAATTTTATTTTTTGAAATTTTATTTTCCTCAGTTTTCTGGAGTGTTTTCTCATCATATTTCTGACTTGATCTGATTTTCATATTCATCCGACTGTGTCTAGACAGCTTGTGATATTCACAGTGATATATTGTAAATACCACAAGGTTGACAGTTTGTATATACAGTGTAGGGATAGAAAAATATTTTTGGATGGCTGCATATACACACGTGTATATATACACACATGTACCTGTGCACCGCATCGCCAATCCAATATGCAATTGAGGATTAGCCACGCGGACCGTCTCGACTCAGTGCACAAGAAAACAATTCAACATATCGCAAAATAGTCGAGTCTCAACAAATACATAGCTTCAGCAAACATGGCCGAGCTCATTTTAACATGGTCAAAGCAACATGGAGACATTCAACAAAACAGAGTGAAGTACACATGTATGGAAACATAGTCGAGACAAGGGACAAAGCAATGTGATCATGTAATGCAAAATTGGTCGAACCATAGCTAAGTGGTCACACACAGCATCAAGAAAGTACCAAAAATTATGGGTCTCAACTAAGTAGCAAAGGACCAGCACAATAGCTCAAATAACATGGTCGAGCCATGTACAAATAAGGGTAAAGCAGCAATGATGCAGACAAACAACAAAATCTGGATGGAACGTGTGCAAGGAACATGATTCTAGTTCAAGTACTCATGCATGCACAAACAAGTATACCAATATATGCATGCAACAAGGCGGTGATCAATAAAACTGATTCAAGCTCAAATATATAGACAACTTTCTTATAAAAAATGTCATGCAAAGCAAAACTACAAATGGTTCAAGTTAGTTTCAAAATAACCAGCATGATCAAGTTACACACACAGTTCAAGTCCCAACAAATTCAAGGCATGTCAAGGGTGTGTGAAAGCCGCATCATACAAATATGATCAGGCATGTGTACAAGTTTGAGAGAGTTCAAAAAATGTTTCATCAAGCACTCAACAAACAATCAACCTGAAACATGATCGAGCCATTTATGTTCATATCAAAAAGGGTCAACATGAGTTCAACAGTATTCACGCTACAGCAAAGAGGTAAAAGCATGGTGAAACATTCTAGGATTAAAATAGAATGGTTATGCAAAATACAAGCAAGGCACAAATGAAAATAGAGCAGCAGCTTTTGAATGGGTTAATGAAACCCAACAAGTACACAACAACAAAACTGATCAAGCCATCATAGTTTAACAAACTCAAGTATAAGCAGAAATGCAAGAGCAGGGTGCCAAGTGATATCATAGCAAGAACAACGTATACATGTAGCAATTTCGGGAAATATTTTTTTTGTAAAATCTGTTTTTTAATGGGCACAATAAAGTATTTGGGGAAATATTTTATTTTCCAGAAAATGAAATATTTTTGGCAAGAGAAAATCAAAATCATGCATAAAATCATTTCTTCTTAATCTGTTTTGGTAAGATAATTACATTGCCATTTTTGGGAAGAGATCAATGCAGTTTTGTTTTGGAAAATTTTGTTTTTAAAACATTCCAGATTTAAATCAGTTTCCTAAAATGGTGTCATGCATTTATTTGGAAACGGGTTTAATTTTGTCCAGGAAAAAATTGAAGAAAGTTTTGGCAACGGGAATGCATTCAAACAATTTCCAGAAATGACCCAGTTATTTTTGGCAAGTTTTTTTAAATGATTTAACAGATATCAGAAATTCCATTTTTGGCATTCAATCAAGCTACACAAAGGGGCAAATCTATTTTCTAGATCCATCATTTTAGTCGAGCCATGTTAAAAGAGGAAATTAAGTAAATCGGGCAAAATAAGATCGAATCAACAATTTTTATGATTTCAAAGCCATGTCTATCAAAAGAGGAAACTAAAATCAGATCGAATCATTTATTCGAAATCAGAGTTGTAGGATTTTTATTTTACCCTATATAACACGCATATCATCACAGGCAAAATATAGATAGAAATCAAAAATCAACTCAAGGGCATATAGATTCAAATCATAATTTACTTACAATTGTTTCGATTGAGAGATAATCCTAAATCGTAGACAAAGCTACACAATATGGATCTTCAGAGATTAATCCATCCATCAAGCATCAAAATCGAATTGGGAATTCAGATTGAGAAACCCTAGTTCGACCGCCATATTTTTTTCCAGATAACAAATTGAGATCGGTCCTTAGAAGAAGTGGTGCACTCAAATGAAAATGGGGCCGACCGTTTTTTACTTAAGGATTAAAAGGGGATGACCCTTATAATTTAACTCCTAGGGTTTTTAAATTTGTTATTTAATTATTATTTTTGTTAACTTTCTTTGTAAACAATTCTGATCGAGGGGAAATCTAGGTTACTGGTTACGGGGTCGTAATCAGGGGAAATCTGATCGAGGGGATATCGGTCAGTCTAGGGTTTTGAGCGTAGGGTTAGTATAGGAGCAGGGAGTGCGAGTTTACATGATCTTGTAAGTGGGATCTATTATTAACACCTAGTAGAAACCTTAGGAATGCAGCAGTAGGCAGAATTTTGCCGAAGCTAGGTATCTCTGCGTGTTATTTCCAATCTGCTTTTTATTTCTGCTGTATTCTGTGATCTGTTTATTCTCTAATATTCTGTCAGTTTTTTAATTCAGCGAAAACTTGTGAAAAACCCTATTCACCCCCGTCTAGGGTTATTCTAGATCCAACATTCCCGAGATCCGAACCACTATCGTTCCATCTTTCATCAGGGATAGAGTTATGGAAAGGATCAAGTTGGGTGATTGAGGTGTGGAGGTACCACAGAAGGGTGAATCTAAAATCAAGGAGCTTCTATACATTGACAGTCTTTCTGATGATTCCAATGAAGAAGAAGTGACTTTTGCTTTTGTTGATGGCGATGGGAATAACGACGGTGGTGGTTCTGAAGCCAGTGACCGTCGGGCAAAACATGATAGGGACAGAAACGAACCTCTTTCGCGTATTGTAGCGTACCAAGATTCTGTTAGGCGCAGTCCTATGGTAGTAGGTTCCCATGTTGTTTATGATTTTGAATCTCCTTTGTTTAAAGAAGGTGGCCCTTCTGGTCTTTCGGGAGGGGAGAAAGCTGTTTGTCCTGAAGCTCCTTTTTCTCGGGTATAATTCTGTTCTGGCAACATTTTCTATTTTCCCGAGTATTTGAATAAAACTAAATTCCTTCCATTATATCTAATAGACAAAAAGAAAAGTTGTTTTCTTCCTTAAGCAGAATTATATAACGAACAGAAGGAATTAAACTTTTCTTATGTAGAGCAAGGGGAATATTTGTAAACTTAATTCAAAAATCTATGTAAAACTTGTATGGAGCTCCATTTACTATATGTGACTTCTAATATGCTTGTTTGCATCACGACAGAATTTTTTGTTATAATGTTGCATTACGTGTGACTTGTAGACTGAAAGAGGAGTTTTTAACGACGTTCACTCACACTTTCAAGAAAAACCATTTTCTCGAGAAATTTAAGAGTATTTATATTGAATTCCCTCGGCCCTCTTTTAACTTTCTGAGCGAAGACCGTGAAGCAATTCTAAAGAATCTAAGGGCTAAACATGCCGAGATGTTATGTAACCGATAAATGTATTAATCAAGTAAAAGTGATTCTTTGTAACTCTTTTTGATTTATATGCCAAGACAGATTGGTTTCGGATTTAACTTACACAAAGCTTTTATGTAAGAATGAAGCTTTATTTTCTGTAAATCGAAAAAGATACAATCATAGCTATTTTTCCTTGTTCTTGTAAGTAGGTAGATCATCATCAAACTTTCTTGTTCGGAGTGAAGCATTGCCGACAAAAGAGATTTCCTCTATATCTCAAGAAAGGAGGAGTTTACTCCAGAATTTATCCATTAAGCATTTGAACGAGAGAATGAATGCTCTAAAAGACCAGCGGGAAGAAAAAGATAAAATTGTTCTTGGATTAAAGACATACATAAAGACTAAACCCTCTATCAAGTTTGAGGATGAAATAAGGATTTTGCGCCATCATATTGTCGACTTGGAAATTGATTTAAACAATGTCAACAAAAAGTGTGAGACGTAAGAACATTGCTCCAAAAACATTCCTATTATGATGGGGTCCCAACATCCTGGCGTCACGACGACATGTAAGACCCCAGCCCCTCAAAAAGTATTTGTACTCGAATAACCCTCCTCTTAGGTTAAAGGAGTCAGTTATTTCTGAGTGTTGTAAAAGTGTGGTAGCTGAGATAAAAGGAACCTATAACACCAGGTTAATTAGAGATTCTCACGACCATGTTAGTTGGTATGTTGATCAAATAAGACGTTTACAAGAAGAAAGTCAGGATTTGCACATGAATGTCTTCGAGTTAGAGAAAGAAAACAAGTCTCTCAGGGCTATGTGTAGAACCTATAACATGGCCTTGAAACTTAAGATTAAACCTTCTGATCATCTCGATGAAACGAATAAAACAGTGCGAAAGATTAACCAGTTACTAGGTATTGCATTTCGTCATGCTATTAACCCCCCTTTACCTGAGGATGGAGAGGACCTAGATGCTTAGTGACATTTCATAATAGTGATATGTAATTATACCCATATTTGGGTTATTGAGAATGTAACTTTTGTGAATGAACTTCTGTATTGATGTTGTCTATCATATAAATAGTTGTTGATATAAAATGCAGATAACAGTTGTTTATACATAAATGGTTTAAGAAATTTCCCTAAATAAGAAAAGGAGGTAAAACCATTTTATCCGGAGTTTTTTTTATGATGGGCTTTCTTTTAAGAGCGTATCTCTAGCTATTCTGATCCAGAACTTTTAACATAATAACCTCAGTATTCTTCTGTTAGTGAATTATAGGCTTTCGGATTCATCCCAAGCTAGGATTGTTTGGTAAAAGACCAGGAACTAGCTTCCAATGTTTCAATAGATCTCACAGACTATTTCAGGTTTGCACACTTGGCAGAAGTCCCGAACTAACCCAGATTCAAAATAAGACTGGGAATTCACTTCTGATGTCTTGTGGAAATCCTGAACCAACCCTTGTTTTGGTAGATAAAGATCAAAAATCCCCTTTCGGTATTTGTGAAGAGTCGGATCAACCAGATTCGTTATTAATATAGAAGACCTAAACCAACCCTTGTTCAGGCAATTAGAGATTGGGTACCAGAAATCCACTTCTGGTACTAACACTTTGGTATCCTCCTTGGATCTGATTAGTAGAGCAGATGTTGTACATGCTTCTTGAGCCACTCTCTGGGCTTTTGATACCAAAGCAGAGGATGTATGTGCTTTGTTGGCCACTCTCTGGGTTTGTGCGTTCGTTGCGCTTGGCTAGCTTATCCACAAGCAGAGCCCAAGGACTTACCCGACCTCCCTCCAGGAGGCGCCTTATCCTGACCATCGTAGGTGTTGATAAGGTCTTAGAAACTTAAACCGAGCCATCACAGACACGGAATTAAGGTTTACTCTTTCAATGCTCTATACTGACCAACGTAGGTACTGATAGAGGCTTACACACCACCCCTTTCTCCAAGGAGTGCCCAATCCTGACCATCGTAGGCGATGATTGGGGTTTGCATTCCTATGGGTAACGCGGAACATAAGCAGAGGTAGGGCGTACTCTTCTGCTAGAAGAGGTAGGACGTGCTTAGTTCTAGCAGAGACAAGCGTACTCTTCTGTGAGCAGAGGCAGGGCGTACTAATTTTAGATGCACCACCACAACTATTTCTAGTGTGAAACAGAGGCTTACACTTCTTATGCTTTAAAATAGCCCCCTCTGATTTGGGCATGGAAAAATGCTAACACACCACCCCCTCCGGGGAATTCCTTACCCTGACCAATTTGGTGATGACAAGTTTTTTCTTTCTTTTATCCATTTGTGGCTTAACTTGTCCTTGGTCATCTCATGTTTGTGGGTATTTTCTCCCTTGCAATCGTGTAGGTAGCCTTTTCCTTTTCTTAAAGATCTTATCGACGTTACTTTCTATGCCTTCTTTACATATTTTTGTAGTTTTCCTTGGCTTAAGAAGTTGATGATTATTCCCTCTAAAATTTTGCAATGGTTTGTTTCGTGTCCGTTCACCATATGGTAGTAGCAATACGTCCCCTCCAACTTAACTTCATTTTTGGGTTTTTTTCTTTAATGATGGCCAAAAGTTTAACTCGTGTCTAGTTAAGAAGTAGGTACCCTTAATTGAAGTTGTGAGCTTACAACCTTTTGGCAATCTTGACTTGAAATCCCTCTTTCATTGTTGCAATTTGACCCTTTTACCACTTGATTTTGTTATTCCTTCTTCGTTCTTAAACTTTCTTTTAACTGCCTTTCGACATGGGGGTATATCCCTTTTAGAAATTTTTATGGTAAGAGAAGTGGATGCCTTCTCAACCTTTCGTTCGAATATGGTTCCCCTAGCCTGTGTTTGGACAGCTTCTTTGATATGAAGAAATGGGTTATATCTTTCCGTTGAAGAATAATTTAGGGCAAATATTGGATTTGGTCCTAAATGGAAAGGGTTAATGCTCCATCGATCAGGATCATATGGCTCTTCCTCCTTCTTTTTCCCTTGGATGTGCAAGGTTTCTAATTTGAGCCTTTCGGTTGCCCATGGCTTGCTAATACTCGTTCCAACCATGGGAACCCATTAGTAACTGGTAGATACCTTTTATCCATAATGTTTGCTTCTTCAAAGCTTAGTCCAATCCAGGGCGGAATAACACAGATAGATATGTGGGAAGATTAACCAAAGGATCAGAGGTTCTACCCCTCCTTCTAGCACCAAAATGTTAACGATATTTTTCATCAACGCCGAAGATAGGTCTATGGAAGTGGACCTAAGTTAAAAATAGATTGTTTAGCCTTCGCAAGTTTGAGTTATTTCACCGTTTCCTACGTACCAAGGCCTAGAATCCAAAAGAATAGTTATTCTTCCCTCGATGGGGTGAGTATAACGCTTAAGCGATTCAAGAACCAACAGTTATCCCAGAAGGATGAATTTCTAAGCACAACCTTTGATAAAGGACTTAATGGATGGTAGGAAGGGGTTCTGCGCTGAGCTTGTTGAAGGGTTTAGGCTTGTAGAAAGGGTCTGAGCTTGTAGGAAGGATTTAATCTTGTGGGAAGGAGTGTTTCACTTGACCTGCAGGAAGGCTTGGTCGAAGGTTTATATATATGTTGGAAACAAACAATAAGCTACGTCAAGAATAAATGGAAAATAGCATAGCAAACTCATAAAGAAATATCATAAGTGTTCGATTCACTCTTTATTGATCTTTGATTTATAGTACAAGAAAAGAATAGGAGAAATCACCAAATCGATTTAAGAATTACGGTTGACTCTAGAGAAAAAGAGTACAAGAATTAGAATGAGAAAAATCCTCTTCAGAATGTGACCCCTGGGGTCTTATTTATTGAGAATTCGGGGCCACTTCTGCTGTTGGGTCGTTGGGTTTGCAGGAACCTTTGTCGGTCGCTTTTTTCCTTAGTCTCAGATGCTTTAGCTTTCCGTCGCATTATGGTGCTGATTATAACTTCCGTAGTGAAGGTTCCGGTCAGTTAGGGATTCTTTGAGATTGATATGAGCTCTCAGTTATATGCTTTCGGTTATAAGCTTCCAGGTGGTTTTCCCATGAATACTTAGAGGAGCTTGCCCTAATGATGTATGTAGATAGATGCTGGTTCGGAACCACTGTCAGTGTCTATACTAAGTAGACTAGTATGGATAGCATGTATCCTCTCTATAGTTCTGGTTTGCCTTCAGGTGGGATTTCTGGGTATAGCATGTTGTCTATCAATATAACCTTTCGGTGTTTATGCAGTAGATGTTTCGGAAGCCTGTTCCAGATAATCTCTATGTGCTTCTGGCTTAATATTTTTGATGTCATCGCCTCTTGGTGTATCAGTATTAAGCAGCTTAATACTGACAGCCTTTCCATCCTTCTGGGTTTCAATTAGCAGAGCTCTTGTCTCCCTCTTTCCTAGCTTCCGACTTAGATGACCTTTTGCTATAGGACCCCTCCTGGCGGATTGACCCTTCCGGATAGAACTTGTCGGATAGGCCCTACCGGATAGATCATATTGGTATTATTTATCTTTTGAGTTCCTATTTTCCTAGGAAGGTGCCGATTTACGCAACTCTCGGGTCGATCCTTCATGCTCATGGTTCCTTCTAGTGTCTGACCCTAGTTTTTTGAAGGATACCTATGTGCTTGCAGTCACCAGATACCCCTTCAACGTCAACTTGTTTCAGAGTTAGTTTTGGTAGTAACAACAAATTAGTTATAATAATATGTGTTGCTAATATTAAAAATATGTTACTAAAAATACAAATTTATAATTTTTTTTACTGGTAACATTTATTTGCGTTGGTAAGCTTGGTTCCTAATGGCAAAAACATAAACATCCACCTGTTTTCTGCCGTAACCCTATATTTCCCCCATCTCAAACGATTTTCACTATTTCGATCGCGTTAAAATGAATTATAAAGTAGGAATAAGGTGATTTAGGGAAGGATTTCGATTACAAAGCAAGAACATGGATTTTGATTATGAGGCAGGGAGTTCGAGGTCAGATTTGATTTTGAGATCACAAAACTCAATTTCGAGTAGGTGATTTCCGCCATTTTCGCTATAATGATTATTTATTACCGACTGTTAATGGATTCAGTACCAAACTAAATTTATTATTGATTGTTTATAAAGTTTGAAACTAGGTTTGTTTAATGTTTTATATGAGATTTTAGTTAATTAGAAGGCGAATGCTTTATGAATGTGTTGTATAATTTGTTTTCGTTTTTCTATTGAATATTAAAAAATAATTTTCTGAATAGTTTCTTGTAAAATTATTTTTCAAAACCATTGTATACTATTATGTAGAAGACACTTTAGATGTTATGCTCAAGTTGAAACCTTTTAGAGAATGATCGATTCAAAGAGAATTTGTACGTAATGATATTTCTCAACATTGATCGATTCAAGGAGAATTCATTCCTCTAAATTCCAAAACAAAAGGGATGTTAATTTGAGGAAGTATGATAATCCCTTGTGTTAGAGTTTCTAGTAGAAATTTTGGTGATTTATAAGAATCAGAGTCATAACTCGTTCTCTAAATAATTGTTTTATGATAACATTATATAGTTGAAGTTGGGTTGTATGACAAGCGCGCGCTCCCACACACACACTTCTAATATTATGTGCTTATGGAGATATCATTAATTTGATTTTCTTTCTGTAGTATTTCAGTAGTTTAACAAAATTTGTAAATATGTCTACCTTAGACAATTATAATATCACTAGGAAACAAATTGACCTTAAATTAAATGTTTGGTGCCTGAATATAGTTTTGTTACTTGCAGGTTTTATTGCTTCAGAATAATCTATCTTTTGTGATGGACAAAAAAGTTGAATTGAGTTATATTTGACTTGTAATAGTAAGTTCATTTGAGTTAATATCATATTAATGGATAATGCCATTAATTCCCTTTACGCGTGGTTGTAGAGTTTAGACGTAGATTTTAAGTAGGAGTGCATCAATCCTTGTGAAGCTTGTAAATCCCTGTCATGATACTTACATTCAACAATTTAATTTAATTTTGTGGTCTTTGTCTAACATGGTTTTAGCATATACCCTTGTTTTTGTATTTCTAGACAGAAATTTAATATTCATGCTAATATCACATTGGAATATGGACATAGTAGAATCAGACAGTTGGCCTATTTGTCTAAAACATACAACAAGGATTTCATTAAAGCAATAAGACCAACCAAGAAAACTATTTTATACAAAAAAATCTGTATCTTTTTCTGATAATCTATGCACAAAAGAAGCACAACTTATACCTAAATTTGCCACTATAATCAGAAATGTCAATTTTCTAGTAGGAGAATTCATTCCTCTAAATTCCTGGACAAAAAGGACATTAATATGAGAAAGTATGATTATCCCTTATGTTAGAGTTTCCAGGTATAAATTTTGGTGATTTGTTAGAATTAATTCCTTCTCTGAATAATTGTTTTATGATTACATTATATATTTGAAGTTGGACTGTATGACAAGCACACACACTTTTGATATTACGTGCTTCTAGTGATATCATAAATATGATTTTCTTTCTGTGATGTTTCATTAATTTAACAAAATGTGTAAATATGCCTACCTTAGACTATTATAATATCATTACGAGACAATTTGACCTTAGATTAAATGTTTGGTGTCTGAATATGGGTTTGTTACTTGCAGGTATTATAGCTTCAGAATAATTTATCTTTTGTGAGGGACAAAATAATTGAATTGGTCTCATTTTACATGTAATGGTAAGTTCATTTGAGTTGATCTCATATTAATGGATAATATATTTTATTCACTTTACAACTGGTTTTAGAGTTTAGATGTAGTTTTTAAGTAGAAGAGTATGAATCCTTGTGAAGTTTGTAAATCCCTGTCATAACACTCACATTCAACAATTCAATTTAATTTTATGGTCACTTTATAACATGGTTTTAGCATATACGCTTGTCTTTATAGTTCTAGGAAGAAATTTAATATTCGTGCTATATCACATTAGAATATGGACATAGTAGAATCAGACAGTCGGCCTATTTGTCTAATATACACAACATGGATTTCATTTTCTTATCCTGATTGTGAATACGTATGTTTTTGTTTTTTCATGGTCTTCTCTGCCTATTTTCTCATAAGCCTCTTTTCTGCATCTAACTCAAACCACAGGCATGCACTCCTACATGAATAAATTTTTGCCTATTGGAATGAAGTTTTCTGTCAGTTGCACCTATTTTAGTTCAAGTGGAGTAGTGAATATAGATTAGTAAAAAATACGATGAATTGCCCTATAACTAGTTACTCAATTCAACACTACAACAGATTTACCTTTTAATAGCATGTGACACAAATAATAGTGACGACGCTATATAACAACATGTTATAATAGCCCTATTCTATCTTATAGCTCAAATCTAAATGCTATAGTATTCTGCATTTTATAACGCACATTCACCACCATGAAAAGTTTTACATAGCGTTCAGATTTTGCAATTGTATTTGCTTACTAAAATCTCAACTTAATTTTTTATAGCATTATCAAAATTTTCATAGCACATATTCATTGATATGAAAAATATTTTCCATAGCATTAGCATTGTTTACATAGCTCATATTCAGTGATATGAAAAGTTATCCACACGATTTAATAGCATTTCATATTTCGATTCCATAAGTGGAGTTTTCCGCTATGAATATTTGTAGTATATTTTTGTTTCCATAGCACGGTTCAATGGTATGAAAAAAAATTCCATACTATTTTAATTTTTTACATAGCATTCACCTTATATTTTCATAAGATCAATTTTCCGCTATAAATATTTTTAATATATAGCAACATCAGCTATGATCTTTATACAACAAATCTCTTATTTAATTTGTGCACAATTTAAACAATTAAGCAGTAAATTCACAAAACAAAACTGTCAATAACAAAAAATCAATACCAAATCTTTTGATTTCAATTACAAAGTCAAAGTTAAGAAGTCTACTTATAAATATATAAATAAGTCAATTAACATACATTGTTTAAACATCATTTCAAACCAAGATTACATGAAAAATCACTTAGTCTTCAACTTGTAAGCTCGTCCATCTTATAGAACCTGTAATTCACAAGCATAAATTATAGTTTTATAACAAAAAAATGCAAGAGACACAATTAAAATGCAAAATGAAACAGTCTTAAATGTCATCTCAAATAGTTCATTACAAATAGAAAATATGCTGCATGTAGTAATCACGTTAAGTAGGCTTTTGGTATAACATAAATATGCAGAAACTATTATTGATCCTCTGCTGAAAGTGTCATTCACCATTATTAAAATGAAACAGTCTGATTATTATAAAACTGAAAAAACTGTCATGTACTAAGATTCAATAATTTTCTACCTTTTCTAACTGCAATTCTATTTCTACGTGTATAAGAGCCAATAACAAAATTGCAACAAAAAATAGAAAATCTAAGAATCTGTTAAATGTAAATATGGTTCTTAATAAGAGGACATATCCTTGAGCAAAAGAATTCAAGGAACACCATTTTAATTTCATTTTATACAATGAACCTTAAGAAAATGTCTTAATTCTATCAAAACAGTGAAGTCTGGACTAGAATTTTCAAGGATAGGAGAATAAAAGCCATTGTAGAGTGGATAGTAAGCACACGCAAGATAAACAACATGTGAAGTGGCGAATAAACAACAGAGATTAAACAAGTATAAACATACCTAAAGTACTTCAGTGTACTACAAGCTGAAACTGCCATGTAGAGAAAAACAAGTATGTTGCAGCTTCCTTGAAGAAAGAAGAAAACTGTTTTGTCTAAAATACAAAGGTAAATGTTTTTCTACCATCAATCTTTAAAAAAAAAGTGACATGAAAAATATTTTTTAAAAAGTTACCTATATAGATAGCCAAAGTCCACGTCTATTTTCCAAAGACGATCAATTACATATATACAAGTAGGATATTTGATTCATAAATTCAGAATTTTATATTTAAACGATTTTATTCAACAATAATGAGATGCTTACTAGAAGATGAATCCGTTATAATATTTTTCATAGGCCATGCTATTGTAGAGTCAACGGTGCCTTCAATGCATTTGAACTTAGTCGTAGGCCTCCATAAACGTGTAGCTAGAACTGGTGCAATGTCAACCCAAACTCTAGCCGCACCCTCTCCTAATGGGACGAAATGTACCATTATTTTTGGATCAGTTGAAGCCACGTGTCCCTCGGCTACTATATTTCCCGTTCCAAACACATTGACCAACTTACATTTATTCGATGTAAAATTTGTAACCTATCAAGTAACAATAATAATTGATTATATAAACTACTTGAAATACATTATCTTGAAAACGAAGCAGAACTATTGAACTACAAATGATATTTACCATAGGAATTGATAATGGGTTCGTCAAAGGACTGAAAGATGCTTGAGTGCTTACTTTCTCAATAACTACTTTAGATTATGTCCACGCTACTTTTTTTTACCAACGGCTTCTCCAACATATCTCATATTAGTTGTTGCCTTCCATAAAAAAGCCTTCACTTTTTTTGGATTGTCTATCGACACTAGCTTGACGGATGGTCCAAGAGGTATACCATTAACAAGTTTTTTTGGATCACTATCGTAGATTCGTCCCTCCGCAGCTATTTCTTCGCATCCCATCCAATCATATATCTTGCACTTATTATCTTCGCTTCCATTCTAAAAAATACGTCTATCAATAACAAAGATTACAATAAGGTAATACAGGTTTTTAATTCCACCCGTTGGATTATATTCGCACACTTCCACTGTCCCCTTTGTGGGCCTTGTAACAAAGTCCATGAAAAATAGGAAAATACATTATTGAAGACAATGAATAATAGGCATTGTAATAGCTAATAATAGACGGTAACAATAAATTATCAACTCTGTCTTCAGAAGAAAAATGCTATTGCAGGGTTTGGGGTACCATTTACTCTGAATATCATGTCTGAACTAATTTAGTTACCAATGATAATTGTCAATTAGTTTATGAAAGCCACGTTACAGCCATAAAAGAATAACTGCAAACCTTCATATGAATAATTTCAATCAGTATCCTTGTCTTACTTAAAATCTCCTTGAAATTCTCTAATTGACATTCTAAAATATTTGAAATACATCTATGCAACCTACATGAATATATGACATGCTAAAATTCTACAAGTTATATGTTCCAATTCGTTGAAACTGTATTCGTTTTAAATTACATTATTGTTCACAGAAGAAGGGGAACTAATTCTAGATTGACCCATGCCATCAAAATGCATGTGAGCAGCAGCCGACAGGCATTTTCATTGTTCAAAAATTATATCTTCTATCAATTTTTTAATTCAATATTTAATCAGTATGTATATTTCAGAAAAGTGAAATTTCATAAATCGCAGATCTTGATTGTTGCAAAAAGGTAAGTGAACTCATCATGTAAGACATGGTTTATTTGCAAGCAAATCTTTGCATGAGGTAAAAATTCGTTCATACAATACATGCTTATATTTACACTTTTATGTTTTGATTGATAATTGCAATAAGCATGCTAGCCTCATCCTTACTGAGAAGTAATTTTTTTACAGTTTTGATCCTTGGTATTTGGAAACAATGCATTATATTGAAGAGAAAATTATGACGGCTTTATGAAGCCTAACGATGTTAAGCGTTTGCTATATAGCTATGCATTACTCATTTATTTTGAAGGAAATTGTATATGCAAATTAAAAGTGAATAGGCAAATAATAGTTGAAGTTCTTATTTATTTTGTCAGGGTCTTTTTATATGCAAATTTGTAATTTTATATAGAAGTGAACAAATTTAATTTTACTAACATACAAATGTTGACAAACATAGTAAATACATTGTACATGTTAGTTTGCTGGTATAGAAGTACGAAAACTGAACCTAATCGATTTTAACCCGAACTGTACGTGTTATACTCTATTTCTTGTTATTTTTAATGGCTTGGGCTAAACAAATATATGACAAATATGTATTATTTTTAGTTTATACCTACAATAGAAACTAAATTCAAATGTTACCACAATGTTTTCTTTCTCCTTTTCTATCGTGTGCACAATTACTCTATCAGCTGGCTATGCTACTATCATACTCTTAGCTTCTTCAACACGTGTCATTGCAGCCACGGTCCTCCACAAATAAGCATCTGTTATCTTAGGAAATTCTATCAAAATTTTCATATCATTTGGTCCTAAAGGAACTTGATTACAAACTCATTCGGATCACTTGATAAAACTTTTCCTTCAGCAACTATTTCATCACTCCCATTACAATCCAATAAATCACTTTTTTCATGCATTTTCTCCAAAATACCCTATGATTAATAAAAAAACAAAAAATTATATTAAAAACCAAAAAACAAATGTTGCAATGTAACTTGGAGTTTACCATTTCAGATGTGCTTGCATCAGTCCGATTTTCTACACCCTAACTAATTAGTAAATAAGTTAGCGCTTTACAACACAAATCACTCTAAAAAATCATACATGATATCATATAATGAACAAATTACTGATATTTACCAAATTGTTTACTAGCATCTGAATCATTTGCTTCAGTTCCAAAATAGTATTCTGACTGTCGGTTAGTTTCTTCTCATTAGCCTGTGATAAAATGAACTTGGTGAGAGTTATTCCTCTTCCCATTGCTCTTAAACGCCCTGGTTTATCTTGTCCTAGCACTTGTGAAAGAGGATCGTTGGTTGGTAAAATAGATTGTGATTCACTTTCACAATGTTTTATCTTCTCCTGTAATAAAAATATATGGATATACATATGAGTGTCAATTTACGTACTCTCAAACAAATAGAGTGAGAATCAAATGCGTGGTTTTTGAAAAGTTAAATAAATAAAAATTACAAATTTTCCATGAATTTCAAAATCAATTTTGAGTTCTAAGCGCCCATTTTTGAGTGTTCCCTCCTTTATCTTAATGTTTAAATCAGGGAGGCAGAAGAGGGGGGAGGTGCTAAATGTCACGTTATCACTCAGCATTGAAAATGGCTGCTTTTGCTTATGTAAAAACTGAACTCAAATCTCTTGAAGGTAATTTAAAGCAAAGAATCAAAGACAATATCAAATATTTAGAGAAACATGGAGTATCCAGAATGCATTATCCACAAAAAAAAAAAAAAGCTGTGCAGAAGGTAAATGTTCCTCCATCATATAATAAAAAACTATGTATATAATATTTAGAATTTAATGTAAAAAAATGTTTAATATGACAGTAAATAATCAAAAACTCTTACAATAACATCTGCGACATACTTGTTAACAAGTTCACCATTTTTTCGAATGCGAGATTTAATCAAAACTTTAGATCTACAGATAGAAGAAGGATCGTCGCTCTGCATTTTCTGCATTAGGAAGAAGATTAAATTGAATATATGAAACAAGCTAAGTCTACAATTTAAATCCAAAATACTTTCTTACCATATCTTCAGTTAGTCGAGCCATTCCTTTGCGACTGCATGTATGTGGCATTTTCTTCCGTTTCATAACTTTGTATTTCTCACTTCGTTTCTAAAAAAATGACATTATAATGGCTAAATCATAATGGTAAACATGTGCATGCATGTATACCGTATGCATGTTTGAAATATATATGAGATTGCTATATTCAAGGGCTCTAGTTTCCAATATATATCCAAATAAACTACAAACAGAAAACATTTTTTTAATTTATTTTCTACTTTTTTTTTCGAAATTTGCTACGCTTTATTAACTTGTGAAATAAAAGTACATGCATAAAAGCAGAATACAACAATTGCCAAAACTTGATAATCCAGCAATTGCCAATGATAAAAGCTAAATACAGCAATTGCCAAAACTTGATAATCCGACAATTAAATGCATGCAAGTTGCATATCAAATAAAACCAGATATGAGATGAACTCTTCAAATTGAATTGGAACAAACACTTAAATTCTTATAAATCCAACAATTGCCAAAACTTGATAATCGGAACTAAAATATCAGCAAGCAACAGACCCAATCAATCCAAAAAAATAACCACAAATATTTCGTATGCAGTTGATTACTTCATATTGGCTCACATCCTCGAATGAGTTATAAAACTGTTCCATTTGACATATTGTAATTGAAATAATCCACAGACAAATGCACAGTCTCCAATTGAATTTAACCCAGTAAAATAGACATGAAGCAAAACTGCCTCTTCCATCGGCAGTAGTAACATATGAATAGAAATCTTCATAGAAATAAATCCCAAAAACCAGTGGTGGTTAACATAGAAATACTCCGAATTGAGAACTGGACTCCTTAACAACAAGAATTCTGTATGGTGAAACACTTTCAGGTATATCTGGCAATGAAATGAAGATGACAACTGTACATCAACTAGTACTAAAATCACAAAAAAAAAAAAACAATTAACACGAAAATCCCAGAATAGAATCCCTATGGCGCATAAAAGTCAGCATTAAAATCTGAAACTTTCACAAATTTTTCTTTGTAATACATGACACTTGGAAGTCATAAACATAAGAAATTTATGTATCAATATACATATATTATTATTGGTGGGTGGTTCTCTTTGAAAATGTTATCCCAATGCTGATGCATCTATACGCTGTGTAGTTAGTAAAACAGTGCTCAACCTGAAGCCCAAAATTGGACTTACGTTATACTTTCAAAACAGACCCTTAATTACAATTGTTATTTAACAACAATAGAAGTGATCATTGTCATGTATGAATGGCTCTTGCAGTATCCACAAACTGGAAAGCAAACATTTATACTACTTCATATTCAACTTTTTAGTTATGCTATTCATATAATTTATGATTTTGTATGTTTTCAAAGTTAATATTTTAGGTTCTTTTATTTACTCCCACATTTCCAATCGTGTAAATCAAGATAAAGAGCAGATGGTTTAAGAGGAACAACGGTTCTACCTTGAACCTTCTTAGATCGAACTTGGCTTTGATTTAAGCAAACCAAACTAATCAATATACCAGATCGACCATAAATCTGCAGACTAAACAAAGCAACATAGCCCAAATATCTTACCCAAAACCCTTGCTGTTGGAGATCTAATTCCACACAGACAGTGGACTGGGAAGAGTAGTCCTGGAGATGCTATGAATTTGAATCGGTCAACGGATAAAAGTAGATCTGAAATCTGGATTTCAATTGTGAAAAGAAAATAAGATTCATATGGCTTATCAATGAAAAAACAAAAGACCAATTCGTTGATGGTTGGCTAGACGAAATCAGATAGAATTAAAACATGAAACTAGGAATAGGGGAGAGCTCACGCATAACAAAATCAGGGCAGAAAACTGCCTGTCGCCATTAGCAAGCTCCCCTCTACTAAGTATTACTTCAAATAGTTATTAAGTACAAACTGAAAACATTCAATCCAAAAGATATCATAAGCAATTGTTGAGCTTAAGGAAGGAAGAACTAAAGGAAGAAAATGCAACTTTGAGCATAAATTTATTTATTTCTTTACCTTAAAAGTTGAACTTGTTTTCAACTTCACAAAATCTCTCTAATCGTTCATATTGACAATGTTATCTTGTTTTAACTGTAGTATTTCCTCTTTGGCTGTTGCTTTTAACAACTGCCTAACGAATCTACTTTTTGAGGCCCTCCAAATAGCTCCTACTTGCTGGAATATAGACACTTTTTGCCAGTCTTCATCCAATTTAAATCTTGCCCAATATCAATATGAAGAATGAAAAGAACTGTTATTCAAGTTGACGGTAATGTCTCTTGATACGATCAATTTAAATTTGATATTAATATAAAGATACATTAGCTATAGGGAAATAAAAACATAGATACAGTTATAGAAAAAAATGGGTTCAATGCATAATGACTTATATTCTGTGTGTAAATAAATTTATTCTGTATGAGAAAAAAAATGTGCGCTTTTAACCAACATCTATAAATTATAAAGAATAGACCTTAAAACAAATCCAAGACTACAAATATACTCAAGAAAATAATAGGCTAGAATGGATACTGCAGCTTTTGGTGCGGTGTGTAATACATCGAATATTGTGATATTTCTATCCTTGTCCCTAAAAATAAGAGACCATACTTCTATAACCTAGAGTATAGCATTACAGTACCCTTCTATACTACTTAGAATGGCTCAAGCAAAAGAAAGAAAGAAAAAACCATTTACCAGTTTCTTACTACAACGCCAGAAAAACAAACCAATCTCCATGGAAAGCACGCCAGAAAAAATCATTACAGCACCCTTCTATACAACTTAGAATGGCTAAAGCAAAAGACAGAAAGAAAAATCATTTACTCTGAAAAGCACACCAATCTCCATGAAAAAATATTTCCTCGCAATCTCTCTGTTGTAGCAATTCCGTGCATTCGTCAAAACAACAAATTCATTAACGTTATAGCTAGTTTTAATAATCCCAATATATTCAAAAATAATCCAAATATATTCAAAAATAAGTTTTCAAATATTTTGGAAATATATAAATTATGGCATACCTTTTATATAATATCATACCCTTTATGCTATGTCCATGTCTATTATCGTTTGTTAGTTGAAGCACATAATGCATACATGTATGCATGCTTATGTAGAATTTTGGGTTATGTAGTTGAAACAATGAAAGCTAATGAATGATCTACAATCAATTTCCTTTATGTTTTGTGTGTGTGTGTGTGGAGCAAGAGAAAGAGACAGAGAGGGTGCATTTTCAATTACAGTTATTTTTTTGAAAGAAAAAAGTTAGGAAAGCTTTTTGGACCCTAGATATCATCTCAAAAGTTTAGTTTAAAAAAATATTAACAAAATGTATATTTTCATACAGCATTATCCATGGAAATGCTAAATTAATTTGGCACTATATTTTGGCAGTAAAAAAACTGAAAATATTTAGAAATACTTTATACATATAGCATTGTTTTACAATAAATGTTATATAAATGATAGCTTTACTTTGTATATACCTATCTGAGTAACTCGGCCACTTTTGCTTTTAGTAAGATAACACTACCCTTTTTATATATACCTATCTGAATATTTTTTGAGGCCCCAGCCCAGCCTGAGGCCCTAGGCGGCCGCCTAACCCGCCTAGGCCTAGGGCCGGGCCTGCAAGCACCAAACCAATCCAACCTCCTCCCATGTACGATGTTTCCGCACCAAACACAATGATTTAGGAGGTTGCAAAATCTGAAAAGACCGGTACTAAGTCATCCAAGTGTCCGTAAAGACGATGCAAAATAATTTCTTGTTACTTAAAATAGGACAAATTTTCAAAATAGACTAATTTTTAAAACATATAGCACCAATAGGTCAGTTTAAACGTATTAGCAGAAATAGGCTAATTTTTGCCACCTCAGCAATGAGGTGGCAAAAGTTATAAAAAAATTCTAGGGGCGCACTTGGCAAGTGCGCCCATACAAAATAACAAGGGCGCACTTGCAAAGCGCGCCCTTAATAATTAACAAGGGCGCACTTGTCAAGTGCACCCTTGTTATTTTGTTAAGGCGCACCTGCAAGGTGCGCCCGTACTATCTGCTGCTTTACAGCAGCCTCTCTTCATCCACCCTGCTGTTTCACAGCAGTTTTTATACAGATTTAATCTTTTCTATTGATTCAACTTCAAATATACGCTAACCCAAATAAAACATAAACACACATGTATCAATTTCAAACATAAATACGTAAAAACAGCGTTAATATTCTATTACAAACATAAACACAAGTCTAAATAAAATTTGATTACAAACATAAACACGAACCGAAATAGAATTCGATCACAAATACAAAGTGGACATGGTTCGCTTACAAACATATGCTAATACGATACTTATAAAACATTCATGGTGAAGTTCAATCTTGAGTAGGAGGAGGTTGAGAAGGTCCTGCCGCCTGCGATTGAGCTGGGTCATGTTGAAGTGAAGCTTGAGAAGGATTATGCCTTCTTTTAGTTCTTCTCTCTCCTGGGCATTCTAATCTATGCCTAAAGAGTAATGCGTCAATAAGTTTCTTCAAGCTAATACATCGTGGTTGAATGTCGGGCTCCGGTACTCGACCACGTCCAATATCCCCCAATTCTTTACTAACCGTCTCTAGCACATTGACCTGTGAATTTTGTTATTTATAATCACACATTTAAAGATTTAAATTAGTAAAGTGAAACAGTAAAGCAAAGTAAAAGACGTACGACATCTCGCTCAAGCGATGCACGAGCGGTGTATGCTCGTTCATGTTGAGTCCGATCCGCAAGAATGAATCTTCGAGTGATCGTCCAATACCAACTCATGTATTGTGAAAGTTGAGTGCTAGGAACATGTTGACAAACGATACAGTTATGTCTATCATTCCATTGAATGATAGCAAAATCCAAATTTGGCTTAGGTTTGCAAGGCTCAGGGATATGTTGCTAAAGACCAAATTGTCGCATCACTCGATCAGGATAATACAACTGAACAGTTCACATGCATATGATCGGTGTCTTGGATAGCCAACTAGGCATGCCACTTAGACATATATGAGGTAGATCAACTAGCACATCCTGTGTGTAGGGATTCCATACAACAACCTTGTCTGTTCGCATGTCAAGCTGGTCACGGTAGTAAGTGGCAACCCGCTTTGGAGATTCAATCCAGCTCCTATTTCCAAACCACCTGCGATATAAAGTAATGTACATAAAGTATGTAAATGTAAATAATATAGCAAAAGCGTATGCAATTGTTGAACATCATGTAATTGTACATAAACTACCTTGCACTATAAGGTAATGACCTATCGATCTGTGCAGATAAAGTTACGTTTGGACGACCGATAGGAAGATGTGTCCATGACCAAAGCTGTAAAATATATAAAAGATAATTATGATAAGATTGCATATTACAAGTGGCCATTAATAAATATACATTCTAATATTTACCTGTAGAAGAGAAAGACAACCGGCTATCGATTTGGATTTACCAAGCTCAGCATTTGATAATTCAGTGTATAATGTTGTCAATATGGTATTACCCCAAGAATATCGTGCACAACCGTCCAAATTTCTCACAAATAATAGCCAAAAAAGATTTAATCGTCCTTTCGAATGATCGGGACAAAGACGACAAGATATCAAGTGTAGAATAACGGCTCTCGCACGACGTTCAACTTCTTCGTCGGACGCATCTTCTGATGGCTCATTTTGAAATGTACGTGGAAGCCAAGTCAACTTAACTGTTGCACCTCTTATCTCATTTCGATTTGGGACCGCCCCCAAACACTCATAACAAATATCTTCATAATTACTGAGATGTGTAGCGGTTACAGGATTTTCTTCCACTACAACGCCCAAAAGACAGCTAACATCTTGCAACGTGATAGTAATTTCATCAGTGGGAAGATGGAATGTGGAAGTCTCTGGTCTCCACCTGTCTACCAATGAAGTAACAAGTGCATGATCTATCTTAAAAAACCCCAATCTAGATATTTCTCTAAATCCAGCTCTTTGTAGCGCAAGTTGAACTCTAGGTGTATTTGCTGTAATCAACCCCAACTTGCTAGAATGATCTTGACAAACAATTGGCTCGTCGCTCTACAAATTCAATACGAGATGAAAATAATTAGCTACTCCATGAGAAATGAAAAATTAGTGAGTTCATTCATTAGAATTTTTGAAATACCTTCATCAAGTCCGGATTATTGCTTCTATGTTCATGTTGAAGATACAACACACTTGCATCCACAGGATGTGGTGCCAACTCTACAAGAACAATGCATGTAGTGAACAAGTAGTGGACAAGTAGTGAACCGGATGCAAGACACTTGTGAACAAGCAGCGAACAAAATGTAGTGAACAAAATGTGAACAAGTAGCGAACAAAATGTGAACAAGTAGTGAACAAAATGTGAACTGGATGCAAGACACTTGTGAACAAGTAGCGAACAAAATGTAGTGAACAAAATGTGAACAAGTAGCGAACAAAATGTGAACAAGTAGCGAACAAAATGTGAACAAGTAGTGAACAAAATGTGAACCGGATGCAAGACACTTGTGAACAAGTAGCGAACAAAATGCAGTGAACAAAATATGAACAAGTAGCGAACAAAATGTGAACTAGTAGCGAACAAAATGTGAACAAGCAGTGAACAAAATGTGAACCGGTTGCAAGACACTTGTGTTTAACGAACAAGTTTTAACAAATAGTGAACCGGATGCAACACGCTTGTGTCTAATGAACTAGTTTTAACAATTTATAGAACAAAAATGTTTTTTTACTAAATCATATGAATTAGGAATTGGCTAGGATTTAACTCACCATATAACTAAACTACGAATTAGCTAGGTTTTCATTCACAAACAAGAAGTAAAATTATGAAGATCCTTCCATTGTTGAACAAGTAATGATCAAACCAAATCTATTGTATGCAACACAAAAAAAATTAAGAAAATATTGTTTAACAATCTACCTCTAACTTCATGAGATGATGAAGATCCTTCAATTGTTGAGGTAATTTGATGTATTTTCCTATGAGAATTCGATTATTTGAAAGCTTAGAAATTTAGGTTTTTGGATTTTTTAGTTTTTGGGGATTTTGGAGTAAATGGGGGATTGGAAAAAGTGAGGAGTGAAGGGGTAAACCAGCTGAAGGTTGGAGCTGTATCATCTCGGCTTGGGTGCACCTGCCAGGTGCGCCCTCCTGAAATAACGAGGGCGCGCTTAGCAAGCGCGCCCTTACAAAATTTCAACGGCGCGCTTGACAAGCGCGCCCTTGAGAATTGACTAGGGCGCACCTTGCAGGTGCGCCCTTCCCGAGACTTGGTAGCATGCATCTGCTACCCTTCCTGAATAATTCAATTTGCAAATTTGAATTAAAGACAATCGAATACAATTCATAATCTTGTAAAATGCAAACATTCACTATTGAAATGCAAATCATTCATTCACTTGATTGAAAGTACAAATCGTTCATTACATTACAAATTATTCAAACAAAATATCAAGACGTATCTCCAAATATTCTCTTACAAAATATCATTTGGACGGACATGTCGATCTGTTGTGTCCATTTTGACCACATTTGATGCAAGTATTTTGTTTACTTCCTCCCATTTTATCCATCATACCTTTAATTCTTGTCGAACGCGGACGTCCCGTCTTCCTTTTTGTATGTGGAGGCATTATGGTCGGACCATGATAGGCATCCCAATATCTACTATCGGGAATTGGATGGAAGCTTGGAGCGTAACTTGCTTTATATCTTTCCACGGAAAACCACACTGAACAAAATTCATAGTACTTTATATTCGCTACTCCAACGGTTTGAGCACAAACGACCATCACATGCAAGCATGGCAATTTTTGCAATAGCGGAATGTTGCAAGTGCAAGTACACACATTATCATATAAAGTCACGGTAAATGCTTTTCCAAATTGATCATTCACTTGCCATTCGTTTTGATTGAATCTAACAATTCCGCAATGTCGTGCTTGTTTTGCTCTTTTAGCTAAAAGAGTTTCAACTTTTGGAGTCATTTGCATTTCGAATCCTTCGGCGTCAGAACGATGTTTCATGAAATAGTCGTTTAAACGGTAAAACGTTCGTGCTACTAAAGACTTAACCGGCAAAGCACGAGCACCTTGTAGAACTCCATTAAAACTTTCGAATACATTTGTTGTCATCATCATAAATCATCCACCGTTATCCTTGCATAGAGCCCAATTTTTCTCCACACCTCGTAAGCGCTTTTCAATCCAAGCATGCGCATCTGGGGAAATGGTTCTCAAGTGGCCTATTAATTCTTTGTACTGCAACTCATTGGTAGCACTAGCACATGAATAGAATAAGTCTACCAAATTTTTTTGAGTAAATCCGGCAACTTGAAAGTTTGCTTTGAGATGCCTAGCATAAAAGCGGTGATGGTGCTCTTGAGGCCAATTTTCTAATGCTCCCGAAATTCCCTTCATTCGATCGGATATAAAAATCAAACATCTATTGCGAACACTATGTATGAGATAGTACATGCACCTAAGAAACCATTCCCAATTATCTTTTGATTCGAAGTCTACAATTGCATATGCTAATGGAAATATACCATCATTTGCATCAACTCCAGTCGCGACTAGCAACGTACCTTGATATTTGCCGTATAGATGTGTGCCATCAACGCAAAGTAACGGTCGATAATGCGCAAAACCATAAATAGAAGAGCCGAATGCCCAAAAAACACTTTTGAAATGAACTTTGTCATTTGTAACTCTTTCGTTTTCAATCTTAAAAACAGTTCCTGGATTAATAGTAGCTAAATATTGTGGAAGCTCAGCATATGATGCTTCCCAAACTCCAAAAATTGTCTCAAGTGCTTTCCGCAATGCTCTATACGCCTTGAAGTAGCTTATTTTGATGAAAAAAGTTTCCGACATTAAAACTTGAATCGTAGAGGGAGTGATATTCAAATCCGACTTCACAAATGGAAGTATTTTGTTAGCAACAAATCTACTTGTCGCTTGCTTGTGATTAGAATTGATGACTGGATTAACACAAGTATTTTGTTAGCAACAAATCTAATAAGAGCTACATTTTGAATCAACGATGCTGCCGTAATTTGTGCACTACATATATCATCTGTCAAAGGCATCTCAAATTCCATTTGTCCATTGTTATCATCTTCATCTTCTTGCACCAACAATGCTTCATAATTTTCGTTTTCAATCACATTACCAATTCCAAACTCAAGCGGATCATTGTTAGCTTCCATATTTTCCATCCATGTCATATTATTATCCATTGATGCAATTTGCATGCTATCAATATGTGATGAGCTACAACCTACACCATCATTTGTCGGTCTAGAGCTTGGACCACCCGCATGCACCGTAAAACTATTTAAAAAAGGATGAGATCAGAAAACTATGAATTTTAACTACTCAAATGTAAAATTTACAAACTTACTTTGTATTCATGAATGGAGGAAATATTGGACTTGGATTGCTTTGATGAGCACAACTCGGAATAGTTCCAATATTTTGAGTAGAATGTTGGTTTAAATTAGTATCAACTGCCTCTTCATAATGTCTCAGCTGCTCTTTTATTACGAATAACTCAATAATTTTCATACTAACCAAAAACATTGCATTGACATCATCATCATCATTTACATCGATAGCAGAAGATCCAGAATCCGTCACCGACTTGCTTACTAATCGTACATCGTACTTTTGTGAATCAATTTTTGTAACCCTATACACCGTTTCCTTTAATTCATGGTAGAAACAAAAATATTTTATTTTTGAACCTTTTTGTTTGCCACCAACATACACCGGCGTATTATTTTCTTTTAAGTTCAACTTCCCATCAAAATAGCAAATAATAGGAATAAAATCCGACATAGTCTACAATGAAAAATTTGGAAGGCATAAGGATACTTAATTGTTAAACAAATATTAGTAACATAAGAAAGCATAAAAAACTAAACCTAGGGTTTGAATGAAATTGAGAAACATAAGAATTTGAGATAGGGTTTGAGTTTAAACTAAATCAATACCTTCAAATTGATGTGCAATAGCTGATAGAAGTAACCCAACCAATAAACCTTGTTTGTTTTGACAATTTTGGTAGATTTTAGGGTTTTTTGGAGCTAGTGGAAGAACGGTACGAATTGGTACTTTTTTTCCCGAAATAGTAAAAATAGAACGATAGAGAGTAGCAGGAAACGGGTAGGGCTGGAAAAAATTATAACGGGCGCACTTGACAAGTGCGCCCAATATAATTTTAACGGGCGCACTTGACAAGTGCGCCCGTGATAATTTTAACGGGCGCACTTGAGAAGCGCGCCCGTTCTAATTTTAAGGGGACTTGTCAAGTGCGCCCCCGATTAAATTTTTTATAACTTTTGCCACCTCATTGATGAGGTGGCAAAAATTAGCCTATTTCTGCTAATACTTTTTAAACTGGCATATTTGTGCTATATGTTTTAAAAATTAGCCTATTTTGAAAATTTGTCCCTTAAAATACAAACGAACTAAATTTATGTCACCAAAACTGGTCAGATGATTAAAAGTATTCAGTTTGAATTCACAATTTTTCCGCTACTTTGGGGAAAGACAGTTATGACAACTATAAATAATAAATGCTGGATTTTGTAGAAATTTATTTGTTTATTAAACATATTATAACACCATTATGTATGTATGTATTTATATACACACACATAGTGGATATTAGCAATGTATGATTGGATTTTACTGCATGGCGTGAAGGCTACAGGTGAGTGATCCCCTACTTGAGTACTATGACAAATATGGAAAATGAAGAAAAATGAATATTAAAAGGGTAATGATGCCTTAAAAGGTTCAATATATTTGGAGAAAACAAATCAAAAGGAAATTGTTTCAATACCATCGTAGATATTTAGACATGTATGTGAGGTAAATGCATATTACAGCTATATCCTTAATTTAGTAATACTTGACTTACTTCAGAAATTTGAGCTCATTAATAAAAGAAGATAATTAAAAACGGCTGTAACCTATTTGCATCATCAATGATAAAATTAAGTTAGCAGGCCTAAAAGAATGGAACTTAATTATAATCAGCAAAAGAGTAAAAAATAAATGTGCAATTTTATTTTTAGCAACCAAATTATAATCAATAAGGGAGTAATACATCAAAGCTTGGTTATATTTACAGTAGCCAACATCAAAGAATGGAACATAATTTCAATTGATAACATACAGCCGTAACTTGTAACTGAGAATGACAATATAACTAACTGAAAGTGGTCAGTTCTCAATATAACTAACTAATTGAAAATGATAACATACAGTAGCCAACATCAAAGAATGGCACTATATTTGGCACTATATACTCCTTAGCATGTGCAGGCAAGTCCTGTATTTATATATCCTAAGTTTTCACTACCTATCAGAAAAATTCCAACAAAAGAAAACAAACTCAGAAGGCAATACTGAGGGCCACAAAGGTGTTTCTTCTTGGTGTTCTTCTTCAAGGTAAAAAACTTTAACTATACATACATTCAAACATTCTCACGTACACATGCAGACACGTGGTATGATCCGCTACACCTCTCTTTTGCTTCATCTTATTCTATAGCCACATGGTTTTTAGTGGTTTATTGCTCAATCAAGCGAAACCATACGGAAATTTAATTTACAATATTAACATAAGATCATTTCGAAATTTCTAACATATCCAAATGTTCTGTCAATAGGAATGTTAAAACATTTATTTAGCAACTAAATTTGAAAACTTATTTTTGAATATATTGGGATTATTCAAAACAACAGATTCATTCACGTTGCAGCTAGTTTGAATATTTCCTCGCAATCTCTCTTTTGTAGCAATTCCATACATTCGCAATCTCATTGACATCATTAATCATGTAATTAGAAAAAAGGGATTATTTGATCATTCTACAAATTACACGAAGTATGATTAGCTGTGAGATTAATGCATAACTTATCAAAGAATCAGACTTATTTTGAATCAAAAAGCCTTCTGCTGCATCGAAGGATTCTCAAAGCATTGCTGCAAAGGTTTTTAATTCTACTTAAACCATGCAGATCTTAAAAATTTTTGATATAAAATACAAAAAATTGAAGGAATAAGTAATTCTGTATTTTTACTGTTAACAGAGTTATACTTTGTTATGTGCATACACAATTTTTATTTTAATTTTGTAAATTCTATTAGAATTGTCATTTTTGCCGAGTTACTGCTAAATTTTCGAGAGAAAAAAAAGATATTTCTTTCATTTTACCGAGCTAACCCTTTTTTTAAAATCATCCTCGTAAATTAATGACTTTTTGTTTTAACTATTTTTCAACTAGGGCAACTGTCAGATAAGCAATTTTCCTCCTGTTATATTTTCTATGTAACCACATAAACAATGTTTTAACTGATGCATTCAATTTTTTTTAAAGATATGGTATTGTTGATATCAATCCTCTTATTAGGCATTTGAACTTTGGCCTTTGTAATGAGTCCAGTTAACACAAAATGGGCTTATAATAGGTCATTTAATAAGAGTGAGAGAAATATGTTCATACCTGAATGGACTCACACAAAACAATTTTTCTATCATCATCAAGTTGCCTCCAATCAGCGAGTGTAAACGGAACAACCCCTCGGACTAGTGGCCCTAAATAAGAAGATAAGACAACTAATCCGGGGCCTATTGGTTCTGCCATCGCATTAAAATCCACTGTAACTCTACTCGTAGCATCTGAAGGAAGTCTTTTCATTTTTGTCGGACCTCTAGTAGCTTTTTTGCCATGTGGATTTGCAGGTGTATCATCAACCGGTGCATCAGCTTCCACTGAAACTTCTTGATTTACATCAATTGACATTGCATGATCTTCATCTGCTTCCATGTTGCCTTCAAATACATTAGCTCCTATTTCGTCTTCCATCGCATTCAAATAGCTACACTCGATACGCTCTTCCCTGGCTAACCATTTTTTAATGCTTCTTTTAATATCTCGGTTTCTTTTTGTTTGCCGTTTGCTTTTTTCTTCTTTTCCATTATTCTGCTAATTTTTTTTTTTTTAAAATATCATTAAAAAAAAGTGAACGTGCTAAATCAAATATTTTTTTTAAAGTGAACATGTTAAATATAATTTTATATCAAAAATGCACAAGCAAACAATGAAATCAAACAGCAGACAAATGGTTCATGGCAAGCAATAAACAAACCTGCAAACACGAATTCTACGCAAATATTATTTGGTTTGCACACAAGTACAAAAATCAAGTGCCAAGTCTCTCAGGTACGGCCATCCATGTTGGGTATCCAAGCAAAATAAGAAACAAAAAAAATGTGAAAGAAGGTAATGAACAAAACATATAACACAAATAATAGTGAGGTAAAAGAAGAAGAAATTTCTAAAAGTCAAGCCCCTAAGAATATATGGAGGCACTTTTAGTAATAAAAATGCCTCTTTTTATCCACATCCCATGTATGTTGGTCAAGTTTCTCCTAGAGCAATAATGATACTAACAATTGCCCTATTATGCGAATAAGCTGCTAACGGAGCACTACATAAACATTTGCAATAACCAAGTTACATTGGATATGCGACTTGCATGCATTTAATTGAAATTGGTATACCGATGTAAACATACAAACATAATTGGCAAGTAGGGTCAAAATTGGGCATGCAACTGGTTGTAACAAATAGGAATGGTAAAATTAAGTATATTTTGTCATGAAAAGCACACTTTCCTGCAGTTGGATATCCCTAAATTCTACAAAAGAACATATATATGTTGATTACAATAATTATTTTAATAAAAAAAATCATGTGAAAAACTAAAAATATGTTTTCAACTAATAATGTACTGATACTATAAACGAACCGAAATACATTATTTTAACTTCTCAATTATGCCTTCGCAGTCTTCTCTTACATAGCTAACGTCCTCACTAGAATCATCTACATCCATATCAGTTTCTCTATCGTATTCCCCAATATAGTCAACTTCATCAACCGACTCATTTGTCTCTAACTCGTGAAAGCCTCTTGGTGGTGTTTTCATTACCACGTACCAATTAGACTCATCATTTTCTTTCAAGTAAACAACTTGTTTCACTTGGGATGCAAGAATATATAGATCTTTTGAAAAGGAAGCTTGATTTTGATGTAATTTACGAGAGTGAAACCATCTTCAACCTTTACACCATTTCCTACTTTTGCCCAATGACGTTTAAAAACAGGAATATAAAAGACAAGATAGTCTAATAAAAATATATCGGTCAGTATCCCATAGTAAGTAACTACGTCAGCCACTTGAGATTTATCTTTTGCACTTGCTTTACACATGGTAGTGCATCATAAGTAACTCCACTATTTTAAGTTTCTCTATCAACGTCCTTTGTGTGAAAACGTTGTCCGTTGATGATCTATCATTTATAAGACAAGACATCATTCTTTGGTCCGTAAGCAATCCATTTTAACATTTTATCATGATCATCAGAGCTAATAGATATCTGTAAAAATATATTTAATACATACGTCATGACATTCCAAAGCCGATTTTAATTTTATTATAAATTTAACTAACCTTCCTTTTAATCCAATCGGCAAAGTTATCTGCATGTTTTTTCCAAAGTAAGGTTGCGTTTCTTCCCAAACGTTGGTCAGAATCTTGCAACTCCTTTAAATGCAAACTGATAAAGAAAAAAAATTATAGCTTGCAATTTCATATAAGAACAATACTGACAAAGATTTAAATACACTTACTCTAAAAACGATTCAACCATTGTCATATTCATTAGTACAGCTAAATGAGCATTTTTTTTCTCGTTACAAGATAATGTAACTATCTTGGAAGCGGATATCGGGCGTCCTTCAATTATTGTAGAATTATCATAGTCCTCGTTTCGAACCTCTTTCTCTTCCATTTGTCCTGTTTCTTTTAAAAATTTGCCAAAATATCTCATGCATTCTTCAGCAAGATAGGATTCGGCAATACATCCTTCTGGTCGTGCAGGATTTCTTACATAATCTTTAAGTGCTTTCATATATCTTTCAAAAGGGTACATTCACCGAAAATGAACCGGACCACACAACCATGCTTCTCTTGCAAGATGAATCGCCAAATGTATCATTATGTCAAAAAAAGAAGGTGGAAAATATCTTTCGAGCTCACATAATATTATAATAATTTCATCATCAAGTTGTTGTAGATTCTCTCTATCAAGCACGTTCTGGCATATTCTTTTAAAGAATGAACATAAACGAATTATTGTTTCTCTTGGTTTCTTTGGAAACAGTCCTCTTATTGCTGCTGGCAACAATGTTTTCATTAAAATATGATAATCATGAGATTTTAACCCACTAATTTTGCAATCTTGTAGCGAAACACAATTTTTAAAATTTGCACAATAACCACCGGGTCCTTTGAAATCATACAGTCCATTACAAAATGTTTTCTTCTCGCAATTTGATAATATATATGGCGTTGGTGGAAGATACATTTTTTTCCCACGAGGTTGTGCATAAAGTTCATGTCGAATCCTCAAATCCTCTGGATCTTTTCTTGAGTTAATTCAATCTTTTTATTTACCATCATGTAGCATCGTGCCTAAAACGCTTTCACATACATTTTTCTCTACATGCATTACGTCTAAGTTATGACGTAGGGGAAGCTCCTATAAAAAACAAGAATGCAATATTTCAATGATATAATATTTTTATTATTACTAAAGCGTCAAAAAATTCACACAAGCCTCCCAGTATGGAAAATCGAAAAATATTGACTTTTTTCCCATCTTGATAGCTCCATTTTCATGGGATCAACTCCAACGTGAAAATTAGTGTTTCTTTTCTTCAATGGTCTCTTCTTATTTTGCATTGTTTTTTTCTTTTTTGTGTTTTTTGGGTCTTTACTTTCCTTTCCGAAATCATTTGGAAAATCTTTTAAAATATTTAAGATATTTATTCCAATTAAAATTCTTGGTTTAGTTCCCTTTTCTATTGTATTGTCAAACCAAGTCTTTTTGTTCCTCATTGAATTAGAAGGATGTAAAAATCTTCTATGACCCATATATACAATCTTTCGGCTATGATTCAACCAACATGATGAGTATTCACACCATATGTAGGACATGCCTTTTTACCCTTTACGCAGCATCCAACGAGATTTCCATAAGCTGGAAAATCATTTATCGTCCATAACAAAATTGCTTTCAGATTAAAACATGTTTTAGTAAATGCATCATAAACTCCAACACCATTATTCCACAAATGACACAAATTTTCTATTAATGGCGCCAAATAAACATCTATATCATTCCCTGGTTGCTTAGGGGCTGGAATTAGTAATGTTAATGTAATATTTTCCTTCTTCATGCATAACAAAGGTGAGAGATTATATGTTACAAGCATTATTGGCCAACAACTATATTTAGAATTTAACATAGAAAATGGATTAAAACCATCGGTACAGACCAAGTCTGAGATTGCGTGGGTAATTTGAAAATGGTTTCGATTTCTCATCCACTACATTCCATGTAACAGAATCTACAGGATGACGCATTTTTTCCGTCAATACTTTTGTTATTAAAATGCCATCTTAAATCTTCTGCCATTGTTTGCGATCTAAACATTCTCCTAAATCTTGGAATTATTGGAAAATACCGTAATACTTTTGTCGGGATCCCTTGCATAATCTCTCCTGTACGTTCATTAATCTTACATCTTGATGATCCACATTTTGTACAGTTAATCAAATCTTTGTAATCTTTTCTAAAGAGGCAACAATCATTTTTACAAGCATGAATTTTCTCAAATCCCATATCAAAAATCTTCAGAAACTTTTTCACCTCATATAAATTTTTAGGAAGTACATTATTTTTGCGTAACAACACTTGTTGCACGCTCAAAAGCTTATCAAAACCACTATCAGATAGCCCTGTTTCACATTTAAGATTATACAAGGCAATGATGGTGGATAACTTTGTTTGATCTGCACAATCGGAATATAAAGGGGTTTCCGCATCTTCTAAAATTTTCAATAAATCGTCTTCTCGTCTATGCGCATCATCCTCATCGTTATCATTAGTAAAAGAAAAATGAGTAATGAAATCTTCATCTTCGTAATGAACCCCTTTAAGTAAGTCATATGCACCATCCAACTTAATCTTTTTTCCAGTATCTACTTGCTCACCGTGATTGTACCATCTACCATTTTTATATTTAGGATCCATTCCCCTTATAATTAAATGCTCGACAATGGTGTATCCAAATTGGTAGGTAAGGTTTCGATAATCAAAACAAGGACACAATTTTTTTTCTACATTTCCCAAACATCTTTTTGCAAAATCCACAAACTTCCTAGCCCCATGCTCGTACTCACTATTAGTTCTATAATTACAAAATAATCATAAAATAAATAAATATTTATTGCAAAACAAAACAAAATAAAATCTTCATTTGCAAACACTAGCAATTACCTGTGTAAATGCACCCACTTTTTATCCATTTTGAGATGCAAATTACTTCAGCAAAAAAGTTTCTAAAATTTAAAAAAAAAATAGTAATTAAAGGAAAGTGGTACACATTATATGCAAAGCAATGAAATTTAGTTACAGCAGGACTGTTGTTTACAAATCATATGATATTGCTTTGTTTTTTTTACCATTTTTCCCAGCATTGAACATACAATTTTTACAATAGTAGCGGTCCTGTTGTTTACTTTAACTGACCTGTAATCACTCTCATCGTAAGGCAACTACATTTATCTTTAACTTGTGTATAAGCTGACTCTTTTGCTTTTAAAAATCATAGTTACATATATAAAGAAAAAGCAAATTGGTTAATTAATTTAACCAATCCCAGCACAGCTAAACAGAAAATATTTAGTCATTTTCCTCATTTGCATGCTAGTTATACATATGGCTATTTGAATTTGATTTTTATATAAAGTTGTTTATAAGAAATATTTACTACTATTTAATTGTAATACATTAATTACACATGAAATCTATTGCAAAAGGATTGGGAATTCCACATTATTGCACACATAGGTTCATAATTCTTTTGGGTTGTCCGTTTGAAAATGATTATGACATCCTCAATTTTCTAATTAAAACTACTATACTTTTCCTTTAAAAACATAAGTTTAAACCTTTAAATTTTGGGTCAATGGCCATTGGTATTCCTTTTTAAAAGACCAGAATGAATTTGAACATAAGCTAAGTCAATTTAAACATGCACATCTTCTTGTACATGCAGGGCAACTGTACATCAACAAGCAGGTCTTAACCATAATAAGCAGACCAATGTATGATCCCGGTAACTATAAACTAAAAAGGGTATAAAACTAAAATATCTGCCTTGGTTAATCATAAAATAGTGTTTTTTTTTCAGTTTTATGAATTAATTAAATATCTTCCATCGTACGTTCATTTTGTGAATCCAGTAAATACAAATGCAGTAGCTGATGAAATGGTTCATAAGGCCAACACATTTGAGAATAGTTTTATGATTGGGAGCTCTCATTTTCTTGATTCAAGAACGACAATGAAAACTAGATTTCAGCAATAATGGCAAGTATGGAGTTTTATGTCAGCATGAATGGCGACCAAAATCATTGATAACATTTCAGCTGAGTACACCGCTAAAGCATTTGGTTCTCCTACAAAGGTTGGGGTTGATGTAGCTCTCAAATAGCTGATCCTCTGCTTGTTAATGTGAACCCTGGTACTCATTTCACGTGGCGTCGATTTTTACTGGAGTATGTATTATTTGTATTACTAATGGTTTTTTTACAAGGCCTCCGGTTGTATTTTTTTTCGTTTGCATGTCTCTGGATATGAAAGGATATATTCAAAGATCTAACTTGCCGACATTATCATTATTTTTAATTTGCAGATTATATATATTGATTTTTGTGTTGGACAAACTTTTACGTATCAGTAATAAAGAAAAGAGATTTTTTTTATAAAAAAAGCACCACTTATTTTATGGGACTGAAACCGAGCCTCAGTTTCAATTTATGAAACTAAGCATCAATCATTTTTAAAACTGAGCAATAACTTAGTTTCAAAAGCTGAGCATTGTTCAGTCCGGTTTAAAAAATTGCTCAGTTTTAGGAACTAAGCATTGCTCTATTTCTAAAATTTAGTGGTGGATCAATTAATAAAATGGTGGATCAATTAATAAAATGAGCATTTCTCAATTAATAGACTAAGCAATTTGGTTAGGTTAGAAAGGGGTAACATGTACGTCCTGATTCATATTATTATATTAGTTAAATAATGTAGGCTTTGATTGAGGAAGCAAGACAAAGATCAAAAGCGGAGCTTATTGATTGAGGATGAAATACGATGCTAAGGACCGGTAAGAGCAGAAAAAAGAGAAGGTGGGTGTCATAGCAGCAAACACATAGGATCCGATGGAATCAAGCACATATTTAGTGAGAACAAGCCTCCTAACCTGGGAAATGAGGGTAGAATTCCATAGGAAAAACTCACCTTTGGTTTTTTTTGTTAGGGAGTCAAAAATATGCTTTATTTTTATAACTGTAGCACATATGTTCACCTGACATGCCAAAATTGGTTTCATGGATTCAGGATTAGAATGACTAAAAATATGCTTTTAATGTATGATTACAATTTTGGACACTAACATGTATGGCTTCAAAAGTTGAGGCCATCTCCTCAATAGCATGTCCCATTGCTACTGTTGTCCATAGTAGCCTACATCATAGCCACAAAACCCCTTTTTTCTTTTCTTTTCCTTTTTTCTTTTTTAATAGATTGTGTGCAGTTTTCTGGCCAAAACTGGAACCTGTGTTAACTATTTAGGTTTTTGAAAGCTTGGGGATAAATACAAGTCTTTTACACATACATGCGCTTGTTTAAGTATTAGTGACATAAAACAACATCTAAAACTTTAGAAAAATCAGTGGTTGGTACATCATGGTAATTTTTTTTCCCCGACTACGATAAGTATGCTAACGTATTATTTTCAGTCAACCCTGCTATTTAAAGATGTAACGGCAGATTTAACCAAAGACTCAGAGTCATAGAGCTCAACAAAAATAACAACAACAACAACAAAGCCATATATCCCAAACAAGTTGGGGTTGGCTAGATACGGAACCCAAAATTAAAATAAAATTAATAATGATGATAATATATATATATAAAAGGTTTAAAATAACCAATCAAATAAAAAGTCGTCCGATAAAGGTTTTTTTTAAATAATAATAATAATAAGAAGTAAAAATGTTCAATAAAAGTGAAATAAAATCTAAAATAGTAAATAAAAAGTAAAAAGGTTCAGTAAACGTGGAAAAAAAAAACACTATGGTTCTGGTACATGGATTGCCAATTTCCATGCACTCCTATCAATTACCAGCTCTTCCGATAAACTCCACTTACTTAAATCTCTCTTTATTATCTCCTCCCATGTCATTTTAGGTCGACCTCTACCTCTCTTTGGGCCTTCGGCGCGACCTAGAATTCCAGCGCATACAGGTGCATCGTATGGTCTACGTTGGATATGTCCAAACCATCTCAAGCGGTATTGGAATAACTTCTCTTCAATAGGTGCAACTCCAAGTTTTTCCCGAATATCCTCATTTCTAATCCGATCTCGTCTGGTATTCCCACAGCTCCAACGCAGCATTCGCATCTCTGCTATACTTATCTTCTGGACGTGTTGCCTCTTAGTAGGCCAACATTCTGCACCATATAACATTGCAGGTCTGATTGCTGTCCTATAGAACTTTCCTTTAAGCTTCTGAGGAATCTTCCGATCACAGAGAATGCCAGATGCTAGTCGCCATTTCACCCATCCTGCTTGAATTCTAAAACTAACATCCTTATCAATCTCTCCATCAAACTGCAACATAGATCCTAAGTATCGAAACGATTCCTTCTTGGGTACTACTCTACCGGCCAGGGTAACATCTCCGTCATCTGACCTGACACTGCTAAACTCACACTACATATACTCTGTTTTAGTTCTGCTAAGCCTGAAACCCTTTGATTCCAAGGTCTCCCTCCACAACTCCAGTTGTCGATTAACCCCTATTCTACTTTCATCAATCAGCACAACATCATCGGCAAAGAGCATACACAAGGGAATCCCCCTTTGTATATCTTTTGTGATTTCATCCATCACTAATGCAAAAATATAGGGGCTCAAAGCCGAACCTTGATGTAACCCTATGTTAATTGGAAAGTCTCTGGTCTCACCATCGCATGCCCTAACACTAGTCACAACCCCCTCGTACAAATCCTTAATAAGGGTAATATACTTTTATGGCACTCTCTTCCTTTCTAGCGCCCACCACATAACTCTCCTCGGTACTCTGTCATAAGCTTTCTCCAGGTCAATAAAAACCATGTGGAGATCTTTCTTTTGATCCCTGTATCTCTCCATAAGTTGCCTAACCAAGAAAATCGCCTCAGTGGTTGACCTTCCTGGCATAAAACCAAATTGATACCTAGAGACACTTGTCTACCTCCTCAAACGCTGCTCGCAAACTCTCTCCCAAAGCTTCATTGTATGACTCATAAGATTAATTCCTCTATAGTTTGTGCAACTTTGAATATATCCTTTATTCTTGAAGATTGGAACTAAAATGCTTCTCCTCCACTCATCTGGCATTTTGTTTGATTTAAAAATATTGTTGAACAACTTAGTTAGCCATCTTATCCCTGCATCTCCAAAGCATCTCCACACCTCAATAGGAATATCATCAGGCCCTACCGACTTGCCTGATTTCAAACGTTTCAACACCCCTTTACCTCAGCTTCTTGAAATCTCCGCACAAAATGTCTATTGGTGCTATCGGCTAAGTCTTCCAACTCGATCGAAGAGCTATCACTTTCTTCGTTGAAAAGATTATCAAAGTATTCTCTCCACCTATTCTTTAAGTCATCTTCCTTCACCAAAAGTCTATCATTCTCATCCTTAACGCATTTAACCTGATTGAAGTCCCTTGTCCTCCTCTCGCATAGCCTAGCTATTCTGTAAACGTCTTTTTCGCCCTCCTTTGTACTTAGCCTTTGATACAAATCTTCGTACGCTCGTCCCCTTGCTTCACTCACTGCTCTCTTTGCAGTCTTCTTTGCCACTTTGTACCTGTGCATGTTCTCTTCGCTTCTATGATGGTACATGCGTTTGTAGCATTCCTTCTTCTCTTTGATAGCCTTTTGCACCTCGTCATTCCACCACCACGAATCCTTGGGTTCTCGCGTGCTTCCTCTTGTTATTCCAAATACCTCAAAAAAAAAAAAAAATGCTTCGAGTTAAGGTGTTTAAATAAGATTAGAAATAAATAAAAAAAATGTTTTTTCACCTTATCTCAAAGCAGCATTTTCTATTAAGGAATTATTTTTTTATCTGTTTAAATAAGGTCTACTGGCAATGTTTTCTGTTCAGCACATTCAGCATCAACTGAAAATGGTGTTGGTTAAGTGAAAAAATGCCTAAATAAGATCTGTTAAGCATGTTCACCTTATCTCAAATCATTTTCTGTTAAGTGAAAATGCTTGATCTGTCCCAACAACACCTTATCTCAAAGCATGTTTACCTTTTCTGTTAAGTGAAAGCGTTTCATAATTATTTAGGAAAATTGATGTTCTACTGATTTACCATAGTAAGAAAAAGTTTGGAAAGTTTTTTTTTTTTGATATACAAACTAAATTAAGCACCAAATTCAAAGCAAACAGATCAAGCATTAAACTTGAAACTACTGAATGGATTCAACATCATGCATGCACCAAAGTAATTTAGGCAGCACACATTCCATGATTTTAATCAATATTTTTCTATTAAGTGAAAATGTATGAGCAGTGAATTTAGCCTTAATAACAATCCTTCTCATAAAACCACTTTTTGCTTGGGTTGAGCCAAATGAACATGCTAATGTGCTACCGAGTCACTTATACAACCTGCATCCTGTTAATAAAATAACATTTAACAACGATTTTAAAGTGTATACAGCATAGATAACAAAGCTGAAGATTTCATGTTAAACCCGAGTTACTATTATTTTTCCTTTTGCTATCTCCTACAACCTTTCTAGCAATATCTATTTCCAGCAATAATATTGTATTTCGTTCTGTGATGCAGCTCCAAAATGATTTGGATTTACATTTCGTCTACGTTATCCCATGTGCGAATGATGGACGTCTTCATAGTTTATGTTAATAATCGTAAGATTTCACCAGTTTACTATAAATTTAAGAACTTATAGTAATAAGACGAAGAAAACAAATTTTAAAATATAAATTCAAAACGTAACTACTAAACCATTTATACTGACATCTACTATCTACTATAAACTAAATATTAAAAGTAAATTTGCAATAACCTATTAACGTGAGCGTATGTGTAAACCATGTTTCCTATGAGTAATAACATAGTTTTTGTTGAATGAATGAATATTGTTGTTGATGTTACCGTTGTTGTTGTTGTTGTTATTATTATTATTTGTTTTCGTGGTAGCAAACAGAGAGTAAAAATGGTAATGTTTTACATTAATCTTATCAAACAACCCATAATGAACAAAACTATGTATGTATTGATATTTACAGATCACTACAACAGAAATAGGAAAATTCACCACTTATTTCCTTTACCAAATCCGCTGTTAAAAGAATACTTTTTAGGGTTAAAAGAAACTAATACCTACGTATTACAAATCATGGAAATCAACTTAGGGATTCAGCTGAATAACAAAATATGTACAGCAAGTGGAGCGAATTTATAAAAAATCGAAAGTAATACTATTAACAATTTCATAAAAACTCACGTTGATTTGGAAGAGTCGAAATGAATCTCAGGGGGCAATGCTCTCGATTTATCCTTGAATCGGTTGGAGATGAAGGAATTGATGTTGGATTGAATCAGAGGATTTGATGAAGCCAAGCTTTAATGAAAAAAAATTGAAATTTTAGGGATAAAATTTGAAGGGGACGAAGGGAACTTTTTAATTTCGCGGCCTTACTTTTCATTTGGTACCGCTTTGGATTTTTTGCTCCCGCTTTTCCTATAATCAACGTTAACATAGCACAATGTACTAATGTATAGCATAATCTTTTTGTTATTTTATTTGCTTCTTTACATAGCACAATTAATGCATTATTTTATTTTATTTAATTATTTTATTATAGAACTTTAATGTAAGGCTATGATACTATGCTATGTATAACATATTTTCTTGTAGTGCAAGTGTGGATATAACTAAATTTTAGTAAATGAACTGTTTGTGTGAATACAAATGCTTGCTGCCTGTACTGAGTTTTGAAACCTGTTTTACTAGAATCTATTTCATGTGTTCCTGCCCTCCTTTGTTTTCATCTTTGACCCACTTGTACCTATGATTAAGTCAATGCAACAATTTGCTTTTTTTTGCCACCATCATGCACATGTCCCTAGGATTATATCTTTTATATGTTTTAAGGTGTAATGACCCGAATTTCCATACTCTTTGAGTCGACTAATAACACCACATGTCCAACCCAAATTGCATAGAAACACGAATCATAAATAGAAAGAAGTTAAAGGGTGAGAAATAGAAAGAAAGAAAAGTTAGAATATAAGAAAACGAAGAACACAAATCTCACAGCGGAACGAATAAAATATATTATATAACATAACTTTTGAAATAAAAATCAGTAACCATATATACATACTGTCATCAGAGCACAACGGTTATTCCTGGAACAGTTATAACCACCTATTTCTAGATACAACATAGTATACAATGAATATATGACAGTCTATAGCTAACTGGTGAAGCCTCCTGCTTCAAGCTCCTCCAAGTGAATCTGTAAAATCTCGACTACTTGAATGCCCGTACAAATTTGGGCACCCAAGAGTTTAGGGGAAAACAAACAAAATAAACTTTGGGTCAGTCATGGGACTGGTGTGAGTAAACTCCAACCATTTGTTTAACTTCCAAAATCTTTTCGAAAGAAATAATAATCGCAAGACCGATCCACACATAAACACGGATGGCTTTTACCTTACGATGACCAAAAATATTTTTGATATCAAATCCAGTGATATTATAATAGTGTCTACAAAAAATAAATAGAATCTAGCGGAACGCTTGCATCTCACGCTCTAATATAAAATCAAAAATCGTAGCGCGCTTATTGGAGATTGGATTTCCAACATGACAAGGTATGGAACCACCTTCTGATAGTGTATCTCTAGAGACGAATACATTGGGTTCAACGAGAACGTCTTGCAACCCGGCCCACACATGGCTAACCACACATTTAACTTGAGTGTATCGAGCATATTATCACCAATGGTCGTGATCAGCGACCATTACTGTAATGACCCGGGATTTTGTCGACTTTGGTTATCGCCATAAACTCAATGATGACTAACCAAACATCGAAAAATAACAGTCATTAATGAAAGAAATTAGAGGGTGAGGATAGATAAGATAGAAACTTAGAATAGAAGAAAAAGAAGAAGAACACAACATCAGAGTAACACGAACCTCACAGTGGAACGAATAACATATAATATATATAACATAACTTGAAATATACATTTGTACTTGAATATACAACATTATCAAAGTACAACACTTACAACACAGCGGAAATAACTATAGCTATATAATCCTGAAGCCTCCTGCTCCAAGCTCTATAGTATATCTGTAAATCCCGACTACTTGACTTCCCGTACAAATTTAGCCACCCAAGAGTTTAGGGAAAACAAAACAAATAAACTCTGGGTCAGTCATGGGACTGGTATGAGTAAAACAGTTAAAAACAGTTCGAACAAGTAAACGATATCTCATAAGACCATGCCGTATAACGGAACAGGTTTTTCCCTTATGAGAATCCAAAATATCTTTATATCAAAAACCTTTTGATATTATAATAATGTCTATCAACCACAATATAATAATCATCTAGCAGAAATGCTTTCATCTCACGTTCTACATATATAGTATACAATCAAAACCGCAAGCGCGTATTGGGTAATGGATTTCCAACTATAACAAGGTATGGAACCACCTTTCGCTAGTGTACCTCTAGAAAGGAATACACTGGGTTCAACAAGAACATCTTGCAACCCGGCCATACATGACCGACCACCCATTTCGCTTGAGTGTATCGAATGTATATCACCAACGGTTGGGATCAGCAACCGTTTCCATAATGGGACAGCATCAATAATAGATTTTTAGAAGTAAATGAAACTCTAGATCAGGCGATTATACACCCTACTTCGGTGCGACCGACTTAGCCATGTTGTGTAACAACCCGGAAAATCTGGGCCAGTTTAAAATTTTTATTTTGGCAATTTTAGCGAATTTTGATTATTTAAAATGAATTATTTTAAATAATATCGATGAGAAATTTATTTGTGAATAGAATTCGATCGTATATATTATATACGTCGTCGTTAGAATATAAATATTTATATATAATTATAAAAGGAATTGAAAATGGCGCGGTAGTTCGATAATTCGATTTCAAACTTCAATTGAATGTACCGGGTGCAAAACAATCCGGATTTTAGTAAAACCGAAAGCAGTAGAATCTAATTGTGAATATCTTTCCAATGAATCCGAAAAATCAAGATTTCATAGCGGGAATCAAAAGATATGTCCAGTTGAAAATTCTGAATAGTCGCTATGGAATTCAGGCCCTTAAAAATGGACATTTTGCAAATGACCTCGGATTTCGACGAAACCAGTTTTGTTGGGTCCGTGGTGTCAAGTTATTGCTAGGTTTCAAATTTCATAATTTTTCGATTCAATATGCGAGCGTGGCAAAGGAAAACGCGTTTGACCAGTTTCAGTTGATTTTAATCGACTGGAAAATGGCCATTTTTCAAACGGTCTCAGAATTCAACGAAACTAGTTTTGATAGGACCGTATCGTCAATGCGAAGCTAGGAAATATTTTTATGGAATTTATAGAGTTGTTATGAGACCCCGGTTATTTGAAATGTACGTTTAAAATTCAATAAAGTGATTTAAATGTAAATTTAACGGAAACTGATTGTAGCGATCGAATCAGCTTGCGATACATATCCCATTGTGTTCGGAATGGGGGTAAAACGCTATGGGCGACAGGCGGTGGACCTGTTTAGAGGTCTTATGTAAAAGTCAACTTTTCGCAATTAAAATAATTAAATAAATTATAAATTAAATCTCTCTCCTTATAAACCGCTGGGCCCCCCTTTTTTCACTTCAGTTCAATCGAAAAAGAAAGAAAGAAAAAAAAAGAAACAAACGATCGATGGAGGAAACCCGTCGTCCCCCAACTCAACACCCGCGCCTCCTCCGCCTAATGCGTGCCGCCGCCAGAGGCTCCCCAACGTCGCCTCCCTCCCTGCTCGATCCAGACTCCTCCCCTTCCCTTTAGCTCGACCGACGCCCCCCTAGATCCAAATAGAACGCCGCCGCCAGCCCTAGGGGGCCCAGCGCCGCCTGCGCCTGGGCAACTCCGACCCTCCACCAAGCTCCGACGAGACTCCCCCCTTCCTTCCAACTGTAAGCTTTCTGTCTTTTTATATATGTAGTTTTCTTTGTTTTGTTTTCTCTGTTTTTATGAAAACTGATTTTTTAATTAGTTAAAGATCTGAAATTTTATGTAGATAAAGTTATATTTTTATATAGATTAAGAAATGATTTTTATATATTGAACATCGAAGTAAAAATATGATTTTTATATATTGAACATCGAAGTAAAAATATGATTTTTATATATTGAACATCGAAGTAAAAATATGATTTTTATATATTGAACATCGAAGTAAAAATATGATTTTTATATATTGAACATCGAAGTAAAAATATGATTTTTATATATTGAACATCGAAGTAAAAATATGATTTTTATATATTGAACATCAAAGTAAAAATATGATTTTTATATATTGAACATCAAAGTAAAAATATGATTTTTATATATTGAACATCGAAGTAAAAATATGATTTTTATATATTGAACATCAAAGTAAAAATATGATTTTTATATATTAAATATCAAAGTAAAAATGTGATTTTTATATATTGAATAGCGAAGTAAAAATTCGATTTTTACATATGTAGAGAATACGGGCGAAGAAAGTGATAAGAGACGAGAACAGTGAAGATTTCCTGCATTGGAAGTGCCGTGGAGTTAGGATAGCTATCGGTGAGAATTTCTCACTCTTCAATTTCTTTTCTAGTTATATATATATACTAGGATGCAGACGGTGCTTAGTAGCACCCGACACAATCGTCCACAGACCATGGACTTGTTTGTTTGATTGCAAAAAGTTAGTTAGATTATTTGGTTTGAATGGAATTGTTTGGTGAAATGGAATTGATTTGATTGATGTGTGAATGGCGTGGGCCTTCACTAGACCGGGGATAAGGCTAGGCCTTGTCCCGTTTCTAGTATCGTGCCGTTATGCCGCCGAAATTTTCTAAAATAAGTTAGAAAAATAAAAATATCATTTTATTTAAAGAATGAACTGAATAGAAATTCATATGTTAGAATAAAATGTTTTATCGTTAAAAATATAATTTTTAACGTGAATGTGAATAAATAAATATTCATTTACAAACCAGACGGTTTGTTTATGTACACCTATTTGAAGGACATTGATTGGGTCGATAAATTTTACACATCGCCCAACTGCACAAATAAAATATGCGTTTGATTGTTTTAAACCCCACACGGGTGTTGGGATGAAATTTGAAGTTCACTCATCCTAATTGATTAAACATGTCGATCGATGGATTGACAGGCTGTTATAAGCGTTATATATCTATATTTGATGCTTATACAGTGTAGTGCACTTTGGTTGATGGTTGATTATTTTTCAATGCTATTATATACATGTGTTGTATGAAAATCCATATAATTAATTTTATATGGTGATTGATTGGGCCTCATTCCAATTTAGGAAATAAAGAATATTAGAAAATAAAGGTTCATGTGTTGACTGTACTCATCCGTTGAGATTAGTCATGTGTTTAACGAAATAATTTAACAAAAATTGTCACACATGGACAGTACTCATTCGTTGAGATTAGTCGTGTGTCGACAAAAATAAATATTCATTTGTTGAATAGAATATTTAAAAATAGAAATATGTGAAGCCGTGTTGGTTAGATTGACGCCATTTTGACGTGAACGATATTTATATCGATTTTATTCATTTTAAAATGCATATTGAAAAGTGATTTCGAAAACGCATATTTTGAAATGAAATCGAAATGAATTGAATATATAATGAAATCGAAATGAATTGAATATATAATGAAATCGAAATGAATTGAATATATAACGATTTCGAAATGAATTGAATATATAACGAAATCGAAATGAATTGAATGTATAACGATTTCGAAATCAATTGAATGTATAACGATTTCGAAATGAATTGAATATAAAACGATTTAGAAATGAATTGAATATATAATGAATTCGAATTGAATGGAAAACGAATTTGATTTCAATTGAATAGCAAACGAAACGAATTCGAATTTAATTGAATAGATAACGAATTTGAATTGAATTGAATATAAAACCAATTCGAATTGAATTGAAAACGAATTCGAATTGAATTGGAAACAAATTGAAATGAATTCAAATTGAATTGAAATTTGAATTGAATAGAAATGAATTTTAAAACGAATTTATAAAGAAGAATTCAATTTTGATTTGAATTGAAATGGAAGTTGAAATTGCTTTTGAAACGAATTTAAAGCTATTTATATAATTCGTTTTAAATAGAAATCGAAGATATATATATATTATATATATTATATATATAATATAATGGCCTGAATAGAACGCGCCGCGCCGCGGCAGTTCGCGAATTTCGACCATTTATTTCAAACAGACATTACGGGAGATCCGACCGTCGGATTCTCCTAAAACCGGAATCGTTGGGTTCGTATCGAAAAGAGCTTTCTAACGAATATTAGAAATTTAAAATCTAACGGTTGGATTTGGAGATACGTCCAAATCAAATTTGAAAAAGGTCGCTGTAAGTGCAGTTCGATGGCCGTTGATGGAAATCGACTGTACGGGCCTTGATAAAATTGTTAAAAACAGTAATAATTTGTGTAAAATCATAAGAAATGATTTGTGGAGAATTGGGATGAAGAACTCCATATTTGAAAAGATAAAAATAGATTTTTATCGAAATGAACTAGTTTTGAACTAGAATTATAATTCTATTTATTTTTAAATAAATAAATTGAATTTGAAAAGGGTTTTAAAAATAACCAGAATTTCCAATGATTGCATTGGAGTGGATTTGAATCGAAATTGTCTTCGGAATATTTTGATGTTGGAATTCGTGATTATACAGATGTTGTTATGGAAATTTGAAAGATATATAATTATATCGTTATTTCCAATACGGCATTTGTTAATCGTAGAATTTGATATTGAATATAAGCCGATATATTTTCTATTCAGAGCCTTGTATTGAATATCAAATGTGATTTGGGTTTGTCGTGAATGGTGTCTTCACTAACACTGTCCTTGAACCCAGTTGAGAAAAGATTAAATCTTTTTATTTAGATTTAATGAAGTGTACCAATTAAATAATATTTAATTGGAATTGAATTGATATTGATTTTTGGGTTTATCGTGGACAGTGTTTTAAATAACACTCGTTCTTTAACCCGATAATTAATGAATGTGATTTTGGGTTTATCGTGGACAGTGTTTTAAATAACACTCGTTCTTTAACCCGATAATTAATGAATGTGATTTTGGGTTTATCGTGAACTGTGTTTTAAATGACACTGATTTTTTAACCCAGTTAAAGATTAAAACTAAGTGGAGTTTTAATGAATCTTTAATTAGATTGAAATGATCGAGAATGGAGTATCACCAGTTTTGCTCCAGGCGATAGTTAAATCTTTAATTAGATTTTGAACGTGAAATGGTAATTGAATTTACCGATAACACCGTGGTGTTAGATATGATACCAGTTTTACTTCATGGGATGAATAAATTGGGATTGGGGAATTAAAACAAATGATTACTTCGGTAAGTTTCGTTAATCCCGACTAGTTGAATCGAAATTCAAAAGATGATTAAAGAATAAATTCAAAGAATTTATCTTTGATAACATTAATGGGAACCTTTCCCTATGAATGTGAAATTTAGAAACTAACTGTCGGTTAGCCAAGCAGAATGGTTTTCTGGATATTGATCTGATGTTGGTTTCGGCCTTCGGGGTTAATATTTGGGGAATTATTCTCTTGATTAATTTACGGTTAGTGACTGATAAATTGGAATGAGGCGTATGTTGTGTTTGTGTAACACTTATTTAAAATATACGCGAGTTATTCGGAAAGACCGGGTTTATCCCATTCTAAATAACTGATACGACGATAAGTCGAAGATGAAGACGATGGTCGAAGACCGTAGGTCTTCACGTCGTTTGGGTGATTACTGATGATCTTGATTGGGCTGTACACCCAAGAAGATGGAAACAGTTGGGATCGTCCAGACGTACTTGGAGATCGATGGATATGCGGGGTACTAGATGCCTCCGGTTTCGTTCAGACCCAGAACGGACTTGTAAATGGACTGTGTGTCTGACATTGGATTTTAGTCCGTGTGATTGATCTCTATTAAATATATATCTGTTTGGCGGCGGAGAATTTATTCTCTTGCTTAACGCCCTTCTCTGAGACGTACGAGCTCAGGGGTTATATATTGATGGATATCAAACACATGGAGTGAATTGCCTGTGTGGCATGCCTAAGTGGCAATTGATCAAGGCTTCTGTTGAAAAGCAAAGTCTTGTGGTGATGATCAAAGCACGGCCTTTGTGGCGTAGCTTTGTGTAACGTTTACTTCGCGAGTTTCGCACCCCGGTTGTGAACCAGAAACAGGAGGAAGGACCTCAGGGAGGACATGCGTTTCTTCCTAGCTAGGGTGGTGTCAGTGATCTACCAGCCCTGACATTTATATACTTTTCACCTGTGTGGTTGTTGCTGTTGCGAGGCGCCTCGGTTTGATCGGACGATCTGGGTCCGATGGAGTCATTCGTTGGCTCGTTTACGCCCCAAAGGGCGGGGAAACGCAGTGTTCAGGATTTAAGTTTAATCCACATCGATGGACCGGCCCTGTCGCTCCTAGGGTCACTCGAGCTCTGATCCTGAGACTCGGGCTAGGCAATCTCGAATCGGTTGAGGACTATCTTTTGCCTCGGTTCACAGACAGAAATCCAATTTCCAAATACGTGACTTTGCGATTTTGATTGTATAACCTATATATGGCGACATAGTGGTATGGGGCATTCATGCCGCCTATGATTGATACTTATGATTTGAAGTTGTTTTATACGCTATACACTTATAATAGTATCAAATGATTTCTTTTAAACGTATCAAGCATTCTTGGCAATTATAAGGTAAAAACCCTATCCCCCGGCTTGCGTTGCATTGTGTGATATGACCTGGGTCTTATAATAGCTTCATTTTTCTTTATTTAGCATTGCGCTGTTGTTTTATGCACTGGTATTCTTGGGAGGAAACCCGTTCCGTGTTATACGGCGTGGTCCCTTGATTTACCTAACTTTAAAATAAAGATTTATAACTGTTTTAGTTCTCACACCAGTCCCATGACTGACCTGGAGTTTATTGTTTTGACCTAAACTCTAGGTGCCCCTATTTTGACATGGGCAGCTAGTAGTTTTGGTTTTGCCGATTTATATTCACAGGATCCTGGTTTACAGCTGGAACGATATCCGGAAAGCTTTGTACCCGTATATCTCTTCTAGTTGTGTATTGTATTATTTTCCGCTGCGATGTATTTAAATGTAATTTAAATCTCTGATATTTCTGTGTAATATTCATTTATACTCTGAATATTCTTGTAATCTGATGCATTGTTGTAATATACAATGAAATGTTCTCCCGTCTGCGTTCTGTTGTGGCTTGTTCTCGAACTATCCGACACTTTCCTTTACGGGGAAGTTACGGGTTTTTACAGTTGGTATCAGAGCTTTGGTTTACAAAGCTCAGAGAAAAAGACACATTAGAACCGTACGAAAGAATTCATCAGATATTGGATTAGTAATATCCAATGAGAATGACTCGTTAGAGATGGGATCAGTAGTATCCTAGAACGAGTGTGAAGAGTATATTTTTAAAATGAAAACAAATTTTGTTTTGAAAATTTAAATCAATTATTCGTATTTGATTATTTATTTTAGATGAATTTGGGCAATTCAATATATAAAGAATTTGCATATACGCCTTGCAAACGTATATTCAAAATTTTAATATATTGGATAGATATAGCATCACACTCTAGTCGCCCGGAGATGATATTGATGATAGCGATCGCATCATCGACATTTATGTTCGAGTTTCGAAGGTGGGATTTCTATATATTTCCTATTGACTGGTGTGAGAACCAAAAACTATATAGGATTTATTGTTGTGATTTGACATCAAAAATGTGATTTTTGACTATATACCAAAGTTATGAATTTGAAAAGCTAATCAATTAATAGATTGATGGTTGTGTTGTTGATTATTGGTTGATTAATTAAATTTGTATTATATAGCCAATTTGATCAAATATTGACTTGTATTGGAAATTGGTCGCATTTGCTTGCATATACATATACTTACATTGAACAGGTCATAGCAAGGAGGCTAGAGCAGAGAATAAAATTTGTTTGCCCGACAAATAGGTACATGTTTACTACATAATTTACTGTTTTGTTTGGGTGATGATGATTTTATGAGCCTATTGGCTAGCCGCTTGGCTTATTCTTTTTCTTTTTGAGATCAGAAGGCCTATATGGCAATTTCGGGATTTTCCCGTGGCTCCCGGTGCAGGGGAGGTTATGGAGAAATTTTTCGAAAATTTCGGGTGTTAGCCAAATTTTTGAATTTTTGAAAATTCTCAGAAACTGAAAAGTTGGAGAATAAAAGCCAGATCGAACATAGAGTTGAATGATCAAACCACTTTCGACTTTGTTCCTTTTCGGGGACGAAAAGTTTTAAGTGGGGGAGATTGTAACAACCCGGAAAATCTGGGCCAGTTTAAAATTTTTATTTTGGCAATTTTAGCGAATTTTGATTACTTAAAATGAATTATTTTAAATAATATCGACGAGAAATTTATTTGTGAATAGAATTCGATCGTATATATTATATACTTAGTCGTTAGAATATAAATATTTATATATAATTATAAAAGGAATTGAAAATGGCGCGGTAGTTCGATAATTCGATTTCAAACTTCAATTGAATGTACCGGGTGCAAAACAATCCGGATTTTAGTGAAACCGAAAGCAATAGAATCTAATTGTGAATATCTTTCTAATGAATCCGAAAAATCAAGATTTCATAGCGGGAATCAAAAGATATGTCCAGTTGAAAATTCTGAATAGTCGCTATGGAATTCAGGCCCTTAAAAATGGACATTTTGCAAATGACCTCGGATTTCGACGAAACCAGTTTTGTTGGGTCCGTGGTGTCAAGTTATTGCTAGGTTTCAAATTTCATAATTTTTCGATTCAATATGTGAGCGTGGCAAAGGAAAACGCGTTTGACCAGTTTCAGTTGATTTTAATCGACTGGAAAATGGCCATTTTTCAAACGGTCTCAGAATTCAACGAAACTAGTTTTGATAGGACCGTATCATCAATGCGAAGCTAGGAAATATTTTTATGGAATTTATAGAGTTGTTATGTGACCCCGGTAATTTGAAATGTACGTTTAAAATTCAATAAAGTGATTTAAATGTAAATTTAACGGAAACTGATTGTAGCGATCGAATCAGCTTGCGATACATATCCCATTGTGTTCGGAATGGGGGTAAAACGCTATGGGCGACAGGCGGTGGACCTCGTTTAGAGGTCTTATGTAAAAGTCAACTTTTCGCAATTAAAATAATTAAATAAATTATAAATTAAATCTCTCTCCTTATAAACCGCTGGCCCCCCTTTTTTTCACTTCAGTTCAATCGAAAAAGAAAGAAAGAAAAAAAAAAGAAACAAACGATCGACGGAGGAAACCCGTCGTCCCCCAACTCAACACCCGCGCCTCCTCCGCCTAATGCGTGCCGCCGCCAGAGGCTCCCCAACGTCGCCTCCCTCCCTGCTCGATCCAGACTCCTCCCCTTCCCTTTAGCTCGACCGACGCCCCCTAGATCCAAATAGAACGCCGCCGCCAGCCCTAGGGGGCCCAGCGCCGCCTGCGCCTGGGCAACTCCGACCCTCCACCAAGCTCCGACGAGACTCCCCCCTTCCTTCCAACTGTAAGCTTTCTGTCTTTTTATATATGTAGTTTTCTTTGTTTTGTTTTCTCTGTTTTTATGAAAACTGATTTTTTAATTAGTTAAAGATCTGAAATTTTATGTAGATAAAGTTATATTTTTATATAGATTAAGAAATGATTTTTATATATTGAACATCAAAGTAAAAATATGATTTTTATATATTGAACATCGAAGTAAAAATATGATTTTTATATATTGAACATCGAAGTAAAAATATGATTTTTATATATTGAACATCGAAGTAAAAATATGATTTTTATATATTGAACATCGAAGTAAAAAATATGATTTTTATATATTGAACATCGAAGTAAAAATATGATTTTTATATATTGAACATCGAAGTAAAAATATGATTTTTATATATTGAACATCAAAGTAAAAATATGATTTTTATATATTGAACATCAAAGTAAAAATATGATTTTTATATATTGAACATCGAAGTTAAAATATGATTTTTATATATTGAACATCAAAGTAAAAATATGATTTTTATATATTGAACATCAAAGTAAAAATGTGATTTTTATATATTGAATAGCGAAGTAAAAATTCGATTTTTACATATGTAGAGAATACGGGCGAAGAAAGTGATAAGAGACGATAACAGTGAAGATTTCCTGCATTGGAAGTGCTGTGGAGTTAGGATAGCTATCGTTGAGAATTTCTCACTCTTCAATTTCTTTTCTAGTTTTATATATATACTAGGATGCAGACGGTGCTTAGTAGCACCCGACACAATCGTCCACAGACCATGGACTTGTTTGTTTGATTGCAAAAAGTTAGTTAGATTATTTCGTTTGAATGGAATTGTTTGGTGAAATGGAATTGATTTGATTGATGTGTGAATGGCGTGGGCCTTCACTAGACCGGGGATAAGGCTAGGCCTTGTCCCGTTTCTAGTATCGTGCCGTTATGCCGCCGAAATTTTCTAAAATAAGTTAGAAAAATAAAAATATCATTTTATTTAAAGAATGGACTGAATAGAAATTCATATGTTGGAATAAAATGTTTTATCGTTAAAAATATAATTTTTAACGTGAATGTGAATAAATAAATATTCATTTACAAACCAGACGGTTTGTTTATGTACACCTATTTGAAGGACATTGATTGGGTCGATAAATTTTACATATCGCCCAACTGCACAAATAAAATATGCGTTTGATTGTTTGAAACCCCACACGTGTAACACCCCACGTCCATTAATGTCACTCACAAAGGGAATGCATTAACTTACATGGAGGTTTTAAGTGAATATAGAACAGTAAAATTACAACAAGACAGATATAAAATAGTACTTGGAAATTCAAAAACTTTATTTCATTGTAGCAGAAGTCAAAACATGTTTGATTACATCATAACACCATATTCAATGTCAAGTACAATATCTATCTTGATAAAACAAGTACATAATCCCATTACATGAATAGCCATTAAAAAGAAAGATAACAAGCTGGACTTTACTTCAGCAGTCCAAGCTTTCCAGAAGATAAGCGATCCAACTAGACTCCACTAGAACTTGGCCCAACCTGCGGACCTGAAGGGAGAAAAAGGATGGAAAAGAGGGGGTCAGACATAAAGTCTGGTGAATATGATAATTCTACAATACTATTACCAAAATAACTGGACTAAGGCATAAGCTGGAAAACAAGAAAATGTCTATGAAGAGCAGATTAAGGACATAGACAATCGCTAAAGGCAACGTTATAGGCGCTCCTAAATACTAAAGGATAAACACTATACTGCACCACACCAGTCACCCTAAAGATTCATCCCACTTAGCTTCACTTAGAAACTTTCCCAATGGCTTTACGTACCCCTAGCTGACTACATAGGTGCCGCCTGCCCCTATCTCCACTAGGTGTACCCTACTTCCCATTATTCGATCGGCTCCCTAACTCGTAGATACCCGTGCTGGCCCCACAGTGGGGTGTATCACTCCCCTAAAGTGGAAACCTGATACAACGGACATGCACGGCTTATACCTACACGATGCAACAACGTCTTACCTACCAGCCCGGGTCCACACACGCATATGAAACCCGTTGGACTTGCGTTGCCACCGCTCCCTGTTTTGGCCTCTTATAGTCAAACCCAGTATGCGTGTCCCGTCCTCGACTTGGGTCGAGCCCACAAAGATATGTTTTGGGATACTGGTTGAAATGGGCCCCCACTATTTACCACAAGCATTCCACCTAAGCTTGTCCCCATTAGTCCATCCCACTTAACCCACTTAGTCATGTTCATTTACATGTGTGTTTGGTTAAGTCTAATCGTATTTCAAATGCCTCTAAAGGCAACCACCAGATTCCTCATGCCACCCAAGGCACCTACTTAACCCCCATGTCCCACCTTACATGATTATCTGGTTAAGTATTTCTTAGTTCATTAAGGCAATAACCTCATAAAGACCTCTCACGTTAGACTGGCATTTATGGCAGCTGGATTTGCCGGGCGGGTCCGGGCAGTCTTACACCATAAAAGAGTCTAACCTCGTGTCTTTACAACTGTTATGCTTTAGTTTGGGCCTAGGACCTCTCACATTGGGCCGACATTTGTGACTACTGGATTTGCCGGGCGGGTCCGGGCAGGTTTACATCACAAACGGGTCCAACCTCGTGTCCTAAGCATTGATTATTAATAATAATCCACTTTCCCCCAATTTTAATAATTCCCTACTTGAATTATTAATTACTTCCAATTTTTAACAATGTCCATAATTGACTCAATTATGGACATCCATTCATGGTATGCAAAATCTTACAAAATTGCACCCAATTTATTAATTCCTAATATTACCCCTACCCCACGTTTGAACGTTTATTCGCAAAATATATGTTAGACTCGAATAGCCTAACTCATAGCATAAAAGAGATTATCATAATAACAACATGTATATGTGACCAAATGAATCATAATAAGGGGTGAAACTTGCATATGTCCAACTTGCATAGATTATACATGTCATGGACCTAAAGGTGTCAACTTGTTCAAAATTCACCTAATATAATCTCAATCAATTTTCATAAACTTACATATGAACATGTGTGAATCAACATCATCTAATTTTTTAACAACATGGTTTTATATGGGTACACCTAACTCAATAGGCAAATTCCCATAATCAAGTTTTATTTAATTATAGTTTCAAGTTTATGGGTACACCTAACCTAATAGGCAAATTCCCATAAACAAGATCCATTTAAATTAAGAAAAAAAAACATAACTTTAAGCATGATCCAACAACATCATGATTTTTCAACATAATATAGCATGATTTATAACATGGCATAGTATGATAGTATAACATAGCTTGACATGATTCTCAACATAGCACGACATAGCATAAGAGAATTTACAACATAGCATGACATAGCATATATAATTTACATCATACGACAACATAATAACATAATAAGAGATCCACAATATATAGAATTTACAATTACAAATCACATCACTTTCTTGTGATCCATTCATAACTGAGTCAAATTAGTTTGTAATAGTCTTGTGAGAATCATCATACTCACCAACAAAAGAAAAGAATTAGAGAAAGAGAGATCTTTTGATTTGATTTGTGTAGATTTAGTTGTAAATGATTAGGCTTCCTCTTCTTAGTTTGTGACGGCTATGCTGAACTCCATGGCAGCAGCATGACGGTAGCTTCTCTAATTTTACAAATGATTTAGGTCTAGGGTCTACCCACTTATTTATAGATTTTAGAATTCATTTATGCCATTAGATTTAACCTAGAAATAACCGCAGCCGTTCAGACAAGATGGGGTTTATCTTGTTGACTCAGCAATGAGTCAGAAGTGACTCAGCAAACACTCAGCATATTAATAAACTTCTATTCATGTCATAAATATATATATATATTTTATACAATGTAAATATTAGATACATCCCCCTTTACTTATTATTGTTTTTATATACATATTAGATACATCCCCTCTCTCACACACTTATTAATATTTTTATATTCATATTAGATACATCCCCTCTCTTACACACTTATTAATATTTTTATATTCATATTAGATACATCCCCTCTCTTACACACTTATTAATATTTTTATATTCATATTAGATACATCCCCTCTCTTACACACTTATTAATATTTTAGCAACTTTAGTGTTAATAGAAAATCCGAGGTGTTACATTCTCCCCTCCTTTTAGGATTTCGTCCCCGAAATCTTCAAGTCTGGAAGAATGTATATCCTACCATCCAAACGTCCATCTACTCATCCATCATACACAGGCATCCATTGTCCTTAAAAGACTTCTAATGCTTTATGATCATATGCAAGTGTGTGTACATGTCCTTACCTAATGCGAAATCAGGCGGTCTACTGATTCAGTTGACCTCCTTAATGCAAATTATGTAAGTGTCATGAATCCATTATGTATGCAAAAGATCCTAATTGCTTACATACTACTTCTATATGCGTGCACACCCATTCAACCGAATGCAGCATCCATATGATGGTACAACCATTATACATCCATTATACTAAATACATCCATATATATGCAATATGCAATATGAAGTGACTGAGCCGATCTAGTACCTAAAGTGTGTGTATATATGCATCCACGAGCAACCACTAGCAAACACTTGCATCCATTTTGCATCCATCATACATAACATGTCTCAAACACATGTTTCAACCATAGGATTATCCTAACTAAAGGTCAAAGATACAAATGAGAGGACATACTAAAGATAAGATAAGATAAGCTAAGCGATAAAGGAGAAATTAAAAGACATACCCTCAAAAAGAAAAGGGTACAACGAACGCATCTTCTCTTCTGTCTCCCAAGTTGCGTTGCTCTCATCATTTCCCCATTGCACTTTAACCAGTCTGACCTCTCGATTCCTCAACTTTTTGATCTCCGACCCAAGAATGCATGTAGGAGCTCGTCTAATTGTTGCATCACGCTCTATTTCCACCTCTTTAAGCAAGCTCGGCTCTACCACCTCCGCGGTCTTGTGCAAACACTTCCTCAAATGTGATACATGGAATACGTCGTGTACTCCACTAAGTTTCTCAGGCAACTCCACCCTATATGCCATCTTCCCAATCCTGTTTTTTACAGGAAACGGCCCTACAAACCTTGGTGCTAATTTCCCCACGGACCCAAAGCGAAAAACATTCTGTAACGGAGATACTTTGATAAAAACCATGTCCCCAATGTCAAACTCAAGATCTGTCCTCCTCTTATCAGCATATGATTTTTGCCTATCTTGTGCTGCTTTCATCCTCCTTCGAATCAACTCAATCTTCTCCGAGGTTTCCCTAACCATATCGGGCCCAAGTAGGATTTTATCGGTAGATTCCCACCAACATGTAGGCGAACGGCAAGGCCTTCCATAAAGAGCTTCGAAAGGTGCCATGCCAATACTAGACTGAAAGCTATTATTATATGCGAATTCTACTAACGGAAGGTGCTCTTCCCATGTACCCCCAAAGTCTAGGATACAAAGCCTTAAAAGATCCTCTAGAATGCGATTCACCCTCTCGGTCTGGCCGTCTGTCTGAGGATGATATGCGGTGCTCAAACATAGCTGAGTCCCTACCACCTCTTGTAAACTCTTCCAAAATTCGCTAGTAAAGATGGGGTCACGGTCGCTTACTATACTAGGAATACCGTGCAAACGAACTATCTCCTTAATGTATATAGAAGCCAACCACGGAGCAGTCCTCTTACTTTTCACGGGAATAAAATGGGCGCTTTTAGTAAGTCTATCTACTATAACCCAAATCCCCGTGTTACCCTTCCTTGATCTTGGTAATCCATCCACAAAATCCATTGAGATGCTTTCCCATTTCCATAGTGGAACTCCTAATGGGTGAAGCAACCCACCGGGTTTCTTTTGTTCTGCTTTAACTCGTTGGCACACCAAGCATCTAGTGACGTACTCGGCCACATCCTTTTTCATACCGGCCCAAAAGAAAACCCGCTTCATATCTTTGTACATCTTATCCCCGCCGGGATGAATGGTCATTTTTGAGCGATGAGCATCATCAAGAATGGCCTTCCTTAAGTCTTCGTCTTGTGGTACACAAAGTCTATTATCCCTTCGTAACCAACCCTTATCGTCTAGGGTATACCTACGAAGATGGCTTGACGACTCCCCCCCTTTGAGCTTTTCTACTATCTCAACCAACTGTGGGTCGTCTCGCTGTGCCTCACCAACCCGTCCTAGAAGTGTAGGTCTAACCTCCAAGGATGCTAACAGACCGGGTACTAAGTCAACGGAGGGTCTAAAGTCAAACATAGAGATGAATTCTAAGCTTTGTCGTTCAACAAACAATGGACTCAAGGACAACCTTTTCCTACTTAAGGCGTCTGCCACCACGTTACCCTTGCCCGGGGTATATGCTATTTCAAAATCGTAGGAGGCTAAGAATTCCATCCACCGTTGCTGCCTTAAATTCAAATCCTTCTGAGAGAATAAGTATTTTAATGATTTGTGGTCAGTGAACAGTTCGAATTTCTCACCAAGAAGATAGTGACGCCAAGACTTAAGCGCGAAAACAATTGCGGCTAGCTCTAAGTCGTGCGTGGGGTAATTCTTTTCATGAACCCTCAACTGCCTTCCACCATAGGCTATTACTCTTCCCTCTTGCATGAGGACCGCGCCAAGTCCCGTCCCACAAGCATCAGTATAGATGGTAAACGGTTTATTCCCGTCTGGCAGCACTAAGACTGGGGCTGAAGTTAAGGCTCTCTTTAAACGTTGGAACGCATCATTGCAATCTTTGTCCCACGTAAAAACCAGGTTCTTCTTCGTTAACCGTGTTAATGGAGCTGATATTTTTGCGAAGTCTTTGATAAACTTCCTATAATAGCCAGCCAACCCCAAGAAACTTCTTACTTCGGTTGCATTTTTAGGGACCTTCCAATCTTGGATGGCCACTACCTTTGCGGGATCCACTGCTATCCCTTCTTTGGAAACCACGTGCCCTAAGAACCGTACTTCCTTCCTCCAGAAGTGACACTTAGAAAATTTTTCCTTAAGGTTATGTGCTCGAAGGGTTTCCAACACTTCCCTAAGATGTAGGGAGTGCTCTTCTTTATTCTTAGAAAAGACTAAGATGTCATCCACAAAGACTACCACGAATTTGTTAAGGTATTCCCTAAACACCCTACTCATCAAATCAACAAAATATGCAGGGGCGTTTGTCAAACCAAAGGGCATCACTAGCCATTCATAGAATCCGTCAGGAGTCCTAAAAGCAGTCTTATCTATACTATCCTCAGCCACTCTCAGTTGATGAAAGCCAGTGGCTAAGTCCAACTGCGAAAACACTGAGGCGCCAACTAACTGATCAAAGAGATCGTCAATCCTCGGCAGTGGGTGTCGGTTCTTTTTAGTAAGCTTGTTTAGTTCTCTATAGTCCATACAAAGTCTAAGAGACCCATCCGCCTTTGTGGCAAAAACTACTGGAGCACCCCACTCCGATATACTACGTCTTATGAACCCCTTCTCAAGCAACTCCTTTACTTGCTTATTGAGTTCCCTCCTTTCACGAGGAGCCATGTGGCGCACTGGCAAAGATACGGGTTTAGCATTATCCACAAGATAAATTCGAAAGTCTATCTCCCGCTTTGGAGGTAAGCCCTTCACCTCCTCAAACACATCCGGATATTCCCGGACCACTTCCACCGATCGCAGGTTCTCTACAGACGCGTCAAGCGATTCAAGATAACTTAGCATAACGGAATTTATGGGATTACAAAAGATGTCGAGAGCATTACCAAGGCGAGTCACAAGCCTAACTACTCTCCTTTCACAATCAAGAATGGCCCTATTTCTAGACAACCAATCCATTCCTAAAATTAGCCCATAGCCCGTGAAGCCCAATACATAAGCATCACATCTAAATTCAACGCTAAGTATAGAGATTTTCAAATCCAAACATATCATGGTCAAATGAGCCGAACCCCCAATTGGATTTGAAACGACCAAGGGATCCTCTACTAAACTGGTGTTCAAGTGCAGTGATTCAACTAATGATGCAGAGATAAACGAATGAGATGCGCCAGAATCGAATAAGGTACGGACAGGATGATCAAACAGAAAAACTAAGCTTTCAACAGAAATTGTTCTACCTCTTTCTTGCAGCGGTGGGGCCGCAATAGCCTGAACTTGCCCCCTTGCCTGCCCTGGTGCCATAAGAGCCTGCACCTGTCCTCCCGAGGTAGACCCTGCCCTCTGCCCCTTCTTTGGACAGTCCTTCACTAAATGTCCCGCATCTCCACAATGAAAACAACCAGTCTTCTTTTTGTTTCTACAATCTTTGCTGAGATGGCCAGGCATCCCACAATTGAAGCATTTCTTCTTCCCTTTGCCATTATTGTTTTTACCACCCTTCTTATTTTGCTGTTGGGGTTTCTTCTGATCCCCTTTCTTTTCAACTGCCTTATCCTCATGCATAAGTGCGATTTCTACTAGCTTTTCAAAGGTGGCTCCCATAGGGATGTGGGTCATAGCCAACCCTTGCAACGGTTCATTCAAGCCTCTAACGAACCTCAAAGCTTTCTTCTCTGGCGTGTTCACCAACTCCAAGCCAAACCTTGCTAACTGATTAAATTTATTGACATATTCCTTTACTGATGAGCTCCCTTGCTTTAGTGCCAGGAATTTTTCCATATTTAAGTTCTCCTCTGCCCTTGAAAGAAACTCTGCCTCAAACCTTCGTCTGAAATCCGCCCATGAATCAACTGGACGTTCCCCGTTAGTGACCTCCCACCAAAACGAGGCCTCTCCCTTCATTAACCAAGCAGCTAAACGGAATTTCCTCCCATCTTCCACTTCAAAGATATCCAACAATTCCTCAGTCTCCTTAAGCCAATCTCTGGCCTCCACAAACGTCTCAGTCCCTTAAAAAGTTTTTCCTCCCATAGCCTTGAATTCCTTGCACGTCTTTGCAAAAGTGTCAACACGAGGAGGAGGAGGAGGAGGAATGGGTGCAACTAGGGGTGGAGGAGTATCCGCTGGGCCTGCAGTGGTGGCCCTAGCCTCCAAGTATCTCCTAAACCACCCTGGAATCGTCACACCTTCTGGGAGATTAAGATCTTCAGCCATGCTGAAACGAAAAAGGAAAGATTCAAAATGGAGAATTCGAAAGATAAAGATAAGGATGTGGCTATTTGGGATTATGTTTTTCATAAAAACTCTCTTTAAATAACATGATTTTTTTTTTTGAAAGCACTTCTTCCAAAAATACTTTAGAGAAAAAAAAAAATTTTCTAAAAATTTTTTTATCTGTTCTGGTAACCTTATGCTCTGATACCACGTGTAACACCCCACGTCCATTAATGTCACTCACAAAGGGAATGCATTAACTTCCATGGAGGTTTTAAGTGAATATAGAACAGTAAAATTACAACAAGACAGATATAAAATAGTACTTGGAAATTCAAAAACTTTATTTCATTGTAGCAGAAGTCAAAACATGTTTGATTACATCATAACACCATATTCAATGTCAAGTACCATATCTATCTTGATAAAACAAGTACATAATCCCATTACATGAATAGCCATTAAAAAGAAAGATAACAAGCTGGACTTTACTTCAGCAGTCCAAGCTTTCCAGAAGATAAGCGATCCAACTAGACTCCACTAGAACTTGGCCCAACCTGCGGACCTGAAGGGAGAAAAAGGATGGAAAAGAGGGGGTCAGACATAAAGTCTGGTGAATATGATAATTCTACAATACTATTACCAAAATAACTGGACTAAGGCATAAGCTGGAAAACAAGAAAATGTCTATGAAGAGCAGATTAAGGACATAGACAATCGCTAAAGGCAACGTTATAGGCGCTCCTAAATACTAAAGGATAAACACTATACTGCACCACACCAGTCACCCTAAAGATTCATCCCACTTAGCTTCACTTAGAAACTTTCCCAATGGCTTTACGTACCCCTAGCTGACTACATAGGTGCCGCCTGCCCCTATCTCCACTAGGTGTACCCTACTTCCCATTATTCGATCGGCTCCCTAACTCGTAGATACCCGTGCTGGCCCCACAGTGGGGTGTATCACTCCCCTAAAGTGGCAACCTGATACAACGGACATGCACGGCTTATACCTACACGATGCAACAACGTCTTACCTACCAGCCCGGGTCCACACACGCATATGAAACCCGTTGGACTTGCGTTGCCACCGCTCCCTGTTTTGGCCTCTTATAGTCAAACCCAGTATGCGTGTCCCGTCCTCGACTTGGGTCGAGCCCACAAAGATACGTTTTGGGATACTGGTTGAAATGGGCCCCCACTATTTACCACAAGCATTCCACTTAAGCTTGTCCCCATTAGTCCATCCCACTTAACCCACTTAGTCATGTTCATTTACATGTGTGTTTGGTTAAGTCTAATCGTATTTCAAATGCCTCTAAAGGCAACCACCAGATTCCTCATGCCACCCAAGGCACCTACTTAACCCCCATGTCCCACCTTACATGATTATCTGGTTAAGTATTTCTTAGTTCATTAAGGCCATAACCTCATAAAGACCTCTCACATTAGACTGGCATTTATGGCAGCTGGATTTTCCGGGCGGGTCCGGGCAGTCTTACACCATAAAAGAGTCTAACCTCGTGTCTTTACAACTGTTATGCTTTAGTTTGGGCCTAGGACCTCTCACATTGGGCCGACATTTGTGACTACTGGATTTGCCGGGCGGGTCCGGGCAGGTTTACATCACAAACGGGTCCAACCTCGTGTCCTAAGCATTGATTATTAATAATAATCCACTTTCCCCCAATTTTAATAATTCCCTACTTGAATTATTAATTACTTCCAATTTTTAACAATGTCCATAATTGACTCAATTATGGACATCCATTCATGGTATGCAAAATCTTACAAAATTGCACCCAATTTATTAATTCCTAATATTACCCCTACCCCACGTTTGAACGTTTATTCGCAAAATATATGTTAGAATCGAATAGCCTAACTCATAGCATAAAAGAGATTATCATAATAACAACATGTATATGTGACCAAATGAATCATAATAAGGGGTGAAACTTGCATATGTCCAACTTGCATAGATTATACATGTCATGGACCTAAAGGTGTCAACTTGTTCAAAATTCACCTAATATAATCTCAATCAATTTTCATAAACTTACATATGAACATGTGTGAATCAACATCATCTAATTTTTTAACAACATGGTTTTATATGGGTACACCTAACTCAATAGGCAAATTCCCATAATCAAGTTTTATTTAATTATAGTTTCAAGTTTATGGGTACACCTAACCTAATAGGCAAATTCCCATAAACAAGATCCATTTAAATTAAGAAAAAAAAAACATAACTTTAAGCATGATCCAACAACATCATGATTTTTCAACATAATATAGCATGATTTATAACATGGCATAGTATGATAGTATAACATAGCTTGACATGATTCTCAACATAGCACGACATAGCATAAGAGAATTTACAACATAGCATGACATAGCATATATAATTTACATCATACGACAACATAATAACATAATAAGAGATCCACAATATATAGAATTTACAATTACAAATCACATCACTTTCTTGTGATCCATTCATAACTGAGTCAAATTAGTTTGTAATAGTCTTGTGAGAATCATCATACTCACCAACAAAAGAAAAGAATTAGAGAAAGAGAGATCTTTTGATTTGATTTGTGTAGATTTAGTTGTAGATGATTAGGCTTCCTCTTCTTAGTTTGTGACGGCTATGCTGAACTCCATGGCAGCAGCATGACGGTAGCTTCTATAATTTTACAAATGATTTAGGTCTAGGGTCTACCCACTTATTTATAGATTTTAGAATTCATTTAGGCCATTAGATTTAACCTAGAAATAACCGCAGCCGTTCAGACAAGATGGGGTTTATCTTGTTGACTCAGCAATGAGTCAGAAGTGACTCAGCAAACACTCAGCATATTAATAAACTTCTATTCATGTCATAAATATATATATATATTTTCTACAATGTACATATTAGATACATCCCCCTTTACTTATTATTGTTTTTATATACATATTAGATACATCCCCTCTCTCACACACTTATTAATATTTTTATATTCATATTAGATACATCCCCTCTCTTACACACTTATTAATATTTTTATATTCATATTAGATACATCCCCTCTCTTACACACTTATTAATATTTTTATATTCATATTAGATACATCCCCTCTCTTACACACTTATTAATATTTTAGCAACTTTAGTGTTAATAGAAAATTCGGGGTGTTACAACACGGGTGTTGGGATGAAATTTGAAGTTCACTCATCCTGATTGATTAAATATGTCGATCGATGGATTGACAGGCTATTATAAGCGTTAGATATCTATATTTGATGCTTATACAGTGTAGTGCACTTTGGTTGATGGTTGATTATTTTTCAATGCTATTATATACATGTGTTGTATGAAAATCCATATAATTAATTTTATATGGTGATTGATTGGGCCTCATTCCAATTTAGGAAATAAAGAATATTAGAAAATAAAGGTTCATGTGTTGACTGTACTCATCCGTTGAGATTAGTCATGTGTTGAACGAAATAATTTAACAAAAATTGTCACACATGGACAGTACTCATTCGTTGAGATTAGTCGTGTGTCGACAAAAATAAATATTCATTTGTTGAATAGAATATTTGAAAATAGAAATATATGAAGCCGTGTTGGTTAGATTGACGCCATTTTGACGTGAACAATATTTATATCGATTTTATTCATTTTAAAATGCATATTGAAAAGTGATTTCGAAAACGCATATTTTGAAATGAAATCGAAATGAATTGAATATATAATGAAATCGAAATGAATTGAATATATAATGAAATCGAAATGAATTGAATATATAACGATTTCGAAATGAATTGAATATATAATGAAATCGAAATGAATTGAATGTATAACGATTTCGAAATGAATTGAATGTATAACGATTTCGAAATGAATTGAATATAAAACGATTTAGAAATGAATTGAATATATAATGAATTCGAATTGAATGGAAAACGAATTTGATTTCAATTGAATAGCAAACGAAACGAATTCGAATTTAATTGAATAGATAACGAATTTGAATTGAATTGAATATAAAACCAATTCGAATTGAATTGCAAACGAATTCGAATTGAATTGGAAACAAATTGAAATGAATTCAAATTGAATTGAAATTTGAATTGAATAGAAATGAATTTTAAAACGAATTTATAAAGAAGAATTCAATTTTGATTTGAATTGAAATGGAAGTTGAAATTGCTTTTGAAACGAATTTAAAGCTATTTATATAATTCGTTTTAAATAGAAATCGAAGATATATATATTATATATATAATATAATGGCCTGAATAGAACGCGCCGCGCCGCGGCAGTTCGCGAATTTCGACCATTTATTTCAAACAGACATTACGGAAGATCCGACCGTCGGATTCTCCTAAAACTGGAACCGTTGGGTTCGTATCGAAAAGAGCTTTCTAACGAATATTAGAAATTTGAAATCTAACGGTTGGATTTGGAGATACGTCCAAATCAAATTTGAAAAAGGTCGCTGTAAGTGCAGTTCGATGGCCGTTGATGGAAATCGACTGTACGGGCCTTGATAAAATTGTTAAAAATAGTAATAATTTGTGTAAAATCATAAGAAATGATTTGTGGAGAATTGGGATGAAAAACTCCATATTTGAAAAGATAAAAATAGATTTTTATCGAAATGAACTAGTTTTGAACTAGAATTATAATTCTATTTATTTTTAAATAAATAAATTGAATTTGAAAAGGGTTTTAAAAATAACCAGAATTTCCAATGATTGCATTGGAGTGGATTTGAATCGAAATTGTCTTCGGAATATTTCGATGTTGGAATTCGTGATTATACAGATGTTGTTATGGAAATTTGAAAGATATATAATTATATCGTTATTTCCAATACGGCATTTGTTAATCGTAGAATTTGATATTGAATATAAGCCGATATATTTTCTATTCAGAGTCTTGTATTGAATATCAAATGTGATTTGGGTTTGTCGTGAATGGTGTCTTCACTAACACTGTCCTTGAACCCAGTTGAGAAAAGATTAAATCTTTTTATTTAGATTTAATGAAGTGTACCAATTAAATAATATTTAATTGGAATTGAATTGATATTGATTTTTGGGTTTATCGTGGACAGTGTTTTAAATAACACTCGTTCTTTAACCCGATAATTAATGAATGTGATTTTGGGTTTATCGTGGACAGTGTTTTAAATAACACTCGTTCTTCAACCCGATAATTAATGAATGTGATTTTGGGTTTATCGTGAACTGTGTTTTAAATGACACTGATTCTTTAACCCAGTTAAAGATTAAAACTAAGTGGAGTTTTAATGAATCTTTAATTAGATTGAAATGATCGAGAATGGAGTATCACCAGTTTTGCTCCAGGCGATAGTTAAATCTTTAATTAGATTTTGAACGTGAAATGGTAATTGAATTTACCGATAACACTGTGGTGTTAGATATGAAGTATTACCAGTTTTACTTCATGGGATGAATAAATTGGGATTGGGGAATTAAAACAAATGATTACTTCGGTAAGTTTCGTTAATCCCGACTAGTTGAATCGAAATTCAAAAGATGATTAAAGAATAAATTCAAAGAATTTATCTTTGATAACATTAATGGGAACCTTTCCCTATGAATGTGAAATTTAGAAACTAACTGTCGGTTAGCCAAGCAGAATGGTTTTCTGGATATTGATCTGATGTTGGTTTCGGCCTTCGGGGTTAATATTTGGGGAATTATTCTCTTGATTAATTTACGGTTAGTGACTGATAAATTGGAATGAGGCGTATGTTGTGTTTGTGTAACACTTATTTAAAATATACGCGAGTTATTCGGAAAGACCGGGTTTATCCCATTCTGAATAACTGATACGACGATAAGTCGAAGATGAAGACGATGGTCGAAGACCGTAGGTCTTCACGTCGTTTGGGTGATTACTGATGATCTTGATTGGGCTGTACACCCAAGAAGATGGAAACAGTTGGGATCGTCCAGACGTACTTGGAGATCGATGGATATGCGGGGTACTAGATGCCTCCGGTTTCGTTCAGACCCAGAACGGACTTGTAAAATGGACTGTGTGTCTGACATTGGATTTTAGTCCGTGTGATTGATCTCTATTAAATATATATCTGTTTGGCGGCGGAGAATTTATTCTCTTGCTTAACGCCCTTCTCTGAGACGTACGAGCTCAGGGGTTATATATTGATGGGTATCAAACACATGGAGTGAATTGCCTGTGTGGCATGCCTAAGTGGCAATTGATTAAGGCTTCTGTTGAAAAGCAAAGTCTTGTGGTGATGATCAAAGCACGGCCTTTGTGGCGTAGCTTTGTGTAACGTTTACTTCGCGAGTTTCGCACCCCGGTTGTGAACCAGAAACGGGAGGAAGGACCTCAGGGAGGACATGCGTTTCTTCCTAGCTAGGGTGGTGTCAGTGACCTACCAGCCCTGACATTTATATACTTTTCACCTGTGTGGTTGTTGCTGTTGCGAGGCGCCTCGGTTTGATCGGACGATCCGGGTCCGATGGAGTCATTCGTTGGCTCGTTTACGCCCCAAAGGGCGGGGAAACGCAGTGTTCAGGATTTAAGTTTAATCCACATCGGTGGACCGGCCCTGTCGCTCCTAGGGTCACTCGAGCTCTGATCCTGAGACTCGGGCTAGGCAATCTCGAATCGGTTGAGGACTATCTTTTGCCTCGGTTCACAGACGGAAATCCAATTTCCAAATACATGACTTTGCGATTTTGATTGCATAACCTATATATGGCGACATAGTGATATGGGGCATTCATGCCGCCTATGATTGATACTTATGATTTGAAGTTGTTTTATACGCTATACACTTATAATAGTATCAAATGATTTCTTTTAAACGTATCAAGTATTCTTGGCTATTATAAGGTAAAAACCCTATCCCCCGGCTTGCGTTGCATTATGTGATAGGACCTGGGTCTTATAATAGCTTCATTTTTCTTTTTTTAGCATTGCGCTGTTGTTTTATGCACTGGTATTCTTGGGAGGAAACCCGTTCCGTGTTATACGGCGTGGTCCCTTGATTTACCTAACTTTAAAATAAAGATTTATAACTGTTTTAGTTCTCGCACCAGTCCCAAGACTGACCTGGAGTTTATTGTTTTGACCTAAACTCTGGGTGCCCCTATTTTGACACGGGCAGCTAGTAGTTTTGGTTTTGCAGATTTATATTCACAGGATCCTGGTTTACAGCTGGAACGATATCCGGAAAGCTTTGTATCCGTATATCTCTTCTAGTTGTGTATTGTATTATTTTCCGCTGTGATGTATTTAAATGTAATTTAAATATCTGATATTTCTGTGTAATATTCATTTATACTCTGAATATTCTTGTAATCTGATGCATTGTTATAATATACAATGAAATGTTCTCCCGTCTGCGTTCTGTTGTGGCTTGTTCTCGAACTATCCGACACTTTCCTTTACAGGGAAGTTACGGGTTTTTACATGCTGCCTGCCCGATTTCTGTCATTTACCGGATGTGAGGCTAGAAGCTACGCTTTATCATCACACCAGATCCACTTTGAATGCCACATTGTCAAATCCATCAAATCACCAATTGACGTCCTCAACCATACATTATGTGTTAGCTAAAAGAAGTTTCCTTCTCTGCTTCCACTCTTGGTACGGTTGGAGAAATCAATATACGTGATCGTCTGGAAATACTCTGTCAGACATCCGTCCATACAAGTCATCCAGGAACATGATGAACCGAAGGCACTATTCTGTAAACAGGATAGCCCTTGCATAACCCCGTCTTCAATTTCCTTTGGCATATATGATTCACAACGCTTATGCCAATACAGAGTGGTTCTTTGGATAATAATCCAACCGGTCTCTCCATATTAACAACGTTAAAATGGTCAAAACTTCGATAGTCTGTGATTTAACTATCGAAGAAAAACAGGTGTGCAACCAACGATATTATTTCCAAATGGAAATTTATATCGATCAAACATCATTCAACATTTATCTCTTTATTTCATTAATTTACTTATCTTCTGTTTCCCTATATTCAATATTTCTTATTTTCTAAATTTAGAAAATATATGTTATTACCATTGGAAAACATTTCCATTTCCTGTTTTCTATATCAGAAAACATTTCTGGTTCTTAGTTGGAAAACATTTCCAAAACTCCTTCATTGGACTTAGACAGATGTTTAAACAAACCATCGCTATGCCAACTCAAACCATCATACTTATTCACTTAACCATCCTTTACTGCCGAACCTTAACCATTCCTTAGTTAAAAATGAAGTCAATCAAGTTGGGGTAATACTACCTCTCAGACCTTAACTGAACAATGTTTCTAACCTTGAAATAGACAAAGTTCACCCTTCTAATTCTTTAACAAACTTCCTTACGTAACTCTCTTTCAAATCTTTTCTATTTGATAATTCTTTCCTTCAATAAGGTATATTCGATAACTCTATTCAATTTATTCTATTCACTTAACTCTTTTGATTTAACTTTAACTCTATTCACTTAACTCCTATCGAATAAACTATATTCGATAACTCTTTTAATTCTATTTGAATAAACTATATATTCGATTAACTCCATTTTTCTATTCGAATAAACTATATTCGATTAACTCATTTGCTTTAACTCTAATCGATTAAACTAACATCGATTAAATCCTTTCGATTAAACTAACATCGATTAACTCCTTTTACTTTCTATTCGAATAAACTATATTCGATTAACTCATTTGTTTTAACTCTAATCGATTAAACAAACATCGATTAACTCCTTTCGATTAAACTAACATCGATTAACTCCTTTTACTTTCTATTCGAATAAACTATATTCGATTAACTCATTTGCTTTAACTCTAATCGATTAAACTAACATCGATTAACTCCTTTCGATTAAACTAACATCGATTAACTCCTTTTAACTTGATTAAACTAACATCGATTAACTCCATTTCACTCGATTAAACTATTCATTTATAAAGATTTACTTTTAGTAACGGTTCTTCACTTTACACATGATTTCCCTTTTTTAATTCTATTCGTAAATGGTTTTACAAATATCCCCTATTCAATCTCATTTGTAAATGGTTTACAAACATTTCTCTTTCTGATTGATTTGTAAATGGTTTACAAACCTGCCTCGTTCTAATCTATTTGCTAATGGTTTTACACTATTTCTTTTTCAATCCTATTTGTAAATGGTTTACAAATATTTCCTTGTATATCTTTATTTATTCTACTCTAGTTATTTCCTTTTTTTCCTATTCTATTCGTTTTATCAACATTTTTTCCTTTTTTAAAACTCTATTCGTTTTATAAACATTTCCCCTTTTATTTACTTTCGAAATATTTCCTTTTATAAAATCTATTGATTTTATAAAATCCCTTTATTTCAATATACACTGAAAAAATTCTTTTTACATCCCAGGGTCTTTTATGATATTTAAAATATCGAATAACAAGGATCAATATCATTCCAACACACATAATCCATAACAGATTATATAACACATCATATATCACAATATATGAAAAGCAGTAAAATAAATGTTGAGGAATCCAGTCGGATTCCTCCAACCTGTTTCCCTGCATCCACAGATGTTACACAATAAAATCAACATCACTTTCAGTTCCATATGATATATTATGTTAAACAGAATCAATATATAAATTCAACTAACTGACTAGCAATTCAATCAAACAATCAACACACAGTCAATCGGCTAATATTTAACAGTTCTAAAAATACAACATGAAATTATAAACTGATCAGAGTTAGTGAGATTTACTCACATTGGACTATCATCGTTAATAACGATAATTGTCATTGATTCAGATGGACAATTTATTTCACTATAAATTGTAACGAACCCCAATCCACTCCCAGTCAGTTCCAGTGCGTAGTGTCCGTCCATACGATCCTGTCGGATCTTGTTTCGCTGAATTCTGATAGTATATGAGGAAGTTATCATCATTTGAATTTAATACACTATTTATAATAGAATTTGACTTTGATTTATACCATGGGATTTACCAAAACACTTGGCCCATCTCCATCCACACAAGCCCATCAGCCAACCTCTTCTTCCCCATCGAAAGAACAGACCACGCTCCTCCTTATTTTGCCATTGCCGAACTTCCCCTTGTCTCTCTTTCATCATAACTAAATAGATTAAACAAAAATTTCCAAAATTCCCCTCTCCTCAATCTCTTCCTCCCTATATTCTTATTGTCGAACTCGAGTTCAACATCTCAGGTCCGTCGTTGGGTCTCCAAGCTGCTCTACAGTACATCGCATGACCTGAAAGTATGTCGAACTCCCTCAAACTTTGGCAACAGCGGCTAATCGAAGCGATAAACCCGAATACGAACGCAAATCGATGTACTGCTTCCCCCATTTCACAAAACGTTGAACCCTAACTCAAAGGAACTCACGTTGTAAATCATACAGCGAACAAAAACCCAAATCGAGTTCGACAAAAACCATATCGAGCAGAAGAAAAACACTTGGTGATTTCAACTAGACATATATTATGATGTATAGATTTCGCATTGAATTGTTTTGATTTTTCAAAACTTGTTTGCTGAAAAGATTTTGAAGAAGGGTGTCGGCGGATTATCTTTGACCAGAGGATGAATGAGTTAGGTTAAGGGTATGGTGAGGGGATTATATAGGAAAAAAAATATTTTTATTGATTATTATACTTTATTTTAAGCGAACGCTGTTTGTATTTACTGTCAAAAATTCCTATAATCACGTACGATACACAAAAATCATGAAATTGGCCATACACCTTCAGTTCGACATCCTCGACCCAACAAAACTGGTTTCTCAAATTCCGAATCCGTTTGCTCACACAGCGTATTTTTAAAGGTCAATTTATCGACTGTATTTCACATTAAAATCCCGTACGGCCACATACTGACTTCAAAAATCATGGAAATTGAAATCTAACAATAATTTAATATTGCGGATCCAACAAAATTAGTTTCGTTGAATTTCGACTTCGTTTGCAAAAGTGGCTATTTTTAAAGCTCTAAATGACCCATTTAAATATATAAATATATTTAAATTAAATTAAATATAAATAAATTTATATTATAGTATATACTCATGGTGGAATACCATACAGCTCTAGAATATTCCTATATGAATTTCTAACTTGATATTCACTTCTGGGTCAACCCGATATTCGATTTATATTGAAATTCCTTTTAAAAATATAAAAATTCCTTTATAAATTATAAAGGAATTCCACAGCGACTTTTCTAAATTTTGATTTGGACGTAAATCAAAATCTACACGACGAAATCCCGATTTTTCTCTTCCACTAGAAGGATATACTCCACCAGCTCCACACGTTTCTTGTTTCATAGAAATCCGGCTTAAAACGAATCTTGTACATTCAGTTGAAGTTCGAATCGCCAATTTACGAACTGCATCGCCATTTCAAGCTCGATTTTAATTATTTTATAATTCTATGTTCAAACTATCGTTTATATAATATATTCGTTATTCAAATTCAATTCCAAGATGAATTAAATATCATAGATTATCTGGTTCACACCATATCGTCATTTCAACCAATTCTGATTATTTCAGAATTAAATATATTATTTAATTTATTATTTTAATAAAATATTCTCCATTATTTAATTCCACGACCATTTAATTCACTATATCACTATTTATATAATTAAATAGATTAATTATAATACCTCTGCCAATGCGGGTCATTACAATCTTCCCCACTTAAAAAAAAATTCATCCTCGAAATTGCTAAGGTAGAGAACGACCCTACTAACTGGTTAGAACTCATTTGTTCACCTCTTTAACTCCAGTCTCAACTGGACAAATTTAATTTCAATTAAAATTTTATTTAATTCTTATCAACGAAAATTTTCAAAAATCCTGAAAATTTTCTAATGCCATAACTCTTCGAAAAATTTCGCCAGCACATCCTTTGTACTGGTCAAGATGTCAAATCCCAACTCGCCTCTCTGGGCCATCTCCAACCCAAAAGAAAATCAAACAGCCAAGCGGCTTGCCAATTCGGCTCATAAATCTTATATCCAATAGAAATATAAACTTGTACCTTTTATCGGCATATCATTATATCCTTTCCACCTGTTATCAATTCAGCAGATACAAGGGTCATCCCAATCAAATCCCAATCTGCTTTTATCCACGACACAACCATTTGCTTATATCCGAGCCAAATATCATTTCAACTCGAGTTTCTTCTCGATTCCCAACTCTTAACTTGATTATCACATTACACTTCATATTTGAATCTCACAATCCAATTTGTCTTGATATCATTCTAATTCAACCTCATTTACCACTTTACTGGCTTTACTTTAATTCAATTTTGCTTTCACAAATTTCTGTTAAATTTGTTTTTAATTCAAACAGTCTTTCCCTGGGAGTTTTTAAATAGTTTACTCTTTCCTGCGCTGCTGTGTTCCTTAATTAATATTCCAATAGTCGAATCACTTCTCTATTTCTTTATCAATATTTGTTAACCAAATATTTTCAATAACCATATTTGCCTTTTATGTTATTTGGAAAACATTTCCGAATATCGCCTTCCTTTATTTTCAAAACTTTAGAAAATATATGCTATTTATAATTGGAAAATATTCCAATTACTTATCTCTTTTCTGATCTCGATTATTTCTATATTTAGGAAATATTCTATTCTATTTCCAAGCTTACACTTATTTGGGTTAAAACGGATGTTGTGTAAAACATCGTTACGACAACCCAAATATTATATCCAACTAACTCTTATTCAACATTGATCTTCGAGCCTGAAATCTTACTATTTATTTGTGAATAATGAAATCAATCAAGTTGGGGTATAACTACCTCTCAGACCTTGACTGAATAACATTTATAACGTCGAAACAGATATGACTATTTACTCGAATAATCAATACCATACAACTACTTATTCACTTTTAAACACGCATACACTTCCTCTTTCTATTCTTACTAGATTTTATACTTAGTCTTCCTTTTTGATTTTACTATTCTATTTCTAAGTTCATTTCCTTATCAACTTCTATATATATATATCGATACGTTGATTTCTAACTATCAAATTATCTTAAAAATATTCTAACTCCTTAAATTCCCGGAAAAATTCGCCATAACCTCCTTTGTACTAGGAGCATCGGGATATTTCAAATAGCCTCCCATGGCCCTCACCAATCCAAAAGAAAACGAAAAAGCCAAGCGGCTAGCCGATACGGCGCATAAAATCTCATATATGCATTAAATACATACCTTTTCGTCGAGCATTCTATTTATATACCTTCATACCTTATCCATACCTATCTCATGTATATTTGTACATGCCCAATCTATTTTAACTATACCTGATCGTTTTAACTCAATTCGTTAATTAATTTGTTAATTAACTGTAACAACCCGAAAATCTAGGCCAATTTAAAATTTTTATTTTGGCAATTTTAGCGAATTTTGATTATTTAAAATGAATTATTCTAAATAAAAACGACGAAAGATTTATTTTGAATAGAATTCGAATGTATATATTATATAGATCGTCGTTAGAATATAAATAATTATTTATATATATAAAAGGAATTGAAAATGGCGCGGTAGTTCGATAATTCGATTTCAAACTTCAATTGAATGTACCGGGTGCAAAATAAACCGGATTTTAGCGAAACCAAAAACATTAGGATCTAATTTAGAATATCTTTCCAACGAATCTTAAAAATCAAATTTTCATAGCGGGAATCAAAAGATATGTCCAGTTGAAAATTCTGAATAGTCGCTATGGAATTCAGGCCCTTAAAAATGGGAATCTTGCAAACGACCTCGTATTTCAACGAAACCACTTTTGTTGGATCCGTGATGTCAAATTATTGCTAGGTTTCAAATTTCATAATTTTTCGAATTAATATGTGAGCGTGGCAAAGGGAAATGCGTTTGACCAGTTTTAGTTGATTTTAATTGACTGGAAAATGGCCATTTTTCAAACGGTCTCAGAATTCAACGAAACTAGTTTTGTTAGGACCGTATCGTCAATACGAAGCTAGAAAATATTTTTGTGGAATTTTTCGAGTTAATATGTGACCCCAGTAAATTGAAATGTACGTTTAAAATTCAATATAAGGATTTAAATGTTAATTTGAACGAAAACTGATCGAAACAGTCGAGTTGGCTTACCAGACCTATCCCATTGTGTTCAGAATGGGGGTATTTAGCTGGGGACGACAGTCGTTGGATTTGAATTGGAGTTTGTATCGATAAACAAACAATTTTCGAATAAAATAATAATATTATATATATTATAAAACCTAGAAACCATTCAACCCTAGTCAAACCTATTGCGTGGTCAACCGTTCAAAGAAATGCCCGCCACCCTCCCAAAAAGAAAGGCCGATATCGCTCTAAAATTCGCGCCTCCCTTTCTCACAATTCGCTCCATTATTTACGAAGCTTCCTGAAGGAAATCGAAGCCCTCCTTGAGCTCGATGGCACCTCCGGTGGAGATCGAATTTGGTGAGGCAGCTTTCTCGATTTTGGTGCTGGAAGTCGGCGACTTCGAAGTGGGATTGCGGCGCGATGAAGGCTGCGAGCTCCGCCTGGTTGGCGGCGTCAGAGCAGTGATCGACGGCGAGCAGGGAGGTGGGTCCCGATCTACCTCCGGCCAACCGAGGAAGCCGCGAGGACGTCTTGTTTCCGGCGAACCCTAGACCTAAAGCTTGATGGAGAAACTGTATGAATTCGACAGTGAAGACACAGTGTAATTTTTATATACCATATAATTAGTTTATTTATGTAATCATCTATAAAAGTATATATATATATATAAATATATTGTTTAAATTCAGTTTTAGAAATAAAAAAAAAGATATGATTTTAGTTCATAGAAATATATATATACATTAGTGTTGAAAAGCATATATACATTTGTTTTGAAAAATATATATGCATTAGTTTTGAAAAACGTATACACATTAGTCATAAAATATATATATATATATATATATACATGAGTTTTGAAAATAAAATTAGAACTATTTTTGAAAATAAAGGAAGAATTGATTTTAAAAATATAGAAGCAGAATTGTTTTTAAAAATAGAAATATCACATTTTTAAAATATAAACATAGTATAAGAATGGGATTATATATATATATATATATATATAGCGTTAGAATAAAATTGTGATTTTTATACACATGATAGCAAAGTAAAAATTCGATTTTTATATATTGAATAGTAAAGTAAAAATTCGATTTTTATATATTGAATAGTAAAGAAAAAATTCGATATATTGAATAGTAAAGTAAAAATTCGATTTTTATATATTGAATAGCAAAGTAAAAATTCGATTTTTATATATTGAATAGCAAAGTAAAAATTCGATTTTTATATATTGAATAGCAAAGTAAAAATTCGATTTTTATATATTGAATAGCAAAGTAAAAATTCGATTTTTATATATTGAATAGCAAAGTAAAAATTCGATTTTTATATATTGAATAGCGAAGTAAAAATTCGATTTTTATATATTGAATAGTAAAGTAAAAATTCGATTTTTATATATTGAATAGCGAAGTAAAAATTCGATTTTTATATATTGAATAGCAAAGTAAAAATTCGATTTTTATATATTGAATAGTGAAGTAAAAATTCGATTTTAACATATGTAGAGAATACGGGCAACGAAGATGACAAAAAGGCGAGGACGACGAAGACTTCTGCAAAAGAAGAGTCGAGATGGTTGGATAGCTATCGGTGAGAACTTCTCACTCAAATTTCCTTTTTCTAGTTATATATATATATTAGGATGCAGACGGTGCTTAGTAGCACCCGACGCCCGTCATCCACAGACCATGGATGGCTTGTTTGTTAAATTGTTTAGATGTGTAGTTGGTTAGTTTATTTGGTTTGAATTGAATTGTTTGGTGAAATGAATCGATTTGATTGATGTGTGAATGGCGTGGGCATTCACTAGACCGGGGATAAGGCTAGGCCTCGTCCCGTTTCTAGTATCGTGCTGTTGTGCCACCGAAATTTTCTAAAATAAGTTAGAGAAATAAAGAAATCATTTTATTTAATAAATGAACTGAATAGAATATTTTCATAGGTTGAATAAAATGTTTTATCGTTAAAAATATAATTTTTAACGTGAAAGTGAATAAATAAATATTTATAAACCAATCGGCCGATTTGTTTATATACACTGATTTGACTGATATTGATTGGGTCGATAAATTTTACACATCGCCCAACTGCACAACTAAAATCTGTGATTGATTGTTTGAAACCCCACACGGGTGTTGGGATGAAATTTGGAGTTCACTCATCCTGATTGATTAAATATGTCGATCGATTGATTGACAGGCTGTTATAAGCGTTAGATATCTATATTTGATGCTTATACAGTGTAGTGCACTTTGGTTGATGGTTGATTATTTTTCAATGCTATTATATACGTGTGATGTATGAAAATCCATATAATTAACATTATATGGTGATTGATTGGGCCTCCTTCCAATTTAGAAAATAAAGAATAATATAAAATAAAGGTTCATGTGTTGACAGTACTCATCCGTTGAGATTAGTCATGTGTTGAATGAAATATTTTAATAACAAAATTTACATCTTTGTCAATATAAAATAAAGGTTCATGTGTTGACAGTACTCATCCGTTGAGATTAGTCATGTGTTGAACGAAATATTTTAATAATAAAATTTACATCTTTATCAATATAAAATAAAGGTTCATGTGTTGACAGTACTCATCCGTTGAGATTAGTCATGTGTTGAACGAAATATTTTAATAATAAAATTTACATCTTTATCAATATAAAATAAAGGTTCATGTGTTGAAAGTACTCATCCGTTGAGATTAGTCATGTGTTGAACGAAATATTTTAATAATAGAAATATTTGAAATAGAAATATTTGAAAAGGAAATATTTGAAAAAGAAATATTTGAAATAGAATATTTGAAAATAGAAATATATGAAGCCGTGTTGATTAGATTGACGCCATTTTGACGTGAACGATATTTATATCGATTTTATTCATTTTAAAATGAATATTGAAAAGTGATTTCGAAATCGAATATTTTGAAATGAAATTTGAATTAAATTGAATAGAAAACAAATTCGAATTGAATATATAACGAATTTGATTTCAATTGAATATATAACGAATTTGATTTCAATTGAATATATAACGAATTTGAATTGAATAGAAAATGAATTGAATTTGATTTGATTAGAAAATGAATTGAATTTGATTTGATTAGAAAATGAATTGAATTTGATTTGATTAGAAAATGAATTGAATTTGAATTGATTATAAAATGAATTGAATTGAATAGAAAATGAATTTGAATCGAATTAAAATCGATTTGAATTAAAATCAAATAGAAATGTAAGTAAAAAGGATTTATAATAGAAAATTCAATTTCGACCATTAACTTCGAACGGATATTACGGGAGATCCGACCGTCGGATTCTCCTAAAACCGGAACCGTGGGGTTCGTATAGAAAAGAGCTTTCTAACGAATATTAGAAATTTGAAATCTAACGGTTGGATTTGGAGATACGTCCAAATCAAATTTGGAAAAGGTCGTTGTAAGTGCAGTTCGATGGCCGTTGATGGAAATCGACTGTACGGGCCTTGATAAAATTATTAAAAATAGTAATAATTCGTGTAAAATCATAAGAAATGATTTGGGAAAAATTGGGATGAAAAACTCCATATTTGAAAAGATAAAAATAGATTTTTATCGAAATGAACTAGTTTTGAACTAAAATTAAAACCCAATTATTTTTAAATAAATAAATTAGATTTAAAAAGGGGTTTTAAAGAATCGGAATTTCTAATATATTTGATTGGAAATGAATTAAAATTCATTTGTGGGTTTATCGTGAACGGTGTTTTAAATAACACTAGTTCTTTAACCCGATAATAAATAGAACGTGATTTGGGTTTATCGTGAACTGTGTTTTAAATGACATTAGTTCTTTAACCCAGTAAAAGGAGTTTTAATGAATCTGCAATTAGATTGAAATGTGAATTGATAATTTAAATTGTCAAATTTGGAAAGTGAGCGAGAATGGAGTATCACCAGTTTTGCTCCAAAGCGATAGTTAAATCTTTAATTAGATTTGAACGTAAAATGGTAATTGAATTTACCGATAACACCGTGGTGTTAGATATGGAGTATTACCAGTTTTGCTTTATGGGATGAATAGGTTGGGATTGGGAAATAAAATAAATAATTACTTCGGTGTGGTTTGCTAATCTCGACTAGTTTGAAAAACCATAATTTGGTTTGAAATGACATCCAAAGGAAGATTAAAGGATAAATTTTAAAGAATTTATCTTGGATAAAATTAATGGTAACCTTTCCCTAAGAATTGAAATTTAGAAACTAGCTGTAGGTTAGCTAAGAAGAATGGTTTCTTGGGTATTGATCTGATGTTGGTTTCGGCCTTCGGGTTAATATTTAAAAATTGTTCTCTTGTTGATTTACGGTTAGTAGCTGCTGAATTGGAATGAGGCGTATGTTGTGTTTGTGTAACATTCGTTTTTAATATACGCGGGTTGTTCGGAAAGGCCGGGTTTATACCCATTCTGAATAACCGTTTCGACGATATGTCGAAGATGAAGACGGTGGTCGAAGACCGGAAGTCTTCACATCGTTTGGGTGATTACTGATGATCTTGATTGGGTTGTACACCCAAGATGAGGGAATCGGTTGGTGGTCGTCCAGACGTACTTGGAGATGGATGGATATGCGAGGAAAGTGCCTCCGGTTTCGTTCAGACATAGAACGGACTTGTAAATGGATGGTGTGTCTGACATTGTATTCCTATATATTGTATTCGTTGATCTCTGCTAAATATATATCTGTTTGGCGGCGGAGAATTTATTCTCTTGCTTAACGCCCTTCTCTGAGACATACGAGCTCAGAGGTTATATATTGGCAGAAATCAGTGGTACGATATGGTTTGATAGTGTGGCATGCTGAGATGCAGTGATCCAGACTTTTGTTGAAAAGCAAAGTTTGGTGGTTGATGATCAAAGCGCAGCTTTAATATAGCATGGCTTTGTGTATAGCGTTGATTCGCGAGCCTCACATCCCGGTATGGTGGTAAACTGATGGTTTGATCAGTATGCTTTTTAGTGGATGGGCACCTTAGTGGTGTCGTGGATTCGGTCGACCGAGATGAGCTTAGTGCTCAGGGATATATAGAGTAGGCAGTGTTTTCTCTCGCTGGGACGTAAGCCGCGGTGGTACTCTGGTCCCAAATGTGCGGATGTGCAGACAGTGTTTTCTCTTGTTGGGACGTAAGCCGTGGGGAATTGCATTACGCGATCGATCTTTCGAATCAGGAGCCACCATGATGGAAATCCAATTTCCAATACGTGTAATTCGGTTTTATTTGTAGAGCCTAGTATGGCGACATAGTGGGATGGGGCACTTATGCCGTCTATGATTGATACTTATGATTTGAAGATATTTTATACAATATGCACTTATAATAGTATCAAATGATTTGTTTTAAACGTATCAAGCATTCTTGGTTATTATAAGGTAAAAACCCTATCCTCCGGCTTGCGTTGCATTGTGTGATGGGACCTGGGTCTTATAATAGCTTCATTTTTCTTTATTTAGCATTGCGCTGTTGTTTTATGCACTGGTGTACAGGGGAGGAAACCCGTTCCGTGTTATACGGCGTGGTCCCTTGATTTACCTTACTTTGAAAATAAAGATAAATACCTGTTTTAGTTCTCACACCAGTCACATGACTGACCTGGAGTTTATTGTTTTAACCTAAACTCTGGGTGCCCTTATTTTCGACACGGGCAGCTAGTAGTTTTGGTTTTGCAGATTTATATTCACAGGATCCTGGTTTACAGCTGGAATGATATCCGGAAAGCTTTGTATCCGTATATCTCTTCTAGTTGTGTATTGTATTATTTTCCGCTGCGATGTATTTAAATGTAATTTAAATCGCTGATATTTCGGTGTAATATTCATTTATACTCTGTATATTCTTGTAATCTGTTGCATTGTTGTAATATACTATGAAATGTTCTTCCGTCTGCGTTCTGTTGTGGCTTGTTCTCGAACTATCCGCGCTTTCCTCACCGGGGAAGTTACGGGTTTTCACAGTTGGTATCAGAGCTTTGGTTTACAAAGCTCAGAGAACAAGACACATTAGAACCATACGGGAGAATTCATCAGAAATTTGATTAGTAATATCCAACGAGAATGACTCGTTAGAGATAGGATCAGTAGTATCCTAGAACGAGTGTGAAGAGTAGTGTTTTTGATAAATAAAAGTGAAAACAAATTTTTGTTTTGAAAATTTAAATCAATTATTCGTATTTGATTATCTATTTATATTGAGTTGGACAGTCCAGTATATAAAGATTTTGCGTATACGTCTGATCCACGTGTATTTGAAATTTTAATATACTGGATAAATATAGAATTACACTCAAATCGCCCGGAGATGATTTTGATGATGGAGCTCCATCATTAGAATTAATGTTCGAGTGACGAAAGTGAGATTTCTATATATTTCTTATTGACTGGTGTGAGAACCAAAATTAGATAGGGCTTATTGTTGTGATTTGGCATCAAAAATCTGATTTTGACTATGTATCAAAGTTATGAATTTCAAAATCTAATCAACTAATTGATTGATGGTTGTGTTGTTGATTATTGGTTGAATTATTAAAATTTGTATTATATAGCCAATTTGATCAAATATTGACTTGTATTGAAAATTAGTCGCATTTGCTTGCATATACATGTACTTACCTTGAACAGGTCATAACAAAGAGGCTAGAGCAGAAGAATAAAATTGTTTGCCCGACAAATAGGTACATGTTTACTATAATTTACTGTTTTGTTTGGGTGATGATGATTTTATGAGCCTATTGGCTAGCCGCTTGGCTTTTTCTTTTTCTTTTTGAGATCAGAAGGCCTGTATGGCAATTTCGGGATTTTCCCGTGGCTCCCGGTGCAGGGGAGGTTATGGCGAAATTTTTCGAAAATTCCGGGTGTTAGCCAAATTTTTGAAGAATTTGAAAATTCTCAGAAACTGAAAAGTTGGAGAATGAAAACCAGATCGAACGTAGAGTTGATAAAGCAAACCACTTTCGACTTTGTTCCTTTTCGGGGACGAAAAGTTTTAAGTGGGGGAGATTGTAACAACCCGAAAATCTGGGCCAGTTTAAAATTTTTATTTTGGCAATTTTAGCGAATTTTGATTATTTAAAATGAATTATTTTAAATAAAAACAACGAAAGATTTATTTTGAATAGAATTCGAACGTATATATTATATAGATCGTCGTTAGAATATAAATAATTATTTATATATATAAAAGGAATTGAAAATGGCGTGGTAGTTCGATAATTCGATTTCAAACTTCAATTGAATGTACCGGGTGCAAAATAAACCGGATTTTAGCGAAACCAAAAACATTAGGATCTAATTTAGAATATCTTTCCAACGAATCCGAAAAATCAAATTTTCATAGCGGGAATCAAAAGATATGTCCAGTTGAAAATTCTGAATAGTCGTTATGGAATTCAGGCCCTTAAAAATGGGAATCTTGCAAACGACCTCGGATTTCAACGAAACCACTTTTGTTGGATCCGTGATGTCAAATTATTGCTAGGTTTCAAATTTCATAATTTTTTGAATTAATATGTGACCGTGGCAAAGGGAAATGCATTTGACCAGTTTTTGTTGATTTTAATCGACTGGAAAATGGCCATTTTTCAAACGGTCTCAGAATTCGACGAAACTAGTTTTGTTAGGACCGTATCGTCAATACGAAGCTAGAAAATATTTTTGTGGAATTTTTCGAGTTAATATGTGACCCCAGTAGATTGAAATGTACGTTTAAAATTCAATATAAGGATTTAAATGTTAATTTGAACGAAAACTGATCGAAACAGTCGAGTTGGCTTACCAGACCTATCCCATTGTGTTCAGAATGGGGGTATTTAGCTGGGGACGACAGTCGTTGGATTTGAATTGGAGTTTGTATCGATAAACAAACAATTTTCGAATAAAATAATAATATTATATATATTATAAAACCTAGAAACCATTCAACCCTAGTCAAACCTATTGCGTGGTCAACCGTTCAAAGAAATGCCCGCCACCCTCCCAAAAAGAAAGGCCGATATCGCTCTAAAATTCGCGCCTCCCTTTCTCACAATTCGCTCCATTATTTACGAAGCTTCCTGAAAGAAATCGAAGCCCTACTTGAGCTCGATGGCACCTCCGGTGGAGATCGAATTTGGTGAGGCAGCTTTCTCGATTTTGGTGCTGGAAGTCGGCGACTTCGAAGTGGGATTGCGGCGCGATGAAGGCTGCGAGCTCCGCCTGGTTGGCGGCGTCAGAGCAGTGATCGACGGCGAGCAGGGAGGTGGGTCCCGATCTACCTCCGGCCAACCGAGGAAGCCGCGAGGACGTCTTGTTTCCGGCGAACCCTAGACCTAAAGCTTGATGGAGAAACTGTATGAATTCGACAGTGAAGACACAGTGTAATTTTTATATACCATATAATTAGTTTATTTATGTAATCATCTATAAAAGTATATATATATATATATATAAATATATTGTTTAAATTCAGTTTTAGAAATAAAAAAAAAGATATGATTTTAGTTTATAGAAATATATATATATATTGGTGTTGAAAAGCATATATACATTAGTTTTGAAAAATATATATGCATTAGTTTTGAAAAACGTGTACACATTAGTCATAAAATATATATATATATACATGAGTTTTGAAAATAAAATTAGAACTATTTTTGAAAATAAAGGAAGAATTGATTTTAAAAATATAGAAGTAGAATTGTTTTTAAAATTAGAAATATCACATTTTTAAAATATAAACATAGTACAAGAATGGGATTATATATATATAGCGTTAGAATAAAATTGTGATTTTTATACACATGATAGCAAAGTAAAAATTCGATTTTTATATATTGAATAGTAAAGTAAAAATTCGATTTTTATATATTGAATAGTAAAGAAAAAATTCGATATATTGAATAGTAAAGTAAAAATTCGATTTTTATATATTGAATAGCAAAGTAAAAATTCGATTTTTATATATTGAATAGCAAAGTAAAAATTCGATTTTTATATATTGAATAGCAAAGTAAAAATTCGATTTTTATATATTGAATAGCAAAGTAAAAATTCGATTTTTATATATTGAATAGCAAAGTAAAAATTCGATTTTTATATATTGAATAGCGAAGTAAAAATTCAATTTTTATATATTGAATAGTAAAGTAAAAATTCGATTTTTATATATTGAATAGCGAAGTAAAAATTCGATTTTTATATATTGAATAACAAAGTAAAAATTCGATTTTTATATATTGAATAGCGAAGTAAAAATTTGATTTTAACATATGTAGAGAATACGGGCAACGAAGATGACAAAAAGGCGAGGACGACGAAGACTTCTGCAAAAGAAGAGTCGAGATGGTTGGATAGCTATCGGTGAGAACTTCTCACTCAAAATTCCTTTTTCTAGTTATATATATATATATTAGGATGCAGACGGTGCTTAGTAGCACCCGACACCCGTCATCCATAGACCATGGATGGCTTGTTTGTTAAATTGTTTGGATGTGTAGTTGGTTAGTTTATTTGGTTTGAATTGAATTGTTTGGTGAAATGAATGGATTTGATTGATGTGTGAATGGCGTGGGCCTTCACTAGACCGGGGATAAGGCTAGCCTCGTCCCGTTTCTAGTATCGTGTCGTTGTGCCGCCGAAATTTTCTAAAATAAGTTAGAAAAATAAAGAAATCATTTTATTTAATAAATGAACTGAATAGAATATTTTCATAGGTTGAATAAAATGTTTTATCGTTAAAAATATAATTTTTAACGTGAAAGTGAATAAATAAATATTTATAAACCAATCGGCCGATTTGTTTATATACACTGATTTGACTGATATTGATTGGGTCGATAAATTTTACACATCGCCCAACTGCACAACTAAAATCTGTGTTTGATTGTTTGAAACCCCACACGGGTGTTGGGATGAAATTTGGAGTTCACTCATCCTGATTGATTAAATATGTCGATCGATTGATTGACAGGCTGTTATAAGTGTTAGATATCTATATTTGATGCTTATACAGTGTAGTGCACTTTGGTTGATGGTTGATTATTTTTCAATGCTATTATATACGTGTGATGTATGAAAATCCATATAATTAACATTATATGGTGATTGATTGGGCCTCCTTCCAATTTAGAAAATAAAGAATAATATAAAATAAAGGTTCATGTGTTGACAGTACTCATCCGTTGAGATTATTCATGTGTTGAATGAAATATTTTAATAACAAAATTTACATCTTTGTCAATATAAAATAAAGGTTCATGTGTTGACAGTACTCATCCGTTGAGATTAGTCATGTGTTGAACGAAATATTTTAATAATAAAATTTACTTCTTTATCAATATAAAATAAAGGTTCATGTGTTGACAGTACTCATCCGTTGATATTAGTCATGTGTTGAACGAAATATTTTAATAATAAAATTTACATCTTTATCAATATAAAATAAAGGTTCATGTGTTGACAGTACTCATCCGTTGAGATTAGTCATGTGTTGAACGAAATATTTTAATAATAGAAATATTTGAAATAGAAATATTTGAAAAGGAAATATTTGAAAAAGAAATATTTGAAATAGAAATATATGAAGCCGTGTCGATTAGATTGACGCCATTTTGACGTGAACGATATTTATATCGATTTTTTTCATTTTAAAATGAATATTGAAAAGTGATTTCGAAATCGAATATTTTGAAATGAAATTTGAATTAAATTGAATAGAAAACGAATTCGAATTGAATATATAACGAATTTGATTTCAATTGAATATATAACGAATTTGATTTCAATTGAATATATAACGAATTTGATTTCAATTGAATATATAACGAATTTGAATTGAATAGAAAATGAATTGAATTTGATTTGATTAGAAAATGAATTGAATTTGATTTAATTAGAAAATGAATTGAATTTGATTTGATTAGAAAATGAATTGAATTTGAATTGATTAGAAAATGAATTGAATTTGAATTGAATAGAAAATGAATTCGAATCGAATTAAAATCGATTTGAATTAAAATCAAATAGAAATGAAAGTAAAAAGGATTTATAATAGAAAATTCAATTTCGACCATTAACTTCGAACAGATATTACGGGAGATCCGACCGTTGGATTCTCCTAAAACCGGAACCGTGGGGTTCGTATCGAAAAGAGCTTTCTAACGAATATTAGAAATTTGAAATCTAACGGTTGGATTTGGAGATACGTCCAAATCAAATTTGGAAAAGGTCGCTGTAAGTGCAGTTCGGTGGCCGTTGATGGAAATCGACTGTACGGGCCTTGATAAAATTATTAATAATAGTAATAATTTGTGTAAAATCATAAGAAATGATTTGGGAAAAATTGGGATGAAAAACTCCATATTTGAAAAGATAAAAATAGATTTTTATCGAAATGAACTAGTTTTGAACTAAAATTAAAACCCAATTATTTTTAAATAAATAAATTAGATTTAAAAAGGGGTTTTAAAGAATCGGAATTTCTAATATATTTGATTGGAAATGAATTAAAATTCATTTGTGGGTTTATCGTGAACGGTGTTTTAAATAACACTAGTTCTTTAACCCGATAATAAATAGAACGTGATTTGGGTTTATCGTGAACTATGTTTTAAATGACATTAGTTCTTTAACCCAGTAAAAGGAGCTTTAATGAATCTGCAATTAGATTGAAATGTGAATTGATAATTTAAATTGTCAAATTTGGAAAATGAGCGAGAATGGAGTATCACCGGTTTTGCTCCAAAGCGATAGTTAAATCTTTAATTAGATTTGAACGTAAAATGGTAATTGAATTTACCGATAACACCGTGGTGTTAGATATGGAGTATTACCAGTTTTGCTTCATGGGATGAATAGGTTGGGATTGGGAAATAAAATAAATAATTACTTCGGTGTGGTTCGCTAATCTCGACTAGTTTGAAAAACCATAATTTGGTTTGAAATGACATCCAAAGGAAGATTAAAGGATAAATTTTAAACAATTTATCTTGGATAAAATTAATGGGAACCTTTCCCTAAGAATTGAAATTTAGAAACTAGCTGTAGGTTAGCTAAGAAGAATGGTTTCCTGGGTATTGATCTGATGTTGGTTTCGGCCTTCGGGGTTAATATTTGGGAAATTGTTCTCTTGTTGATTTACGGTTAGTAGCTGCTGAATTGGAATGAGGCGTATGTTGTGTTTGTGTAACATTCGTTTTTAATATACGCGGGTTGTTCGGAAAGGCCGGGTTTATACCCATTCTGAATAACCGTTTCGACGATATGTCGAAGATGAAGACGGTGGTCGAAGACCGGAAGTCTTCACATCGTTTGGGTGATTACTGATGATCTTGATTGGGCTGTACACCCAAGATGAGGGAATCAGTTGGTGGTCGTCCAGACGTACTTGGAGATGGATGGATATGCGAGGAAAGTGCCTCCGGTTTCGTTCAGACCTAGAACGGACTTGTAAATGGATGGTGTGTGTGACATTGTATGCCTATATATTGTATTCGTTGATCTCTGCTAAATATATATCTGTTTGGCGGCGGAAAATTTATTCTCTTGCTTAACGCCCTTCTCTGAGACGTACGAGCTCAGAGGTTATATATTGGCAGAAATCAGTGGTACGATATGGTTTGATAGTGTGGCATGCTGAGATGCAGTGATCCAGACTTTTGTTGAAAAGCAAAGTTTGGTGGTTGATGATCAAAGCGCAGCTTTAATATAGCATGGCTTTGTGTATAGCGTTGATTCGCGAGCCTCACATCCCGGTATGGTGGTAAACTGATGGTTTGATCAGCATGCTTTTTAGTGGATGGGCACCTTAGTGGTGTCGTGGATTCGGTCGACCGAGATGAGCTTAGTGCTCAGGGATATATAGAGTAGGCGGTGTTTTCTCTCGCTGGGACGTAAGCCACGGTGGTACTCTGGTCCCAAATGTGCGGATGTGCAGACGGTGTTTTATCTTGTTGGGACGTAAGTCATGGGGAATTGCATTACGCGATCGATCTTTCGAATCAGGAGCCACCATGATGGAAATCCAATTTCCAATACGTGTAATTCGGTTTTATTTGTAGAGCCTAGTATGGCGACATAGTGGGATGGGGCACTTATGCCGTCTATGATTGATACTTATGATTTGAAGATATTTTATACAATATGCACTTATAATAGTATCAAATGATTTGTTTTAAACGTATCAAGCATTCTTGGCTATTATAAGGTAAAAACCCTATCCTCCGGCTTGCGTTGCATTGTGTGATGGGACCTAGGTCTTATAATAGCTTCATTTTTCTTTATTTAGCATTGCGCTGTTGTTTTATGCACTGGTGTTCTGGGGAGGAAACTCGTTCCGTGTTATACGGCGTGGTCCCTTGATTTACCTTACTTTGAAAATAAAGATAAATATCTGTTTTAGTTCTCACACCAGTCACATGACTGACCTGGAGTTTATTGTTTTAACCTAAACTCTGGGTGCCCTTATTTTCGACACGGGCAGCTAGTAGTTTTGGTTTTGCAGATTTATATTCACAGGATCCTGGTTTACAGCTGGAATGATATCCGGAAAGCTTTGTATCCGTATATCTCTTCTAGTTGTGTATTGTATTATTTTCCGCTGCGATGTATTTAAATGTAATTTAAATCTCTGATATTTCTGTGTAATATTCATTTATACTCTGTATATTCTTGTAATATGATGCATTGTTGTAATATACTATGAAATGTTCTTCCGTCTGCGTTCTGTTGTGGCTTGTTCTCGAACTATCCGCGCTTTCCTCACCGGGGAAGTTACGGGTTTTCACATTAACTCTTTAGTCTATTTCACTTTTATATTTGAACATGACATATTCAAATATATTTTAACTTGCTTATTAACTAATTTGAATCCAAATTTCAAATTTTAGTTCTATATTCGATTTCGAATATCCATTTACAAATCCAATTCACCTTTCAAAGTTCAACTTCAAATTCAAAACTCGATTAACTAATTCCTCTTCGACTTAGTTAATTCTATTCAATTTCTATTCAAATTTTATATCATTTCTATTATTCAAATCTATACATCAAATTCTATTATTGAAATTCTATATTTGAATTCCATTTGAATTCTATATTCAAATTCCATTTGAATTTCTATATTCAAACTCTATTTCAATTCCATTGAATTTCATATATTCAAAATCCATTTGAATTTCTATATTCAATTCTATTATTACACTATATGAATTCTATATTCAATTTTCCATTATTTAAATCTACTTTATTCAAATCTCATTTGAATTTCTATATTCAAATCCCCTTTGAATTTTCTATATTCAAATCCCCTTTGAATATTCTATATTCAAATCCCCTTTGAATTTTCTATATTCAAATCCCTTTTGAATTTTCTTATTTAAATTCTATGTTTGAACTTCCTTTATTCGAATTCCTTTTCAAACTTTATTTATTCATTCTTTACATAAGTCTCGATTTCAATTCCCTTTGAAATCGATATTTCTACCTTTGGAAAATAGATTTCCCTTTCAATTTCACACTTGTATTTTTATTTCTGAATTATCCAATGATAATTCTTTTTACTTCATTTATAAACTTCGTTTATAAAAGAACTATTTATAAACTTCATTTATAAAGGAACTTCTTATTTTATTTCTTTTAAAACAAGTTAATATTTCAAATCTATTTAAAAATTCAAATTCTATATTATAAATCCCATTTTGAAATTCAACTCAACTTGTCTTTCCCAAAACAAATTCAAAATAGTATCTCTGGTAGTAATTCGTCACTAACAACTCGAAAATGAATACTGATGATGCAGCTGTCATCATCAGAATCTATTTTCCAGCGATCGAAGTAAGTTCAATACTATAAAACCATTTCTAAATATTTCCACTTTGAAATTCATTTCAAAATATAATTCACACTGCTTGTAAAACAATTTAAAATCTCCCAGGATCTTAAATTTTCCTTATTTTTAATCCAAATCCATTTACAAACACTTATCCAATTCTCCAGAGTTTTAATTCAATTTCTGGTTTAAATTCAGATTTAATTCATTTCAATTTCATATATTTCACTTATATGAATTCTGATCGATTATTTACATAACCATTTCACTTTATAATCTTACTCGATTATAATGACAACCAATATATCCAATACATATACTTCTTTATATCAAAATATACTTTGGGTAAACTTATTTTATTTACCCTCTTTTCGAAACATACCATGATGGTCCATCGTATTCAAGTGTTTACCAAATCCTACCGATACAGTGGATCAAACTGATCGACCAGAAATCGTAAACGACTCAACCAATAAATCTCCACAATATAAAACAAATTTTTAAATCAATAACAAATACGTTCACTCGTATATATACACTCAACTCAATCTAGGGTATTACTAACCTCATCTCTACTGAGTCACGCCAAAGAGCCAAGGTAATTCACTTAACTTAAGCTCTGATACCAATTGTAATGACCCGGGATTTTGTCAACTTTGATTATCGCCATAAACTCAATGATGACTAACCAAACATCGAAAATAATCAGTCATTAATGAAAGAAATTAGAGGGTGAGGATAGATAAGATAGAAACTTAGAATAGAAGAAGAAGAACACAACATCAGAGTAACACGAACCTCACAGCGGAACGAATAACATATAATATATATAACATAACTTGAAATATACATCTGTACTTGAATATACATGTAACAACCCGAAAATCTGGGCCAGTTTAAAATTTTTATTTTGGCAATTATAGCGAGTTTTGATTATTTAAAATGAATTATTTTAAATAATATCGACGAGAAAATTTATTTTCGACGAAGTTAAAACGAATAAATTTATTTTAATTATATAACGAGCCTGAAAAGGCGCGGTAGTTCGAAAATTCGATTTCTAATTTCAATTGAATATACAGAATTCGTTATAAGTCAGAATTGGACGAAACAAGAAATATTTGAATCTGATGAACAAGATCTTTCTAACGAAGTTAACAAACTAGGATTTCACTTTAGAAATGATAAGATACGTCCAGTTGAAAATTCAGAATAGTCGCTATGGAAATTATATATATTTTATATAATATATAGCCCTTAAAAATGGACATTTTGCAAACGACCTCGGATTTCGACGAAACCAGTTTTGTTGGGTCCGTGATGTCAAGTTATTGCTAGGTTTCAAATTTCATAATTTTTCGAATCAATATGTGAGCGTGGCAAAGGAAAACGCGTTTGACCAGTTTCAGTTGATTTTAAGCGACTGGAAATTGGCCATTTTTCAAACGGTCTCAGAATTCGACGAAACTAGTTTTGTTAGGACCGTATCGTCAATACGAAGCTAGAAAATATTTTCCGAGAATTTTTCTAGTCGGTATGTGACCCCGGTAATTTGAAATGTACGTTTAAAATTCAATATAGTGATTTAAATGAAAATTCAAAAGGAAACTGATTATAACGATCAAATCAGCTTGCGATACATATCCCATTGTGTTCGGAATGGGGGTGAAACGCTATGGGCGACAGGCGGTGGGCCTCGTTTCGAGGTCGTATGTAAAAGTCAACCTTTTTGAATAATTAAATAATTAAAAAAAAATATATATTCTTTCCCCCCTTTTTCTTCTGCCTGCCCCCCCCTTCATTCAACAGAAACAGTTCGAAAAAAAAAAAAAAGCCCTAGATCTAAAATCGCGCCGCAGTCCAGGAAGCGCCGCCGCCGGAGGCTACCTCCCCACCACCGTAGATCGACCCCCCCCCTCCGCTGTCCCCTCTTCCTCTCGACCTCCCTTTGGAAAACCCGACGCCTCACGAGCCCAACCCTCCAGCAGCCGACCACCGCACCGTCCGACCCCCCCTTTGCATCCCCCTTCCTCCGACGAACCCGCGATCGATGAGAACCACCCTGTAAGTCTTTTTAGCTTATTTATTTTATTATTTATGATTTTTAATAAATAGAAAACTGTTTTTTTTTTAATAAATAGAAAACTGTTTTTTTTATATAATAGAAAACTGTTTTTTTTATATAATAGAAAACTGATTTTTAATAAATAGAAAACTGTTTTTTTTATATAATAGAAAACTGATTTTTAATCAATAGAAAACTGATTTTTAATCAATAGAAAACTGATTTTTAATCAATAGAAAACTGATTTTTATAGAATGAAAAATCTAATTTTTATATGTTAAACTTCGAATGGAAAATCTAATTTTTTATATGTTGAACTTCGAATGAAAATCTAATTTTTATATGTTAAACTTCGAATGGAAAATCTAATTTTTTTATATGTTGAACTTCGAATGAAAATCTAATTTTTATATGTTAAACTTCGAATGGAAAATCTAATTTTTATATGTTGAACTTCGAATGAAAATCTAATTTTTATATGTTAAACTTCGAATGGAAAATCTAATTTTTTATATGTTGAACTTCGAATGAAAATCTAATTTTTATATGTTAAACTTCGAATGGAAAATCTAATTTTTATATGTTGAACTTCGAATGAAAATCTAATTTTTATATGTTAAACTTCGAATGGGAAATCTAATTTTTATATGTTAAACTTCGAATGGAAAATCTAATTTTTTATATGTTGAACTTCGAATGAAAATCTAATTTTTATATGTTAAACTTCGAATGGAAAATCTAATTTTTTATATGTTGAACTTCGAATGAAAATCTAATTTTTATATGTTAAACTTCGAATGGAAAATCTAATTTTTTATATGTTGAACTTCGAATGAAAATCTAATTTTTTATATGTTGAACTTCGAATGGAAAATCTAATTTTTTATATGTTGAACTTCGAATGAAAATCTAATTTTTATATGTTGAACTTCGATAGAAAAATAGAATTTTTATATATTGAACTTTGAAGTAAAAATTCGATTTTTATATATATTGAACTTTGAAGTAAAAATTCAATTTTTATATATTAAATAGCGAACTAAAAATTCGATTTTTATATATTGAATAGCGAAGTAAAAACTTGATTTTTACATATGTAGTGAAAGCGGACAACGAAGCTGACGAAGATGCGAAAACAATGAAGATTTCTACCAATGAAGAGCCGTGGAGCTAGGATAGCTATCTGTGAGAATTTCTCACCTTTCTATTTCTTTTCTAGTTATATATTTATACTAGGATGCAGACGGTGCTTAGTAGCACCCGACACAATCGTCCACAAACCATGGACTTGTTTGTTTGGTTGCATAGATTAGTTTGATTATGTGATTGAATTGAATTGTTTGAGTGAAATTGAATGATTTGATTGATGTGTGAATGGCGTGGGCCTTCACTAGACCGGGGATAAGGCTAGGCCTTGTCCCGTTTCTAGTATCGTGCCGTTATGCCGCCGAAATTTTCTAAAATATGTTAGAAAATAAAAATATCATTGTATTTGTGCAAATGAATAATAGAAATTCATATGTTGGAATAAAATGTTTTATCGTTAAAAATATAATTTTTAACGTGAATATGAATATAGTGAAAGTAAATAAAATAAATATCCATTTACAAACCAGACGGTTTGTTTATGTACACCTATTTGAAGGACATTGATTGGGTCGATAAATTTTACACATCGCCCAACAGCACAAACAAAATATGTGTTTGATTGTTTGAAACCCCACACGGGTGTTGGGATGAAATTTGAAGTTCACTCATCCTGATTGATTAAATGTGTCGATCGATTGATTGACAGGCTGTTATAAGCGTTGAATGTCTATATTTGATGCTTATACAGTGTAGTGCACTTTGGTTGATGGTTGATTATTTTTCAATGTAATTATATACATGTGTTGTATGAAAATCCATATAATTAACTTTATATGGTAACTGATTGGGCCTCATTCCAATTTGAAAAATAAAGAATATTATAAAATAAAAGTTCATGTGTTGACAGTACTCATTCATTGAGATTGGTCATGTGTTGAACGAAATATTTTAGTAATAAAATTTACATCTTTATCAATATAAAATAAAAGTTCATGTGTTGACAGTACTCATTCATTGAGATTGTTCATGTGTTGAACGAAATATTTTGATAATAACAACTATTTTGAAAAAGAAATATTTGAAATAGAATATTTGAAAATAGAAATTTATGAAGCCGTGTTGATTAGATTGACGCCATTTTGACGTGAACGATATTTATATCGATTTTATTCATCTTAAAAATGAATATTGAAAAGTGATTTCGAAATCGAATATTTTGAATTGAATTGAAAACGATTTCGAAATGAATTGAATTGAAAACGATTTCGAAATGAATTGAATTGAAAACGATTTCGAAATGAATTGAATTGAAAACGATTTCGAAATGAATTGAATTGAAAACGATTTCGAAATGAATTGAATTGAAATTTGAATTGAATAGAAATGAATTTTGAAATGAATTTATAAAGAAGAATTCAATTTTGATTTGAATTGAAAAGGAAGTTGAAATTGCTTTTGAAACGAATTTAAAACTATTTATATAATTCGTTTTAAATAGAAATCGACGAAGTATATATTATATATATTATATATATAATATAATGGCCTGAATAGAACGCGCCGCGGCAGTTCGTGAATTTCGACCATTTATTTCAAACGGACATTACGGGAGATCCGACCGTCGGATTCTCCTAAAACCGGAACCGTTGGGTTCGTATCGAAAAGAGCTTTCTAACGAATATTAGAAATTTGAAATCTAACGGTTGGATTTGGAGATACGTCCAAATCAAATTCGAAAAAGGTCGCTGTAAGTGCAGTTCGATGGCCATTGTTGGAAATCGACTGTACGGGCCTTGATAAAATTATTAAAAATAGTAATAATTTGTGTAAAATCATAAGAAATGATTTGGGAAGAATTGGGATGAAAAACTCCATATTTGAAAAGATAAAAATAGATTTTTATCGAATTGAACTAGTTTTGAACTAGAATTATAATTCTATTTATTTTTAAATAAATAAACTGAATTAGAAAGGGTTTTAAAAATAACCAGAATATCCAATGATTGCATTGGAGTGGATTTGAATCGAAATTGTCTTCGGAATATTTCGATGTTGGAATTCGTGATTATACAGATGTTGTTATGGAAATTTGAAAGATATATATTTATATCGTTATTTCCAATACGACATTTGTTAATCGTAGAATTTGATATTGAATATAAGCCGGGATATTTTCTATTCAGAGCCTTGTATTTAATATCAAATGTGATTTGGGTTTGTCGTGAATGGTGTCTTCACTAACACTGTTCTTGAACCCAGTTGAGAAAAGATTAAATCTTTTTATTTAGATTTAATGAAGTGTACCAATTAAATAACATTTAATTGGAATTGAATTGATATTGATTTTTGGGTTTATCGTGAACAGTGTTTTAAATAACACTTGTTCTTTAACCCGATAATTAATGAACGTGATTTGGGTTTGTCGTGAATGGTGTCTTCATTAACACTGTTCTTGAACCCAGTTGAGAAATGATTAAATCTTTTTATTTAGATTTAATGAAGTGTACCAATTAAATAACATTTAATTGGAATTGAATTGATATTGATTTTTGGGTTTATCGTGAACAATGTTTTAAATAACACTTGTTCTTTAACCCGATAATTAATGAACGTGATTTGGGTTTGTCGTGAATGGTGTCTTCATTAACACTGTTCTTGAACCCAGTTGAGAAATGATTAAATCTTTTTATTTAGATTTAATGAAGTGTACCAATTAAATAACATTTAATTGGAATTGAATCGATATTGATTTTTGGGTTTATCGTGGACAGTGTTTTAAATAACACTCGTTCTTTAACCCGACGATTAATGAATGTGATTTTGGGTTTATCGTGAACCGTGTTTTTAAATGACACTGATTCTTTAACCCAGTCAAAAGATTAAAACTAAGTGGAGTTTTAATGAATCTTTAATTAGATTGAAAAGATCGAGAATGGAGTATCACCAGTTTTGCTCCAGGCGATAGTTAAATCTTTAATTAGATTTGAACGTGAAATTTAGAAACTAACTGTCGGTTAGCCAAACAGAATGGTTTTCTGGATATTGATCTGATGTTGGTTTCGGCCTTCGGGGTTAATATTTGGGGAATTATTCTCTTGATTAATTTACGGTTAGTGACTAATGAATTGGAATGAGGCGTATGTTGTGTTTGTGTAACACTTTTATAAAATATACGCGAGTTATTCGGGAAGACCGGGTTTATCCCATTCTGAATAACTGATACGACGATAAGTCGAAGATGAAGACGATGGTCGAAGACCGGAAGTCTTCACGTCGTTTGGGTGATAGCTGATGATCTTGATTGGGCTGTACACCCAAGAAGATGGAAACAGTTGGTGATCGTCCAGACGTACTTGGAGATCGATGGATATGCGGGGTACTAGGTGCCTCCGGTTTCGTTCAGACCCAGAACGGACTTGTAAATGGACTGTGTGTCTGACATCGGATTTCATTCTGTGTGACTGATATCGGTTGCATAGGATGGTTTGCCTGTGTGGCATGCTAAGATGCAAATGATCTAGGCTTCTGTTGAAAAGCAAAGTCTTGTGGTTGATGATCAAAGCACGGCCTTTGTGGCGTAGCTTTGTGTAACGTTTACCTCGCGTGTTTCACACCAGGTATGAACCAAAAACGGGAGACGGACCTCAGGGAGGGCCTGCGTTTCCTCCTAGCTAGAAGTGGCGTAAGTGGTTTTACACGCCCTGACGAGATTGACTTATGTGGTTGTTGCTGTTGCGAGGCGCCTCGGTTAGATCGGACGATCCGGGTCCGATGGAGTCATTCGTTGGCTCGCTTACGCCCCAAAGGGCGGCGAAACGCAGTGTTCAGGGTTTAAGTTTAATCCACATCGGTGGACCGGCCCTGACGATCCAAGGTCACTCGAGCTCTGACCCGAGACTCGGGCTAGGCAGTCTCGAATCGGTTGAGGACTATCTTTTGCCTCGGTTCATAGATGGAAACCCAATTTCCAAATACGTGACTTTGCGATTTTGATTGTATAACCTATATATGGCGACATAGTGGTATGGGGCATTCATGCCGCCTATGATTGATACTTATGATTTGAAGTGTTTTATACACTATGCACTTATAATAGTATCAAATGATTTGTTTTAAACGTATCAAGCATTCTTTGGCTGTTATAAGGGAAAACCCTATCCTCGACTGAGTTGCATTGTGTGATGGGACCTGGGTCTTATAACAGCTTCATTTTCCTTTATTTAGCATTGCGCTGTTTGTTTTATGCACTGGTATTCTTGGGAGGAAACCCGTTCCGTGTTATACGGCGTGGTCCCTTGATTTACCTAATGATTTAAAATAAAGATTAACTGTTTTAGTTCTCACACCAGTCACATGACTGACCTGGAGTTTATTGTTTTAACCTAAACTCTGGGTGCCCCTATTTTGACACGGGCAGCTAGTAGTTTTGGTTTTGCAGATTTATATTCACAGGATCCTGGTTTACAGCTGGAACGATATCCGGAAAGCTTTGTATCCGTATATCTCCTTCTAGTTGTGTATTGTATTATTTTCCGCTGCTATGTATTTAAATGTAATTTAAATCTCTGATATTTCTGTGTAATATTCATTCATACTCTGTATATTCTTGTAATCTGATGCATTGTTGTAATATACAGTGAAATGTTCTTCTGTATGCGTTCTGTTGTGGTTTGTTCTCGAACTATCCGACGCTTTCCTTTACGGGGAAGTTACGGGTCTTCACATTTGGTATCAGAGCTTTGGTTTACAAAGCTCAGAGAACAAGACACATTAGAACCATACGAAAGAATTCATCAGATATTGGATTCGTAAAATCCAATGGGAATGACTCGTTAGAGATGGGATCAGTAGTATCCTAGAACGAGTGTGAAGAGTATATTTTTCAAAGTGAAAACAAATTTTGCTTTGAAAATTTAAATCAATTATTCGTATTTGATTATCTATTTATATTGAGTTGGACAGTCCAGTATATAAAGATTTTGCATATACGCCTTGCAAATGTGTATTTGAAATTTTAATATACTGGATAGATATAGAATCACATTCTAGACACCCGGAGATGGTTCTGATGATTGATCGATCATCATCAGAATCTATGTTCGTGTTTTGAAGATGTGATATTTATATATTTCCTATTGATTGGTGTGAGAACCAAAATTAGATAGGGCCTATTGTTGTGAATTGGCATCAAAATCTGATTTTTGTACATGTATCAAAATTATGAATTTCAAACTCTAATTCACTAATTGATTGATGTTTGTGTTGGTTGTTTATTTGTTTGCAAATTTTGAACCATTATGCCTAATAGGATCAAATATTGACTTGTATCGAAAATTGGTTGCATTTGCTTGCATATGCATATATATCATTGAACAGGTCATAGCAAGGAGGCTAGAGCAGAGAATAAAATTTGTTTGCCCGACAAATAGGTACATGTTTACTACATAATTTCCTGTTTTGTTTGGGTGATGATGATTTTGTGAGCCTATTGGCTAGCCGCTTGGCTTTTTCTTTTTCTTTTTGAGATCTGAAGGACCGGGGAAGCTATTTGAAATTCCCCGATGCTCCCGGTGCAGGGGAGGTTATGGCGAAATTTTTCGAAAATTTAGGGTGTTAGCCAAATTTTTGAAATTTTGAAAATTCTCAGAAACTAAAGAGTTAGAGAATGGAAGCCAGGATCGAGCGTAGAGTTGAATTGATCAAACCACTTTCGACTTTGTTCCTTTTCGGGGACGAAAAGTTTTAAGTGGGGGAGATTGTAACAACCCGAAAATCTGGGCCAGTTTAAAATTTTTATTTTGGCAATTATAGCGAGTTTTGATTATTTAAAATGAATTATTTTAAATAATATCGACGAGAAAATTTATTTTCGACGAAGTTAAAACGAATAAATTTATTTTAATTATATAACGAGCCTGAAAAGGCGCGGTAGTTCGAAAATTCGATTTCTAATTTCAATTGAATATACAGAATTCGTTATAAGTCAGAATTGGACGAAACAAGAAATATTTGAATCTGATGAACAAGATCTTTCTAACGAAGTTAACAAACTAGGATTTCACTTTAGAAATGATAAGATACGTCCAGTTGAAAATTCAGAATAGTCGCTATGGAAATTATATATATTTTATATAATATATAGCCCTTAAAAATGGACATTTTGCAAACGACCTCGGATTTCGACGAAACCAGTTTTGTTGGGTCCGTGATGTCAAGTTATTGCTAGGTTTCAAATTTCATAATTTTTCGAATCAATATGTGAGCGTGGCAAAGGAAAACGCGTTTGACCAGTTTCAGTTGATTTTAAGCGACTGGAAATTGGCCATTTTTCAAACGGTCTCAGAATTCGACGAAACTAGTTTTGTTAGGACCGTATCGTCAATACGAAGCTAGAAAATATTTTCCGAGAATTTTTCTAGTCGGTATGTGACCCCGGTAATTTGAAATGTACGTTTAGAATTCAATATAGTGATTTAAATGAAAATTCAAAAGGAAACTGATTATAACGATCAAATCAGCTTGCGATACATATCCCATTGTGTTCGGAATGGGGGTGAAACGCTATGGGCGACAGGCGGTGGGCCTCGTTTCGAGGTCGTATGTAAAAGTCAACCTTTTTGAATAATTAAATAATTAAAAAAAAAAATATTCTTTCCCCCCTTTTTCTTCTGCCTGGCCCCCCCTTCATTCAACAGAAACAGTTCGAAAAAAAAAAAGCCCTAGATCTAAAATCGCGCCGCAGTCCAGGAAGCGCCGCAGCCGGAGGCTACCTCCCCACCACCGTAGATCGACCCCCCCCCCCTCCGCTGTCCCCTCTTCCTCTCGACCTCCCTTTGGAAAACCCGACGCCTCACGAGCCCAACCCTCCAGCAGCCGACCACCGCACCGTCCGACCCCCCCTTTGCATCCCCCTTCCTCCGACGAACCCGCGATCGATGAGAACCACCCTGTAAGTCTTTTTAGCTTATTTATTTTATTATTTATGATTTTTAATAAATAGAAAACTGTTTTTTTTTTTAATAAATAGAAAACTGTTTTTTTTATATAATAGAAAACTGTTTTTTTTATATAATAGAAAACTGATTTTTAATAAATAGAAAACTGTTTTTTTTATATAATAGAAAACTGATTTTTAATCAATAGAAAACTGATTTTTAATCAATAGAAAACTGATTTTTAATCAATAGAAAACCGATTTTTATAGAATGAAAAATCTAATTTTTATATGTTAAACTTCGAATGGAAAATCTAATTTTTTATATGTTGAACTTCGAATGAAAATCTAATTTTTATATGTTAAACTTCGAATGGAAAATCTAATTTTTTTATTTGTTGAACTTCGAATGAAAATCTAATTTTTATATGTTAAACTTCGAATGGAAAATCTAATTTTTATATGTTGAACTTCGAATGAAAATCTAATTTTTATATGTTAAACTTCGAATGGAAAATCTAATTTTTTATATGTTGAACTTCGAATGAAAATCTAATTTTTATATGTTAAACTTCGAATGGAAAATCTAATTTTTATATGTTGAACTTCGAATGAAAATCTAATTTTTATATGTTAAACTTCGAATGGAAAATCTAATTTTTATATGTTAAACTTCGAATGGAAAATCTAATTTTTTATATGTTGAACTTCGAATGAAAATCTAATTTTTATATGTTAAACTTCGAATGGAAAATCTAATTTTTTATATGTTGAACTTCGAATGAAAATCTAATTTTTATATGTTAAACTTCGAATGGAAAATCTAATTTTTTATATGTTGAACTTCGAATGAAAATCTAATTTTTTATATGTTGAACTTCGAATGGAAAATCTAATTTTTTATATGTTGAACTTCGAATGAAAATCTAATTTTTATATGTTGAACTTCGATAGAAAAATAGAATTTTTATATATTGAACTTTGAAGTAAAAATTCGATTTTTATATATATTGAACTTTGAAGTAAAAATTCAATTTTTATATATTAAATAGCGAACTAAAAATTCGATTTTTATATATTGAATAGCGAAGTAAAAACTTGATTTTTACATATGTAGTGAAAGCGGACAACGAAGCTGACGAAGATGCGAAAACAATGAAGATTTCTACCAATGAAGAGCCGTGGAGCTAGGATAGCTATCTGTGAGAATTTCTCACCTTTCTATTTCTTTTCTAGTTATATATTTATACTAGGATGCAGACGGTGCTTAGTAGCACCCGACACAATCGTCCACAAACCATGGACTTGTTTGTTTGGTTGCATAGATTAGTTTGATTATGTGATTGAATTGAATTGTTTGAGTGAAATTGAATGATTTGATTGATGTGTGAATGGCGTGGGCCTTCACTAGACCGGGGATAAGGCTAGGCCTTGTCCCGTTTCTAGTATCGTGCCGTTATGCCGCCGAAATTTTCTAAAATATGTTAGAAAATAAAAATATCATTGTATTTGTGCAAATGAATAATAGAAATTCATATGTTGGAATAAAATGTTTTATCGTTAAAAATATAATTTTTAACGTGAATATGAATATAGTGAAAGTAAATAAAATAAATATCCATTTACAAACCAGACGGTTTGTTTATGTACACCTATTTGAAGGACATTGATTGGGTCGATAAATTTTACACATCGCCCAACAGCACAAACAAAATATGTGTTTGATTGTTTGAAACCCCACACGGGTGTTGGGATGAAATTTGAAGTTCACTCATCCTGATTGATTAAATGTGTCGATCGATTGATTGACAGGCTGTTATAAGCGTTGAATGTCTATATTTGATGCTTATACAGTGTAGTGCACTTTGGTTGATGGTTGATTATTTTTCAATGTAATTATATACATGTGTTGTATGAAAATCCATATAATTAACTTTATATGGTAACTGATTGGGCCTCATTCCAATTTGAAAAATAAAGAATATTATAAAATAAAAGTTCATGTGTTGACAGTACTCATTCATTGAGATTGGTCATGTGTTGAACGAAATATTTTAGTAATAAAATTTACATCTTTATCAATATAAAATAAAAGTTCATGTGTTGACAGTACTCATTCATTGAGATTGGTCATGTGTTGAACGAAATATTTTGATAATAACAACTATTTTGAAAAAGAAATATTTGAAATAGAATATTTGAAAATAGAAATTTATGAAGCCGTGTTGATTAGATTGACGCCATTTTGACGTGAACGATATTTATATCGATTTTATTCATCTTAAAAATGAATATTGAAAAGTGATTTCGAAATCGAATATTTTGAATTGAATTGAAAACGATTTCGAAATGAATTGAATTGAAAACGATTTCGAAATGAATTGAATTGAAAACGATTTCGAAATGAATTGAATTGAAAACGATTTCGAAATGAATTGAATTGAAATTTGAATTGAATAGAAATGAATTTTGAAACGAATTTATAAAGAAGAATTCAATTTTGATTTGAATTGAAAAGGAAGTTGAAATTGCTTTTGAAACGAATTTAAAACTATTTATATAATTCGTTTTAAATAGAAATCGACGAAGTATATATTATATATATTATATATATAATATAATGGCCTGAATAGAACGCGCCGCGGCAGTTCGTGAATTTCGACCATTTATTTCAAACGGACATTACGGGAGATCCGACCGTCGGATTCTCCTAAAACCGGAACCGTTGGGTTCATATCGAAAAGAGCTTTCTAACGAATATTAGAAATTTGAAATCTAACGGTTGGATTTGGAGATACGTCCAAATCAAATTCGAAAAAGGTCGCTGTAAGTGCAGTTCGATGGCCATTGTTGGAAATCGACTGTACGGGCCTTGATAAAATTATTAAAAATAGTAATAATTTGTGTAAAATCATAAGAAATGATTTGGGAAGAATTGGGATGAAAAACTCCATATTTGAAAAGATAAAAATAGATTTTTATCGAATTGAACTAGTTTTGAACTAGAATTATAATTCTATTTATTTTTAAATAAATAAACTGAATTAGAAAGGGTTTTAAAAATAACCAGAATATCCAATGATTGCATTGGAGTGGATTTGAATCGAAATTGTCTTCGGAATATTTCGATGTTGGAATTCGTGATTATACAGATGTTGTTATGGAAATTTGAAAGATATATATTTATATCGTTATTTCCAATACGACATTTGTTAATCGTAGAATTTGATATTGAATATAAGCCGGGATATTTTCTATTCAGAGCCTTGTATTTAATATCAAATGTGATTTGGGTTTGTCGTGAATGGTGTCTTCACTAACACTGTTCTTGAACCCAGTTGAGAAAAGATTAAATCTTTTTATTTAGATTTAATGAAGTGTACCAATTAAATAACATTTAATTGGAATTGAATTGATATTGATTTTTGGGTTTATCGTGAACAGTGTTTTAAATAACACTTGTTCTTTAACCCGATAATTAATGAACGTGATTTGGGTTTGTCGTGAATGGTGTCTTCATTAACACTGTTCTTGAACCCAGTTGAGAAATGAATAAATCTTTTTATTTAGATTTAATGAAGTGTACCAATTAAATATCATTTAATTGGAATTGAATTGATATTGATTTTTGGGTTTATCGTGAACAGTGTTTTAAATAACACTTGTTCTTTAACCCGATAATTAATGAACGTGATTTGGGTTTGTCGTGAATGGTGTCTTCATTAACACTGTTCTTGAACCCAGTTGAGAAATGATTAAATCTTTTTATTTAGATTTAATGAAGTGTACCAATTAAATAACATTTAATTGGAATTGAATCGATATTGATTTTTGGGTTTATCGTGGACAGTGTTTTAAATAACACTCGTTCTTTAACCCGACGATTAATGAATGTGATTTTGGGTTTATCGTGAACCGTGTTTTTAAATGACACTGATTCTTTAACCCAGTCAAAAGATTAAAACTAAGTGGAGTTTTAATGAATCTTTAATTAGATTGAAAAGATCGAGAATGGAGTATCACCAGTTTTGCTCCAGGCGATAGTTAAATCTTTAATTAGATTTGAACGTGAAATTTAGAAACTAACTGTCGGTTAGCCAAACAGAATGGTTTTCTGGATATTGATCTGATGTTGGTTTCGGCCTTCGGGGTTAATATTTGGGGAATTATTCTCTTGATTAATTTACGGTTAGTGACTAATGAATTGGAATGAGGCGTATGTTGTGTTTGTGTAACACTTTTATAAAATATACGCGAGTTATTCGGGAAGACCGGGTTTATCCCATTCTGAATAACTGATACGACGATAAGTCGAAGATGAAGACGATGGTCGAAGACCGGAAGTCTTCACGTCGTTTGGGTGATAGCTGATGATCTTGATTGGGCTGTACACCCAAGAAGATGGAAACAGTTGGTGATCGTCCAGACGTACTTGGAGATCGATGGATATGCGGGGTACTAGGTGCCTCCGGTTTCGTTCAGACCCAGAACGGACTTGTAAATGGACTGTGTGTCTGACATCGGATTTCATTCTGTGTGACTGATATCGGTTGCATAGGATGGTTTGCCTGTGTGGCATGCTAAGATGCAAATGATCAAGGCTTCTGTTGAAAAGCAAAGTCTTGTGGTTGATGATCAAAGCATGGCCTTTGTGGCGTAGCTTTGTGTAACGTTTACCTCGCGTGTTTCACACCAGGTATGAACCAAAAACGGGAGACGGACCTCAGGGAGGGCCTGCGTTTCCTCCTAGCTAGAAGTGGCGTCAGTGGTTTTACACGCCCTGACGAGATTGACTTATGTGGTTGTTGCTGTTGCGAGGCGCCTCGGTTAGATCGGACGATCCGGGTCCGATGGAGTCATTCGTTGGCTCGCTTACGCCCCAAAGGGCGGCGAAACGCAGTGTTCAGGGTTTAAGTTTAATCCACATCGGTGGACCGGCCCTGACGATCCAAGGTCACTCGAGCTCTGACCTGAGACTCGGGCTAGGCAGTCTCGAATCGGTTGAGGACTATCTTTTGCCTCGGTTCATAGATGGAAACCCAATTTCCAAATACGTGACTTTGCGATTTTGATTGTATAACCTATATATGGCGACATAGTGGTATGGGGCATTCATGCCGCCTATGATTGATACTTATGATTTGAAGTGTTTTATACACTATGCACTTATAATAGTATCAAATGATTTGTTTTAAACGTATCAAGCATTCTTTGGCTGTTATAAGGGAAAACCCTATCCTCGACTGAGTTGCATTGTGTGATGGGACCTGGGTCTTATAACAGCTTCATTTTCCTTTATTTAGCATTGAGCTGTTTGTTTTATGCACTGGTATTCTTGGGAGGAAACCCGTTCCGTGTTATACGGCGTGGTCCCTTGATTTACCTAATGATTTAAAATAAAGATTAACTGTTTTAGTTCTCACACCAGTCACATGACTGACCTGGAGTTTATTGTTTTAACCTAAACTCTGGGTGCCCCTATTTTGACATGGGCAGCTAGTAGTTTTGGTTTTGCAGATTTATATTCACAGGATCCTGGTTTACAGCTGGAACGATATCCGGAAAGCTTTGTATCCGTATATCTCCTTCTAGTTGTGTATTGTATTATTTTCCGCTGCTATGTATTTAAATGTAATTTAAATCTCTGATATTTCTGTGTAATATTCATTCATACTCTGTATATTCTTGTAATCTGATGCATTGTTGTAATATACAGTGAAATGTTCTTCTGTATGCGTTCTGTTGTGGTTTGTTCTCGAACTATCCGACGCTTTCCTTTACGGGGAAGTTACGGGTCTTCACAATACATCATTATCAAAGTACAACACTTACAACACAGCGGAAATAACTATAGCTATATAATCCTTAAGCCTCCTGCTCCAAGCTCTTCCAGTATATCTGTAAATCCCGACTACTTGACTGCCCATACAAATTTAGGCACCCAAGAGTTTAGGGAAAATAAAACAAATAAACTCCGGGTCAGTCATGGGACTGGTATGAGTAAAACAGTTAAAAACAGTTCGAACAAGTAAACGATATCTCATAAGACCACGCCGTATAACGGAACGGGTTTTTCCCTTATGAGAATCCAAAATATCTTTATATCAAAAACCTTTTGATATTATAATAATGTCTATCAACCACAATATAATAATCATCTAGCAGAAACGCTTTCATCTCACGTTTTACATATATAGTATACAATCAAAACCGCAAGCGCGTATTGGGTAATGGATTTCCAACTATGACAAGGTATGGAACCACCTTTCGCTAGTGTACCTCTAGAAAGGAATACACTGGGTTCAACAAGAACATCTTGCAAACCGGCCACACATGACCGACCTCTCATTTCGCTTGAGTGTATCGAATGTATATCACCAACGGTTGGTATCAGCAACCGTTTCCCGAATGGGACAACATCAACAATAGATTTTTAGAACTAAATGAAACTCTAGATCAGGTGATTATACACCCTACTTCGGTGCGACCGACTTAGCCATGCTGCCTGCCCGATTTGTGTCATTTACCGGATGTGAGGTTAGAAGCTACGCTTTATCATCACACTAGATCCACTTTGAATGCTACATCGTCAAATCCATCAAATCACCAATTGACGTCCTCAACCATACATTATGTGCTAGCTAAAAGAAGTTTCCTTCTCCGCTTCCACTCTTGGTACGGTTGGAGAAATCAATATACGTGATCGTCTGGAAATACTCTGTCAGACATCAGTCCATACAAGTCATCCAGGAACAGGATGAACCGAAGGCACTATTCTGTAAACAGGATAGCCCTTGCATAACCCCGTCTTCAATTTCCTTTGGCATATATGATTCGCAACGCTTATGCCAATACAGAGTGGTTCTTTGGATAATAATCCAACCTGTCTCTCCATATTAACAACGTTAAAATGGTCAAAACTTCGATAGTCTGTGATTTAACTATCGAAGAAAAACAGGTGTGCAAACAACGATATTATTTCCAAATGGAAATTTATATCGATCAAACATCATTCAACATTTATCTCTTTATTTCATTAATTTACTTATCTCCTGTTTCCCTATATTCAATATTTCTTATTTTCTAAATTTAGAAAATATACGTTATTACCATTGGAAAACATTTCCATTTCCTGTTTTCTATATCAGAAAACATTTCTGGTTCTTAGTTGGAAAACATTTCCAAAACTCCTTCATTGGACTTAGACAGATGTTTAAACAAACCATCGTTATGCCAACTCAAACCATCATATTTATTCACTTAACCATCCTTTACTGCCGAACCTTAACCATTCCTTAGTTAAAAATGAAGTCAATCAAGTTGGGGTAATACTACCTCTCAGACCTTAACTGAACAACGTTTCTAACCTTGAAATAGACAAAGTTCACCCTTCTAATTCTTTAACAAACTTCCTTACGTAACTCTCTTTCAAATCTTTTCTATTCGACAATTCCTTCCTTCGATAAGGTATATTCGATAACTCTATGCAATTTGTTCTATTCACTTAACTCTTTTGATTTAACTTTAACTCTATTCACTCAACTGCTAGCGAATAATCTATATTCGATAACTCTTTTAATTCTATTTGAATAAACTATATAATTGATTAACTCCTTTTTTTTATTCGAATAAACTATATTCGATTAACTCATTTGCTTTAACTCTAATCGATTAAACTAACATCAATTAACTCCTTTCGATTAAACTAACATCGATTAACTCCTTTTACTTTCTATTCAAATAAACTATATTCGATTAACTCCTTTGCTTTAACTCTAGTCGATTAAACTAACATCGATTAACTCCTTTCGATTAAACTAACATCGATTAACTCCTTTTACTTTCTATTCGAATAAACTATATTCGATTAACTCATTTGCTTTAACTCTAATCGATTAAACTAACATCGATTAACTCCTTTCGATTAAACTAACATCGATTAACTCCTTTTAACTCGATTAAACTAACATCAATTAACTCCATTTAACTCGATTAAACTATTCATTTATAAAGATTTACTTTTAGTAACGGTTCTTCACTTTACACATGATTTCCCTTTTTTAATTCTATTCGTAAATGGTTTTACAAATATCCCCTATTCAATCTCATTTGTAAATGGTTTACAAACATTTCTCTTTCTGATTGATTTGTAAATGGTTTACAAACCTTCCTCGTTCTAATCTATTTGCTAATGATTTTACACAATTTCTTTTTCAATCCTATTTGTAAATGGTTTACAAATATTTCCTTCTATATCTTTATTTATTCTACTCTGGTTATTTCCTTTTTTTCTATTCTATTCGTTTTATCAACATTTTTCCCTTTTATAAAACTCGATTTGTTTTATAAACATTTCCCCTTTTATTTACTTTCGAAATATTTACTTTTATAAAATCTATTGATTTTATAAAATCCCTTTATTTCAATATACATTGAAAAAATTCTTTTTACATCCCAGGGTCTTTTATGATATTTAAAATATCGAATAACAAGGATCAATATCATTCCAACACACATAATCCATAACAGATTATATAACACATCATATATCACAATACATGAAAAACAGTAAAATAAATGTTGAGGAATCCAGTCAGATTCCTCCAACCTGTTTCCCTGCATCCACAGATGTTACACAATAAAATCAACATCACTTTCAGTTCCATATGATATATTCTGTTAAATAGAATCAATATAGAAATTCAACTAACTGACTAGCAGTTCAATCAAACAATCAACACACAGTCAATCAGCCAATATTTAACAGTTCTAAAAATACAACATGAAATTATAAACTGTTCAGAGTTAGTGAGATTTACTCACATTGGACTATCATCGTTAATAACGATAATTGTCGTTGATTCTGATAGACAATTTATTTCACTATAAATTGTAACGAACCCCAATCCACTCCCAGTCAGTTCCAGTGCGTAGTGTCCGTCCATACGATCCTGTCAGATCTTGTTTCGCTAAATTCCGATAGTATATGAGGAAGTTATCATCATTTGAATTTAATACACTATTTATAATAGAATTTGACTTTGATTTATACCATGGGCTATACCAAAACACTTGGCCCATCTCCATCCACACAAGCCCATCAGCCAACCTCTTCTTCCCCATCGAAAGAACAGACCACGCTCCTCCTTATTTTGCCATTGCCGAACTTCCCCTTGCCGCTCTTTCATCATAACTAAATAGATTAAACAAAAATTTCCAAATTCCCCTCTCCTCAATCTCTTCCTCCCTATATTCTTATTGTCGAACTCGAGTTCAACATCTCAGGTCCGACGTTGGGTCTCCAAGCTGCTGTATAGTACATCGCATGACCTGAAAGTATGTCGAACTCCCTCAAACTTTGGCAACAGCGGCTAATCGAAGCGATAAACCCGAATACGAACGCGAATCGATGTACTGCTTCCCCCATTTCACAAAATGTTGAACCCTAACTCAAAGGAACTCACGCTGTAAATCATACAGCGAACGAAAACCCAAATCGAGTTCGACAAAAACCATATCGAGCAGAAGAAAAACACTTGGTGATTTCAACTAGACATATATTATGATTTATAGATTTCGCATTGAATTGTTTTGATTTTTCAAAACTTGTTTGCTGAAAAGATTTTGAAGAAGGGTGTCGGCGGATTATCTTTGACTAGAGGATGAATGAATTTGGTTAAGGGTATGGTGAGGGGATTATATAGGAAAAAAAAAATATTTTTAATTGATTATTATACTTTATTTTAAGCGAACGCTGTTTGTATTTACTGTCGAAAATTCCTATAATCACATACGATACCCAAAAATCACGAAACTGGCCATACACCTTCAGTTCGACATCACAGACCCAACAAAACTGGTTTCGTCGAATTCCAACTCCGTTTGCTCACACAGCGTATTTTTAAAGGTCAATTTATCGACTGAATTTCACATTAAAATCCCGTACGGCCACATACTGACTTCAAAAGTCACGGAAATTGAAATCTAACAATAATTTAATATTGCAGATCCAACAAAATTAGTTTCGTCGAATTTCGACTTCGTTTGCAAAAGTGGCTATTTTTGAAGCCCTAAATGACTCATTTAAATATATAAATATTTTTAAATTAAACTAAATTAAATATAAATAAATTTATATTATCGTATATGCTCACGGTGGAATACCATACAGCTCTAGAATATTCCTATATGAATTTCTAACTTGATATTCACTATGGGTTAACCGGATATTCGATTTATATTGAAATTCCTTTTAAAAATATAAATAATTCCTTTATAAATTATAAAGGAATTCCACAACGACTTTTCTAAAATTTGATTTGGACGTAAATCAAAATCTACACGACGAAATCCCGATTTTTCTCTTCCACTAGAAAGATATACTCCACCAGCTCCACACGTTTCTTGTTTCACAGAAATCCGGCTTAAAACGAATCCTGTACATTCAGTTGAAGTTCGAATCGCCAATTTACGAACTGCAGCGCCATTTCAAGCTCGATTTTAATTATTTTATAATTCTATGTTCAAACTATCGTTTATATAATATATTCGTTATTCAAATTCAATTCCAAGCTGAATTAAATATCACAGATGATCCGGTTCACACCATATCGTCATTTCAGCCAATTCTGATTATTTCATAATTAAATATATTATTTAATTTATTATTTTAATAAAATATTCACCATTATTTAATTCCACGACCATTTAATTCACTATATCACTATATAATTAAATAGATTAATTATAATACCTCTGCCAATGCGGGTCATTACAATTACCGAAAGCATACAGCAGCGAATAGAATAAGGAACAAACGAAATTTCTCTAGATCCGATGATAATACCCCTAATGGGAATGACCCACATGGCCATGCTGCCTGCCCGATTTTTGTCATCTCCCCGTTGATGAGGCTTGAGGTCACGATTATCTTTCAGCACATCATTTACTTTGAATTCCACATCATTAGATCCGTCCATATACGTTGTCCTGGGACTGGACAACCGAAGGCACTATTCCATCAATCCATTTTGGGCAATTTCTACCTAGGATTAACAAAACAGCCCTTGCACTTTACTCTGTCTTCCATCATCTTAATCATAACTTGATTCGTAACGCTTATGCCAATACGGAGTGGTTTTCAGATAATAATCTGATCCCCATCTCTCCATGTTGACAACGAAGGTATAAAATAAATCAAAACTTTGATAGTCGGTGATTTAACTATCAAAGAAACATCCATACAATCAACAGTCCTATTTCCAATTGGAAATTCTACCTATCAAGCATCACACAATACTAGCCCCTTTATATTGATTCCTTATTATATTATCGATTCCAATTTCTAATTTTCCCTGTAACATCCGGGATTTTTGGTCGTTCAAATTGACAATGATCCTCAATTGTTGTGACGACCCCATTCCCGATTAGACGGTGGCAAGGGTAATCTTTGGAATATAACACATAAACAGATAATAACAGAACAGAAATAAATAAATAAATACACCAGATAATGCACAATAGAATACACTGGATAAATATAATCATCAGAGTTACACAGTATGTAGGATCATACTTAGTACAAAATACAGTTCAACTATACATAAATGTCTACTGCGGAAAAGAAAACATAATATGTACTACAGGAGCTGAACAGCATAAAAAGAGATAAATGATAGAATCCATCTTCAGCTCCAGCTATCCAGAAAGAGCCTGCTAAAACCTGAATACAAGGCTGCCCATGTAGAAATAGGGGCACCCGAGTTTGCAAGTGAAACAAACTACGAGTCAGTCATGGGACTGGTATGAGAAATCTACTCAACACATTTTTAAATATGGCTAATCACAGGACCACGCCACTTTCGCAGAACGGGTTTACTCCATTGGATTACCAGTGCTTTAAAACAAATAAATCTTTTAAACATCGAAATGCTTTTTATAAAAATGAAGCCATTATAAGACTCAGTTCCCATCACACAATGCAACACACACCAGAGGATAGAGTTTTACCTTATAATGGCCAAAATATGCTTGATACGAGAAAAACAAATCATTTGATATTATTGCTAGTGTATATATGTTTCAAAAACAATTTCAATCATAACTATTAATCATAGACGGCATGGGTACCATATATCATGTCGCTATATGTATATATACAATCAAAATCGCACGATGTCATATTTGGAAATTGGATTTCCGTCATGAACCGAGGCAGAAGATAGCCCTCACCGAATTCGAGACTCTCTATCCCGAGCCTCAGGCTACAGCCGCAACTGCATCTAGGAGCCACAGGGTCGGTCCACCGATGTGGATTAAAATGCCTGAACACTGCGTTTCCCCGCCTTTTGGGGCGTAAATGAGCCCAATGACTCCATCGGTCCCGGATCGACCGATATATCCGAGGTGCCTCGCAACAGCAACAACCACACAGGTGAAAAGTATATAAATGTCAGGGCTGGTAGGTCACTGACACCACCCTAGCTAGAAAGAAACGCATGTCCTCCCTGGATCCTTCTCCCGTTTCTGGTCCATCCCGGGGTGTGAGGCTCGCGAATTCACGTTATACACAAAGCTATGCCACACAGGCTGTGCTTTGATCATCAACCACAAGATTTTGCTTCTCAACAGAAGCCTTGATCATCTATCACTTAGGCGTGCCACACAGGCAATTCACTCCGTGCGACTGATTTCTATCGATGTATAACCTCTGGGCTCATACGTCTCAGAGAAGGGCGTGAAGCAAGAGAATAAATTCTCCGCCGCCAAACAAATATATATTTAATAGAGATCAAACAGCACAAAACAAAATCCAATGTCAGACATCCAGTCCATTTACACGTTCGTTCTGGGTCTGAACGAAACCGGAGGCACTCAATACCTCGCATATCCGTACAATCAACAAGTACGTCTGGGTGGCTACTACTTCAACTCCGTCAAGGTAGCTACTCCTATCATGAGCATCAGTAGCACCCCTCCATTCGACGTGAAGATTATCGGTCTTACACCGTCTTCATATCTTCGACCTTCAATCGTCAGTCAATTATTTGAAATGAGAATTAACTCGGCCTTTTCAAATAATTCACGTATATTTAGAATTTCAAATCAATTAATTTCAATGGTTAAATCATTCGACAACACCAATTTTGTTCTTTAATGTAATTTTCACACCAAACACATTCAACCATCAAATATCACATAAATCGAGCAAATTCAGTTTATTTCCATTCCATATCGTTTATAATATTTTATCACGATTTATCGCTATTTTTATTTATTTAAAAATAGCTATTTCATTAAAACGACGCTTCAGGCCATAATGCGGCCGTGGCGCTGTTTTTCTCCAGATTTGATTTACACATATCTGAAAATCTAACCGTTGCATATTCACAAAATTTATATCATTAGAAAGATCTTTTCAAAACGAATCCAACGATTTCAGTTTTGGGAAAATCCAACGGTCGGATCTCCCGCACTAATCATTTGAAGTTACAATTTCAAAATACAAACTGCAGCGTCGTTTTTCGATTTAATTTAATTATATTTATATATATATATAAATATAATCGATTCTGGCGATGTTTTTCTTTAGATTTGAATTTAACATTCCAGACAATCCAACCATTGGATCTTTACAAAGTTGGTGCCGTTGGGAAGATATTTTCAAGGAAAACCCAACGGTTGTGGTTTCAAGAAAATCCGATGGTCGGATCTTCCGCACTAATCGTTTGAAATCACGGTTTCAAAATACGAATTGCAGCTTCGTTATTCGATATATTATAATTATATATATTTCTATATATTTCATTCTTCGATTTCAAAACCATTTTCACTTCGCACTATCGATAAAAATAATATTTTTATCCAACAGATATTTATTTCTACACATCACCATTTTCCACAGTTCATGTATATAAAGTAAAAATGTGATTTTCATTGTAAAACAATCTATTTCAAAACCCGATTTTTTTATATAGTTCCAACAGATGATAAAAATGTGATTTTTAATATAAAACAATTTATTTCAAAACTCGATTATTTTATATAGTTCAAACTAACGATAAAAATGTGATTTTTAATATAAAACAATTTATTTCAAAACATGATTATTTTATATACATGAATTTCCACTCAACCGATGAATATAGTTTCAACAATTGAAAATAAATCAAACACATGAATATTTCAGAAAATTTCGGCAGCATAACGGCAGGGTAGTCAAAACCGGGACCGTCCCTAGTACGGCTCCTCGCTCTATCTTAAAACCTCGCGGTTTTTGACAATGGGGAATCATGCATCTAGTTCGCACGCAGGCGGCATGTATATTTATTTCATTTCCACAAACTAATCCTATGTGGTTTCAACCAAATATTTCTCAACCACAAGCGGGTATTTTTCAACCACAATCAATCAATATCAACCACAAACAATTCCAATCAACCATTCGCTATCAATCAATTTTCACACCAATCACAACCAATAAATATCGTCCATGGTTTGTGGACGAGGGGCGTATATATATATATATATAAATATATATATATATATATATATATATGGCAATTCACTTCTATTTCAACACATATATAATTTTTACAACGCATATATAACTTATACATCGAATGTACAACTTATACAACGCTTATACAAGAGGTGTACAACGCTTATATAACTCATGCATCAACTATATAATTTATACATCGTTGTTTTCCATATCGTTTATAAATTAGAAATCTCACCTTGGGTTCCACTCCACCAAAAATAGCAGAAGACTCAGAAAAATGTGTGGTCTCTTCTAGAATGTAGAAGACGTCCACACGAGTCCACTGTCTCTTGTTTCACTGAATTTCGTCTATAAACGAAAAAGATATGATTTTTCAAAGGTGAACGAATTTCGCGACACTTTAAAGTGTAAAAATCAACTCAGAATAATCAAGCCGTATACCTTCCACAAGCGTTCAAAACTAGGTCTTCGATTCTTGCAAAATCCGTTGAGCGTTGTTGCGATCGGGTTGCGCCATATCCAAGAGCTCCGAGAGGCGCTCAGGCAGAGGTAGGTGGGCCCCCACTCGGTGGTTCCTCCTGCTCATGGCGGCGCCTCAAAGTCGTCCACTTCAGGACGTCGGTTCTCCCCAAATACGCTTCGAAAATATGCAAATCTGCTATGGATTTGAAGCTCGTGTTATCCTCTACAAAATTCGTAAGTGGGGGCATGTGGTTTTAATGTGTGGATTGGGAGAAATCAAGCCGGGAAGCTTGGAATGCTTTTTCACCGTTCGACTGGGTGGATCGGGGAAGAAAGAGAATTTGTGGACCAATCATATTTTTTTGTTTATTTATATATTTTTAAAAATCCGAAAATACCCCTTATCACATACGAACACCAATTCAATCCCAACGACTGTTGTCCCTAGCGTTTTACCCCCATTCGGAACCCAATGGGATATGTTTCGTAGGCCCATTCGACTATTTCAGTCAGTTTTCCTTCAATTTAAAATATATAACATTCAATATTATATTTGAACGTACATTTCAATTTGCCAGGCCCACAAACTAATTCGAAAAATTCCAGAAAAATAAATCTAGCTATATTTTGACGATACGGTCCCAACAAAACTAGTTTCGTCGAATCCTGAGACCGTTTGCAAAAAGGCCCATTTCTGGTCGATCCAATTTAACTATAATTGACCAAAACACATTTTCCTTTGCCACGCTCACATATTAGCTTCAAAATTTATGAAAATTGAAACCTAGCAATAACTTCACATCCCGGATCTAACAAAAGTGGTTTCGACGAATTCCGAGGTCGTATGCAAAATGGCCAATTTCACGGGCTATATAAATTCCATAGCGACCTTTCTGAAAATTCATTTGGCCATAACTTTTGCTTTCCGCTATGAAACTTCGTTTTTCAGATTCGTTAGAAAGGTATTCACTAACAGATTTAAATATTTTTGGTTTCACTCAAATCCGTTTTGTTTTGCACCCGGTACAATCCGACAAAGTTTGAATTCAATTTTTGAAACTGCAGCGCCATTTCAGACCTTGTTTATAATTAGAATCAATTATATTCGTTTTCAATTGTCGATTCAAACTTAGTTTTCATCGCTATTATTTAAAATATTTATTTTAAATATTTAAAATCTACTATTTTAGCCAATTTAAAATTTTTAAATTGGTTCAGATTTTCAGGGTCGTTACAATCTCCCCCACTTAAAACTTTTCGTCCTCGAAAAGGAACAAAGTCGAAAGTGGTTTGATTAATCAACTCAACGTTCGATCTAGCTTCCATTCTCTAACTTTTCAGTTTCTGAGAATTTTCAAATTCTTCAAAAATTTGGCTAACACCCGGAATTTTCTAAAAATTTCGCCATAACCTCCTTTGTACGGGGAGAGGTTTGGAAATTTATTGGGCCGAATTAGGTACCCAATAAATCCTAATAAGCATACACATATTTATAGTGATATATTCTGGTGTTTACAGGGGAGCGTGTATTGATAATAACTCCAGAGAATAAATTCTCGTCACCTCGTCCTGTGTGGGAAATAAATAGTCCATGTGCTGTATCTAATAACTAGAGAGACGTGATTATTGTCAACTCCAGACCCATGTGGGGTTTTTATTAATCTGGCAATTTTACCGTTACAATTTAAATAGTCCATATCAGTCATCAGTTCAACCTGTAAAATATAGTCATCGCTATACAAGCCTCTCACTCGTATGGTAAATCTTCCACCTCGTCACACAAGCTCCAAATGCTTATGTGGTATATGATGAAGTATGCCTATCTTCCAGAAGTATGCCATGTAGTGTAGTTCAAAATTAATTGTTACTATCCTATGGCGATGTTTATTATTTCACACATAACAACCAGCACTCCGCATCCAATGGCATTCACAGGAGTTTATGTAATAATATTTCGCATCCAACTCATTAAGGTCTACCTATTTGTCGGGCACGCAAATAATTTCTTTACTCAACAGCCATCCAACTACCTGTTGAAACATATATAATGCACATGTATATATATTTCTATCTTTTTTTAAATTAGTTCAATGTGTGATTTAATTGAATAAATTCTACCTTTCGTCCTCTTATTGATTAAATTAACTATCGTTTTAATAATTTAATTAATCAAATCTACTATCCCACAACACAAACAAAAACCAATTTGTTTTTAACTTTCCAAAATCATACAAATTAATTCTACTCTCTTTTTAAATTAATCAGACTATAGAAGTAAAAGTGCACATCCATGGAAAGAAATAACAACAGAGTAGAGAATTAAATGGTAATGCAAAGTATGGTAAATATACCTTGCACCGGAGTCAATCAGAGATATCCACTCGACACCTAGGATAGGCTTTCTGAATGCTCTCCTCAGTTTCCCAAGTACAATCTCGTGGATCTCCACTCCATTGCACTTTGACTAAGTGAACCTTTTTGTTCCTCAGCTCCTTTATTTCTTTGCCAATTATCTTTAGCGGCTCTCTTCTAACTGCCAATTCTGGAGTGATTTCTATATCCTGTTGCGCTGCTTCTTCCACGATCAAGTCTGGATCATGAACGTGCTTTCGCAGTTGAGATACGTGAAATACGTCATGCACCCCAGGAAACCGATTAGGCAATTGAACTTTATATGCGAGAGTTCCAATCCATTCAAGAATAGGAAACAGACCAATGAATTTGGGCGCCAATTTCCCTGTTTTTCCAAACCGGATAACTCCTCTCATCGGAGATACTTCCAAATATACATAGTCTCCAACAGCAAATGATATATCTCTTCTTCTCATGCGGTTTCAGCTGACGGCTAGCATAAGCAATCACTTGACCTCTTTGCATTAATACCGCGCTAAGGCCTTCTCTAGTGCATCAGTCCAGACTTTCAAGTCCTCATTGCCATCTATTATTGTTAACACTGGAGCGGTCGTCAGTTTAAATTTCAGCTCCTGGAAAGCTTCCTCACATACCGGAGTCCAATTGAATCTCGAATGTTTCCTAGTTAATTTCGTTAAGGAACTGGATGTCTTCGCAAAATCCTTAATGAATTTCCGATAATAACTGGCCAACCCGAGAAAACTTCTGACTTCTGTGGGTGTACGAGGCTGTTTCCAATTCTGAATAGCAGTGATTTTGCTGGGATCCACTAAAATTCCTTGCTTTGACACGACGTGGCCAAGAAATTTAACTTCTTCCTGCCAGAATATACATTTGGAAAACTTTGCTTTTAAAACAATCCTTCTCAGAATTTCTAACACTTGTTCCAAATGTTTTTCGTGCTCGCTTTCTGACTTAGAGAAGATCAGGATATCATCAATGAAAACCAGAACAAATTTATTCAATACTCCTCTGAATACTCTGTTCATCAGATCGACGAAATAAGCTGGAGCGTAACATAAGCCGAACGGCATTACTAACCACTCGTAGAATAAGTCCGGACCTCTGAATGCTGTCAAAATAACACACTCTTCGGCAATACGAAGCTGATGGAAACCTGTAGCTAGGTCCATTCGTGAAAACACTTGTGCTCCATTCAATCGGTCCAATAAATCATCAATCTACGGCAATGGATTTTTTTTTTCAATGTCTGCTTATTCAAGTCGCGATAATCCACACATAGTCTGAGAGTACCGTCGGACTTCGGAACAAATACCACTGCTGCTCCCCAATCAGAAAAACTAGGCCTGGTTAGACCTTTCCATACTAGCTGTCTAGTTTGATTGTCCAACTCTTCTTTCTCCTTCAAGGTCATCCTTCGAATTGCGTGAACCACTGGCCTTGCATTCGGGACTAAAGAGATTTTAAAATCAATTTCTCTTTGCGGAGGTAAGCTAACAACTTCTTCGAACACATCTGCATAGTTCTTGACAACTGGGATATTTTCTATGTCGACTGGGATATTCTCTGTAACGACAGGAACAGGTTCTATTAGAGCAGGAGAAATATCTAATGCTGCCCAGAAGTCCTTTCTATCAGAATTCGGGCCTGCACAGGGAATTACAATGTTGGTGAGCTTCGTTTTAACCTTGACAACCCTTTCTGCACATTTAACCTCAGCTTCGTATTTGGTTAACCAATCCAATCCTAAGATAAGATCAAATTCGGTAAAATTCATGATGATCGAGATACAAGGAAACCGATAATGAGAAAAGGAAACAGGTACCCCACAAACCCAACTAAGATTGAGGGAACCCCCAACCGGATTCTGGACAGTGATGGGTTCTTTGAGCTTTTTCAATTTCAAATCTAATTTCTTAACCGCATTCTTTGCAATAAAGCTTCTCGACGCGCCTGTGTCAAACAGTACTTTAACGGGAATGTTCTTGACAGTAAGCATGCCTTCTAAAACGTCTGACCTTTCCTGACTAACTGAGGGCTCAGAAGTTTCTGCTACTTTATTTACCTGAACCACTTCAGATTTCCTTAGGAGCCGGCAATCCTGCTTTACGTGACCAACCTGATGGCACAGATTGCATTTTCTCTTCTCTCCCGTCTGGTTCTTGGATTTAAATTTACCCTTTATATGGCTCTGAAGAGATCTGCAACTTATCGACAGATGTCCTTGCTTATTGCAGTTAGAGCATATGGCTTTGGTTGCTAATCCTTCTTCCGATTTAACCTTCTTTCGATTCAACCTAGGTTTCTTTCTGGCCCCAGACGTCGTACTGGCCTCAGGTTGTGTACATGTCTCTGGGCTATCAGTTTCAGATCTCCTTTTTCTGCTAGTGCTAACTTCCTCTTCGTCGACGAAAAGGCCTCGCCTATCAAGATCTTCATATTGATAAGCCATGTATATCATTTCAGAAAAAGGAAGCTTCACATGGCCCATCACACTATTCTGGTATTTCCTCTGAAGACCATTAATAAATCTCAGATTCTTCCTCTTCGGATCTCGTATTAGATGAGGGGCGAAGTGAGAAAGTTCATTGAATTTCTTATGATATTCTGGGATATTCATATCTCCTTGTATCAAATAGCAGAGTTCATCACATAACCGCTCAGTTACTTCTGGAGAAATAAATTTTTTATTGAAAAGTTGTTTGAACATACCCCAGGTGATATCACCTTCTGGATTATCTTTAATGATTGTTTCCCACCAGATTAAAGCTTCTTCTTTGAGTGTCCAAGATGCCACTAATCTTTTCTGGTCATCTCTCAGCTGGAAACTATCAAAAATTCTTTCAGTAGAACTCATCCAAGCCTGAGTTTGAATAATGGATTCACTTCCCGTGAATGGTACTCCTCCCAGATTTCGATATCTTTTCAATGGAGCTTCTATATCCGATCCTGACTGAGGGAGTACAACTGGCTCATTAATTTGTTGAACCATAGGATTATTTCTTCTGCTTCTACCACTCATTTTCTATGTCTGCAAATAGCAGACAAAGTGTTAGGCCAACAGAAAAAGTAATTTTGAAACATAGAGACATATACTTGTATGTAAATGTATCTATCGAAGTGTATTTCATTCTGTTATACTCATACTAGGATATTACTGATCCTATCTGTAATGAGTTACTCGTTCTAGAACACTACTGGTTCTATTTCTGATGAGTTCGTTCATATGTTATATTCCAGGCTTAACCAAAGCTCTAATACCACATTTGTGACGACCCCATTCCTGATTAGACGGTGGCAAGGGTAATCTTTGGAATATAACACATAAACAGATAATAACAGAACAGAAATAAATAAATAAATACACCAGATAATGCACAATAGAATACACTGGATAAATATAATCATCAGAGTTACACAGTATGTAGGATCATACTTAGTACAAAATATAGTTCAACTATACATAAATGTCTACTGCGGAAAAGAAAACATAATATGTACTACAGGAGCTGAAAAACATAAAAAGAGATAAATGATAGAATCCATCTTCAGCTCCAGCTATCCAGAAAGAGCCTGCTTAAACCTGAATACAAGGCTGCCCGTGTAGAAATAGGGGCACCCGAGTTTGCAAGTGAAACAAACTACGAGTCAGTCATGGGACTGGTATGAGAAATCTACTCAACACATTTTTAAATATGGCTAGTCACGGGACCACGCCACTTTCGCGGAACGGGTTTACTCCATTGGATTACCAGTGCTTTAAAACAAATAAATCTTTTAAACATCGAAATGCTTTTTATAAAAATGAAGCCATTATAAGACTCAGTTCCCATCACACAACGCAACACACACCAGAGGATAGAGTTTTACCTTATAATGGCCAAAATATGCTTGATACGAGCAAAACAAATGTAACAACCCGTAAAATCTGGGCCAGTTTAAAATTTTTATTTTGGCCATTTTAGCGAATTTAGATTATTTAAAATGAATTATTTTAAATAATATCGACGAGAAATTTATTTTGAATATATTCGAACGTATATATTATACGCGTCGTCGTTAGAATATAAATAATTATATATAATTATAAATAGAATTGAAAATGGCGCGGTAGTTCGATAATTCGATTTCAAACTTCAATTGAATGTACCGGGTGCAAAACAATCCGGATTTTAGTGAAACCAAAAATAATGGAATCTAATAGTGAATATCTTTCCAACGAACCCGAATGATCAAAATTTCTTAGCGGGAATCAAAAGATATGTCCAGTTGAAAATTCTGAATAGTCGCTATGGAATTCAGGCCCTTAAAAATGGACATTTTGCAAACGACCTCGGATTTCGACGAAACCAGTTTTGTTGGGTCCGTGATGTAAAGTTATTGCTAGATTTCAAATTTCATAATTTTTCGAATCAATATGTGAGCGTGGCAAAGGAAAACGCGTTTGACCAGTTTCAGTTGATTTTAATCGACTGGAAATTGGCCATTTTTCTAACGGTCTCAGATTTCGACGAAACTAGTTTTGTTAGGACCGTATCGTCAATACGAAGCTAGAAAATATTTTTCTAGAATTTTTAAAGTTAGTATGTGACCCCGGTAAATTGAAATGTACGTTTAAAATTGAATATATAGATTTATACATTAATTTCAGCGAAAACTGAGCGTAACAGCCGAACTGGCTTATGAAACATATCCCATTGTATTCGGAATGGGGGTAATTAGCTAGGGACGACAGTCATTGGGCCTCGTTCGGAGATCGAAATTTAAAGTTACTTTATGGAGAAATTAATTATTTAAATAATTAAAATAATATATAACCCCCTTGAGCTCTCTCTTTCCTCACAAGTCAAACCACGGTCAAAATATAAAAAAAAAAAAAAAAAAAAAAAAACCCCTTCCAGTTTCAGATCGCGACGCCTCTTCCTCCCCCTTGCTGACGCCGACGATGGACCGCCGCTCCCCCCTAAAGTCGCGCCTTCCTCTCCCCTCTAGCTCATCTCCTTCCTCCCTTCGAATCGAAGACGAAAACGCCAGAGCTTTCCCCCCCCACAGTGATGACCGCCGACGAACTGAAGGCCGCCCCAACCCTCCGCCTCCTCCTGCCGCCGACCCAGAGCCACCCGAAGCCTCTCCGATGGTGGTGAACCCCCCCCTTTCGAACTGTAAGTTTTTACTTTATTTATAAAACTGATTTTTACTTAATTTATAAAACTGATTTTGTTAATATTAAAAACCGATTTTTATGTTTTTAAAATTCTGATTTTAGGTAGGTTTAAAACTGAATTTTATTTTAGGTTTAAGACTGAATTTTATTTTAGATTAGAAAACTGATTTTTAAATGATTTTTAAACTGAATTTTTAAATAAGGCAAAAACTGTATTTTTATTTTTTTAAGTTATGAAAAAACTGCATTTTTATGAAAGCGAAAAACTGATTTTATTTTGAACTTTAAAATAGGAAAAAAAGTTTAATCTTTTAGTAGAAAAAGATTTGAACTTGCAAAAGAAAAAAAATTCGATTTTTATATATTGAATAGCGAAGTCAAAATTCGATTTTATATATTGAATAGCATAGTAAAAATTCGATTTTTACATATGTAGTGGCTACGGGCAGCGAAGATGACGAAGATGCGATAGCGATGAAGATTTCTATCAATGAAGTGCCGTGGAGCTAGGATAGCTAATCGGTGAGAATTTCTCACCTTTCTATTTATTTTCTAGTTATATATATATACTAGGATGCAGACGGTGCTTAGTAGCACCCGACACAATCGTCCACAGACCATGGACTTGTTTGTTTGACAGTTTGGTGATTGATTGCGATATTGTTTGAATGTGGTTTGTGGTGTGAAAAATCGAATCGATAAATTGGTTAGGATTAGACGTGCGCCGTTATAAGGCGAAGGAGTAAGGCTAGGTTAGATCCTTACTCCAAAGTTTGCGGTTTGCATAACGAATTGATTTGATTGATGTGTGAATGGCGTGGGCCTTCACTAGACCGGGGATAAGGCTAGGCCTTGTCCCGTTTCTAGTATCGTGCCGTTATGCCGCCGAAATTTTCTAAAACATGTTAGAAAAATAAAAATATCATTTTATTGAATAAATGAATTGAATAGAAATTCATAGGTTGAAATAAAATGTTTTATCGTTAAAAATATAATTTTTAACGTGAATATGAAAATAGTGAAGTGAATAAATAAATATTCATTTACAAACCAGATGGTTTGTTTATGTACACTTATTTGAATGATATTGATTGGGTCGATAAATTTCACACATCGCCCAACTGCACAAATAAAATCTGTGTTTGATTGTTTGAAACCCCACACGGGTGTTAGGATGAAATATGCAGTTCACTCATCCTGATTGATTAAATATGTCGATCGATTGATTGACAGGCTGTTATAAGCGTTGAATATCTGTATTTGATGCTTATGCAGTGTAGTGCACTTTGGTTGATGGTTGATTATTTTTCAATGCTATGATATACATGTGTTGTATGAAAATCCATATAATTAACTTTATATGGTAATTGATTGGGCCTCATTCCAATTTGAAAAATAAAGAATATTATAAAATAAAAGTTCATGTGTTGACAGTACTCATTCATTGAGATTGGTCATGTGTTGAACGAAATATTTTGATAATAACAACTATTTTGAAAAAGAAATATTTGAAATAGAATATTTGAAAATAGAAATTTATGAAGCCGTGTATGGACGCCATTTTGACGTGAACGATATTTATATCGAATTGAAAACGATTTCGAAATGAAATGAATTGAAAACGATTTCGAAATGAATTGAATTGAAAACGATTTCGAAATGAATTGAATTGAAAACGATTTCGAAATGAAATAAATTGAAAACGATTTCGAAATGAAATGAATTGAAAACGATTTCGAAATGAATTGAATTGAAAACGATTTCGAAATGAAATGAATTGAAAACGATTTCGAAATGAATTGAATTGAAAACGAATTCAAATGGAATAGAAAGCGAATTGAAATGAATTCAAATTGAATTGAAATTCGAATTGAATAGAAATGAATTTTAAAACGAATTTATAGAGAAGAATTCAATTTTGATTTGAATTGAAATGGAAGTTGAAAATGTTTTTGAAACGAATTCAAAACTATTTATATAATTCGTTTTAAATAGAAATCGACGAAATATATATTATATATATTATATATAATATAATGGCCTGAATAGAACGCGCCGCGCCGCGGCAGTTCGCGAATTTCGACCATTTATTTCAAACGGACATTACAGGAGATCCGACCGTCGGATTCTCCTAAAACCGGAACCGTTGGGTTCGTATCGAAAAGAGCTTTCTAATTAATGTTAGAAATTTGAAATCTAACGGTTGGATTTGGAGATACGTCCAAATCAAATTCGAAAAAGGTCGTTGTAAGTGCAGTTCGATGGCCATTGTTGGAAATCGACTGTACGGGCCTTGATAAAATTATTAAAAATAGTAATAATTTGTGTAAAATCATAAGAAATGATTTGTGAAAGTTTGGGGTGAAAATCTCCATATTTGAAAAGATAAAAAAATGGATTTTTATCGAAATGAACTAGTTTTGAACTAGAATTATAATTCTATTTATTTTTAAATAAATAAATTGAATTTGAAATGGTTTTGAAAATAACCAAAATTTCCAATGATTGCATTGGAGTGGATTTGAATCGAAATTGTCTTCGGAATATTTCGATGTTGGAATTCGTGACATTACAGGTGTTGTTATGGAAATTTGAAAGATATATATTTGTATCGTTATTTCCAATACGACATTTGTTAGTCGTAGAATTCGATATTGAATATAAGCCGATATATTTTCTATTCAGAGCCTTGTATTGAATATCGAATGTGATTTGGGTTTGTCGTGAATGGTGTCTTCACTAACACTGTTCTTGAACCCAGTTGAGAAAAGATTAAATCTTTTTATTTAGATTTAATGAAGTGTACCAATTAAATGATATTTAATTGGAATTGAATTGGTATTGATTTTTGGGTTTATCGTGAACAGTGTTTTAAATAACACTTGTTCTTTAACCCGATAATTAATGGAATGTGATTTTGGGTTTATCGTGAATCGTGTTTTAAATGACACTGATTCTTTAACCCAGATAATGATTAAAACTAAGTGGAGTTTTAATGAATCTTTAATTAGATTGAAAAGATCGAGAATGGAGTATCACCAGTTTTGCTCCAGGCGATAGATAAATCTGTAATTAGATTTGAATGTGAAATTTAGAAACTAACTGGCGGTTAGCCAAGCAGAATGGTTTTCTGGATATTGATCTGATGTTGGTTTCGGCCTTCGGGGTTAATATTTGGGGAATTATTCTCTTGATTAATTTACGGTTAGTGACTAATGAATTGGAATGAGGCGTATGTTGTGTTTGTGTAACACTTATTTAAAATATACGCGAGTTATTCGGAAAGACCGGGTTTATCCCATTCTGAGTAACTGATACGACGATAAGTCGAAGACGAAGACGATGGTCGAAGACCGGAGGTCTTCACGTCGTTTGGGTGATAACTGATGATCTTGATTGGGCTGTACACCCAAGAAGATGGAAACAGTTAGTGATCGTCCAGACGTACTTGGAGATCGATGGATATGCGGGGTACTAGGTGCCTCCGGTTTCGTTCAGACCCAGAACGGACTTGTAAATGGACTGTGTGTCTGACATCGGATTTCATTCTGTGTGACTGATATCGGTTGCATAGGATGGCTTGCCTGTGTGGCATGCTAAGATGCAAATGATCAAGGCTTCTGTTGAAAAGCAAAGTCTTGTGGTTGATGATCAAAGCACGACCTTTGTGGCGTAGCTTTGTGTAACGTTTGATTCGCGAGTTTCACACCCGGTATGAATCAAAAACGGGAGACGGACCTCAGGGAGGGCATGCGTTTCTTTCTAGTTAGAAGTGGCGTCAGTGGTTTTACACGCCCTGACGAGTTTGACTTATGTTGTTGTTGCTGTTGCGAGGCGCCTCGGTTATATCGGTTTCGGCCGAATGCATTCTGGTCGGCTGACGGACCAGACTTACACCCCATAGGGTGGGGAGACGTATTGTTCAGGCATAATAATCCACTCCGTGTGGACCGGCCCTGACGATCCAAGGGGCAGTTGCGGCTGTTCCTGAGGGGCGGGCTAGAGCGTCTCGAATCGGTTGAGGATCTTGCCCCTAGCCTCGGTTCATAGATGGAAACCCAATTTCCAAATACGTGACATTTGCGGTTTTATTTGTAAACCTATATATGGCGACATAGTGGTATGGGGCATTCATGCCGCCTATGATTGATACTTATGATTTGAAGTTGTTTTATACTCTATGCACTTATAATAGTATCAAATGATTTGTTTTAAACGTATCAAGCATTCTTTGGCTGTTATAAGGGAAAACCCTATCCTCGACTGCGTTGCATTGTGTGATGGGACCTGGGTCTTATAACAGCTTCATTTTTCTTTATTTAGCATTGCGTTGTTTGTCTTATGCACTGGTATTCTTGGGAGGAAACCCGTTCCGTGTTATACGGCGTGGTCCCTTGTTTTACCTAGCTTTGAAAATAAAGATTTATAACTGCTTTAGTTCTCACACCAGTCACATGACTGACCTGGAGTTTATTGTTTTGACCTAAACTCTGGGTGCCCTTATTTTGACACGGGCAGCTAGTAGTTTTGGTTTTGCAGATTTATATTCACAGGATCCTGGTTTACGACTGGAACGATATCCGGGAAGCTTTGTATCCGTATATCTCATTCTAGTTGTGTATTGTATTATTTTCCGCTGCTATGTATTTAAATGTAATTTAAATCTCTGATATTTCTGTGTAATATTCTTTTATACTCTGTATATTCTTGTAATCTGATGCATTGTTGTTATATACAATGAAATGTTCTTCTATATGCGTTCTGTTGTGGTTTGTTCTCGAACTATCCGACGCTTTCCTTTACGGGGAAGTTACGGGTCTTCACAGTTGGTATCAGAGCTTTGGTTTACAAAGCAGAGAACAAGACACATTAGAACCGTACGAAGGAATTCATCAGATATTGGATTAGTAATATCCAATGGAATGACTCGTTAGAGATGGGATCAGTAGTATCCTAGAACGAGTGTGAAGAGTATATTTTTAAAATGAAAACGATTTTTGATTTGAAAATTTAAATCAATTATTCGTATTTGATTATTTATTTTATATTGATTAGGACAATCCAAAATATAAAGATTTTTGCGTATGCGCCTAGCTAGCGTGTATTCGAAGTTTTAATATATTGGATAGATATAGCACCACACCCTAGTCGCCCGGAGATGATATTGATGATAGCGATCGCATCATCAACATTTATGTTCGTGTTTCGAAGGTTTGATATCTATATATTTCCTATTGACTGGTGTGAGAACCAAAATTAGATAGGGCTAATTGTTGTGATTTGGCATCAAAAATCTGATTTTTGTATATATATCGAAATTATGAATTTGAAACGTTAATCCACTAATTGATTGAAGTTTGTGTTGTTTGTTTAATTGTTTGCTAATTTTGAACAATTATGCCTAATTGAATCAAATATTGAACTCTATTGAAAATTGGTCGCATTTGTTTGCATATACATATATATCATTGAACAGGTCATAGCAAGGAGGCTAGAGCAGAGAATAAAATTTGTTTGCCCGACAAATAGGTACATGTTTATTACATAATTTACTGTTTTGTTTGGGTGATGATGATTTTATGAGCCTATTGGCTAGCCGCTTGGCTTTTTCTTTTTCTTTTTGAGATCTGAAGGACCGGGAACGCTATTTGCAATTTCCCGATGCTCCCGGTGCAGGGGAGGTTATGGCGAAATTTTTCAAAAATTTAGGGTGTTAGCCAAATTTTTGAAATTTTAAAAATTCTCAGAAACTAAAGAGTTGGAGAATGGAAGCCAGATCAAATGTGGAGCTGAATAATCAAACCACTTTCGACTTTGTTCCTTTTCGGGGACGAAAAGTTTTAAGTGGGGGAGATTGTAACAACCCGTAAAATCTGGGCCAGTTTAAAATTTTTATTTTGGCCATTTTAGCGAATTTAGATTATTTAAAATGAATTATTTTAAATAATATCGACGAGAAATTTATTTTGAATATATTCGAACGTATATATTATACGCGTCGTCGTTAGAATATAAATAATTATATATAATTATAAATAGAATTGAAAATGGCGCGGTAGTTCGATAATTCGATTTCAAACTTCAATTGAATGTACCGGGTGCAAAACAATCCGGATTTTAGTGAAACCAAAAATAATGGAATCTAATAGTGAATATCTTTCCAACGAACCCGAATGATCAAAATTTCTTAGCGGGAATCAAAAGATATGTCCAGTTGAAAATTCTGAATAGTCGCTATGGAATTCAGGCCCTTAAAAATGGACATTTTGCAAACGACCTCGGATTTCGACGAAACCAGTTTTGTTGGGTCCGTGATGTAAAGTTATTGCTAGATTTCAAATTTCATAATTTTTCGAATCAATATGTGAGCGTGGCAAAGGAAAACGCGTTTGACCAGTTTCAGTTGATTTTAATCGACTGGAAATTGGCCATTTTTCTAACGGTCTCAGATTTCGACGAAACTAGTTTTGTTAGGACCGTATCGTCAATACGAAGCTAGAAAATATTTTTCTAGAATTTTTAAAGTTAGTATGTGACCCCGGTAAATTGAAATGTACGTTTAAAATTGAATATATAGATTTATACATTAATTTCAGCGAAAACTGAGCGTAACAGCCGAACTGGCTTATGAAACATATCCCATTGTATTCGGAATGGGGGTAATTAGCTAGGGACGACAGTCATTGGGCCTCGTTCGGAGATCGAAATTTAAAGTTACTTTATGGAGAAATTAATTATTTAAATAATTAAAATAATATATAACCCCCTTGAGCTCTCTCTTTCCTCACAAGTCAAACCACGGTCAAAATATAAAAAAAAAAAAAAAAAAAAAAAACCCCTTCCAGTTTCAGATCGCGACGCCTCTTCCTCCCCCTTGCTGACGCCGACGATGGACCGCCGCTCCCCCCTAAAGTCGCGCCTTCCTCTCCCCTCTAGCTCATCTCCTTCCTCCCTTCGAATCGAAGACGAAAACGCCAGAGCTTTCCCCCCCCACAGTGATGACCGCCGACGAACTGAAGGCCGCCCCAACCCTCCGCCTCCTCCTGCCGCCGACCCAGAGCCACCCGAAGCCTCTCCGATGGTGGTGAACCCCCCCCTTTCGAACTGTAAGTTTTTACTTTATTTATAAAACTGATTTTTACTTAATTTATAAAACTGATTTTGTTAATATTAAAAACCGATTTTTATGTTTTTAAAATTCTGATTTTAGGTAGGTTTAAAACTGAATTTTATTTTAGGTTTAAGACTGAATTTTATTTTAGATTAGAAAACTGATTTTTAAATGATTTTTAAACTGAATTTTTAAATAAGGCAAAAACTGTATTTTTATTTTTTAAGTTATGAAAAAACTGCATTTTTATGAAAGCGAAAAACTGATTTTATTTTGAACTTTAAAATAGGAAAAAAAGTTTAATCTTTTAGTAGAAAAAGATTTGAACTTGCAAAAGAAAAAAAATTCGATTTTTATATATTGAATAGCGAAGTCAAAATTCGATTTTATATATTGAATAGCATAGTAAAAATTCGATTTTTACATATGTAGTGGCTACGGGCAGCGAAGATGACGAAGATGCGATAGCGATGAAGATTTCTATCAATGAAGTGCCGTGGAGCTAGGATAGCTAATCGGTGAGAATTTCTCACCTTTCTATTTATTTTCTAGTTATATATATATACTAGGATGCAGACGGTGCTTAGTAGCACCCGACACAATCGTCCACAGACCATGGACTTGTTTGTTTGACAGTTTGGTGATTGATTGCGATATTGTTTGAATGTGGTTTGTGGTGTGAAAAATCGAATCGATAAATTGGTTAGGATTAGACGTGCGCCGTTATAAGGCGAAGGAGTAAGGCTAGGTTAGATCCTTACTCCAAAGTTTGCGGTTTGCATAACGAATTGATTTGATTGATGTGTGAATGGCGTGGGCCTTCACTAGACCGGGGATAAGGCTAGGCCTTGTCCCGTTTCTAGTATCGTGCCGTTATGCCGCCGAAATTTTCTAAAACATGTTAGAAAAATAAAAATATCATTTTATTGAATAAATGAATTGAATAGAAATTCATAGGTTGAAATAAAATGTTTTATCGTTAAAAATATAATTTTTAACGTGAATATGAAAATAGTGAAGTGAATAAATAAATATTCATTTACAAACCAGATGGTTTGTTTATGTACACTTATTTGAATGATATTGATTGGGTCGATAAATTTCACACATCGCCCAACTGCACAAATAAAATCTGTGTTTGATTGTTTGAAACCCCACACGGGTGTTAGGATGAAATATGCAGTTCACTCATCCTGATTGATTAAATATGTCGATCGATTGATTGACAGGCTGTTATAAGCGTTGAATATCTGTATTTGATGCTTATGCAGTGTAGTGCACTTTGGTTGATGGTTGATTATTTTTCAATGCTATGATATACATGTGTTGTATGAAAATCCATATAATTAACTTTATATGGTAATTGATTGGGCCTCATTCCAATTTGAAAAATAAAGAATATTATAAATAAAAGTTCATGTGTTGACAGTACTCATTCATTGAGATTGGTCATGTGTTGAACGAAATATTTTGATAATAACAACTATTTTGAAAAAGAAATATTTGAAATAGAATATTTGAAAATAGAAATTTATGAAGCCGTGTATGGACGCCATTTTGACGTGAACGATATTTATATCGAATTGAAAACGATTTCGAAATGAAATGAATTGAAAACGATTTCGAAATGAATTGAATTGAAAACGATTTCGAAATGAATTGAATTGAAAACGATTTCGAAATGAAATAAATTGAAAACGATTTCGAAATGAAATGAATTGAAAACGATTTCGAAATGAATTGAATTGAAAACGATTTCGAAATGAAATGAATTGAAAACGATTTCGAAATGAATTGAATTGAAAACGAATTCAAATGGAATAGAAAGCGAATTGAAATGAATTCAAATTGAATTGAAATTCGAATTGAATAGAAATGAATTTTAAAACGAATTTATAGAGAAGAATTCAATTTTGATTTGAATTGAAATGGAAGTTGAAAATGTTTTTGAAACGAATTCAAAACTATTTATATAATTCGTTTTAAATAGAAATCGACGAAATATATATTATATATATTATATATAATATAATGGCCTGAATAGAACGCGCCGCGCCGCGGCAGTTCGCGAATTTCGACCATTTATTTCAAACGGACATTACAGGAGATCCGACCGTCGGATTCTCCTAAAACCGGAACCGTTGGGTTCGTATCGAAAAGAGCTTTCTAATTAATGTTAGAAATTTGAAATCTAACGGTTGGATTTGGAGATACGTCCAAATCAAATTCGAAAAAGGTCGTTGTAAGTGCAGTTCGATGGCCATTGTTGGAAATCGACTGTACGGGCCTTGATAAAATTATTAAAAATAGTAATAATTTGTGTAAAATCATAAGAAATGATTTGTGAAAGTTTGGGGTGAAAATCTCCATATTTGAAAAGATAAAAAAATGGATTTTTATCGAAATGAACTAGTTTTGAACTAGAATTATAATTCTATTTATTTTTAAATAAATAAATTGAATTTGAAATGGTTTTGAAAATAACCAAAATTTCCAATGATTGCATTGGAGTGGATTTGAATCGAAATTGTCTTCGGAATATTTCGATGTTGGAATTCGTGACATTACAGGTGTTGTTATGGAAATTTGAAAGATATATATTTGTATCGTTATTTCCAATACGACATTTGTTAGTCGTAGAATTCGATATTGAATATAAGCCGATATATTTTCTATTCAGAGCCTTGTATTGAATATCGAATGTGATTTGGGTTTGTCGTGAATGGTGTCTTCACTAACACTGTTCTTGAACCCAGTTGAGAAAAGATTAAATCTTTTTATTTAGATTTAATGAAGTGTACCAATTAAATGATATTTAATTGGAATTGAATTGGTATTGATTTTTGGGTTTATCGTGAACAGTGTTTTAAATAACACTTGTTCTTTAACCCGATAATTAATGGAATGTGATTTTGGGTTTATCGTGAATCGTGTTTTAAATGACACTGATTCTTTAACCCAGATAATGATTAAAACTAAGTGGAGTTTTAATGAATCTTTAATTAGATTGAAAAGATCGAGAATGGAGTATCACCAGTTTTGCTCCAGGCGATAGATAAATCTGTAATTAGATTTGAATGTGAAATTTAGAAACTAACTGGCGGTTAGCCAAGCAGAATGGTTTTCTGGATATTGATCTGATGTTGGTTTCGGCCTTCGGGGTTAATATTTGGGGAATTATTCTCTTGATTAATTTACGGTTAGTGACTAATGAATTGGAATGAGGCGTATGTTGTGTTTGTGTAACACTTATTTAAAATATACGCGAGTTATTCGGAAAGACCGGGTTTATCCCATTCTGAGTAACTGATACGACGATAAGTCGAAGACGAAGACGATGGTCGAAGACCGGAGGTCTTCACGTCGTTTGGGTGATAACTGATGATCTTGATTGGGCTGTACACCCAAGAAGATGGAAACAGTTAGTGATCGTCCAGACGTACTTGGAGATCGATGGATATGCGGGGTACTAGGTGCCTCCGGTTTCGTTCAGACCCAGAACGGACTTGTAAATGGACTGTGTGTCTGACATCGGATTTCATTCTGTGTGACTGATATCGGTTGCATAGGATGGCTTGCCTGTGTGGCATGCTAAGATGCAAATGATCAAGGCTTCTGTTGAAAAGCAAAGTCTTGTGGTTGATGATCAAAGCACGACCTTTGTGGCGTAGCTTTGTGTAACGTTTGATTCGCGAGTTTCACACCCGGTATGAATCAAAAACGGGAGACGGACCTCAGGGAGGGCATGCGTTTCTTTCTAGTTAGAAGTGGCGTCAGTGGTTTTACACGCCCTGACGAGTTTGACTTATGTTGTTGTTGCTGTTGCGAGGCGCCTCGGTTATATCGGTTTCGGCCGAATGCATTCTGGTCGGCTGACGGACCAGACTTACACCCCATAGGGTGGGGAGACGTATTGTTCAGGCATAATAATCCACTCCGTGTGGACCGGCCCTGACGATCCAAGGGGCAGTTGCGGCTGTTCCTGAGGGGCGGGCTAGAGCGTCTCGAATCGGTTGAGGATCTTGCCCCTAGCCTCGGTTCATAGATGGAAACCCAATTTCCAAATACGTGACATTTGCGGTTTTATTTGTAAACCTATATATGGCGACATAGTGGTATGGGGCATTCATGCCGCCTATGATTGATACTTATGATTTGAAGTTGTTTTATACTCTATGCACTTATAATAGTATCAAATGATTTGTTTTAAACGTATCAAGCATTCTTTGGCTGTTATAAGGGAAAACCCTATCCTCGACTGCGTTGCATTGTGTGATGGGACCTGGGTCTTATAACAGCTTCATTTTTCTTTATTTAGCATTGCGTTGTTTGTCTTATGCACTGGTATTCTTGGGAGGAAACCCGTTCCGTGTTATACGGCGTGGTCCCTTGTTTTACCTAGCTTTGAAAATAAAGATTTATAACTGCTTTAGTTCTCACACCAGTCACATGACTGACCTGGAGTTTATTGTTTTGACCTAAACTCTGGGTGCCCTTATTTTGACACGGGCAGCTAGTAGTTTTGGTTTTGCAGATTTATATTCACAGGATCCTGGTTTACGACTGGAACGATATCCGGGAAGCTTTGTATCCGTATATCTCATTCTAGTTGTGTATTGTATTATTTTCCGCTGCTATGTATTTAAATGTAATTTAAATCTCTGATATTTCTGTGTAATATTCTTTTATACTCTGTATATTCTTGTAATCTGATGCATTGTTGTTATATACAATGAAATGTTCTTCTATATGCGTTCTGTTGTGGTTTGTTCTCGAACTATCCGACGCTTTCCTTTACGGGGAAGTTACGGGTCTTCACAACAAATCATTTGATATTATGGCTAGTGTATATATGTTTCAAAAACAATTTCAATCATAACTACCAATCATAGATGACATGGGTACCATATATCATGTCGCCATATGTATATATGCAATCAAAACCGCACGATGTCGTATTTGGAAATTGGATTTCCGTCATGAACCGAGGCAAAAGATAATCCTCACCGAATTCGAGATTCTCTAGCCCGAGCCTCAGGCTACAGCCGCAACTGCACCTAGGAGCCACAGGGTCGGTCCACCGATGTGGATTAAAATGCCTGAACACTGCGTTTCCCCGCCCTTTGGGGGCGTAAATGAGCCCAACGACTCCATCGGTCCCGGATCGACCGATATATCCGAGGCGCCTCGCAACAGCAACAACCACACAGGTGAAAAGTATATAAATGTCAGGGCTGGTAGGTCACTGACACCACCCTAGCTAGAAAGAAACGCATGTCCTCCCTGGATCCTTCTCCCGTTTCTGGTCCATCCCGGGGTGTGAGGCTCGCGAATTCACGTTATACACAAAGCTATGCCACACAGGCCGTGCTTTGATCATCAACCACAAGACTTTGCTTTTCAACAGATGCCTTGATCATCTATCACTTAGGCGTGCCACACAGGCAATTCACTCCGTGCGATTGATTTCTATCGATGTATAACCTCTGGGCTCGTACGTCTCAGAGAAGGGCGTGAAGCAAGAGAATGAATTCTCCACCACCAAACAGATATATTTAATAGAGATCAGTCAGCACAGAACAAAATCCAATGTCAGACACCCAGTCCATTTACACGTTTGTTCTGGGTCTGAACGAAACCGGATGCACTCAATACCTCGCATATCCGTACAATCAACAATTACGTCTGGGTGGCTACTACTTCAACCCCGTCAAGGTAGCTACTCCTATCATGAGCATCAGTAGCACCCCTCCATTCGACGTGAAGATTATCGGTCTTGCACCGTCTTCATATCTTCGACCTTCAATCGTCGGTCAATTATTTGAAATGAGAATTAACTCGGCATTTTCAAATAATTCACGTATATTTAGAATTTCAAATCAATTAATTTCAATGGTTAAATCATTCGACAACACCAATTTTGTTCTTTAATGTAATTTTCACACCAAACACATTCAACCATCAAATATCACATAAATCGAGCAAATTCAGTTTATTTCCATTCCATATCGTTTATAATATTTTATCACGATTTATCGCTATTTTTATTTATTTAAAAATAGCTATTTCATTAAAAGGACGCTTCAGGCCATAACACGGCCGTGGCGCTGTTTTTCTCCAGATTTGATTTACACATATATGAAAATCTAACTATTGGATCTTCACAAAATTTATATCATTAGAAAGATCTTTTCAAAACGAATCCAACGGTTTCAGTTTTGGGCAAATCCGACGGTCGGATCTCCCGCACTAATCATTTGAAGTTACGATTTCAAAATACGAACTACAGCGTCGTTTTTTGATTTAATTTAATTATATTTATATATATATAAATATAATCGATTCTGGCGCTGTTTTTCTTCAGATTTGAATTAAACATTCCAAACAATCCAACCGTTGGATCTTTACAAAGTTGGTGCCGTTGGGTAGATATTTTCAAGGCAAACCCAACGGTTGTGGTTTCAGGAAAATCCGATGGTCGGATCTTCCGCATTAATCGTTTGAAATCACGGTTTCAAAATACGAACTGTAGCTTCATTATTCGATATATTATAATTATATATATTTCTACATATTCCATTCTTCGATTTCAAAACCATTTTTACTTCGCACCATCGATAAAAATGATATTTTTATCCAATAGATATTTATTTCTACACATCACCATTTTCCATAGTTCATGTATATATAGTAAAAATGTGATTTTTATTGTAAAACAATCTATTTCAAAACCCGATTTTTTTATATAGTTCCAACAGATGATAAAAATGTGATTTTTAATATAAAACAATTTATTTCAAAACTCGATTATTTTATATAGTTCAAACTAATGATAAAAATGTGATTTTTAATATAAAACAATTTATTTCAAAACATGATTATTTTATATACATGAATTTCCACTCAACCAATGAATATAATTTCAACAATTGAAAATAAATCAAACACATGAATATTTCAGGAAATTTCGGCAGCATAACTGCAGGGTAGTCAAAACCGGGACCGTCCCTAGTACGGCTCCTCGCTCTACCTTAAAACCTCGGGGTTTTTGACAATGGGGAATCATGCATCTAGTTCGCACGCAGGTGGCATGTATATTTATTTCATTTCCACAAACTAATCCTATGTAGTTTCAACCAAATATTTCTCAACCACAAGCGGGTATTTTTCAACCACAATCAATCAATATCAACCACAAACAATTCCAATCAACCATTCGCTATCAATCAATTTTCACACCAATCACAAAAAATAAATATCGTCCATGGTTTGCGGACGAGGGGCGTATATATATATATACATGTGTATATATATATATTTATATATGGCAATTCACTTCTATTTCAACACATATATAATTTTTACAACGCATATATAACTTATACATCGAACGTACAACTTATACAACGCTTATACAAGAGGTGTACAACGCTTATATAACTCATACATCAACTATATAATTTATACATTGTTGTTTTCCATATCGTTTATAAATTAGAAATCTCACCTTGGGTTCCACTCCACCAAAAATAGCAGAAGGCTCAGAAAAATATGTGGTCTCTTCTAGAATGTAGAAGACGTCCACATGAGTCCACTGTCTCTTGTTTCACTGAATTTCGTCTACAAACGAAAAAGATATGACTTTTCAAAGATGGACGAATTTCGCGACACTTTAAAGTGTCAAAATCAGCTCAGAATAATCAAGCCGTATACCTTCCACGAGCGTTCAAAACTAGGTCTTCGATTCTTGCAAAATCCGTTGAGCGTTGTTGCGACCGGGTTGCGCCACATCCAAGAGCTCCGAGAGGCACTCAGGCGGAGGTAGGTGGTCCCCCACTCGGTGGTTCCTCCTGCTTACGGCGGTGCCTCAAAGTCGTCCACTTCAGGACGTCGGTTCTCCCCAAATACGCTTCGAAAATATGCAAATCTGCTATGGATTTGAAGCTCGCGTTATCCTCTACAAAATTCGTAACTGGGGCATGTGGTTTTAATGTGTGGATTGGGAGAAATCAAGCCGGGAAGCTTGGAATGCTTTTTCGCTGTTCGACTGGGTGGATCGGGGAAGAAAGAGAATTTGTGGACCAATCATATTTTTTTGTTTATTTATATATTTTTAAAAATCCGAAAATACCCCTTATCACATACGAACACCAATTCAAACCCAACGACTGTCGTCCCTAGCATTTTACCCCCATTCCGAACCCAATGGGATATGTTTCGTAGGCCCATTCGACTGTTTCAGTCAGTTTTCCTTCAATTTAAAATATATAACATTCAATATTATATTTGAACGTACATTTCAATTTGCCAGGCCCACAAAATGATTCGAAAAATTCCAGAAAAATAGATCTAGATATGTTTTGACGATACGGTCCCAACAAAACTAGTTTCGTCGAATCCTGAGACCGTTTGCAAAAAGGCTCATTTCTGGTCGATCCAATTTAACTATAATTGACCAAAATACATTTTCCTTTTCCATGCTCACATATTAGCTTCAAAAATTATGAAATTTGAAACCTAGCAATAACTTCACATCCCGGATCCGACAAAAGTGGTTTCGTCGAATTCCGAGGTCGTATGCAAAATGGCCAATTTCACGGGCTATATAAATTCCATAGCGACCTTTCTGAAAATTCATTCGGCCATAACTTTTGCTTTCCGCTATGAAACTTTGATTTTTCAGATTCGTTAGAAAGGTATTCACTAACAGATTTAAATATTTTTGGTTTCACTCAAATCCGTTTTGTTTTGCACCCGGTACAGTCCGACAAAGTTTGAATTCAATTTTTGAAACTGCAGCACCATTTCAGACCTTGTTTATAATTAGAATCAATTATATTCGTTTTCAATTGTCGATTCAAACTTAGTTTTCATCGCTATTATTTAAAATATTTATTTTAAATATTTAAAATCTACTATTTTAGCCAATTTAAAATTTTTAAATTGGTTCAGATTTTCAGGGTCGTTACAATTGTCAACTTAATCAAATCAAAAATACGGATAGTTATTGGGATTTATGCAAGAAAAAGAATAGAAGAATAAAACAAATATAGAATCTCGCAGTGGAAGGACAAAATATAATAAATAAATAACAATTCATGATGCTATTAAAACATATATTTTATTATATTTTTCAATAATTATCAGAGTTAACTATTATACAACATACCAACAATTTTGCAGTGGAATCGTAATAATAATACGTCTATTGAGCTCCATCTTCATCTTCATAATAGTATCTTCAAGGTAAGGTAATCTTCGCTAGCTGCAACTTCGGCTGACACGAGCGTATTGCATAAAAAGAAACACAACAAACACTTGGATCAGAACTAAGTCATTCACATATTAGTCAAATTAAAATATGAAATAACATGAGTGTTATGGGTGCAGTAGTCTAAAGAAGTATTATGGAAAATTCGCAAATGATTTTGGAAAAGTGAAGCTATCATAAGCTCGTCCCACATCACACATTGCAAGCACACACCAAATGGGCGAGTTTTGTCTTATGATAACCAAACATGCTTTCATACGTGAAAATCTTTCTTTAATACTATTATTAGTGCATAGTGTTGAAAACCATTTCGCAAATAAATATATAAATCTTAGAAAGCATAGTGACTATGCTAACATACATAGCTTACAAACAAAACGAAAGGCTCGTATTGGTTGTTGGGTTCCAATATGATGGTTTCTGACACGAAAGATCAATCCGGAACTAGGTGCAACCTCACGGTTCATGGTTTTCATCCAGGCTCGGACACCAAACACCAGGTAAATCACCGGTTAACATCCAGACATGGACACCGAACATACCCTTTTTTCCCGCAAGTTTCAAAGTAGATCTACCGCCGAAGCTTTCAAATTTCAATAAAATGTATACAACTTAACCTCTAGTTTACCATCAATCCGGGATGTGAGATTCGTCGAAGTTACAATATACAAAATGCTATCATCACTAGCTCATTCCATAACTTGAGTATGCCACATTGTCAATTTATAACATGTCACTGATTTCCATCAATACATAACCTCTAAGCACGTCAAACTTAGAGATGGGAATAATTAATTGCCACAACCCGATATATATATATATATATATATATATATATATATCTATAAAAATTAGTGTTACGCAGTCAATTACAATGTCAGACACACAATCCATATAAGTCCATTCTAGGTCTGAATGGAACACGCCCGAATATCGATAAATATATTCAGACCTCATGCGACTTGTATCCTTGTGCAGGTGTACGGCCCGATTCAAGACATCAGCAATCAATCCAATAATCCAAAGATTCCTGGTCTTCATTTGTCCTTTCCAAGTCTTCAAATAGAGTCGTACTATTACTTGGAATGGTTTTCAGACTTAAATCCAATTTCGGTTTTTCCAAGTAATAAGCGTATTTTAAAACAAAATCTATGCACTATACCAGTTTTAATTTGTTATCGATTCATTTTTGGATAAGGTTGAATTAATTTCTATAATTTCCGTCTTATCTCTTCTTTACAAATCCTTTGTTCAAAACTCTCTATTCTTTTTTATCAATTCCATTCGTCCTTTCAAATTTGGATTAAAAGCCTTATACACAATGTTGACCCGCTTTTTAGTCAAAGCAGTCACACATGGAATCTCTTCTCAACAATACACTCAAGCGTTGGGAATATCGTCAGAAGACATGAAGTGATTTGGTTGAAATCGCATCACAATCAAAGAATGGCCCGAAACTCCTACCAGATGACCTTTTTTGGGCCCGAAAACAGCGACTACAAAGCTGAGCTTTGTAACTCTTGTAGATCTCTGAATTAGCTTCAGTTTGAGCTTTGGTTTGGCTCAATCGGACTTATGGTTTGAAAGTTATGCCCGTTTCCGTGAACGCATGCAGAACCAGAAACTTGGAATTTGGAAATTGGCTTGACCTCCCGGATCGGATCGGACCCGCTCCGACTCCACACTTCGAAGATGTTCATACTTGGATTCCAGCTCACCTCGGTTCGGATCGGATCATCCGAACCCGACCCGCCTTACACACTGCACTGAAGTGCCTCCACTCTTCGGATCGAAGACACCAACTCGGTTCGGATCGGAAGTCCGAACCGACCCGCCTTGCACCAGATGTATAGCAACACGTCTCGCCTTCGGTTGGAATGCTCCGGATCGGTTCGGAAGAAAGAGGACCCGAACCGAACCGCTTCGACCTGCTGCTACACCTCAACTTTGGCCTGTTCTCTAGGAGTAACTACTTCCTATTAATCCGGATCGAGCTCCACCTGTCCTAGCACGATCTGAAGACCATTTCTCCACTGCTTCCGAGATCACCTCAGGGCCTGCCACGTGCCCCTCCGATCTGATCCGATTCAGGACTCCCAGAGGCTCCTCTACGCCTATAAATACACCATAACATGGCTATTTCAGGGGACTTTTGGAACTCTAACTCTCCATGGCTTCAACTATGGTTCTTCGCAAGGCTATTGCATAACCTAGAAGTTGAATTCCACATTACAACGCGAGGATTTCGTGTATAATCTCCCCTTTAATCTCCTCTTCTTCATTGTAAACACGAGGATTTCGTGTATAAACTGCAAACAAACAACATTGTAATAGCTTCTTAGGATTTAAGAAACTATAAAGTGGACGTAGGCTTGAATTGAGCCGAACCACTAAAAAATCTCGTGTGTCTCCTCTTATTTTACTGCTTTTTCTGTATTAATCTGTGATTGTGAGGTTTTCACATAGATTTTTGGGTGTTAGGCCCAGAATTCGGTCTAACATTTTGGCGTGCCAGGTAGGGGGGCTCACGACAACTTCAACGTCTGCTTGGATTATTTGGCTATTGGATCAATGGTCAAGCGAAAGAAAGGCGGAACCTTCTCTCGTGCTGAGGATGTTGGCACTGAAGGCACAAGGAACGAGGCAAGCCAGGAGGCTTCCTCTCATGAAAATCCATCAGCATACTTAACCAGAGATGAAATGGATGGCGTTCTCGCTGAATTGAGAACTCAAATGGCAAGGAAAGATGATCTCCTCCGCAAACAACAGGAGATGATCGACCAATTCTTCGCTCGGATGGAAGGAAGGCCGAGCGGCAATGCACAACTCGCTGGAAATAGCACGGAAATAGCCCCAGCAGCAGCTGCAAACCGGATCGGTTCGGATCGGATCCGAACCGAGGGCCAAAACTTGAATCAAACGCAGATGGAAATGGGAGGCAATCCTCACCGGATCGGTTCGGATCCGATCCGAACCGCCACCTTACATGAGCTTGGGGGCAGCAGCCTCCCCTTTGGAAATCAAGACTTCGCTCCAGCACGACCTACCTCCGCACCGGTTCGGATCGGTAATCCCACACAGCTTCAGCATCAAGCTCCCCGGTTCGGAACAGGAGAACCTGATCGGATCGGCACATCCGATCTGAACCGTGCACCTCTCCATAACCTCCCTCGCTTCTCCGAGCCGTAGCAAGGGGGCACCTCTGAACCGAACCGGATGGCCTTCCAAGCTCCCTATACTTCTCTGAACTCTTCTGGACTCAACGCTGGGGTCACCAGCTCTGAACTTGTCAACTTGCAACAGCTCTTTGAAGGCGATCGGCTCGCCAGCCTTATTGAACGCCTCTCGAGAGGCCGCACCTATCAAAATGACATGGATGATGTCAACCACAATCCATTCACACAAGAAATTAGAAATTCTCGTAATCCCCCGGATTTCAAACTTCCACAACTGGAGCCATACAACGGCAGGGCAGATCCTACCGTGCACCTAATGCGCTATAAACGGCATATGGAAGTTCAATCGGCGTCGGAAAACGTCATGGCTAAATGTTTTCCTCTCTTTTTGACTGATATTGCTTCTATGTGGTTTCGGCAGCTGGAATCTGAATCGATCAACAGCTGGAACATGTTGGTCGCTCGGTTTATTGAACAGTTTCGGGTCCATATCGCTCGACCCAAGAATGTAATGTCACTAACTACAATCAAACAGAGGCCTAAAGAAACTCTGCGGTCATTTCTGGAAAGGTTCAACGTTGCAGCAGCATCAGTTGATTGACCTGAGCCATCTATGGTATTGATGGCGGCAGTATCCGGCGTTCTAGACAACTCGGAGTTCAAGAAATCCTTGTACCGAGACCCACCAAGGAATCTCAGTGAATTCTGTCTTGAATCGCATAGGTTTTTGCGTGAAGAAGACGCAACCTTCGAGAAGAAAGTTATCGATGTTAACATGCTCAAAGACGGAGAACCGTCTGATTCTGATAAAGGCAAAGGAAAAGCTGCCGTCAAGAATGACCGCAATGCTCAGCCCTGGAGAGGGCCCAAATATGAAAAGTACACAGAACTCAATTCGTCACTAACCGACATCTATGTGAACACAAACGGTGATGTCTCCTATCCAAAGCCTCCCAGGAGGGAACCATCGCAAAGAGAACGCGATTCTGGGAAATATTGCATATTTCACGATATGGACGGTCGTGACACAAATGACTGTAGACACTTGCGAGATCTAATTGAGGAACGGGTTAGACGTGGAGAGCTACCCGAGTATGTGAAACAACCAACAACACCTGTACCTGTGCTGCCACCACCTGCTCCCCGGAGAGGGAATGACCCTGGAACGAGCTCCCATCGGCTCGTCATCAACTGATATGGATTGGATCAATTTGCGTTTCCTGCATTTCTTAGGATTTAAGATATATTTCTTTGCTTTCTTTAGGTTTTCCGATTGGCTAAATCGGAGTACACACGTTCGGGGTTAGGATTTAGCTCCAAAGCGTGCGCTGCACTCGATAACAAACCAATCAGGATTTGCTTTGGTTTTGTACTTTGAATTGAATAAGGAAGGACTTTCCGAGCATGGATTATGTTTGGCAATTTAAGTATCTTGTCAGGTTGTGGCAGGATTCTCAATATCAGCTAAAGTATGGCTTATACTTATCTCGGACCCCTAGGCATGGATTATGCCTAGGGACAGACTGTCTTGTCAGGTTTTGGCAAGCATAGCTCTATCCCGACATGAGTATGGATTGTACTCACTAGGATTCTTAAGTATGGATTGTACTCTGGAACGGCTTATTGTTTTGTCAGGATCTGGCAAAGGAACTCAATAAAACTCGAGTATGGTTTATGCTCAGTTTGAACTTCCTGGTATGGCTTATACCCGGAAGGTTAGGTCCCTCGTCAGGTTTTGGCAGGATGATTCGAACGTGTCTTGAGTATGGTTTATGCTCAAACAAGCGCCCAAGCGTGGTTTATGCCCGAAAGTGTAATCAGTTTTGTCAGGATATGACACACCTTTTTGCTCTCTTTTCTTAGCGAGTGTGGATTATACTTGCAGCTGGCAGGCCTGGCGTGGCCTTGGATTATCCAGAACACATCTTCCTTCGTTCAGCAAGATATGTTCTAAGGGGCAAAATGTTGACCCGCTTTTTAGTCAAAGCAGTCACACATGGAATCTCTTCTCAACAATACACTCAAGCGTTGGGAATATCGTCAGAAGACATGAAGTGATTTGGTTGAAATCGCATCACAAACAAAGAACGGCCCGAAACTCCTACCAGATGACCTTTTTTGGGCCCGAAAACAGTGATTACGGAGCTGAGCTTTGTAACTCTTGTAGATCTCTGAATTAGCTTCAGTTTGAGCTTTGGTTTGGCTCAATCGGACTTACGGTTTGAAAGTTATGCCCGTTTCCGTGAACGCATGAAGAACCAGAAACTTGGAATTTGGAAATTGGCTTGACCTCCCGGATCGGATCGGACCCGCTCCGACTCCACACTTCGAAGATGCTCATACTTGGATTCCAGCTCACCTCGGTTCGGATCAGATCATCCGAACCCGACCCGCCTTACACACTGCACTGAAGTGCCTCCACTCTTCGGATCGAAGACACCAACTCGGTTCGGATCGGAAGTCCGAACCGACCCGCCTTGCACCAGATGTATAGCAACACGTCTCGCCTTCGGTTGGAATGCTCCGGATCGGTTCGGAAGAAAGAGGACCCGAACCGAACCGCTTCGACCTGCTGCTACACTCAACTTTGACCTGTTCTCAAGGAGTAACTACTTCCTATTAATCTGGATCGAGCTCCACCTGTCCTAGCACGATCTGAAGACCATTTCTCCACTGCTTCCGAGATCACCTCAGGGCCTGCCACGTGCCCCTCCGATCCAATCTGATTCAGGACTCCTAGAGGCTCCTCTATGCCTATAAATACACCACAACATGGCTATTTCAGGGGACTTTTGGAACTCTAACTCTCCATGGCTTCAACTATGGTTCTTCGCAAGACTATTGCATAACCTAGAAGTTGAATTCCACATTACAACACGAGGATTTCGTGTATAATCTCCCCTTTAATCTCCTCTTCTTCATTGTAAACACGAGGATTTCGTGTATAAACTGCAAACAAACAACATTGTAATAGCTTCTTAGGATTTAAGAAACTATAAAGTGGACGTAGGCTTGGATTGAGCCGAACCACTATAAAATCTCATATGTCTCCTCTTATTTTACTGCTTTTTCTGTATTAATCTGTGATTGTGAGGGTTTCACATAGATTTTTGGGTGTTAGGCCCAGAATTCAGTCTAACACACAATTTTTTTATAATAGTTCTCAAATTTGATCATTTTCATGGAATGGTAAAACATTTCATAAGTATTATAGATTAGCTATTTACCAAATAGGTTCAATAACATTTAAGGGTTCAAATCTTTTACTCAAATTATTTTAAATAATGAATGACGTTGTAAGATTCCAAAATTTGTTCTAAATTCTAGGGGTTTTGATTAACTTCCAAATTAGATTTTGAAAATAACCATCTCGTCTGTTGGACCAGTTAGGGATAGCCAGGGAGAGCAGGAAACTTGTATTTTCCAGACCCAAGCCTTATACACTATCCTCTCTGTCACCCTAGAACGTTCTGGTATATAAATGTGTATGTGCTATAGGAAGAAATGTCATAATATATACATATATATATATATTAAATGTTTTACTAGAAAAAATCTTTAAATAATAAATAATATAATTTACTTTATTTCAAATTATAGGTATATATATTAAATGCTTTACTAAAATAATCTTTAAATAATAATCATAATATAATTTAATTTATTTCAAAACTATAGTATATATATGTATACTTAACTAATTTAAAACCATAATTGTTTCTTTCTTCCAAATTTTTAAAAACTTAAAAGTTATATTCCAATTCCGATAAGGTTTATTACATTTCCAAATCTCGATTCCAAACACATTTAAATTCCGACCTTTCAAATTTAAAAGGATTAAATTTCATATTTAATCCAAAATCTCGAACACTTCCAAAATCATCTAATACTCTTATTTTAAATTAAATCTAAAGAGAATTAATAAATTTAGTTTTAAACGATTAAATTTGAGTAATAAAAGTCGTATTTAAATCACATTTCCAAAATCCCAATTTATTTTGGAATAATGGCCTTAACACATTCAATGAACGTTCAAGTGTCAATAACAGTCCAACAGTCAATTTCAAATCAAGGCATTCATCACAACAATTTCATTCAAATGGTAATTATTTAAATCATTTCATTGGTTAATAAAGTTTGGGATTTCAATTAGAGATTAATTTAATTAAAATAATTATTTATCAATCTCAATTTGCACATTAACACACTTGCATGTCAAATTTTTAAGCAACCAACAATCCATTTCAACCATACAACCAACTTATTTCATAATTTAATTTAACAAATACGGGAATAATTTAGTAAGTTGTGAGCGAGAAATCCACTCAACTTTAGGTCTTTAGTCAATCGAACGTCTAACCAAAGCCCAAAATTTACAGCATCCACCCATAGCCAAATCAGTACTAGAACATCTGCAATTTTACCACGATCGCAATGCAACAAACGACGCTCAAATCCGACCTCGTATGCAATAGTTATTAACATTAGAAGTTATACAAGATATATAATAATATTATAAACAAATAAAATATCCGTCTTACCACGTCACCACCGCTTGCATGCAAAAAAGAATTGTAGATATGGATTCTACTAGTCGCGATCTTCAATTTGGTATATAATATGTTGAAGTCTTGTAGAGATTTGATTTTTAGATTTTAAATTTGAGTTTAAGGTAAGGGTATGAAGAATATATTTTTCTGCCATTAGAGAAAGAAATAAGCGGATGGAAAATATACGTACAATGAAAATTGGCTGATGAGGTGGAACTAGATTTTATTCGCATATGTATAGAGGGTCCAATAGGAGAAATAAACAATTATCCCATTGCATTGATTCCTATTAATTACAATTTTGATCGACTATCCAAATTCAATTTTAATTCCAATTATAAATTAATTAATTCCATTTCATTCAAATACGTAAATATTAATTTTAATACTTACCAAAACAAACCAAAATTTAATTCCAATTGTAATCAATAAGGTTGCTATTGTTCAAGAAAGTCGAATTTCATTATTTACAAATTCAAATTTTATTTCAATTATTAATTACACCAATAATTTTCACAATCAATTACAAGAATTAAATTATGAATTTATTAACCCAATTTAACATTAAAAAATTTAATATCAATCTCAACTCTCAATAGTTACCATAAAAATCAATTTTGTAATTTATATTTTCAATTCACATAAATAATGACACTTATTACCAATCGACCTTCATTACACAAACAACGAATGTATATTATTACCATATAAATTAACTTAAAATTTCCCACATATATGAAATTCCAAAATTTATAAATTCATTAATTTTAGAATTAATTTTTTCATTTTACTGTATTAATTCGACATTCATTGCAATTCTGTTACTTCCATTTGTTTGCTACATTACATTAAATGTCAACAACAATTTAGCCATCGTAAAAGAAAGTATAAAATTCGTTGATTTGAGAATATGAATGCTCCACTTTTAAATCTATTTATTCTATTATTGAAATTTGTAATAAAAATGTGAATGACCATTCGAGCATGTACAACAATTAATGATGTCAAAATATTACAAAACTATATATACATACATATATATATATGAAGACGTAAGTAAATAGACATGTCCTTAAATTTTGTTATTTTAACCATACCAATAATCAAAGATCATATTTAATTGGATATTTCCATTTCCAAATAACCATCATTATCCAAATCAAAAATATAATTCAAATTAATTTCATAAATAAACTTTATTTTTGTTTACATTCCAATATTGATTATTTACCACTTCAATTTTTGTATTTCAATTAAAAATTACATAAAGAAAAATATTTCAATATTAAGTTTCAACTTTCATTATTTATCAATATAAAAAAATTAACATTTTAAAATAAATTTGTACAAAAATGAACTAAATTTAATATTCTAAATTATTGCAAAATCTCGGGATTTTACATTCCCTTTTCCAGATTCTTTTAAAATTCAATTGTCTTTCTCAATTATTGGAAAGCATTTCCAATATCATAATTCTTTTATTCAAGAAAATATCTCTTATTTTAGTTATAAAACATTTCTAAATATTCACGAATCCTTATTTCGTATATTCTGAAAATATACTTCACTAATATCGGAAAACATTTCCATATTCCATTTCATAATTCTTTATTCAACAATTCATTTCATTTTCTATGCGTAGAAAATATCTCACAATTTGTTTGGGGAAAACATTTCACAAATCCTTTAAAATTAATGCGATGTTATAAAACATCGTTATTATACTCAAACCATTAATCATTTATTAACTAACCATATTGTTAATCACTTTCCACTATCGAACTTTAACCATTCTTCATCAATCATGAAGTCAATCAAGTTGGGGTACAATTACCTCTCAGATCTTAACTGAACAAAATTCTCAACTTTGAAATAGTCAAAGCTCACAACTTCTAACAAACATCGCTTACGTGACTCTCAGATTCAATCTAAGAATCCACTTCCTTTACAGAAAAACAATGATTATAACGGTAGCGTTATAATCGTTGTTTCCCAATATTTGATTTATAAGTCAATTATTATAACGACAACGTTAAAATCGTTGTTTCGATTTAAAAACATTTATTATAGCAACAGCTCTGAAATCGCTGTTTAGATTTACAAAACATTTATTATAACGACAGCGTTAAAATCGTTGTTTCGATTCACAAAACATTTATGATAACAGTAGCATTATAATCATTGTTTAGATTTATAACGGTAGCGTTATAATCGTTGTTCCCAAATAATTGGTATATAAAAATATAACTTGTACTTAAACAATTAATAAGTAAATAAATAAATAGATTTGATTCAAAACAGAAAGTAAAAATAACTACTTTCCTAAATTTGATATAATCGAATCCGAATAAATAACTCCCACTCGAATAATCTATATTCGATTATATTCCGAACTTCGGAATATATCTATCATTTCAGGTTAATTCAAATTCCAAATTTCACTTTTGAATTTATCCTTTCCAAATCCTTACACAATTCCTTTATAACCATTCCAGACTACCAAATGTTATCACGCTTTATTTTATATTCCATATTTTGGAAAAAGGATTATCCATTTTCCTTTTCCATTCAAGTACCAATTTGGATTCATACATTAAATCTAAATTTCTTTTTTGGATATTTCATTTGCAAAATATTTACTTTAAACTATCATTCACTTAAATCGTGAATATATTTATTTTACATATAATTTGATTTCATACTTATAAATAATATCTTAACCCAAATCTTTATAACTTCTATTCATAATTTTTCTTACAAGCCTCATTTCTTTTTATTTCAATCATTTAAAATCTCGTTTAAATTTCCTTAATAATAACTAAGTTTAAATCTCATTTCAAATATTGGCTTCGAAACCTGATTTCCACTTCTTTATATTAATTCAAATTTTGAATTTATATTTTAACATATCCAATGGTAAATAATTCAATTAATTTATATTATCATTTATAAACAACTTCTTAATTTATCCACTTGAACAGTTTTCTAATTTCAACTCTATTCGAAATCTAATTTTTATTTTGGGAAATAAATTCCATTTTTAAATCCCAATTTACTTTTCCATATTCGAAAATGTTTTACGGTATCTAAAATACCAAGTTACTAGGGCCAGGGTAAATCAAACACAAAATATCCAATCATGGATTATATACCACATCATATATCACAATCAGATAAAAACAGTAAAATAAATGTTGGGGAATCCAGTTGGATCCCTCCAACCTGTTTCCCTGCATCCACAGATGTTAATCAGCATCAATAATATTATTTTCATATCAATATGAAATATCATGGTGAACAGAATTAATAATCAATTTATGATATAACTATATCAACCAATTTTATCAATCATGCAACCAAACAACCATTACGCGGGATAAAATTACCATAAATAAATTTAAATCTCGTTTATATAAAAATATAAACGAGTCAGAGTTTAGTGAGGTTACTCACATTGGTTCGCAGTTGACGATCCTGCTCTTGTTTCATTTTAAAATGAAAGAGACATTTGCTCTTTTCTATGAAATATCGATAGCTCTGGTCTCAACCATCCCAGTGCGACCACGAAGATTTCGTTGTTGCGATTCCAGCGTGATCTATTTTTTCTTGTTCGATTTGATTTAAAATCTCAAAACCTCGTGATTTGTTTTGAAAACTTGCATGCTCTATTGCGTCAAAGATAAGTTCCCCAACCAGACTGCACTGTTAAACCGAAAGATCGTCTCTTCTTTCAGAATGGCGATATGTTAGCCAATTATATGTTTAACACCCATAATTACCGATTAGAACCTGTAATCATGCTTTTCCTCCGCTGTATTTCTACGGGTTCCAACGCATCACTCCTCTCTCTTTTCACATTGCTTGCGAACTATTTCACACATAGAGTATCGCCAAAATTCACCTTCGAACAATCTACGGTTATTACAAAGCTTTGATTAGAATTAGAATAATTTTGAAATAAAGTAAGATGATTAACCATTTTATAATTACTGTTATAATATCACGCCCCATTTTCTGCATAAATTAAAAACTGTTATTATATTATCATTATATTTTCTAATCCCCACTAATCCACATTTACCGTTTAAATCCTCCTTCTACTCTTTCATGCGCATCCTCCTAGTAGAACACCCATTCTCGCAACCCAACGCAACTAACACCATCAGTCACCATTTCCCAAGCCAGTCTTCCTTGCCACCAACATAGAGCGATCCCACTTCTTCACCGCTTGGACCAAACACCTTATCACCAATCCTTTATCCCATCTCAGCAAAGCCATACACAACAACAACCCCAAACCTTAATCCATTGCTAATCGCTAATACCCCATACTTCGAACTAGTCATCACCGAAAAAAAATGTCCTTCCTGTAGCCATCTAAACCAATGATAGCATGTTCTTGAGACTAAGCAGCATTATCTTTCAAAAAAACCCACATAACTCAAAAAAAAAAACCAAAGGATAAAACTCATGTTACCATAATTATCGGTAGTATAACCCTCTAATCATCCACTCTCTTCTTCAGCTCCGTAAAACTCCCCATCAATGACAGCGCGAGCCCCTCCCTTCACAAACGCGACTTCACAATCCTTCATCCCTCATCACAAAAAAACTCTACCACTCCAATGTTATACAACCAAACCCAATTCAACACCGCAGTCGCGAGCACAACCCCTTGCTGTTTATCATGCCCGATGCCACTTCATTGCTACAACTACCTTCCTCACCAAAAACCCCCGCAGCTCCTCCTCACAACCACCAGACCATCCAACTTCGCAACTGCCGTGACGGCCAGCTAAGGCCGCCACTATGCCAGAACACGAGTACCCTATTCCACCTCTAACCACTACCAATTCTCCCTACTTTCCTCTCTGACCATAGTTAATAACCTCAAGCGCTGCTACCCTAAAAACGAGTGTTACGAACAGGAGACGCACCCAAAAAGAATACCGCTCAAAGGAAGCTCTCGCTTCACAGTTTTCCATGAATTCAAATTTTCAGTTTTCTATTGGGTTTTGAATCTTGCTTCTGTTTTTGAAATTTTGGATTTAGCTGAAGGAACGGTAATTGAAATGGAAATGAATCCGATATTTTTGGGTATTACGGATTTGAGATCGGTCTGCGTTTATATAATTGAAAAGTATTATTATTATCTTTTTTACAAGAATAAGGGGTCACTATTTGAAGAGAAAGAAACTTCAGGAATACGGCTGCAATAGCTTCAGGAGGACGGAACTAAAACAGTTTGGGACGCACGAAATTAAAACAGCTTGGTACCAACCGTAATGTATAATGGCTTGGGGAATACGCAGCTGAGTGGCTTTGGAAATACGCAGCTGAATGGCTTAGGAGGCACATTTCAAATAAATTTGGACGGCATACTGTGTGACTTTAAATTCTAAATTTTAAGTGGTGAAGGTTTCAAGCTTGCCTGTGCCTTATTTAATTCTTGCAGATAGCTCGTAGGCCAGGCAACAACATTTAATAAGGTAGGCACTGTTGCAAAGAATGTTGTAATAAATGTTGCACCGATATTATAAATAATGAGATGCCAATTGTTTGTAATTAAATATTTAGAACGGACCGGTTTCATTTCTGAACGAACTGTCACGGATAAAATACGGTCGTGTCAAATGATGTGCCACAATCCCAAAAATATAATAATATAGACAAGTTAACTTATATTGTGATACCCCAAAAATGCTGATATAGGGTGTAAAACACTCCAAATAGAAAGTAGCTTATTTTCCAAAATAAAAATTACAGTAAAATTCTAAAAATTAAATTATCACTACGTCTTAAAGGGCTTGTCCAATTTCAAGACCGATATTTAAATATATTTAAATAACTGTTACGGCTTATATACGATTTCACAACGACTTTCTGAAAATTTGATTTGGACGTAACTCCCAATATATAAGATGAAATCTCGAATTTTCTCTTCCATCAGAAAAATATAGTTAAACAGAACTGAACCTTTCTTGTTTCAAAGAAATCCGACTTATTTTGAGTCATGTATATCTAATTGAAGTTCAAAACTTTAAATTACGAAATACCGCGACTATTTTGAGCTCATTTTAATTTTTATTATAATTTGTACGTTTAAATATCATTTTATTAAATAATTTCTTATAAATTCCTATATGTAATTCAAATAAAATATTTAAAACAAATTTAAATATTCAGAATTCAACGGCTAAAAATCCGGGTCGTTACATTCCTTCCCCCTTAAAATAATTTCGTCCTCGAAATTGCTAAGTAGTAAAAATGCTATAACTTTAACTCCTCATAATCTACTTGGTTGAAATCTTATATTCCATATCTTCATAACCCAGTCCTTACCCGACCTTCAAATTCTCATACCAGTACTCGACAATTCATAATTCTTTCCAAAAGATCTATCCACCATTTTTTTGGACAATCCATCATTACTTTCTCGTCTTCAATCCATATGCTCTTCTGCATATTCACATCCATTCCAATTGATTTTAAATCCATTTATAAAATTCATTATTTCACTTGAAATTCTATTAACCAATTATGGTTTTCTTATTTCAATTATAATTAACAACTCGATTTTTGAATTATCAAAATTTCTTGAAAACTTTCTAACTCTTTAAATTTTGAAAAAATTTCACCAGCATCTCCTCTGCACGGCTTAATCGGTACAAATAACTCACTTTTCTAAGCCTTCTCCAATCCAAAAAAAAATCAAAAAGCCAAGCGGCTTGCCCCATGGGCTCATAAAACCATCAAACTCAAGTAGTATTGTAAACATGCACCTTTTTGTCGGGCATAATCCCAGCTTTTGCATTTGCTTCCATTCAATATCTGCTCAGCATACTTATTAATCCAGCTTCCAGTTGTTTACAAATTAATCCAGCTTCCAGTTTTTAACAGTCTAATCAACTTATGATTAGTTCACTTCCATTCTATCGATTCAAATCTGATTACTATTCAAGTCAATCCACTTATTATACTTGAATCCAAATTTATCACAATTCAATTTCAATTAACAATATCCAATATATATTCAACTTGCTTATTCATAAGTCGAATTCATATAATAACTCGAATCTCAACATTTCTCTTTATTTAATTTCATTCATAATTATTTCTAATCCAATGAAATTTTATTTATCTTAATTTAAATTTCAATTCGTTTGATACATTTTTACCATTTCATTCTATTCTACTTATACAAATCAAATTTTAATTTCAGAATTCAAATTCCTGGGTTTTATTTCAAATTAGTTTGAAATCACATATATTTATATACATATATTTATAACCATAATAATTCAAAACTTTTGAATTCTCAAAGTAATTCCTTTCTCAACCCAATTCCATTAAAAATCTTCCTATGGTAGCATTTCATCACTTAGAAACTCTAAAATAGGTACAAATGATGTGGTCATCATCATCCGGATTAGTTTCTAGCGACTGAAGTGATTATAGTGCTCTACAAATTTCAAAATCCATTTAAAACAAATTTTTATTCAAACCCTTTAAAAGTATTATTTCTTGATTAATTTCAAAACACTTCAGAAAATATTTTTAAACTTCTGGGATTCGAATTCAAATTTTGGTTTGAACTTAATCTTAGTTTATCTCATTTGTATACATTATTCATATACAAATTATATTTGGTTATATATAACCATTTCAATATTTTATAATTCCATTTGATTGTAATAACAATCAACACATCTATATAGTATAATATTTCAGAGATTATTCCTTTTAAATCAAGATAATTTTTTTGGGCAAAATTATTTCATTTATCCACTTTAAAACAATACTACGTCGAATTGTTCTGTTCGAGAGTTTAGAAACACCTATCGATACAGTTGTACATCCTGTATCGACTAGAATTCATAAACCACTCAACACAATATAAAACAATTTTAGATCAAATCTACAAATACGCACTCATATATACATACACTCAAACTCAATCTAGGGTATTACTAACCCCATCTCTATTGAGTTACGCCACAGAGCCAAGGTTACTACTCAACCTTCAGCTCTGATACCAAATGTAATGATCCGAATTTCCGTACTCTTTGAGTCGACTAATAACACCACACGTCCAACCCAAACTGCACAGAAACACGAATCATTAATAGAAAGAAGTTAGAGGATGAGAAATAGAAAGAAAGAAAAGTTGGCATAGAAGAAAATGAAGAACCCAAATCTCACAGCAGAACGAATAAAATATATTATATACCATAACTTTTGAAATAAAAATCAATAACCGTATATAAATACTGTCATCAGAGCACAACGGTTATTCCTGGAACAGTTATAACCACCTGTTTCCAGATACAACATTATGATAGTCTATAGCTAACTGGTGAAGCCTCCTGCTTCAAGCTCCTCCAAGTGAATCTGTAAAATCCCGACGACTTGACTGTCCGTACAAAATTGGGCACCCAAGAGTTTAGGGGAAAAACAAAATAAACTCTGGATCAGTCATGGGACTGGTGTGAGTAAACTCCAACCATTTGTTTAACTTCCAAAATCCTTTTGAAAGAAATGATAATCGTAAGACCGATCCACACATAAACACGGATGGTTTTTACCGTACGATGACCAAAAATATTTTTGATATCAAATCCAATGATATTATAATAGTGTCTACAACAAATAAATAGAATCTAGCGGAACGCTTGCATCTCACGCTCCAATATAAAATCAAAAACCGTAGGGCGCTTATTGGAGATTGGATTTCCAACATGAAAAGGTATGGAACCACCTTTCAATAGTGTATCTCTAGAGACGAATACACTGGGTTCAACAAGAACGTCTTGCAACCCGGCCCACACATGGCTGACCACTCATTTAACTCGAGTGTATCGAGCATATTATCACCAATGGTTGTGATCAGCAACCATTACCGAAAGCATATAGCAGCGAATAGAATAAGGAACAAATGAAATTTCTCCAGATTAGGTGATAATACCCCTAATGGGAATGACCCACATGGCCATGCTGCCTGCCCGATTTTTGTCATTTCCCAGGTGATGAGGCTTGAGGTCACGATTATCTTTCAACACATCATGCCATCATTTACTTTGAATTCCACATCATCAGATCCGTCCATATACGTTGTCCTCGGACTGGACAACCGAAGGCACAATTCCATCAATCCATTTTGGGTGATTTTTACCTAGGATTAACAGAACAGCCCTTGCACTTTACTCCGTCTTCCATCATCTTCAGCATAAGTTGATTCGTAACGCTTATGCCAATACAGAGTGATTTTCAGATAATAAATCTGATCCCGGTCTCTCTGTTTTGACAATGAAGGTATAAAATAAATCAAAACTTTGATAATCGGTGATTTAACTATCAAAGAAACATCCATACAATCAACGGTCATATTTCCAATTGGAAATTCTACCGATCAAGCATCATACAATACTAGCCCCTTTATATTGATTCCTTATTATATTATCGATTCCAATTTTCCATTTTCCCTTTTCTAAATTCTTTTAAAATTCAACTGTCTTTCTCGATTATTGGAAAGCATTTCCAATATCATAATTCCTTTATTCGAGAAGATATCTCTTATTTTAGTTATAAAACATTTCTAAATATTCATGAATCCTTATTTCCTATATTCTGAAAATATGCTTCACTAATATCGGAAAACATTTCCATATTCCATTTCATAATTCTTTATTCAACAATTCATTTCATTTTCTATGCGTAGAAAATATCTCACAATTTATTTAGGGAAAACATTTCAAAAATCCTTTAAAATTAATGCGATGCTATAAACCATCGTTATTATACTCAAACCATTAATCATTTATTAACTAACCATATTGTTAATCACTTTCCACTATCGAACTTTAACCATTCTCCATCAATCATGAAGTCAATCAAGTTGGGGTACAATTACCTCTCAGACCTTAACTGAACAACATTCTCAACTTTGAAATAGTCAAAGCTCCCAACTTCTAACAAACATCGCTTACGTGACTCTCAGATTCAATCTAAGAATCCACTTCCTTTACGGAAAAACAATGATTATAACGGTAGCATTATAATCGTTGTTTCCCAATATTTGATTTATAAGTCATTTATTATAACGACAATGTTAAAATCGCTGTTTCGATTTACAAAACATTTATTATAGCAACAGCTCTGAAATCGCTGTTTAGATTTACAAAACATTTATTATAATGACAGCATTAAAATCGCTGTTTCGATTTACAAAATATTTATGATAACATTAGCATTATAATCGCTGTTTAGATTTATAATGGTAGCGTTATAATCGTTGTTCCCAAATAATTGGTATATAAAAATATAACTTGTACTTATTAATTCAATTAATAAGTAAATAAATAAATAGATTTGATTCAAAACGGAAAGTAAAAATAACTACTTCCCTAAATTCAATATAATCGAATCCCAATAAATAACTCCTACTCGAATAATCTATATTCGATTATATTCCGAACTTCGGAATATATCTATCATTTCAGGTTAATTCAAATTCCAAATTTCACTTTTGAATTTATCCTTTCCGAATCCCTACCCAATTTCTTTATAACCATTCTAGACTACCAAACGTTATCACGCTTTATTTTATATTCCAAATTTTGGAAAAAGTATTATCCATTTTCCTTTTTCATTCAAGTACCAATTTGGATTCATAATTCAAATCTAAATTTACTTTATGGACATTTCATTTGCAAAATATTTACTGTAAACTATTATTCACTTAAATCGTGAATATATTTATTTTACATATAATTTGATTTCATACTTACAAATAATATCTTAACCCAAATCTTTATAACTTCTATTCAGAATTTTTCTTACAAGCCTCATTTCTTTTTATTTCAATCATTTAAAATCTTGTTTAAATTTCCTTAATAATAACTAAGTTTAAATCTCATTTCAAATATTGGCTTCGAAACCTAATTTCCACTTCTTTATACAAATTCAAATTTTGAATTTATATTTTAACATATCCAATGGTAAATAATTCAAATAATTTATATTATCATTTATAAACAACTTCTTAATTTATCCACTTGAACAGTTTTCTAATTTCAACTCTATTCGAAATCTAATTTCTATTTTGGGAAATAAATTCCATTTTTAAATCCCAATTTCCTTTTCTATATTCGAAAATGTTTTACGGTATCTAAAATACCAAGTTCCTAGGGCCAGGGTAAATCAAACACAACATATACAATCATGGATTATATAACACATCATATATCACAATCAAATAAAAACAGTAAAATAAATGTTGAGGAATCCAGTTGGATCCCTCCAACCTGTTTCCCTGCATCCACAAATGTTAATCAACATCAATAATATTATTTTCATATCAATATGAAATATCATGGTGAACAGAATTAATAATCGATTTATGATATAACTGTATCAACCAATTTTATCAATCATACAACCAAACAACCATTACGCGGTATAAAATTACCATAAATAAATTTAAATCTCGTTTATATAAAAATATAAACGAGTCAGAGTTTAGTGAGGTTACTCACATTGGTTCGCAGTTGATGATTCTGCCTTGTTTCATTTTAAAATGAAACAGACGTTTGCTCTTTTCTATGAAATACCGATAGCTCTAGTCTCAACCATCTCAGTGCCACCACGAAGATTTCGTTGTTGCGATTCCAACGTGATCTATTTTTTCTTGTTCGATTCGATTTAAAATCTCTAAACCTCGTGATTTGTTTTGAAAACTTGCGTGCTCTATTGCGTCAAAGATAAGTTCCCCAACCAGACTGCACTGTTAAACTGAAAGATCGTCTCTTCTTTCAGAATGGCGATATGTTAGCCAATTATATGTTTAACACCCATAATTACCGATTAGAACCTGTAATCATTCTTTTCCTCCGCTTTATTTCTGCGGATTCTAACGCATCACTCCTCTCCCTTTTCACATTTCTTGCTAACTGTTTCACCCATAGAGTATCGCCAAAATTCATCTTCGAACAATCTACGGTTATTACAAAGCTTTGATTAGAATTAGAATAATTTTGAAATAAAGTAAGATGATTAACCATTCTATAATTACTGTTATTATATCATGCCCCATTTTCTGCATAAGTTAAAAACCGTTATTATATTATCATTATATTTTCTAATCCCCACTAGCCCACATTTACCGTTTAAATCCTCCTTCTTCTCTTTCATATGCATCCTCCTGGTAAAACACCCATTCTTGCAACCCTACGCAACTAACACCATCAGTCACCATTTCCCAAGCCAGTCCTTCTTGCCACCAACACAGAGCGATCCCACTTCTTCACCGCTTGGACCAAACACCTTCTCACCAATCCTTTATCCCATTTCAGAAAAGCCATACACAACAACAACCCCAAACCTTAATCCATTGCTAATCGCTAATACCCCATACTTCGAACTAGTCATCACCAAAAGAAATGTCCTTCTTGTAGCCATTTAAACCAATGATAGCATGTTCTTGAGACTAAGCAGCGTTATCTTTTAAAAAAAACCACCAACCTCAAAAACGAACCAAAGGATAAAATTCATGTTATCATAATTATCAGTAGTATAACCCTCTAATCATCCACTCTCTTCTTCAGCTCTGTAAAACTCCCTATCAATGACAGCGCGAGGCCCTCCCTTCACAAACGCCACTTCACAATCCTTCATCCCTCATCACAACAAAAACTCTACCACTCCCATGCTATACAACCAAACCCAATTCAACACCACAATCGCGAGCACAGCCCCTTGCTGTTTATCATGCCCGACGCCACTTCATTGCTACAACTACCTTCCTCACCAAAAACCATCGCAGCTCCTCCTTATAACCACCGGACCATCCAACTTCGCTACTGCCGTGACGGCCAGCTAAGGCCACCACTATGCCAAAACCCGAGTACCCTATTCCACCTCTAACCACTGCCGATTCTCCCTACTTTCCTCTCCGACCATAGTTAATAACCTCAAGCGCTGCCACCCCAAAAACGAGCGTTACGAACAGGAGCCGCACCTAAAAAGAATACCGCTCAGAGGAAGCTCTAGCTTCACAGTTTTCCATGAATTCGAATTTTCAGTTTTCTATTGGGTTTTGAATCTTGCTTATGATTTTGAAATTTTAGATTTAGCTGAAGGAACGATAATTGAAATGGAAACAAATCCGATATTTTCGGGTATTACGGACTTGAGATCGGTCTGCGTTTACATAATTGAAAAGTATTATTGATATCTTTTTTACAAGAACAAGGGGTCAGTATTTGAAGACAAAGAAACTTGAGGAATACGGCTGCAATAGCTTCAGGAGGACGGAACTAAAACAGTTTGGGACACACGAAATTAAAACAGTTTGGTACCTACAGTAATGTATAATGGCTTGGGGAATATGAAGCTGAATGGCTTGGGAAATACGCAGCTGAATGGCTTGGGAGGCACATTTCAAATAAATTGGAACGGCATATTGTGTGACTTTAAATTCTATATTTTAAGTGGTGAAGGTTTCATGCTTGCCTGTGCCTTATTTAATTCTTGCAGATATCTCATAGGCCAGGCAACGAGATTTAATACGGTAGGCACTGTTGCAAAGAATGTTGTAATAAATGTTGCACCGATGTTATAAATAATGAGATGCCAAACGTTTGTAGTTAAATATTTAGAACAGACCGGTTTCATTTCCGAATGAGCCGTCATGGATAAAAATATGATCGTATCAAGTGATGTGCCACAATCCCAAAAATATAATAATATAGACAAGTTAACTAATATTGTGAAACCCCAAAAATGTTGATATAGGGTGTAAAACACTCCAAATAAAAAGTAGCTTATTTTCCAAATTAAAAATTACAGTAAAATTCTAAAAATTAAATTATCACTACGTCTCAAAGGGCTTGTCCAAATTCAAGACCGATATTTAGATATATTTAAATAACTGTTATGGCTTATATACGATTTCACAGTGACTTTCTGAAAATTTGATTTGGACGTAACTCCCAATATATAAGATGAAATCTCGAATTTTCTCTTCCATTATAAAAATATAGTTAAACAAAACCGAACGTTTCTTGTTTCAAAGAAATCCGACTTATTTTAAATCCTGTATTTCTAATTGAAGTTCAAAATGATAAATTACGAACTACCGCGACTATTTCGAGCTCATTTTAATTTTTATTATAATTTATACGTTTAAATATCGTTTTATTAAATAATTTCTTATAAATTCCTATATATAATTCAAATAAATTATTTAAAACAAATTTAAATATTCAGAATTCAACGGCTAAAAATCCGGGTCGTTACGTAAGAACTTACATCCTTATGTTTCCTATTACCGCTGAAAGGCTGTCACATACATGCATGTGAAGGATAGGCTGGTAGTAGTAGTTGCATGCGAAGGGTAGGCTGTAGCACCTAATCGACATTGCTTTGACTTTTGTATTCATGCCGTATATGTGTGCTTGAAACAGACTAGCTTAAACTAGGTTTGGTTTAATGAGTGAACCTTTTGAGTGTGAACTGTAGCACATTGAGTGCATGGTTGCATAAGTGAACCGGTTGAGTGGTGAACCTGTTGAGTGCATGGTAGCATGAGTGAACGTGTCTATTTATTTTATGTAGATATCCATTTACTCAAGACCTTTGATCAATTATCATGATTACTTCCTATGGTATTGTCTGTCGGTGTATTCAAACAATTCGGGCGATCCTCCTCAAATTGTTTTTTCAGTCGATCTCATACACCAACTCCATTTAGTGTCTACGAGAGAATAGAGTCAAGCTTAGAAAGGAATTTGGCATTATTAAGTGTTAAGAATGATATGAAAACGCCTACCAGATCGGCAACACCAACAAGATTTCCACCCTTGCCAACATTCTATGTTTGAGAAGTACAATCTCGAAGGTTTTTATGCCATTGCAGCATTAAACCTATATTCGAAATATGCTATTCGAATAAAATTGTTGGTCGTCGATATTTTATTTGTGCAAACACTTGAACTCTTAGAGATTGTAAATTCATCCACCAGATTAATGAACCATTATGTGATCACGGTATGGAATTTGCATTGGAGGTTCTTAAAGAAAACAAAAGGCTTATTAAGGAGCTTAAATTGCAAGATTTTATCGATTTAAGTAGACAGAAGATATGTCAAAATTAAAAAGTATGACTTTGAATTTATAACATATAATACTATTCGAAACTTAAATGATGTTATTTAATTAAATGCACGCAGGAAGTAGTAGAAGAAACGGAGAAAAAGAGAAAATTTGGTGGTATAAGCTATGCAAATTTGTGGATGTAAAGTTCGTTGTATAGCTGGAGTTTTGCATTTGGTACTTATAGACTTTAAATATGAAAAACATCTTGCATTTTGTTTAATTCTATATTGTTGTTGCTATGGAATTGGATATTGTGTGTGTGTGTGTGTGTATATATATTGAATTTAATATCTTTATGTATTGAATTTCTTTTGTTAGTTCATACTTTGTTGTTGTCACGAATATGGCTTTTTTAAATTGATTTCGTCACATGTAGCTATGTTGAGATAATATCATAGTTGCATGAATATTAAAGAGCTTATGCTGTCTTATATGCAAATATAAGTGTTTCATGTTACCACGCTTACAAGTGTTGCAAATATAATGTTACCAACGCTTATAATTGTTGTGAATGAATATTTGTCAACACTTACAAGTATTGTAAATGAATATTTTCCGATACTTATACGTGTTGCAAATATTCCTGACCCCTCCACAGTGACACGTATAAGTGCTACTGAAATTACTAGAAATGTTTATACTCATTGGGAATCCCATGTTTTGGTGTAATTGTATGAGATAAAAACTATAACCTGTATCCGATCCGAACTAGGATAGGTTGTGTTAGGTTTATGTGGGACGGGTCAAGTTGAGTATGTGTTGTATGCAACCCTAAATCCAGATCACATCATTTTTCTCCTTCTTCCATGTCCGTTAGAGTATCACTAAATCTCAACCATTCATCATAACAAAATTGATAAATTGGTGGGGTTCATCATGTTTAATGGATTTGACTGATGAAAAAAATTAATGACTGAGGTTATTGTGTCATATATATGAGGGCAAACATGAGACATATATTGGAATTGAACACTGATCCAATAATTGAAATGAAATGGAACTACTACCCTAACTTAAACGACAAGCCGAGTATCTTATGATGTAAATAATAAGATCGTGAATTTTTGCAAAGTATTGATCCACTTTTGTTAAAGCAAAAGCCAAATTTACTTATTCAGTGGAAATGGTAAGCTCAACTACCTAAAACGCGAACATGTATGACTTGTTCAGCAAGCCATGGCTAGTTCAATTCATTTTGATGGTTGGTGAATAGAACATTGTACTAGTTGTAAATAGACAAAAACTTTCATTTTTTAAATTTAAAACAATGAAATCTCTGTCATTTTAAATTTTCTACAATGCCTAGTTTTTTTTACCGTAATATTATTTTTTCACAACAAATATAGTACCATTCATCCTTTCGTCCACCACACCAAAGTTCTTCTAACATATTCTTCTTCAATTGACCATTCTTGTCTTCTATCAGCAAAAATTTATCTAGCAACAAAATATAAATTAGAAAACCAATATCACTCCTCAAAATCAAGCATTGAACCAATCATATCCATACATCGATTATTGAGACATCTGTCCTTACAGCCGACAAAAATCCTTCTACTGCAACACAAATAGAGTTATATGTCATTTCAAAATGTCTATTATGCTCACCCTTAGCCTCATGTTCCAGTTAACGTTCATCACCATTCACAACCTCATCATTCAAGCACACCTTAATCGTACTTCCACCAATACATCATTCAAGGACTTGGCATCTATGAATATTATTCGTCTTTCATACTGTCAATGATGCAAGGTGATCCAAAGAAGCATCATCTGAGAGCAAAACAACTAAATATCCATGATTGAAACGTTATGTGGAACCTAGCAAGATAGCATGTTAAAATTATCATGTTGTCTCTAAAATAAAAGCAAAAATTGTCTTATATATTTTAGTAAGTCACTTGAAAGATTATCTACGTATGTTTATTCTCAATTATTTATTATTCAACTCAAAATCTAATATATGAATATTGTTAAGAATGGATAACAGGTACTATGAAGATCTGTATTCTTCTTCTGGACTTAACATTACAAGAAAACGGTCAATTGATTGCAAAGGAGGATAGCATCAGAATACAAGTTGCTATCTTATATCAATTGATATCTTGGATGGACTTAAAGATTACTCAGTATTACGTTGTATACCTTTCACATGAAATACAAGCAATACATTTTTTTCGTTTCCTATCGATCCCTTATTTCGTTCTTTTTCACTAACCCCTCATTCATCCTTCCCTTCCAAAACCCTAAATTCCTCTTTGAAAACTGCCTTTCTTCACTGTTCCAACCTATCTCTAAAATCCTTAACATTTAAATCATGTCATTTGTATTGCTTTAAGGGATCGATAACCTTATAGGTATACTATTCTCTTTTTCATTTATTTTCGTTCAATTTTTCTTTAATTTGATTCTATTTTCCACTTTATTCATGGAATGAATTATGTTTTCCTATATTGGTTGTAGACCAGATTACTTCATGTTTCAAGTGCACAACCAGTCTTCCTTTTATTAAATATTGCGATACCATATGCTAGAATCGAAGAGGATGGAAGATGTGGGCTGAGAGTATTTTCAGACGTCTGCATTTTTTTCCAAACGTCTTAAATCAACCATGGTATATTGTCAAACTGAAATCCAGACGTTTGTAGAAGAATTCTAGACGTTTAGGAAGCTATTCAGATGTCTAGAAAGGAATCCTGACGTATGATTCGAGCCAGAGTGGAATCCATAGAATTATTCCAAATGTCTGGAATCAAGGGCGGACGTCTAGAATCGGGTTCTACCTGTTTTTGGGCCAAGAAGACTTGGGTTGATTTGTGGATTAGTAAGGGGCATTGTGGTCAATTGCCTGGGGTTTCTACAAAACTATATAAGATATTATTTCTCATATTTGGAAAGGGGTTGTTAGTTCATTAAATCAAGGGTTTAGTCCCTCATTAATTAGGGTTTGGAAATCCTAAGTGTTTCTAATCTCCGCAAAGTTATATTCCCTGTTGAATATTGGATCATTGTAATCAATCTCATGTACTCTTCTCATTTGGTGATAACAAAAGCTCTGTCTCAAAATGGATGTACACTAACAAATTGTTAGTGGAACCATTATAAGTCTTGGTGTGATTGATTTTATCATTATCGATCTATTATATTGTTGTTTTGTGGTTGTGATTGGATTTGAATCGGTTAAGGTTGGTTTGATCATAGTTTGTTTGTTTGTGCACTATCTTGCATGATCTATCTTGTTTTCCGTTGCGTTAGGGACTGGATTAAGCGGTCTCAATCAGTGTTGTTTCCCTAACATTTGGTATCAGAGCTGTTGTGTTGTTAGGTGGTTGTAGATATGTTAGGATCAGAATCAAATAGTCCCTCAGTGGTTGGTTCAATTGGAACGCCGTATGTATGTGGATCGTATGAGGCATTGGGATCACAATTGGTTATAGACAAGTTGAATGGCGACAATGATTTTAAAAAGTGGCAATGGAAGATGAAAGCGGTTCAAAGGAGGAATCGGGTATATCGAGTAATGTTCGATATACATTTGTTGCCTGCGGACATCTAGGATGTTGAGAAAGACAAAATGGAAAAGTGGGCACTTAGTACACTTCAACTTGCTATGGGAGAGAATGTTATCTCCGAAATTAGTGGAGAGACAACTGCTAAAGGTATTTAGGAGATGTTGGAGGAGTTATACATGAAGAAGTCGCTCACTAATCGTTCAATCTTGTTGCAAACATTTTTCACCTATAAGATGAAAGAAGGAACTTCGCTTAAGGCACATTTGAATGTTTTTGATGAATAGCTAATGAAGATGAAGGCAGTAGATTTGAAGGTTGGGGAAGAGAAAAGGCAATGATATTGTTGTGATCATTGCCGGACCGCTATACGGGCTTCTTAAATAGTTTGATCTATAGCCGGGATACATTGACGTTGGATAATTTCAAGACGGGTCTTCTGAGTGAGGAATTGAGAGATCAAATGGAGGAGTTGAGTGTTGGAAGTAGTAGTGTCAGTAGTGGTCAAGGTTTGTTTGTGGAGAAGGAGAAATTTGTTGTTGATGACAAAAAAAATCATAACATCCGATGATTCTCTGTTACTTAGAGAATTATGTTTCGCGCGGAAAAAATAAGTGCCAAAAGTAGTAAATAGCACAGTAGATTTATAGTGGCTCAATCCCATGAGGGGCCTACGTCCACTTTGGAAGAGTTCATTGATATTTTATTGACAATAATAAGTTTTAAGCTTAGAACTATGTTATGACATCCATTTACAAACATTTCCAAGTATTTTTGGTGTCATAATTGTCATATATTAAAACTGGGAAAAAAATAACTTTTCTACTTCTTCTTCCTCAATGCAAGAATTCCATTAAAGAGGTCACCTAGAGCACTCAAGAGGTGTAAAATCAGCTAATTTCCAACCCTTTTGAAGTGTGAGCTTGGGGTATTTATAGTGGAGTTATTAGGTGGGAGTAGGTAGGAATTAAGGATCACAACACAGATTTTCGTATCCCTGAAAGGCAATACATGGAATTTTGGCTCCCTCCACTACACTAAAAAGAGAATTTGTATCCCTCTTCGGGGGTATGAAATTCATATCCCTAGGGATACGGAGAGGCGTATCCCTTTGGGGATATGGTAATCCATATCCCCAGGGGATACGAGTTTTACGTACCCATTAGGGGGTACGAACTCGTACCCCGTGGGATACATTATTTGCACTGTGTTGCAGGGTCGAGATTTTAGAGTGACCGAGGGGTACAAAGGCATTGTAGTTTGGGGGGTCGAGGCTTCATGAACAATAGGGGTATGAACTTAAGGGCTCGAGACTCGGTAATGTGGAAGGGCTTGAGACAGGGAGCCCCAATGATTTCTGGTTCGTATTGAAGAATTCGAACTTTGTGGAGGTAAGGAATATGAAGGCATTGAGGAGAGCGATACGAGACCCTCGGATAGTAGGTTGAGGGACTCAAAATTTTCCTTAGTGTAAGGGGTGCAAAACTATGTTTAGGGCATGGTTTTGAAGAATTTTGAGGCTCTTGCTTGCACAGCTCCTTCCAGGCTCGTATCCTTGGTCATTTGGTGACACCTCAGACTGTAGAGTCAAGCGATATGTTTAGTCGACCATGGCTGGTGTACTTTTAGGAACTGGACCAAATGGCTGGTTAACATATGTGAAGAAGGAGAACTCGGGGCATTCCAAATCTAGGAATCCCCATTAGAGAGGGAAGTCAAAGTAAAGGAAAGGCAAGTGCTATATATGTTAGAAGCCTGGTCATTGGAAGAACAAGTGTCCGAACAAGGAGAAGGCAAAGAAGGAAGTATCTTCTTCAAGCGTAGCGGCGGAGAGAGGTGTTGGTGATGGCAACATGGATGTTTTGATGACGCTAACATCAAATGTTTCGGGTAGCGATTGGGTGCTCGATTCGGAGGCATCTTACCATATGACACCAAATAAGAATTAATTTTCTTCTTATGTCGACAAGGAAGGAAATGCAATTGTTATGGGTAATGGTGTTATTGGTTCTGTGCAAATTAAGATGTTTAATGGAATGGTTTGTATTCTCACCAATGTGCGCTGTTTTCCGTAACTTAGAAAGTCTCTTTTCTCTTTGGGGTAGCTGGATTCTCTGAGATGCAAGATCGTTATTGAGAGTAATTGCTTGAGGGTTTTGAAGGGGACACTTATGGTTATGAAAGGTGTTAGAGCTAATGGATTTTATTTGCTTCAAGGAGTGACCGTCAAAGGTGGAAACTTTGGCATTGATAGTTCTCCTGGCTTGGATGCGACAAGGTTGTGGCATTTGAGATTGCGTCATGTCTCGGAGAAGAGTTTGGATATTCTCCGGAAAAGGGAGATGATCGTTGGAGAAAGTTTCAACAAGTTGGAGTTTTGTGAAGAGTGTATCATGAGGAAGCAAACTGAAGTAACTTTCGGTGAAGGAAAACATGATTCAAAAGAAATTCATGAGTATGTGCACACGGATGTTTAGAGACCGACACCGAAAGCTCCTTTAGGAGGAGCAAGGTATTATATTTCCTTCATAAATGACTTTTCTTGTAAAGTTTGTATGTAATGAAGGCCAAGTCGGAGGCATTTGCTAAGTTCAAAGAATGAAGGGATCTTGTTGAGAATGAGAGTGGTAGGACTTTGAAGGTTCTTAGGTCTGACAATGGCGGGGAGTATGGTTTTGGAGAATTGTTGGATTATTGCACGTATCATGGTAATGAAGGCATTTTACTACACTTGGGGATCCGCAATAAATGGGGTTGCGGAGAGGATGAATCGTACTCTACTTGGGAGAGCTTGATGCTTGAGATTAATGTAACACCCCGCGTATTCTATAACAGTGAAATTCACAAATTAAAGTATAACTAATTTCAAATCAAAGAATTAAGGGAAACGGGATGCGCCATTGCATTCATCTCGGAATTCTGCTTGAGATAGAGTCCGAGTTTGCGTAAAACGGACTCCGTATGAAGAAGATATGGCCCCCGGAAGTTTCAGAATTCAGTTTAAAATTCAAACAGACCAAAACAGCCCAGAAAAACCAATTCAAAATTCAAAATCAGGCCCAATTGGCCAGGGCGGGAAAATTCCCGCCCAAGGCACCCAGGTCGACTTGGCAGTCGACCTGGGGCTAACCAGGTCGACTGGGCAGTCGACCTGGGTCACCCGTGTCGACTGCCAAGTCGACACGGTGTCGACTGGCGTGTCGACCTGGCCCGTGAGCCAGGTCGAACCCAGCCCTCCTGGCTGGCCTGGTCTGTGTTTGGTCGATTTTCTGAGCCTTGCCTTGTCACTAGGGCTAGGTGTCAGCTCCTGGTTGGTCTCTCTTTCTAATGAACGGCTATTATTAAAACAAGCTCCATCGACGGTCCTAATCAACTCACAAACACTATAAAAAGACCCTAAGACCTAGCCTAAATCATACTATTTCATTTTAGCCTCATGCAGCCGCCATTAAACCTAGAACTCTAAATTAAAAATACAAAGAACAAAATTATAGAAGACGAAGGACGATTCTTGAAGGCTACAACTAGAAGCTACAACAACTACGACGCTTTAGACAACGGATTTGGGGCTATTTGATTTGGAATTTTGATTACTTGCTTCATATTGTAAGTTCTATGTCACTTTTTAGGCAAAAACGCTAAAATAACATGGACATGCCATGAATTGAAACCGGATTTAGGAACTATTATTAATCCATGTTTATATTGTTTAACTTTGAATCATAATTTGGGAATATTGCTATGTCAATGTTGCAAGTTAAACTTATCATGATTTTGATGTTGTTACGAATCACTTGGGCTAAATTGTATGGCAAGTTGGACTAATACATGTCCATGGAATCACTATGTTTATTGAAATCTTTATGTTTATTAAACCATGCCTATGATGCTAATTAAACCATGTCTATGATGTTGATGGAACTATGCCTGTGATGTTAATATACCTATCATGTTAATGACAAATTGGGAATTGCTAGGTTATGATGAAAAGTTGGAATCATTATGTTTATAATGCTAGATGAGAATCATTATGTTAAAAATGCTAAATTGGAATCCACTGTGCCTATTAGAAGTACCATGCCTTTAATGTTTCATGTTTGTAATAAAATTATTATTATGCCCGCAATGATTATTATGCCTATGATGTAAAGTTGAAATCATCATGTTAAACTAAGTTGGAACCATTACTATGCCAAGTTATCATCATGCTAGTATTGAAACCATGTGATATGTTATAGCCTGTTTATTATGCAAGTGATGTTGGAATTGTCACATATGCCTATCACATGTTTGGTGTTATTCCCCTTTATCTCTTGAATTGTTTATGCTTGTGAACGAAGTACGTTTATATACGTTGGGGATACGATTGGGTAGAATAGGCAAAACTTGAATTGATTATAATCATAAACCGTGAAATTTGGCATAAGTAGAACATGAAATATGGCACGAAAACTTGACTTGAACATGCCATAACTTGACTTAAAACATGCCTTAGTTGGGCACGAAGTTGACATATGAACATGCTATGGAAATAGCACGAATCTGCTAAGAACATGGGCATGACTTTAGAAAACAAGAAAGTGGCCAACTCGAGGTTGGGTTGAGTTTGTAGTGTAAATCTGCCCGGAACCGCCCGGCAAATCCAGTTGCTACAAACAATAGGATCTAATGTGGGTAGTTTGTCACATCGCGCTTGAAACCCGAGGTTGGGTTGAGTTCGTAGCGTAAACCTGCCCGGAACCACCCGGCAAAATCCAGTGGCTACGAACAACAGGATCCAATGTGAGTGGTTCGGTGCATTAACGAATCAATTAATGCCAATTAGGGTTAAGTCATGAACATGAAAAGACAACTTAACCAACTTGAACACGATTTGTAGGGCTAAGTCATGAACTTGTAACGACAACACTTAGCCAACTTGACATGACACGTAGGCGGGTTAAGTCGCGAATTTAAATGACATACTTAACCACCTTGACATAACTAGACTGGAAAAAGGATTAAGTCACGAATTATATGACTTAATCGGTTAGACGGGTTAGGTCACGAATTACATGACCTGATCTGTTAGGCGAAACCCTAGACACGACCCTTTTCAGCAGTAACCCTCTAGATGTATCAAGGTACCCTGGGGCTAGGCCGGGTGGGGCACGATTACACGGCTGATTGTAAGAGGTGAACGACGGCAGTGGGGTACGCAAGTGTAGGTTGGGTGGACTACGGTCGTGCACGTATTCCGGGGCAGGCACTGGGTATCCGTAGATTTATCTGTGCATCTTGAATCGTGTCAGGGGTTGACACCCTAGGGCTGATACACCCGAAGGTGGACCCAACACAGGTGACTACATTCGTGATTAGCCGTATGACACAGACACTTGACGAGCTAGAACTTGTAGGGAGCCGATCGACTAGATAAGCGCTCCGTAGGACCCCGTACTTGGGTCAGACCCCGTTTCAGGGTCATTTCACGATATTGGGCCATGGGATTTATTTCGTGATTAACTTGTGACCTAGGCTTAATATACTAGTACAGTCGATGCAACGAATCTTGAACATGTGATGCTTTATTTGACTTGTCTTGACTTATCATGATCACCTTAGTCTATCTTGTCCACCTTGACACCATTCTTAAGTTTAGTTCTAGTTCATACATGACATGTGGTTTTAACCGTTTTTACACTGAAAGTCACTAGGACTTACTCATTCTTTATGAATGACCCTTTTCCTTTCGCCTCTTTTTCTTTCGTTCCCCCCCCCCCCCCCCAGGTTCTCAGGGAGGGAATACCGCAACTTAACCAGCTTTCACATCCAGCTTAAAGAGAAAGAATGTATTGCTTGGATCTTTTTCGTTTTGGACTATGGCTTTGGACATCAATTATGGGACTTATGCAGTTTATTTATGTTTTCTTTAAATAATGTAATCAAGACAGTTATGAAGATGTTATGTTTTTGGAAGAATTGTAAGACAATTATGGCATGGTTTGTGTAACACGTATTTTGATGAAATAAAAGTTGTTGTTGTCTTCCGCTGTTCAAAAATATGTGTTATTATATCTGTCTTGTATATTTGTGACTTATACTTATAAACCTCCACCAAAATTAGGGCATTCCCTTTGAAAGTGACCCTAACGGAGGTGGGGTGTTTCAATTAACATCAGGTTTGTCTAAGGGATTTTGGGCTGAAGCATTGTCAATCGCCGTGCATATTGTGAATCGAATTTCATGCTTGGCTATTGGCAACAACATTCCGGAGGAAGTGTGGAAGGGAAAGAGAATTGACTTGAGTTATTTTCGTGTCTTTGGATGTCCCGTGTATGTGCGTGATCCGGGTGATAAGCTTGTTCCTGGAGCAATCAAGAGTATTTTTCTTGGTTATAAGTACGGAGTGAAAGACCATCGGATTTGGAATCCAAAAACGAACAAGGTAATTAGATTATCTCGTCATATTACTTTTTATGAGTTGGTTATGTTCAAGGAAAAAGATGGCTGATCAGACGTTTCAAATATGGTTCATGGTATCTCAAAGAAAAAGGAAGTCATTACCATATTTTGTCCAAGGGTAATAGATAGTCACTACTATAAATCATATATGTTGCTTCGCCTCATTTGCATTGGTTCTGTCAACAACCGGTGTAAATAGTATTTTTGCATCGGTTCTAGGATAACAACCGATGAAACTGGCACAAAAAAAGTAGGATTAGAAAAAATAAGTTGCTTCGGTTTTAGTTGAATACCGCTGCAATTAAGAAGAAGCAAATACCTTTATTTGCATCGGTTGTATGTTCAACCAGTGCAAATATTATGTTTGCATGGGCCTTCCATTTGGTTTCCGACTAGTGCAATTTTCCACTTTACACATAACACCAAATAATTCATTTTAAAACACTTTCTTTATTCCAATTTATAACATTTATTTGTTACCATTATAATATATTCATGGGTATTTTTTATTACACATGGTATCACTGTTGCATCCATCAGAACATCTGGTCATTCCGTAAACAAATAAAACTGGAGTGGGCAGTTGTTATTTCGTGTTTTAATTCCGCTTATCCCATTTCTCAAGAATGTTTCGTTATGAGGGTTGTTGCTTCGTTAAAACAGATCACATTCCTCCTTCAATTAGGTTTACCATCTCATTAAAGTAGCACCTCCACCTCATTTTAGCCCTTACTTCGCTCTTCCTCCTCCTCGTTCTAGATCTGCTTCCGCCTCCTCCTTGTTCTTGATCCGCTTCCGCCTTTGCCTTGTTTAGGTATTTTTCTCTTTTGTTATTTTAAATTGCAATTGGTTTTTATTATACTTCTAGTTTCAATTTAGGTATTTTTAGTTGGGTATTCGTTAATTCGTTTAGGTATTATCCCATGATGCCAACTCATCAAACCCATCAGTTATGTTACTAACTCTCAAATTTCTCTAAAATCTTGTATGAATCCTTAATCATCGATTTGGTCATTGATTTAGTAGTATTCTGTCCCGCTTATTTGCTTTACCGCATTCTATTGGCTACTACTTGCAAGGTCGATAAGCGGGTATCTGGGTTACTGATAGAAAAGACTTCCCACTTAACAGGGACTTTTGATATTGTGAAATTCACAATAATTATTTTGATATTCTACTGTTAGTACATGCAAATACATAATAGCCTGAAGAGTTATGATGTGTCTAAAAAGAAACGGTTGATATTGATACTAAGTACTATTCTACTAGTTGTGTATTGGAACATGGCATTTCATTTAATTTATTTTTTTGGACTGAGTAATAATATCGCTCTAAGTAAATGGAAGTGTTATTCATAATTGTAGTCCTCCAGATTCTGTATTACAAACAAGTAACACTTTGATATCTCTTTCAATTTCACTGGCAACAAAATTATCATCTAACTTAGTTAGTATACTTTAATATTGCACTACAGAAGGCATTATTGGCTGGCTAGTTCATTTTTTATAATAGTAAAATTAAATTAGTCACCAGTGGCGTGGCAGCCCAAATTTTCACCTATGATGCTATTTCTTGTAGTTAACAATTTTCATTTTTTTTTACCTTTCATATTAGTTGTGAATAATAAGTATTCATGAAAACCATGTGCGCATGTTTCTGATTTGATTGTAGCAAGAGCTATAACAAGCCCAAATTCTCACTGCAGATTCTGACTAGATTCTGATTTGATTCGGCTAAGTTCTCAAGTAGGTCGATCAACTTAGAAATTTATATAATTTCGTTTTTTCTCTTTGTATTATCACGTATTGGTTTTGTTTCCACTATAAAATTGATTGTAGAAGATTCTGATGTAAAAAATCACTCTGATTCAAATTTTGATTTATGCATCAAATTTATTTGATTCTGATTTCGAAACTCGTAGGGTTTGTTTAGATGCGGTTAAGGTAGGTTCTCAGGTTTGCCGATCAACTCAAATTTTTTGTATAATTTCCTGTTTTTCTTTCTATTGTCACATACTGATTTTTTTCCGTTAGAACATTGACTGCAAAAGATTCCAATTTAAAGGGTTGCTCTAATTCAGATTTTTATTTGCTGATCGAATCGCTTTGATGTTGACTTTGATTTCAAAACTACCTAGGATTTATTTAGATGCGATTGAGATAGAGACACAGTTTAAAGTTTTATTACTCAGGCAGGTAGCTTAAATATTCTAATGGATGAAAGTCCATCTATTTAATTTGCTTCCAGTATATTTTTGAAATTGAACCAGTTTAATAATAATTTTTATTATCATTAGCATTACATGATTTGTTTATTTCTTCTCGGTCATTACAATAACTAACTAGTTAGAGATTTGGAGTACCTTATTTTATTGTTCTTGAATATTTAACTGGTAAATTATACTTTTTCAGATGTATTTCAGAAACCAAATGATGATGAAAAAAAATATTGTAGTGAGAAAATTGAGTGGACTGGTTTAAGTAAATATATTTCATGTTTATATTGATTCATATCATTTGTATAACATATTAAAAACCAACTGGTAGCTTAGTTACATTCATCCAGGCCTTTGTAGGAGTATATACGGGTTCACATCATTTTTTTACACATATAGGAGTGAAACCTGAGCATAGTTTGCTCTTTTTTTATAGCTATGTTTTGCCCAAGCATTTACATATTGCATAACTTTTTGAAGATTTTTTAACCTCAATAGCACATTGCATACAATAGTTACGAAAGGAAAGCCTGAAAAAGTTAAAGTTTCATTTGTCACATGTATTGGAAAAATAATATTATTCTAAGCAGATATTACATAGGATAACATAAAGACTTTAGCCGATGAAGATTTTATTTTTTTATATAAAAGACTGATGCCATTAAATTTAGGCTAGTGAGATTTTATTTAGCTAGTGAACAACCGAAATTCTCACTGTAGATTCTGATTTGAGCAAGAGCTATAACAAGCCTAACACATTAGTTTCTTTTCCATGTGTGCATGCTTTGACGTAATGTTTATTAAATAAAATCAATAACCATTTATAATCAAGTACCACAGATGCATGTTACCAGCATTCATGAAATCCATAATATATTTTCTAATTGTGATGTGCATTTGCGATAGTTGTGAATAATAAGTATTTATTGTGGTCGTTACTGTTAACGAATTATGTAATCAATGAGGAAAGGAATGTGGTTCACTTCTTCCTCTAAGATTGTAAATTTCTCATATATCATCGTGAGATCATCACTAGCACCTACCCATGCCTACAATGTTGATTGTCCACTAGTGTCATAGCACACAAGCTTGCAATGTTTTTATTAGCCTTTCTGTTATGTTATTTTAGAGATTGGTGATTAGGACAAATATAATTGAATTTCTTTGATACTTATCATTTGGTACTTTTCCACATATCATTCTTTGGGTATGTTTTATATGTAATTCCTAAATTTACAATTTTCTAGCTATTATCATTTTTTAATAACAATGTAGTAATTTTTAATAACACTTGTAGTTGATTTTCTAATTCTAGATCATTGTTTTCCACTCTTTCTACAAATTGGATATGTAGATGAAATTGATTTTCTCCATGCATAGATGAGTTTATCATTGGCTTAAGAGTTTTTCCATCAGATAAGGCAATGGGTCTAAATCTGCTAATGTATGTTTGTCTCATAGTGTATGGAGTAGAACTTGATTTAAAGGTATATAGATGATAGTAGCATGGCAGCCATGAATGTTTTATAGTTCTTTTTTGAAAAGTTCTAATTGTTTCATTATTGTTTATGTAACAGTCTTATGTAACCATAACAACTTTGGGTGGCTGTGGAGTTTGTTTGTCGGGTATTTTATTTATGTAAAACTGTTAAAATGGTTGTCTATTTATTCCAACACTGGTACCACTCATTGATTTGTATCATCACTTGGGGTTTTGAATATCATTTGTAACGGCTTAGCAAGCTTTTATATATAATATTCCAAAGACTAGTCCACCTTATACAAATTTTGTAAGCCTTTGGTACTGAAGATGAGATGTTTGGGTTGGAATATTGGGGTGATAGTGGAGAGTAAGAGTGCACCATTGTTGTTGCAGGCAGAATGTATGATTATATACATGGTAATACCGATTCATGTATAAGAGAAATGAATAGAAATACATACACCAATTCATGTTTACTAGTCAATGCGATATATTGTAATTTAGACCAATTTTGTAAAAAAATTGTTTGATATTTATTTATCAACTATAATGTATTATGTGTGCTTTATCATTTTTTTTTTGTGCAACAGATTATTAATAGGGTAATTAATTAGTGGAAGCTGAAGCATAGTTAAGAGAGGAAAAAGAAGCAACATTCCTCACCAAAATTTGTCAAACATGTCCTATTTGCTAATGTTAAGAGAAAGGATTTGGGGATTTCTGCTTCATTGTCAAAGATTCTTCCAAGCCCTACTCTTAGGCTTTTTTGGAATCTAACGAATAGCAAATGGAACTTGAGTTCCAAAAAAATTTGTGTTATTATATGTGGTTGTGTCCAGTATAATAGGTTGTAGTTGAGTCAAGAAAGATTATTGTCGCATGTAGTTGCAACAAATGGGCTGTTAATTTGATTTTCTTTAAGAGGATTATTTCTACCGTTACGATTTTGTGTGGATGAATGTTGTAATTGAATTATATATAAATATATATGTTTGGTTTAACGTTATACTCAATTAGTTTGTTAATCAGTTTTATTTTGAATGATCATGCAAATGATGTACATGTATAATTGTATAAATAACATGTTTCAAAATTTCGATAATTAATGGGGTTTTCTGCAAAAGATCATCATTTTGCACTGGTTGTATAAAACAAGCAATGCAAAAAATAAGCTTTGTTTTAGCACAATGCATTTTTTGCACTGGTTTTTGTTAAAACGATGCATAAAAATAATCTTTTGCACCGGCTATTACTGACAACGATGCAAAAGACCTTCCTTTGCACCATTTTAAAACCGATGCAAAAGAAAAATCTTTTTGCAATGTCTGCATTTGCACCGGTTGTAGAATCGAAGCAACATGAGGCAAACAATCAGTACCAATGACCTGTTTTGTAGTAGTGAGTAGAGTTGCTGGAGATGCTTGGGGGGAAGAAGCGGTTGATGGATCATCACACAATCCACATGTTTCCTCTAGTAGTGCTGGTGATGTACACGATCCTAGATAGGATTCAGTTCAAGGTGGAGTTGAAGGAAGTCCGGGTGATAGTATTGCTACGCAGGTTGGTCATCGTGCTATAAGGCCACCCAAGAGCTATGTTGATTAGAACTACCTAAGCTTTTGCGATAGGTTGGACTATGCGCTTCATGTAGTCCAAGATGAACCGATGTACCTTGACGACGTCATGAATTCGAATGATAGTTCGAAATGGATTTGTGCCATGGAGGAAGAGATGCAATCATTGATGAAGAACCATACTTGGGAGTTGGTTCTACTTTCTAAAGGAAACCAAACAATTAGTGCAAACAAATATACAAGGTGAAGGATGATGGAAGATACAAAACTAGGCTAGTGGCTAAGGGGTTTGCACAAAGGAAGGGAAATGAGTATGATAAGATATTCGCACCGGTTGTGCACCATACTTATATCAGATATTACTTGCTATAGTTATTGTTTATGACTTGGAGTTGGAGCAATTTGATGTGAAAATCATCTTCTTACATGGTGACTTGGATGAAGACATCTTCATGGAGCAACTAGAAGGGTTTATGGTAGATGGTAAGTCAAATTGGTGTGCAAGTTAAAAAAATCACTATATGGGTTGAAGCAACCACTTCGGCAATTGTACAAGAGGTTTGATTATTTCAAGCTTGAAAGTGGCTTCCATCGAAACGTCAAAGATGCTTGTGTATATAACAAGAAGTTGGGAAATGATTGTTGGATGTATTTGCTCTTTTAAGTGAACGACATGCTCATAGCTTCAAAGGATAATGCGAAAATCGTCAAGTTAAAATTCAGATTAAAAGTGGAATTCGAAATTAAAGACCTTGGGGATGCTAAGAAGATATTAGGCATGGAAATTGAAAGGGAACGAAATCATTTTGAGTTCAAATCGACTCAAAAGGAGCATATAAAGTAAGTGCTTTTTTGGTTTAGGATGGAGAATGCAAAGGCGTCGAATACACCTTTAACTTTGCATGTGAAGCTTTCGAATCAAGGATCGCCTATAGGGAGAGAGACAAGGCTTATATGGCAATGGTGTCATATGCAAGTGCGGTTTGTAGTTTTATGTATGTCATGGTGTGTACACGACCCAACATTGCAAATGCCGTCAGAGTGGTTAGCTGGTTCATGGATGATCCGCGAAAATTGCATTGGGAAGCAGTCAAGCTTATTTTGAGATACTTGAAAGGTACATCATCTCATGCATTTGTCCTTAGGGGTAGTAAGGAAAGGAGTTGCAATTTGGTTGTTTATCGCGATTTGGGCAGCGCCGGTGAAAGAGATCGGAGAAAGTCAACTTTTGGATATGTCTACACACTTGGTGGTACGACCATAACTTGGAGATCAAAATTGCAAACCGTAGTTGCTTTATCCACTACAGAGACGGAGTTGATAGCCGCGGTGGAGTCGGCTAAGAAGACACTCTATTTGAAGCGTTTGTTGTGTGACTTGGGGTTTGAACATGATAGCATCGATGATAACTGTGATAGCCAAAGTGTTACCCATTTGGCGGAGAATTTGGCGTTTAGCTCATAGACTAAGAACATAGAAGTGAGAGAGTCATTCTTGGTAGCCATTGATAATGATAAGCAAGTAAATCTTCAGAAAGTGCACACAAATGACAATGCGGTGGATATGTTCACTAAGACGTTACTGGTTGGGAAGTTCGAGCATTGTTCGAACTTGATTTTTGCAGTTGCTACTGCTGTTTTCTTGATCTATCCTATTGGTCAAGGAAGTTTCTCTGATGGTATGCCTTTAGGAATTTTTGGTACTTTCAATTTTATGATTGTATTCCAGGCAGAGCACGACATCCTTATGCATCCATTTTATTCAAAACCCCATTTATTACAAATCTTTTCTTCATTTATAGTCAAGGGGTAAGAAAACCGAATGTGAAAGCTCTGACTTCCGTTTCCTAAGTTAGTTAGTTAATCTGGAAAGCTCCACCCAAAGGTCCTCATAGTTCTGCATGGACGGTCCTGTTTGGTCAAAAACCTAGCGACAAACCCCTATGCTCCTTTCATTATGGTATTTCCGAACAAGTTCCTGGATGACAAGCCTAAAGAGTACGAAAGAACCGGTCCAACTCCTTACTCAAGAATTGGAAACTATTCCTCCCCAATTAATGTGCCTTATTTCTCCGAACCTAAACCTATGCTCGAGAGATAGCTGTCCATACACTGATAAGGGATGTATGGATTCTCAAGAAGAGAGGAGTCGCGGTGGTCCCCCCGGACCGTCCGGATCCCACGAGTGAATAGAAAGTTAGATTTACATTGGATCTCACCTGAATCGTCCATCTATCCTCCTGAGGAGAAGTTTGGTTTCAAACGTTTTCTCTCTTTCTATTCAATCCCTTCATCATCTGTGGGGACCTATTGCCTCTGAGGCAAGGGAGGCGCCCTCTTTCAGAGGTAAAGTTCCTTGGGTCCACAGTATAAACAGACCTCTAGTGAGCTTCAGGCCAGTATATTAATTAGGGCCGATCTACAAAATCGCCAGTATATTAATTACGACGACAATCGATTCAACCTTTGATAGATAGACCGTGGTTCCATTTCATCTCTTCAACAAGTTTAGTAATGAGCATAACGATCCTATTGTTCCGATGAAAAGAAGAACCGATAATTAGCTTTTCGGGAAATTTCCAAATGAACAATTTCAGCGAAATCTTTCAATTTCCTATTTTACTATGTTCAACTCTATGTATTCCTCTATTCGTAGAGTACATTGAATGTACATAAATGGCTATAACAGAGTTTCTGTTATTCGAATTAACAACTACTCTAGGAGGAATGTTTTTATGTGGTGCTAACGATTTAATAACTATCTTTGTAGCCCTGGTGAACCTTCATAATAAGCGAACAAGTGTAAGCTTCGCTGCTCTACAGTATGGAGTACTGACCACACCGAGGGACAGGCCCTGAAGCGAAGGATAGGAATGAGCGGATTCAATGTGTTCCAGTTTCTGGCCTTGCACCGACCATCTAACGAACCATGGACAAAATGGCCACTGCCTGTAAGGACTATGCCCAGGGGACAGCCACCCTCCACAAGGTAAATCTCGCGCCTATGGGCCGCTATAACTATCCAAGAAGACACTCGAAATTGGAATGATAAAGATACCTTCTTGGTGGACTACCGAGCTACAATTCCTACGACAAAGGGGCGGGATTCTCTAAAAAGCCAAGGTCGTGGGTGGCCAAGAGGGCCCACTTGGAGACTTAGGATCTCAGCAGGCAAGGGAAGTGAGCGGGGACAACCGGGAGGGACGACCAATAGGGACGTAGTCCAATAAACTTCGACAACTAACAAGGTGACAAACGGAATGATTGCCCCATATATTCATTGGCGACCCCAATCAATTGGGGGAGCCAGGCGCCTGTAGGTTTTCGGTGAGGCAACCTCTTTTCTACCGAAACAAGGTGCACCGCTCAACTATTTGTTTCGTTTCGTTTAGTAGAGTTATAGGAGGCTTCTTACCTCAACTCCTGAGATGATGCATGATTTAAGATCAACCAGAGAGGTCTTCGTGCACCTATGGTCCTTCCTCAGGTCTCCTTCCAGTCCCGTATTTGAACACGAGGAGGTATTATCCGTCAACCTCAACTCTGTCAGATAATTGTGTACCATCTCGCGCGAACTCATAATGAAACGTGGAATATTTGAGAAATTCAAATTGATAGTTTGGACCTTTCTATACCTATAGTAGTAAACTACCATAGCAGAGAGCATGAATAGAATGAGTGGACGCTGGAGTGGACCGAAGGAGCAAAGGGAACAATAATACTGGGCTTTGCTCACGTCCATGGCATATTTTTATGTGGGTCTTACCAAAAAAAGGATTGGCTTATTTTGGAAAATACATTCAACCAACTCCAATCCTTTTACCAATTAACATCCTAGAAGATTTCACAAAACCTCGCTTGAAAGAACTTATCTGCAGGTGCTTGCGCCTGCTGCGCCTAAGTCTGCGAAATCTATAAAGAAACTCTTGATTCTAAACTTTATGCTTCAGATCAAAACCCATTTTCTTGCTTCTCTTAAAGTCTTGCATAAGTGCTAGGTGCCACTAGGTGGCACGGGTGAGAGAGGAGCTTAGTCTTGATGAGGAAGAGTAGTGGTGCGAGATTGAAGTTATATCTTCTTGTAAGTGCTAGTTAACACTCCTAAGTACTCTAGTCTTTGGGTGAGATGGTATTGGAGTCGAGCGCTTTCAACATTATTAATGATGGGGGAGGGGATTTTCCTAAACACATTGATGAAGTGCAGTGAGGGTGGCTTTGTCGGAACTCGTTGGGAAAGCATTCAAGCCCAAGTGAAGGTAGAAGTGGTGATAGTTGGTACTATTGGTTGTAGACGATGGTATTGTACCATTGGTGTTGGAGATGGATATAGTATCGATGATAGTTTGTGCTATTGATTGTAGACGATGGTATTGTACCATTGGTGTTGGAAACAGATATAGTATCGATGCGGAGTGTTAAATTTTGCGATACTATATGGTAGAATCAAAGAGGATGAAAGTAGCTTCGTGTAGGAGAAGAACATTCACGAATCAGAGCTCAAATGTGGGAGAAATGGCGGAGAAGGTAGTAGTGATGTGGAATGAGAGTATTTTTTAGACGTATGGAATTTCTTCTAGACGTATGAAATCAGTTAGGGTATATTCTTGAAGTGAAATCAATACCTCTTAAGAAGAATTCCAGATATCTGGGAAGCCATTCAGATGTCTGGTAAGGAATCCAGATTTCAGCCAGAGTAGAATTCTGAGAATCACTACACCAGAAATGCCAATTTGGCAGTGCTCATGACCGTATCAAAATCGATTTGATACGGTTTTAAGCCGTATCAAAAAATGGCATCTTTGTTGCTTTGATACGGTTTTAAACCGTATCAAAATCATAAATTGATACGGCATAAAACCATATCAAATTACCAGTTTGATACGGTTTTAAGCCGTATCAATTTATGATTTTGATACGGCTTAAAACCGTATCAAATTTCTCAATTGATACGGCTTAAAACCGTATCAAGTTAGCATGCTGGCAATGTCAACTTCATAAATCAATACGGTTTTAAGCCGTATCAAATTTAAATAAAAAAATAAAAAAAACATTATTCAACTAGAATATGAATGATCAATATCATGAACAAAAAGCTGCCCAGACCTACCAACATGAATATAACAAACAACTTTGAAGCGTTTTTCCTTTTACATTGATGTTTTAAACAAAATAATACATGTGCATAACAACTCAAATATTCAAATACATAAAACAGTACTATCCAATTTTCTGTCATGTCCCCTTCTGCACCAGCAACTAAACATGTCCAATTTCCTGTCCAGACAAATGACACTAATAACGTTAGGTGATTGAAAGTAGCATTTTATATCTAACTGACTAGTCGTGAACTCGGTTCGAAACTATGTTTGCAAACTCGGTTCGAAACGAGTTTGCTGCAAAAACAAAATAGTATTGGTGATGAGGCTTCTTTTTCTTATAATAAGCAGGCTAAATTTGTGGAGTATTAAAATTGTTTCTGAAAATATATCATAATTCTGATGACCAATAATAGATCATAGATGGGTACATTGAAGCTTTTTATTAAAATCATAAAGAGGCTACTCAATAATAATTTTCTGCTTTAGGCAATATAGGGCAAGGATTTGAAACTATAAGTACAAATTAGAATCTATTTGGCATGGGATTCAAGTTGGGATTCAAGTTCAACACCATGATGCTAACGGGATTCAATTTCGACGCCATGATGTTGTTTTTAACATGGATATTTTTTTTGAACCCATTTTAGTCACATTACCAATCAGTTTTCCATCAATTACAAAACGAGACTAAGATATCAATGTTAACAACAATAATCAATAAAATTAAATCCAAGTCATGATACTAGATACCCAAAGCCTGCTTATGAAAAGAAATGTATGCAGCAGAAGTTACAAGAAATAAATTTGAGCCTACCTCCAAAATGGAGAGCAACTGAGCCTTCTTCACATTTGGTACAACCAACCCAAATGAAGTAGCCATGGCAACTCTAATATTATGGCATCCTACAAAATTAAATCATGAGAGGTCGTGCATTAGTTTAAAACAATAGAAAGAAGTGTAAATGATATAACTCAACAATAACCGCTAACATCAAGCACTACTGCTTTTGTTAACACCATTTCATAACTACAAGAAAAATTCCAATAACGAATAAAAATGGAAACATAATGGTAAATTTGTGCATAACAGGTACTCCAAAAAGTTGCACTGATGATCAAATCTCATAGGTCATGATTATCTCAAAAAAGCTAAAGCAGAAGCAAAGCAAGAAAACAATACAACCACAAAAAAAAAAGATAAAGGAAAATAAGAAACAGAACATGACCAAAAATTTCTATAAATAATGCATATTGCATAATTACCTTTGAGAATGATCTCATTGCTTTCCTCGTTGAAGGAACTATTTAGCAGTGGGTACTTATCAAGTGCCATGGAAAGGGATTTTATTAAGAATCGAAGAAAAGTATGTTTGATGTCTGGATCAGTGTTTGCATTTTGAAATGCAGTTTTTAGCTTCAAAAGTGCATCGCAATTCATTTCTTCTAGATAATGAAAGTGTGGAACTTTTGCAGCTACGGTCATCGATTTTACCATAGCTCTCTGAAATCCCCTGTAGAAGGAAAACAATTTCACCAGTCGGTAACTTATAATGGGTCCAATGCTTCACTGCCGGAAACAGAAAGAGAACACCGTAACGGAATTATTACGTTGATATGAAAAAATATCGAGGGAGAAAGAGATATCACAAGGATAGAAGTGCAAAACGCACCTTCAAGTAATGATAGAAGTGCAAAACGCATGTCCAATTGGTAAGGATAAAGAACTAGGTATTTCTAAGTGCAAAACGCACCTTCAAGTAATGATGAATGTGCATATGCAAATGAGAAAACAATGAATGTGCATATACCATATGTAACTAAGAACGAAACAAAAAGCGAGTTGTACGCAAAGTAAATCTAAGGTTTATGAAGGGCCAAATAAGAAATTGGATATCATGAAAGAGAGAGAAAACAACACATTATGTACTGTAAGCTCTACTGTAAAAATTATTCTAGACTACCACCTAGACTGCTAGGCCAGCCTTACCATGTAAGATTTTGACTAATCCGCCTAGGTGAAGCTTATTGTAATATCTAAGCATAAAAATGTGTTTATAAGCAGTATCTATGCTCCAATTTAGGCTTCGCACCTTTTATGAGCATCGAAATGTTTGTTTCTAACGATTTTGTTCTTATGGCCGCTTTCAAATCCATGATGTTCCACTGTGGACCACTTAATATTGAGCAAAATAATCAAATTTTATCAAAAATGTTAAATTTATTAAAAACTCCTAGTTCCGATTAATTCTCGATTAATCTCCAGTCCATGCTTACCGCCTAACATCCGCCTAGCAATTTTTACTATCTTATTGTAAGTGAATAAAGGACAATGATGAAATAATACTGCAATGGATGATGACACAATGATGAAATAATAAGTCACATGCATCACAATGTTGCCGGTCCAGGAGACCAAAAGTGGTTTTATATACAAATATTAGAATTCGAAAGCTAATGAAATCTGGAAAATATTAAGGAAAAATCATGTGACTCAATGGTAAACATGCCGAGGCGAAGAAAATACCTGAATGTGGCAACAAATTAGAATGCCTAAGAAAGCAAAGGATGCACAAAGCCTTTTAAGTTTAACTATATGACATCAAAGTAATATATATTGCAAATTTTTGGACAGGATGATCAGGTATCATATTACAAAATCGATGTGGTTTTACAATATGACGCTCTACCATAGAGATGGAAACAATATAGAGAATGAGATTTTCTATGGACATGGTGAAAACTTATGACATATTTCATAGAGATGTGACATGGTAGGGTTTAAAAGAGGAATGAACATCTTAAAATATGTTACAACAGACCAGCACCTATGCTAAGGAGAATGCATTTATGGTAACTTTTACTTTGGATATTATGGTACTCTCATCATCGTTACTGCTGAGGCATGCGAACTAGTATTTGACATCCAAGATGAAATATTTAGCCTCTCTATATAACCAACATGAATTCATTCAAGGAAAGCAAAATTGGCCATGATCATAAACTTATTCACATGCATACCCTTTGTACTGTATTTGTATTTCAAAGTAAAATACAAAAAATCCTAATCATTAATAGTATAGCTAGTTACCTTAGAGGGACAATTTTATCAGGGTAGTCTTGTTGATTAACTGTACCCAAATACTTATCACTTGTTAACATATGTTGTTCCTCACAAGAACTAGTATGAGAATCCTATGTGAATGCCTTTGCTTGCAACATGCCTCAAAACATCTTCTTCCAATACTCGGTTATCCTTGCCAGTTCCACAAATATCGTTTATATTTATGCATATTACTTGGCTATGTGCCTAATAGCAGGAGTTGAAAGAACCTTTGCTTTAGTTGTTTTTATATTTTCTATGATTTCTGTTATGCTTTCAGGAACAGATTCCAACTCACGTGCTTTAGGCATTTCTGATACGTTTTTGAATTCTCCGTCTAGTGTCAAAGGTTCTTGTGCATCATCAACATGTATCCTCCATAATGTTTCACCAACCTGCAATTTGGATGAGGTTGTCAACCTCTTTTATAACCAAAAGAAGTAGATAGTATATCGCTTATCTGGAAAAAATTATGTGGTAGATCACAACAATGATTCTCCTGTGTATCCATAGGTAAATTCACATATTTACCCTGAGTATATCTTAGAAAACGTTGTATGGTCGTTCTACTATACTCTGTGATTGTGGCTGAGCATTAAAACTTGAATATATATGATAGTTTATTACATGCTCAAATCAGTCACACAAATGGACCTTATCCTCAAGCATGTCAATGCCCTTTAGCAGCAAAAACTTTAAAAGGTGGGACAGATATGCCCAAACATAAAGCTGTAATGCATCTGATATAAAGTTTACTGCTTGTTTCAAAACATCGTGAGATGGGTGTATTACACTGTACACATTGAAAGTTACAACTACTTGTAATAACTTTACCTTCACTATGTCACCAGGTAGAAAATGAAGCTGGACAATTTCTCCTTTGAAACGACTAGTAATTTCAATTGTTGCTTTGTCACTTTGAACTTCACAAAGGCGTTCAAATTCATCTACTAGATCACCCTGCCTCATAATATATTGTTAAAAAAACAATAATAACAATTGTCTAAATCAAAACCAAATATTGGCTACATCAGAAACTTAATCACACGTGAAATGGCTGCATCATACTTCTATAATCATGTATTGCTACAACGAACGTACAGTCTTAGTGAACTGACACTGCTGAAAGCAAGAGTAGTTGATATTGACATTTGCCAATTCAAGTTTCAATTGATAACATAGAGATCTCAAATCGGACCCAAATTAGATGCCCTTCAGATTCTTACTTCAAATATCATATTCCACTCTGAATATAACATCAGATAAAATATTTCAGTATCCTTTCTTCTGTTTTCAGCTTCATGCTCGTTTTGTCAACATTTACTTTTTACTGAAAGCAGTTGACATAGATTAATCTGATTTGCTCTAACTGTGAAACTACACTGTTGAATTCATAACTTCAACTACAAACTTTACAATTTTCAAATTGACCTTTTTGGTGTACCACGATCTCTTAAGAAACACTTTATTGATGTTTGGTAATGCAATTGCATCCATAATATTTCCAAAAATATATTCTGGGCATTTGACATTTAATCACAAATCTATAATAAACTTGAGCCCAAAACATTTGACACCAAGCTTTTTGAATCAGCAAGTAAATATGGATTTCATACCTGATAACATAAGATCAATATTTACACAAGTCCCGTACCTATGGTTCTCCACCTCCTTGGTTCAAAGCTCTTGTCCTTACGTCACCTTGTCGATAGGCATTTTGCACCAATGAAGACAAGCACTTGCTGGATCGATAAGCCTTAAGCGACATCAACAAGTTTGAAACCATAAAAATTGGTCATAAATAAAGATACTCTAATTTAGATTTAGTGAAAACAAAAATAAACTAATATCTTAATCCTAATTACAAACTTTCGCGCATACCTGTCGGATAAAAATCTTGACATCATGCAGTAAATGTGACAGTCCCATCCAAAGCTTTCTCTAGAACATCAGTCAAAATGTTGTTTTTAAACCAAACTCCAAGCTTACAAGTGCAAATAAATCAAATTTCAGATTCTTTATTTACATGAAGCAAAGAAATAAAATTCACTTGCTTTACCTGAATAACGCTGCAAACATTGTATTTATTGCACTAGAGTTGAATGAATCGATTACCATATCCATGCCTTTGCTCTCTAAAACCTATGATCAAATTATAACCAAAAAATAGTGAAGCAATAACAAATACTACCCGCTAAACCACTATAAAGAGAAGTGACTACTTTAGTGCTAGAAGCCTTTCAATAGACAATAGATTCTTGAAGAAGCATAAATTTTTTAAGTAGAAGTTAATTTCAAGGCAACAATTATCAAAAATTGAATATGAGCATTTTTCACATTAAATAAATTTGTATAATATTCGGACTTTAAAAACAGAGTAATTATATAAATCACCATGTTTCACTTCGATGTTTGGTTCTCTATTGCCATTTATTTTAGACATACGTTGATGGTATCTTTATTTGCTTCTACTTCCACACCCAACTAATGGAATTTGTAAGTGTATCAAATCCTACACAACTAACTTAATCAGTTCTGTTAGACATTTAAACTACTGACAGGTATATTTTCATAGTTTACATTGTAGTATAAATAAGGAAACAGGAAAAGGTAAATAACATAATTTGGTTTACGAACAAAACTAGGGTGTTTCGCTTCTTGATTACTTGAACAAAATAATTTTAAATGATACTGATTAACTAATTAAATCATCCTAAAATCCTAGCCAATGTTCTAGAGATGCAGATGATGACAACCAATAAAAACAAGTCATCCCATGATGCCTACGTCAAGAGAAGCTGTTCCTAATTCTGCAGCAGAAGTAGAAACCTATCAAATTCCAAATATGGGTCTGCAGTTAATTAAGATTAAAAGCAATAAATGGTACATGCGATGTTTAGAAGCAGAACACCAGATTAAGTACTGACATAAGTGATAGAATCTGCAAGTTCCTAACTGAATATGGGTATCAGGCCCAGTTTTGACCTAGTGCCAACAGTGCGTAAGCACGGGGCAGCAAAATCAAGGGGGCAGCAAATTCCCACTATCACGATCAATAACTTTCACGATGTTCCTCGTTAATGGGGACTGATTCCGCTGCCCTCATTCTTCTTACTCTTTCTTCTTGGTTCGTCTATCTCCCCTTAAAGCCTCCATGTCCTTCATTTTTTCACTTTGCAAACAATTTTGCAGCCTTACTGTATGGCTATTTGACAGTTTATGTGGAATCTATGACTAGAATAGTAACATATAATTAAATCATAACATTATTTGCAAAAAGTTCACGAGTGATGCAACTTCATTTGTATTTTTTTCATTTGTTTTTTGTTTTGTTTTGTTTTTGTTGTACATGTATGTTTTCTTTGTTTAGAAACAAAGTTTCCTGACCTTTGCCAAAGAAGAAGAGATAACTTTTATGCTTTCAAAAAATTACGAATGTTTATCTGTAAGTGAGGCACTAAGCATTAGCTGTGTTGTACTTCAGTTTAAGAAATAATTATATTATTTCTACAGGCCAAAAAAAAACGGAGTAGTAAAGGTAATAGCGAGAGACATCATTTAAAAATTTGCACAGGCCATTATAAACTCCAGGTCCGGCTCTGATGGGTATTAAATAAGAAGTTAATTTGAACGTTTGATGAGGAATTGATAACAAGTTTAAAAGTATGTGTGTGTAAAAGTAGAAACTTATCAGTTCAAATAATGAAGCAATTTGAAGTATAAATATTGAAAATGATTTTTCTTCAAAACTACCTGCTAATGTCTTCATCAACAGCCAGATCCCCAACAAATAATCTGTAACACCCCACATCCGTTAGTGTCACTCACAAAGGGAATGCACTAAGTTCTGTGGAGCATTATGGGTAAAAGATGCAGATAAATTACAAGACAGACAAACATTAAACAGCGGAAAATAAAACTTTGCTTTATTGACAAAATAATTTGTACAAGGTTCCTTTACAATATCAGAGTATCAACTGTCTTTACAAAATAAAGAAGCATAAAATACATTTATATTCCCCAATGTAACAAAAGCCAGCCATAGCAATCCAAAGCCGATGCATCCAAGATTCTTCAAGCTTGGAAAGAGAAATCATCCCAAAACAAATCTGAGCTATCCTATTTCCTCCTTAACAACCTGGGAGGGAGAACGGAAGAAAGAAGACGAAAGAAAAACAGAGTCAGACATAAAGCCTGAGTAAGTTCAGTAACTTCTAGCATGTGAACATGGAAAACAAAACGACATGAATTAACTGAATACAAGATTACACCATGACGATAGGGTCAACAAGATTGGACAAGGTAATCACAAGATATGCTAAGATAAGATAAACTGGATACGCTCTAATACTTTCGCCGCTTCGCTCTAATACTTCGCCGCTTCGTTATTTCCTTGTTATACTGATTTCTATATCTCTGCACCACCTACCTAGTGTCCCAACTAGTAACGATAACGTGATCCCAACCCCTGTAGTTTCCATTGTCTTCAGGCATACATTTATTATTTATTACCTAGATCTAGTCTAGGGTTTTCTATCAAGTGCTTCTTAGATTTAACTATAGTTTTACGCTATCTGCTGAACGCTTTTCGAGTTCAGGGTTTATGCCACCTAGTCCAACTAGGGATTACGCTACCTGTCGAACAATGCCCCCAAGTCTAGGACACACTACCTAGAGTGGTATATGTTCCTAGGCTTCCCCACGCATGTATTGCGAATCGTTATCGCTTGTCTAGATGCACATGTCCTGTAATGTGCGATCCGAGTCCTGTGACAGGGCAAATCAAGGAATACAGAACTCGGTCGGGAGCTTTCAGATATCTGCCGATGCAGATGCTAAGGTCTGTTTTTATTCCAGTGGCTATGGTCCCACTTGACCCCTCCCTCAGCTAATGAAAGGCACACCTTGTAAAATGAGAACTATACGCCGGCCCCCGGTGCCCCACTATCCTATGGCCATCCGCAACCATAACTAGATAGCAAGTATATGGTCTTTTGGAGTTCTCCGCCTTTCCGCTTCACGTATCTCGATTGACTCAAGATGGATGGTAGACGACGAGTTGCTATCACAGGGCTACCGTCTTCTCGCCGAATCACGCTGGTCCATCCTAGTCTTTAGGTTGCCACATATATATATTGCAACCAAGGCATACCCTCGGTTCTTCTAACGCAGACCTTAACCTCTGTGAGCCCAGGATGATCATCTGCAGCCTCACAGAGGGATACCAAGAGTATCCTCACGTCCCCTCGAAGCCTCGGGCTTCGTAACCCAATTCGTTGGAGCCTTCTTAAAACCAGATGGATGTCTGCTCCTTCGTGTTATACTAAGAATTACTACTTAGTTCTACTAACTAAGGTTTACCACTTAGTTTCCACATTCCTTGTTTTCTTAACTAAGTTTTACTACTTAGTCCCTTTTTCAACTGAGGTCTACTACTTAGTTTTCTTTCTCGCCAGGTTGGGTTGGTTAAGTGTCTTTAGTCGATTCAAGCTATCTTAACCATCTTCCCTTATCCTATTACACTGGTTAAGTGTTATCCCTTCATGCTTTTTACTTAACCCTATTCATTTATCATATTCTGATGGTTAAGCGTTCAAGTTTACTTAACCCTATGGTCTAGTCCAGTTAACATATTAATTTGGCTAAGTGTATTACTTAACCCCAACCTCTAGTCTAATTAACATGTTAAATTGGCTAAGTGTATTAACTTTACTTAACCCCACCTTCTAGTCTAGTCAACATGTTAATTTGGCTAAGTATTCCCATGGACTTAACCCTCCCATTCTAGCTTTAACTGTGCTAAGTTGGTTAAGTGTTCGTTAACCTTCCCATTCTAGCTTAACCGTGTTAGGTTGGTTAAGTGTTCCTATAGACTTAACTCTCCCATTCTTGTTCTAGCTTTAATTAATAAATTAAAGCCGCAACCTCTCACATTAGACAGATATTGCTGCGGTTACTGGATGTGCCGGTCGGTTCCGGGCAGGTTTATACCGCAACTCAGTCTAACCTCGGGTTAGGCATATTCATGTTTTCTAAGTTCAAAGGGTTTTTGATTAATTTCCAAATCTGGTTTTGAAAACAACCATCCCGTCCTTCGGATCAGTTAGGGATAGCCAGGGAGGGCAGGAAACTTGTATTTTCCAAACCCAAGCCTAGACACTATCCTCTCTGTCACCCTAGAACCTTCTGGTCTATGTGTTATAAAAAGGGATGTTATCAAAATACTTTTCTTTTGTTTATAAATTGTTAACAATTTATTTCAAAAGCCCATTTCCCCTTTTTAGACAAATTTGGCCTATATTTATTTGTCAAGCCTACTAGTATACTTATATTCTAGGCCCAAGTCCTAACCCAACATGCAGTTTAGGCCATTTCCTATTTCATTGCCGAAACTAGATTAAATATCCTAGTTTATAATTTATGGCCAAAACTTAACCAAGTTACATATTTTGTGGTAAATGAACAATTTAACATTTATGACGAATTCTATAAGTAAATTACTCCTAATTTACTTATTTCATTACTACTCTTTTAATGTACATTGTCACATTTATTATTATGGTCCATTCTCTCTTATTTATCATATTTATATTTTTTGGTATGTAAATTATACCAAATTTAGTGTCGCTAACCATAATTTATTCTAAACATGACAATTGCTCACAATTATGAATAAATTCAAAATTGTGCTAATATACTTATTCCAAATCAACCTTAATTAACCCAATCTTGGTTTAACTTCCTAATTCACAATTTATGGCAAAACTAGAATTATTTTTCTAGTTTACATTTTATGCCTAAAATTTAGCTTACTTACTAACGCTAAATTTAATATGTCAAAATCACATATTCCCTAATCCATGTCAAATTTCCCCGTTTTCATTTTAATATGCATGTCATAATACATATTCCAAATTATGCCAATTTCCAAGTTTACAATTACGTTCATATTCATTTCCATGTTTTTCCCCAAATCGCATTCCCACCGTTCGAATAATCGTGATTCAACCTAGATTATATTATAAATAAATCTAGATTCGTAGATAAAAAGGGAATGAATCAAAATGACAAGAAGGAATAATTGGCATAAAAAGGTTTGGATAACAATGTAGGTTCAAGAATATGGGTAGACCTAACTAAATAGGTAAATTCCCACTATCTTAAAACCAAAGAATGGGCAAAATAGGTTCAAGAACGTGGGTAGACCTAACTTAATAGGTAAATTCCCACTGTCTTAAAACCAAAGAAAAACCAAGGAACAGGTAGAATAAATAATTGGGTTTAGACCCAACTTCTCAATCACAAAACTAAAGCAATATTTTCCTAATCATAAATCATGGGTGTCAAAATCACAGTTGTCCTCATTATGTCATAAGTAATAGTTTATGTCCAAATCAAAGGTACAGGCCTAGTCAAGGAAATAATCCTTGTAGTCACAGTCACAGTCATAGGAAATGTCCATAGTCATATGCGATGTTCATAGTCCAAAAGGGAAAATAATTCCCATAGTCATAAGTCATTGTCATAGGCAATGTTTATATGTCCCAAAATCAAAGGCTTATGTCATAGTCCAAAGGCATATGCTTTCAAAGGCCACAGTTCTATAGTCATAGTCACGGTTACAGTCTTATTTGTCCTCGAATCATAACAGTTCTTAATTCAGTCCAAGAGTATAAACACAGATTCGAAGAGAGAGAGAGAGAGAGATTTGGCATATTCCTTTATTCCTTTAATTTCATGTCACGAATAAAACAAAATATTCAGATCTAGAAATAACCAACTTACAGAAAATAGATTTAGAAAAGAAGGAAAGCATGGCTATGATTTGTGCGTCGTTGCTTGAAACTTGTTTGAGCTAGCCTTTGAATTCTTCACTTGAAACTTTGATTTGAATCCCTCCTTAAAAGTCTTTTAGCAGCATCTCCTCGTCTTGAATCATATTTTATTTTATTTATTTAAGAAAATTTAGAAGAGGGGAAGAAGCCATGAATCTTAGCAGCATAAGGATAGAAGAGAATTGGTGCAAAGAGAATGAAGACTAGGGCTGTTTATATAGCTGCTCAAGACCTTATCGTACACGCAGCGCTGAGTCAGCATTGAACCTAGTTAAGAAAATAGTCCAGGTACGTAGATGAATCTAGCCAAACCTTATCATACACGCAGTGCTGAGTCAGCATTGGGTCCCACAAGCTATTTTGGCGTAAAAGTTTGATTTTCAAACTTTTGAATTTCTGGAATTTATTTAACTGTTTTATTCACATGAAATATTCTTATATGTATACAATTCCTCTAACGACCATTTTACGCGTATATATATATACGCACAACTTTCATTTTATTTTTAAAATTCAAATGATGTTGCCATATTTCATTGACTGTAGCCTTATCTTGAATTTTATCTTTCGTATACATATATTTTTGTGTGTATATATATATATATTTATATTTCTCATATGTATATATATATATATATATATTCTTTATTTCCTTATATGTACGTTCTTATCCTTTCAAATTTTGAATTTGTATACGTACATATATTTGCATGTTTAGTTGGCCCTCTCTAAAACAAAGATAAAAAAATTATGCCACCGTCGGGGTTCGAACCCCCGACCTCCATGCTACTAATCCAATGCCTTAACCAACTGAGCTACAAAGGCTTTTGTTAATAAGTCTTAGAACAATAATAATTATTGTTCTCTCCTTACCTCTTTTTTTCATGTTAGTTACAATACTTAAATTAAACAATCTGCATGGATCTTTTTCTTTTAATTTTTCTTTTTAAAAATTAATTATACTTTAATTTGAGAATCTGAATGTCATAGAATAACGAGGTGTTACATTCTCCCCCACTTAAAAGGATTTCGTCCCCGAAATCTTCAAGTTAGGAAGAATGTGTCCTACCATCCAATCACCCATCTACTCAATCATTTAATCACAGGCATTCATTGTCCTTAAAAGATTTCTAATGCTTTCATGTTCATATGCATAGTGTGTGTATATGTCTCTATCTAATGCAAAATCAGGCGGTCTACTGATTCAGTTGACCTCCTTAATGCAAATCATGTTAGTGCCATGCGTCCAATCATGCATGCAAACATCCCTAGTCATGTAAATACTACATGCGTGCACAGCCATTCATCCATATGCAATGTCCATATGATATCATATCAAGTTCAACTTATAAACAAATGCATATATGTAAATGCAATATGAGAGCGTCTGAACTTGATCTAGTGCCTAATACGTATGCATATGCATCCACGAGCAACCATTTGCAACCACTTGCAACCATTCAACCATAACATGTTTCAAATACATGTTTACATCCATTGGCTTCTACCTAAGGATCGCAGATACGACCTAGAGGATATACTTTGGAAAGAGAGAAACAACTACGCGTAAAGCTCCTAAACAGAGAAATCAAGGATGCACCCTTAAGGAAAAAGGGCATGTTGCTAGTATCTAGCCTTCTTGAGCTTTACTCCACTGTATCTTAACCAATTTATCTTCACGATTGTGAAGTTCCTAATCTCCATTTCCAAAATAAACAGATGTCAATCACGGCGCCAAGTATATGTACTAAGATGATTAGAGGCCTCCCTCTTGGCTTATCCATCACGCCATAACTATGAGAGTCAAAAGATCACTCCGTACTTTTTAGAGTACCTACCACAACTATTCATCTTTCACGCAAACCATCCAAACCGAACTCGACATTCCTCAAGTACAAGCCCCAAAGGCCTAAACCAATATCAGACAAGCATCCAAGGAATATCTTCTCCGAATTTAGACGATCTACGTGAGATGATATAAGCAAACTCGATAGCTATCCTCAAATCCCTACTAACCAAAAACTGGTCGGACCACCAATTGGATTTGAGACTCTAGTGGGATCTTTCTACTATACACGTACTATGGTGCAGAAACTCAACTATGGAAGTGGGTATGAACAATTAAGAAGCGCTGGAACCTAAGGAAATAGTACAAACAGAAAACTAGACTCTTCCAACCGGACCACCTTTCTCCTAGGTGCGCTTGGTGGCGAAAGCATGTACTTGTCCTTCTGAAAATCTCGTCCTCGTTCTTGCCCCTTGTCCTTAAGTATATGTCCTATCATACCATAGTAAAGATACTTGCTTTTGTCTTAGGTTTTATAATCCCTTCCTCCTTCGTGAGCCAAGTCTACATCCATGAATTCCTCATCCTAGGGTTATGCTCCTTAGCCAAACTCCTCATCCCTTTCCGTGTGTAGTCATGTTGACAAATCTCTCGAAAACTGCCTCCATCGTCCGGAAAACCCTATAAGCTTCGAAAGAAAACTACCCGTAGATGAAACAACTACGGCTATGGATGGAAGCCGGGCACTACTTTGCCCTTCGATGAGGTTACCTCCCAGAAAGCCAGGAGCCCCAGAGACTCAAGAAAGAAGGAGACAAGAATTTAAATAGAGGAAGAGAAGACAGTGCATATGGCTTTGGGGAATATTTCTTTAAAACAAATCTTTTCTCTTGAAAATGCTTCTTTAAAAATCGTTTTGAAAACAATTTTTCAAATCCTTTATCTGATCTGGTAACCTTCAGCTCTGATACCACGTGTAACACCCCACATCCGTTAGTGTCACTCACAAAGGGAATGCACTAAGTTCTGTGGAGCATTATGGGTAAAAGATGCAGATAAATTACAAGACAGACAAACATTAAACATCGGAAAATAAAACTTTGCTTTATTGACAAAATAATTTGTACAAGGTTCCTTTACAATATCAGAGTATCAACTGTCTTTACAAAATAAAGAAGCATAAAATACATTTATATTCCCCAATGTAACAAAAGCCAGCCATAGCAATCCAAAGCCGATGCATCCAAGATCCTTCAAGCTTGGAAAGAGAAATCATCCCAAAACAAATCTGAGCTATCCTATTTCCTCCTTAACAACCTGGGGGGGAGAACGGAAGAAAGAAGACGAAAGAAAAACAGAGTCAGACATAAAGCCTGAGTAAGTTCAGTAACTTCTAGCATGTGAACATGGAAAACAAAACGACATGAATTAACTGAATACAAGATTACACCATGACGATAGGGTCAACAAGATTGGACAAGGTAATCACAAGATATGCTAAGATAAGATAAACTGGATACGCTCTAATACTTTCGCCGCTTCGCTCTAATACTTCGCCGCTTCGCTATTTCCTTGTTATACTGATTTCTATATCTCTGCACCACCTACCTAGTGTCCCAACTAGTAACGATAACGTGATCCCAACCCCTGTAGTTTCCATTGTCTTCAGGCATACATTTATTATTTATTACCTAGATCTAGTCTAGGGTTTTCTATCAAGTGCTTCTTAGATTTAACTATAGTTTTACGCTATCTGCTGAACGCTTTTCGAGTTCAGGGTTTATGCCACCTAGTCCAACTAGGGATTACGCTACCTGTCGAACAATGCCCCCAAGTCTAGGACACACTACCTAGAGTGGTATATGTTCCTAGGCTTCCCCACGCATGTATCGCGAATCGTTATCGCTTGTCTAGATGCACATGTCCTGTAATGTGCGATCCGAGTCCTGTGACAGGGCAAATCAAGGAATACAGAACTCGGTTGGGAGCTTTCAGATATCTGCCGATGCAGATGCTAAGGTCTGTTTTTATTCCAGTGGCTATGGTCCCACTTGACCCCTCCCTCAGCTAATGAAAGGCACACCTTGTAAAATGAGAACTATACGTCGGCCCCCGGTGCCCCACTATCCTATGGCCATCCGCAACCATAACTAGATAGCAAGTATATGGTCTTTTGGAGTTCTCCGCCTTTCCACTTCACGTATCTCGATTGACTCAAGATGGATGGTAGACGACGAGTTGCTATCACAGGGCTACCGTCTTCTCGCCGAATCACGCTGGTCCATCCTAGTCTTTAGGTTGCCACATATATATATTGCAACCAAGGCATACCCTCGGTTCTTCTAACGCAGACCTTAACCTCTGTGAGCCCAGGATGATCATCTGCAGCCTCACAGAGGGATACCAAGAGTACCCTCACGTCCCCTCGAAGCCTCGGGCTTCGTAACCCAATTCGTTGGAGCCTTCTTAAAACCAGATGGATGTCTGCTCCTTCGTGTTATACTAAGAATTACTACTTAGTTCTACTAACTAAGGTTTACCACTTAGTTTCCACATTCCTTGTTTTCTTAACTAAGTTTTACTACTTAGTCCCTTTTTCAACTGAGGTCTACTACTTAGTTTTCTTTCTCGCCAGGTTGGGTTGGTTAAGTGTCTTTAGTCGATTCAAGCTATCTTAACCATCTTCCCTTATCCTATTACACTGGTTAAGTGTTATCCCTTCATGCTTTTTACTTAACCCTATTCATTTATCATATTCTGATGGTTAAGCGTTCAAGTTTACTTAACCCTATGGTCTAGTCCAGTTAACATATTAATTTGGCTAAGTGTATTACTTAACCCCAACCTCTAGTCTAATTAACATGTTAAATTGGCTAAGTGTATTAACTTTACTTAACCCCACCTTCTAGTCTAGTCAACATGTTAATTTGGCTAAGTATTCCCATGGACTTAACCCTCCCATTCTAGCTTTAACTGTGCTAAGTTGGTTAAGTGTTCGTTAACCTTCCCATTCTAGCTTAACCGTGTTAGGTTGGTTAAGTGTTCCTATAGACTTAACTCTCCCATTCTTGTTCTAGCTTTAATTAATAAATTAAAGCCGCAACCTCTCACATTAGACAGATATTGCTGCGGTTACTGGATGTGCCGGTCGGTTCCGGGCAGGTTTATACCGCAACTCAGTCTAACCTCGGGTTAGGCATATTCATGTTTTCTAAGTTCAAAGGGTTTTTGATTAATTTCCAAATCTGGTTTTGAAAACAACCATCCCGTCCTTCGGATCAGTTAGGGATAGCCAGGAAGGGCAGGAAACTTGTATTTTCCAAACCCAAGCCTAGACACTATCCTCTCTGTCACCCTGGAACCTTCTGGTCTATGTGTTATAAAAAGGGATGTTATCAAAATACTTTTCTTTTGTTTATAAATTGTTAACAATTTATTTCAAAAGCCCATTTCCCCTTTATAGACAAATTTGGCCTATATTTATTTGTCAAGCCTACTAGTATACTTATATTCTAGGCCCAAGTCCTAACCCAACATGCAGTTTAGGCCATTTCCTATTTCATTGCCGAAACTAGATTAAATATCCTAGTTTATAATTTATGGCCAAAACTTAACCAAGTTACATATTTTGTGGTAAATGAACAATTTAACATTTATGACGAATTCTATAAGTAAATTACTCCTAATTTACTTATTTCATTACTACTCTTTTAATGTACATTGTCACATTTATTATTATGGTCCATTCTCTCTTATTTATCATATTTATATTTTTTTGGTATGTAAATTATACCAAATTTAGTGTCGCTAACCATAATTTATTCTAAACATGACAATTGCTCACAATTATGAATAAATTTAAAATTGTGCTAATATACTTATTCCAAATCAACCTTAATTAACCCAATCTTGGTTTAACTTCCTAATTCACAATTTATGGAAAAACTAGAATTATTTTTCTAGTTTACATTTTATGCCTAAAATTTAGCTTACTTACTAACGCTAAATTTAATATGTCAAAATCACATATTCCCTAATCCATGTCAAATTTCCCCGTTTTCATTTTAATATGCATGTCATAATACATATTCCAAATTATGCCAATTTCCAAGTTTACAATTACGTTCATATTCATTTCCATGTTTTTCCCCAAATCGCATTCCCATCGTTCGAATAATCGTGATTCAACCTAGATTATATTATAAATAAATCTAGATTCGTAGATAAAAAGGGAATGAATCAAAATGACAAGAAGGAATAATTGGCATAAAAAGGTTTGGATAACAATGTAGGTTCAAGAATATGGGTAGACCTAACTAAATAGGTAAATTCCCACTGTCTTAAAACCAAAGAATGGGCAAAATAGGTTCAAGAACGTGGGTAGACCTAACTTAATAGGTAAATTCCCACTGTCTTAAAACCAAAGAAAAACCAAGGAACAGGTAGAATAAATAATTGGGTTTAGACCCAACTTCTCAATCACAAAACTAAAGCAATATTTTCCTAATCATAAATCATGGGTGTCAAAATCACAATTATCCTCATTATGTCATAAGTAATAGTTTATGTCCAAATCAAAGGTATAGGCCTAGTCAAGGAAATAATCCTTGTAGTCACAGTCACAGTCATAGGAAATGTCCATAGTCATATGCGATGTTCATAGTCCAAAAGGGAAAATAATTCCCATAGTCATAAGTCATTGTCATAGGCAATGTTTATATGTCCCAAAATCAAAGGCTTATGTCATAGTCCAAAGGCATATGCTTTCAAAGGCCACAGTTCTATAGTCATAGTCACAGTTACAGTCTTATTTGTCCTCGAATCATAACAGTTCTTAATTCAGTCCAAGAGTATAAACACAGATTCGAAGAGAGAGAGAGAGAGAGATTTAGCATATTCCTTTATTCCTTTAATTTCATGTCACGAATAAAACAAAATATTCAGATCTAGAAATAACCAACTTACAGAAAATAGATCTAGAAAAGAAGGAAAGCATCGCTATGATTTGTGCGTCGTTGCTTGAAACTTGTTTGAGCTAGCCTTTGAATTCTTCACTTGAAACTTTGATTTGAATCCCTCCTTAAAAGTCTTTTAGCAGCATCTCCTCGTCTTGAATCATATTTTATTTTATTTATTTAAGAAAATTTAGAAGAGGGGAAGAAGCCATGAATCTTAGCAGCATAAGGATAGAAGAGAATTGGTGCAAAGAGAATGAAGACTAGGGCTGTTTATATAGCTGCTCAAGACCTTATCGTACACGCAGCGCTGAGTCAGCATTGAACCTAGTTAAGAAAATAGTCCAGGTACGTAGATGAATCTAGCCAAACCTTATCATACACGCAGTGCTGAGTCAGCATTGGGTCCCACAAGCTATTTTGGCGTAAAAGTTTGATTTTCAAACTTTTGAATTTCTGGAATTTATTTAACTGTTTTATTCACATGAAATATTCTTATATGTATACAATTCCTCTAACGACCATTTTACGCGTATATATATACGCACAACTTTCATTTTATTTTCAAAATTCAAATGATGTTGCCATATTTCATTGACTGTAGCCTTATCTTGAATTTTATCTTTCGTATACATATATTTTTGTGTGTATATATATGTAACAACCCGTATTTTCAATAAACTGTTATAACATAAATCGAGGCAGAATTTAATTCTAAAATCTGAATCAGGGGAAACGGGCTATGCCATTGCGTTCGTCTCGGAAAAATACGCGAAATAGAGTCCGAGTTTTCGAAAATCGGAGCCCGTATGACCCAGTTAAGGCCCATTGAAGTTTTCAGAAATTTCTATGATAAAAACAGATTTAAATTTCAAATTAAAAACAAGGGTTAGGGCAATCTGGAGCAGGCGGGAAAAATTCCCGCCAGGACCCGCATGTCGACAGCCCTGTCGACAGGGCCCCCAGGGTGTCGACAGCCCTGTCGACAGGGGGTGCCCGGGCAGTTTAGCCTGGTGCACCATTTCTGATTTGGGCTGGGTCTTGTGGCTTGGTTCTAGAGAGTTCCGAGATCTGACGGGCCTAAACTAACCTAGGGTTAATCCTAGGGCTAAAAACACTCTAATCTTCTATAAATATACCCCTAATCCTACCCTAAAGCCTCATTAATCAATCTAGCAACTAAACTATGTCAAATTGAATCCTCAAATGGCCTCCACCTAAAAACCCTAGCCTCCACCTTCCTCAAAGTTTAATCCTATGAAGATATGATGATCATACAACCTTTTCTATGTTGTATGAATGCTTAATAACTTGCATACTTCATTAAGTTGCAAGTTTGATTTGCTAAGTTTGTGTTTTTGGGATTTTGCAAAAGGGTTTTCTTATTTGAAGCTTTGTTTTGGGTTTTAAAAGGGCTTCTTCATCTTATTGGTGGATTTGTGACTTGTTTATATTTGTAAGCCCTCTTACCTTCACTTTACAAACTCTAAAGTTAATATGTGGTGAAAATTGAGATTTATGTGAGTTTATTTGATTATGCATGCTTATGCGAACTCACAATGCCATGTTTTACATGTTTCACAAGTTATGCATGCTTATGCGAGTTTACCATGCCATGTTCTACATGTTTCATAAGTTATGCATGCTTATGCGAGTTTACTATGCCATGTTCTACATGTTTAATGGATTATGCATGCTTATGCAAGTTCACCTTACCATGTTATACATGTTTTATGGGTTATGCATGTTTATGCAAGTTCACCTTACCATGTTATGCAAGTTTAATGGGTTATGCATGCCTATGCAAGTTCACCTTACCATGTTATGCATATTTAATAAGCTATGCATGTTTATGCGAGTTCACTATGACATGATTTGCAAGTTTAACATGTATGCATGATTATTATGATATGTGAAGTTCATCATGTATGTTATGCCAAGTTACCTTTTATACCCTTATGCGTTATGACGAATATGTAAGCGAGATAATGACGTTGGGAGGGTTTGGGTAAACTTAAAAATACATGAAACTAAAAGATTGGGAATTTACCTATTAAGTTAGGTCTACCCCTTGGGAATTTACCTATTAAGTTAGGTCTACCCAAGTATATGTTAACTTGTAAATATGTTTTAAAGTGGACATGACGTTAGATAACATGATATGGCCAACTCGAGGTTAGACCTAGTTGTGGTGTAAATCTTCCTAGGTAACCACAACGTGGGGTCTAATGTGGGTAGTTGGTCATGTTGCACCGTAAGACCCGAGGTTAGACCTAGACGTGGTGTAAATCTTCCCAGGTAACCACGGATGTCTAATGTGAGAGGTTGGGTGCATTAATAAATTAATGCCTCATGATTAGGGTTAAGTCATGGCCCACTAATACTTAACCAATAATGGGGATGCGAGAATTAGATGGGGTTAAGTGGTTACACTTAACTAATTTAATCCAGGATTAGTGAGGGGTTAAAACCACACTTAACCCTCTTAGAAACCCTAGCAACGTGGTCTGTTCCAGCAGTAATCCCAGTTTGGTATCATTCACAACCCTAGAGGCTAGGCTAGGGCGGGGCACGATTACTGGACTGATGTAAGCGACCAAAGCGACGGCTGAGTGGTACAGCGGTGCGGGTCCGGCGGGCTACGGACGTGCACGTAGTCCGATGTTGGACAGACTCGAGGCACGGGTACCAGTAGATTTAGACTGTGCATTATTGCTTAGGTGTCTGGGGTTGACATCCGAGGGCTTGATACACCCAAAGGTGGACCCAGCGCAGTCTGACTACATCCATGTGGGCCGTATGGACACCAACACTGGGCGTGTTAGGTTTATAGGGAGCCGATCGACTAGACCGTTGGGCTGGACCTTATACTAAGGTCACTTCATGTTATTGGGCCAAAGTTTGGGCTAAGGGATCAAGATCTGTTTTGTGGGTTTGCTAGTACACTGTGGTGCAAAGTTTAATCTCATCTATGTGATGTCACCTTTACTGCCAGTATGTTCATCTCAGTTTCCAGCATGCTGTTAACTTTATTAGTTTATAGATTGATCGTAGTAGGGCTTACCAGTCTTTTTGACTGACCTGTTTTCTTTCGCTTCTTTTCTTCCATTTCCCCCCCCCCCCACAGGTTCTCAGGGAGGGGCTACATCTGCTTAGTGGATCTTTGGCTTGCTTGTTGGATAGCTCATGTATGGATCTGAGCTAGCTGTGGCTTATCTTTTATTTCTGGGGATTAGTACTGATGTTTTACCATGTATTTTGTTATCACGTATCTAGACTTATGTTGTATTTTGGATCATGACATTTTGATATTATGTACTTGACTATGTTGGTTTTCTGAGATGGTGATGATGGGTTTTTATCTGCTACCGCTGCTTTACTTATATTTATTTTATATATTCTGTCTTGCGATATCTCTGTGCATGTTTACCTTCACAATAACGCCCCTCCAAAGCTAGTACATTCTAAGGAGTGATACTAGTGGAGGTGGGGTGTTACATTTGGTATCAGAGCACAAGGTTAACAAGATTGAACAAAACTTTTGAAAAAAAAAACCCTTTTTGAAAAACTATTTTCAAAAACCTACTAAGTATTTTCCAAAATAAAGTCTAGATTATTTTAAGGCTAATCCCCAAAAGCCATTAGCGTTATCCTTCGTTCCCTTGACCTGATCTTATCTTATCTTTCGTTTCAGTACGGCTGAGAATCTTGTCATCCCAGATGGAGTGAACGTACCACTCTGGTATAGGAGACTTCTAGAAGCTAGGGCGGCAGCTGGTCCCGCCAACCCTACTCCCACTCCTCCTCCTGTAGTTGAGAATCCTATCCCTAATATCCCTCCTCTGGTGATTCCTGTTCCCCCTCCTCCAGCAGTCAATATTCCTCCTCCCGTGGCTAATGTTCCACCCCCTCCTGTTGCTGAGGCTCCTCTTCCTCCTCCTCCCCCTCAGCATCCTCAGATTGAGTTCACGAAGGTTTGTAAAGACTTCAAGGCAATGGGAGGCAAGAATTTCCTAGGCACGGAATCTTTTGTTGAAGCTAGGAATTGGCTGAAAGACACGGAGGACTTGTTTGCTATCTTTGGGATTGATGACGAGAGGAAAATCCTATTGACAGTGTGGCTTTTGAAAGATGAAGCGGCCTATTGGTGGGAGGTCACCAATGGGACGAGGCCCGTAGAGACTTGGGTCGATTTGAGGGCTAGATTTGTGACCAAGTTTCTATCTTCTGCTGAGGCGAATTTACAGATGGAGAAGTTCATTGCATTAAAGCAAGGTGATATGTCTGTTAAGGAGTATGTGAACAAGTTTAATCAGCTGGCCCGTTTTGGTTTGGATATGGTGAACACTCCGGAGAAGAAGGCTCTTCGATTTGCTAGAGGGTTGAATGAGCCGCTACAGGGCTTGGCAATGTCACATATTCCGCATGGGGCTACTTTCGAGAGTTTGGTCAATATGGCTCTGCTTCAGGGAGATGGAAAGAAAGAAGTCAAGTCGAGCGATACCCAAGCAAAGAAGACTGATTCTCAAGGCAAAGGCAATCAAGGTGGTCAAAGCAGCCAGGGGAATCAGGGCAAGAACAAGAAGGGGAACAACAACAACAACAACAAAGGCAAGGGAAAGTGCAATTACTGTGGCATAGCTGGGCACTTTGCTAAGGATTGCAGGAAGAAGAAAAGGAAGCTTAGTGGTGGATGCTTTTCTTGTGGAGAGACTGGGCACTTTAGCAAAGAATGCCCAAAGAAGAAAGGACAGGCTGGACCTTCAGGAGGGCAAGTTCATGCTCTCAATACCGCTTCAGTTCCCGAGCGAGGTAGTGTTTCTGTTGAGAACCTTGTTTATATCTCTGATCTTCCAGTGCGTACCTTGTTTGATTCTGGTGCTTCACATAGCTTTATTTCATCTGATCTTGTTGATAGCTTGCACCTTAGTACTAGCTTAGTGGATGATCCCGTTTGTGTTTCGAATCCCATTGGGGGTTCTGCTCATCTATCTATGATATGTGAGGATCTGAGGATCTCTATACTCAGCGTAGAGTTCTTGTGTAGTGCGTATGTTCTTGGTTTCAGGGGATACGGATTGATCTTGGGCATGGATTGGCTGTCCAGATATGGAGCCATTCTGGATTGTGAGCATAGGGTTGTAAGGCTTGTGACTCGCCTGGGCAACACCTTAGAGATTTCATGCAATCCGAAGAATCCCGTCATGTTATGCTATCTAGAATCTCTCGACTCATCAGAGGAGGCCCTTCAGTCTGTAAGGGTGGTCCGAGATTATTCAGATGTTTTTGAAGAAGTTAAGGGGTAGCCCCCTAAACGAGAGATTGATTTTCGCATCTATCTGGTGGATAATGCTAAGCCTGTTTCTTTACCCGTTCGGCATATGGCTCCGCGTGAGAGACGGGAGCTGAGCAAGCAAGTGAAAGAATTGCTTGAGAAGAACTTCATCAGAAGGAGTATATCCGAATGGGGAGCGCCTGTGGTGTTTGCAACTAAGGCAGATGGTTCTCTTCGGCTCTGTGTGGATTATAGAGAATTGAATAAGCTGACTAAGAAGAACAGACACCCGTTACCGAGGATCGATGATCTCTTTGATCAGCTTGTTGGTGCTTCTGTTTTCTCTCAGCTTGATCTTGCTACGAGTTTTCATCAGCTCGGAGTGGCTGAAGATAGTATAGACAAGACTGCATTCAGAACTCCAGACGGATTCTTTGAATGGCTTGTTATGCCGTTCGGTTTGACGAATGCACCCGCGTATTTTGTGGATTTGATGAGTAGGGTGTTTCGGGAGTTCTTGAATAAGTTTGTCGTGGTCTTTGTGGATGATATTCTGGTCTTCTCCAAGGATGAGGAAGAGCGTGCAAGGCACCTAGTAGAGGTGATGGATACGCTCAGAGCACACCAGTTAAAAGCCAAGTTCTCCAAGTGCCATTTTTGGAGAAGGGAAGTCAGATTCCTTGGGCATATCGTATCCAAGCAAGGCTTAGCGGTGGATCCCGCTAAGGTGGTTGCAGTTCAGGATTGGAAGACTCCAAGGAATGCAACCGAGGTAAGAAGCTTTCTGGGTCTTGCGGGTTTTTACCGGAAGTTCATCAAGGACTTCGCGAAGATATCCGCTCCTCTTACTAAGTTGACGAAGAAGAACTTAGTTTTTGCTTGGGATATGGATTGTGAGCTTGCTTTTCAAAGACTCAAGAGAGCCCTCACCTCAGCACCAATTCTAGCCTTACCCGATGGTGGCAAGATATTTACCGTGTACACTGATGCTTGTGGCACGGGATTGGGCGCCATTCTAATGCAAGAGGGCAGAGTTATATGTTTTGGTGGGAGGCAACTTAAGGTGCATGAGAGGAATTATCCCACTCATGATCTAGAGCTGGCAGCGATTGTATATGCACTCAAGGCTTGGCGTCATTATCTTCTGGGAGAGAGATTTGAGCTGTATACTAACCATAAATCTTTGAAGTATCTCTTTTCGCAGAAGGATCTGAACTTGAGGCAGCAGAGGTGGATGGAATTCTTGGCTTCCTATGATTTTGACATAGCCTATACCCCTGGCAAGGGGAATGTTGTAGCGGATGCGTTGAGTAGGAAAAGGTTGACACTAAGTCCTCTATTTGTTGAAATGAAGAATTTAGAGTTCTTGGCAACCTTTGATTTTTCTTTGACAGTTGAGTCGATGGCCGGTTCCTTGGCCTCTCTAGAGCTCAGGCCTACCCTTCTGGATCAAGTCGGGGCTTCACAGAAGGAAGACACTCAGATAATTGAGATCATGAATAAGTTGATTCGAGGGGAGACATCTAGTCACCTTGCTCGATATTCTATAGACGATAAGGGTTGGCTGAGGAGAGACGGAAGGCTTTGTGTCCCGATGGTGGAAGACTTGGTGAGGAAAGTTCTTGAGGAAGCACATCGCTCCAAATTGACTATACATCCAGGCGGCGATAAGATGTATAAGGACATGAAGCGCATTTTCTTCTGGCCGGGAATGAAGAAGGATGTGGCCGAGTTTGTCTCGAGATGTGTTATTTGTCAGAGAGTAAAAGCTGAATCGAAGAAGCCTGGTGGGCTATTGCATCCTTTAGAGGTCCCGCTATGGAAGTGGGAGAGTATTTCTATGGACTTTATTGATGGGCTTCCAAGGTCCAGGAAGGGGAATACGAGCATATGGGTCATTGTGGATAGGCTTACGAAGAGTGCTCATTTTATCCCAGTGAAGAGCAAAAGGACCGCATCTGGACTAGCATCAGTATATCTTCGTGAGATAGTGCGACTACATGGAGTTCCTTCCAGCATAGTCAGTGACCGAGACCCTATCTTTACTAGTCAGTTCTGGAACAGTTTACAGGAAGCTATGGGCACGAGATTGAACCTGAGTACGGCCTATCACCCACAAACAGACGGCCAAACAGAAAGGGTGAATAGGGTACTTGAGGACTTGTTGAGGCTTTGCATTCTGGATTTTGGTGGTGCTTGGGAAGACCATCTTCCTCTTGTTGAGTTTGCATATAACAACAGTTATCAGGCGAGCATAGGGATGGCACCATTTGAAGCTTTATATGGGAGGCCGTGCAAGTCACCTACATGTTGGTGGGAGACTACGGATAAGCTTATGCTTGGACCCGACATGATTAGAGATACATCCGAGAAGGTCGAGTTGATTAGAAGACGGATGAAAGCGGCCCAAGACCGGTAGAAATCCTATGCTGACAGGCGAAGGTCCGAATTGGAGTTTGAGGTTGGGGACAAGGTTTTCGTAAAGGTTTCTCCTTTGCGGAATGTGGTCCGATTTGGAGCTGTTGGGAAGCTAGCACCGAGATTTGTTGGACCCTTCCCTATCATAGAGAGAATTGGGAAGGTAGCTTATAAAGTGCAATTGCCCGAAAAGTTGTCCGGAGTGCATAATGTCTTCCATGTCTCGCATCTCCGAAAGTGCCTACATGAGTCCGCTGAGGTGGTTGAACCTAGCATTCTTGAAGACGTGGAAGTGGAGAAAGAGGCAACTTTAAGGAGAGCTCCGATTCGTATCTTGGGGACAGAGACCAAGAAGCTAAGGAATCGTGAGGTCAGGTTGGTGAAAGTTCAATGGGGTGAAGCCGAAGAAGACGCAACTTGGGAAACCGAGGAGAAGATGCGTGGGCTTTATCCATTCCTTTTTGAGGGTACACTCTCAATCTCTTTCCTTCGTTAGTATATCTTTCTCTTTGCTATCCATGTTTATCTAGTTATCGTGCTAAGCTCGTCATGAGAACCTTAGGTAGAAACCCTTTGGATGAAACATGTGTTTGAAACATGTTATGTTTGATGGTTGCAAGTGGTTGCAAGTGTTTGCAAGTGGTTACTCGTGGATGCATGATACACATTAGGCACTAGATCGGCTCACACACTCCTCATATTGCATGTGCATGAGTGTTTATGCTTATTCTTGGATGAAATTCGTATGCAATCACATGGATGTTGCATATGGATGTATGATTGAGCACGCATGTAGATATTATACATTATGTTAGGGATTTGCATACATATGGATACATTTCACTAACATATTTTGCATTGATCTTCGCATTAGATAAGTACATATACACACACTTTTGCATATGTTCATACAGCATTTAGAATCTTTTTAGGACAATGGTTGCTCGTGGATGATGTTTTGAGTAGATGGATGATTGGATGGTAGGATACGTTCTTCCTAACTTGAAGATTTCGGGGACGAAATCCTTTAAGGAGGGGAGAATGTAACAACCCGTATTTTCAATAAACTGTTATAACATAAATCGAGGCAGAATTTAATTCTAAAATCTGAATCAGGGGAAACGGGCTATGCCATTGCGTTCGTCTCGGAAAAATACGCGAAATAGAGTCCGAGTTTTCGAAAATCGGAGCCCGTATGACCCAGTTAAGGCCCATTGAAGTTTTCAGAAATTTCTATGATAAAAACAGATTTAAATTTCAAATTAAAAACAAGGGTTAGGGCAATCTGGAGCAGGCGGGAAAAATTCCTGCCAGGACCCGCATGTCGACAGCCCTGTCGACAGCCCTGTCGACAGGGGGTGCCCGGGCAGTTTAGCCTGGTGCACCATTTCTGATTTGGGCTGGGTCTTGTGGCTTGGTTCTAGAGAGTTCCGAGATCTGACGGGCCTAAACTAACCTAGGGTTAATCCTAGGGCTAAAAACACTCTAATCTTCTATAAATATACCCCTAATCCTACCCTAAAGCCTCATTAATCAATCTAGCAACTAAACTATGTCAAATTGAATCCTCAAATGGCCTCCACCTAAAAACCCTAGCCTCCACCTTCCTCAAAGTTTAATCCTATGAAGATATGATGATCATACAACCTTTTCTATGTTGTATGAATGCTTAATAACTTGCATACTTCATTAAGTTGCAAGTTTGATTTGCTAAGTTTGTGTTTTTGGGATTTTGCAAAAGGGTTTTCTTATTTGAAGCTTTGTTTTGGGTTTTAAAAGGGCTTCTTCATCTTATTGGTGGATTTGTGACTTGTTTATATTTGTAAGCCCTCTTACCTTCACTTTACAAACTCTAAAGTTAATATGTGGTGAAAATTGAGATTTATGTGAGTTTATTTGATTATGCATGCTTATGCGAACTCACAATGCCATGTTTTACATGTTTCACAAGTTATGCATGCTCATGCGAGTTTACCATGCCATGTTCTACATGTTTCATAAGTTATGCATGCTTATGCGAGTTTACTATGCCATGTTCTACATGTTTAATGGATTATGCATGCTTATGCAAGTTCACCTTACCATGTTATACATGTTTTATGGGTTATGCATGTTTATGCAAGTTCACCTTACCATGTTATGCAAGTTTAATGGGTTATGCATGCCTATGCAAGTTCACCTTACCATGTTATGCATATTTAATAAGCTATGCATGTTTATGCGAGTTCACTATGACATGATTTGCAAGTTTAACATGTATGCATGATTATTATGATATGTGAAGTTCATCATGTATGTTATGCCAAGTTACCTTTTATACCCTTATGCGTTATGACGAATATGTAAGCGAGATAATGACGTTGGGAGGGTTTGGGTAAACTTAAAAATACATGAAACTAAAAGATTGGGAATTTACCTATTAAGTTAGGTCTACCCCTTGGGAATTTACCTATTAAGTTAGGTCTACCCAAGTATATGTTAACTTGTAAATATGTTTTAAAGTGGACATGACGTTAGATAACATGATATGGCCAACTCGAGGATAGACCTAGTTGTGGTGTAAATCTTCCTAGGTAACCACAACGTGGGGTCTAATGTGGGTAGTTGGTCATGTTGCACCGTAAGACCCGAGGTTAGACCTAGACGTGGTGTAAATCTTCCCAGGTAACCACGGATGTCTAATGTGAGAGGTTGGGTGCATTAATAAATTAATGCCTCATGATTAGGGTTAAGTCATGGCCCACTAATACTTAACCAATAATGGGGATGCGAGGATTAGATGGGGTTAAGTGGTTACACTTAACTAATTTAATCCAGGATTAATGAGGGGTTAAAACCACACTTAACCCTCTTAGAAACCCTAGCAACGTGGTCTGTTCCAGCAGTAATCCCAGTTTGGTATCATTCACAACCCTAGAGGCTAGGCTAGGGCGGGGCACGATTACTGGACTGATGTAAGCGACCAAAGCGACGGCTGAGTGGTACAGCGGTGCGGGTCCGGCGGGCTACGGACGTGCACGTAGTCCGATGTTGGACAGACTCGAGGCACGGGTACCAGTAGATTTAGACTGTGCATTATTGCTTAGGTGTCTGGAGTTGACACCCGAGGGCTTGATACACCCAAAGGTGGACCCAGCGCAGTCTGACTACATCCATGTGGGCCGTATGGACACCAACACTGGGCGTGTTAGGTTTATAGGGAGCCGATCGACTAGACCGTTGGGCTGGACCTTATACTAAGGTCACTTCATGTTATTGGGCCAAAGTTTGGGCTAAGGGATCAAGATCTGTTTTGTGGGTTTGCTAGTACACTGTGGTGCAAAGTTTAATCTCATCTATGTGATGTCACCTTTACTGCCAGTATGTTCATCTCAGTTTCCAGCATGCTGTTAACTTTATTAGTTTATAGATTGATCGTAGTAGGGCTTACCAGTCTTTTTGACTGACCTATTTTCTTTCGCTTCTTTTCTTCCGTTTCCCCCCCCCCCCCCCACAGGTTCTCAGGGAGGGGCTACATCTGCTTAGTGGATCTTTGGCTTGCTTGTTGGATAGCTCATGTATGGATCTGAGCTAGCTGTGGCTTATCTTTTATTTCTGGGGATTAGTACTGATGTTTTACCATGTATTTTGTTATCACGTATCTAGACTTATGTTGTATTTTGGATCATGACATTTTGATATTATGTACTTGACTATGTTGGTTTTCTGAGATGATGATGATGAGTTTTTATCTGCTACCGCTGCTTTACTTATATTTATTTTATATATTCTGTCTTGCGATATCTCTGTGCATGTTTACCTTCACAATAACGCCCCTCCAAAGCTAGTACATTCTAAGGAGTGATACTAGTGGAGGTGGGGTGTTACAATATATATATTTATATTTCTCATATGTATATATATATATATATTCTTTATTTCCTTATATGTATGTTCTTATCCTTTCAAATTTTGAATTTGTATACGTACATATATTTGCATGTTTAGTTGGCCCTCTCTAAAACAAAGATAAAAAAATTATGCCGCCGCCGGGGTTCGAACCCCCGACCTCCATGCTACCAATCCAATGCCTTAACCAACTGAGCTACAAAGGCTTTTGTTAATAAGTCTTAGAACAATAATAATTATTGTTCTCTCCTTACCTCTTTTTTTCATGTTAGTTACAATACTTAAATTAAACAATCTGCATGGATCTTTTTCTTTTAATTTTTCTTTTTAAAAATTAATTATACTTTAATTTGAGAATCTGAATGTCATTGAATAACGAGGTGTTACATAATCCTAAATCAAACCCCCTTTTTCATAATCACGGATAATTGTAGTAGACTCTCAAGAAATTGAATGCAACAGAATGCGAACAGGAAATTATGAAGCAGATCTCTGAGCAAATCTGAAATTACCAAGACCCTTTTTATGCATCCATTTACGATAGTGGTCTTTCAAAAACAAGATACAATTTGGAAATTAAACGAGGACTTAGGTGAAGTATACCTGAATTGGATTCAACACGCGGAAGCTAAGTCGGAGAAGAGCAGAGCAGCATCACCGGAAGAGCAACGTTGCAGTCACGATTTGGGTCAAAACCCTAATTTTGTTTTCCAATCAGAAGTCAAAAAGAGGAAAGCGGACATTTTTATTCTCAAAGCTGTTATGACACGGGATAGTGAGAAATGAGAAAACAGCGGGGCCAAAAATATGGGTGGATTTGATACGGCTCCAAGCCTTGTCAAATGAACTAATCCAAAACTTTCAAGATGTAGGGCTAGATTTTAGTCTAGAGGGATGATGCGGATCGCAACCGGTGCGCCAAATGGATTTGGTACGGCTATGAGCACCATCAAATTTGATACGGCTTTAAGCCGTATCAAATCTTCATATCTTGATGTGCCAAATTTGCTATTTTGGTGTAGTGAATGATTCCAGATGTCTGGAATTTAAGGCAAACATTTGGAATAAGGTTCAACCTATTTTTGGGCCAGGACGAATTGGGTTGATTTGTGGATTAGCAAGGGGCATTGTGGTCAATTGCTTGGGATTTCTACACAACTATATAAGCTATATTTCTTAGATTTGAAAGGGGTGATTAGCATATCAAATCAAGGGTTTAGTCCTCCATTAATTTGGGTTTGGCAATCCTAAGAGTTTCTTCAATTGTAATCTCCACAAACTTATATTCTTCAGTGAATATTAGATCATTATAATCAATCTCTTGTACTTTTCTCATTTGGTGATAATAAAACCTCTCTCTCAAAGTGGATGTACACTAATAAATTGTTATTGAAACCACAATAAATCTTGGTGTGATTTATTTTATTGTTATCAATCTATTATATTGTTTGTTTTATGGTTGTGACTGGATCTGAATTGGTTAAGGTTGGTTTGATCATAGTTTGGTTGTTTGTGCACTATCTAACACGATCTAGCTTGTTTTCCACTACGTTAGGACTTGGATTGAGCGTTCTTAATCGATGTTGTTTCCCCGACACCTCTCACATGAACGAGCTTCAGTTTAGCCATCGGCGATCTTTCTTCTTTAAAGATGTTTGAAAACATGTGAATTGCTGTCAGTGGAAAAAGGTTTGATGAAAAACACGAAATTTAGGACTATTATACGATATTTGAATCTTCCCTTTTTAGTTATCACATAATCATTAATAATTTGATATTTATCGGACATATCTTTTACATTGATATATTCAAATTCATTTGAAAATACAATGATATTCAATGTTTACTTAAACACTTACAACGGTAGAAAATATAACTTGAACTAAAAATAGTACCAGTAAAACTTTTTATGGTTAAAATTAGGTAATATCTTCATAAAATCTGAAAGGGAAGTTTAACACGTTGCAAGGATAGAGCCACAATGATAAAATCTCCGGTTTTATCATAATTAATCGAATTTAAAACATGGTAAATTATCACAAATAAAATAGGATTTCCTGTAAATGTTTAATATATATATATACATATATATATATACATATATTCAGTTATCTTAATGGCACTTTGATATATACCGTGGTATGTAAGATTTGTAATGAAATATTAATATTTGGAGGATATTAGGTTGACCAAAATTATATCTGTTAACAAAATTAAGTATATTTGTTAGTAGATGTTTCATGATAAAACAATGGACATACAATTGTTTGATGAAGGGTTTATGCACGTTCCAACATATAGCTGTAATCTCATTTATGTAAACAACCATCGCGTCTTGCGTTTAGAAGAAACTAGGACAAAATTAGATAAATTGCTAAAAGAATTAAATGTTGAACATCACAAAAAATATGAAGAGAAGCACTTAACTGGCATTTTGGAATTTGGATCGATAAAATTTTATGCATGTTTGCTGTCTTAGATTTCAAAAGCATTTGAAGCATACTAAAATCACACAATTTAGGTTTCGCTTATCTTATTAGCCTATTTTCTAATGGTTGTTGTGTCTTTAGAGTTACTCTGCCACTTTGGATAGAACTAATCTGTAGTGAGATATTGTAACTACTTTGTTATGCATGAGTCTAACAAATGATATTACTTTTTAAGGTTAATATTCTTCTATATATATGATGTCATCTGCGATTGAAATTAACATCTTTGAATTCAGTAGCTTTTAGATTTTATTCAGATTCCTTTGTTATTATGGAATGTACGATTTTATGGTTAATCATTTGTTAACTTTCTTCTAATATATCTGTTTGGCACCTGAATTTGAACCCGACTTGTTCCTCCATCGTTGTTCATGAATAATACCTCTACTTATCGATGAACATGTTGTTTGCTTGCTATTGATTCTTGGACATTTTTCTTTGCTGTGATTATTTCTCAAGAGTTTTTTAATTCTTGAATGGTTTTGATGTGAGACTATTTAAATAATACGAATTTATATTGTTGAAAAGAGTGATTTATGTTCGTATGTAATGCCATATGGTCATGTATTTTCTCTGTAGAGAAATTGAAGAATGTCGGTCCGAAAATCAATCAATGATAAATTTTAAATAAATATACTACTCAAATTGTAAAACAGGAAAATGACGCTGGTTACACAATTTCAAAATTGAAGGGGGTGTTTGATTTATGCTTCTTAATTTTTAGCTTTTGTCCGTAGTAAAATGCTAACGATACATGCGTAGTGTTAAAAAAGGTCGTTTTAAAAAAACAAAGTTAACACTAAAAATAGAAAGAAACTTTTATTTATTTTTCTTATTTTGGGAATTAACACAAGAAAGAGAGACGAAATATCATACCATCGTCCCTCTCTCCTTTTTGTAGTCCCTCCATCGTTCTTTCACTTGCTCCGTCGTTCCTTAACTTTTGTTATGTTTTGTTATCAATATTGAAAACTCAAAATATATTTTAAACCAAAGACTATCGAAGTATTTGCACACTAATTGTTTATTTTTAATTTCTTGTAACTTCCCAAAAAACATGATTTTCAAAAAAACTGCAGCTCTTCTTCTCCATAACATAGAGTAATTGGTAAGGGTAATTGTTATTCACACTCCAAAATTGGTTATGGGGTGACTCATTTTTATGTTATTTAATTTACTAAGGGGAGGACGTTAGAAAATGACATCCTCTTAAAACTAAATTATAATATGACCAAACTACCCTTACCATGAGAATTGAGGCATACATTTATCAGTTGTTACCCACACTTCACTTTTGGTTAAGGGGGTACTTAATTGAAATTCAACAAGGTGCTGTCGAATTTATGAGTGGAATTTGGTGGGGGTATGTGAGTTTAGGTCAGAAAATCGAAGAAGAAACGTCGAAAATGATTAAAATGGTATACCGAATTTGGTGGGGGTATTGAGGCCTATTGGTAATTATGTAAACCCTTCTATATGCATAGCCAAAAGCTTCATTTGTCGATCCCCTCAAAGCTGACGATCTCAACAGTCTACTTATGATTCTTCTTTTATAGCTTCTATCGCCATCATCGACTACTACAGACAATGATTTGGTACTTCCATCGCCATTTCCTCCTCAATTAATTGTCAGGTATAATCTATTTTGCTATTACTTTACCTGTATAGACTGCAATCATATTTTCCTGCACTTTCTCCACTCTTTTTTACTTCAATTTTTTCATCAATAGAATCTCCAAACAGCGTACTTTAGGGTAACCGACTTAACAATGGCAGTATCCCTTCTATTATAACTGCTAACTTTGGGATAGTAATTATGGAAAGGATGGTAAAGCCGTGAACAAAATTTGATTGATTTTCTTCTATTTCGTTAATTAGTGAATTTGACCCGTCTTGACATACAACTCCCACTATACATTCAAATAATTGTAGCTAGAGTGGAAGAAAAGTGGACATTTGTTAAAAAGCCTTTTCAAACAAGTGCAAATGATATTTAGTAACAATATACAGGATGTTGATTGTATTTCTCAATGCTTACTCCTTCACGACTATTGTCTCAGATCGTAGTTATTTTCTCGAACGATTCATTTGTATCTCTTATATAATAAAAAAAAATTCTTTCCAAAACGACTAGGATGGTTATTTTTTGCAATGTCAAGATAGAATTCATAGAACTGTGCCATGTTGATAGTCAGAAGATTTTGAGTAAATCATCTTAGGTGTTGTAATCATTGTCATAATAGAAATGGCATGCAAAAATAAAGACATCCAAATATTTCTAGAAGGCATCTATGTGAGCAAGAAGCGAACAATGGCGGAAGAGTAACATATGGAGACTCTATTCTCATTTAAGGTAAATTTATTTGTTGTTACCACTGTTATGATGATTTATTTAATGTTGCGGAGTAAAATTATTTTTCTGCCAACCTTGTTTATAAAGCCTATTCTCTTTTCGAATGGTTTTTTGTCTAGTTGGTTAGTTAATATCAAATTTAGAATATTCATAGCACAACTTAATTTAACTCACACAACATTTAACAAAATGACATAGGTAGGCACGATCTTATTTTTAGCTATTCAACATGTGATTGTTACTTATAAAATTAAAGCTAATTTGAAAATTTATAAACTTGGTGCTAGCATGGTTTTATGTAATGCATACCCTTCACGGTTTGCTTGTAGATTGTACGTTTATATAAGTGAATCCACATAACATGTTTATCATTTCTAATTTACTATAAAACTTGTAAATTTCCACATTGCAAGAATTGGTGTACCGCGACTTCCTATTTACTTCATTAGTCTAGCAGTTAGAAGAATGAAATAACTACTTCAAAAAATAATCGTTAAAAGATATAAATAAAATACTAATAGTTGATACTTGATAGGACTCTATGTTTTCTGTAACAGGTTACTAGCATGGGCAACTTTGAGTTTTTGCAGTACTGAGAATGCAATTTGTAAAACTTTACGTCTTCTTTTTACTTTTCACTCATTTTCTGCATTTTCTCTGTGATCTAAAAAATTACCAATAAGGTGAAATGATTGGTATCCTTAGTATATATATTAGTTATATTCGACTATGATTTATTAGTACAATAAAGGCCGAGTTCTCCAAGATTTTTTTTAATGATTTTCCTAATTTTTTTCAAGTGTCACTTTTTAAGTCATCTTTATTTTCTGTCTTAATATTCCCTTCTCTGACCACACTTTATGTTTCTTACCACCAATGCTTAATCTTGGAAACTCTTGCTCTCAATAAATTATTTAATTTTAATTCAACAGACTTTGATCAAAAATTAATTTTCAGTCTTGAATATGATATAGCCTCCTACTTCAACTGTGCATAAAAAAGCACATTGCAATAAAAAAGTACAAATAATGATTTCAAAATCATAGATCTGGTTCTGTTTTTGTCAGTTGGTCCAACTTGATACTCATAGTTACTTATTTTTTCAAGCTTGATTCCCAAAGGATCTCACTTGATGTAATCTTTTTTCTTAGCTATCAAGGGTTATCTAGAAGTCCTTTGGACTTCAGACTCAGTGGTTTACTTCTATTGAATTTTGTTTCCTTCATTATTACAATTAAATTTTGTGTTTCTTTTATTTCTTCGCTATTGTATTCTACTTACTTCTGCATGCTTCCAGCCTTTCCATCTTAGATGGTCAAAGCTTATATTGCTATCGTAATAGCCATTCCAGATTATATTTTTGGATGCCACTTGCCTATGAATTTAATTGACACTGCCTCTAATCCCTTACTACATGCATCCATAGAGGTTTCACAATCTTTTGCCTTGCCAGTCCTTGTTCCTAGTGCTACTGCTCTTGTAGCCAGTCCTGTATGTTAACAACTATAGATTGCCAGATTCAGACATTGCATTGCATATTTCTTGTTAATAGCTTCTGTTTTTGGGGATTAAGTCAATCATTTATTGCTCACCAATGTACAATTTGTTTCTTAGGAAACCAAGTATTATATATTCATAAAGAACTTTCGTATCTGTACATCTTGTACTACTATTTATAATGGAATTTGATGAAATAAAAAGATGAAATAAGAAGATATATATAAAGAAGACTTCCTTTTGTTGTTGTTAATATTGGTAATTAATCCCATTTACAATAATAAATTTTTAATTAATTTCCTTCGTAGTGTGTCATACAAATTTTGCAACAAAAATTAGTAGGCTGTCACAGTGTTATTTGAGGCCAAATACAGTAAAAATTATGGAAAAATCCATTATATGGCAAAAAAGATATTCTTTTATTGCAAATTAACCGTAGATTTTTTTTACAGTTGAAATTATCTAAATTTCACGGTTACATCTACCTTAAAAATGGCACTTTTAATCAACTATAATTTTATTGCAAATAATTGCAGCTAAAACAGAAAAAAAATCCTCATTTTCTTTCCATAAAATAGTTGCACTAAAAAATACAAATATTTGCATTGAAAACCCGAATATTTACTTCTTTCCTACAAAAATCTGCAAATTTATGCATAATTATAAAAATAATGCCAATTGTTGTATATGGTAAGAGAAAATTGAATTGGGGAAAATAGTGGCAAAGCATATTATCTCTTTAATACAAATTTCTACAAGTAATTTATAAGGTTTTATTAAGAAAAGTAGTTTGATTATTTTACTCATTTTGAGGGGATGATCCATACTTCTCTTTAATATTAATAAATTTTCAACATCAAATCTTCAAACATCCTTAAAAGGTACAGTATAGCATTGTTATTTGTAGAGGCAACGTCTATGGGAAGGTGGAACTCCTGAAAAGATATATTAGAAAAGCTCTTCTTCTTTTTCACTGATTTTGATTTAAATGTAACTCTTATTTGTTACTTCAACTATTTTTTCTTTAAGCATGTTCATGTGGTGACCCGAACTTCCCGACCGGCCTAAACGGAACAAGAAGGCAGACTATTTTGAGAACATGACGCATCAGAACACGAACAGGAGAACATTTCCTTGCTATTACAAAAATTTACATTAGAGTACAAGATATCAAAGTACAAATAAATAATATAAAACGGAAAAATATCATAGATTTAATTTACATAGCAGCGGAAATATAATACATGAATATAATGTACAGCGGAAAACATCAACTACTACAACGCCATATCAACTAGTGTGAGAACTAATACAGTTATTAACTTTATTTTATAGTTGGGTAAATCAAGGGACCACGCCATATGACATGGAACTGGTTTTCTCCTAAGAATACCATAAATCAAACAATGCAATGCTAAAAAGAAAAATGAAGCTATTATAAGACTCAGGTCCCATCACACAATGCAATGCAAGCAGAAGGATAGAGTTTTACCTTATAGTAGCCAAACATGCTTGATACGCAAAATTTATCTTTTATTATTACTACAAGTGTAGAAATCAATTTCGAATATAAATGTATCAATTATAGATGGCATAGGTACCATATATTATGTCGCCATATAGGTTTACAACTAAAACCGTAAAATCACGTATTGGAAATTGGGTTTTCATCTATGAACCAAGGCAAGGGATATTCTTTTCCGATTCGAGACACTCTAGCACATGCCTCAGGATCCCACCTCTGGGAAACCCTTGGATCTTCAGAGTCGGTCAGTCGTCACTGATTGGTTATACCATAAACAATACGTTAGCCGCTCCTATCGGACCTGTCACCTGGCCAGTACGTCGACCAATCTTGGTTAGTATGTCAACCATTAAAGGCCTTGGGCGGTCCAATCAAATCCGAGGTACCTCGCTTTGCGTCATCATCCAATAACCACATAAGTAAAAATGTTTGGGCTCCATACAATGACATCACTCCTAGCTAGAAACAAAAGTATGTCCATTTCTCTGTAGTCCCCAATCCCCTTTTTGGTTCATACTGGGGAGTGAAGCTCGCGAATTAACGCTACACAAAGTTGTGCTATATTAAAATGGTGCTTTGATCCTATGCAGTTAAAGCCGCACTAAATCCCCGCAATATCCTCGCTATAGCTCGTAGCGCTCTCTGGACGGTACGCTATTTCAATTTTGCGCTGATGAACAATAGCTATGCTTAAAGCCCTGCTATGTTCCGCTGCACCCGCTAAATCAACGCTATTTAGCACCCTCTTTAGCAATATTAATATAAAAAGGATGATTTGACCCATTCTGTTTTAAAATAAATCAAAAATGTTAATGTAAAGAGCTAATTTTAAGTATAAGTTCATTATATACGATAAAAAAAATTTAGTAATCCTCGAATCTTGTGTGCATAACCATAATATTCTTTAATTTTGTTATATAATATTAATTAATATTCATTTCTTCTACACAAATGATGCGAGAACGATAATTAATTAATTTTAGTTATATAATTTTACTTGTAATTAACATTTTTCTACCTCCGCTATATCCCCGCTATTTCCCCGCTTTATCGCCGCTACAACTTTTCACACCTCTACCGCTACAAAGCCGCTAAGCGCTTTAACTGCACAACTTTGATCATCATCCACAAAGCTCTTCTTATAAAGAAAAGTCTTGATCATTGCATCTTAGCTTGCCATATTGTCAATCCATACCATACCATTGATTTCTACCAATATATAACCTCTAAGCTCGTATGTCTCATATAAGGGTGTTAAGCAAGAGAATAAATTCACCACCAAACAGATATATATTTAATAGAGATCAATGAATATAACACGAAGTACAATGTCAGACATATAATCCATTTGCAAGTCCATTCCGGGTCTGAATGAAATCGAAGGTACCTTATTCCTCGTCCCATATGCCCAATATAGGAGAGAGACCCTCGCATATCCGGTCGATCTTCAAGTACATCTAGTTGACCACCACTTATTACCTCGTCTTGGGTGTACCGCCCAATCAAGACGTCAATAATCATCCTAACGATGTGAAGATCTCCGGTCTTCAACCACCGTCTTCAAATCTTCGAATAATCGCCGTATCAGTTATTCAGAATGGGTCAAACCCGGTCTTTCCGAATAATTCGCGTATCTTATAATCATGTGAAATGTAAACACATCATACACCTCATTCCAATCCAGAATATTTTTTACTCATATATTCATGGAAATCATTTCAAAATATTTTATAATATCTTTTCACAATATAAACCAGATTAAGGATTATAAAACTACTCGAGATTATCGAGCCTTACCAAAGAAATCATTTATTTTATTATCCCAATCCCAACCTATTCATCTGATGGAGCAAAACTGGTAGTACTCCATATCTAACACTCATTGTGTTACCAGTAAATTCTATTACCATTTGACGTTTTAAATCTAATTATAGATTTAACTATCGCATGGAGTAAAACTGGTGGTACCCCATTCTCGACCACTTTTCGAATTTGGTAAATTTAATTGCAACATTCACATTTCAATCTGATCAAAGATTCATTTAAACTCCACTTAGTTTTAATCTTCAAAAATCATTATTTAATGATTATTCAATTTTAGGAAATTAATCCTGTCTTTAACTGGGTTAAAGAACCATTGTCTTTTAAAACACAGTTCACGATAAGCCCTAAATCATCATCCATTTAATATGGAATCTTCACGGAAAATAAGATCAATCATAATCAATATGAATTTCCATATCAGACTAATACTATTAGTGGAATAACGACAAAGCCTTTTAAATTCCATAAATAGTTACGATCTTCCTTTACAGAAGCTCATCTCGATTATTAATAAATCGAATTCCATTCAATTACAAATTAATGTATTAAATTGGAAAACTTTACTTTGGAAATTTTCAATAAATCTTAACTAAAACATTTATAAAATCCAAATCATAACTTCACCGTTAATTGGGTTAAAGAACGCATGTTATTTAAAACATCACTCATGATAAACCCAAAATCCAGTTCCATTTAATTCCACTTATATTTATTAATTGGTAAACCTCTCTATATCTTAATTAAAAGATTTATTATATTCTCAAATAGGTTTAAGAACAGTTTTATTGAAGACATCATTCACGACAAACCCAATTTCCAATTTGATATTAATTACAAGTCTCTGAATAGAAATCATATCGGTTTATATTAGATATCAAATTCTGAAACCAACAAATATCGTATTGGGAATATCGATATCTATATCTACTGTAACGACCCGCATTCTACGCATCGGAGGATTGTAGAATATTTATTTCTTTTTCATACGAGGTCGTATAGTCGTGTAACTTTGAGGAAAAACTATTGGGGTCATTTCCCATGTTCACGATTTTGGCCGATTTTTAAATGACCGTTTTGCCCCAAGCTGATCTTGTTTCGGCCATAACTTTTGATTGCTAAGGGGTTTTGACTTGAAACCACTTCCATTAGATCTGGATGATGGTTTACCTTTCCGTAGAATGGTCACACTAATCAAACGGACTTACCGTATGGGAGATATGGCTGAAATAAGGTCTAGAAGGTGAAAAACAGCTTAACCGGGCCTAATTAGGATGATTAGCACATTGGTCCCTAACCCAATTCGGGACTAAAATTATGGGTAGGCTGAAATTAGTTAGGAAACGATCTATTTTCGTTTTCTCAGCCGCCTAAAACATTTCTCTAACCCTAGTCATGGCCTCCACCTTCTAATTTCATCCCTAATCGCTCTCTAATTAAGGATTAAGCTAATCTACGTCAAATCAAGGAGAAATAGCACCAAATCAGAGTTGGAGCTGCTGTGTTGCATAGAGATTCGACCAAATCAGAGATAGTTTCAGATATAAGTTTTATTTGTGGCTAAGGTGAGTGATTTGCATAGTTTCTCACTAATTACGATTAATTAGGGGTAATTAGTGTTAATTAGCGAAATTATAACTCAGAAAAATCTGGAAAAATTTGTAAAATTCTAAAATATTATTTTATGGCTCTGATAGAAATTTGGCCTAATTTGGATAAGTTTTGCTAATTGCATTCTTAAACATGATTAAGGGGGATTTAGTGAAAAACATGAGTTTTTGGGTATGTTTGATCCGTATAAACATGTTAAATTGTTGTTTTGGTGTTTGTGGTAAATTCTATATGTTGTTATGACTATATGGTATGCTTTGTGATTGATTAGAACAGTTAGAATGGTCGAAAACGCCGTCATATGGCATAAAAACAGTTGCTGGAAGAGTTGCAGGAAAACTGTACAGGGACTGGATCGGATCACCCCTCCCCCACCGAACCGAACCGCTTGTGAATGGTGGCACCGAACCGACCCACTCGAGATTTTGGTACAGTGACCTGGCTTGGATTATACGCCACGAACCAACCGGATACTCACGAGCTGAACTCCCGAGTCAAACCCCTTCCACGAACCGGTGATGGAGCCACGACCCGAACCGATGTACCACGAATGGATTTGAGGAACTCGACCCGACCTGGAGTGCTTGGGGAGGAGGACCGAACCGGAGGAGCTCGTCACGAACTGAACCGCCAGGTGATGTGGACCACGACCTGGAGCTTGACCACGACCGGAAGGAGACCGAACCGAACCGGGGAACAGCGTGACTCACAAATCGATGCGAGGCAAGATGAAGAGAAAATACTGAACCAATCCGGAGGAGACCAAAACCATAGATGCAAAGGTAGTCCAAATGAGAAGTTGTGCCTCAGGATCCAGATGGGAACCAACGAGTTAACTTCATGAGTTGAACTTTGTTGCGGGACGTGTGCTGAGTTGTCGACGTCCATAGCTTTGATTCACCGCCGAGAGACGAATGATAGGCTATGGATCAGTGCAGTGGGGTAGTTATTACTCCATGGGACGGAGTGATCGTAGCATGGCTATGAGCCAGTGTAGTGAAGTCGTCATGGCTTCATGGGGTAGAGTGGCATAGTAAGGACTAGTGGCTATGGATCAGTGCAGTGGAGTCGCTATGGCTCCATGGGGTAGAGTGATCATAGCAAGGATTTGGGTGATCAAAGCAGTGGATATCGTATGCTTTACGCACTGAGTGAGAGATGTAAGGATGGTTGCTATGCTTGATTGTTTGACATCATTATGACATGCACACCCCCACCCCCATATCTTTACACTATATGTTAGTGTCACCTTAGAGTATTGTACATCCTGTTGTGCTAACTCTTTGGTTGCAGGTCCAAGTTCAGGTATGGTTTAGTATACCTGTTATTGTTCTATTTTGCTGCTTATTGCTCATACCAGACTTTTGTCAGACCCAGAGTTTTATGTCTCTTCTTATTACTCTGAGTGCTCTTAAACGGGCAGACTAGAGACAGGTTAGGTGGTATGCATGAGTAGTTGTACAAGAGACGAGTAGGAGGCTTCCACGTATGATATATATAGATATTGTCCCTGTGTTGTTGCTGGTCACTGCTTAGGGCATTAGTAGTGCACCTTTTTCTTTGCTTTAGAGATAGTATGTTGGAGTTGTAATAAGCTGTATTGTGAATTTCCGCTGTTATGATGATTATGGTTTAGTTTTCAGCTTATGCACTGTCTTGCCTGTTTCATGTCAAGTATGTTATTATTATATTTTATTCCATGTGTTGTGAGACATTCTACAGGTTCCCTATTAGTTCAAATTTCTTTCTTTTCCTTTCTTTGATGATCGTCCCGTGCTGGTTGGACATCGGCACAGCGCACTTTCATTGGAAATGTCGGCTGGTGCGAGGTGGACTATCACATCTAAATACCAAAATATCCGAAGATAATTTCGATTTCCAATATTGGCCATCGATCTACATCCATAGCGACCTTTTCCAAAACTAATTTGGACATATTTAAAACTTAACCATTGGATTATAAATCTCTTACATTCTTTTGAAAGATCTTTTTGATATGAATCCAATGGTTCAGCCTTTAGGAGAATCGGACGGTCAAATCTCCAGTTACGTTAATTCGAAGTTATGGGTTGACGTTCGCGAACGGTCGTTGCGCGACACATTCTATTCAAGCCCGAATTCAATTTACAATTTGAAATAAAATCGAAAACATTTCTGAAATAATTTATAAATATTATAAATTATTCACAACTACATTTGAAATTTTATTTCAGCCGTTTTACTTCGAAATCAAATATCTTCATTTTTAAGCCATTATATTATATATAATAGATTAAATCGATTTCCTTTCAAAACTTATTATATAAACAGTTAAAAATTGTTTAAAAACAATTTCAACTTTCCAATTCAATTTTAAATTAAAATTGAATATCTTATATTATTACAATGTTAAAATAATAATATATTCAAAATATCTTATTTTGAAATCAAATCTTTTCGATATTCATTATAAAAATGAATAAAATAGATAAACAAATCTTTTTGAGTTAAAATGGCATACATACACTTTACTCGGCTTCATATTTCAATATTTTCTTGTCCATCCAAAATCGGACATCAAAATCATATTTTAGTTCTTCGCTGAATATTATATTAAAATATTCATTATTTCCGAACTAGAATGAGGCTCAATCAATTACCATATAATTTTTGTTATGTGGATTTCATACATCGCATGTATTCAACAATAATTATAAACAATTATTAAACATTCAATTCACATCCAGAGTGCAACTTACAACTGTACAAGCATTAATAATTAAATAATGCTTATAGCGGTCTGTTGATCAATCGGTTGACATACTACTAAACACAAGGGAGATGTATGAATCAATTATCATCTCCAGATCCGTGTGGGGTTTTCAACCAATAAATAATTAATTAATAAATTATTTGTTTATTTCACTCGATATTATTTAAATAGGTGAACATAAACAAGTCGGTCGACTTGTAAATGGATATTTAATCCAATTTCAACTACCATTAATATTTTAAGATCGTTTTAATATGTTAATTATTTTAAATTCGCAGTCACAACAAAACATAAATAATCATCCATTGTCATTAAGGCGTCACAAAGTGTCCTTCCACATTGTTTGAAATACGAGTGTCGTATATTCAAACAACGCTTCTAATAACAAATAAACTTGATGAATAGTTCTTGTGTTGAACTCAAGGGATATCACATGTAACTGATAAAAATCCACATAGTCAATCAATATTTTTCTAGTTATAAAAATAAATAACTGTACAAAATATTTGAGTATGATATACCTTTTTTATTCAGTTTATTCTTAGGTTTAATATCAACCTTCTTCTTATAACCTAATCTTTTTTTACTGGATGTAAGTTGAGAATTTCCTATAATTTTAGATAAGTTTGTTGTTCCTTTATTAAAATTAGATACATTCTTAGTAATATCATCCAATTTTATTTCAAGACTAGAGTTATCTATTTCTACTATTTTAATCCTAGTTTTCAACTCATGATTTACATAAATAAGTGCATTATTCTTTTCTATTTGAGTTACAATTTCTTGACTCAATAAAGAAAGTTGAGAATTAACATCAGAAAGAGATTCTTGAAGTTTTCTAATTTCTTCTTCTGATATCTCTTTTTCATCTTTTAACATATCTCTTTTGATTTCTGCCTTTTTCTGTTCCTAGTTAGCTTATTTATATTTTCTTTTGAAATTATTTCTAGATTCTATATTTCTATCATATATTCATAAGAAAAATTACTTACCTCGTTATCTTTAGCCATGAAGCGTACATTAGCTTATTCAGTGTCACTATCACTATCTGATGGTGATGAGTCAGAATCATCCCATGTTACGGAGAAAGCTTTCTTCCTGAATTTATCCTTTTTGTTTTGATGTTCTTTCTTTTTCACTGGATAGTACTTCTTTATGTGGTTTTTCTTTCCATAGTTGTAGCATTCTAGATACCGAGGGTGTTGGTTTTGATGAGTTATTATTGTTGGATTTTCTTTTGAAGATATCTTTATTTCCTTTTCTATATTTCGAGAATTTCTTGAAATTTTGAGCAGTGTAAGCCAGATCTTCTTCGTTATCAGAATATGAATCTTCTTCTTTTTCAGCATGGAATGCGAGTTTCTTTTTTTCATGTGCATGAATTCTTTTTGCGTAAAAATTCACATCGTGTGACATTAGATTTCCTATTAACACAAAAAACAGAAAATCAATTTTTCCATGGTTTTGGGTCGCAGCTAATCAGTTTTACCATGGCTTAAAGTCGTGGCTCTTCCACGACCCTAAGCCATGGCAAAATTAAAATTTTACCATGGTCCTTAGCTTTGGTAGATTTATGTTTTGCCACATATTTGATCTGTGGAAAAATATCATTTTATCACGGCTTTGGACCGTGGCAATTTTACATCGTTATTTTTTAATATGATTTAGCCATGGCTTTGGACCATGGTTAAATTCAAGTGAAAAAACGACATATTAATCTGATACCTCTACCTATAGGGGTGTAAACAAATCAGACCGGACGGAGGTGTGTTCAAGCTCTGTCCTATAAGGGATTCGGACGGACACAGATCGGACAAGCATTATGTTCTAACACTGTTCGTATGTGCCAGATAACGGACATACAACGTTCAGACGATAGAAAACATCGAACATTTTGGATTGGAGTGGACCCTAGTGTGTCCAAGCTTTGTCCTATAAGAGAATCTTATAGACACAGATTGGACACCTTATATCTTTTGACCGAACCAGAAAACGGACTGTCCTGTCTGATATACAGCCCTATCTACCTGAAGATTAAAGCATCAATTTGAACAAAATATGAGAGGTTATATTAATCAGTATAAGTTTATGAGCAGATCGTACTTACCAATACAAATTGAAATCTTCATAGCTTCAAATTTACAAAGTTGAAATGGACAACTCATGCTCAATTAGCACAAATACACTATATCCAAACTAAAAACTACAAAGCTCAACTTCAATTCATAATGTCGACAAACATCAACAATTATGCTTCTCCTATAATTTAACCGGTCTGCACCTACATGGACTTCAGCTACAGCTTCTCCCCATGATTCATCATCAACATTCTCATTCCTAGCCAGTGATTGACCAACCTGCATTGAACTCTTTACTACGTAATATATGAAAGATGTGATTTTACTGCAAAAGTTACGTCTGAACCATATAACACTACACACATTATCTGGTTTATATTTCAAAGCAGCTTTACGGTTTGCTTTCTTAATATAAGCAGCAGAACTTGAGACTTCAATTGCCCTAACTATGAGATGCCATAAAAATAAGTTACATATAAACTACATTACATTAATCAATATCTTTTTTTATTAATTATTTTCACATGATTAAGTATTAGTAACTCAAGCATCACTAATTTGTCCAAGAGTTTGATATGCAGCAGCACGATTGCAAAAGCAAACTGTTGTAAAAGGATGTGGTTCTGCATAACACATTAAGGTAAAAGTATAGCTTCCTATAAATGTCTAGATGCTTGAAATGCTTCATTGCCACAGACTTCATTAAAAAATGAGCTAATATATGGAAATTTCCATAAAGAAGTGATTACAGTTGCACATATTGGTATTAATATTCTCTGTTAAAGTAAATTTAGCATCGATATTGGAATAACTTAACAATATAGCTCAACTATAGTTAATTACGATGAATAAAAAAGAAAGTTTTATTTGGAAAAAAAATCATTATTTTCAATGTGGTAGGCATCAGCCATTATTAGTCTGATGCTTCATTGTCTTAATACTACATTATGTATAACAAATTTAACACATCACTAATTTTTGGTGATTCATATACTCTCCAACTTTTCCTCATTTAAACATAAATAACTTCCTTAGTTTCCACAATATATTTGCAAACATTTCAAATAAGCATTTACCACATATTAAAAGCAGTAAATATGAATTACTATTAAGTAATATACATTAAAAAAGGTAACTGATTAACTTTTTCCCTTTCCATGTATACATCTTCCTCAAACTTTTCCAAATACATTCATTTCCATATCAAACAATTGACATAATTTTTATATTAAAGGATGTAAATGAATTGATTTCCACCATTTACACTTACAACACTTCTTTAAGCTTTTCCTTATACGAACTCACCACATACAGGAATATTTAATATGAGAGCTTAATGGAAATGGGAACACACAGCAAAAAGTACACTGCTGATTGAATAAGCAATGACCAACTTATTTATTTTAACAAAAAAAAAATCATCTTTTGATCTATACTTATTATTTATTTTAGCAAAAAATTGAAAGCATTTTGCCATTGAATATTATATTAACTTAATGTTACAGTAACTTTAACTTAGGAAGGCCAAAAACCTAAAAATAACAGGACCAGATATGATATTCTCTTCTTGGCATAAAGTATTTTATATACTCAAGCTAATGGAAGATAAATGGGAGATAGAAAAACAGAACATCAAGAATTAATACCATATAATTTCAGATTCTGGACTATTTTCTGGAATAGATCGCCACAACGTTATCCAGATTCTGGGCTAATTTTGAATTAACCATTTTGAGAAAATACCTGGAATAAGATGTGATTTAAATAATAGCAACAGAGTAATCCATTAACTAATATAAAAAGGTTTCAATTCAATAACAGCAACAGAAAAATACCTGATAAGAAATGGCGATTTCGATAATTGCATGAATGAGAGAAAACGCTTTTTCAATGTAGCTGGATGAAAGCGACGGTGGATTGTTTTGGGATGAAGGAAGATAAATCTGATAGGAGCGGTAATTTTGGTACATATAGGGTATTTAGAGGAGGGGTGTTGAAACTATGAAAATTTTACCTTAACATTGGAATGGTCCAAAGCCGTTCCAAAATTGCCACGGTCGAAAACCATTCTTATCCATTTTGCCACGGGCTTAAACCATTCCAAAATTGCCACGACTTTAGTCCGTGGCAATGTTTCCGCATTTGAATGTGACTGAACTGGCAATATGGTGTTGTGTAACTCTTATGGTTTCTTGGTTGAGAGATCATTAGCTTCTTCGATAACTAAGACTTTCCTTTTTCATTTTTCCATTAAAGATGTTCAGGATTTTTGATACTATATCAAAATCAGAATACTTTTCTCCTAAGCCTTGTAATGAATGATAAATATCCTAAATCCTAGAATACATGTCAATAATGGATTCATTTTCTTTCATTCTAAAGTTTTGAAACTGACTCTTAAGCATGGATATCTTGCTTGTTTAACCTTATTGGTTCCTTTATCAGTTACTTTGAGTGATCGCCATATTTCATATGCATTATTACACATGCAAATACGGTTATACTCATTTCTTTTCCAAGGCATAATACAACATATTCATAGCGTTAGAATTTGCATTAACATCTATTTTTATGCATTTGACCATTCAGAATAATTTGTAGTAGGAGGTGTATATTTTTCCTGAGTTATAATCCATGAATCAAAACCATTTTCTTACATATAGATTCTCATTCTTGAAGCCCAATAACTATAGTTTAGAACATTAAAAAGCGGACGTCATGTAGTTGATTGACCTTCTATGAAACTAGTATAAGTGCTTGTGTTAGTGTTATTTTCCATATTATCGGGATATCAAATAATTGTTTTTGATAACCTGCTCCAATACAGTTGAAAAGACTGATCATATATGTAATGTCCCGCATTTTTACCGGTCCATATTTGAATATTTAAATCAGTTTAAATATTGAATTCTTAATATAAGTAGATTTAAATATTAATTAAAATGAAGTTGAACGTATAAAAATATATATATTCAATATAATTGAGCTCATAACGACGTTGCAGTTCGTAATTTAACGTTCTGAACTTCAACTGAGTGTACAGAAACCAGTTTAAATCGGAATTCTGCAAAACAAGAAATATTGGAATCTGTTGAACTGTATCTTTCTGACAGAAGTGAAATATTGAGATTTCGTCGTATAGTTTGCAAGATATGTCAAAATCAAATATTCAGAAAGTCGCTATGAAATCGTATATCGACCATAACGGTTTATTTGAAATAACTTCTTATCGGTTTCGAATTTAGACAAGGTTCTTTTAAGGCGCAGCGATAATTTAATTTTTAGAATTTTACTATAATTTTTAATTAATTAAATATGCAACTTTTTATTTGGAATATTTTGCACCCTATATCAATATTTTGGGTTTTCAAAATATGAGTTCACCTACCGATATTATTATATTTTTGGGATCGTGGCACCTCGCTGGACGCAACTGTATTTTTATTTCTGTTCATAGCTGTCCACTGTGAACGACGCATTATGTTACGAATGCCAAAATCATTGAAAACTTAAACAAACATATACGGTGACAACTTGGAATCACAGACATATACCGACCAAATCCGCCACAACAATGTACCACACCTGTACTAAATTAATCAACCTTGCCGACAAAGAAATCTGGAAAAGAAAACCTACCTCCCTACGCTATAACACTACTCCGTGCATGCCAAGTTTTATCTATCTATTTATACAAGCTTCTGTCATTCGTTTGCTCATCTCCTGAACCAACTAGTGAAGAAAAAAAATATATAAATTAAATAAAATATCAAATACTGGTTCCATCTAAAACTCACAAGAGCCACAGAGTTGCACTCGTAGAAAGCTAATGCATGAATGGGAAGGTGTTGTCTACCTACTGGAAGCCGCTGAGTTGAGGAAAGGTTGCGAGTAAAAGAGGCGTTGGCGGTTTGCTGATGAGGAGCTGAAATGGACGTCTAGCTCTATAACATGAAGCGCATGGCGTGGAAGTGAAGTTTGTTTAGCATGGAAGTGGGTTTGCGTGTGATGTATAGTGGAGCGAGATGTGAAGGGGAGCGCTGCATGGGGGTATACTGTCGTGGCATCAGGAAATTGATGGAAGATTGGGTGGGGTAGTATGGGAAATGGCGTGTTGCATGGTGGCTGTTGAGGTTTTATTATGTAAAGAGTTGTTTATGCCTTAACAGGCGGTATTGGAGGGAAAGGATGAGGAGCACTGTATGTTGGTTTGTGGCAAGCTGATATCTTCATGGTAAGGGGTTTATAGTCCATGATGTAGCAGAAGTACCGCTTATTGACAAGGGGTGTTAGTGTGTGGCTTAGTGCGTATAAATGGATGAAGTAGGTGCCAGTTTTTACTTAGGAGAAAGAAGATGTTTGCAGATTTGATTTTTGCGAGGCCAACGGGGTGTTTCTCTGTCATCGTGGGTCAGAGAACTGGGCGTAGGAAACAATGATGAACTGACCGAGTTTGGACTTGAGCAAAACAAGTAATGGGACGAATTCAAATGGTAAGGCCCAGCGAAGTTTAAACTAAGTCTTATTTAATTTAAATATACATCTTAGCTTATAAATTAAATATTTAGCACATATTTTGTCAGTTGCACGAACAGACTGATCCGTTAGGATCATACAGATGAGGACTACGTACAGGAATTGGTGTGGAGCGTTTTGAAGTTCGTTTGAATTGTGGCAGATTAAAGCGCCTGGTATAATCAACAAACGCCAATCGTTATTTAACGGTTAACGCGCCAAGGTGAGTAAATTCACTAACTCTGATTTATTTAAAATATTTTAATTATATTTTAAATGCTATATGATGATTGTTTAGGAAAATTACAGTTAAATTGGTTGAAATAAACATATATCGTTGCATATGTACACATCATTGATTGATACTGATTTGACTAATCTCTGTGGATGCGGAAATCGGTTGGAGGAACTCAACCGGATTCCTAAATATTTAGATGTACTGGTTGTGCACTGTTTGAACCGTGTTGAATGGAAATTTAAAGTTATGTTGATTTGGTAAATAAAAGATATCAGCGACAGTCAACCATAAACCCATTTTGTTAAGAAATTGGTTGACCGTCAGACAAATCAACGAAGGCAATTATAAAAATTATATTTTTATAATTAAAGCAAGGTTTAAATTATAATAGAAATTCTATTATAAACTGGTATTAGGTTGTATTGAGATATTTTATTGAATTGGGTATCATAATACGAATAAGAAGTAAATTGCCAAAAAGACAAAGAACGTGATCGAGTTTAGATAAGAGAAGTCTAAAGAGAAATGTTTAAGGAAGATGGAGTGAAGGGTTAATGACCAATGTAAATAATTTTAAACCGAGTTTTCAAATAAGGATATGACATCATAAAATCATATTTATAATATGCCAAGATTTTTGTAACGGAAATAAATGCCAAGATTTTTGTAACAGAAATAAATGCCAAGATTTTTGTAACGGAAAAGGATATCAAGATTTTTGTAACGGAAAGAGGTGTTGAGATTAAATATAAAGTGGAATATAGTAGCGTACTACTATAGCGATAAAATAACGCTGTTGACTAGGCTTAAGCGTGACTATTGTGTCGAGATTAGTTATAAAGGGAAGTATTACAGCGTATGACCAGTTTTTGAACTATAACGATAAATTAGCGCTGTTGACCAAAATTAAGCGTGATTGTATGATGGTTAGTTATACATTGGAATGGATGTTTGTTTTTACTTCGATAGTTAAATAACCGACTATCGAAGTGTCTTGAACCCTCGTTGTCGATACGGAGAGACCGGTTGGATATATTATCCGAAAACCACCCCGTATAGACATAAGCGTTGCGAATTCGATTATGCTGAAGAAAATTGAAGACGGAGTGAAATTCAAGAACTGTTATGTTGTCCAGTCTCAGGACAACTTGTATGGACGAATGTCTGACAGAGTATTCCTGACGGTCACCTAAGACGTTCTTTTCAAGGTATTACGTCTGGTGGCGGAGAAATTCGTTTCTCTTGGCTTTTATACCCGTAATATTTTGGGAAGATCAACTAGTGATTTGACGGGTTTGACGATGTGGCATTCAAAGTGTATGCTGGCCAGATGTCCTAAAAGGTAGGCGTAGCCTCAAGCTTCACCACCAGGAAATGACAAAAATCGGGCAGGCAGCATGGCTATGTGGGTCGCTCCCATTAGGGTGTATAATCACCTATCTAGAGAAATTCCTTTTGTTTCTAAATCTATCGATTCTGCCCATTCGGGAACGGTGGTTTGAGTCCAACCGTTGGTGATATACATTCGATACACTCAAGCGAAATGAGTGGTCGGTCATGTGTGGGCCGGGTTGCAAGACGTTCTTGTTGAACCCAGGTGTATTCGCCTCTAGAGATACATCATCGGAAGGTGGTCCCATACCTTGTCATAGTTGGAATCCAATCTCCAATAAGCGCCCTGCGGTTTTTGATTTTATACTATATATGTAGAGCGTGAGATGCAAGCGTTCTACTATTTGGTTATTTACTTGATTAGACATTATTATAATATCACTGGATTTTGATATCAATAATGATTTGGGTTATAGTAAGGTAAAAACCGTCCATGTTTATGTGTGGGCTGGTCTTACTATTATCCTTTTTGTTTCAAAAAGGATTTTCAAAGTTAAGCCATATGGTTGGAATTTACTCACACCAGTCCCATGACTGACCCAGAGTTTATTTTGTTGTTTTCCCTAAACTCTTGGGTGCCCAAATTTGTACGGGCAGTCAAGTGTTTCAGGCTTTACAGATACACTTGGAGGAGCTTGAAGACGAAGTTTCCACTATTGATTATTTAGAGTTATTTCCACTGCATCAAATGTTATGTTGTACTCTGATATGGTATGTATACACAAAACAGATTTGTATTTCAAAGTTATATTATATAATATATTTTATTCGTTCCGCTGTGAGATTCGTGTTTACTCTGATTCTGCTCAGTTGTGTTCTTCTTCTTCTTCTATTCTATTAGTTCTATCTTCTCTACCTCATCCTCTAACTTCTTTCTATTAATGGTCCGGTATTTTCGATGTCTGAACAGTCGACGCTGGGTTTTGTGTCGATTTTCGGAGTCGAAAAATCCTGGGTCGTTACAGTGGTATCAGAGCTAAAGGTTAAGTGATTACCTTGGCTCTGTGGCGTGACTCAATAGAGATAAGGTTAGCAGTACCTTAGATTGAGTTTGAGTGTATATATATGAGCGCGTATTTGTAAATTAATATAAAAATTGTTTTATATCGTGTTGACTGGTCAGTCGAGAGGTTTATGAATTCTGGTCGAAACAGTAATGCAAACTGTATCGATAGGTGTTTCTAAACTCTTGAATAGAGCAATTCGACACGGTATGTTTTGGAGAAGAGGGTAAATGAAATAATCTTACCCGAAATATATTTTGATATAAAGAAAGCATATATATTGGAATTATCTAGTATATATTGAATGCGTTGGTTGAAATTATAATCAAATAGGGTGATAAGTGAAGTGATTATAGATAACCAATGAATATAATATGCAAAATCAGATGAACTGAATCTGAATTTAAACCAGAATTGAAATAAAACTCTAGAAATTTGGAAAGAAGTTGGAAATAATGTTTGGGTTCAATATATGGAATTTTAAGATCCTGGGGAAATTTTGAAATATTATCCAAGTTTCGAAAAGATATTTTTGAAGTAATTTCAAATAAAAGTATTTGAATATGAGTTTTGAAAGTGATATAGTATTGAACTCACTTTGATCGCTGGGAAATGAATTCCGATGATGAAGTCGACCATTATCTGTATTCATTTTCGAGTGCTAAGTGACGGATTACTACCAAAAGGTTTTGTTTATGAAGTGTTTTGGGAAAACACGTTGTTAGAAATTCAAATGTTTTGAATTGCTATGTTATGAATGTATATATGATTTCAAATTGATTTGAAATGAAAACCCCAGGAATTTGAATTCTGAAATTTAAAATTTACATATGAAGTAAATAAACAGAGAATTTAAATAAGTCAAATAAAATTTGAGTTAAATGGAAGCCAAGTAAGTGGAAATCGTACTGGAAAAAGGATTTGACTTGACCAAGTAGTTGAGTTGTGAATTGAGATTGGGAATGGAACTAAACTTGGTTGGGAAATTTGATTATTTGGAATTGGAATTGAACTGGAGTTTGAAAAAGAATTTTGAGTTGGGATGTAAGAGAATTATTGATTGAGAATAAACTGACTGGAGATCAGTTGGAGATGCATTTGGGTATGCTGAATGGATTACAAATGGAAACGAGAAAGTTAGATGCCAAATAAAGGGAGAAGGCACAGAGTGGCGTGTGGTAGTAGTACCGAATGAACCGTGCAGCAGAGAGACTGACGAAATTCTCCGAAAATTAAAGTGTTAGAAAATTTTCAGAATTTTGAAAATTTTTGTTACAAAGAAGGGAATTAATATTTTGATCAGTTCAGTTGGAACTGAAATTATGAAGTAAACCAAAAGAATTTTTAATATGTTTACAACAGAAATTGTAGCATTTTTCCTACCTTAGCAATTTCGAGGGCGAAATTATTTTAAGGGGGAAGGAATGTAATGTCCCGCATTTTTACCGGTCCATATTTGAATATTTAAATCAGTTTAAATATTGAATTCTTAATATAAGTAGATTTAAATATTAATTAAAATGAAGTTGAACGTATAAAAATATATATATTCAATATAATTGAGCTCATAACGACGTTGCAGTTCGTAATTTAACGTTCTGAACTTCAACTGAGTGTACAGAAACCAGTTTAAATCGGAATTCTGCAAAACAAGAAATATTGGAATCTGTTGAACTGTATCTTTCTGACAGAAGTGAAATATTGAGATTTCGTCGTATAGTTTGCAAGATATGTCAAAATCAAATATTCAGAAAGTCGCTATGAAATCGTATATCGACCATAACGGTTTATTTGAAATAACTTCTTATCGGTTTCGAATTTAGACAAGGTTCTTTTGAGGCGCAGCGATAATTTAATTTTTAGAATTTTACTATAATTTTTAATTAATTAAATATGCAACTTTTTATTTGGAATATTTTGCACCCTATATCGATATTTTGGGTTTTCAAAATATGAGTTCACCTACCGATATTATTATATTTTTGGGATCGTGGCACCTCGCTGGACGCAACTGTATTTTTATTTCTGTTCATAGCTGTCCACTGTGAACGACGCATTATGTTACGAATGCCAAAATCATTGAAAACTTAAACAAACATATACGGTGACAACTTGGAATCACAGACATATACCGACCAAATCCGCCACAACAATGTACCACACCTGTACTAAATTAATCAACCTTGCCGACAAAGAAATCTGGAAAAGAAAACCTACCTCCCTACGCTATAACACTACTCCGTGCATGCCAAGTTTTATCTATCTATTTATACAAGCTTCTGTCATTCGTTTGCTCATCTCCTGAACCAACTAGTGAAGAAAAAAAAATATAAATTAAATAAAATATCAAATACTGGTTCCATCTAAAACTCACAAGAGCCACAGAGTTGCACTCGTAGAAAGCTAATGCATGAATGGGAAGGTGTTGTCTACCTACTGGAAGCCGCTGAGTTGAGGAAAGGTTGCGAGTAAAAGAGGCGTTGGCGGTTTGCTGATGAGGAGCTGAAATGGACGTCTAGCTCTATAACATGAAGCGCATGGCGTGGAAGTGAAGTTTGTTTAGCATGGAAGTGGGTTTGCGTGTGATGTATAGTGGAGCGAGATGTGAAGGGGAGCGCTGCATGGGGGTATACTGTCGTGGCATCAGGAAATTGATGGAAGATTGGGTGGGGTAGTATGGGAAATGGCGTGTTGCATGGTGGCTGTTGAGGTTTTATTATGTAAAGAGTTGTTTATGCCTTAACAGGCGGTATTGGAGGGAAAGGATGAGGAGCACTGTATGTTGGTTTGTGGCAAGCTGATATCTTCATGGTAAGGGGTTTATAGTCCATGATGTAGCAGAAGTACCGCTTATTGACAAGGGGTGTTAGTGTGTGGCTTAGTGCGTATAAATGGATGAAGTAGGTGCCAGTTTTTACTTAGGAGAAAGAAGATGTTTGCAGATTTGATTTTTGCGAGGCCAACGGGGTGTTTCTCTGTCATCGTGGGTCAGAGAACTGGGCGTAGGAAACAATGATGAACTGACCGAGTTTGGACTTGAGCAAAACAAGTAATGGGACGAATTCAAATGGTAAGGCCCAGCGAAGTTTAAACTAAGTCTTATTTAATTTAAATATACATCTTAGCTTATAAATTAAATATTTAGCACATATTTTGTCAGTTGCACGAACAGACTGATCCGTTAGGATCATACAGATGAGGACTACGTACAGGAATTGGTGTGGAGCGTTTTGAAGTTCGTTTGAATTGTGGCAGATTAAAGCGCCTGGTATAATCAACAAACGCCAATCGTTATTTAACGGTTAACGCGCCAAGGTGAGTAAATTCACTAACTCTGATTTATTTAAAATATTTTAATTATATTTTAAATGCTATATGATGATTGTTTAGGAAAATTACAGTTAAATTGGTTGAAATAAACATATATCGTTGCATATGTACACATCATTGATTGATACTGATTTGACTAATCTCTGTGGATGCGGAAATCGGTTGGAGGAACTCAACCGGATTCCTAAATATTTAGATGTACTGGTTGTGCACTGTTTGAACCGTGTTGAATGGAAATTTAAAGTTATGTTGATTTGGTAAATAAAAGATATCAGCGACAGTCAACCATAAACCCATTTTGTTAAGAAATTGGTTGACCGTCAGACAAATCAACGAAGGCAATTATAAAAATTATATTTTTATAATTAAAGCAAGGTTTAAATTATAATAGAAATTCTATTATAAACTGGTATTAGGTTGTATTGAGATATTTTATTGAATTGGGTATCATAATACGAATAAGAAGTAAATTGCCAAAAAGACAAAGAACGTGATCGAGTTTAGATAAGAGAAGTCTAAAGAGAAATGTTTAAGGAAGATGGAGTGAAGGGTTAATGACCAATGTAAATAATTTTAAACCGAGTTTTCAAATAAGGATATGACATCATAAAATCATATTTATAATATGCCAAGATTTTTGTAACGGAAATAAATGCCAAGATTTTTGTAATAGAAATAAATGCCAAGATTTTTGTAACGGAAAAGGATATCAAGATTTTTGTAACGGAAAGAGGTGTTGAGATTAAATATAAAGTGGAATATAGTAGCGTACTACTATAGCGATAAAATAACGCTGTTGACTAGGCTTAAGCGTGACTATTGTGTCGAGATTAGTTATAAAGGGAAGTATTACAGCGTATGACCAGTTTTTGAACTATAACGATAAATTAGCGCTGTTGACCAAAATTAAGCGTGATTGTATGATGGTTAGTTATACATTGGAATGGATGTTTGTTTTTACTTCGATAGTTAAATAACCGACTATCGAAGTGTCTTGAACCCTCGTTGTCGATACGGAGAGACCGGTTGGATATATTATCCGAAAACCACCCCGTATAGACATAAGCGTTGCGAATTCGATTATGCTGAAGAAAATTGAAGACGGAGTGAAATTCAAGAACTGTTATGTTGTCCAGTCCCAGGACAACTTGTATGGACGAATGTCTGACAGAGTATTCCTGACGGTCACCTAAGACGTTCTTTTCAAGGTATTACGTCTGGTGGCGGAGAAATTCGTTTCTCTTGGCTTTTATACCCGTAATATTTTGGGAAGATCAACTAGTGATTTGACGGGTTTGACGATGTGGCATTCAAAGTGTATGCTGGCCAGATGTCCTAAAAGGTAGGCGTAGCCTCAAGCTTCACCACCAGGAAATGACAAAAATCGGGCAGGCAGCATGGCTATGTGGGTCGCTCCCATTAGGGTGTATAATCACCTATCTAGAGAAATTCCTTTTGTTTCTAAATCTATCGATTCTGCCCATTCGGGAACGGTGGTTTGAGTCCAACCGTTGGTGATATACATTCGATACACTCAAGCGAAATGAGTGGTCGGTCATGTGTGGGCCGGGTTGCAAGACGTTCTTGTTGAACCCAGGTGTATTCGCCTCTAGAGATACATCATCGGAAGGTGGTCCCATACCTTGTCATAGTTGGAATCCAATCTCCAATAAGCGCCCTGCGGTTTTTGATTTTATACTATATATGTAGAGCGTGAGATGCAAGCGTTCTACTATTTGGTTATTTACTTGATTAGACATTATTATAATATCACTGGATTTTGATATCAATAATGATTTGGGTTATAGTAAGGTAAAAACCGTCCATGTTTATGTGTGGGCTGGTCTTACTATTATCCTTTTTGTTTCAAAAAGGATTTTCAAAGTTAAGCCATATGGTTGGAATTTACTCACACCAGTCCCATGACTGACCCAGAGTTTATTTTGTTGTTTTCCCTAAACTCTTGGGTGTCCAAATTTGTACGAGCAGTCAAGTGTTTCAGGCTTTACAGATACACTTGGAGGAGCTTGAAGACGAAGTTTCCACTATTGATTATTTAGAGTTATTTCCACTGCATCAAATGTTATGTTGTACTCTGATATGGTATGTATACACAAAACAGATTTGTATTTCAAAGTTATATTATATAATATATTTTATTCGTTCCGCTGTGAGATTCGTGTTTACTCTGATTCTGCTCAGTTGTGTTCTTCTTCTTCTTCTATTCTATTAGTTCTATCTTCTCTACCTCATCCTCTAACTTCTTTCTATTAATGGTCCGGTATTTTCGATGTCTGAACAGTCGACGCTGGGTTTTGTGTCGATTTTCGGAGTCGAAAAATCCTGGGTCGTTACAGTGGTATCAGAGCTAAAGGTTAAGTGATTACCTTGGCTCTGTGGCGTGACTCAATAGAGATAAGGTTAGCAGTACCTTAGATTGAGTTTGAGTGTATATATATGAGCGCGTATTTGTAAATTAATATAAAAATTGTTTTATATCGTGTTGACTGGTCAGTCGAGAGGTTTATGAATTCTGGTCGAAACAGTAATGCAAACTGTATCGATAGGTGTTTCTAAACTCTTGAATAGAGCAATTCGACACGGTATGTTTTGGAGAAGAGGGTAAATGAAATAATCTTACCCGAAATATATTTTGATATAAAGAAAGCATATATATTGGAATTATCTAGTATATATTGAATGCGTTGGTTGAAATTATAATCAAATAGGGTGATAAGTGAAGTGATTATAGATAACCAATGAATATAATATGCAAAATCAGATGAACTGAATCTGAATTTAAACCAGAATTGAAATAAAACTCTAGAAATTTGGAAAGAAGTTGGAAATAATGTTTGGGTTCAATATATGGAATTTTAAGATCCTGGGGAAATTTTGAAATATTATCCAAGTTTCGAAAAGATATTTTTGAAGTAATTTCAAATAAAAGTATTTGAATATGAGTTTTGAAAGTGATATAGTATTGAACTCACTTTGATCGCTGGGAAATGAATTCCGATGATGAAGTCGACCATTATCTGTATTCATTTTCGAGTGCTAAGTGACGGATTACTACCAAAAGGTTTTGTTTATGAAGTGTTTTGGGAAAACACGTTGTTAGAAATTCAAATGTTTTGAATTGCTATGTTATGAATGTATATATGATTTCAAATTGATTTGAAATGAAAACCCCAGGAATTTGAATTCTGAAATTTAAAATTTACATATGAAGTAAATAAACAGAGAATTTAAATAAGTCAAATAAAATTTGAGTTAAATGGAAGCCAAGTAAGTGGAAATCGTACTGGAAAAAGGATTTGACTTGACCAAGTAGTTGAGTTGTGAATTGAGATTGGGAATGGAACTAAACTTGGTTGGGAAATTTGATTATTTGGAATTGGAATTGAACTGGAGTTTGAAAAAGAATTTTGAGTTGGGATGTAAGAGAATTATTGATTGAGAATAAACTGACTGGAGATCAGTTGGAGATGCATTTGGGTATGCTGAATGGATTACAAATGGAAACGAGAAAGTTAGATGCCAAATAAAGGGAGAAGGCACAGAGTGGCGTGTGGTAGTAGTACCGAATGAACCGTGCAGCAGAGAGACTGACGAAATTCTCTGAAAATTAAAGTGTTAGAAAATTTTCAGAATTTTGAAAATTTTTGTTACAAAGAAGGGAATTAATATTTTGATCAGTTCAGTTGGAACTGAAATTATGAAGTAAACCAAAAGAATTTTTAATATGTTTACAACAGAAATTGTAGCATTTTTCCTACCTTAGCAATTTCGAGGGCGAAATTATTTTAAGGGGGAAGGAATGTAATGTCCCGCATTTTTACCGGTCCATATTTGAATATTTAAATCAGTTTAAATATTGAATTCTTAATATAAGTAGATTTAAATATTAATTAAAATGAAGTTGAACGTATAAAAATATATATATTCAATATAATTGAGCTCATAACGACGTTGCAGTTCGTAATTTAACGTTCTGAACTTCAACTGAGTGTACAGAAACCAGTTTAAATCGGAATTCTGCAAAACAAGAAATATTGGAATCTGTTGAACTGTATCTTTCTGACAGAAGTGAAATATTGAGATTTCGTCGTATAGTTTGCAAGATATGTCAAAATCAAATATTCAGAAAGTCGCTATGAAATCGTATATCGACCATAACGGTTTATTTGAAATAACTTCTTATCGGTTTCGAATTTAGACAAGGTTCTTTTGAGGCGCAGCGATAATTTAATTTTTAGAATTTTACTATAATTTTTAATTAATTAAATATGCAACTTTTTATTTGGAATATTTTGCACCCTATATCGATATTTTGGGTTTTCAAAATATGAGTTCACCTACCGATATTATTATATTTTTGGGATCGTGGCACCTCGCTGGACGCAACTGTATTTTTATTTCTGTTCATAGCTGTCCACTGTGAACGACGCATTATGTTACGAATGCCAAAATCATTGAAAACTTAAACAAACATATACGGTGACAACTTGGAATCACAGACATATACCGACCAAATCCGCCACAACAATGTACCACACCTGTACTAAATTAATCAACCTTGCCGACAAAGAAATCTGGAAAAGAAAACCTACCTCCCTACGCTATAACACTACTCCGTGCATGCCAAGTTTTATCTATCTATTTATACAAGCTTCTGTCACTCGTTTGCTCATCTCCTGAACCAACTAGTGAAGAAAAAAAATATATAAATTAAATAAAATATCAAATACTGGTTCCATCTAAAACTCACAAGAGCCACAGAGTTGCACTCGTAGAAAGCTAATGCATGAATGGGAAGGTGTTGTCTACCTACTGGAAGCCGCTGAGTTGAGGAAAGGTTGCGAGTAAAAGAGGCGTTGGCGGTTTGCTGATGAGGAGCTGAAATGGACGTCTAGCTCTATAACATGAAGCGCATGGCGTGGAAGTGAAGTTTGTTTAGCATGGAAGTGGGTTTGCGTGTGATGTATAGTGGAGCGAGATGTGAAGGGGAGCGCTGCATGGGGGTATACTGTCGTGGCATCAGGAAATTGATGGAAGATTGGGTGGGGTAGTATGGGAAATGGCGTGTTGCATGGTGGCTGTTGAGGTTTTATTATGTAAAGAGTTGTTTATGCCTTAACAGGCGGTATTGGAGGGAAAGGATGAGGAGCACTGTATGTTGGTTTGTGGCAAGCTGATATCTTCATGGTAAGGGGTTTATAGTCCATGATGTAGCAGAAGTACCGCTTATTGACAAGGGGTGTTAGTGTGTGGCTTAGTGCGTATAAATGGATGAAGTAGGTGCCAGTTTTTACTTAGGAGAAAGAAGATGTTTGCAGATTTGATTTTTGCGAGGCCAACGGGGTGTTTCTCTGTCATCGTGGGTCAGAGAACTGGGCGTAGGAAACAATGATGAACTGACCGAGTTTGGACTTGAGCAAAACAAGTAATGGGACGAATTCAAATGGTAAGGCCCAGCGAAGTTTAAACTAAGTCTTATTTAATTTAAATATACATCTTAGCTTATAAATTAAATATTTAGCACATATTTTGTCAGTTGCACGAACAGACTGATCCGTTAGGATCATACAGATGAGGACTACGTACAGGAATTGGTGTGGAGCGTTTTGAAGTTCGTTTGAATTGTGGCAGATTAAAGCGCCTGGTATAATCAACAAACGCCAATCGTTATTTAACGGTTAACGCGCCAAGGTGAGTAAATTCACTAACTCTGATTTATTTAAAATATTTTAATTATATTTTAAATGCTATATGATGATTGTTTAGGAAAATTACAGTTAAATTGGTTGAAATAAACATATATCGTTGCATATGTACACATCATTGATTGATACTGATTTGACTAATCTCTGTGGATGCGGAAATCGGTTGGAGGAACTCAACCGGATTCCTAAATATTTAGATGTACTGGTTGTGCACTGTTTGAACCGTGTTGAATGGAAATTTAAAGTTATGTTGATTTGGTAAATAAAAGATATCAGCGACAGTCAACCATAAACCCATTTTGTTAAGAAATTGGTTGACCGTCAGACAAATCAACGAAGGCAATTATAAAAATTATATTTTTATAATTAAAGCAAGGTTTAAATTATAATAGAAATTCTATTATAAACTGGTATTAGGTTGTATTGAGATATTTTATTGAATTGGGTATCATAATACGAATAAGAAGTAAATTGCCAAAAAGACAAAGAACGTGATCGAGTTTAGATAAGAGAAGTCTAAAGAGAAATGTTTAAGGAAGATGGAGTGAAGGGTTAATGACCAATGTAAATAATTTTAAACCGAGTTTTCAAATAAGGATATGACATCATAAAATCATATTTATAATATGCCAAGATTTTTGTAACGGAAATAAATGCCAAGATTTTTGTAACAGAAATAAATGCCAAGATTTTTGTAACGGAAAAGGATATCAAGATTTTTGTAACGGAAAGAGGTGTTGAGATTAAATATAAAGTGGAATATAGTAGCGTACTACTATAGCGATAAAATAACGCTGTTGACTAGGCTTAAGCGTGACTATTGTGTCGAGATTAGTTATAAAGGGAAGTATTACAGCGTATGACCAGTTTTTGAACTATAACGATAAATTAGCGCTGTTGACCAAAATTAAGCGTGATTGTATGATGGTTAGTTATACATTGGAATGGATGTTTGTTTTTACTTCGATAGTTAAATAACCGACTATCGAAGTGTCTTGAACCCTCGTTGTCGATACGGAGAGACCGGTTGGATATATTATCCGAAAACCACCACGTATAGACATAAGCGTTGCGAATTCGATTATGCTGAAGAAAATTGAAGACGGAGTGAAATTCAAGAACTGTTATGTTGTCCAGTCCCAGGACAACTTGTATGGACGAATGTCTGACAGAGTATTCCTGACGGTCACCTAAGACGTTCTTTTCAAGGTATTACGTCTGGTGGCGGAGAAATTCGTTTCTCTTGGCTTTTATACCCGTAATATTTTGGGAAGATCAACTAGTGATTTGACGGGTTTGACGATGTGGCATTCAAAGTGTATGCTGGCCAGATGTCCTAAAAGGTAGGCGTAGCCTCAAGCTTCACCACCAGGAAATGACAAAAATCGGGCAGGCAGCATGGCTATGTGGGTCGCTCCCATTAGGGTGTATAATCACCTATCTAGAGAAATTCCTTTTGTTTCTAAATCTATCGATTCTGCCCATTCGGGAACGGTGGTTTGAGTCCAACCGTTGGTGATATACATTCGATACACTCAAGCGAAATGAGTGGTCGGTCATGTGTGGGCCGGGTTGCAAGACGTTCTTGTTAAACCCAGGTGTATTCGCCTCTAGAGATACATCATCGGAAGGTGGTCCCATACCTTGTCATAGTTGGAATCCAATCTCCAATAAGCGCCCTGCGGTTTTTGATTTTATACTATATATGTAGAGCGTGAGATGCAAGCGTTCTACTATTTGGTTATTTACTTGATTAGACATTATTATAATATCACTGGATTTTGATATCAATAATGATTTGGGTTATAGTAAGGTAAAAACCGTCCATGTTTATGTGTGGGCTGGTCTTACTATTATCCTTTTTGTTTCAAAAAGGATTTTCAAAGTTAAGCCATATGGTTGGAATTTACTCACACCAGTCCCATGACTGACCCAGAGTTTATTTTGTTGTTTTCCCTAAACTCTTGGGTGCCCAAATTTGTACGAGCAGTCAAGTGTTTCAGGCTTTACAGATACACTTGGAGGAGCTTGAAGACGAAGTTTCCACTATTGATTATTTAGAGTTATTTCCACTGCATCAAATGTTATGTTGTACTCTGATATGGTATGTATACACAAAACAGATTTGTATTTCAAAGTTATATTATATAATATATTTTATTCGTTCCGCTGTGAGATTCGTGTTTACTCTGATTCTGCTCAGTTGTGTTCTTCTTCTTCTTCTATTCTATTAGTTCTATCTTCTCTACCTCATCCTCTAACTTCTTTCTATTAATGGTCCGGTATTTTCGATGTCTGAACAGTCGACGCTGGGTTTTGTGTCGATTTTCGGAGTCGAAAAATCCTGGGTCGTTACAATATAGGATTGATTAATATGAAAGTAAATGTATTATACTAAATGCAGAAGTTTTATTAGATGATTTACTAACTTGTTATATGCAGTTAAATGTTTAATAAGATAAATATCTAGAAATGGTATCACAATTGAGTAGTATAATAACTGTAAATAAAAGTAAAGAGACTGGGAATTTTTATACAAGTTCAGAGCACTGTCCTACGTAAGTTCCTAATATACCCTTAGGCTTTTCGCTATAAACCCTCATTTCACCCGAAGGAACAGATGTCTACCACTGTTACAGGACTTCTTTCCTCCTAGACCCACCAGCTAGGGTTTTTCTACCTAGACTCTCTTACAGGACTTCACCTCCTGAATTGCCTTTAGGATTTTCTACTGCCTTTGCAGGACTTTGTTACAAGAGTATAAATCACTTTTTTATGTTCTAGTGCAACACTGATTTGTCATAAACGAAGTACAATATCCTATAATCTTCTCCTTGAGTTTGCAGATTGAGAAATGTGAGTAAGTGGAGATTGGATAGGATTTTGATCTATTTTGAATTCAAATGATGTTTGAATTATAATTACAGAATTCAAAGAGATCTAGAAACCAAGAATTAAGCACTTAGAGTGAGCAAGAATTTGAATTCAACAAAATAGATAAGAATGAGATCAAGTAAGGTAATACATATGTTGCTCTTGCATGTATATATAGTGAATAAAGAGTTACAACTACTAGTGAAGATTCGTGACCGAAATCAGAGAGTTGCATCCTTTAAGATCAAAGAAAACTCTTCAGAAAAGTCATGTCTCTTCAGAATATGACAGTTGGAACTTGGTTTATTCGACTGAATATTCATAGTCAGTCGACGGAATCTGGGAGCAAATAAAAGTTTTGAATATGACCAGATTCAGTCGACCGAATAGGTATATTTAGTCAACTGAATCTGGAACATGCACAAAACTTTCATGTGCATATATATTTAGTCGAATTAACTGGTTGAAGCAGTCGACTAAAATGTACTTTCCAGATTCACATACACATGCGTAAAAATTTTGAGAAATTTAAAAATTAAAATTTCGAGGAGAGATTTTAACATTATGATCTAACATAAGACTCAACTTAATATGATTAGCTAACACATATATAGAGTCTTTGTCGTGTTTGCATGACATCTTGTTTGAGTTGATCATTTACCTTATCATTGATCAAAATCTTGTCATTCAACAATAGCATGACATGTCAACATATTATAGCAATAAAATGACATCATAAATGTTCTATAACATGTTTCAAAACACTATAGAAAAGCAGTTGCACCAATATGGCAACAAAAGTATGTTTTCCATTGCAAGTTTACACACTATAGTATCTACCAGACTTTTTACAACATGCTAATCTATGGCGTTTATAGAATCGTTATAGAAAGTTTTTATAGAGGTTTTTAAATGCTATAAAAATACCTATTTGTTGTAGTGTAAATTTCGAAAATAATAGAATGTCAAGCCCATTGGAACATGGATTTTTTGGTTTGGGACTAGCAAGATGTTGCATGAGAAATATCAGAGCCTTAAAATTTAAACACACAATAGAAACAAGATCGAACAAAAAAATATTGAATGTGGTTACAACCTTAAAATCAATAAAAAGCCAAAGCGCCACACTAATACCGTGCATGAGAGAATGAAGGATTCTATATTATCCAATCATCTTTAACTTCAGAAGACCTGACCCTCTAAATCCATCTTGTGGGTTTTAATGAAGAACGGGATTTAAACAACGTTGTACTGAGTGAAACATCAAAGTACAATCTATAGTACTTCCTGATATAGATTGTTATCCATCCAATGGTTATGCATAGTTTCTAGTTTGTTGAAACGTCGTGGTAACACTTACGGCTATCTTCCCTTGACCTCAAGGCATAGAATTCCAATGAAGCCTAGAAAATAGACCACTGTATTACTGACTAATCAAATCCATTAGCTACATAATACTTCCAATATAATCTGACTTTTTCTCTTATCTATTAGTCAATTAATACTTTTAAGATAGGCAGACCCATCAGTTATTTAAGACCTATCAAGGCAGACTCTAATCGCTTATTATAAATAGATAGACCCATCGGTCAATTAAGGCTTATCAAGATGGTTTCCAAAAAAATATCGCAAGTTAGAAGGTTCTAACTATGGAGACCTCCAACAGCCAGTTAAGGATTCCGTGTTAACATCGCATCCAGATCCTAATAGAAGAAAAACAATAGGTACTGTGAGAGATAGTAAGTAGCCACCTAGTACCGATAAGATGGTAGGCTCCTCGCCATTTAATACCTTCTCTTGATGGGTCCCTATGTTACTATGTAGCCAATAATATATGATAATCCCCTAGCCACCTAATAGATCACTTAGAACAGACAGACCCTTGATACCATTAATGCAATGTTCTTTTAAAACCTACCCTTAGACAGAGTCTTACCCAGTCACTTACTATCTAATAAGAAATGAACCTAGATAGGAATGTCACTACACAAACCCACACGACTATTTAATTCTTCAAATTGGAAAGACGCGGGTCCAGCACTCGCTTAATAACTGGGCAAATACAACGACCACTTAATACCCAAAGGCGATCCAAAGATTACTTAATACCCCATGATAGATCTAACAACTTAGTCCCGTAATTAAGAAGCATGCCCTTTCACCATTGTATGAACTATAGCATTATAACATTCCAGATGTTGCTTAACAAAAAAAAATCTCCTCTAACTCACAGAGAAAAAGTTCTCCCAAATCCCATACTGAATTGTAATCTATAATTTAACTCTAATCTCTTTCAAATTTAAGAAGAGTGTGTGTGTGTATATATATGTAATTACCTATATTTTTTAGCATTTAAAAATATTATATTCAATTTAGAGTTTTTATAAAATTGCTAGAAATTAAAATTTAATTGATTTAGATTATATTTTGGGTTAACTTAAGTGTAGTAATATGAAAAGACCAACAAACTAGTAATGTATAATCCTTGTTGAATTGCTCGAAAGAAATCAGAATATACGATAAAGTTCAAATATTAAGTTTGATTGAAATTTAATTGATGTAAAAATCAAGTTTTAACAAGGTAGCAATGTAATTGGTAATGAGTTATATCAGACAAACTTGTTTTCTTGTTAAACAAAATGAGTGATTTAACGAAATAAAATAATAATTTGAGAAAAATAAAATAAACATTTTTATTTTAATGTAAGTATAACTAAATAAAAGGGAAAAAAAAGATTTTCCAAATAATATTTTATGGTTGTTAATTAATGGTCATAAACGTTGCACAACAGATTATAACACAAAACATATATAATATAAGATAAACTAAAGTTATATGATCAGTACATGTTTTAGTAGTTGCAGTGTGAAAAGTAATGAATTCAGATTTCATAGAAATCTATCCTGTTTCAAATTCAGTTCAGAATCGGTTTAATTTGAAGAGAAAATTATTATTTTGGAAATGTGAATATTTGTACATAATCAAAATCTAGAAATATTTCAAAATAAGACATCAAAGTTTTTTTCATAAAATTTTGAGTTTTCTATCTATGATTATTATAAATTAACAATTGTCGATACGTTTTAAGTAGCTATTCCAGGTTTGAAAACAAAATTTGGGTACATTCATCATAACATAGTTGTATGTTTATCATTTTGTTCGTCTTGTCTGCTATTCGCAATTTATATTTTCTTTTGATTTAGGGCTTTCGATTAAGTGTTTGAAGGCTTAAAAACGATGACATACGGGGTATAATTTAAATTTAATTCCGTAAATAAATATGTGTACCCTTTAAATTGTGTGAATTAGTATTACCGCTTCCTATAATTTCTAGATCGGAACTGGATCTAGATAGTGCATATTTTAGTATTTTTATTGGATCTAAAAATGTAAGTTAAGTATATGTTTTGCTTAACCAACTTTTCATTTACTTTACGTTTATAATGTCTAAAGTCTCCTAATCGCCTGCATTATTTTGTCTCCATTTCAGTTCTCGTCTCCCACCGAATCGCACACGTTTACACCTAAATCCAATCATGACCTTCCTCTTTCAGTCAGCTCATCTGTTGGCCTTGCCACCTCCATTTTAGACCTTCAACCTAATCCGTTAAAAAAAATTAAAGTGACAATTACCCATAAATCACATCTCAAAATTGGCAATGAAATTTCAAATTTGCATAAAGCCATTCCATTATTATACTAAAATTAAAAAAATGATTGACATCTTGACATATATACTTCTACTGGTTGTCCCAAAATTTTACCCTGACTAATCATACTTTTATGTAAAACAATTGTATTCATTTTTATATTTCTATTTTTTCAGTTAGTTGCTTTACACTATGATTCATATTTTTAAATGCATTTGATATTTCTAAAGAATCAATGTATCTAAAATGGCCTAAAAATCCCGAATTTCGTGGTCATGCTTTGCTTTCTATAAAGCTGATATATTACCACACCAAGATTAAAAATTTGCCATTTTTTTGGGTTATTCTTTCACACATTACTATGTTGGAAATTTCACATTTATGTTACAGAAAGATTGTTTCCATTTTCTACATTTAATTTTTCATTAATTTTACTTTTGTGTTATAAAATATATTTTTTGTATTTTTAATATTCAAAGAAGGTTGGTGCATATTTGGGATATAAGTATGACAGGAAATGTTTACCCTAACCTTTGTTCTGCAGCTTAAAGAGGATTATTAAAAAAAAAATCCATTCTCTATATTAAAAAAAGGTTTGTATTTTTAGGGAATCACTATGATAGGAAATGTATAGCCTAACCTTCATTATGTAGCTTGAAAAGGATTCATGGTACTTACTCATGTAGGTGATCTCTTCATACAGCATATGATAAATGTATAAAGATGTGTATATACTAAGTTTAATTTGTTTTGTTAGTACTGTAAACATTCTATTAAATTTACTATGATCATCAAATCCAGATGTCAAAACACACAATATCAATTTCATGAGGTGTGTTCTATATTTTTTGCCTTTTGTGCTGCCTTATTAAAAACAAAATATATACCTTCCTTATTTTAAATTCTACGCTTGATGTTTAGCATAACATTTTTATTACGTAGATTTTCTGATAGTGGGAGGAAATCCTTCTCAAACGCAGTAATTTTCCTACAAGTTAGATTGTGACTTATTAATATAAACAATCTTAAATTCACTTTCCACGTTTCCAATTAGCATTATACTGCCAAAAGATTTTGCAAATAGATCCGGCCATGTTTTCTTATATGGAAATCTAATTGTATTTTATTTGTTACACTGTTATTCTTGAGTAATAAACTATATAAGATATTGCTTACATCGATCAAAACACACTATGAAATGAAACAACCTTTTCATGATGGTAGTATTTTTTATTTATTAATAGCCTTGAATGTCTGCATTTTATTGAATTCGTGTAAGCATGTTTCATTCCATAGATATTTCAACATCGCCTATAAATGTCTGATGGGAAAGGCATGTGTATGCATTACTGGAAAAAAGGTAACTTAATTAAATTACTTTTCTAAATGTCCAAAAATGTGCATCGTATCCTCTATAAAAGTTTCTTCTTCACATTGACTATGTGTTTATTCATCTCTTCATGATCTAATTTGTTTCACTATCTTTGCCCAATTTCTTTACTATGTTGGTTGTCAGCGCCTTCTCTTTGTCTCCCATTGCTACCCTAACCCAGATCAACAAAAACTGTGAATATCAAATTATGTATCAAATTAGCAGTCTAAAATGTCATTCTCACATATCTTTATTCTCTAAGGATACTCGAAACTCTCAGATGATGTTTGCAGTGTAAGAGTTGGGGAAAGAAAGTAGAAGATGTGAGTTGGTTGCATATGAAATAATTAAATTTGGTTAAAAAAGTATACTTTTAACGTCATTATGCTTTGAAGTTTTATCCTACGATGTCTGCAATTATCTAGCCGATTTTTTGTATAGAAAATGTAATAGAGTCTTGCTCTTTGTTAGTTGTCTTGAATCAGCGATGATAATTTGGTTGGACATATGTTATATTAGAAAGAAATTCATCTACTATTAGTGTTATAATATTTAAACTGCCATATATCATCGTCTTTCATTTATTTATGTTTATATTAGATGGCAGTGAAGGTAGTAAAGGAGTTGTAACTCATAGCAGGTGGTGCTATTTCTTTTTTTTTCTTTATCAAATTAATAAATAAAATAAAGCAAAAATAAATGGTGGATGATGTATTTGTTCAATTCAGTGCAAACCATGCCCCAGTTGTTTCTTTAGCAGAAATACTACATGGAGTTCTTGCTTATATAGTTATACCAAGTAATGCACCAAAATGTAAAGTCAAGAACGTGAAGCGATATGGTGGGTAGGTTATTTGGTCTGAACCAATCTTGAATCCAGTGAGAAAAGTTGAGAACGTGAAGCGATATGGTGGCCAAGTTATTTGGTCTGAACCAACCCTTGAATCCAGAGAGAAAACCACAAGCAGAGCACAAAAGGAAACAAGTGCTACAATCATTCGTCCATTCAATGACAAACATATAATAAGGTATGTGGTTGTAGTATATAAGTAATGTTATTGGCTTCACTAAGATTTAATTGACCATAAACAAGACGGTATGTGTTACAGACTTTATGTAGGATTCTTATATAGAAGTGATTTGCTCGATTTACTTGATTTGGTATGAAAAAAATAATGATACAAGTATAAATATAATGTAAACATTTATTAAGTATACAACTTTTGAATTGTTGTCTTTTATGTTGTAAATATTTCTGGCTTATTTTTTCCTGGATAGGTAATTTTCTACAATTTATTTTTCCCCGTTACCCAATATGCGCCCACAATCACATCTTCCCTCTAAATGACATTATTATTTTTAGCTCTGTCATGTTTGATACTTAATGATATGATTTTCTCCATATATAAATTAGTTGATTATGTTGCTATATTAAATGATAAAGTTGTAGAATTAAACATAAAGCATGGTTGCATCCTTTCATTTTTTTTAGTTTACCACACTGTATTTTAAAGTGAAGTGTGCAAACTCCCGTTAGCCATAATATCATACCAACATCTTTGTATAATATGATGAAACACTGGTCAATCCTCTAATATATGAGACACTTTCTCCATGATTTAGTCCTCAGACACTTGATATTAAAGAATAAAAAAGTTAGCATGTTGTATATCTCAAGATGTTTTGACAATTTATTTATTCTTATCAGTGCATTTTTTTTCAATTTCAACTGATGTAGTTTGTACTATTTAAAGCATAGTTATTGTTGTAATATATATAAATGTTGCAATATATATAAGAGTGAATATGATTTTATTAGTTTTCTGTTTAGTCCCACATCATGGGAATAAGTTAAACATGAGCTCCAAAACCTATATATAAAGGAGCCAGTGTAATAGAAATAAATATACATATGAATGAATAGAAATGTCCTTTCTCCCTTGTTTCTACTGTTCTGTGTTCGTTTTATAACACGTTATCAGCACGAAGCTCTAGATATAGATCAGATCTAAGGTTTGTGTTAATTTGGAAGATCAAGCTGAATTTTTTTCTTCTTCATTAGAAATTCAGGTATGCTTCCTTTGATATTGTGATGAAAATAAGCATAATATTTTTATGAATATGACTAACAATTCATATGGACAAAGCTACACATATATCTTCAATTTGCAATGCGTAGCATGTTTGTTCATTAGTTCAGTTGGTAGTACATTAGATGTAGGCTTCATACTCCACAAATCTATAAATTGTTAATATAATCTTTGTTGATAGTTTGATTTTTCTTTCGCTTATTACTGAGAGTGAAAGCTATGAACTATTGTAGCCATGAAACCATGGTTGGTCTTGTTGAGAAAACGTTTAGTTTGTGATAACATCTATCTTTCGTAAATATTTTCCATAAATATGCATTTGACTAATTATACTCGCTCAGCTTGTAAGTCATCCCATTTTAGATTCTTTTTATATAATACTTTGGTTATTTCATATATTTAAATTTAATCCGACTGTTCTGAAGTTTGCATGTGATTTGAGATTTTACATCAGGTTTTTAATGGTATGGCATGAAACAATTAGTGTTGCTCTACCTATTGTTTTAGATTTAAGCAGATTACCTCATTATTGATTACATTCCAAACATGTCATTCATGTTGTACTCAGCTAGTTGGTCATTCATGTTTTTATTCATTTATTTAGTCATTCAAAGAAACAATTTGATGAATTATAAAAGGATCTAGTGATGGCGAAACTTTTGCAAAGCCGTTTGGAAAATTTGTTGATTTGGTTAATTTTTTTGATTTGTTCAAAACTTTATATATAGGTAATGCATAGTTTAAGGCCACAAAAGACATTGTCAAGATATTTGGTCAAATTAAATTATAAAGCTTGCATAATAAGCCACTTTGTAACAATCCGGAAAATCAGAACCAATTTAGTTTTTTTTTTATTTTAACTATTTTAATGATTTTTGAATATTTAAAATGATTTATTTTAAATATTAACGACTAGAAATTTATTTTGTGAATAGAATTAGAACAAATAAATTTATTTTAATTATAAAACAAGCCTAAAATGGCGCGGTAGTTTGAAAATTCGATTTCAAATTTCAAATTAATGTACATGATTCAAAATAAATTGGATTTTAGTAAAACCAGAAATATTTGATCTGTTTGAAAATATCTTTCCAACGAATGTGAAAAATCCAAATTTCATAATGGGAGTAAAAAGTTATGTCCAGTTGAAAATTTAGAATAGTCACTATGGAATTTATATATATATATATATAGCCCTTAAAAATAGCCATTTTGCAAAAGACCCCCGCTTTCGACGAGATCACTTATGCTGGATCCGGAATGTCAAATTATTGTTAGGTTTCAATTTTTCATAATTTTTGGAATTATTATGTGAGCGCAGTAAATTTAAACGTGTTTGGGAATTTAAATTTGAATTTAATCTACTGGAAAATGACCGTCTTTCAAACGATCTCCAAATTCGATGAAATTAGTTTTTTCAGGACAGTATCATCAAAACATAGCTAGATTTATTTTTTTGGAATTTTTGGAGTTAGTATGTGGCCTCGATAATTTAAAATGTATGCTCAAATTAAAAATATATTGATTTATATTTTAATTTAAATAAAAACTAATCGAAACGGTCGAAGTGGCTTGTCGGACATATTCCATTGTGTCTGTAATGAGGGTATTTGGCTAGGGGCGACAATCGTTGAGCTCGATTTGGAGTTCGTATTAACAAACTGTTATTTTTGAAAATAAAAGAATTTAAAATAATACATGTATATGCTTATTTCTGTAACCTTAACCCTCATTTACGTATTTCCGCCGCCAGCTGAAAACGAAGGTGATAAAAGATTCAAACTTTCTCTCCAAAAATTTGTTCGAACCATGCAATGATTTCGAAAACTCCACTAACCAAAATCAAAGAGGATAACGCGAGCTTCAGGTCCATCCCCTTCTGGTCATCTATAGTCGAGTGGTTAGGGAGGAATCTGGGCTCAAAGCCGCCGATTTCGAGCTCGATTTTCGAGCTCTAGGGTCCACTGAAGTGGACGCCATCGCAGGCGCGGGGAGAAGATGCGAAGGCGCGTCGACGGGTGGTGGGGGATCAACCTCTGGTGGCTCCAGCTGATGGCGGCGACGAGTTTGGGTGATGAAGCTTTTGAACGACGGTTTTCAGAAGGTATAAACGAGGGTGAGGGTGATTAATTAGTTAAATTATATAATTATTGTTCTAATTAATTATCAAACGTATTAAAATCCGTAACTTCTTCATATGAGGTCCAAATCATGCAAAACTAGATCTGTTGCGATCGTGGGGACGAGAGCTTCACAACAAAACAAACCGGGTCCAATTTGGAGCTAGTTACAATTTCGGGCAGATTTAAATCCAAACCGTTCAGAAATAAAACTGGCGGAGTGGAAATCAAAAGTGAGAACTTCTCACTCTAATTTTATTTTCCAGTAAAATATATACTAGTATGTAGACGGTGCTTAGCAGCACATGACACCATTGGTTGTACAAAACATGATTGTTTGTTTGGATTGAATGGACTGTATTGTGTTTATTGATTGTATGGAATAAAATATTTGAAAAATAAAAATATCATTTTTATTGTATATATGAACTGTATAAAATATTCATGTGTTGAATAAAATATTTGAAAACTTAAAATATCATTTTTATTGTATATATAAACTGTATAAAATATTCTAGTGTTGAATAAAATATTTGAACAACAAAAATATCATCTTTATTGTATATATGAACTGTATAAAATATTCATGTGTTGAATAAAATATTTGAACAATAAAAATATCATTTTTATGGTATATATGAACTGTATAAAATATTCATGTGTTGAATAAAATATTTAAACAATAAAAATGTCATTTTTATTGTATATATGAACTGTATAAAATAGTCATGTGTTGAAATTAATATTCATAAAAAAATCAGATGATTTGTTTATGTACTCCCATTTGTTTGATACTGATTGGGACGATAAATTTTACACATCACCCAACTGCACAATCAACATTCGGTATTTGCTGATTGAAACCTCCAACGGGTATTGGGATGATATTTGACATACACTAATCCCAATTGTTTAGTTGTACGTCAATCGATTGGTTGACAGGCTGTTGTAAGTGTTAATTATTTATATTTAATGCATATGCAATTGTGTAATGCACTTTGGATGATAGTTGACTATGTTTGATTATTGTTGTGTACATGTGTGTATGAAATCCATATAAATAAAATTATATGGTAATTGACTGTGTCTGATTCCAATTCGGAAAGAACGAATATTTTAAATTAACGAATATTTTAAAATGACGAATAATGAATATTTTAATATAACCAATATTTTAAAATAATATTCAGTAATGGATCAAAATATGATTTTGATGTCCGATTTGGGATGGACACGAAAATATTGAAATATATGAAGCCATGTTGATTAGATTAACGCCATTTCGACGTGAACGAAATTTATATCGATTTTATACATTTTTATAATGAATATTGAAAAGGAAATGATTTCAAAATCTGATATTTTGAAAATATTATCATTTATATACTATAATGATAAGGAAAATTCAATTTTTATTTAAAATTGAAAAATGAAGTTAGAATCATTTTAAAACGAATTTATAAAATACGTTTTAAATGGAAATCGACGAAATGTATAATATATATATATATATATAATGGCCTGAATAAAACGCGTCGCGCTGCGGCCGTTCGCGAATTTCGACCATTGACTTCGAATTGACATTACGGGAGATCTGTCCGTCGGATTCCCCTAAAACCGGAACCGTCGGGTTCATATCGAAAAGAGCTTTCTAACGAATATAAGAGATTTGAAATCTAACAGTTGGATTTGGCATTATATCCAAATCAAATTTGGAAAAGTCGCTATAAGTGCAGTTCGATGACCGCTTATGGAAATCGACTAATAGGGCCTTGATAAAATTATTAAAAATATTAATAATTTGTGTAGAATCATAATAAATGATTTGGAAGAATTGGGATGAAAAATTCCATATTTGAAAAGATAAAAAATATTTTTATCGAAATGAACTAGTAATTAACTAGAATTATAATCCAATTATTTTTAAGTAAATAAATTGGATTGAGAATGGGTTTTAATATAACCAGAATGTCCAATATATGAATTGGAGTGGATTTGAATGAAAATCGTCTTCGAAATATTTTGATATTGGATTTATACAGATATTGTTATGGAAATTTGAAAGATATATTTATATCGTTATTTCCAATACGATATTTGTTGGTTTCAGAATTGGATATTGAATATAAGCCGATATATTTTCTATTCATAGCCTTGTATTTAATATCAAATGGTATTTCGGTTTTGTCGTGAACGGTGTCTTAAGTAACACTGTTCTTAAACCCAAATAAGGAAAGAATGAATATTTTTATTAAGATTTAGTGAAATTTTCCAACTAATTAATATTTAATTGGAATTGAATAAAAGAATTGGATTTTGGGTTTGTCGTGAACGGTGTCTTCAGTAGCACTGTTCTTAAACCCCGTTTGAAAGGAATAAATCTTTTAATTAAGATTATTAGAGTTTCCAGTTATATTTGGTAATTAGAATAAAATGGAATGTGAATCGGGTTTATCGTGAACTTTGTTTTTAATGACATTCATTCTTTAACCCGATTTACAGTGAAATGTGATTTGGAATTTATAAATCTTTTATTAAGATTTAAAGGAAATTTTCCAATGTAAAGTTTTCCAATTTAATACAATAAATTGGAATGGAATTCGATTGGATAATACTCGAAGTGAGCTTCTATGGAGGAAGACTGTTAATATGTATATAATTTGAAGGGCTTTGTCGTTATTCTATTTATATTATTAGTCGGACATGGAAATTGATATCGATTATATATTGATCTGTTTTCCGTGAAGATTCCATAAATAATGGAATGTGATTTTAGAGTTTATCATGAACTGTGTTTGATATAACATTAGTTCTTTAACCGAGTTAAAGATAAGATTAATTTTTTAACTTTGAATAATCATTAAGTAGTGATTTTTGGAGATTAAACTAGCTAAATTAAAAAAAAAACTGGCTCAGATTTTTCGGGTTGTTACAAAAAGATTTTAAGTGTGGGAGATTGTAACAACCCGGAAAATCAGAACCAATTTAAAACTTTTATTTTGGCTATTTTAATGAATTTTGAATATTTAAAGTGATTTATTTTAAATAATAATGACTAGAAATTTATTTTGAACAGAATTAGAATGAATAAATTTATTTTAATTATAAAACAAACCTAAAATGGAGCGGTAGTTTGAAAATTCGATTTCAAATTTCAAATGAATGTACATGATTCAAAATAAATTGGATTTCAGTAAAAATCAGAAATATTTGAATCTATTTGAAAATATCTTTCCAATGAATGTGAAAAATCCAAATTTCATAACGGGAATAAAAAGTTATGTCCAGTTAAAAATTCGGAATAGTCGCTATGAAATATATATATATATATATAGCCCTAAAAAATAGCCATTTTGCAAATGACCTCCTTTTTCAACGAGACCACTTTTGTTGGATCCGGAATGTCAAATTATTGCTATATTTCAATTTTCATAATTTTTGGAATAAATATGTGAGCGCAGTAAATTTAAATGTATTTGGTAATTTAAATGTGAATTTAATCGACTGGAAAAAGACCGTTTTTTAAACGGTCTCCAAATTCGACAAAATTAGTTTTGTTAGGACCGTATCATCAAAACATAGCTAGATTTATTTTTCTGGAATTTTTGGAGTCAGCATGTGGTCTCGCTAAATTAAAATGTACGTTCAAATTAAAAATATATTGATTTATATTTTAATTTAAATAACAAATAATGGATACAGTCGAACTGGCTTACCAGACATATCTCATTATGTCCGGAATGGGGGTATTTGGCTAGGGACGACAGTCGTTGGGTTCGATTTGGAGCTCATATTAACAAACTGGTATTTTTGAAAATAAATGAATTTAAAATTATATATATATACGTTATTTCCGTAACCCTATCCCTTATTACGTATTTCTGCCGCCAGCTGAAAAAGAATGATGATAAAAGCTTGAAACCATCTCTCCAAAAATTCGTTCGATCCATGCAATGATTTCGAAAACTCCACTAAACAAAATCAAAGAGGATAACGCGAGCTTCAGGTACATCCCACTCCGGTCATCTATCGTCGAGTGTTGGGGAGGAATCAGGGCTCAAAGCCACCGAGTTTGAGCTCGATTTTCGAGCTCTAGGGTCCACCGAAGTGGGCGCCACTGCAGGCGCGGGGAGCAGGCGCGAAGGCGCGTCGACGGGTGGCGAGGGATCAACACTGGTGGCTCTAGCTGACGGCGACAACGAGTTTGGGGTGAATGACGGGTTTCAGAAGGTATAAACAAGGGTGAGGGTGATTAATTAGTTAAATTATATAATTAATTATTCTAATTAATTATCAAATGTATTAAAATCCGTAACTTCTTCATACGAGGTCCAAATCAAGCAAAATTGAATCCGTTGTGATCGTGGGGACGGGAGCTTCACAAAAAAACTAACCGGGTCCAATTTGAAGCTAGTTACAATTTCGGGCAAATTTAAATTCAAACCGTTCAGAAATTCAGAAATTAAACTGGCGGAATGAAAGCGAAAGTGAGAACTGCTCACTTTAATTTGATTTTCCAGTAAAATATATACTAGGATGCAGACGGTGCTTAGCAGCACCCGACACCATTGATTGTACATAACATGATTGTTTCTTTGGATTGAATGGACTGTATTGTGCTTATTGATTGTATGCAATAAAATATTAGAACAATAAAAATATCATTTTTATTGTATATATGAACTGTATAAAATATTCATGTGTTGAATAAAATATTTGAACAATAAAAATATCATTTTTATTGTATATATGAACTGTATAAAATATTCATGTGTTGAATAAAATATTTGAACAATAAAAATATCATTTTTATTGTATATATGAACTGTATAAAATAGTCATATGTTGAAATAAATATTCATAAACAAATCGGATGATTTGTTTATGTACACCCATTTATTTGATACTGATTGGGACGATAAATTTTACACATCGATCAACTGCACAAACAACATTTGGTATTTGTTGATTGAAACCCCACACGGGTATTGGGATGATATTTGACATACACTAATCCCAATTGTTTAGTTGTATGTCAATCGATTGGTTGACAGGCTGTTGTAAGCGTTAATTATTTATATTTAATTCTTATGCAGTTGTGTAATGCACTCTGGATGATGGTTGATTATGCTTAATTATTGTTGTGTACATGTTTGTATGAAATCCATATAAATAAAATTATATGTTAGTTGACTATGTCTGATTCCAATTCGGAGAGAACGAATATTTTAAATTAATGAATATTTTAAAATGACGAATAATGAATATTTTAAAATAACTAATATTTTAAAATAATATTCAGTAATGGATCAAAATATGATTTTGATGTCCGATTTGGGATGGATACGAAAATATTCAAATATATGAAGCCGTGTTAATTTAATTAACGCCATTTTGACTTGAACGATATTTATATCGATATTATTCATTTTTATAATGAATATCGAAAAGGAAATCATTCCAAATTTTAAGTTTTGAAAATATTATCATTTATATACTATAATGATAAGGAAAATTCAATTTTGACTTAAAATTGAAAAATGAAGTTAGAATCATTTTAAAACAAATTTATAAAATACGTTTTAAATGGAAATCAACGAAATATATATATTATATATATTTAATAGCCTGAATAGAACGCACCACGCCACGGCCGTTCATGAATTTTGACCATTGACTTTGAATTGATATTACGGGAGATCCGACCGTCGTATTCTCCTAAAACCGAAACCATTGGGTTAGAATCGAAAAAGGCCTTCTAAGGAATATAAGAGATTTGAAATCTAACGGTTGGATTTGGAATTATGTCCAAATCAAATTTGGAAAAGGTCGCTATAAATGCAGTTCGATGACCATTTATGGATATCGACTGAAAGGGCCTTGATAAAATTATTAAAAATATTAATAATTTGTGTAAAATCATAATAAATTATTTGGAAGGAATTGGGATGAAAAATTCCATATTTGAAAAGATAAAAATATATTTTTTATCGAAATGAACCAGTTATTAACTAGAATTATAATCCAATTATTTTTAAATAAATAAATTGGATTGAGAATGGGTTTTAATATAACCAGAATGTCCAATATATGAATTGGAGTGGATTTGAATGGAATTCATATTTGGAATATTTCGATGTTGGATTTCATGATTATACAGATATTGTTATGGAAATTTGAAAGATATACTTATATCGTTATTTCCAATACGATATTTGTTGGTTTCAGAATTGGATATTGAATATAAGCCGATATATTTTCTATTCAAAGCCTTGTATTTAATATCAAATGGAATTTTGTGTTTGTCGTGAACGGTGTCTTAAATAACACTGTTCTTTAACCCAGTCAAGGAAAGAATAAATCTTTTTATTAAGATTTAGTGAAATTTTCCAACTAATTAATATTTAATTGGAATTGAATAAAAGAATTGGATTTTGGATTTGTCGTGAACAGTGTCTTCAGTAACACTGTTCTTAAACCCCGTTTGAAAAGAATAAATCTTTTAATTAAGATTATTAGAGTTTCCATTTATATTTGGTAATTGGAATAAAATGGAATGTGAATCGGGTATATCGTGAAGTGTGTTTTTAATGTCATTCTTTCTTTAACCTGATTTACAGTGAAATGTGATTTGGAATTTATAAATCTTTTATTAAGATTTAAAGAAAATTTTCCAAGGTAAAGTTTTCCAATTTAATACAATAAATTGGAATGGAACGTAATTGGATTGGATAATAATCGAAGTGAGCTTCTGTGGAGGAAGACTTTTAATATGTATGGAATTTAAAGGGTTTTGTCATTATTTCATTTATATTATTAGTCTGACATGAAAATTGATATCGATTATATATTGATTTGTTTTCCATGAAGAGTCCATAAATAATGGAATGTGATTTTAGGGTTTATCGTGAACTGTGTTTTAAATAACATTAGTTCTTTAATCCAGTTAAAGATAAGATTAATTTCTTAACTTTGAATAATCATTAAGTAGTGATTTTTGGAGATTTAAATTGAATTAGAGTTTTAATGAATCTTTAATTAGATTGGAATGTGAATGGGAAAATTAAATTTATCGAATTCATGAAATGATCGGGAATGGAGTACCACCAGTTTTACTCCAAGCGATAGTTAAATCTTAATTAGATTTGAACGTGAAATGGTAATTAATTTTATCGATAACACCGTGGTGTTAAATATGGAGTATTACTAGTTTTGCTCCATGGGATGAATAGGTTAGGACTGGGAAATATAATAAATGATTACTTTGGTAAGATTCGCTAATCCCGACTAGTTTGGATAAACCTTAACTTGGTTTGAATTGATATCTAAAGGAAGATTAAAGAATATATTTAAAAGAATTTATCTTTGATAAAATTAATGGGAACCTTTCCCTAAAGATATAAATATTTGAATAAAAGAATATTCTAAATTGGAATGAGGCGTATGTTGTGTTTTTATAGCACTTGTTTATAAGATACGCGAGTTATTCAGAAAGACCGGGTTTATCCCATTCTGAATAACCGAATCGATGATAAGTCGACAATGAAGACGGTGGTTGAAGACCGGAGGTCTTCACATCGTTTGGATGATTACTGATGTATTGATTGGGGATGTACTCCTAAGACAAGGTAATAAGTGGTGATCATCCAGACGTACTTGGAGATCGACCGGATATACGAGGACCTCTTTCCTGTATTGGACATATGGGACGAGGAATAAGGTGCCTCCGGTTTCATTCAGACCCAAAACGAACTTGTAAATGGATGTGTGTATGCCATCGGATTTCATTCTGTGTGATTGATAGACATCAGTTGCATAGTGTGAATTGCCTGTAAGGCATGCTGAGATGCAAATGATCAAGGCTTTTGTTGAAAAGCAGAGTCTTGTGGTTGATGATCAAAGCATGGCTTTAATATAGCATAGCTTTGTGTATGGCATTTATTCACGAGCCTCACACCCCGGTGCGAACTAGAAATAGGAGAGGACTTCAAAGAGGGCATGCGTTTCCTTTTAGCTAGGAGTGGTGTCACGATATGGAGCCTAGACATTTTTACTTATGTGGATGATGGATAGTGAGGCACCTCAGATATATCGGTCACTACGGGGCCGGTGGATGGTTTGGTCGATATACTGACCAGTTTTACGCCCCATAGTGCTTGGAAACGTATTGTTCTAACATTTTAATCCACTCCATGTGGACTGGCCTTGACGATCCAAGGGTCGATGCGTTCTGATCCTGAGACATAGGCTAGATTGTCTCGAAGCGGTAAGGATGATCCCTTGCCTTGGTTCACAGACGAAAATCCAACTTCCAATACGACATTTCAGTTTTGATTGTAGAACCTAGTATTGGCGACATGATATATGGTATCCATGCCGGCTATGATTGATACATTTATATTTGAAGTTGTTTTATATACTATGCACTTATAATAGTATCAAATGATTTGTTTTAAACGTACCAAGCATGTTTGGCTATTATAAGGGAAAACCCTATCCTCCAGTTTGCATTGCATTGTGTGATGGGACCTGGGTCTTATAATAGTTTCATTTTTCCAAAAAAAAAAACATTGCGTTGTTTGTTTTATGCATTGGTATTCTTGGAAGGAAACTCGTTCCATGTTATACATCATTGTCCCTTGATTTACTTTATATTTCAAAGTAAAGGTTTAATAACTGTTTTAGTTCTCACACCAGCACGAAAAAAGGCTAGCTTAAACTTTTCGCAAAAAACATCTTAAATCCGAGCTAATTTTAATTAATTACTTATTTTCTAAAATTAACGCAAGTCGCCCTAACCTAATTAGTAGGGGGATGCTATTGAATCGAGCCTACACAAGCGAGTGGAGTATACGTAACAAACGATCCGAGCCGAGACTAAGTTGACCCTAAGCCATGAAGCTCTTACGCAGCTAGCCAAGTAGCTCGAAACCTGCGAGTGTAGTAAGACGTAGCTAGGAAAAACTAACCAAGAGTACGCTCCACGCTGATATGAAATATCGAGCTAGGGTTCTACAGATAATTGACCTAGAGTTTATTGTTTTAACCTAAACTCTGGGTGCCCCTATTTTCCACACGGGCAGCTAGTAGTTTTGGTTTTGCAGATATTATATTCACAGGATCTTGGTTTACAGCTAGAGCTATATTCGGAACACTCTATATCCGTGTATTTCTCTCAGATGTTTTTTGTATTATTTTCCGCTGCATAATGATTTGTAAATATCTGACATTCATCAAATGTATATTATTTATTCATATTCTGTATATTCTTGTACTCTGATGTAAATTGTTGTAATAAGCAATGAAATGTTCTTCTGTTTGTGTTCTGATTTGTTGTGTTCTCAACTCAATCCGGGCTTTCCCGTAAGGGCGAGTTTGGGTCGTTTCACACTTACTTACATCACATCTGGTTATGTGAATTGATATTAAATGTTGTTATATGATAACCTCATATTACGAGGTTCCTATATGAACATAATTTGCTATGCTCAAATGATCCCATATTAAATTAGACAACTAAAACTTGCAGCTTTAAACATTATTTTTTTTCCGTTTTGTAAGGACACTTACATCCATACATTGTCTGGATCACTTTCGTAGACTTGCAAATCCATATCTTATTTCTATAAAGAAAAAAATGGTCAAAAAGTTGGAGAAGTACTTAAGTCATAGATTATTTTCAGTGGTTTGTAAACTAGCCGTTATGTAGTAAGTTGTCTAGTAGAATATTTAAGTAAGTCAGGCAGCAGTCTATAAACTAGCTATTATGCAATCAGTTCTTGATAGTATTTGCGTAATAAATATCAATATCTCAGTTTGGTTGATAATTGTTTAATATTTCCCAATACGATATAGTTTTAATATTTTCAAATAGTGCATATTGGTACTTATCATTATGCACAGATATTGACATTAATTACTTAGATTGCAATGATTATTTTGAGTATGGTGTACCACGTGACTTCTGTATGATCTGCATAGTATATATGGTTGATAACATGCTCAGTTTAATTTAACATAAAATTTACAGATGAGTTATGCTGAGCTTATATGGACCTAGCATAACCATGTATGCTCATTTATATAAAACTTGAGTTATGGTCATTTTATATAACTCAGTATATGTCAAATGAGCTTATGCTCAATTTTATGTAAAATGCTCCCATATTTGGATTAATGGATAACAAATCATGAAATATTTTTAAGTAATGAACTGCTTACTGAAGCTGAAAATGATTCTATTAGAGCATCTATTTTATTCACATATACTTGGCTTACATCAAATTTTAAGTTGGCTTTAGCAGATTGACAATTTAATTATATTATATTGTTGTTTTGTTGTTGTTGTTGTTATTTTGAAAATATTGTAATGATCTGGAATCTTGGAATAGTTGAATGATTAGTTTATAAGTTAACTAAAGTTGTAATAAATTGTTTAGATTACAAAATATAGTTAAGAAGTATACAATCTTATATATGCCTTTGGTTACATTTGGTTGAGTATTGTATATAGTTTTTAATAGCATTTAAAGGGTAAATGCTACCAAAAAAACACCTCCTTTCTCTTTATTACAAGTGTTAAGACACTAGTAATTCTGCGTGCAACATTACAAGCATGAATTACACATGTCCTACGAGGTGTCATTACCTTATTAACTTATTTCAAGTATTAATACACCCTTTTCCTTACCTTAATCATTCATTCTCATCTTCTCTTCCATTTCTTCTTCTCCACCCTAAAATCCATGGTTTCCATGGTGAAAATCCTCCTCTTCCTCCATTTATAAAATATATAAATTACTGCAAAGTCGGTAGCGTCAAACAGTCAGTCCGGGATAACTATAGTGGGTCTAGCAGCCTAGCAAAGAAGATAGCATAGTGGAACCCCAAGGCGAGAATTTGACATTTATATTTGTTCACTTTTTATGTTGTGTGAATGATTTTTGATAGTATAGATGACTAGTTATTATTGCAATGTAAGCGTTTAGTGACAAACGCTTATATGGACACATGTATACAATGTTATACATACATACATACACCCATATATGATCGTTTGATGGATGAATGGATGCTTCGTGGTTGCTATTAGTGATAATATGTGCATTATACTTGTTACACACACATGTGTGGATTATACGGATATTAGACAAGTCTCGGACCAAGTTTGTGTTATAAATGAATATTTTGTTCATTTAATTTGAAAGTTGGAATGTTGTTGAAAATGGTTTTAAGTAGTTAGTATAAGTACAAATGATTTTCTAAATCATTTTAAAGCAATATAGTAAAGTTTTTATGTGAATGTATATTGTAATTAAAATAGAGTTTGTCAAAATAAATACCGGCACGTTCTAGGATGACAGAGAGGATAGTGTCTAAGCTTGAGTTTGAAAAATATAGTTTCCTGCTCTCCCTGGCTATCCCTAACTGATCCGACATACATGATGGTTAATTCAAAATTTAATTTGAAGCTATTTGAATTTATAGTAGAATTTAGCGTACTTTTGTTAAAACTTTAAATTCTTATAACTTTTGCAACTTAAATCAGATTCCCATGAAATGGAAAATGTTTGATTCTCATCAACAAGAGCTTTCAAATGAGTGAAAGCAGATTTTAATTTCGACTTATAAATTTCAAGTTATATTTAAATTAATATTTAAAAATGTTGTTGCAAGTGTTATCCATTGACTATAATGATAAATGGTTATTTAAAAATATGGAAAATTTATGTAAAATCGTAATCAATTAGTTAAAGTGACTTATGTTGAAATCATGAAGTTTTGGTAATATAAAGGTTATTTCCCATAAACTAGCGATCATCGGTATTTTGAAACACTTTTTGTAACACTTTTGTAACATTGTTTATTCAATGATAATGGTATTTAACTTTATAAATCTTTCCCTAGCCTTAGTAATTAATTGCTAACATGTAATGAAAGGCTTTAAGTGATAATTTGAGTTTCCAAACATAGAATACGGGTTGAAACTTGATTTGGTCTTGTATATCCACATGGTTTTAAAGTTGCGCTTATTATTTGGAAAGACCGAGATTGGATTTATCTCTAAAAACCATTCCAAGTAATAATATGACGTTGTGGGTAAGTTGAAGGCATTGAAGACGATATTGAAGACCCGGACCCTTCATATCGTAAGGATGACTTGTTGAATGTCTCGAAAGGGTAGCTCCCATTTGCAAATGGATTTTATATCAACTAAGTGGCAAGAAGCCCGAACGTATGTGAAGGAATTCCGGATTGAGGTTTTGTTCAGACCCATAATGGACTTGTATGGATAGTGTGTTTGACATTGTAACTGATTGCGTAGCACTGATCTTTATTAAATATATTTCTGCTTGGTGGCGGAGAATTTATTCTCGTGCTTAACACCCTTCTCTAAGACGTATGAGCTTAGAGGTTATATATTGATAGAAATCAATGATGCGTTGTGAATGGACAATGTGGCATACTAAAGTTATGGGATGAGCTATGGATGATCAAAGCATGGCTTATTTAAGTGTAGCTTTGTGTATATCGTGACCTTGGCAAGCCTCACACCCTAGTAAATGGCCAAAACAAGAAGAAATGCAGCAGGGTTATGGATGTGCTATCTCCTTCTAGATAAAATGTGTACTATGGTATGGAGCCAAAGTATTAACCTATGTGGAAAACAACTACTTTGTGGTTGTTGTTGGCGAGCGCTCGGAAAGGTCGGTAATGACCGGGAGATGACATACTCACGTGTACTCTAAGTTCCCTAGTTACAGAGGTAACTCGGCCTTGTGTTGGCATGACGAGCATCACTGTTGATCCTCGGGCATCCCTTTAGAGGTGTTCAAAATTCGGTTAGGTAAGGAAGTTCCTTTTCCTGGTCATTGTTGGAAACCCAATGTCCACTACGAGCCAATTACATTTTAGTCGTATAATATTATGTCAGTATAGTATATGGTACCTATGCTGGCTAAGATTGATACATTTACTTTCGAAAATTGTTTTTCACACTACGCACTAGTAATAATATCAAAATGGTTTCCGCGTATTAAAGCATTTTTTTACTATCATAAGGAGAAACCTCGCTCATGTGTGCGTTTGCATTGTGTGTGTGTGTGTACCGTGAGACCTTATGTTAGTTTCATTTTCAAAAAGTCATTGCGAATTTTCTATGCACAAACAAATATGATGAGTTCTTACACCAGTCCTTCTTTGGCATGAGGTTGCGTGATAGGGGGTTCTCGCTCTTGGTTTGGTGGCGAGCGGGAGACTCTTACCTCTACACATCCCAAGATAGGTTGGTTAGGCAGGAGGCCACGACAGTCGAGAGGCTGGCCATAAAACAAGGTGCTGGGGTACCAGTGTAATGCCACAACGTAGGATAACCGTTGTCCGATGGTTGAAAAAGACCAGACTGTCACAGTTGGTATCAAAGCCTTGGTTTATACATAGCTCTGGGGTATAACTCATTAGATAGTTCATTAGAGATGGGGTTAGCGATACCCTAGAATGAGTAAAATCCTGCGAAATGAAAAGAGTTTAAAACTGTTTCATAATCCTTAGGTAATTCGTCTGCATGTCTAATAAGCATTTTCATACTATTTTCAGGTAGTAGGAAATGAGCGGTAGAGGCAAACGTAGGGGAGGAAGCAGTGCCACCACCAGTGGTCCTGATACAATTAATGAAACCATGATTCGATCCCAACTCAAAATAGCCTTCCAGATCGGAATAAGAGTTATGTGAATCTGGGTGGGACACCGTTTAAGGGATCCGATGATGTTATGAAATCTCAAGTCTGGATTAAATTGCGCGAGAAGATTTTCAAAGGACTTAATCTGGAAGATAACCAGAAGAGACTGGTGGCCACATGGCAACTACATGAAGGAGCCGCTACGTGGTGGGAGACTGTCATTCAAGGGAAATCAGAAGGCGACTTTTCATGGATGGATTTTAAAGAAGTTTTTGAAGAACGTTACATGCCCTCAGCAGGAATTTCTCGAATATACGAAGAGTTTATGAACCTTAAGCAAGGTAATATGTCATTAGAGGAATACTTGAATAAGTTCAATGAGCTTTCTCTCTTTGGACCTGAACTAATAAATACCCCGCTAAAGAAGATGAAAATTTTATTAAGGGGATGAATCCAAAATATCACATGAGGATGACTGCGCATGTCAAGCAATCATTCGCAGACTTAGTAGATATGGGATATAGTGAAACACCCCACATCCGTTAAGGTCACTCACAAAGGGAATGCCTTAACTTCAATGGAGCATTATGGGTACTAGAACAGAAATATTACAAGACAAACATATATAAAACAGCGGAAGGTCTTCAAATCATTTATTAAATATAACTGTTTACAATAAAATCCCATCACTTTCAAATACCCAATTACATAGCTAAAATATCTATCTTGCTCAAAAACAAAGAAGCATGAAAATAAATTGTAGTATTCCCCAATAAAGCAAAGCAAGCCATAGCCAAGAGAAATCCAAGCAGTACATGAAAGAGCCTTGGAGCTTGGTAAGATCTGAACTAAGCTTTATTCCCACCCTGCGAACCTGGGGGGGGGGGACGAAAGAAAAAAAGGCAAAACAAACTGGGTCAGTCATAAAGACTGAGTAAGTCCTAGTGGCTTTCAGCATAAAAACAGGTAAAGATAACATGGCATGAATAAACTGAAAGTAAACACAAGCATGATGACAAGATAAGCTACAGGCACGATAACTAAGAATAACATCCCATAATTCCTATCAACAGTAGCATCACAAGGTTCCTCCCAAGTATCACATCGCAAGGTTTCTATCAAGTATAACATCGCAAGATTTCTAAGTTTCATCATTAAAATGTTTCGATGATATCCATTTGCCCTGCACCACCCGTACTAGCATCTCACAAGTGTCTTACATGGAATGTTTCGTATTCCTACTAGTGTTCCAACTAGTGTCCTATGTAACAAGGATCCTTACCCCCTACTAGTATCCCAACTAGTAGCCCGTGTTATATAATAAGGTAATCCCAACCCGTGTGATGTGTTGACTATAAAATGATCCCTTGCCTAATGTCATGAAATGGCCCATTACTTGGTCCCACGAAACGATCTATTAATCGATCGGCTCCCTACAAGTCCTAGCTCGTTCATGTGTCTATGTCATACGGCCCTATCATGAATGTAGTTACATGTGCTAGGTCCACCATAGGGTGTATCAAGCCCTAGGGTGCCAACCACCGGCACGAATCAAGCACGCACAGTGTAAACCTACCGGTGCCCAATGCCTGCTTTTTCAACTCCGCACTACGTGCACGACCATAATCCGTCTGAACCTACAATGGCGCACCAACTCAGCCTTCGTTCTGGTCGCTTAAAATCAGCCCAGTAATCGTGCCCCACCCTGCCTAGTTCCAGGGTACCATGATACATCTAGTGGGTTACTGCTGAACAGGACCACGCAACTAGGGTTTCCGTCCAGTAGGTTAAGTGTTGTCATTTAAATTCGAGACTTAACTCCATCGGTCTAGCATGTCAAGTTGGTTAAGTGTTGTCATTCAAGTTCGTGACTTAACCCGCCTACGTGTCATGTCAAATTGGCTAAGTGTTGTCGTTCAAGTTCATGACTTAGCCCTACGAATCATGTGTCAAGTTGGTTAAATATATTCAAACGGTTCATGACTTAACCCGATCAAATCATCGTGTCAAATTGGTTGAGTATATTCAAGCGGTTCATGACTTAACCCTATCAAATCATCGTGTCAAATTGGTTAAGTATATTCAAGCGGTTCATGACTTAACCCTATCAAATCATCGTGTCAAATTGGTTAAGTATATTCAAGCGGTTCATGACTTAACCCTATCAAATCATCGTGTCAAATTGGTTAAGTATATTTAAGCAGTTCATGACTTAACCTGCCTATTCATGTCATATCGGTTAAGTGTCATTAGTCTAGTCATATTACTTAACCCACCCATTGGTCTAATTAACAGTAATGTTGGTTAAGCCCACATTTATAAGTTTTACATGTTCTTAACTCATACCGGTTAGGTCCACATTTACATGTCAAATTTCCATGTCATCCCACTTAACCCTCTAACCATACCCACGTCTTATTATGGTTAGTATTCCTTAATTCATTCATTATGACGAACGAATCATGACCTCTCACATTAGACCGTGCACTTTGTGGCCATTGGATTTGCGAGGCGGTTCCGGGCAGATTTACACCACAAACTTAGTCTAACCTCGTGTCATAAATCGTTACGCCTACAATTCGACCTTTGACCTCCCACATTAGACTGACACTTTGTGGCTACTGGATTTGCCGGGCGGTTCCGGGCAGATTTACACCACAAACCGAGTCTAACCTCGTGTCAAAGGTTCATTAATGGTCGTATTTCCCCCAAAACCCTAATATCAGTTCATGTGTTTAACATATAGAAATGTTCATGTTCGTGTTCAAGTCAATTATCCAATACACAGTCATTTTCATGTTTCAAATTCCCAACTTTACATATTAATAAACATATGCCCAAGTTCCAAAATTACATGCCAATATATATATATATATATATATATATATATATATATATACACACACACACACACCCAATTCTAGTCAGTTTACATACGCCTAATTCTTACCTATTACATGTATGCTAGGTTTATGCCATTTTACCATATCAAGTTCTAGCCAAGATTACATGAATCAAGTTTCATGTCCAAATAAACCCAAATCATGATTCCTGATGTAGTTATCCCAAACTATAATCTTTTTATTACAGTACATGTCAGTTGCCCAAGTTCATAATACATGTTTATGCCAACTATCAAGTTTATGATTGCTTTCATGTTCAAATTCCCAATTCTACATATGCCTAATTAACATAAGCCCAATCTTTTGATTTAATTTACATAGTCCCAAACTTGTGATTCAATTTACATACAAATTCATGTATGCCCAAACTTGCAATTTCAATTATATTGACAATACCCAAATTTCAAATTTCATGTTATGTCATCAATTCCACCACACACATATATCCAAATAGGTAATATCCCAATATTTCCCCGTATACAAATCGCATGTACATCGTAGTTTAGACCTAGGTTTGAAATTGACCAAGGTTCATCAAAAGAAAATAAATAGGGGAAGGTAGAATTTGTATAACAATAAGTACAGAGAGAAAACTGGCATAAGAACATCGTATCAGGCATAAAAGATAGATCTTGATAATAATATCAACATGAATCAAGAAAAACTGATTTACAACAAGCTGAATAGATCATAGGCTTGACATGAAAATAGGAATAGAAAAGTCCCAAAACTCAAGATTCAAGAAGCAACAGAAATAGATCTGAATCAATAAACATACTTAAATCCAATTCCACATTATTCCATGGCCATATTATAATTAAATGTTTAAATCTAAAAACAACTAGAACTTACAGAGCATGGCTAATGAATTAAGAACTGAATTTGTTGTAAAAATGTCGTGGCGTTGTTAATTTATTGTCTTGAATCATTGTAGAAGCCTTGTTCTTTGAATTGATTTGAGTTTGAATGTTTGTACTTTGATTTGGAGACGGCGGCCTTGGTTCAAGAGGTATTTTAGCAGCATAATGGTGTAAGAATGATTTGATATGAATTAGGTTAGGTCTAAGGGTGTTTTTATAGGTGTAGCAACTAGTCTAGGCCCTTAGATTAACCCTAGAATTAATCCGGACCATCAAAACACGTCTCAGGCTTCAAAAACGAGTTCTGGGTCAAAACAGGCCGACCAGGTCGACCTGTAAGGGGGGGGGGGGGAGGTCGACATATGGTCGACCTGGAGGGTAGGTCGACCCTATGGTCGACCTGGGGGGTAGGTCGACCCTATGGTCGACCCCCTGGTCCAGTGCTGCCTAAAAACTGCGGAAACTTGTACAGGCCATAACTTCTTCATCCGGACTCCGATTTTCGAAAACTCGGACTCTATTTCATGTAAAATTTCGAGATGAACGCAATGGCGTAACCTGTTTCCCCTGATTCTGACTTTAAAATTTAATTCTGCCTTGATTTCTTGTTTCAACAGGTTATTAAATTTTGGGTTGTTACATTCTCCCCTCCTTAAAGGATTTCGTCCCCGAAATCTTCAAGTTAAGAAGAATGTGCCCTACCATCCAATCATCCATCTACTAAATCATCAATCATAGGTATCCATTGTCCTTAAGAGATTTCTAATGATGTATGAACATATGCAGAAAATATGTGTATATGTTCCTTACCTAATGCAAATGATCAGGCCTGATTGATCTTCTTAATGCAAAATATGTTTAGTGCCATGAGTCCAACATGTATGCAAATAGCCCTAATCACATAAACACAATATGTGTGCACAAACATCCATCCATATGCAACATCCACATGATATCACATTCAAATTCGTCCATAAACAAATATAAACGCTCATGCATATGCAATATGAAAGGTGACCGAGCCGATCTAGTGTCTAATGTGCGTGTATATGCATCCACGAGCAACCACTAGCAACCACTTGCAACCACTTGCAACCATCAATCATAACATGTCTCAAACACATGTTTACATCCAATTGTTCCTACCTAAAGATATAATCGAACGATAGAAGCAAGTAAAAACTTTGTGCCCATTAGGCAATGTCAAAACTGGAAATCTATGTCACATATATACTGATTAGGAGAAGAACTCCCTAAGCACCAGCCTCGAAGACCGAAATCAATATCAGACTGATACCCAAAGAATTGACCAACCAATATATATGTTTCTAGGAAACTAAGCATGATGCACTCCTTTTTGGTCACAATAAATCCCTTCCTAAGACCAACCCATATCCTTTAAAATCCAAAAAGTTTAGTCAACCCAACGGACACCCTCAAGCCCCAACATGTATTACTAACAGATGAGTCATGCTCCCTATGGGGTTTGCAACAGAAATAGGATGGAGAATAGGACCGAGAGGTTATACTTAAAAGATAGCATGAAAATAAGCTCTGCAGGAAAAGAGGGATCAAGGATATACTCTTAAAAAGAGGTATGATGTGCATGTCTAGTCTTCAATCTTCTAAGTCGCATTTCCTTGAGCTTAACTCCATTGTGCTTGGACCGTCTTTAGCTTCACAATTTCGTAGCTTCTTAATTCCTATTTCCAAAATATGAGTTGGAACTCATTTCACTATCGCCTCTCGTTCCACTTTCACTTATTCTTTTTCTAGTATACTCGGCTTAAACATAACTGCGTACTCATGGTTTCATGCAAGCTCTCCAAAATTCACTAGTGAATCCTGGATCTCGTTTATAGGGTATTCCACGCAGAAGAATTATCTCTTGCAAATAAACAGATGTCAACCATGTTGCCAAATGTATTTACTAAGGTGATTTCCAATAACTCATGCATAAGCGAAATGAACCATCCACCTTAGTGGTGAACACTACTCGGGATCAATAGATGTATCAAGAGATTCTAGGTAACTAAGCATGGCAGAACCCTAAGGGTTACACTAGACTTCGAGAGCATTACCCAGGCAAGTCAAGAATCTAACTACCCTCTTTTCATACTCAAGAATGGCACCATTAATGGATAACCACTCCATCCCTAGAATCAACCCATAGCCCAAAAAAACATAAGCATTACTTCTAAACTCAACACTTAGCATAGACATTCTCAAATCCAAACAAGTCATGAATAAATGAGCCGATTCCCTAATAGGATTTGAGAATAAAATGGGATCCTCTACTACGCTAGTACTAAGGTGCAGAGACTCAACTATCGAAGCAGAATTAAAAGGATGCGATGAACAAAAACAAAGTTCTAACGGGATGATAGAAAAGAAAAGCTAATCCTTTAACAGAAACGTTACCACCTCTCTTAGGTACGCTAGTAGTGAAAGCATACAATTTCCCTCTCGACGATCTTGTCCTTTGCCCTTGTCCTTGTCCTATAATGCTTAATTACATGTCCCTTTTTACCATACTAAAGATATTCTCTCTTGTCATGGGTTTTTTTATTATTCTTTCACTTGGCCTCTTTCCTTTCACCTTTTTCCTCTTCGTGGATTAAGCCATATCAACAAGTTTCTCATCCTTAGACTTGTGTTCTTTATCCTCGTTCCTACTATCCTTGTATAGCTTGTTGAAAAGTTTCTCGAAAGCTACTTCCATCGCACGGCAACCCTACAAAGCTTGAGATAAGATTAGTCGCAAGTAAAACTACTGCGGCTACAGATGGAGGTTGGACACTACTTTTCCCTCCGACATGTGTCGAATGCCTACAAACTATGGTGAAAAATAAAAGGAGAAGAGACTCAAGGAGAGAATCAAAAGATAGTGCATATGGCTTTGGGGAATAGCCTTTAAATAAAATAAGATTTTTCTTGTAAAATGCTTCTTTGTAAACGGTTTTGAAAATAATTTCAAAAGCTTTTATAAACTTTTTCCCAGTCAGGTAACCTTCTGCTCTGATACCAAATGTAACACCCCACATCCGTTAAGGTCACTCACAAAGGGAATGCCTTAACTTCAATGGAGCATTATGGGTACTGGAACAGAAATATTACAAGACAGACATATATAAAACAACGGAAGGTCTTCAAATCATTTATTAAATATAATTGTTTACAATAAAATCCCATCACTTTCAAATACCCAATTACATAGCTAAAATATCTGTCTTGCTCAAAAACAAAGAAGCATGAAAATAAATTGTAGTATTCCCCAATAAAGCAAAGCAAGCCATAGCCAAGAGAAATCCAAGCAGTACATAAAAGAGCCTTGGAGCTTGGTAAGATCCGAACTAAGCTGTATTCCCACCCTACGAACCTGGGGGGGAACAAAAGAAAAAGAGGCGAAACAAACTGGGTTAGTCATAAAGACTGAGTAAGTCCTAGTGGCTTTCAGCATAAAAACAGATAAAGATAACATAGCATGAATAAACTGAAAGTAAACATAAGCATGATGACAAGATAAGCTACAGGCACGATAACTAAGAATAACATCCCATAATTCCTATCAAGAGTAGCATCACAAGGTTCCTACCAAGTATCACATCGCAAGGTTTCTATCAAGTATAACATCGCAAGATTTCTAAGTTTCATCATTAAAATGTTTCGATGATATCCATTTGCCCTGCACCACCCGTACTAGCAGCTCACAAGTGTCTTACATGGAATGTTTCGTATTCCTACTAGTGTTCCAACTAGTGTCCTGTGTAACAAGGATCCTTACCCCCTACTAGTGTCCCAACTAGTAGCCCGTGTTATATAATAAGGTGATCCCAACCCGTGTGATGTGTTGACTATAAAATGATCCCTTGCCTAATGTCATGAAATGACCCATTACTTGGTCCCACGAAACGATCTATTAATCGATCGGCTCCCTACAAGTCCTAGCTCGTTCATGTGTCTGTGTCATACGGCCCTATCACTAATGTAGTTACCTGTGCTAGGTCCACCATAGGGTGTATCAATCCCTAGGGTGCCAACCACCGACATGAATCAAGCACGCACAGTGTAAACCTACCGGTGCCCAATGCCTGCTTTTTCAACTCTGGACTACGTGCACGACCGTAGTCCACCTGAACCTACAATGGCACACCAACTCAGCCGTCGTTCTGGTCGCTTACAATCAGCCCAGTAATCGTGCCCCACCCTGCCTAGTTCCAGGGTACCATGACACATCTAGTGGGTTACTGGTGAAAAGGACCGTGCAACTGGGGTTTCCGTCCAGTAGGTTAATGTTGTCATTTAAATTCGAGACTTAACCCCATCAGTTTAGCATGTCAAGTTGGTTAAGTGTTGTCATTCAAGTTCGTGACTTAACCCGCCTACGTGTCATGTCAAATTGGCTAAGTGTTGTCGTTCAAGTTCATGACTTAGCCCTACGAATCATGTGTCAAGTTGGTTAAGTATATTCAAGCGGTTCATGACTTAGCCCTATCAAATCATTGTGTCAAATTGGTTAAGTATATTCAAGCGGTTCATGACTTAACCCTATCAAATCATCGTGTCAAATTGGTTAAGTATATTCAAGCGGTTCATGACTTAACCCTATCAAATCATCGTGTCAAATTGGTTAAGTATATTCAAGCGGTTCATGACTTAACCTGACATTCATGTCATATCGGTTAAGTGTCATTAGTCTAGTCATATTACTTAACCCACCCATTGGTCTAATTAACAGTAATGTTGGTTAAGCCCACATTTATAAGTTTTACATGTTCTTAACTCATACCGGTTAGGTCCACATTTGCATGTCAAATTTACATGTCATCCCACCTAACCCTCTAACCATACCCACGTCTTATTATGGTTAGTATTCCTTAATTCATTCATTATGACGAACGAATCATGACCTCTCACATTAGACCGTGCACTTTGTGGCCATTGGATTTGTCGGGCGGTTCCGGGCAGATTTACACCACAAACTGAGTCTAACCTCGTGTCATAAATCGTTACGCCTATAATTCGACCTTTAACCTCCTACATTAGACTGACACTTTGTGGTTACTTGATTTGCCGGGCGGTTCCATGTAGATTTACACCACAAACTGAGTATAACCTCGTGTCAAAGGTTCATTAATGGTCGTATTTCCCCCAAAACCCCAATATCAGTTCATGTGTTTAACATATAGAAATGTTCATGTTTGTGTTCAAGTCAATTATCCAATACACAGTCATTTTCATGTTTCAAATTCCCAATTTTACATATTAATAAACATATGCCCAAGTTCCAAAATTACATGCCAATATATATATATATATATATATATATATATATATATATATATATATATATATACCCAATTCTAGTCAGTTTACATACGCCCAATTCATGCCTATTACATGTATGCCAGGTTTATGCCATTTTACCCATATCAAGTTCTTGCCAAGATTACATGAATCAAGTTTCATGTCCAAATAAACCCAAATCATGATTCCTGTTGTAGTTATCCCAAACTATAATCTTTTTATTACAGTACATGTCAGTTGCCCAAGTTCATAATACATGTTTATGCGAACTATCAAGTTTACGATTGCTTTCATGTTCAAATTCCCAATTCTACATTTGCCTAATTAACATAAGACCAATCTTTTGATTTAATTTTCATAGTCCCAAACTCGTGATTTAATTTACATACAAATTCATGTATGCCCAAACTTGCATTTCAATTATATTGGCAAGACCCAAATTTCAAATTTCATGTTATGCCATCAATTCCACCACACACATATATCCAAATAGGTAATATCCCAATATTTCCCCGTATACAAATCGCACGTATATCGTAGTTTAGGCCTAGGTCCGAAATTGACCAAGGTTCATCAAAAGAAAATAAATAGGGGAAGGTAGAATTTGTATAACAATAAGTACAGAGAGAAAACTGGCATAAGAACATCGTCTCAGGCAAAAAAGATAGATCTTGATAATAATATCAACATGAATCAAGAAAAACTGATTTACAACAAGCTGAATAGATCATAGGCTTGACATGAAAATGGGAACAGAAAAGTCCCAAAACTCAAGATTCAAGAAGCAACAGAAATAGATCTGAATCAATAAACATACTTAAATCCAATTCCACTTTATTCCATGGCCATATTATAATTAAATGTTTAAATCTAAAAACAATTAGAACTTACCGAGCATGGCTAATGAATTAAGAACTGAATTTGTTGTAAAAATGTCGCGGCGTTGTTAATTTATTGTCTTGAATCATTGTAGAAGCCTTGTTCTTTGGATTGATTTGAGTTTAAATGTTTGTACTTTGATTTGGAGACGGCGGCCATGGTTCAAGAGGTATTTTAGCAGCATAATGGTGTAAGAATGATTTGATATGAATTAGGTTAGGTCTAAGGGTGTTTTTATAGGTGTAGCAACTAGTTTAGGCCCTTAGATTAACCCTAGAATCAATCCGGACCATCAAAACACGTTTCAGGCTTCAAAAATGAGTTCTAGATCAAAACAGGCCGACCAGGTCGACCTGTAAGGAGGGGGAGGTCGACACTATGGTCGATCTGGGGCGTAGGTCGACCCAGGGGGGTCGACCCTATGGTCGACCCCCTGGTCCAGTGCTGCCTGAAAACTGCTGAAACTTGTACAGGCCATAACTTCTTCATTCGAACCTCGATTTTTGAAAACTCGGACTCTATTTCATGTAAAATTTCGAGACGAACGCAATGGCGTAACCCGTTTCCCCTAATTCTGACTTTAAAATTTAATTCTTCCTTGATTTCTTGTTTCAATAGGTTATTAAAATTTGGGTTGTTACATATAGGTATGCCACCATTGACAAGAAAAGGGTACTTGAAGAAAAGGAAAGCAACAACAATAATAAGGATAAAGATAAGAAGAGAAACTCTAAAGGAAAGAAGCCGGAACCGAAGAAACAAAAGAAAGGAACTCAGAAAAAAACACTTGATGAAGATTACTTGCTGCAACAGTCAGGAAAAGAGTCATTTAAAAGTTAATTGCAAGAAGCGAAAGAAGTTGAGGGAGAAGGATCAGGAAAAGGAAATGGATATGGCAAGAGTCTATATAGCAGAAGATGAACCTTCAACCTCACCAGACGTAAAAGGGAAAGGAGTATTAGAAGGGAATATTTTCGTTTGTGATAAACTAGTTAGAGTATTATTCGATACTGGTGCTTCGCACAGTTTTATTCAAAAGGAAACCGTAGAAGAGTTAAAACTTGAACCTGAGTTTTTGACCAACCATTTGCGTAACTAACACAGTAGAAGGTTCCACAAATCTCTGTCTTTATTGTAGAAAGGTCCCTATTTACCATTCTCTGCACCAATTCCCTATTAATCTTATTATCCTAGATTTCAACGAATTTGGAATTCTACTTGGGATGAATTGGTTAAATAAATATGAAGCCTATCTAGACTATGCAAATAGGAAAATATGTGTAACACCTTGTAATTTTAAAATATTAAAACTGGAAATTTTAAGAATACTTAATTTTTAGAAAAAGAATTAAGGGAAATGGGTTACTCCATTCGTTCATCTCGGAATTCTGCATGAGATAGAGTCCGAGTTTGCGTAAAACGAACATCGTATGTAGAAGTTATAAAGCTCGGAAGATTTAAAGTTTAAAGATGTAAAACAAGTCGACTGCCCAATTTTCACCATTTGACCGTTTACAAGTCAACCACCCATTTATCACCAGTCAACCGTTTTTAAGCAAAAGTGAAAACTGTCGACCGGTTGAAATTAGCCAGCCGACTGGCTGATTCTGGACAGTTTCCTGATGACTTGTTTTTCTAATTTGAGTAGTTCGGATGGTTCCTAATAAAATCTAAAGGTCCAAATTCACCTAATACAACTATAAATAAACACCTAAACCTAACCCTAATCTCTTCAACCCTAATCTCTTCAACCCTAATCCATGACGCCTCCATGCTGCAGCTCCAACTCAAACTAATTTAGCTTTTCTTCTTCAATAATCAAAGAAGAGGTTATTCAAGATCAGATTAGTTACAACAACGGATAATTCTCTTTTCTAAGAATCCTTATCGCTGTGAGTTTATGTTACTTTCATATATAATTAAATTAAAAAGTAATTGTGATAGGATTGTAAATGGGATATACCTATAAATAAGATGAATCATATCAAGTTTTACAACTTTGTTATCCTTCAGATTCATACACAATTGCTATTATCAAATGCCTGTCTGATCTATTTTGTCGTTATTCATTTCACATGCCTATTTGTATGTTTATGCCAATTTTGATGTTTGATTCTCTTCCCTTCTTCTTTTCCTTTTTCCTTTTGAGATTAGGCTAACTTCGAGCCTAAGCATATTACGTTGAGATTTACATACAAATAACGTTGGGATGATTGGGAAAAGTTTGGGAAATATGTAATAAAATGAGATTTGGTATAAATTGTTGATAACTATGAAATTGAATTGGGCATAATTTGGTACAACTTCTATACATGGAATTATAGGCATAACTTGAATTAGCATTATAAGTATAACTGGAATATATGCCGTAATTCAGAACTTGAAATTGGGCTTGAATAAAAGAAGAGATAATGAACGCCTAAGGCACAAGGTTAGATTGGTTAGCGGTAGAAGTCTTCCCGGAACCGCCCGGCATATCCAGCAACCGCAAAACGGCAATATAATGTGAGAGGTCGAAGGAAGAAATTAGAAGCGTAATAGTGCTAAGACACGAGGTTAGATTCGGATTGCGGTAGAAGTCTGCCCGGAACCGCCCGACATATCCAACAACCGCAAATGGTAATCTAATATGGGAGGTCTTTCACAATTAAGGATATAATGAATTAATGAACACTTGACCAAGATAAGGCATGTGGTAAGACATGGGAAAAAAGGGTTAAGTGGGTGACATGGGTAACATGTGAAACATAGTTAAAGCACTTAGCCAAGATGAGACATGTGGTAAGACATAGGAATAATAAAAAGGGGGTTAAGTGGGAAATTTTAGGAGGGACCAAGCGTAGGAGGGAAGCTTGTGTCAAGTATGGGGACCCTTTTCAACCAGTAATCCATTTTTAGTTTCTATATGAGCTTGATATAGGTCAAGGACGGGCCACACTTACTGGGGTTGATTATAAGAGGTCAAAAGAGTAAAGAGCGATGGCAACGCAAGTCCAACGGAGTCATGTGCGTGCATGGGTCCGGGCTAGCAGGTAAGACGTTGTTGCATCGTGTAGGTATAAGCCGTGCATTTTAGCAGTATCGCGTTGCTACTTTAGGGAGTGATTCACCTTACTGTGGGGCCAGCACAGGTATCTACGAGTTAGGGAGCCAATTGAATGGGGAGGGTAGTGGGTACAACTAGTGGGAGTAGGAGCAAGTGGGCACCTACGAGAGCAGCTAGGAGTACACGAAGCTACCATTATGATGATTAGTAGGGAGGGATCACCTTTTAGTATGAGACTGGTATTGGTGCGGTGCAGGAAATATCTTATAGTGGTTAGAAGCGCAATCGATGTTATACCTTTTTCATCTTGTTTACCTTGTCACACTTGCTTATGTCATAGTTATTTCTTATATCCAGTTTATGTCCTTATCCCGTTACTTTACTAATTATATTTTTAAAGTCACTAGACTTGCCAGACTTTATGTTTGACCCTTTTTGTTTTGCCTCTTTTCTTTTCTTTTTCCCCTAGGTTCTCAGGGTGGGACTAGCGAGGCTTGATTTGGATTTCTCTCTCTCTCTACTGGAAGTGCTGAAAGTAATTCTCAGCTTTGTTTCTCTTTCGTATGGCATTCTGGAATGGGATTATGGTTTTGCTTTTATGTACTCTGATAATAATTTTGTTCAAGATGGATATTTGTGTACTTGGCTATTGTATGTGGTTTTGATGTTGTAACCAGACATGTTTTTCTTTTTCGCAGCAATGATTAAATTTTGAATTTTTAAGTACCATTTTATATATCTGTCTTGTGATGTTCTATTCTATACTCTTATAACGCTCCATGAAAGTTAATGCATTCCCTTAGTGAGTGACATTAATGGACGTGGGGTGTCACACGTGGTATCAGAGCTGAAGGTTACCAGAACAGATAAAAAGTTTTTTTTTTAAAACGTGCTTTTGAAGTATTTTAAAAGATTTCTAAAAGAAGTATTTTCGAAAACATGTTTTAAAGAAGGTGCTTTCAAGAGAAAGGTTTATTATGAAAAAAATAATCCCCAAATTCCATATATCTTTCTTTCGATTCTTTGTTTTGAATCTCTTCCTTTTTCTTTTCAACATGTCTGGGGAACCCGATATAACTGAGGGCATACATATACCAGGCTGGTGCATAAGGTATCTGGAGGCTAGGGCTACTGCCGTAGGCCCAGCAAACGTTCCTCCTGCCCCTACTGCAGCCGTCGTTCCACCTCTTTCTCCGTGTGTAGATGCTTTTTCTAAAATATGTAAGGAGTTTTGTGCGATGGGCGGAAAACCATTTCATGGGACTGAGACGTTTATCGAGGCTAGAAATTGGCTCAAGGAAGTGGATGACTTGTTTGGTATCTTTGAGCCAGACGAAGGAAGGAAGGTTCAACTAGCTGCTTGGCTATTGAAGGATGAACCCTCTTTTTGGTGGGAGGTAACGAATGGAGAACGTGCAGTGGAAACTTGGATTGATTTCAGATAGAGGTTCGAGTTGAAATTTCTTTCACAAGCAGAAGAAAGTTTATACATGGAGAGGTTCTTGGCTTTGAAATAAGGAAGTTAAGGAGTATGTTAACAAGTTTAATCAGTTGGCGAGATTTGGTTTAGAGTTGGTGAACATGCCGCATAAGAAAGCCTTGAGATTTGCTAAGGGCTTGAACGAACCGCTTCACGGGTTGACTATGTCCTACATTCCTATGGGGGCTAACTTTTGAGAAACTTGTTGATATGGCGTTGATGAATGAGGAGGAGAAAGGTGCTAAAATGGATAGGACACAGGATAAAAAAGTTGATCCAAAGAAGGCACAACAACAGAAAAAGAATGGTGGTAGGGATAACAAGGGACAAGATAAAAGGAAGCGTCACAATTGTGGAATAGCTGGCCACTTAAAGAAAAACTGTATAAAGAAGAAGAAGCCTGGCTATTACCATTGAGGTGAGGCAGGACATATGATTAAAGATTTCCCAAGGAGGCAAGGACAAGGGCAAAGGCAAGGGCAAAGGACATGATCTACTTCTGGAGGGCAGGTTCATGATCTCATGGCACTAGGGCAAGAAGGAGGTAGAAACATTTCTGTCGAAAGTTTGATTTTCCTTTTTGATCATCCTGTTCGAACTTTGTTTGATTTTGGTGCTTCACATTCGTTTATATCTGCTTCGCTATTTGAAACACTGCACCAAAACACTAATTTAGTTATGGATCCCATTGTAGTCCCAAATCCTATTGGTGGTTCGGCTCATTTATCAATGATTTTCCGGATTTGAGAGTGTCTATCTTGGGCGTTAACTTTGAATGCAACGCCTACGTTCTTGGTTTCATGGGCTATGGTTTGATTCAAGGGATGGATTGGCTAGCCAAGTATGGTGCCATCATATACTGTGAAAGGAGGATAGTTAGATTGTTGACTTGTTGTGGAAGGACCCTTGATATTTCTTGTGACCCTAGGGGTTCAGTGATACTTAGCTACCTAGAATCACTTAACGCATCCATCGATGATTTACAATCTGTTCAAGTAGTATGTGAGTATGATGGCATCTTTGATGAGGTTCGGGGTTTACCCGCAAGGCGCGAGACAGACTTTCGTATATACTTAGTAGATAATGCAAAGCCAGTTGCATTGTCAGTGCGCCACATGGCTCCGAGAGAGAGGAAGGAACTCAGTAAACAAGTAAGGGAGCTGCTTGAGAAAGGGTTCAAAAGAAGAAATATTTCGGAATAGGGTGATCCAGTTGCTTTTGCTACGAAGGCGGATGGTTCGCTTAGATTGTGCATGGACTATAGGTTTCTAGATAAACTCACGAAGAAAAATAGACACCCATTACCGAGGATAGATTATTTGTTCAATCAGTTGGTTGGTGCTTCAGTTTTCTCGCAGTTGGACTTAGCCACAGGATTTCATCAGTTGAGGGTGGATGAGGATAGTATAGATAAGATTGCTTTTAGGACTCTCGACGGTTTCTTCGAGTGGCTCGTCATGCCTTTTGGTTTGACGAATGCACCCGCATATTTTGTAGACTTGATAAGTAGGGAATTTAGGGAGTTTCTAAACAAGTTTGTAGTAGTCTTTGTGGATGATATCTTGATGTTCTCTAGAAGCGAGGAAGAACATGCCCCATACCTTAGGGAAGTCTTAGAGACCCTTCGAGCACATCAACTCAAAGCTAAGTTCTCCAAATGTCATTTTTGGAGAAGGAAGTTAGGTTCTTAGGAGACGTGGTCTCTAAGGGGGGATAGCAGTGGATCCCGCAAAGGTGATGGCAATCCAAGATTGGAAGATTCCTAGGAATGCAACAAAAGTAAGAAGTTTTCTTGGGTTGGCAGGCTATTATAGGAAGTTCATTAAGGACTTTGCGAAAATCAGCCCTATACTTACATGGTTGATGACGAAGAACTTGACCTTTTCTTGGGATGTTGACTATGACGATGCTTTACAACGATTGAAGAGGGCATTGACAACAACTCCATTTTTAGTTCTACCGAATGGGAGTAAACCATTCACCGTGCATACTAATGCTTGCGGGACAGGGCTTGGCGCAGTTTTGATGCAAGAGGGAAGGGTGATATGCTATGGTGGAAGGCAGTTAAAGGTCTATGAGAAGAATTACCCTACCTACGACTTAGAGTTAGCTACCATAGTTTTTGAGCTTAAGTCTTGGCGTCACTATTTGCTTGGAGAGAGGTTTAAGTTGTATACAGACCATAAGTCACTAAAATACTTATTCTCTCAAAAAGATCTAAACTTAAGGCAACAGAGGTGGATGGAGTTCTTAGCATCCTACGATTTTGAGATTGCATATACCCCTGGCAAGGGTAACGTTGTAGCTGACGCCTTGAGTAGAAAGAGGTTGACTTTGATTCCTTTGTTTGTCGAGTGGCAGAGTTTGGAGTACATATCTACCTTTGATTTCAGACCCTCTTTAGATTATGTACCTGGTTTGTTGGCATCGTTTGAGGTGCGACCTACGCTTTTGGGACAGATAGGAGCAGCACAGCGAGATGACCCGCAGCTGATAGGGATAGTAGGCAAGCTCATAAGAGGGGAGTCTTCCAGCCGTCTTAGTAGGTGTACTATAGATGAAAAAGGTTGGTTGTGTAGGGATGGGAGACTTTGCGTATCACGAGACGAAATCTTGAGGAAGACGATCCTTGAAGACGCACATCGTTCTAAGATGACCATACGTCCCGGTGGTGACAAGATGTATAGGGACATGAAGCGAGTTTTCTTTTGGGCCGGAATGAAGAAGTATGTGTCTGAGTTCGTTTCTAGATGCTTAGTGTGCCAGCAAGTCAAGGCTGAGCAAAAGAAGCCTGGTGGTTTGCTTCACCCTTTATAAGTTCCGCTGTGGAAATGGGAGAGTGTTTCCATAGATTTCGTTGATGGGTTGCCGAGGTCAAACAAGGGTAATACAGGGATTTGGGTAGTAGCGGATAGACTTACTAAAAGTGCCCATTTCATTCCCGTTAAGAGTAAAAGAACAATGGCATGGTTAGCATCTATTTATCTTCAAGAGATAGTTCGTATACAGGGCATACCTTCTAGTATCGTAAGCGATCGAGATCCCATTTTCACTAGTGAGTTTGGAAGAGCTTGCAAGAGTTGGTAGGAACACAATTGTGTTTGAGCATTGCTTATCACCCTCAGACGGACGGCCAAACAGAAAGAGAAAATAGGATTCTAGAAGATCTTTTGAGGTTATGCATCTTGGACCTTGGAGGGACATGGGAGGAACAACTTCCATTAGTAGAGTTCGCCTACAACAACAACTATCAGACTAGTATTGGCATGACACCTTTTGAAGCTCTATATGGACGACCTTGCCGATCACCGACTTGTTGGTGGGAATCTACAGATAAGATTTTTCTAGGGCCCGAGATGGTTAGGGAAACCTCGAAGAAGATAGACTTGATTCGAAGACGCATGAAGACGGCACAAGACCGGCAAAAGTCATACGCTGATAAGAGATGAACTGATCTTAAGTTCGATGTTGGAGACACGGTTTTTATTAAAGCATCACCATTAAGGAATGTAGTTCATTTTGGATCTGTAGGGAAATTGACACCAAGATTCGTAGGGCTATTACCCATTACAGAAAGAATTGGACAGATGGCCTATAGAGTGAAGTTTCCCGAGAAGCTTAGTGGTGTTCATGATGTATTTCAGTGTCGCATTTGAGGAAGTGTTTACACGATACCGTGGAAGTAGTAGAGCTGAGCATGCTTAGGGAAGTGGAAGCAGAGCGAGATGCCATGATTAGGCGAGTTCCTACATGTATCCATGGATCGGAGGTCAAGAAGTTATGCAACCGAGAGGTCAATTTGGTTAAAGTCCAATGGGGAGATGATCAAGGAGACGCGACTTGGGAAATGGAATACAAGATACGTGTGTCGTACCCTTCCCTTTTTGAGGGTATGTTCTTAACTTCTCCTTTTTCTACCATTTTGTTTATACTTGTTCTATCGTTTAGTGTATCCTCTCGATTACATCTTCGATCTTTAGGTAGAAAATCCTATGGTTGTAAATATGTGTTTGAGACATGTTGTGTTTGGTGGATGCAAGTGGATGTAAGTGTTTGCTAGTGGTTGCTCTGGATGCATTTACACATACATTAGGCACTAGATCGGTTCAATCACTTTCATATTGCATATGGATGAGTGTGCATATTTAAATTAATGGATGTATATCAAATGTGTTATCATATGGATGTTGCATTTGGATGGATGGTTGTGCACTCATATAGAAATGATACGTATCATTAGGATTCTTTTGCATACATAATGGACACATGGCACTATCATGTTTTGCATAAAGAAGGTCAACTGAATCAGTAGACCGCCAGATTTTTCATTAGGATAGGGACATATACACACACTTTTCATAGTTCATGAAAGCATTAGAAATATTTTAAGGACAATGGACGCCCGTGATTGATGGATGAGTAGATGGATAATGGATGGTAGGAAATACATTCTTCTTAACTTGGAGATTTCGGGGACGAAATCCATTAAGTAGGGGAGAATGTAACACCCCATAATTTTAAAATATTAAAACTGATAAATTTGAGAATACTTAATTTTTATAAGAATAATTAAGTGAAACAGGTTAAGCCATTGCATTCGTCTCGGAATTCTGCTTGAGATAGAGTCTGAGTTTGCGTAAAACGGACATCGTATGAAGAAGTTATGAAGCTCGGAAGATTTAAAGTTTAAAGCTGTAAAACAAGTCGACCGCCCATTTTTCACCATTCGACCGTTTACAAGTCGACCGCCTATTTATCACCAGTCGACTGTTTTTAAGCAGAAGTGAAAACTGTCAATCGTTTGAAATTGGCCAGTCGACTGGTTGATTCCGGACAGTTTCCCGATGACGTGTTTTTCTAATTTGAGTGGTTCGAGTGGTCCCTAACCAAATCTAAAGGTCCTAATTCACCTAATACATCTATAAATAAACACTTAAACCTAACCCTAATCTCTTGAACCCTAATCCATGGCGGCTCCATGCTGCTGCTCCAACTCAAATTAATTTAGTTTTTCTTCTTCAACAATCAAAAAAGAGGTTAATCAAGATCAAATATGCTACAACAACGATTAATTCTTTTTTCTAAGAATCCTGTAGCTGTGAGTTTATGTTACTTTCACATATAATTAAATTAAAAAGTAATTGTGATAGGATTGTTAATTGGATCTAACGTATATGCTTGTAAATAAGATGAATCATATCAAGTTTTGTAATTTGTTATCCTTCAGACTCATACCCAATTGCTATTATCATATGCATGTCTGATCTATTTTATCATTATTCATTTCACATGCCTATTTATATGTTTATGCCAAATTTGATGTTTGATTCTCTTCCCTTCTTCTTTTCCTTTTTCCTTTTTCCTTTTGAGATTAGGCTAACTTCGAGCCTAAGCATATTACGTTGACATTTACGTACGAATAACGTTGGGTTGATTGGGAAAAGTTTGGGAAATATGTAATAAAATTAGATTTGGCATAAATTGTTGATAACTATGAAATTGATTTGGGCATAATTTGGTACAACTTGTATACATGGAATTATAGGCATAACTTGAATTAGCATTATAAGCATAATTGGAATATATGCTGTAATTCAAAACTTGAAATTGGGCTTGAATAAAAGAAGAGATAATGAACGCATAAGGCACGAGGTTAAATTGGGTTGCGATAGAAGTCTTCCCGGAACCGTCCGGCATATCCAGCAACCGCAAAACGGCAATCTAATGTGAGAGGTCGAAGGAAGAAATTAGAAGCGTAATAGTGCTAAGACACGAGGTTAGATTCAGATTTCGGTAGAAGTCTGCCCGGAACCGCCCGACATATCCAACAACCGCAAACGGTAATCTAATGTGGGAGGTCTTGCACAATTAAGGATATAATGAATTAATGAACACTTGACCAAGATAAGGCATGTGTTAAGACATGGGAAAAAAGGGTTAAGTGGGTGACATGGGTAACATGTGAAACATAGTTAAAGCACTTAACCAAGATAAGACATGTGGTAAGAAGACATAGGAATAATAAAAAGGGGGTTAAGTGGGAAATCCTAGTCGGGACCAAGCGTAGGAGGGAAGCTTGTGTCAAGTATGGGGACCCTTTTCAACCAGTAACCCATTTTTAGGATCTATATGAGCTCTAACTAGGTCGAGGACGGAACACGCTTGATGGGGTTGATTGTAAGAGGTCAAAAGAGTAAAGAGCGATGGCAACGCAAGTCCAACGGAGTCATGTGCATGTGTGGGTCCGGGTTGGTATGTAAGACGTTGTTGCATCGTGTAGGTATAAGCCGTGCATTTTAGTAGTATCGGGTTGTCAATTTAGGGCGTGATACACCTTACTGTGGGGCCAGCACGGGTATCTACGAGTTAGGGAGCCGATCGAATGAGGAGGGTAGTGGGTATAACTAGTGAGGGTAGGAGCAAGTGGGCACCTACGAGAGCAACTAGAAGTACACGAAGCTACCATTATTATGATTAGTAGGGAGGGATCACCTTTTAGTATGAGGCTAGTATTGGTGCGGTGCAGGAAATATCTTATAGTGGTTAGAAGCGCAATCGATGTTATACCTTGTTCATCTTGTTTACCTTGTCATACTTGCTTATGTTACAGTTATTTCCTATATTCAGTTTACGTCCTTATCCTGTTACTTTACTAGTTATATTGTTAAAGTCACTGGACTCGCCAGACTTTATGTCTGACCCTTTTTGTTTCGCCTCTTTTCTTTCCTTCCCCCCAGGTTCTCAGGGTGGGACTTGCGAGGCTTGATTTGGATTTCTCTCTCTACTAGAAGTGCTTGGAAGTGCTGAAAGTAATGCTCAGCTTTGTTTCTCTTTCATATGGCATTTTGGAATGGGATTATGGTTTTGCTTTTATGTACTCTGATAATAATTTGTTCAAGATTGATATTTATGTACTTGGCTTTAGTATGTGGTTTTGATGTTGTAACCAGACATGTTTTGCTTTTCCGCTGTAATGAATAAATTTTGAATTTTTAAGTACCATTTTATATATCTGTCTTGTGATGTTCTGTTCTATACTCTTATAACGCTCCATGAAAGTTAATGCATTCCTTAGTGAGTGACGTTAATGGACGTGGGGTGTCACAATATGGGTAAAAACAAATCTTGGGAATTTTTTTGAAATATCTTGTGAGGATCCTAGACCAAAAAATAGATAATCTAATGTATACCCTAGGTTACCATGATACCCACATAAATACTATCCCCGTTGTTAGGGAATTTCTAGATGTATTTGTAGAAGTTAAAAGTCTTCCTCCACATCGTGAAATTCAATTTAGGATTGACCTAGTACCTAATGCCCGACCTGTTGTCCATCCTAGCCGAAGAATGTCCCTAAGGGAAAGAGAAGAGCTAAATAAACAAGTCCAAGAACTTTTGGCAAAAGGATTTATCTGACCCGACTGTTCAAGTTGGGGGTCAGCCGTGGTATTTGTTGCTAAGTCTGATGGTTCCTTAAGATTGTGTGTCGACTATCGAGATCTTAATAAGAAAACTCTTAAGAATAAATACCCTTTGCCCCGTATAAATGGCCTATTTGATCAATTAAATGGTGCACGATTTTTGTCAAAAAATGGACCTAGCCACTGGTTTTCATCAGCTTAGAATCGCAGAGGATTGTATCCATCTAACTACTTTTAGGGGACCCGATACCTTTTACGAATGGCTAGTAATGCCATTCAGTTTGACAAATGCCCCCGCCCACATTGTTGACCTGATGACTAGAGTATTTCGAGAAGTACTGAATATGTTTGTATTAATTTTCATCGACGATATTCTTATTTACTCTAAAACAGAGGAAGAGCATGCTGAATATCTAAGAATTGCCTTGAAAATATTAAGCAAGAATGTTCTCAAAGCGAAACTCTCGAAATGCCACTTTTGGGAAAAAGAAGTAAAATTCCTTGGTCATATCGTATCGGAGAAAGGAATTTCGGTAGACCTAGGAAAAATCTCTGCCATTTTGGATTGGAAGCAAACAAAGGCACCAAAAGAAGTTCGAAGTTTCCTAGGATTGGTCGGCTATTAAGTAAGATTTGTTCAAGATTTTTCAAGAATTCTCCTCTTACAAAGCTAACTATGAAGAATGCCAAATTTGTGTGGTCCCCAAAATGTGAAGAAGCCTTTCAGAAGCTAAAGGAAAGACTAACATCTGCTCTAGTTCTAGCCTTTATAAATGGAAATAAAGGGTTGTCGGTTTAAACGGATGCGTGCAAAGGAGTTGGCGCAGTTTTGATGTAGGAAGGGAGAGTAATTGCCTATGCAAGCAGACAATTGAAACCACATGAAAGGAATTATCCAACCCATGACTAAGAATTGCTAACTGTAATATTTGCTTTGAAAATTTGGAGGCACTATCTTTTAAGAAAAAGGTTTGAATTGTACACTGAGCAAAAGCCTCTAAAGTATTTATTCACTCAGAAAGATTTGAACTTAAGACAACAATGTTGGCTGGAATATTTAGCATCATATGATTTGGATATTCAATATACCCCTAGGAAAGCCAACGTTGTAGCTAATGCTTTGAGTAGAAAATTCGCCGTCATCGCTTACTTAGTTATTGCCCCAACTCTTATGGAAAAGATTGTCAGTAAACAGGGAGAAGAGAGATTTTTACAAAGAATAGCCGAGAATATAAAACAAGATAAGGATTCGAGTTTTGAAATTGATGAAAAAGGTATTTTGAGATTGAAAGGAAGAATTTGTGTCCCAAACATAAAAGAGCTTCAGAAAGAAGTATTGGACAAATGTCATAAATCCAGATTCAGCGTCTACCCTGGAGTTAATAAAATGTATCGAGATGTTAAATGTACATTTTGGTGGAGAACAATGAAGGACATATCTATTTATGTTAGCCGTTGCACCACATGTCAACAAATAAAGAGTGATTAACAGAAGACAGCATGATTACTTCAACCCTTGCCAATTCCATAATGGAAATGGGATCAAGTTTCGATGGATTTCATCGGTGGTTTACCTCGCACTCACAAAGGAAATGAAGGAATATGGGTTATTGTAGATCGCCTAACTAAAAATGCCCATTTCATTCCAGTAAGACTCACTAGGACTGCTGCTAGTTTAGCAGAGTTATATATTAAGGAAATTATTAGGTTACATGGAATTCCGAGTAGCATTGTAAGTGATCGTGACCCTATCTTCACCAGTCGTTTTTGGGAAGCTTTTCAAGATACTTTGGGAACGAAACTGAACTTTAGCACCGCCTATCATCCACGATCAGGTGGACAAACAGAAAGAGTTAATTGGATTTTGGAAGACTTGTTGCGAGCATGTGTTCTCGATTTTGGAGGTTCGTGGGAAAATCATCTGCCATTCGAAGAATTTTCTTATAACAATAGTTATCAAGCTAGTATTAAGATGGCACCGTTTGAAGCACTCTATGGTCGTCCATGCAAATCGCCAATATGTTGGGTTGAGTCTGGAAATAAACTTGTTCTTGGACCAGATATGATCAGAGAAGCAACAGAGAAAGTGGATCTCACTAAGAAGAAGCTAAAAGCGGCCCAGGATCGACAAAAGTGCTATGCTGATCGAAGGAGAAAAGCTTTGGAATTTGCAGTTGGAGATTCCGTATTTTTAAAAGTATCCCCGATGAAAGGAGTTATCAGATTTGAGAAAATAAGAAAGTTAGCTTCATGGTATATTGGATCGTTTCCTATTCTAGAGAGAATTGGACCATTAGCTTATCGAGTGCGGTTACCAGAATGGTTGTCTGGTGTGCATAATATGTTCCATATATCTAATCTTAGGAAGTATGTGCATGATTTAGACCAGGTTATAGAAGAAACTGCTCAACAAGATCTGAAAATTACCCCAAGTTTAGCAGTTAAAAGAGAACACACAAAGATCATTACTTGAGATGAAAAGAGGTTAAGAAATAAGACTGTTAAGTTGGTTAAAGTACAATGGAGTGATGACCTCAAGGATTGTACCTGGGAAACAGAAGAAACTATGCGGAAATTCTATCCTGACTGTTGAGTGGACATTCCAGTCTAGCCCAACCTTCAGTAAACTCATTTCCTTATCTGTTTCCTTTTAGTTGTTACGTCTTATTTTATTACCATCTTATGTAATTTCAAGGACGAAATTATTTGGGGGGGGGGGTGAATGTATTGATCTGGAATTTTGGACTAGTTAAATGATTAGTTTATAAGTTAATTAAAGTTGTAATAAATTGTTTAGATTATAAAATATAGTTAAGTATATAATCTTATATATGCCTTTGGTAGCATTTGGTTAAGTGTTGTATATAGTTTTTAATAGCATTTAAAGGGTAAATGCTACCAAAAAAACACCTCCTTTCTCTTTATTACAAGTGTTAAGACACTTGTAATTTTGCGTGCAACATTACATGCATGAATTATACATGTCCTACGAGGTGTCATCACCTAATTAGCTCATTTCAAGTATAAATACACTCATTTCCTTCCCTTAAGCATTCATTCCCATCTTCTCTTACATTTCTTCTTCTTCTTCTCCACCTTAAAATCCATGGCTTCCATGGTGAAAATCCTTCTCTTCCTCCATTTATAAAATATATAAACTGCTGCAAAGTTGGTAGCGTCAAACAGTTAGTCTAGGATAATTGTAGTGGGTCTAGCAGCCTAGCAATAGAGGATAACATAGTGGAACCCCAAGGTGCCAAGGTGAGAACTCGACATTTATATTTGTTCACTTTTTATGTTGTGTGAATGATTGTTGATGATATGGATGATTAGTAATTATTGCAATGTAAGCGTTTAATGAGAAACGCTTATATGGACACACATATGCACTATTATATATATATACACACACACACGCACACCCATATATGATCGTGTGATGGATGAATGGATGCTTCATGGTTGTTATTAGTAATGATATGTGCATTATACTTGTTACACACACATGTGTGGATTATACGGATATCAAACACGTCTCAGACCAAGTTTCTGTTATAAATGAATATTTTATTCATTTAGATTTGAAAGTTGGAATGTTGTTGAAAATGGTTTTAAATAGTTAATATAAGTACAAATGATTTTCTAAATCATTTTAAGGCAATTTAGTAACTTTTTTATGTGAATGTATATTGTAATTAAAATAAAGTTTGTCAAAATAAATACCAGAACATTCTAGGATGACAGAGAGGATAGCATCTAGACTGGAGTTTGGAAAATATAGTTTCCTGCTCTCCCTGGCTATCCCTAACTGATCTGACGGACAGAATGGTTAATTCAAAATTTAATTTGAAGCTACTTGAATTTATAGTAGAATTTAGCTTACTTTTGTTAAAACTTTAAATGCTTATGACTTTTGCAACTTAAATCAGATTCCCACGAAATGAAAAAGTTTTGATTCTCATCAACAAGAGCTTTCAAATGAGTGAAAACAGATTTTAATTTCGACTTATAGATTTCAAGTTATATTTAAATTAATATTTAAAAATGTTGTTGCAAGTGCTATCCATTGGCTATAATGATAAATGGTCAATTAAAAATAAGGAAAATTTGTGTAAAATCATAGTTTATTATTTAAAAGTGCTTTATGTTGAAATCATGAAGTTTTGGTAATATAAAGGTTATTTCCCATAAACTAGCGAACATCGGTATTTTGAAACACTTTTTGTAACACTTTAGTAACATTTTTTATTCAATGTTAAAGGTATTTAACTTTATAAATCTTTCCCTAACCTTAGTAATTAATTGCTAACATGTAATGAAAGGCTTAAAATGATAATTTGAGTTTCCAAACATAGAATATGGGTTGAGACTTGATTTGGTCCTATATATCCACATGGTTTTAAAGTTACGCTTATTATTTGGAAAGACCGGGATTGGATTTATGTCTAAAAACCATTCCAAGTAATAATACGACGTTGTGGAGAAATTGAAGGCATTGAAGACGATATTGAAGACCCGGACCCGTTGTGTCACAAGGACGACTTGTTGAATGTCTCGAATGGGTAGCTCCCATTTGCAGATGGATTTTATATCAGCTAAGTCGCACGAAGCCCAAACATATGTGAAGGAATTCCGGATCGAGGTTTTGTTCAGACCCAGAATGGACTTGTATGGATTGTGTGTCTGACATTGTAATTGACTGCGTAACACTGATCTTTATTAAATATATATCTGCTTGGTGGCAGAGAATTTATTCTCTTGCTTAACACCCTTCTCTAAGACGTATGAGCTTAGATGCTATATATTGATAGAAATCAGTGATGCGTTGTGAATGGACAATGTGGCATACTTAAGTTATGTGATGAGCTATGGATGATCAAAGCATGGCTTTTTAAGTGTAGCTTTGTGTATATCGTGACCTTGGCAAGCCTCACACCCCGGTAAATGGCCAAAATAGGAAGAAATGCAGCAGGCTTATGGGTGTGCTGTCTCCTAGATAAAAGGTGTACTATGGTATGGAGCCCAGGTATTAACCTATGTGGAAAACATCTACTTTGTGGTTGCTGTTGGCGAGCACTCGGAAAGGTCAGTAACGATCGGGAGATGACATACTCAGGAGTACTCTAAGTAACCTAGTTACAGAGGTAACCCGACCTTGTGTTGGCATGAGGAGCATCATTGTAGATCTTCAGACATCCCTCTAGAGGTGTTCAAAATTCGGTTCGGTAAGGAAGTTGCTTTGCCTGGTCATGTTTGGAAACCCAATCTCCACTACGATCCAATTACGGTTTTAGTTGTATACTATTATGTCAGTATAGTATATGGTCCCTATGCTGGCTAAGATTGATACATTTACTTTTGAAAATTGTTTTTATATTATGCACTAGTAATAATATCAAAATGGTTTCCACGTATTAAAGCATTTTTGACTTAAGGAGAAACCTCGCCCATGTGTGCATTTGCATTGTGTGTGTGCCATGAGACCTTATGTTATTTTCATTTTCAAAAAGTCATTGCAAATTTTCTATGCATAAAGAAATACGATGAGTTCTCACACCAGTCCCATGGCTGACCCGGAGTTGTTTTGATTTCACACGAAACTATGGATGCCCATAATTTTTACATGTGCAGCCTAGTGTCAGGTTTAATAGCAGTATTTGGAGCTTGTGTCTTGGAACCTTTTTCTCGGTGGATCCCTTGCTTTTGTGGAGTTCCTGCTGCTGTGAAGTATTAGCTATTTTCTTTGGGACAAATTATTTCTGGGCATTTGTGATCTGGAGCTATTCAGTGAAGATGAAGTATGCTATGGGATTCACATTGTTACTCAGTTTCCGCTGTTCTTTTGGTTATGGATATGTAATGTGGTAAACTTTGATGTAATCTTATGTTATATAAATGAGAATTTGTTTATTTCATTGTGATTTATCTAATGTGTTATATCCCCAGACAACCAGTAATCCGACAGTTGAATCCTCGGCATTTTGAATACGAGAAGGTGTTAAAGTGTCGATTTTCGCGGGTCGAAATTCTGGGTCGTCACAAATATTCTGTCAACTGCATATCAAATGCGCAACTAATTCTCGAAGAAATATCTTAGACATTCTCCCGAAGAGATCGTGAATATGTCATATCATATTTTTGTGGAAGTTTTAAATATCTTCTTGAAAAGATATATAATTAATGTTATAATAATTAATGTTCGGTAGTAACATTTCAGGTATAATAGGGAAATAAATTTTAACAACTTGAAGTTGTTTACGTATCTTATTCGAACCAGAAGTTCACTACATTTTAGCAACTTGAAGTTGTTTATATATTTTATTTGAACCAGAAGTTCAGTACAGTTTAACAACTTGAAGTTGTTTATATATATTATTTGAACCAGAAGTTCAATACAATTCCAAACCAGATGTTTTGGAAATTATAATACAATCTTTAAGATTCACATTGATATTGCTTGATAAGCAAAAATTAATGATTTGGAATTTTATAAACAATTTGTTCTAAAATTGTCAACTCGAATGAGAAAGAATATGTAAAACAGTTACATATGTAATACATGGACATAGGTGTGTACACATATATTCGAATATTTAATTAACAACCTGAAGTTGTTATGAGCTCATATTATTTAGTAATTCAAAAAGTCGATTGTCGTCAATATTGAATGACCTGAAGTTATATGTGTATCCAAATGATTTATATAATTAGAAAATTCCTCCAAATTACTAGATCAATGAAAGGGAATAAAGAATATAATATGAATGCATCTTATCAATTAATAAAAGCATTATCCTCCTACAGTTGAAATACATATAATGTATTTGCTAGCAATAAAGTGATAACGGACCTAAAATGGGAATCCAAAGAAGGTGTATTATTTAATGTGGCAATGTTTGTCAACATTGAGGGGGAGGATAAAGGTATGTAAATTCATGTTGATCATTGACGCTAACATATAAAATGATGCAAAGTATCAAGTAGCTTGCATAAATTATCAATTATGTCCCTAGTAGACTTTCTCCAATATAAATTTGAATCCCTGAAGGATCAAAAGGTGTAAATCACAGCTGAAAATGTGGTATAAAAGTCAGTTCAAAATATTTTTAGAGTAAGTCATAAAGATGCAAAATAAAGGAGGTGAGTGTTCTTGAAGAAACACTTAAGGGTGCCTTGAAAGAAACCCATGACATGATTGTCAAAATAACCCCAGAAGTGATTTAGGTGCCTAAAGCATGATAATTTTCGAGATCTCAATAAATCATGTATAGAACTGATAAGAAATAATCATCGATGATAAATTAATAAATAATGAAGCACATATTTATAAATGGATTAAAAATCCCATGTTAGAGAGAAACATGATTGGCCATCATGAAATTCTCCTAAATAAAATATATGGTCCTATAGTCCATAAGATATGAACATGTATTTCATAAGATAAAAATAGAAATATATATAATGACAAAAGCACACGGAAGTTACTGAAGCACCATAGAGTGTTAAGTGCCATGAGCATTGTATGTTTCAGAGATAATTGAATTGATTAAAGTGGTGAAAGTGTTTACAACGCTTACAATACCCTGAAGGTATAAACGATGAAAGTATACAAATTCCGGAAGAATTTAAATTACGTTGTTAGTGATAAATAATGCAAAGAGCAAGAATTATAGATTACAACATTCTTTTAAGTATCGTTGTGATGAAAACTTGATATATTTCATGATCAGTAGATCACTTCCTGCTTTCAAGAATTGTTGTAATGAAACTCTTAGTATCCATTGAAGTGGTAGTTGAGATATGCAAAATTTATTATAATATATAAGTTCCTGAAGAACATAAATAACATTTGTTATTATGAAGAATACCAAGAATATGGATGATAAATTACAACATTCTTCTAAGTATTGTTGTAATGAAAATCTTGATATACTTCAAGGTGAGTATATATTACTTCCTGCTTATTGTTGTTTTAATGAAAATCTTGATGTATTTCATTCTTCTAAGTATTGTTGTAATGAAAATCTTGATATACTTCAAGATGAGTATATTACTTCCTGCTTAGTAATAAAAGTTGTCTTATTCATCAAATATTTATTGCAATATATAAGTCCGATTGAAACAGAAAATTATAAGCACCTAAAGTGTATTCATAAATGAATATTAGTAACATACAAATCACAAAAGGAAGGCATTTTAAATAAGAAAACATGTATGAAGCATGGAAATGCACATCAAGTTTTTAAAAGAAAAACTTCATTAAGAAGTATTTGTAAGCAATTTGATTTATTGAAAGAAGAATACGAATTCAGAGGAAAGTATTAAATCAGGGGGAGCATCCATAAGTATGTTATAATGCACTCTTTTTCCTTAACTAAGTCTTCCTCCACTGGGTTCTCTTAGTAAGGTTTTAATGAGTCATTGTCATGATCTAGATGTATCAACCCAAAAGTAACATATAAAAATAAGTTATAACGCATTCTTTTTCCTTATTTAAGATTTTTCCCACTGGGTTTTTCTTATTAAGGTTTTAACGAGGCATTACATTGATCCAGAAGTAGCATACTACTTTTGATGTAGTAAATATAACATTGTATATTGTACTCTTTTTCCTTTACTAAGATTTTTCCTATTGGTTTTTTTAGTAAGGCTTTGACGAGGCAACATTTTAATTTAGAAGTATCAAACATCTTTTGATGCAGTAAACTATTATTTATGAAGAAGATAAGACAGTTTGCATGGCTCAGATTCGAGTGAACTATATCAAGGGTGATAGGATGAAGCACATTTCTTCTAAATTTCTCTTGACACAAGAATGAAAGGATAACAAGAAAGAGGAGAAACATTTTCAGTTCAAGAAAAGCGGGTAGATCTGTTCTCAAAGGCAATTTCCAAATCAACATTCCAGAAGATGATGTACAAAATTGGCATGCATCAACTACATCAATAGACTAATTGAATAATGAGTTATAAATAAGGGGGAGCATATAAAAATATGCTATAATGTACTCTTTTCCTTCACTAATATTTTTCCCACTGGGTTTTTGTTAGTAAGGTTTTTAATGAGGCATTATCTTGATCCTAAAGTATCAACCCATACGGTAACATTGTAAAACATGTTACCGAAAGATGAAATAAATTTGCACTCTTTTCCTTGTTTATGATTTTTCGCATAGGGTTTTTCATAAAAAGGTTTTTAATGAGGCATTGTTTTGATCCTGAAGCATCAAACTATTTTAAGGAATGTCATTTCAATACGATATTCATAATGTCAGACGTTGTACTCTTTTTATGGTTCAAAGTTTTTCCCATTGGGTTTTCTTGATAGTGTTTTGAAGGCAACAAATAATAGTTGTATCGACTGAACAGATATATGCAAGCAAGATAATAATAAGGGGGAGCAATCATCATATATGTTTTAAAAGGGACAACTTCAAGTTAGCAGAGCATTCAAGATTTTGAAGATGCATATTCAAGGGGGAGTGTTGTAATATATATATAAGAGTGAATATTTTTTTATTAGTTTTCTGTTTAGTCCCACATCATAGGAATAAGTTAAACATCAGCTCCAAAACCTATATATAAAGGAGCCAATGTAATAGAAATAAATATACATTTGAATGAATAGAAATGTCCTTTCTCCCTTGTTTCTTATGTTCTGTGTTCATTTTATAATAGTTATATTTTTATGACTTAATGAGTAAAAAAACATAGGTTTCATATAAGGCTGGCTTTTACTTTTTTGCTAATTAAGCAGTAAAGAAGACTTTTTTTTTAAAGGGAGGGGTGAAGCTGTGATGCACACTTTAGTAATGAAAATGAATCTTCATTCAAACTTAATTATGGGAAAACTACATTTGAAAACTTCAATATTTAATAGTTTAATACTGAAAACAGAAGGAAAAAAACCAACAATTAGATGGTCCAAAATTTCACAGTAAAATAGTGCCAATTTGTCTCATTTTTGGAATAAAAAATAAAAATAGGGAACATGAATTTATCAAAGAAATGAAAAGTCACACTATCGAATATGTCCTATCTTTTTTAATTGCTATGATCCATATATCAACTAGCTACACCTTTTTACTGAAGATGCCTGCATGTCTTCAACATTTCCTATTTGGCAAGTAAGATGCCAAGAATACCTTGCTATCTAATGTAGCATGCAATTGAAAAGAAAGTAGTCACCCTTTAGAGAGTTTCTCCATCACTATATTTATTACTCATTGTTCCAATAATTGTCTTTACGAAAATAAGTCTGTTTTTTCTCAATATTTACTGTTAATGTTTTCACATCTTATAAAATTATGCTATAGTTTCAATACCATGGTATAATTATTCATGTCTCCATCACTATAATATAGGAGTCAGACAATATAAACAAGAATAGTACATCAGATCCTATTGAATACAGACAATTAGAACTTTTAAAATTTAGTTTTGTAAATATTATTCACCATCATTAAAGGGATGCATAAATATATTGATGTATGAGCTGTGGGTGTTTACATAAAATTTGGGAGCCCACCCCAAACATGGTTTATGGTGACCGTAACAAAATAATCCCCAAATTCTCTTATTTTATCAATGTCAACTCATACTAGCTTGAGTTGCAAGTGAACTTCCACTATAATACATGCAATAGCTTCTTTATATGTCAGCTTACAGTCAAAAGACGATACAACAAGGGTTGACAATTGTAATTTTTCAATTATTATAAAAGGGTTGATTCAGGCAAGACCGTCTCTTACTTCTGGAAGCAAGATTAAAGAGCAGAAAGTTTTTTTTCATTCTACCATTGTTTCTAATCATCATTCATTGTCCAAATTTTTGTTGTCGACTATGTTTTATTAGTTACAATAGTTTATTTTTATTTTATTTTTAATATTTAATCATTACAATATTTTTTTTAATAACATAAATTTTAATGCCCAGCAAAGTGGGACAAAAATACTAGTTTTGATAATGTGTCTTCTAAAGTGAATAATTTTTACATACAAGATCCTATTTATCCATGGTTTTCTCGTTGGATCCATATCGAAATTTTGTACAACATGGAACTGGTTTGGCTAGGATTAGAGACAACTGTAAATTTTGCATTCGTCGAATTTTCAGGTAGATGTAAAATCAAAGACGAGTGTTTATACTCACTCACAACGTACTAAAATTTTCGTTACAGGTTAAATTAAATTATGATATTGTTAGACCAAAAAATGGTCCTAACACCCAAATTATCGTATTTAGAGCGTAGGATATGAAGAAATAACTAAAAAAATAAGAGAAAAGCAAGACAACAGGATTTTTATAGTGGTTCGGCGTTAGCAAGCCTACGTCCACTTCATATTTTCTCATTTCACTCATAGATTACAATTACAATGAATATTGTCTTTCAATCACTTGAATTCAATGAATAATTCTCTCCGAATCCATTGAATTTATTGAGGAAGATGGTGGTTATTCATGGAGAAGTGTTGGCCATGGCAGCCATGGAAGTTGAGATGCCAAAAGTCCCTTGAAAATGCCCTCTGAAGGTGTATTTATAGCTGTAGGAAAGCTCCTGGGAGGACTGGTTCGTGATGGGGTACGTGGCAGGCGATCCAGAAAAATAGGAGAGCCAGTAGCCTTGAGAATAGGTCAAAACAAGCTGCGTTTGAACAGGTCTGAAGGTCGGATCGCGGTCATGGGTCGGATCGCGGTCATGGATCGGATCGCGGTCGTGGATCGGATCGCGGTCATGGGTCGGATCGCGGTCATAGGTCGGACCGCGGTCATGGATCGGATCGCGGTCATGGGTCGGATCAGATCGCGTAGGCAAGGGCGGGTCGGATCGCGTAGGCAAGGGTGGATCGGATCGCGGTCATATGCCAGCTTACACCCGTTCACGGAAATGGGCGTAACTTTCAAACCGTAAGTCCGATTGAGCCAAACCAAAGCTCAAACTGAAGCTAATTCAATGGGCTACGAGTATATGAGGTGAATAGATCCAAATGAGGTCATTTGATAGGGGTTTCGGGCCAGTTTATACTGATGTTGTGATTTTGACCAAACTGCCTTGTGTCTTCTGATGATGCTTCCAATGCCGGAGAGCGATGTTATCCAGAGATTCCATATGAGACAACATTTACCCAGAGGTATGTCAACATGATCTTTGCTTTGGGTAGCCTGGTCACAAAGCAGGCTAACATTTTGCCCCCCAAAGTACATCTTATCGAGGATGAGATGTGCTTTGAATATGTTAAGCTAAATCTTTCTGGAATATCATTTGTCCTTGAGAAGGCTTTATCCAATTGTTGCATTGCTTCCATTGGAGCTAATCAGGCTAAGTTCTATGAGAGGAGTATTCAAGACGATCAAGAAATTGTTTAAATCTTGTCAAATCATAAGATCTAATTCATCTGTCAGAAGTCATGCTAAATTGTCGGCTCCCGAGCGTGATCCTACACGCATAGGTCGTCGCCAAACAACATCATCACTCTATGCAAGCCAAGCGCGTGGTAGGGTTGGACTTTCTTTTACATATGAGTCAATAAATGAAGTAGCCACCCAAATCATGGGGCGATGTAAGAATCTTTGGGCTCTAAGCTAACAACTGGACTGTTGGGATAAAGCACATCAGAATCAACATATGAATTTGTCATTTGTACTCAAGTTCGAACTATCTTGATATCTTGATATTAATCCAGGATCTTAAAATTGCATTGAATCGTAACAGTAAGGAATTCAAAAGCCATGATCACTCTGGATCGTAGTCGAGAGAATCCACAATTGTTACGGATCATTTCTTAATCCAATATTCACATATGAAGTAGTCAGTAAGGGATGTTGTTAAAATTATGTGGACTAGTAACTATAGGGTCGTCACCATCGCGAGGCAGTAGATAGGTTTGTCACACCTTCCATTTGGTGTAGTTTGAGTCTTTAAGTTCACATTCGATCCACAAGCTAGCTTGCTTGGTCGGCAAAGATGAGTAAGGTTGTACTCCGGAGGCATGACGTACATGTTTTGAATCCCATTTCATGCCAGGATTGTCTTCAAAGTTAGTCTATGAACCGACACTTGTGCTCTCAGTGCCATCGGAGGACAAGAGAGGTCAGTAATTTTGCCCCCAGTATCGATGGGGGTTGAGTTGAGTCAATAAGGCATTTAATCTTGAAGATTTTATACTTCCTGTCGTTGCATCTGGTAAGAGTTGCAGGTTCAGCAATTTTAGCCGACCCAGATCATTCTGTACTGTTTCTCAATTTAGCAAAAATCGGAATTGTATATGCAAATGGTTGAACCACGTTTGCTTTGATATCATCTCTTCTCTTTAGTCAGATAGTGAGGATTGCCTCATTGGGCATCAACGACTTCGGTTACTCTCATCAGATCAGTTGCGGAGTCAAGTAAGGTTGTTGAATGCGAATGAATAAATGTCGTTATGAAGTTAGTTGGGCTCCACCGTTTATGCTTCAGCATAGTCTGAAATGGTTATCACAGTCTTATTGAGTCTCTTTCTCATGCTCGGTTCAATCGAGCTTGACAAACAAGATCATGGGCTCGATAAGTGGTATAGATTCTCTTTGGAATTGCACATTCTTGCCGTTGTTTTCCAGGGCTTTTCCTTTGTCCTTATCGTTTCGGGAATTAGAAGGTACTCCATTCTTTAGTCAGGAAGGCCTCTAGGTCATTCGTCTCGACGCTAACACCTTTTTGTCATGAAAGTCTATCCACTTCAGGGTTGAATTCATCAAAATCTCTGAGCAAGTCTTGTTATAGAGAAAATTTAAAGTCCGGGGGAATAACAGGGGATCCTGACGCCCCACGTGTGAGGGCTGTAATTGTTGTTATCCACATCAACTAGAGGAGTACCGCCCCTCGAGAGGTGCCGAATTAAACTGGCAAGCAGATCACCGTCAAAGAATTGCTGCACATTTTCAAGATCATAGCTGGTGCCCCCAGTATTGAATCTGAAATTACAAGGGGGTCTTTGTGGATTTCTTATTTCCGCATCGATGTTACTCCCAAGTCACGGGTCGAGTCATTCGACTCGACCGGGCTTCTGTTCTTCGAATTGTTGCGTTCCATCTTGGAGTTGAGCGTACTCTAGCGCTTGAGTACCCATTCGAGCTGGAGCTGAAGTTGGTCGTGCATGACCTAAGTTCATTGTGATTCTTGCATTCTCATCTAGGAAGTTGCAGGTAGCCGTTCCATCGCCCATGTTTCCATCTACGACATACTGAATCGAAGCTGCACGTTGTGTGACTGCTGATTGGTTCGTGTTCATCTCGGGTGTTCCCACTTGCTTTCTGCATGAAGGGAGAGGTTGGAGGCGAAATAGCTGCATCTTGTCCAATTGATGTATGGGATATATCCAGCCTTATATGAGCTTCCCATTCTAGAAGTCGGTTGGGATCAGCAGATGGACATTCTCTTTGCATTTGTTTCTTGGTCCTCAAGGGGGCCTGTTAGGATCACAACACAAGTTAAACACAGGCACTTAAGTTATGTCGTTTGTAAATATTTTCAATAGCCATGGCCCCAGTTATAGGGTAAGTGCGAAAGACATGCGGTCGGATCACTTCCCTTTCGAATTCAGACATGTATACATGAGAAGAGGAAGTCACTTTCAGAATTCAAGTGATCATACTATCCAAGCATGGAGTAGGACGTGTTTGGGACGGTACAAGAAGCCTGTAATTCATAAATGTCCAGAATTCCACGATTACGTCGAATCGTATTAAGGCCAAGGAATCAATGATCGCTCAAGATCGTACTAAGGTAGGGTAGACATCAAAAAATCTCAGGGCCTCGCCAGGTCCTTCCAGTTGCGAGTATGAAGTTGTATAACATGTCGCTGAACAATTCACTATCCAGGCTTCTTTTTCTGTCGTCGCCGTGAGTCGCACAGGCAGCTTAGAATTATACGCCTACGTCATCCTTCTGGACGCGGCCCTTTAGTTATTCCCTACTGGTCTGCTGTTGTTGTGCGAGTTCGGATCTCGCATTTTGTCCAGCTTTGTTTTGTGAGCCTGTACTTAGTGAATGAAATTCCATTTCTTTTTGTACTGCTGTGTTCGTGTGCTGCCCCCCATTCCCGAAAACGAGTGGTTCGAGCACCATTTTCATTCTTGGTCCCAGTCGTGTGACGGGATAGGATCCCTTGAGTGGCATATGTCGTCATGCTTTTATACTCTCCTGATCCTTCAGCGGAGCAGAAATTATGGGGGGTGCTGAGTCTCCAGCACTTTCTCAGCGCTTAATCATAGACGCTTTTATACTCTCCTGGCGGTCGCCAAGGTTAGAGTTCGAACTCAGCTGTTCTGTCGCTCCCCGATCCTTCAGCGGGGTAAGAGTTCTTTCTCAGCGCTCAATCAGAGACGCTTTTATACTCTCCTGGCGTTCGCCAAGGTTAGAGTTCAGACTCAGTTGTTCAGTCGCTCCCCGATCCTTCAGCAGGGTGAGAGTCCTTTCGCATTATCCTGTACCTGCGAGCATTCCATAATTAGTTATGCATTTAAACATTTGAAACACAAATAAGCAAACAAGTCATGAAACATTATAAGTTATCAGTGCAACTTATAAGTGAAAGTGCAGTAAAGTAGTATGTATGTATAGGTATGCCCCCAATCAATCATTAACTTAGTGTCTGGCCAGGTCTTGTTGAGGATTGATTAGGACCATAACTGTGTTGCCCCCATGTCCGGACATGGAGGATTTGGGATCAGCTTCCATCCTGCCCCCCCCCCCCCGATCCTTTAACGGGGGAGGAATTTTCCCGTGGCGCTAAGTCTCTAGTGCTTTTATACTCTCCCGATCCTTCAGCGGGTTAGAGTTGCTGGGCGCTGAATCTCTAGCGCTTTTATACTCTCCCGATCCTTCAGCGGGTTAGAGTTCGAGCTCGGTTCATGATCTGCTCAACGATCCTTCAGCGGAGCAGAAGTTCTCAGCGCTAAATCATAGACGCTTTTATACTCTCTCTCTCGACTCTGGAGAGTTAGAGTTGGGACTCAGCTGTTCCATCGCTCCCCGGTCCTTCAGCGGGGTAAGAGTCCTTTCTCAGCGCCAATTCATGGACGCTTTTATATTCTCCTGGCGGTCGCCAAGGTTAGACTTTTGCTCAGGCGGCTCCGATCATGGTACACCTCCATGCCTTGTGGACGTCATCTTCGCGCCCTTTATACTCTCTCTCAGCTCTGGAGAGTTAGAGTCATGGATCAAGCGGTCTGCAATCATGCACACTCATCAAACTCGTCCTAGGTTTACATTTTAATCCAAGCTCCGAGGATTAAAACTAGTCGGACAAGCAGTTGGAGCATTTGCCAAGGCTTTGAGTTCCTCCGAACAGTCTACGGGAGGAATGGTTGGCACCAGACTTCGGGTACCTGCATTATTCACACCGCACGAATTAGTCACGTCAGTAACTCGAAAAGCATGTGAAAGCAAATTTTATGATTGAAAAGTAAGCAAATTAAGAGGCAGTGTTGCCTCCTTTATTTGAATTCATGTAATCTGGTGGCGTTGAGCATAGGATCGAGCCATGTAGGCGGTCACACCGCGTCCATCTGGAGTCGGACTATGACTTTGTAACTCAATGATTTATGTTCAATTGTCTTGTGGTTTGCCACGTGTGAGCCAAGGATTGGATGGTTATCCCGGATCCACCTTGAGCTATACAGCATTCTTTAGACGAAGAGCGTGGCTTTGTAAACGAGCAGTTCAGTCGAGCTCGTTATAGTATTGCTCTATGGCTCTATATGCGGGTGTTACAAGTTTGATCGGTAGCAGATCCTGGATACCTACACCATCCACATATTAATTCATCTGAGTTAATTACATCAATAACTCATAAATCATGCAAATATAAGAGTCATGGTTATAGAATAATCCTGTTAAAGGAATGAGTATCATTCTGAGTGAAAAATGGCGTTGCATATTCATTGCAGGTCCATTTTACTTCGCCCTATCTCTGCCAATAAAGGGCTGCCAAAGTCCTTTAGTTGGTGAGGGGTATCTTTTCAGATTATCATGGGGGTGGCAGTCCCAAAAAATGAATAGACCTTGGTCGGGGTCTTGAGATGGCAAAGGCGGCTAGGTAGGTACTATAAGCGAGTGATGAGGTCGCATCTCCTTCAAATCGTCTTTTTGCCCCCGTACTGAGGGTAAGGATGGAGTGTCAGGAAGTCATGACTGGATTGCTAATGGTAGCACATCTTTGCATTGGTGTTAGGTCGTAAATTAGCATGAGAACAATGGATTCATGCTTATAGAAATTTTTGCACTTTCCATGCTAGGAAATAGGATATTACTGCTGGTGGGATAATCATATCACATAAATTTGCTGATATACCCTCGATCCCATATCGGGGACAAGGGTTAGTGCGCCGACAATCAACCAGCATTCATGCGTAAGCGTTCTAGATCTTCAACTCGCTAACTTTCAGGCAAGACTAAGTCAATTGGCCAGGCAAATTCTTGATGTATCAGCTCTGAATTAGATGATGTAATCTCGAGCAATTTATGCTCAAATCTGTAGTTGCCCCCAGCCTTAGGGGAGTGAGTCACTTAGCAGATAATCGATGAAAAGAGTGGAAGTATGAGTCTTCACTTTCTAACTTCAGAACGCCGTTCGCCAGAAGTTTCATTCATGTACATCTCCCATCTAATGGGTGGCTGACTGGTGATTTGGTTGAATCATTCAGGGCGGTGAATTCGGCAATTGCACTCGTTGGTGTTTGTTTTGGGACAATCTTCCAAGAGAAATAGGCAATGTTGAATTGCATGTCATATCTCGAGGCATAAAGAACGATTGCACGCCTTTCACTTCATCTTGTTAGATGCATTCTGTGCTGTAGGAAGTTTATCATGGAGTTAACCATGACTCTTTTCCGGGTTTGGTCTCCAACGTTGGATCAACTTCCATTTTATCAATGGTTGTATTTCATAGTGTCTTGATGGGGATCATCTCTATCTTTTCTGGATTATCGGAACTTTCTTATTCGACCAGATGATTCGACTTTAGATCTTCTGTGTATGAAATATGAGGTATGTTGTAACGTTCCAATCCATCCAATAACTCTTATGCCCATTCTAGGTAAGCTGCGAGTTGTGGTTTCTCCGTCTGGAATTCCTTTCGAGTCGTCCTTCGGGGGTTATCTGCAAAACTTCGGCGTTGGATTGCCGATCATTTCTTGCACCGTCTGTATACAACTTCCAGGTGCTTGATTTCATCTTTCATTTCGAATGGCAACTCCATATAAAATCCCGCGATAGTGAACTTACTGCATACGTCTTATTTGCTTGACAGGAGCACACTTCAGGTTTATACTCAAGAAATGACTCATAATTGGGATAAAATCCAGCAAATATTAGCACTGGTCCAAACGAACACATCCAGGCTCGCCTACAGAAAGCATATAAGTTCTCTCGTTCGGAAGAGGTCTAAAGGAGATCCGATGTGAAGACCTTAGTCAGGTCGGCGTCACCAGTCGGAACACGTGCAGTTGCGTTATTAGATGTCACCCTTCTTCATCCCGAATCACCATCCTCTCTGGAATCTATGTCTTCGGGCACGTCGTTTGGCAATTCCTTTTGCGATGCTCCCATTATTCGCAATATTGACACCTCCTTCACACTCCATTTCATTTGGAGGGGAAGCGTCTTTGGGTTTCACGCAATCTCTGTTGCGTAGCATATTCCATCCTTCCTAATCAGTCGGCTTCTCCAATAACTTGGTCACCATAGACCAGTCTCACTCCGTCTTTGGTAGGGATATTTAACGGTTAACACCAAGATGCTATGTAAGCTCTGAATTCCGCTAGACCTGGTTGGTTAAGACCATGATCAGATAAGCATGAATGCAATAGCATGGCTTGCAAGGCTTCAAGTAATGTTCATACATTCTATCATAACTGTTGTATGAAGTGGATAGCTAACGGTTGGTTCATATTTGTGTTGATCTCAAGTTCTCATCTCTCAACCGAGATCGTATGGTGGCTGGTGAGCAGTCAAATTGCTATCGCCCGGGCAAGGATCCATATGCCCGATTATGGCCCACGGTGGTTCAATTGGTACCTAACTCTGGGCACCAAAGTACATTGATCTACCCTTCATTCTATGGAAATCAGTCTTCCTTGATGCGGTTGACGACAAATAGGCATTGCAAATGTTAGCTAAGCTTTTCAAGGAGTGAACTGTGGGACATATATTTTTCACCACGCCATTCAAGCGAAGGGTAACTTTGTAGTGCTAGGATCCTTTCTTGCTATTGGATATCCCATCATTGAGAATCATGGCCATTGGGATCTTCTGAGTCACCTTTAGAGTAGTTTCTGGATCGTTCTATGTCAATGGCATCTGGGACTCCGCCTGTTGGACATGTTTAAGCCACGTAACTAGGTGATCACCACTCGTTCAGGAACATCATCGGTTGCATTGGGGAGATCTTTACACCATCGGAGCTCTGGAAGAGGAGGCTGTTATGAGACCATCATTATTTTGTATACTGCCATAGTCAGCGTGTCGAATCTTTTCAACAACTCCTCACATTCAATAACATCGGTAGATAGAGGTCATGGCTTCTGGAGGAATTCTAATTGTTGTCATTCCGTTGTCAAATTCTTTGACAATCCGTTTATTCTTCATTGACAAGCTTTGATGAATGCTGTTGGCCAACATATATGTTGAGCTGAAGATGAGCCATGCTCCGAGCCGAAGGCGAGGCCGTGCTCCGAGCCGAAGGCGAGGCCGTCAGCGGGTCCGGGCGCAGCGCCGGCGGGGGTCCGGGGCCCCGCAGTCCCGGGGCACCGCACGATTATTTTGATTTTGGAACATGGAGCCTTTTCTGAAATGATCTGAAAATTGTATTTTTTCCAAAAATTGTCACTTTTTTGGATCGGGTCGTGACCCTTGTTCGTCGTCATTTTTCCGAGTCGTGGTTCGCTACTGTCCTCCGGTTCGTGGTCCAGCTTGGCGATCGGGATACTCCAACCTTCCAGCTTCGGATCGATTCGTGGTCTTCTCCAGTTCGTGGATATGTTCACAACAATTGCTCCAGGTCGGGTCGTGGAAGTATCACCGGGTCGGATCGCGACTTCCTTGTTCGGTCGGGTCGTGGGTTCATCTTGAGACCGGATCGTGGTCTCCCCGCGATCCGCGATCCGCGATCCGCAATCCGCGATCCCCTCGACCTGCTCCAGCACATTTTCTTTATTATCCTCATTTGGTCGTGAAGCTTGTGAACCCTTAGCTTTTTTTTCGAAGGTATGAAGCTCTGATTTTCTGAAATCAACGAAATATTCAAAAATGGTAGAAACGCGGACTGTTTTCTTCGAACTTTCAAATCCAAATAGTAGAATAGCAATCCGATAGATTGAGAATTCGGTTCTCAGTGAAAGCACCAAAATGTTAGACCAAAAAATGGTCCTAACACCCAAATTATCGTATTTAGAGCGTAGGATATGAAGAAATAACTGAAAAAATAAGAGAAAAGCAAGACAACATGATTTTTATTGTGGTTCGGCGTTAGCAAGCCTACGTCCACTTCATATTTTCTCATTTCACTCATAGATTACAATTACAATGAATATTGTCTTTCAATCACTTGAATTGAATGAATAATTCTCTCCGAATCCATTGAATTTATTGAGGAAGATGGTGGTTATTCATGGAGAAGTGTTGGCCATGGCAGCCATGGAAGTTGAGATGCCAAAAGTCCCTTGAAAATGCCCTCTGAAGGTGTATTTATAGCTGTAGGAAAGCTCCTGGGAGGACTGGTTCGTGATGGGGTACGTGGCAGGCGATCCAGAAAAATAGGAGAGCCAGTAGCCTTGAGAATAGGTCAAAACAAGCTGCGTTTGAACAGGTCCGAAGGTCGGATCGCGGTCATGGGTCGGATCGCGGTCATGGGTCGGATCGCGGTCATAGGTCGGATCGCGGTCATGGATCGGATCACGGTCAAGGGCGGGTCGGATCGCGTAGGCAAGGGCGGGTCGGATCGCGTAGGCAAGGGCGGATCGGATCGCGGTCATATGCCAGCTTACACCCGTTCACGGAAATGGGTGTAACTTTCAAACCGTAAGTCCGATTGAGCCAAACCAAAGCTCAAACTGAAGCTAATTCAATGGGCTACGAGTATATGAGGTGAATAGATCCAAATGAGGTCATTTGATAGGGGTTTCGGGCCAGTTTATACTGATGTTGTGATTTTGACCAAACTGCCTTGTGTCTTCTGATGATGCTTCCAATGCCGGAGAGCGATGTTATCCAGAGATTCCATATGAGACAGCATTTACCCAGAGGTATGTCAACATGATCTTTGCTTTGGGTAGCCTGGTCACAAAGCAGGATAACAGATATGATTTTTTTGACTATCATTCAAAAATTTGAATTGACATCGAAATTAGATACAACTGCTAACTGACACCCGATATATGATAGTTGACATTGATGTGACTCTTTATTTTGATTGGCTATTTGGAATTTAAATATACGTTTAAATTGAATTTGAATAGATTCAATTTAAAATGACATTAAACTGACATTGATTTGGACCGACATTTAAATATCATTGAAATTGAATTGCTAGTTAAATGTCGACATTGATAACTTGTGACTATTGTGATATAATGCTTATTTTGGTTAATCATTGCATGTGTATTCTTATTTGTTGACATGATTATTGATTGGATGTTATTTTTTATAGTTATTTACTCCACGTCATCACCATGTATACCATTTAAACTGTAAAGGTTGTTATGTACATCTGTCGAACATCGAATACCTGAAATGAGAAATTGGTTGAAATGCTACCTATGGCTGTCGATTGAGCAGAAATGATATGTACTCATGTAACTGAATTTTAAATTAGAAGATCACTTGAATTTATGGTAGAAATAGAAAATTTAATTATAAACACCTAATTTTATCACACGAAGTATTTCTAAATTTCTAAATTTCAGTTTGTTAAGTGAAATTTAAATTTGAAACCAATTTAATATTACATGTTTAAATTGGGGATTTAGATTTAAATCATTCAAATTGAAGTTAATTTTGAATTGGAAATTGAAATTTGAATTGAGGATAAATTGAACTTTAAATGATATGAAATTTATTTAAACCGAAATACGAGATTTGTATCTATCAAAGTGAGAATTTGAAACTTGGAATTGAGTTTAAATGGTTTAAGTGGAAATAAAATATTTTATTCCAATTTTTTTTAATAAAATTATTTATAAAAAAGTATTACTTTATATTTCTATTTAAACTGTTATCTCTTACACTATTTATTTTCATATTACTCTATAAATAACCATTTTCAATCAAACTATTATATTTTAAATTTAACTGTTATTTATGTACATGAACTATTTTCAATAGAAAGTCTATTTCCAAACTAAGCGCTACGAGCCCAAAACCATGTTGAATGTAATATCACATTTAAAATGGTAATTATGACGTAAAAGTATTAAACTAGAATTTGAATCTAATAATGAATCGTTCTATGATATAAAATTATGAAATTGTAAACTAGAATCCAATACTGAACTAATTTGAAATATGATAATAGAAAATCCATATTTAAACTAAATTTTGACATGAAATATGATATATTATTTAAACGTAACATGACCGGTTTTTAAAATGATGATTGATTGTTAAAGAGACCGGAGCTAGATATTGGCATAATCTTTGCCAGCATTGGAATCACTTTAACAACTCTGTACTCGTAGGATATTCCAGAATGGTGTGATTGAATTATCGAAAATTTACTGGAATAAAGTAAGAGAACGATGATGGATTGTCTTAACACTTGTGTTATGATTAAAACGAGTAAAACAGAAACCTATGTCTGGCCAATGAGGTTATCAACTTCTAATGAAAACAACTCTTCATATTACCCGCCTGATTTTTGATTCAATTCGTGTACCTTGATTGATTGATGGTGGTTTTTGAGGTCAGAAGATATGAATCACGGCCAACCAGTTTCTGGTTAAGCAATTAGAATTCTACCTTGGGCATTACCTCATATGCCTTGTCATATTTTATCACTATACGAGCCCATTACGAGTTTGGTTTTGGGATAAAACATGTTAATGTGGATTAATGCAAAGCCTTAACACTAATTTAATATTTTTTACTTATAGACATTACATATATAGCATAGTTTACTATATTACATATATATAGTTTGATGGATCCTTAGGAAATGTAAAATCTCATAGCATCTTATAATTATTGCACTCAAGTTATACATTGATAGGATATGGAAAATCCTATAAACATATCTAATGTTATAACATTCATATTTCATTTGGTTTGATTTCACTTACATTAGAAATTTTAGTACTGACTTAAGCATATTATTTTCTTTTATGCTAAGGTCAACTTGACTTATTTCATTTAGCCGAAGATATTATTCCAAAGTTGAAAAGGAAGATTGATAGTTCAGATTAACTAATATTTTTCTGCTAAATTACTTGATATGTCTGTTAATTGTTTAACTATGATATTGTAATACTTTATACAGTAAACAACTTTCTGATTAACTTATGTGATTATTATATTTGTCCTTCAACTGTGAGTTTCCATGTTCTTTTTCTCCACATCTCTATTATTCTTATATCTAGATCTCATTAATAATTCGTCTTTTCATATGGTTTCGTCGGACATGTGGGGTTTATTATCGATTTGAATCATTTGAAACAATGGATTATTATAGTAGAAAAAGAGAATATTCATTTTATTATAATTACATACTTGAGAAGAAATATGGGATTCGTAGCTAATTAGAAAGGATTAGATCTAAGAAATATTATGTCATAGGCGCAAAGGTTGATTCACTCCTCTTCTCTTTATTCTTAATTTATCAGCCTTCTTCAATCTGAATGTATTTGGATATATAAATATAATTTTATAAATTTAAGAAGAAAATGGAGAAGAGGAAATAACATAGCTTTGGTGAAGTCAACAGAAAGACATCAGTGGAGAAGAAAGGGTTAGGCCTGGATTCATAGTCCCAAGAATTAGCCATGTTGGTTCGATCGTATTATATTAAAATATGGTCATTAGGCAAAATTAGATAGGAGTTATTTTGCCCGTAGGTGGGTCAATCGCCTATATCATGGGATTGACCACCCGATCAACTAATAAAGCATAACGGATCGACCCATGGTCCTATCATTTATGTTAATTTATTTATTTTCGTTTTTAGTCATAACTTCTTCATATGAACTCCGTTCATGAAATTCCAAATATGGAAGTTTCTCATAATTTCACCAGAGCGCAATGTACATTTTTTATGGTCAAATTCAATTGTTTGCACAAATTTCATATTCAGAATCTAACTAAATAACTAGGGCCACTTACCAAAATTTTACTGACAACGAAATCATGGCTATGACTAAAAAAATATTCTAAACTTCCAACCGATTACTGTACAAGCATTGCAACTAAACGTGCACAACTGCATAGCGTATCATGTATCAAATTACACTCATAAAACATATATGAAGAATGATTCTAAAGAAAGTCCTCCTATATGAGTGCATTTCTTTTGAAAACACGAAGCAAACTTATAAATATACTGGCAGTTCTATATGTATGCAGCTTTCAACAAACATTTTCAACCAGATACCCTCATATAAAGACAAGTTCAAGTTGGAAGCAACAAATTTTGGAAATGATCCTTATGTTCAATGAAAAGATATCGCATCTAAAAGTCGGTTTTTAATTGTTACTTCTAAGCCGGGAAAATGAATTTTGGTGGAAAATTTAACATTCGTCTTACTTTGAAATTTTTCGATTTTCATAATGTAATGAAAATTTCCATACTTCCCTAGATTAACTTCAAATTTTTCATGTATAAAATGATAAGAGGCTTGATTCTAAGCTCTAAAACGAAATTGAATCCAAAAATAGATTCACATACTTCGTTGACAAGGTATGAAAATATAAATTCAAGGCTAAAACTATTTTTCTTATGTCGTCATTAGCATTTTAACGTATCATTAATCTTAATGCACCATTAAATTTGCAGTTCTAATCTTATTCACTTTCCCCTACACCAAAAATGTGGCCTTCAAATCAAAATTCACGAAAACTTTTTTCACTTTTTAAAATTATGTCTACTTGTGAAAAATAATTTTGAAAACCATTTTAGATGTACAATTTTCTTTAAAATCAAATTTATCAAAAAGTCAAAATAATTCAAAATCAAAACATTTTTGTAAGAAAATAGGTTTTTTCAAAATTATTTTTCTATTCAAAAATTCTAACAAATCAGATTACATTTTAATGTTGTCCAAAGTTGGTTATGCGCAAAATGCAGAAACCAAATTCAATTAACTCTATCATAAAAAAATTAGCTTTTAAGGAATATATGTAATGATAACCCATAATCAAACAACTCTTAACCTGTCCTCATCAAAGATTAGGATTTTCAAGCTTTTCTGTTACTGTAAGCTAAGTGATAACTACGAAATTTCACATATATATATATATAGTTTCCTAAATAAGAGCTGGAATTTTGATACAACTCAATAAACACCACAAGCAATTTCATAATGTTGTATGTGCATTTTTACAAAGGATAAATAACAATTATAACCTAAATACACTATACGAAAAATAAAACAGACACTTGAAATGAAAGATACCACAATCTAACTAACGTCTATAAACCATGAGAAGTTCTCGCTCTACGATTAGAGATTGAACCATTGTGTCAACCACAGAATGGTTGTAGGATGGAGGCGATACATACATTCTCTTGCCAATTGCATTTATGCTTTTCCCTATTCTCACGAATTTCCTTCTGAACTTGCCATATAGCGCAAGCTTAGGACCCTCATACCCTCTTGCACCATGTTGTTATGTTTCAGCTACTAATGTTAGAGGCATTGATGGAGGCAACTGAACATTCATTCTCTTGAGGGTTGTCTTATCGATGGGAACTGAGACCTTTCTCACACGTTCTTCCTCATTTTGGATCAATGCATAATGTTTAAACACAAGAATGAAAAGGAGAAAATATTTAAAATGAGCTCGAGGGATGCCAACTCCCAGATCAACCATGTGGAGCAAAAGTTCGTGAGCCCAATTAACGGCTACACCAACAATAACAACATAGACGTCCTTCTGCATCGAGGCTTGAATATGATCTAGGCTCCTCATCTTCAGTATCTTAAAACTAGTGTCTTAACAGGTACTCCATACAAAGATCATGATTTTATCTCAAATTTAGTTAAGTTTGCAAAATTTCTTAATTTAAATTTGTAAAACTTGTTGCATGTCTTTGTAGTTGGTTCTATATGTGTCGGAGCTGAGAAAGATGCCTTAAAATGTCACCTTTGATTCGAATCCAAGCTTAATTTTTTCAAACATTGCTTTAGAATACTGTGAGTGTCCCCTCATATTTTATAACTCGAATTTTGTTAAATTTTGTTGAGTTTGCATAGATTTATGTTAAAAATATGTTTACTGTAAGATGAAAATATTTTGAGGTAGCAAAACATGGCCTGAGTCCATGTTTGGAGCTGAACAACTTGTTGTTTCTCAACGAAATGTTGAAACTCTTTTTCAAGTGCGTTGTCAAGTTATCATAGATTGTGCATATCAAGTTTTGTATGAATTTGAGGTAGTTTGCACCTTCATATGTTGTATCAAATATTGAACCTAGGTGGGCTTTCAAACCTGCAGCTTTTCCATGGTCTATGTGGACACATACCTGGGTAAATGCCAAGGAAATATTTTTTTGAAGTCTTGATTGTTTATCCACTTGATCATGCATTTAGTTTCTTCTTTAAGCTCATTTTAGAGCTGAATTTTTATGCTGACTTGTGTGTGTTTGAGTTAATATAATGGAGTTTTCCATACTGAACATCTTGTGTACATTTGTCATTTGCTTCAATGACAAAGGAGCAACATTCATCCTGAACTTATGGTGGATTTTATGGAGTTTTTTTGCATGTTTTCAATGTTCATCTTTCCTGTGTTTTCCAAGTACACGTGCATATTGTCCTAATCATTTTTAATTGTGTTTTATATTGAATTTCTAGCATCATAAAGAAAACATTTTAAAAGCGATTTCTATCTAAAGTATAGTAATATTAATATATATTTTTAAATTTGTAAAGAGATTTTGAAATCGTTTTCTTGCAATATTTTCCAAAACAAAACCCAATTTTTTCAAGTATGTTTTCTTATATAAAACTACATGTTTTTGCACCCTTTGGGTAGATGAAGTTGCGATTAAACGGTGCAGTAAATCTCATGGTAAGGGACACGAGGATATATTAATATATTATGTCGGTTAATTCCCAGACTCGTTAATCGATGCCTTTGTATTTTTGCGTTCTGTGTTTTTTCCTAGAGTGAAACTGACTAGCAAGTAATAAATCGGTAGTGGGAAAGTGTGATATGAGAGGCACAATTACCACTATTCCAGTTACTGACTAAGAGTTCTGACACATTCATGTTGTTTACCCAGTATCCGGCCTTCTGGTCAATCATGTTGTAACGACCCGCATTCTACGCATCATAGGATCGTGGAATATTTATTTCTTTCCCATATGAAGTCGTATGGTCATGTAACTTTGGGAAACATCCATTAGAGTCATTTCCCATGTTCATGATTTTTGTCGATTTTTAAATGACTGTTTTGCCCCTAGCTGATCTTGTTTTTGCCATAACATTTGATTGGAAAGGAATTTTGACCTGAAACAACTTCCATTAGATTCGTTTGATGGTTTACCTTTCCGTAGAGTGGTCATAATAGCCAAACGGACTTACCGTTTGGGAGATATGGCTGAAATAAGGTTTGGAAGGTGAAAAACTGCTTAACCGGGCCAAATAGGGTGATTAGTGGATAGGCCCATAACCCATTTCGGGATTAGGGTTATGGGGAGGCTGAAATGAGTTAGAGAATCATTTTCATTTCAGTTTTGAGCCGCCACTTTCCTCCTTGAAACCCTAGTAATGGCCTCCACCTTCTAATTTCATCCCAAATCGTCTCTAATCACTTTCTAATCGAAGATTAAGCAAAACTACATCAAATCAAGGGAGGGTAGCACCAAATCAGAGAGAGAGCTGCTGGAACACATAGAGATTGGATCCAAATCAGAGATTATTTCAGATCTAAAGTTTGTTTGTGGCTAAGGTGAGTGATTTGCATAGTTTTGCACTAATTATGGCTAAGTAAGGGTAATTAGTGTTAATTAGCGAATTTATACACTAATAAATTCGGGAAAAATATTCATAAATTCCTAAATGATGTTTTAGACCTCTGATATGAATTTGGGTTAATTTGGTTAAGTTTTGCTAATCCTATCATTAGTTTCACCTAAACATGCTTAAGGGGAAATATGGGATTTTGGGTATGTTTGATCCATTTTAACCTATCATATTGATGTTTTGATGTTTGTGGTTGATTATGCATGTTGCTATGACTGTATGATATGCTTTGTGATTGATTTCAATAGTTAGAATGGTCGAAAACGTCGTCGAATGGCGTAAACACTTGCTGGAAAAGCTTCAGGAAACAGTGCAGGATCGGATCGGATCGGATATGGGGGCTCGGATCGGATATGTTGAACTGGGCAAGGGATTCGATCGGATCGGAACCTAACACTTGAGAAAATTGGCAAAAAGTAAGGCCATGCTAACTGAACTGGGATCGGATCGGATTAAGGAGGAGGGATCGGAGCGGATAGAGGAGGATGGATCGGATCGGAGCACGTGCAGAACGAGGGAGCGGATCGGAGCAGAAGCACGAACTGGATGGGAGATGGCACCCGACCCGACCTGAAGGGGGACACCCGACCTGAACCGACGCGATGGAGTGGACCCGAACCGAACCGTGCCAAAGGAGGACCATGGACTAATGCAACGTAGTGGACCCGACCCGGACCGATGGCTTGAAGGGGAACCCGACCCGACCCAGTATTGATCAATAACCCGAGATGCAAAGGTAGTCCAAATGGAAGTTAGAGCTCAGGATCCAGATGGGAACCAATGAGTTCACTTCATTGTTGGGCTTTGTTGCGGGACGTGTGCAAATGGGTTGTCGGTATTCATAACTTTGGTTCACCACTGAGAGATGGATAGTGGGCTTGTAGTGATAGTTACACGGGATTGGATTCCGTCATGGCCCAAAGTATTAGGTGACCAAAGTAGTGGATATCGTATGCTTTACGCACTGAGTGAGGGATGTGAGGATGATTGCTATGCTTGATTGTTTGACATCACTATGACATGCACACCCCCACCCTCGTTATCTTTACACCATTTGAAAGGGCACCTTAGAGTGTTGTACAGTATGTAGTGCTAACTCTTTGATTGCAGGTCCAGGTTCAGGTATGATTGGATTATACCTGTTATTATTCTGTTTAGATGCTTATCGCTCATACCAGGCTTTATGTCTGACCCAGAGTTTTATGTCTCCTCTTATTACTCTGGGTGCTCACACGAGCAGACTAGAGACAGGTTATGGTTAGCTGGTGAGGCGCGAGTAGCTGATTCGGAGGCGAGCAGGAGGCTTCCATGTATGATATTTATATAGTATTCTCCCTGTGTTGTTGAAGATCACTGCTTGGGCATTAGTCGTGCATCTTCTACTTTACCTTTCTTTTGTTTTAGAGACAGTAAATATGGAAAGTTGTAATAAGCTGTATTTGGATTTCCGCTGCTATGTTGGTTTAGTTTTCAGCTTATACACTGTCTCGCCTATTTTATGTCAAGTATATTATTATTATATTTTGTTCCATGCGCTGTGGGACATTCTACAGGTTCCTTGTTAGTTAATTCTCTTCTTTCCTTTCTTCTGACGACCGTCCCGTGCTAGTCGGGCATGTGTACAGCGCACTTTCGGAGGAAATGCAGGCTGGTGCGGGGCGGGCCGTCACACTTGGTATCAGAGCTCTAGGTTGCGTAGTTAACCTAGGGAAAGACACTAGGGAGAGATAGTACGTATATGAGAGCGCGTATTTGTGATTACTTTGGTTTTCAAAAGCTATATATATATACTATTAGTAGTATACGAATGAAGTCGTACTGCACTAGCACCACTATGGGGTCGTTAATCGTTTCCCTTTTTCAGATTGACGATGAGCCGATATGCTAGAGGTGCTGGTAGAGGGACCAACCATGGGAATGCTCCTGACATGAGGACAATGTTCACCAACTTCATGAGGGAGGTGCTTAGGGATGTTCAAGGGGTAGTTCCCAATCCCGGAAATGATGGTGGTCCAGTAGTGCAGGCGCCTAGGGCCGATTTCGCCAAGTTGTGCAAGGATTACACTAACCTTGGTGGGAAGCCGTTCCACGGGACGGAGTCGGCTACAGATGTTCAGGACTGGTTGGATAGATGTGATCGTATCTTCGACAACTTGGGTCTTGAGGATGCGATGAAGGGAAGGCTAGCGTCTCGTCAGCTGCAAGGGCGAGCGATGAATTGGTGGAATGCCATTAGAACAGATACTCCAGAAGATCAAGTTACTTGGAATCAGTTTAAGACTCGCTTTTGTGATAAGTTTATTCCAGCTGCTCATAAATCAGAACTGTTCAAGAAGTTCTTGGAGCTTAAGCAGAACGGTAGAGCAGTCTCGGAGTATATCGCTGAATTCGACACTTTATCGAAATATGGATGGTCCCTTATCGATACAGTCGAAAAGAAGAACGAGAAGTTCATAACTGGCTTGGATGGGTACTTGGGGGAAAGACTTATAAACCATATCGATGAGACGTTCGAGTCTATTATAGGAAAGGCATTAAGGTCAGAGAGCCTTTTCCCTAAGTCGAAGACTGAGGTTGCTACGGCATCTGCAGAGGAGCCAAAGCCGCAAGCAGGCGGTGAAGGCAAGAAGAATTCTCAGAACAAGAGGAAGCAGAACCCGACCAAGGATGGTCAGAATAAGAAAAATAAGAAAGATGGCGAATGCTTTAGTTGTGGCAAGAAGGGCCATTACGCCAGAGATTGTCGAGAAAAGCCTGGGGAAAGGACGTGCTTTAACTGCGGCCAGGCGGGACATCACAAGGATGATTGCCCACAACCTCCTAGGGAGAAGCAGATTGTGAAAGCGTATGCTATCAACACTGTTCCTTCTTCGTCGAATGCCCCAACTGCGGCGCAGAAGGAAAAAGGTGTCGTTATTCGAGGTATGCTTTCTATTTAAGATGTTTTGATCGGGTTTTGTTTGACAAACCTGAGTTAGTCGATAGACCTTTAGTAGTGACGAACCCGATTGGTGGTTCGACTAGTTTTGGCATGATTTGTTGTAATGTGGTCTTATCGAGTCATGGATGTATGTTTCCTTGTGATTGCTTTGTTTTGGGCTTTACTGGGTTTAGCATTATTTTGGGGAGTCGATCTACTCCAAAGGAATAGGGTGGTATTAGGTACCTATCTGGTAATGGCGATAGTAACTGGAGTTAGGGAAGTTAAGAGGTTATCATTGTAATAAGTTCTAGTTGTCTCTGGGAGGCAAATGAGTACTCCAGTGCTAGATTGTTTTGCTAGTATCACCTCATGAGGATTGTCCGAACTCGGAGGAGATGTTCCTTGGGTGCTTGTCTTATATTGGTTTAGGCCTTTAGGGCTTGTGCTTGGGGAATGTCGATTTCGACTAGGATGGTTTGCGTGAGGGGTAAATAGTTGTTGTGATTTTTCATTGGATGATATCTTGGTTTACTCGAGGAGTGATGGGCAGACGGAACATAATGAGACTGTTCAATGGTATAGGCTGCCCAAAGTTAGACTCGATAGGGTTATGAGATTGCTCGAGTGGGACTCGAGAAAGATGCAAAGTAATGGATTGTTTAGGACCCTATGTTGATGTTCTCTATTGGATAGCAGAATTTTGAAGGAATAGGATGCGTTCGTTGATCATGGAAGATACAACGAAGATTAGGACGATTCAAGTTGGACTTGAACTCGTAAAAGAAAATAGGTGTTCGTTGATCTTGGAGATGCAACGAATAGGGAGACGACTCACGTTGGACTAGAGTTTGTCGGTACTCAAGACTGGGTCTGAGTTATAGAGTGACTCGAGTTGGACTCGAGAAGGCTGCAAGGAATTGGATTCAGCTCGAGTTGGACTCGAGAGGGCAGCAAGATAATGGATAGACTTGGGTTGGACTCAAGTATTTTAGGAGGACTAAAAGCAGGGGTATCTGGGGACGCCCGTTACCCTGGATTCGTTGGACGTGATCTAGTTATCCTTGGAGGATAAACGTACGTTGGACGTACGGTAGTCCGATTGGAGGCTGGGCTTCCATTAGTTTAATTATCCTTGGGGGATAAACGTACGTTGGACGTACGGTAGTCCGAAGGGAGGCGGGGCTTCCATTGGCCTGGGATTGGTTGGACCAGTCAAGTAGGCATCGGTGTATGTATGGAGGCTGGGATTCCATTAGTTATTGATGTTGGTTGGACCAGACATACTAGAATCGACATATTGGGATTGGTTAGACCAGTCATGTAGGTGTCGATGTGTTTATGAATTTAGCAGGTGATAGGTAGGACTTGTTTGATGGATGTTATGGTTGCTATGTTGTTCCTATTTTTCTTCCCTTGAGTAGACTATCACCTGTAGGGTTCCAGCGATGGGGAACAAAGTGATTGTAGTAGAACTATGAGCCAGTGCAGTAGAGTCGTCATGACTCGAGGGGCAAAGTGGACATAGTAAATGATTAGTAAGGCTATGAGCCAGTGCAGTGGAGTTGTTATGACTTCATGGGGCAGAGTGGACATAGCAAAGGACTAGTGACTATGGATCAGTGCAGTGGAGTCGCCATGACTCCATGGGGCAGAGTGATCATAGTAAAAGATTTGGGTGCGGTAATAGTTGCATTGAGTAGGAAACATACCAGTTTAGGGGTTTTGTTTCTAGGATAGAAGCAACTAAAGTATATCACATGATATGATTTTGGGCCCAAGAGTGAATTGGATTCAGAAACACTAGTAAGCTTGACGATTAGATCGATTTTGATTGAGTGGATTGGTTCCACTTAGAAGGACGATCCTAATCTATTGGAAACCATCTCTAGGGCAGAGATGGGTATCGATGGAAAGAGAATGATCAGGTAAGGATTTGATCGAGAAGGGTGGCTTCGAAAGAATAAGGGACTAGTTGTACCCAACGTAGATGGACTGAGAGGTGAAGTGCTTAGAGCATATCATCACTCGAAATTGACTATACATCCCAGTGGTAACAAGATGTATTGAGACATGGAGCAGATATACTACTGGGAAGGGATAAAGATAGGCAGAAGGCTTATCTCGATAAGAGACGAAGAGATTTGGAATTCTTCGTTAACGACTTGGTGTTCGTCGAGATCTCTCCATAGAGAATGTGATTCGGATTGGTTGGAGAGGTAGGTTAGCACCAAGATTTGTTGGCCCATTCCCAGTCCTCGAGCAAGTTGGGAATTTGGCGTATGAAGTAGAGCTACCTGACAAGATGGCGGGAGTTCACAATGTATTTCATGTTTCCCAGTTAAGGAAGTTTGTGCAAGACCCTAATGTGGCTATTTCACCAGATCAGTTGGACGATATCGAGGTTGAACCCGAGGCGGTTGAGAACCGCAAGTCTATGCGTATCATTGGGAACGATACGAAGCAGCTTCGAAGGAAGGCGGTGAAACTAGTCAAAGTCCAGTGGGGTGAGAATGAAAAAGACTGTACTTGGGAAACAGAGGAAGATATAAAGAAGAAGTATCCAGAACTCTTTGCCTAGTAAGGTTTTGGTAGTGATAGTTTCTTCCCTTGTTAGTAAACCGCATGCTAGGATAGACCTGTTTTGCATGTTGATTGTTGTTTTATGGTTGATAGGCATGCAGAACCCTTTGTGTGTTTTGGTTAGGGAATTTCGGGGGCGAAATTTCTTAAGGGGGGGAGAGTGTAACGACCCGCATTCTACGTATCATAGAATCGTGGAATATTTATTTCTTTCCCATATGAAGTCGTATGGTCATGTAACTTTGGGAAACATCCATTAGAGTCATTTCCCATGTTCATGATTTTTGTCGATTTTTAAATGACCGTTTTGCCCCTAGCTGGTCTTGTTTTGGCCATAACTTTTGATTGGAAAGGAATTTTGACCTGAAACCAGTTCTATTAGATTTGTTTGATGGTTTACCTTTCCGTAGAGTGGTCATAATAGCCAAACGGACTTACCATTTGGGAGATATGGCTGAAATAAGGTTTGGAAGGTGAAAAACTGCTTAACCGGGCCAAATAGGGTGATTAGTGGATAGGCCCATAACCCATTTCGGGATTAGGGTTATGGGGAGGCTGAAATGAGTTAGAGAATCATTTTCATTTCAGTTTTGAGCCGCCACTTTCCTCCTTGAAACCCTAGTAATGGCCTCCACCTTCTAATTTCATCCCAAATCGTCTCTAATCACTTTCTAATCGAAGATTAAGCAAAACTACATCAAATCAAGGGAGGGTAGCACCAAATCAGAGAGAGTTGCTGGAACACATAGAGATTGGATCCAAATCAGAGATTATTTCAGATCTAAAGTTTGTTTGTGGCTAAGGTGAGTGATTTGCATAGTTTTGCACTAATTATGGCTAATTAAGGGTAATTAGTGTTAATTAGCGAATTTATACACTAATAAATTCGGGAAAAATGTTCATAAATTCCTAAATGATGTTTTAGACCTCTGATATGAATTTGGGTTAATTTGGTTAAGTTTTGCTAATCCTATCATTAGTTTCACCTAAACATGCTTAAGGGGAAATATGGGATTTTGGGTATGTTTGATCCATTTTAACCTATCATATTGATGTTTTGATGTTTGTGGTTGATTATGCATGTTGCTATGACTGTATGATATGCTTTGTGATTGATTTCAATAGTTAGAATGGTCAAAACGTCGTCGAATGGCGTAAACACTTGTTGGAAAAGCTTTAGGAAACAGTGCAGGATCGGATCGGATCGGATATGTTGAACTGGGCAAGGGATTCGATCGGATCGGAACCTGACACTTGAGAAAATTGGAAAAAAGGAAGGCCACGCTAACTGAACTGGGATCGGATCGGATTAAGGAGGAGGGATCGGAGCGGATAGAGGAGGATGGATCGGATCGGAGCACGTGAAGAACGAGGGAGCGGATCGGAGCGGAAGCACGAACTGGATGGGAGATGGCACCCGACCCGACCTGAAGGGGGACACCCGACCCGAACCGACGCGATGGAGTGGACCCGAACCATGCCAAAGGAGGACCATGGACTGACGCAACGTAGTGGACCCGACCCGGACCGATGGCTTGAAGGGGAACCCGACCCGACCCAGTATTGATCAATAACCCGAGATGCAAAGGTAGTCCAAATGGAAGTTAGAGCTCAGGATCCAGATGGGAACCAATGAGTTCACTTCATGGTTGGGCTTTGCTGCGGGACGTGTGCAAAGGGGTTGTCGGTATTCATAACTTTGGTTCACCACTGAGAGATGGATAGTGGGCTTGTAGTGATAGTTACACGGGATTGGATTCCGTCATGGCCCAAAGTATTAGGTGACCAAAGTAGTGGATATCGTATGCTTTACGCACTGAGTGAGGGATGTGAGGATGATTGCTATGCTTGATTGTTTGACATCACTATGACATGCACACCCCCACCCCCATTATCTTTACACCATTTGAAAGGGCACCTTAGAGTGTTGTACAGTATGTAGTGCTAACTCTTTGGTTGCAGGTCCAGGTTCAGGTATGATTGGATTATACCTGTTATTATTCTGTTTAGATGCTTATCGCTCATACCAGGCTTTATGTCTGACCCAGAGTTTTATGTCTCCTCTTATTACTCTGGGTGCTCACACGAGCAGACTAGAGATAGGTTATGGTTAGCTGGTGAGGCACGAGTAGCTGATTCGGAGGCGAGCAGGAGGCTTCCACGTATGATATTTATATAGTATTCTCCCTGTGTTGTTGAAGATCACTGCTTGGGCAATAGTCGTGCATCTTCTACTTTACCTTTCTTTTGTTTTAGAGACAGTAAATATGGAAAGTTGTAATAAGCTGTATTTGGATTTCCGCTGCTATGTTGGTTTAGTTTTTAGCTTATGCACTGTCTCGCCTGTTTTATGTCAAGTATATTATTATTATATTTTGTTCCATGCGCTGTGAGACATTCTACAGGTTCCTTGTTAGTTAATTCTCTTCTTTCCTTTCTTCTGACGACCGTCCCGTGCTAGTCGGGCATGTGTACAGCGCACTTTCGGAGGAAATGCAGGCTGGTGCGGGGCGGGCCGTCACACATGTTGTATAGGCCTCTTGTTGATATTAGTATCGATTATGACTTCAAGATATTATTTCGTTACAATGTGCAGGCATAGCTTCGGCTTGCGAATCACGTTGTTTGATTCAAATCATGTCTTTTTTGTGTTTTGTGTTTATTGACAATTTCATTATTTTGAGATGACTATTATTATATATATATATATACATAACTTCAAGCTATTTGAAGATTTTGTGTGTGTGTGTATGTATGGTGATTTAATTTCAGTGGATTTAAGCTCTTACATGAGTTCTTGTGATTTTGTGATTCTTGGAGTTTTGTGTTTCATCCTTGTGTTTTCATATTATATCATTTTTGTTAATTTTATGGATAGAAATACTTGAGTCAAATGTTATTTGTAGGATCTAGATTAACCCTAGAGGGGGATGAATAGGGTTTATTGCAATTTTGAAGAATTTAAACAATATCACGGCTCATATCATAGTAGAGTAAATAAATGCGGAAAGTGAATGACATAAATTTTTCCCAGCTTCAGCAAACCCCTACCTACTGCTGCATTCCCCAAGGTTGTTACTAGAAATAAAACAATCTCAATGCTTACAAATTCTCTGTAAACTCGCAACACCCGCTCCCAACTGTTCCAATCCTATGCTCAAAAGCCGACACTGATCTTATTCCTAACATCAGATTTCCCCCGAATTACAAACCTGTAACTCGTAAACCTTAGTTTATAGAAAAGTACAAAACTATAAATTGATTTCCAAAAGAAAAGAACTTAAAAAAATAAAATAACCCCCTATGTAAATTAAAATAGCATGCCTCCCCTTTATTATCTCTTTATCACTTAAGAGGTCGGCTTTCTCCATACTTTAATGGTGACCAAATTAAAGCAATTTAGGGTTTTTGCTATTTCACCAAAATCGTGACTTCAAATCTCTTTAATTGAAATTGATTCTTTGATGGTTTCTGATGCTTTTCCACAAGTCGGCGATTAGGCGTTGCTTTGTGATCGAAACACGAAACGTTGTGAGTAATCTGAATTTTGTTTCTCCGTTGTTCTGCTTGTGGTTTCGACACACATCAATGATGAAAATGGTGTTCATATGTAGGGACTAAACCCTTAAACATCTTTGATTTCTAATTTGATTTGGTCTGTGATTTGCGTGAGTGCTTGATTGATTGTCGTGGATGATTGAATGATTTTCTTAGCACAAAAAATCGCACTTGAGATTATATGGAAAGTGTTGATTGCCATAAATATATTCTTTGAATTCTAGAAGTAAATGATTGAATCCATGCATGATTTTCTAATATTGAATTCTTTACTGCTTTATTAAGTTACCCTTTATGCTGAAAAATGCTCACTTTATATTTCGGGAAACATTAATTTAATTTTCTTGCCAAAAAATATATTTTTCAATTTTTCTGTAAACATTGTGTATTTCTAGAATTTACTACTTTTCAAAATCGAATTTTGATTTTTTTCTTGGAAACTTGAAATTTATTCCTGTCGATTTTACTATTATTGATACATTCCATTCACTGCCATAAGCTTATACACATGCTTGGCACTTCTTCTCCTGTTTCTTGAGTAATCCCTTCACTGATGTCATCATGCCATCCTTGTGTTCCTGTTGTACACTCGTATATACTCCACACACACGCACATACGTACATACATACATACATACATACATATATGCTTGCTATACTGCATGCTCTGGTTTTGTGTCACCCTGCTCCATTTGATATGTAGCCTTCTTTGCAATTGAATATCCATGTCTTATCAACTGGTACACACATGTGTATACTGCCACGTGTGTTCCCCATTTGAATGCCTCTGTGTTCACTTGAGCTTTGGTCATGAAGAGATTCCTAGTCATATATAAATACATGTATATGTATATAATTCTGTATATGTGTGTGTGTGTGTATGTGCGTGTGTTTGACCCTTAAACTACATTTTTATACACTGCCTTGTTATTTGACATGTTGTCTTTGCTAGTCATGTTAATTCTTTTATGGCCACTCATGCTGTACAAATGAGTTTGTATTTGCACATGTATTTGGTGTGTGCATTATAAGTTCCATGCCAACCCTTAGATTTGCTCTGAACATGAATTATGTACTTCACCATTTAAATTGCTTTGTTATGTGTGTGTCTTCCCATTCCTGTTTTTGCCTGCCTTTACTTCAGGCCGGATTTGTATGCCATAAAACTTGAAAATTTTGAGTTTCCATGTACTTGACTTGTTAACTTTAATTTTTTTCTCATGCTTGTATTTGCTACACCCTTTGTGCATGCCATATCACTTGAGCTTGAACAAGAGCTTGTTCACATACATGTTATACTTTGTCCCTTGTTAATCTTTTGCACATGTGTATGTACAACTGTGTGCATCCTTGTACATGTGTTGTATGTCATTTGAGCCCTGTCAAGTTTGATGTGTGCACATTTATGTATTCACCTTTTGAACATGAGATTGTACGTTGTTATGTTGCCTTGTCTCCTGATGCTTGAATATTTGGAACTCTGACCTGATACACTTTGCATGAAGTTGAATTCTTGTTTGTCACTTGTATTAAACCAGATGCATTTCAAACTTGTTGTTGAGTCATGTGCAATTTGCATAACCTTGCTTCCACACTTGCAATGTATATTCTGCATACATGTTGTGTACCCTTGTAATGTCCTTAGGCCATTAATATCATTGCTTTCTTATGATTTGTTTAGCTGCAACTGACCATTGACCTGATCTGAACTTATCTTTCTTACTTGTGGTTCCATGTATATGTAATATGCATGCTGATGATTGAACCTATCATCTAATAGCTGCACCATATATGTGAACCGCACTTGTATCTCTTTCCCTTGTGCACGTTTTTCCTGAAACTCTTGTACCACGTCAATTCGCTGCCATGTTATGTATTGATGAATTTTCCACTGAGCCATTTTTGTGGCTTGAGTCACTTGAGTTTGATGTCATTCCATGAGCACTGTTTCATGCTTTTTCTTGAGCCTGAAATTTTGGCTGGTGCACCCATTCAAGTGTGCATGCTTGTCTTGCTTGGATTTTTATTTGGGCTTCCTTGAAATTGTAACGACCCGGGGAATTTGCGATCCTGTATATCGGCATACAACACTATGTCGACTATTCAAGCATCAGAAACACCGGATAGTCCATGAAAGAAATTAGAGGGTGAGAATAGATAAGATAGAAACTTTAGAATAGAAGAAGAAAAGAACACACAACATCAAAGTAACATGAATCTCATAGCGGAACGAACAACATGTAATAGATAACATATCTTTGAAATAAAATCAGTATATGTATACAGTAACATTATCAGAGTAAACACTTACAATACAACGGAAATAACTATAGCTATATAATCCTATAGCCTCCTGCTCCAAGCTCTCCAAGTATATCTGTAAAATCCTGACTACTTGACAGCCCGTACAAAATTGTGCACCCAAGAGTTTAGGGAAAACAAAAAAAACAAACTCTAGGTTAGTCACGAGACTGGAGTGAGTAAAACAATTTAAAACAGTTTGAGTAATAAAACGATATCTCATAAGACCACGCAGTATAACGGAACGGGTTTTTTCCTTATGATAATCCAAATCAATTTGATTTAACTTTCATATCATTTTAATAGAAACAATGATCTTTTATATCAAAACTATTTTGATATTATAATAGTGTCTACCAATCACAATATAATAATAATCTTGCAGAACGCTTTCATCTCACGTTCCACATATATAGTATACAATCAAAACCACGAGCACTTACTGGGTAATGGATTTCCAACTATGACAAGGTATGGAACCACCTTCCGATAGTGTACCTCTAGAGAGGAATACACTGGGTTCAACAAGAACATCTTGCAACCCGGCCACACATGACCGACCACTCATTTTGCTTGAGTGTATCGAATGTATATCACCAACGGTTGGGATCAGCAACCGTTTCCGAATAGGATAGCATCGAATAGATTAAAAAATGAAATGAATATCTCTAGATAGGTGATAATACACCCTACTTGGCAGCCAACCACTTAGCCATGCTGCTTGCCCGATTTTTGTCATTTCCCAGTTGTGAGGCTAGAGGCCACGCTTATCTCTGACAGATCACACATTTATTCACTTTGAATGTCACATCGTCATACCCACCAAATTACAAATTGATTTCCCCAAAAATACAACGGGTATGTAGCTAAGAGAAATGAATTCCTCCGCCACCAAACATAAATACGTTTGAAGAGATCAACTTATGCGATCTATTAAATATACTCTGGCAGACATTCTTCCTTACAGGTCGTCATGGGACTGGACAACCCGAATGCACTATTCTGTAAACAAGACAGCCCTTGCAAAACTCCATCTTCAATTATCTTCGTCATATTTGATTCGCAACGCTAACGCCCATACAGATTGGTTTTCAGGTCATGAATCTGATCCCGGTCTCTCCGTATTGACGACGGAAATGGTCAAAAACTTCGATTGTCGGTGAGTTAACTATCAAAGAAAAACACATGTGCAAACAACGATATTATTTCCAGATGGAAATTCTATCGATCAATCATCATTTATCTCTTAAATTAATTTATCATTAATTTATTTATTTCCTGTTTCCATATATTCAACATTCCTTATTTTCTAAATTTAGAAAATATACGTTATTAATCATTGGAAAACATTTCCATCTCTTTTTCACGTATCACTATCATTCCAGTATTCTTTATCATCAAACAATCTAGGATTAGAAAATATCTCTGATTATATTTGGAAAATGTTCCAAAACTCATTCATTGGATTTAAACAGATATTTAAATAAAACATCGCTATGCCAACTTGAACCACTAACACTCATTAACTAAATTCACTTAACCTACCTTTACTATCGAACCTTAACCATTCCTTAGTTAAAAACGAAGCCAATCAAGTTGGGGTATAACTACCTCTCAGACCTTAACTGAACAACATTTCTAACTTCGAAATAGACAAAGTTCATCTTCCAAATCTTTACAAACTTCCTTACGTAACTCTCGGATTCTATTTACGAATCCACTTCTTTATTGAAAAACATTGATTATAACTATAACGTTGAAAACCCTACTTATGAAATATCTAACTTCAATTTATAACTTTGATTCCGTAATTTAACTAAATAACTAAATTATTTGTAAATAAATAAATCTTGATTAAAACGGAAAGTGAATAGTACTTTCCCGAATTCGATAAAATCGAATTTCACGTATAACTCTCTTTCGAATAAACTATATTCGATAACTCCTTTTTGAATAACTCTATTCGGTTAACTCTCTTCAAATAACTAATATTCGATAATATCTCTTTCGAATGAACTATATTCAATGATCTTCTTTCGAATAAACTATATTCGACTAACACCTTTCTTCGAATAAACTATATTCGATTAACTCCTTTAGAATAACTTTATATTCGGTAATTCCTTTAACTCTATTCGAATAACTAATATTCGATAACTCCTTTTTAACTCTATTCGAATAACTAATATTTGATAACTCCTTTTTAACTCTATTCGAATAACTAATATTCGATAACTCCTTTTTGACTCTATTCAAATAAACTATATTCGATTTACTTATTGGATTAACTCTATCGATTAACTCTAATCAATTTACTCTATTGGATTAACTCTATCGATTAACTCTATTTCACTAACTTTATTTGATTAACTCTATCAGATTAACTCTAACTGGTTAACTCTAACTGATTAACTCTAACTGGTTCTGTATTCAGTTTCAAATATTGATGTTGAAATCAATTCTTACTTCTCTATATAAGTCCTGACTTATATATTCCATTTATCCAATGATGAATATTTTATTTAATTTAGAAAATATCATTTATAAATTAATCTTCTCAATCTATCGGTTAGAACATATTCTGTTTAAAATCCTTGTTTTAAATGCTTATCATGTTTACCCGTGTACAAAGCACGGGTCTAAACCTTTCAAATGTAAAATTCTCATTTTATACAATTCTATTCATTTTTCACGTATTTCCTTTTATAATATATTTATTTTCTAAATAAATATTTCCTTTAATTCTATTTATTTTCTAAATAAATATTTCTTTTATAACTCTATCTATTTCATAAATAAATATTTCCATTTATAATCTATTTGTAAATGTTTTACAAATAATTCCTTTTCAATTCTATTTGTAAATGTTTTACAAATATTCCCTTTTCTATTTGTTTCACAAATATTTCCTTTTATAGCTCTATTTATTTTCTAAATAAATATTTTCTTTTTATAAAATCTTTTGATTTTATAAATATTTCTTTCTCAATATAACATTTGAAATTTTCCTTTTTAACATTCCAGTATTCCTTTTGGCATTTAAAATACCAAATAACAATGATCAATATCATTCTAACACACATCATCAACAACAGATTATATATCACCATATATGAAAAACAGCAAAATAAATGTTGAGGAATCCAGTTTGATTACTCCGACCTGTTTCCCTGCATCCACAGTTGTTAAATAATACAATTAACATCAGTTTCATTTAACTATGAAATATTCTGCTAAACAGAATCAATTTATATATATTTATTTATTTATTTGTATATATATATATATATAACTAGATCTATAATTTCAACCAATTACTTAGCAATTTAACCACATAGTCAATACACATCAATCAATCATCATTTGTCAGTTCTAAATATACGTTATAAAAATATGAACTGGTAGAGTTGGTGAGTTTTACTCACATTGTCCTTAATCATTTAAACAACGATTTACGATCGTTGATTCTGATCATAAAATTTATTTTGTCATAAATTGAGACGAGCTCAAATAGATTCAAACTAGTTTGTAGGTATAGTATTTCCAGTTACGATTTCAACTTGACTGGTCTCGTCGAATTCTGTTAACATAGTTGAGAGTTATATTGACCATAAGCATATATGATTTTTAATTAAATTAAATAAATTTTCTTAATTAACATTAGTTAATAGATATATAAATATTTCTTTAAAAAGGTTAGACATGCCAACCCCTTTTGCTTATTTCTGAATGGAATTCCAGGCCCTATCTTTTTTGTTTTGAAATAAGAACAAGCCCAATACTATTCTTCTTCCATCAGCTCATCCTGCCAGCCCACCTGCTCTTGTAACGCCTTACTGGCATCACATCCTTTATCTCACCCCTTCCATCACAGCATGTTTCCGACTTCACAGCAAAACTGAAAAACCAGACTTCACCAAATACTTCTCTCCCTCCCCTTCGATTCACCTGCTCCATCTTCCTCGATTCGAACTGCAGGCTAACCCGCCATCAACAAACAACCCATTACTCTCATTCCCATCCATGAAATAAACTTTCTTCTCCCATTTCCATGTGTAAATCAAATATCTCCTCCTCATGAAAAAGGACGAGACCACCTCCTTGTTTTGCTGAAATGAACCTCACGTCCAACGGTGAAAGCCCAAACTCCAAACTCTTCTTCTTCTCTTACATAATCAGCGACCCATTTCCATGCGTCTGAAACTCCATCTCATTCTACCCAAACCCGAGCTCATCATTTTGACCTCCACTATTCTCAGCTCAAAACAAATACACTCCTGTACACACAGTGCAGATCTAACCCACGATCCCGGAAACAACACTCAATCAACAAACGAGGCTTCACAAATCAAAGACCACAAACTTGAGACAAACGCAGAAAAACAGCGAACCCATAGGTAGTCGAATGCTCCAAATCTATGATCGAGAGGAAGAGGAAGCCCAGGTGACTCCAAAGGAGTCGACTTTATAATTTGTTGGATTTTATTTGATTTTATTTTGAGATTTCTTTGATTGAAGAAATGAACGGGATTCGGTTTTCTGGAAAACGAAATGGCGGCTGAGAGAATGAGATACGTGGCCTTTGCTGGATCAGAAAAAGTGGAGAATGGTATTAAATTAAAGGTTATTAAGGGGTATTTATAATGAACACAAATATCTAGATATTTTATTCTATTAAAATCAAGCGCTATATGTACTTATCATTTAACAATCCATACGACTCCCTAAAATATCCAAATTCAATGAAACTGGACATGCAGCTACAGTTTGACATTACGGACCCAACGAAACTTGTTTCATCGAATTCCGACTCCATTCACACAGTGTATTTTTAAAGGTCAAATTACTGATTGTTTTTCATATTAAAAATCCGTATGGCAACACAATGACTCCAAAAATCACGGAAATAGCAATAATTTTATATTGCGGATCCAACAAAAATTAGTTTCGTCGAAAACGGAGGTCGTTTGCAAAACTGGCTATTTTCAAAGCTCTAAATAAACCCATTTAAATATTAATATATTTAAAAATAATTAAATTAAATAATAATAATAATTTAATATTATCATATATATTTACAATAGAATATCATACAGCTCTAATTGGATTTATAACTCGATATTTCGAAATTCTCAGTTATATCGATATTCGATTTATATTTAAATCCTTTTTAAAATATAAATAAATCGTTATAAATTTTAAAGGAATTCCATAGCGACTTTTCTAAAATTTGATTTGGACATAAATCAAAATCTACATGACGAAATCCCGATTTTTCTTTTCCACTAGAAAAATATACTTCACCAGCTCCAAACATTTCTTGTTTCACAGAAATCCGGCTTAAAACAGATTATGTATATTCAGTTGAAGTTCAAATCGCCAAATAACGAACTACCGCGCCATTTCGAGCTCGATTATAATTATAATATAATTATACGTTCAAACTTCGTTTATATAATATATTCGTTATTCGAATTCAATTCCAACTGAATTATATATATTTTAAATTGTCCAGTTCACACCATATCGCCATTCAGTTAATTCTGATTATTCCATAATTAAATTTATTATTTAATTATTATATTAATTAAATATTCATAGCTATTTAATTAAACAACTATATAATTCTCTAAATCACGATTTAAATAATTAAATAAATTAATTATTATACCGTAAAAATACGGGACATTACATTCTTCCCCCCTTAAAATAATTTCGTCCTCGAAATTGCTAAGGTAGAAAACACACCTTATTAACTGGGTTAAAAATTATTTGTCTACTTCATAAGTTTCAATTTCAACTGAACAAATAAACTTCAATTAAAAAATTAATTCATTTTTATTAACAAAAATTTTCAAAAATTCTGAAAATTTTCTAACACTCGAAATTTTCAAAAAATTTCGCCAGCACCTCTTTTGTATTGGTCAATCGGTACAACTACAACTCGCCTCTCTGGGCCTGCTCCATCCCAAAAGAAAATCAAACCGCCAAGCGACTTGCCAATTCGGCTCATCAAATTCTCAACCCATATATAATATAAATTGGTACTTTTTTGTCGGGCATATCATTATATCCTTTACATCTGCTATCAATTCAGCATATACCAATGTCATCCCAATCAAACTCAAATCACTGTTATCTCCAACCCAACCATTCACTTATACCCAAGCCAAATTTTTATTTCAAAACAAGTTCCATTCTCGATTTCAATTCTAACTCACCAATCCAATACCATTTCAGATTTCTATCTCACAATGCAAAATCTGATTCTACTTGACATATTATATTCCAATTCAATCTCCCGTTAATTGGTTCCAATTCATATTTGCTTCCACAAATTTCTATTTAATTTGGGTTTAATTCAAACGATCTTTCCTTGAGAATTTTAAATAGTTTACCATATCCCAAAAATCAAACTTTCCTTTATCTGGATCCAAACAACTTGCTTTTCTCAAATCAATTCAAAAACAAAATCTTTCGAAAATGAACACCGATGATGCTGCGCAGTCATCTTCGGAATCTATTTCCCAGCGATCGAAGTGAGTTCAATACTATATCACTTTCAAAACTATTCTAAACACTTCCATTTTGAAATTCATTTTCAAAATATTATTCCCAATGCTTGTAAAACAAATTTAAAATCTCCCAGGATTTTAAAATTCTCATATATTTAATTCAAATCCATTTACAAACACTTTTCCAACTTTTCTAGGTTGAATTTCAATTTTGATATAAATTCAGATTTAATTCATTTCATTTCATATATCACACTTATATGAATTCTGATTGGCTATTCACATAACCATTTTACTTATAATCTTACTGATTATAAAAACAACCAATATATCCAATTTATTATAATCATTCCAATATAAGTCCTTTATATCAAAATATACTTTGGGTAAACTAATTTTCATTTACCCTCTTTTCAAACCATACAGTGTCGGTTCATCATATTCGAGTGTTTATAAATCCCTACCGATACAGTGGATCAAACTGATCGATCAGAACCCATAAACAACTCAACCAATAAATCTCCACAATATAAAACAACTTTATATCAAATAATAAATACGTTCACTCGTATATACACTCAACTCAATTTAGGGTATTGCTAATCCCATCTCTACTAAGTCACGCCACAAAGCCAAGGTAATAACTTAACCTGGCTCTGATACCATTGTAACGACCCAGGGAATTTGAGATCCTGGATATTGGCATACAACACTATGTCGACTATTCAAGCATCGGAAACACCGGGTAGCCATGAAAGAAATTAGAGGGTGAGAATAGATAAGATGGAAACTTTAGAATAGAAGAAGAAGAAGAACACACAACATCAGAGTAACACGAATATCACAGCGGAATGAACAACATATAATAGATAACATATCTTTGAAATAAAATCAGTATATGTATACAGTAACATTATCAGAGTACAACACTTACAACACAACGGAAATAACTATAGCTATATAATCCTAAAGCCTCTTGCTCCAAGCTCTCCAAGTATATCTGTAAAATCCTGACTACTTGACTGCCCATACATAATTGGGCACCCAAGAGTTTAGGGAAAACAAACCAAAACAAACTCTGGGTCAGTCATGGGACTGGTGTGAGTAAAACAATTTAAAACGGTTGGAGTAATAAAATGATATCTCATAAGACCACGCCGTATAACGGAACGGGTTTTTCCCTTATGAGAATCCAAATCAATTTAATTTAACTTTCAAATCATTTTGATAGAAACAATGATCTTTTATATCAAAACTCTTTTGTTATTATAATAGTGTCTATCAACCACAATATAATAATCATCTTGCAGAACGCTTTCATCTCACGTTCCACATATATAGTATACAATCAAAACCGCGAGCACTTATTGGGTAATGGATTTCCAACTATAACAAGGTATGGAACCAACTTTCGATAGTGTACCTCTAGAGAGGAATACACTGGGTTCAATAAGAACATCTTGCAACACGGCCACACATGACTGACTACTCATTTCGCTTGAGTGTATCGAATGTATATCACCAACGGTTGGGATCAGCAACCGTTTCCCGAATGGGACAGCATCGAATATATTAAAAAATGAAATGAATATCTCTAAATAGATGATAATACACCCTACTTGGCAGCTAACCACTTAGCCATGCTGCCTGCCTGATTTTTGTCATTTCCCGGTTGTGAGGCTAAAGGCCACGCTTGTCTCTGACAGATCACACATTTATTCACTTTGAATGTCACATCGTCATACCTGCCAAATCACAAATTGATTTCCCTAAAAATACAACGGGCATACAGCTAAGAGAAACAAATTCCTCCACCACCAAACGTAAATACGTTTGAAGAGATCAACTTACGCGATCTATTAAATACACTCTATCAGACATTCTTCCATACGGGTTGTCCTGGGACTGGACAAACCGAATGCACTATTCTGTAAACAGGACAGCCCTTGCATAATTCCGTCTTCAATTATCTTCGTCATATTTGATTCGCAATGCTAACACCCATACAAATTGGTTTTCAGGTCATGAATCTTATCCCGGTCTCTCCGTATTGACGACGGAAATGGTCAAAAACTTCGATAGTCGGTGAGTTAACTATCAAAGAAAAACACATGTGCAAACAACGATATTATTTCCAGATGGAAATTCTATCGATCATCATTTATCTCTTAAATTAATTTATCATTAAATTATTTATTTCCTATTTCCATATAATCAACATTCCTTATTTTCTGAATTTAGAAAATATACGTTATTAATCATTGGAAAACTATCCATCTCTTTTTCACGTATCACTGTCATTCCAGTATTCTTAATCATCAAACATTTCATTTTCTAGGATTAGAAAATATCTCTGATTATATTTGGAAAAAAATTTCAAAACTCATTCATTGGATTTAAACAGATGTTTAAATAAAACATCACTATGCCAACTCGAACCATTAACACTCATTAACTAAATTCACTTAACCTACCTTTACTATCGAAACTTAACCATTCCTTAGTTAAAAACGAAGCCAATCAGGTTTGTGTACAACTACCTCTCAGACCTTAACTGAACAACATTTCTAACTTCGAAATAGACAAAGTTCACCTTCCAAATCTTTACAAACTTCCTTACGTAACTCTCGGAATCTATTTACGAATCCACTTCTTTATTGAAAAACATCGATTATAACTATAGTGTTAAAATCCCTACTTCTGAAATATCTAACTTCAATTTATAACTTTGATTCCGTAATTTAACTAAATAACTAAATAGACAATTTATTTATAAATAAACAAATCTTGATTACAACGGAAAGTGAATAGTACTTTCCCGAATTCGATAAAATCGAATTTCACATATAACTCTCTTTCGAATAAACTATATTCGATAACTCCTTTTCGAATAACTCTATTCGATTAACTCTCTTTGAATAACTAATATTCCATAATCTCTCTTTCGAATAAACTATATTCGATAATCTTCTTTTGAATAAACTATATTCAACTAACACCTTTCTTCGAATAATCTATATTCGATTAACTCCTTTCGAATAACTCTATATTCGGTAATTCCTTTAACTCTATTCGAATAACTAATATTCGATACCTCCTTTTTAACTCTATTCGAATAACTAATATTCGATAAATCCTTTTTGACTCTATTCGAATAACTAATATTCAATAACTCCTTTTTGACTCTATTCGAATAAACTATATTTGATTTACTTTATTGGATTAACTCTATCGATTAACTCTAATCAATTTATTCTATTGGATTAACTATATCGATTAACTCTATTTGATTAACTCCATCGGATTAACTCTAACTGGTTAGCTCTAACTGGTTAACTCTAACTGATTAACTCTAACTAGTTTTGTATTCAGTTTCAAATATCGATGTTGAAATCGATTCTTACTTTTATATATAAGTCTTGACTTATATATTCCATTTATCCAATGATAAATATTTTATTTAATTTATAAAATATCATTTATAAATTAGTCTTAATCTATCTGTTAGAACAGATTCTGTTTGAAATCCTTGCTTTAAATCCATATCATGTTATACCCGTGTGCGAAGCACGGGACTAAACCTTTCAAATGTAAAATTATCTTTTTATACAATACTATTCATTTTTCACGTATTTCCTTTTATAATCTCTTTATTTTCTAAATAAATATTTACTTTTATTCTATTTATTTTCTAAATAAATATTTCTTTTATAACTCCATCTATTTCATAAATAAATATTTCCATTTATAATTTATTTGTATATGTTTTACAAATATTTCCTTTTCAATTCTATTTGTAAATGTTTTACAAATATTCCCTTTTCTGTTTGTTTCACAAATATTTCCTTTTGTAACTCTATTTATTTTCTAAATAAATATTTTTTTTTATAAAATCTTTTGATTTTATAAATGTTTCTTTTTCAATGTAACATTTGAAAATTTCCTTTATAACATTCCAATATTTCTTTTGGCATTTAAAATACCAAATAACAATGATCAATATCATTCTAACACACACCATCAACAACATATTATATATCACATCATATATCACCATATATGAAAAATAGTAAAATAAATGTTGAGGAATCCAGTTGGATTCCTCTGACCTGTTTCGCTACATCCACAGATGTTAAAAAATACAATTAACATCAGTTTCATTTCACTATGAAATATTCTGCTAAACAGAAGCAATTTATATATATATATATTTGTATTTATATTTATATATAACCAGATCTATAATTTCAACCAATTACTTAGCAATTTAACCAAACAGTCCATACACAGCAATCAATCATCATTTATCAGTTCTAAATATACGTTATAAAAATATGAACTGGTAGAGTTGGTGATTTTTACTCACATTGTCCATAATCGTTTAAACAACGAATTACGGTCGTTGATTCTGATCATACAATTTATTTTGTCATAAATTGAGACGAGCTCCAATAGATTCCAAACCAGTTTGTAGGTGTAGTATTTCCCGTTACGGTTTCAACTTGACTGGTCTCATCGAATTCTGTTAACATAGTTGAGAGTTATATTGACCATAAGCATATATGATTTTTAATTAAATTAAATAACTTTTCTTAATTAACATTAGTTAATAGATATATACATATTTCTTTAAAAAGGTTAAACATGCCAACACCTTTTGCTTACTTCTAAATGGAATTCCAGGCCCGATCTTTTTGCTTTGAAATAAGAACAATCCCATCACCATTCTTCTTCCATCAGCTCATCCTATCAGCCCACCTACTCTTGTAACACCTTGCTGGCATCATGTCCTTTATCTCACCCCTTCCATCACAACATGTTTCCGACTTCACAGCAAAACTAAAAAACCAAACTTCACCAAATACTTCCCTCCCTCCCCTTCGATTCACCTGCTCCATCTTCCTTGATTCGAACTGCAGGTTAACCTGTCATCAACAAACAACCCATTCTTCTCATTCCTATTCACGAAATAAACTTTCTACTCTCACTTCCATGCGTAAATCAAATATCTCCTCCTCATGAAAAAGGACGAGACCACCTCCTTGTTTTGCTAAAATGAACCTCAAATCCAATGGTGAAAGCCCAAACTCCAAACTGTCCTTCTTCTCTTACATAATCAGCGACCCATTTCCATGCATCTGAAACTCCATCTCATTCTACCCAAACCGAAGCTCATCATTTTGACCTCCACTATTCTCAGCTCAAAACAAATACACCCCTGTACACACAGTGTGGATCTAACCCAAGATCCTGGAAACAACACTCAATCAACAAAGGAGGCTTCACAAATCAAAGACCACAACCTCGAGACAAACGCTGAAAAACAGCGAACCCATAGGTAGTCGAATGCTCCGAATCTGAGATCGAGAGGAAGAGGAAGTCCAGGTGAATCAAAGGGGTCGACTTTATAATTTATTGGATTTTATTTGATTTTATTTTGAGATTTCTTTGATTGAAAAAATGAATGGGATTTGGTTTTCTGGAAAATGAAATGGCGGCTGAGAGAATGAGATACGTGGCCTTTGTTTGATTAGATAAAGTGGAGAATGGTATTAGGTTAATGGTTATTAAGGGGTATTTATAACGAACATAAATATCTAGATATTTTATTCTATTAAAATCAAGCACTATATGTACTTATCATTTAATTATCCGAACCCCCTAAAATATCCAAATTCAATGAAATTGGACATGCAACTACAATTTGACATTACGGACCCAACGAAACTTGTTTCGTCGAATTCCGACTCCGTTTGCTCACACAGCGTATTTTTAAAAGTCAAATTACTGATTTTTTTTTCACATTAAAAATCTGTACAGCCACACACTGACTCCAAAAATCACAGAAATTGAAATCCAGCAATAATTTAATATTGCGGATCCAACAAAAATTAGTTTCATCGAAAACGAAGGTCGTGTGCAAAACTAGCTATTTTTAAAGCTCTAAATAAACCCATTCAAATATTAATATATTTAAAAATAATTAAATTAAATAATAATAATTTAATATTATCGTATATATTTACAATAGAATATCATACGGCTCCAATTGGATTTATAACTCGATATTTTGAAATTCTCAGTTATATCGATATTCGATTTATATTTAAATCCTTTTTAAAATATAAATAAATCGTTATAAATTTTAAAGGAATTCCATAGCGACTTTTCTAAAATTTGATTTGGACATAAATCAAAATCTACACGATGAAATCCCGATTTTTCTCTTCCACTAGAAAAATATACTTCACCAGCTCCGAACTTTTCATGTTTCACAGAAGTCCGGCTTAAAACGGATTCTGTATATTCAGTTGAAGTTCAAATCGCCAAATAATGAACTGTCGCGCCATTTCTAGCTCGATTATAATTATAATATAATTATACATTGAAACTTCGTTTATATAATGTATTCGTTATTCGAATTCAATTCCAAACTGAATTATATATTTTTTAAATTGTCTAGTTCACACCATATCGCCATTTCAGTTAATTCTGATTATTCCAGAATTAAATATATTATTTAATTATTATATTAATTAAATATTCATAGTTATTTAATTAAACAACTATATAATTCTCTAAATCATGATTTAAATAATTAAATAAATTAATTATTATACCGTAAAAATACGAGACATTACAGAAATATTCCTGTGTATTCTGAAATGCATTGGTGTGCGATGCCACTTGATTCTTGTCCATGTTGTTGCATGTTTAATCTTTTGTAATTCCCATATTTAACCATGTTGCTCCTGCACATTATAAATATATGTGTATATACATACACATGTATATGTATACATGTATCGTGCATGTGCAATTATATTTTCTATTTACTCAGCAGACCCCTATACATTGTGTCGTAGCTGGTCAAGATCAGCAAACCACAAATGTGAGTTGAGGCCGGTCTTATTCAGCGGACCACTATAGGTATGTTGAGGCTGGTCTGTAGGCACAAGACATATAGTCTACCTTGTGGTATTTACAGTGAACCACTATGAATATCACAAATAGTCTAGGCACATATAGATGTATATACATACCAGACCAAGTCAAGAAATATGATGAGAAACACACCAAAATTTTAAGGAATTTTTTTTTTTAAATAAATTTAATTTTGCTAGAATGTATATCTATTTTTTTTCCAGTTTATTGTGTGTTTCTGTCACAGGTATACAGATGACTGGACGAGATCTGAAGAAGACTGAAAACAAGTGTGTCAGTGTATGAGTTTATGAAATTATATGTGTTTATATATGAGACAGAGTGACTGAGTGTATGTAACTGAGTGAACTAAGAAAAATGTAGTAAGGAACCAATGCATATGAAATTGAATATATTAAATCGGTGGAATGTACAATAGTGGAGTTAGAAGTTTGTACTATTCAAATGTTGAAATAAAATATTTATATTTGAATAAAATACTATTTGAATATTTAAATTCTTGTGCAATAGTATTTTAAACAAATATAAATATTTATTTCTGTATGTCATGAAATATGGAATAGTATAGAAACAAACACATTTATATGACAACACATATGTTTGTTATCATCAAAAAAATATCATATTGTTATATACAACAATCTCTCCCTTTTGATGATGACAAACATATATTAAGATTTTGAATACGATAAATGTGTTTGTCAGTGAAGTATGGAACTCCCCATATATGTATGCTCCTCCTATTATAGAAGTCCCCTATGCATGTGTATATGAGCTAGAAATGAATTGAATTTCCAATATTAAAAATATTCATGAAATATTGGCTCATCAATCAAAATCTTAAACATTCTCCCCTTTTGTTATCATCAAAAGGATATAGAAATAGAAATGGTAGTGAATATAGACTAGAAAAATAAATTCAAAATTAAGAGAGAGGATGTATATCACAAACTTCATATAATCAAACAAAAATCATGATAATCTTAACAACTAGAAGAAAATTTCACATTTTAGAATGAAGGATTTACGATGGATTTTATAAAATGGAGAGAGTTATAAATATGAATTCCAATAATTTTCAAATAAATTTGAAAAATTAAGCACAAAATAGTGATGAATTTGGACTATGGTTATAAATTCAAATTAAGAGAAAAATCAAATTATCGCAAATCCCAATACTATCAACCAAAAAATCATAATACATCATAAAATAGTGACACACTTGACAATTTAGAAAATGGATTGATAGGTAGGTTCTTACATAACAAAGAATATTTCTTATATATATATATATATATATATATATATATTCTTTTCCTTTTCTTTTCTTTTTATTTTAAGAGTACACTAACCACGGAAAGCCTATAAGGAATTTTAAATCAAATCAGTTACAACTTAAATTATAAGTAAACTCTAACCATGCGTAACCATATCAAGGTTTTTTAAATGAGGTTAGAGAAACACTTATTATATACAAAATCCTCTCAGTATATAAAACCAATAATGAATGATGGAAATATGGTAGAGATAGAGATGGTCATGAAATAAATCTCTTGAATAATTATATTATCAAATATGCTCAGCTGTAATAGGATTTTTGAAAATTTCCAATTATCCCTTTTTCTAAAAAATAATATAGTCACATTTCCATCACAAATTTTGAAATCGTATATTCTTTAATGATAAAAAAATAAAATCTCCACTTTAAATAAAACTGTGATGAACGATAACAGGATAATACGAAAAGAAGATGTTTGTGAAATAAGCACCAATTTAAAGTTTTTTTTTTCAAACATCATAAGAATTTAAAAAAAAAAATCTCATCTTATTGTGAGATATAATATAGTCACAACTCATCACAATTTCAAAAATCTGATAATAATTTTGATGAGTTCCAAGTATAGTTCAATTTGGTCAATAATTTCAATTTTTGAACAAACAATAAATGATTTAAATTTGAAAATATCAATATCTAGAAAGATTCTAAAGTACACTATACAGGTCGAAAAAAGTTTCAAAAAAACATTTGAATGTGAAATTTTCAAAAGACTCCTTAGACAAATATCACTTATAGGTCCTAATGTCCATAATTACAATGCACCCATGCTTTTTCAAAGCTCCTTAGACAAATATCACTTATAGGTCCTAATGTCCATAATTACAATGCACCCATGCCCAAGCAGACAAACCTAACAATTCAGTTCCTTTTACCAGAGCAGCAGAACAAACAGTTTCAAAACAAGTAAACAAGAGTTTTTTTTGCAATATTTACAACAAGCACAAGTGATAACAAATGATTCAAGATTAAAAGCAAGTTATTTGAAATCACTTGATAAAATTTATTTTCAGAAATCAGATCCAAAAATTATAATCCATGAGATTCCATGTACGGTTAATCACAAATGATTTCAAAATCAGAATATCCTAGCCAAACCAAAAAGCTATGAAAATATCACAACTTATCAAAAACAGTTTTCAAGTAGTGTTTTGTAGTGAGTGAAGTTTTTCAAGATTTCCGAAAGGAATTAGAATAAATTCTAAACAGTAAAGATGTGTGAAATTTCATTAACTTTTTAGTTCTTCATAAAACTTCAGAATTCCAAATAATAGTGTTCATGATATGCACAAGATACTACAACACTATCAGGAATTCTGGAATCATAAAAAAGTTAAACATCAAAAGAATTGCAAAATATTTACAATTTTAAACTCAGAATCTAGAAATCATCAAAACATGAAAGTTTCTAGATAAACGAATCTAATTTTTAGAAAATCCAGAGTTTTGCAATTTGAAATTAAGAAAGCACGAGATGTCAAAAATGTTATGGCAGTGTCAAAACGTAATCAGCAAGAAAATAAGATAATGGGAAGAATAAGAGGAAGAACAAAAGGAAGAATAACAAGAGGAATAAAAAGGAAGAATAAAAACAAAAAAAAAGAAATACGAGTTTAGTGATCATACCTGATTTACAATAGACATTGTAGATTCTCTAGCTCGACAGTCATGGCTAATGAACATTAAATGATTCAAAGATATGGAACAACTTGAATGTAGTTTCTCTTTTGCAAAGTGGTTCCTCAGCCTTCTCCAGTACCTAAGAATTTATAGGATCGAGTGGTCTTACAAAAGTTGTTTGGTACCCAAACTTATTTGTACAACAATCCATAATCATTTACTAATGTAACTTTAGGAACCCAAATCTGTTTAGATTTATCCATGCTCGTTTTATTTCCTTTTGAAATCCTAAGATGTTAAATTGGATTGTTTTTATTTCTAAGAAAGCATTTATACTAACAATGTCCAAATTTTCCACAATTCCCAAACTTAGAAATTTCATCAAAAACATTTGAGTTCAAAATTTCAAATTGATCATAAACCAAACTATTTGAGGAGTTTTTCAAATCATTTGAATTTTACTTTTGAACAAAATTATCAAGTTTTCCAAATCCAAGACCACTTTTATTTCCAAAAGAAAATTGGTCTTGCAACAACATATTCAACGATTTCCCCGTTAAAAAATTATCCAAAGTTAATTAAAGTCGTTGAATTTTAGACTAAGGTCACTGTTTTCTTTTATCATAGTGAACAACAATTTATAGTGACCTTTCTCTTTTCAGCATTTGTTTCAAAACCAAAATTTCATTTTCAAGTAATTCAATTTTGGCCTTAGACTTAGAAATCTCACTTTCAAAACGTTTTTCTTTTTCAGATTCAAGTTTTTCAAATTTCTTGAATTTTTCAATATCGTTTCAAGCTCATTCAAAGTTGATTTAGTTTTCAACAACTTTTGTTTCTCAGCAATTTCATATTTGGAATTTTTGGAAATCTTAAAATTTTCCTACTCTTTTTGCAAGGCATTGTTTGTAAAGATTAGCTTGTCCTCTTTTTCCGTTGAACTCATATATTATTTTCATGCTTTTGAAGAATTTAATTGACATGAGAAAAATCATTTTTCAAATCTTCCAATCAGAGTTTGAAAATATCTTGATGTTTTCAAGTTTTAATTCCAAAATATTAGTTTTGGTGATCAACTTAAGTCTTTCAGATTTCAGAATTTTATTTTTCAGTTTGAGACAATCAACAACAGTTGTTAAATCATTACAAGGATGAATTAAATATTCATATGATAAATCTCTATTGTTAGAATCATCATATGTTTAGTGATCGTCGCTAGTCTATGAATTAGAAAAGCGTGACATTTGTAATAAATTCTGCAAGCATACAGGTGTGTAGCATACAGGTCGAACACAGGGAGGTGAATTAAATCAAATTATTTATCTAATCTCTTGGGCGAGTTAGACAAAACTTTGGAGGTTGATTTTGCAAATAGAACAAAACAAAATTAAAACTATAATTTGATTCAGAACAGATCTAACTGAACCGACGATCAAATCACAATTTCAATGGAAAAGCAATGAAACTATGAATCAGATTCAAATCTAATCAAATCCAATTTAACCTATGAACGCGATTAAAATACAGAAAATAAAAGTGCAGAATATAAATAACAACAGGAAATAAAATTAGGATTACCGCTGAATCTAATCAGACGGTCAATCACTAATGAAAAGAAATGCAAAATACAAATAGTGTTCTACCGAATCTAATCGTGTAGACAACACTAATTGCTAAGAAATAGAAAATTGCATAAGATAAAAAGAAAATTGAGTTTTATTAATGAAGAAAAGAATAGAATGAGATATAGGATAGGATGGTGGCTACAATGCCATTACAAGGGTATATATAGGGTAGATAGCCAAACCCTAACCCTAACCCTAATGATAAATAGGCCTGGTCATTACATCACTAATTAGTTTTACAATGAGAAACATAAATGGGCCTTAGATAAATGAAACAAATTTGGGCCTTTTCTCTTTTCCTCTTGTTTCCTTGACACTTCTTCATTGATTTGTGATGTGCAAAGCCTTTTTATCAATCCCTTTTCTTGTCCAACAACAACTAGATGTGATATCTTCATCTACAATTCTTCAAAATGCAAATACACAGCAAATTGAACTCTATTTCTCTACATTTCTGGTTGCACGCGGGCTGGGTTGGAATATCTGTAAAAGTAACAAAACAATACCCAAGTAATATTTATTTATATACAAAAGATAAGATATAAGAGCATAAAAATAACACATTTCTATGTCAATCAAATACCCCCACACTTATCTTTTACTCGTCCTCGAGTAAAAAGAAAATGGGAAACTAACTAGATAGGTCACACTTTCGTAGGAAACATGATTGCATTGAGCGCATGCAACAAGCCGTTAAACCTCTAGGTGTCCCTAGTAGGACGAGTGGTGTCTCGTGAGGGTTTTCAGCGGATACTACCCACAAAATCCAAATGCAGTATGCTATGATTCTAATGAAACTACATGAATGCAATGGACATATGCAAAAATAAAAACGAAAAAATGAAAACACGACTTATTTCAGGAAAGTGGTACAACAAATTAAGTTAATAATTTCTAATCATTTGATTTTATTTTAGATACCTCGACTTGTCACAAATTTTCAATATAAATCAAGTTTTCAAATGTTAAATTCCAGTTTGCCCAGTTAGTTCGGTCGATAACATAGTGCAGCCATGAAATAAATTCTTAGTTTGCTTGGCACAGTTTGCAAAGTGGTATTCTAATTTTCTCATGTATGGCTAGTCAAATCAATAAGGTCAAGAAGTGTTTGGGTATCATCGCTTATTCTTTATTCTATAAAATTTTAAAATTTATGATTAAGTATATACACCTAACTAAAAAGACCAAGGTTTACCACCCATGCACTGCCTCGTGGACTAACGGAGAGTGGGTAAAGAGCTTGGCGGATTGTGCAGGCCGACTTTGACTATGTCAACAACGTGTCGGTAATCCTTATGTGTCCAATCTCATAAAATGAGACCAAGATATTCCAACTTTGACTTTGTCAACAACGTGTCGGATAGAGCTTGGCGGGTTTGCACACCAACGCTCGATATACAAGCAATGTTGGATACCCTTGGATTACTATTATTATTATTGAATTTATAAGCACAAAAAGAGAGTTACGCGAATTCAACTTAACACAACTTAGTTTTAAAGATTCGACAAGCCATTATAAGTATTTTAAGTCCTCCACTTATTTAAACAAAGTCTACAATATAGAATAGATTTCATGGCCATCACCTAAGAATCTCCCTATGTACCAGTTACACTATTATCTCTCAAAATTAAACTTTTCATTATATTTCTTATTCGATCTAAGTTGAGAGAAAAAAATACTATCAACTGGCTAAAAATTGTAAACTTATTTTATTGTATCAATTGAAAATGAGTCATGTTTGAAAAAAAAATTGGCATGTTAGTACAGTCTAAAATGCATGATGGTCCTATTTAAATGGCTGAAATTGAAAAGAAAGAAAAATAAGAGAAAAATCAAAAGAACGCAATGTAGACTCAATACCCCCACACTTGAACGAAGCAGTGTCCACACTGCAACACGTTTCCTAAATTTGAAAGATCGTACCCAAAGGTGAATGAGATGCAAAATTATTTGTAGAATGAAATGCAATCTAACTATATGTAAGAATGGATCATATGTACAATGATATATGTGTTTGCGATGCAAAGAATTCCACCAACTTTTCCCCCCACACTTGGTTCTTACCCTATGAGTCCCATTCCCACTGTGTCTAGACATGTTTTCTAACAAGCAAGAGTTTTTGAAAACCATCTCATCTTTATATCTCGATTTGTAGTCCAAGAGATAAATATCTAGGGTTGTCCTGACCTGAAGTTTTTCAACCAAGCCAGCATTCCAAAAGTAATTCATGTATTCAACAAATTTGTCAGTGTAGTTTTTCAAAAATTTGTGATCGTATATAAATTCAGTGAAAGTTGAAATCTGACTGTTGTTCAAGACTATGTGATCACAAATCTCAATTTCATTACTGGACAACATGTTTTCGACACTGACAATTTCAAGTTCGTTTGAAATTTCCTCAAAGTTAAAATTTTCTAACTCGTGACTCGAATCTACGTCTTCCTCATTTGGCAACTCATCCTCGTACAATCCAAAGAATTCATGTTCGTTAAAATCCTTTTCCAAATTTGAATTGAAAAATTCAACATTTTTATTTGGTTCAATTTCAAAGATTTCAAGTTTCTCGCAGTCTGAACAAGAAAGATCAAAATCCAAGCTTAAATCTTTTTCCCGAAAAGAGTTAAAATCCAAATCATTTGTTGAATTTTGAACAACTTCATTTAAATCGTTATCCTCAATTTCCAAAGTTGTAATCTGAAAATTTTCGATATCAGTAAAGAATGGATTATTTCCTGATTCATCGCATTGAATTTGATTTTGTTGCTCTCGTTGTTCTTTCAAAGATGTCAATAAACAAAGAAGTTCATCGGCCTTTTTATTTAGTCTTTCTTCCCTCTCTCTAAGAATGTTAAGACGATCGTTGATTTGAGAGCTCTCGCTTTGGGTTTCTTGGTTTTCAAAATAGTTTGAATTTTCAGAAAATTGAAATTGAGATTGGAAATCATTTTGAATTTGAAAATTAGGTTCGTAACCAAAATTGTTAAAATTGGTGGGAAAATTCCAATTTTGGTCATTCTCAAGATGTGGATATGGGTTGTAGTTTTGAAAATTTTGATCGATTTGAAAATAATTTTCAAAATTATTTTCGAACTGGTTCCCAACCCCATATTGATGTGGATCAAGGCTGTATTGGGATTCAAAGCTATTTTTATGTGGATTTGACCCATAATCGAAATTATTGAAATTTGAATTGAAATCGCAATTTTGATTATATCCATGGTTTTGAAAATGTTGGTCAATTGGAAAATTTTGAAAATTGGAATCGGGCTCACAAAATTTTGGAAAATTCTGCCTCATGAGTTGTATTTCATACTCATATTCTTCAAGAGGACGTCTACTTCGACTATTATCCCACATTTCCCTCAATGATTTTTTTGAATCAGATATTTGAATGAAATCAACAGAAGATAGAAATTATTCTTAGTTCAAAATAATATAAAATACTAAGCTGCGCTCTATTAATTAACTGACTCAATTGGAAGGGGGAAGAGGGTCTTATGGTCGTTCACGTATAGTATAAAACTAAGGGATACGACCAATGTTTTACGGGTAGTATGCAACCTCTTTTGCTAATAGTTCAATAAATTGAACTACTATATATCCGCGATCCAATTATACAAGACAGTCAACTTCACAAAACACCACTTTTCAATTATATTATTTTGAAATATCTAATCACGTTTCAGAATTGAAAAATGACAAGAGTGATGATTTAGTTGTGGAAATTCGTTTCTCACACACAGATTCAGAAATATCAGCCACAGAACAGTCACAGAATAATAACTGGAAATTAAAATATTTTACAAGCAAGCCGCTGCCCCTGCAGAAGATTTTTACAAGCAATTTCTATATTTTTCGAAGTAGCCGCAGAACCTGTAAAGCTAAGAATTTTTTTACAGTGGGGGTATAGCAGTCCTTCCAAAGCAGTTGAATAGAGCTGGGGATTTAAACTTCACTGTTTGCAATTGCTTGACCTCCTTTTGATTTTTTTTCTTCTTTTTTTTTGTGAAAATGCAACTAGTCAGTTTATAAAAATAAAAAACTTTTTTTTTTTTTTTTTTGTTGATGAGATAGCAAATAAAACAAACAACTAGACTCAACAATTCAAAAGACTCAACTAAATCAAGACCGGACAAAACTAAAACTAGAATCAGAAAAAAAAGTAAAACTAAGCTAAAGAAAAAAAATCAAAGGGGCTAAGCTAGAAAAAAAATCTAGGCTCAAGAACAATATGGGACACTTTACCAATCACCTAACCAAGAGACAAACAGGCGCACTATTACACGCATGTTACCAAAGGGTCATAAAGCCATAATCTCCTTTTTTTTCTTTTTTGAACGAAGTCAAACTCGAAAATAAACAGAGAAAAATTCACGCCTTTTTTTTTTTAGGAAACAACCACGTATCACGTGCTCAACCCTACCAAATCACACCCTTTCATTACACCAAATCACGCCTCTTCTTAAAACAAACGTCGCCCCTTTGTTTATTCTCAAAGCCACTAGAGTTAAGATATTAAACCATGGCATATTCCTCAACAGGAAGAGGATTAAGACGCACCCCACAAAGCTTCTCAGAAACCAAAAATCAATTTCGAGTCCCTTTTCTTAGTGGCAAAAACCGAATTCGTCTCAAAACAATTAAGAAATCACGCCAATATTTTTTTGAAAATTCAATACCGAGTCCAACGAAACCGAATTGGATGAATTGGGGTTCGATCGGTGGGGTTTTTGCACTGGGGTTGTCGATTTGAATTTGGGGGTGCGATTTGGTCTGAATTAGGGTAGAAGTTGGGGTTTTCGGTAGGAGATTGAGGCTGGAAGCGTGATGAGGCAGATGAGGATGGTGATTTGTGTTTATGAACAGAGGATTTAGAAGGTTCGATTATGGGTGGCGATTGATCAAAGCGAATTGTGGCTTGCGTTTTCTGGTAGGCGGTTGGGGATACTGCGGATTTGGGTTCCGGGTCTGTGAGCCTTTGAGTTTTTCGAGTTTCAGTTTGGGTTGGAAGATGGGAGAAGTTGTCCGAAAGATCGGATTGGTATTGGGTAGAGGACGGTGATGGTTGAATTTGTTGAACGTGATGATGTTGTGGACTGGTTAAGAGGGGTGACAAGGGACTGTTTTGTTTGTAGTGGAGCTGTTGAACTTTGTATGGGAAGGAGATGGTAGTTGGACGGTGTTTGAACGTAGGTTATGTGATGCGTGAAAATCTTGAGTGGGAGTGATGCAGGATGGATCTGTTGATTGTGTACGTGAGCCAATTTTAAAAAAGCAGGGGACTTTGGACGTGGGATATTGAGGTGGAAAAGTGTGGTTAAAGATGGCGCTGCTATTGGTGTATGGACGGGTGTTGGACGTGAAGGGTAGTATGGTGAATATGGCAGGTTGTATAAGGCTGTTTGAGTTGATGGCTTTTGTCGTGGGTGAGTGTTGATCGTCGCTAGTCTATGAATTAGAAAAGCGCGACATTTGTAATAAATTCTGCAAGCATACAGGTGTGTAGCATACAGGTCGAACACAGGGAGGTGAATTAAATCAAATTATTTATCTAATCTCTTGGGCGAGTTAGACAAAACTTTGGAGGTTGATTTTGCAAATAGAACAAAACAAAATTAAAACTGTAATTTGATTCAGAACAGATCTAACTGAACCGACGATCAAATCACAATTTCAATGGAAAAGCAATGAAACTATGAATCGGATTCAAATCTAATCAAATCCAATTTAACCTATGAACGCGATTAAAATACAGAAAATAAAAGTGTAGAATATAAATAACAACAGGAAATAAAATTAGGATTACCGCTGAATCTAATCAGACGGTCAATCACTAATGAAAAGAAATGCAAAATACAAATAGTGTTCTACCGAATCTAATCGTGTAGACAACACTAATTGCTAAGAAATAGAAAATTGCATAAGATAAAAAGAAAAATGAGTTTTATTAATGAAGAAGAGAATAGAATGAGATATAGGATAGGATGGTGGCTACAATGCCATTACAAGGGTATATATAGGGTAGATAGCCAAACCCTAACCCTAACCCTAATGATAAATGGGCCTGGTCATTACATCATTAATTAGTTTTACAATGAGAAACATAAATGGGCCTTAGATAAATGAAACAAATTTGGGCCTTTTCTCTTTTCCTCTTGTTAGACCCAAATGTGGTTCTAACACCCAAATTGATTAGAAACAAGATAAAATAAAACAGAAATAAGAATGAACACACAAGATTTATAGTGGTTCGGTGAAGAAATGCCTACGTCCACTTAGTTTTCACTATATTCAGTAATTCAGTTACAAATGCAATGTAAGATTCACTCACAACTCACTTTTATTCACTCAAATGATTAAAACAAGAAATGAAAGATGATTTGGATTCTCCGGGAGTAAATGAGTTCGGATGATGGAGGTACTTGGATTCTCAAAAGTGCTGAAAAAAGATCCTTCTCTTTGTCTCTAGATGGGGTATTTATAGGTGTGAATTTGCCTGAGATTCAATCCGGGTCGGAACACGTGTCATCCATCGCACTCTCTTCGGGTTCGGATGAACTATCAAGCTGACAACACATCAAAGAGATGGACGTTAGGGGTAGGAATCAGTCATAGCCGGTCCGGTTCTCCAGGCTATTTTATAGGAGATTAACATAGATCATGGGTGCGGGTCGGAGACATGCAGGTAAGGGGTTCGGATCGGGATACCCGATCCGACCCGGATTGGTTTGGGCGCCACTCCGTCTCTAACCTATTCCGCTCCGCTCCTGTGCTATGGCGAGCAGATGAACCTCCGATCCGTTCGAGATTCATTCGTCTTCCGTTCCGATCAGATAAGCTTTGCAAATTTATCCAGTAAGAGACATCCGATCCGAACAGAGAACTCTATCCGATCCGAACCGATATGCTGCTATCAACCTGAATTGGGGTGTTTTCTTCCGATCCGAACCGGAGTCTTATAACTTAAAATACTCTTCAATGGTTGGTTTCTTGACTTTGCGTTGCCTAGTTCACAAAGTAGGCTAACATTTTGCCCCCTCAAAGGATGCTTTCGTTGTACAAAGCGTGTTTTGATGTCGTTTAACCAGAATTGTCAGGGGTAATGCACAGATTTCTGTTCGGTTCGGCGTCCGACCCAAACACATTTTCTTCATTTCTGAGCAAATTTGGGTACTCGTCTCGCCATGTAATGCCTCTTGCAGGTATGCTCCTTCTTTACTCTCCTTCTCTTCAATTCGAGTCGAATGCTGAATTAGCGTGTGAGATTTCCACTCGGTTCGGATTCCGATCCGAAGCGTTTCCGTGGATTTTTCTCTTAGACATTGGGCTTTCAGAGAGAATTGTGCTTCTGGGCCTTCATTCCGGTCCGAGCGGGTGAGACAAAATAGGAAGACGAAGAGTCATCACCATTCCTTTTATAAACTCGCCATCGTCCTCATTCCTTCCTTCTTCTTTTTTGCTGCCGCTCCCAACCATAACATTGAAAACTCTAAAAACTTCAATATTCCGAAATCATTTCTTGTAGGTCTTTCAAATCAAGAACATAGATAGCTTTTTAATCTCGGATAACTTTGTAGTAAACGTACTTGATTTCAATTCGTGTTGGATTGGGATGGTTTAATCGTAGGCTTCGCTTGAACCCCCCGCCGCCGCTGGTGGATGCGCTATCGCTTCAAGGCGTTGCGAGGCTGGAGAGGGTAAATTTTTATCCTCAACGATGGCCTTGATGATAAAATGGACTCTTTTGTGAGAAAGGAGGGAAAGAGGAAGAAGATGAGGAGCGTGGTGACCATCTGGAGTCGGTTCGGGTAGAAGACGGAGGACCAAAAAAGGAAGGAGAAGGAAAGGGGATCGGCTCGGATTGCATATCTTAGAAAGACGGGAGGAAAGAAAATGTCGGCTCGGGTCGGAGATGAGGATGAGATAAGAGGCTGACATGAACGGACTGGTTGAGTGATGCTGATTCGGATCGGATCGGGTCACCCGATCCGATCAGATCAGTTCTGCTTCCGAACCCACTGTTCCTATTGTCTTGAACTAACCTTGCCTTACTGAAGCACCCGAACCGAATGTCTTCTGTATTGAGCCAATCATCACATGCATATCCGAACCGAACCGAATGCATCAAATTTGGCACATAAAGACTATCCAACTAATTCAACTAACACTTACTCTAGACGAATATGCTTCGCGGACAGTTAGGATAGTGCCTTGTGAACATAAACGAGAATTAAGAAAAACTCTGACTATCGCTTTCTCTTTAAAGCTTCGTCTTACGTTGCTGTACTTTTATTTTGTATTTCCCACATTTGCTGCACACACTTTAGTTCACACACATACACAAAAAGGGGGACACGGGATAATTTACTCTAATCCGTGCTATTGCTTCTTCAATAGTTCCATGACAATGAGGCCCAGACGCTCTTCTCGTTTAGCTGAGAGGAAAGACGCTCCAGAAACTTCCAACAAAACCACTCTCGAGGATATATCTTCTTCATCTGACCCAGAATGGGACAGCGAGGGTCCGGATTACGGAGTTGGTCATCGGGAAAGCGACGAAATGTCTTCTGAAAATGAAGTTTCCCTAGGCTTTGAGGAGGAAGGAGGGATTGGTGACCATCGAGCACCCGATGAATTTGACTCAGCCATTATATTGGAGTCACCTCCAGATTCCGTAGAATCGACAATTGACAACGACCGGCTTATTAGAATTTGCTTGAAGTATGGAATAATGAAAAGGGACACTCTAGTGCCCTCACGCTCTGACCGTCCCCACAACCCTCCAGAAGGATATATGACGGTTACTCGACTGATGTGCATGGTTGGCGCCATTCCTCCATTCTCGCCTTTCATCGTTGACTTCTTAAGACAAATGCGGATTGCCCCCATGCAGCTGCATCCCAATTCATATGCCTATCTGCATACCTTATTCATAGCATACCGTGAAATTCTTGGCTTAGAGCTCACGTTCGATGATGTTCATTTCTTCTATAATTTCAAACATCGGACTAGAGAAACCCCTTCTTTCTGTTACTTTGAATCAGTCCCAAAGAGGAAGATAATCTCTACGCCGTTTAGCAGCAAAGCTGGGGATTCCAGACTAGAGTGGTTCTACATAAAGCAACAGTCTGGATGCGCCAGGAGATGGACAAAATCAAGTAAAGCATTGATTTTCTGAACCCGGACTCTATACACTTGAATCATCAATCTGACCTGTTTTCCTTTTTTGTTTGCAGTCGATAATCCCAAACAGATATCAGACCAAGTGTTCTTTGATCGGATGCATCGTCTTCTTAATGGCGATCAAAAATTCTTGACAATCGACGAGGTCCTTAAAGATGAATACCTTCACTTTCATGGGCTGCTATCTGTTTTTCGCAGCATTGGACATGGGACGGTTCCCTACGCGTACATTCCTCCAGTGGAGGTGGTCCCAAAGATAGGAGAGGGCTCAGGAATTCCTACCGCTTCTCTTCACACTTCACCTTCTCCATCTTCTACGCAAGATGATAAATTGGCTAATCTGTCCAAAGAGCATCGTGAAGGGTATATTGCCCCCGAGGGAGCTACTTCTCTAGATAAGTCAAAATCTTCCCAAGAGTCGCCACTTCACGCTTCCGAAGGGGATGTTCCTAGTACTGACGAGCACATATTTCAGGGTTTGGGGGATCTCCCCTTACCTGAGACTATCTATACCTCAGAGGATTTCAGGAAGGATCCTTTAGTCTTCACTTCTTCTGAAGAAACTACTCCCGCTAAGGCCAAAGAGCCTGCTCGCACCGGTCTAGCTTCAGACTCGGGTTGGTTGGGGGGACACACACCACTTAGGATGCACTTTACACCACAGCATTAGCATTCATTGCACTTCTTTTCTCCATGAATTCGTTGATTCTGAACTTCGTTTATTTATCGTGCAGGTACAATGTCTCGATCCTCTTATGATATAAGAAAGCTTCGTCGCAGCATGTCCAATCCTCCTCAGGATGCTGAGTATGATCGCCGGGATAACCGTGGTAGGGAGGAAAGAAGACCCTATGATCCCTATCGATCTCGACTCTCACGCTCCCGCTCACCAGTTCGACCGGAACAAGAAAAATACAAGAGCTATCAGGGTCGTAGGGAAGAGGATAGACCACAATCCAGGGATTCCACTTCCTCCCACGAAAAGCGGAGTAGAGAAAAAACTCCTCCAAAGGAAACTGGGTCTAGAAGTAAGCAAAAAGTCCCTGCTACTAAACGACCTAGGACGGACAAGGGTTCTACAGAATCTTCTTCAGGAAGGGACACTGAACTAACAATCCTCGCCCCTCCTCCACCAGAAGCGGGAACCGCAGTAAGGCTGGCATATTTAAAGGAGCAATTTCCCGAGCACTACTTCGAGACTCTGACCTTTCTACCTACCCTTGAACCTATTTCTTCTAATTGGGCAGAGGAGGCCAGAGCAAAGATTGATTTGGTGGAAAAACAATATACTGAGATGTTCAAGTATTCCCGCACTCTTTCTAGAATCATCCGCACTCTAATGACAAATGCTGACTCAATGCAAAAGACCGCAGAGGAGGATGCTAAGGCCTTAAAAACCTTAGGAAAAAACCTAGAAGACACTCAAGCTCAACTAGCTGTCGCTCAAAAGAACGCTTCTAACTTCAAACAACAGTTTGAGGACATGCAAAAGCGATATCATGATTTGCTTGAGTCTCATACTCAGGAGCGCTCTGAATTAAAAAAGCAAGCTGATGAGGCCAAATCAAAGGCTGCTAAAGCACGCCTTGCTTATACTGAGCTTGAACAGAAAAACGCCGAGTTAGCAAAAAGAAGTGCTGAACTAGAAAAGAAGAATGCTGACTTGGCTTCGAAGTTGCTGGAGGCAGAAAACAGGGCTGCTTTGGCCGAAGGCAATGTAGAGTGCGCTATTAAATCTGCGGAGGAGACCCGCAAGCAATTATCTGATGCGGAGGCTGAGATTCAAGGTTTCGGCGAGCTAATGATAGAATTCTTCGCGCATATTATTCGTCGTCGAAACATTTCCTGGATCGAGGATTATCCATCCACTCTGGTTCAAGTGTGGAATCAAATCGTCGAGTGGGAAAAAGAAGAACTTAAGGTCGATTCCCTCGATGAAGATAAGCTGATGGAGAAATACCTAAGAGACGACGAACCGGAGCGCCTAGCTGAAGGGCGCCGCCTAATTGCTGAGGCCATGGAAGAAGAGAGGCGGAAGTCGAAACAGAAAACTATTCCTGAAGCCAGCTCCTCTTCTTCTGCTCCTGTAACCCCCGAAGTAGAAGGGTATGATCCCGAAAACCCGGGAATTTCCCGGACAATTTTGCTATCTCCCATTCCTGAAATAACTCCAGAGGTAGTAGTTACCCCCGCTGAAAAGTCTTCAGAAGGTATCCCTATCTTTTCTCCTCAATTTGTCAAGGCTACTACTACCTTTGGCTACATGACTGAACGTTCGATGAGAAATCCTTTGCTCTCGCCTGAGTTAATAACCAATGTTTCTCATTTTGTAGGCGTTGAATCATCCGCAAAGACAGATGTAGCTCAAGGAGCTACCGCTGGGAAAGAGCCCGCTGATAGGGTCAAAGAAGGGGAAGACAAGGCTGCTTCAACAGACCTGGGGGAAAGAAGTGAGCCAACTAAGGTCACTACTCCCCATGATGAAGAAATGCTTGCAGCTTTAAAAGACGACGGAGGAGACGAGGGGCATGATGAGGAACCGGAGGTTACAATAACCGGGGAGTCGAAAAGTGCCGATGACGTTACCTTGGCGGCCATGAAGGCCGATCAAGACAAGCGCTTGCAATTAAAGGCCGAAGAATTAGACCCTGAGGTCCTCAAGCCCCTCGCAGTTGTGGATGCAGGTTCAAGGTTAGTTGTTAAGCTCTCAACTAGATCTATTACCGAAGAACTTGCTAAAAAATCTTCTCTTGATTCCAGTGTCCCGCCCTCCGGGAAGAAGTCTACTGGCTCCAGTACTACATCTTCAGGGAAAAAGAAATCAAAGCGAATCTTGACTGAAGCCGAGAAGGAAGTAAAAGATGCGGAAAAAGCTGCCAAAAAATCGAAGGCTCATCCCAAACCCAAATAGTGGGTGCCCCTGTATCTTTTTAGCATCTTTGTAAACCAATAAGTGCTGCTACACCAGCAGCTTCCGCACTTTCTTTTTCAGTTATTTCCCTGTACAAATTCATTCATTTGTAAATAAAACTAATTCACTTTTTGCAATGTTTATCTGTTAGCAATATTGCACTTATGTAAAAATGCATATCTATAGTTATGAAACAAGGTTGTGGAGAGGGGAGATATGGGTATATATATGTGTCCCCAGTCAATCTCCATAGGTTATTCAGTGCTTAACCATGCAATCTGAACGCTCCCGATTCTCTAACGGGATAGCATTTCCTGTGTCATCAATACCTGTTGTTTTTCCTGGCATTTCTTTTATACTCTCTCTCATTCTCTTGAGAGTTAGAGTTCGAGTTCAGTTATTTATTTATTCCCCGGTCGTTCAACGGGAAAAGATTTCTTTCTCGGCGCTCGGTCGGAGACGCCTTTATACTCTCTTTCTCTCTGGAAAGTTAGAGTTCGGAGTTGAACCTCTTTCTCAGCGCTCAGTCGGAGACGCTTTTATACTCTCTCTCTTTCTCTGGAGAGTTAGAGTTCAGAATAGAATTTCTTTTTCAGCGCTCAGTCTGAGACGCTTTTATACTCTCTCTCTTTCTCTGGAGAGTTAGAGTTAAGAATGTCGTTTTCTCATTCTTTTATGTCTTATTGCACAAATAATCATTGTGCTTCTTTTTATGTCCAAACTGTTTCAACCTTTTTAGGCTCTAAGTTATCCTGTATTTCATAATCATAACAGAACAACTAATGAATGTAGATGCATAAAAGTAAATAACACACAATATTTTTATAGTGGTTCGGCTAAGTCATAGCCTACATCCACTTTATAGTCCTTTATTTATATCGTCATATTTTTCCCAAGGCAAGTTGTGCCTTATTACAGAGTTTACAGGAAGAACAGCAAAAAGTATAGCATTTCTAATCCAAATATCGCATTAAGTGTTGGGCATTCCATGCTCGAGGGACTTCTTCGCCATCTACGGTCGTTAACTTGAATGTTCCTTTATCAAGTTTCCGTTGGATGACAAAGGGTCCTTCCCATTTTGGGCCGAGGTGAGGAAGAGATGGAAAAACTCTCTTTAGCACCAAATCTCCTGGTTCAAAAGTTCTGAGGCGAACTTTTTTGTCATAATAGCGTGCCATCTGACGCCGATGTCTTGCTGCACGCAAGTCTGCTTCGTCCCTTTTCTCTTCGACTTCATCAAGAGATTCAAGTAAAAGTGCCCGATTCGTCATCGGGTCATAATACGTAACCCTGTGGGAAGGAACTTCCAATTCAACTGGAATTACTGCTTCTGAGCCAAAGGAGAGAGAGAAAGGGGTATGACCGGTAGCCGTTTTAAACGTTGTTCGATATGCCCACAAGGCTAGGGGCAATTCATCAACCCATTTTGCCTTTGCACGCTCTAATCGCTTCTTGAGGATGGACTTTATTACCTTGTTTATTGCCTCTACTTGCCCATTCGATTGTGGATAGGCAACTGCAGTATATCGTTTGTCTATCTTATATTTCTGGCAAAAATTTCTGAATTCAGTGCTATCAAATTGGGTCCCGTTGTCAGTAATAATCGTTCTTGGGATCCCGAATCGGCATATAATATTTCTGACCACAAAACTTATCACCTTTCTTGTGGTGATCTTAGTCAAGGGCTCAGCTTCCACCCACTTTGTGAAATAATCCACGGCTACTATGGCATACTTAGCTCCCCCTTTAGCAATCGGTAAAACTCCAATGATATCGATTCCCCATATGGCAAATGGCCAAGGACTCACCATTGATTTAAGCTGGGTTGACGGTGCCCTGGGGATTTTGGCGAATCTCTGGCACTTATCGCAGCGTCGTGAATAATCAGCTGCATCCTTGTTGATCGTAGGCCAGAAGTATCCGTACCGCAATATTTTCTTTGCTAAAGTTTGACCTCCTGTATGATCTCCACACTCACCTTCGTGCACTTCTCTCAGTACACGTTTGATGTCGTCGTGTGCGATACATCGTAACAGGGGCATAGAAAATCCTTGTCTATAGAGGGTATCGTCTTGCATAACATATCTGGCAGCTTTGCGAACTACAGCTCTTTTCTCACTTTTCTTCGATGGGAGTGTCCCATTCTTAAGAAAACTCTTGATTGGAGTCATCCATGACTCCTTCTCTGGTTCCGCTTCATGAACGAATTCAATTTCCATTGACTCAAAGCTTGGCGATTCCAACGTTTCAATTGGAATTACCTCAGTCTCTTCTGGATTGTCGGAACTAGCCAATTTTGCTAGTCTATCCGCTTTCTGGTTTTCTACTCTGGGAATATGTGTTATGTTGTACCGCTCTAAGCCATTTAATAGCTCTTTCACTTTCTTGAGGTAAGCGACAAGTCGAGGTCCTCGAGCCGCGAATTCCTCTCGCACTTGACAAACAACAATCTTAGAGTCACAAAATATGTCCATCATTTTTACTCCGAGGTCTTTAGCGAGTTTCAGCCCGGCAATCAGGGCTTCATACTCAGAGTCATTGTTGGTTGCCGAAAATTCTAATCGCAGGGCGTAATATAACGACCGTCCCTCGGGAGTGACTAAGACAATTCCCGCTCCGGATCTTCGGTCGTTTTTAGCTCCATCTGTATATAATTTCCACGGATTCATCTCTAGCTTATCCTCGGATTTGACCACTCGGTCATTGATTATTTCTTCATCTGGAATGGTGAACTCCGCAATAAAGTCTGTTAGAGCTTGCCCCCTGATTGACTTTCGTGGTTGAAAATTCAAATCAAACTGGCTTAGTTCTATGTTCCATTTAATCAACCTTCCCGACGCTTCGGGTCTCTGCAACACCTGTCTTAACGGCTGATCGGTGTATACGGTTATTGGATGGGCTTGGAAGTAGTGACGAAGTTTTCGGGATGCAATCAGGAGGCTGTAAGCAAGCTTCTCGATCTTTGGGTAGTTGCGCTCTGCCGCTGCTAATTTCTTACTCACATAGTATACTGGCCTTTGTACTTTGTCTTCTTCTCGAACCAGAGCTGTGCTGACAGCATGGGCCGAGACTGCTAGATAAACAAATAGTTCTTCGTGATCTACGGGCTTTGACAAGATTGGCGGTTTCTCTAACAGCTCCAACAGATTTTGGAAGGCCTCGACACAATCGGGAGTCCACTGGAAGTTCTTCTTTCCCCTTTTTATCAAATCAAAAAAGGGAACACATTTATCGGTGGCTTTAGAGATGAATCTACTCAACGCCGCTACCTTTCCTGCCAGACTTTGGACGTCTTTAATTCTTCTTGGTTCTTCGATATTTCTAATCGCCGCTATCTGGCTAGGGTTGATCTCAATTCCTCGGGAACTCACAATGAAGCCAAGGAACTTTCCCGACGCCACTCCAAATGAACATTTTAAAGGATTCAATTTCATACGGTATTTTCGCAAGATACCAAACATTTCCGCTAAGTCTTGCGTATGATTGGAAGACTGCTTTGATTTAACAAGCATATCGTCCACATAAACTTCCATAGTTTTTCCTATTTGATCATAAAACATTCTATTTACCAACCGCTGATATGTAGCTCCAGCGTTTTTTAATCCGAACGGCATTACAACATAACAATATAACCCCAAATTCGTAATGAAACTTGTATGCTCTTGGTCTGGTACATGCATAGGAATTTGGTTGTATCCAGAGTATGCATCCATGAAAGAGAGAAGTTCATGACCTGCTGTCGAGTCTACAAGCTGGTCAATCCTGGGAAGTGGGAAACTATCTTTTGGGCAAGCCTTATTTAAATCTGAAAAGTCAATACAAGTTCGCCATTTTCCGTTTGGCTTCTTTACCAGGACGGGATTCGATATCCAGTCGGGATAGGTCGAATCTCGAATAAATCCATTTTGCTTCAATTTCTCTACTTCCTCTTTGAGGGCAGCCGACCTCTCTGGGCCCAGCGTGCGTCTCTTTTGCTTCACAGGCGGATGCTTCGGATTTACATTCAATTTGTGACTGATAATGGAAGGCGATATCCCACACATGTCAGCATGGGTCCAGGCGAACACATCTAAGTTTGCCTTCAAGAAGTCCGTCAGCTCTTCAGCACGACGTGGATCCAATTGGGAACCGATCTTCAAGACTTTCGTCGGATCAGCTTTATCAACAGGAATTTCCACTGTCGTTTCATTAGGAGTTGCATTCCTAGCCTCTGGTTCCTCGTCTTTTCTAGGATCCAGGTCTTCAGGTGTTCCTTTGGGCAACTCCTTTGGGGTCAATTTCTCTAATTGCTATGCCGAGTCCCCCTTTGAGGGAGACGGGGCATCCTTACTCTCTGCATTAACTCCTTTCATCAATATCTTCAGTTCGGCCACATAGCAGGCCCGTCCAGAAACCTGATCCCCTCTTATTACTCCAGTCCCGGCTACGGTTGGGAACTTTAGTAACAAGCACCAAGGGGCGATACAAACTCTAAATTCAGCGAGGGCAGGTCTCCCTAAAAATGCGTTATATGGCGAATCTACGTCCAATACTACGAACTGAAGCATTCGCACTCTTCTACGTTCTCCTTGCCCTAGGGTCACGGGCAATTCTATATATCCCATGGGAGCTGTCGTCGCTCCGTTGAAGCCTCTAATCCATCCTTCACAAGGTTTCAGATCTTCGGGCTCAAGCTTCATCTGATCAAATGACTTCTTGAACAAAATATTAACGGAACTTCCGTTGTCTACTAATACCTTATGGACCAAGGCCGGCCCAATGGTGGTAGTAATAACCAACGGATCATTGGTGGGAGATTGTATCCCCGTGTTGTCTCGGCTGCGAAATACCACGTCATCGAACATGGTTTTTTGTTGTTTTATAGGGGTGACATCTTCCAAATCGTCACCTTCATTCACATCTAGATGCTTGGCAGCATTCACATATTGGTCCATTGACCTAAAACTTCGGATTGCCGGGTGTGGTCCGCCTACTATGGAGTTGATGACAATCCCTTTACCTTTCTGCTGCGCGGTAGGCTTAGGAGCAGGTAGGATCTGTTTTGGAGCCTGCTCTCCTTGCCCCCTGTCCCTCGGGGCAACCTTGTACTCATCCAACTTTCCTTCACGCAGCAACTTTTCAATTACATCCCTCAAATGCCGACACTCATTGGTCGAATGTCCATGTGTTCCGTGAAACAAGCAAAATTTCCCTGTCGCCATTTCTTTCTCGGTCGAATCACGAGGTGGCGGTCTTTTGTACTGCAACACATTGTACGTATCCAGGTAAATATTTTCCAGGGTGTCATTCAATGGTGTATAGTCCTCGTAATTCTGGAATCGGGGCCTTTTGTTAGGGTCGCTTCCCCTATTTCTGTTTCTCCTGTTACCGTTCGAATTACGGTTGTTGTTGTTTCCCCCATTTCCAGTATTGCTGTTTCCACCCTTATTTCCTACATTTACTTCAACCTTGCCAGAACTTTCCCCAGACTGCTTCACGGCAATATTACTCTGCACATTCTCCTTTGAAGCTGTCTCAGACTTTCTTTTCCGGTTTGCCCGGGCCTCCTCTCGTCTTAGATAAATATCGGCTTTTTCGTAGAATATCGCCCTTGTGGGGGGTGTCTTCCCAGAAAGGTAGTCTCCAAACTCAGATTCAAGATCGACTCCTTCCTTCAATGCCATCAGAATAGTGGGCTCATGCGGGTCACTGACCTCAGTTACAGCTTGGTTAAAACGATCTAAATATGCCCTTAAAGACTCTCCTGGTGCCTGTTTGATCCTCGACAATTCAATAACACTCTTGGACTTGCGGGCATGTAATCGAAACTGGTTCATGAAACGCTCACTTAGTTCTTTGTAATTAGAAATTGAACGAGGAGGAAGCCGGGTAAACCAGAACAATGCCACATCCTCCAGGTAGATTGGGAATGCTTTGCACTTTACTTCATCAGGGGCAGCAGCGGCGTTCATAAGCCACGAATACCGCATCAAATGCTGTCCCGGATCAGTCCTTCCGTTATACTTGTCCATCTGTGGCAAGTTAAAGCGTCGGGGAAACTGGAAGTCTAGGATATCGTCAGTGAATGGAGTATGGCTTCGCTCGATGCCATAGTCTTCATTTGTATAATTCCGGCTCTCGGACATAATTCGGCGGACCATTGCCTGTACATCGGCACTAGTTAGGGGCTGCTCAGGTTCCTTGGCCCTAGTGTCCGAGTTCCTTCTGAGCTCAAGCTCAGGAGATGCCCTTCTTCTTCGAGCTGCCTCTACTCGATTCCTTTCCCTGTGTTCCCGGTCGATCTCGGGAAGAGGGGACTGGAGTCTTTGCCCCCGAGCGGGGCTATCGTTTCCTAATGCTCGTGCGATATCCTCGCGAGATCCCAAAGATCCAAACGTTAGCTGCTCCACGTTCTGAGGTCGTTCGAGTGGCCTTCGCTCACGGGGCCTCTCTTCCTCGGAAGATGAAGATTGATCTACGGGTGTGTGACGAACCGGTGATGGAGTTCTTTGCCGGCGGAGCTCATTGATCTCCTGACTCATGAGCCTCATATTTTCCTGCATCATGAGGTTAGTGCGCTCATGAACTCTCATAGCTTCCCTTGTGCTCTCAAGCATATCAAGCAAGCGCGAGAAATCTCCTTGAGTGATGGGAGCAGATGGATTGACCTGGTCTCCAACCCTGGCAGCTGGAATTGGAGCATTCGTGGGGACTCGAGTAGATGTTTCAGCTTCACCAAGCATCGGGTCGGATCGGAGGTAGGAAGCCGGGTCGGATCGGAGCTGGGGTGCCTGGTCGGATCGGTGTGCAGCGAGCAACTCGGGTCGGTTCAGATTGGGGGAGTGCACTGCTTCAGAGTCTCCTACCCAGATCGGATCGGAGCTCTCCCCTTGCTGTCGGTTCGGATTTCCTGCATTGATTCTCCCTGCTGCTGAACTCTGCCCCCGAGACCTTGTTACAACAGCATGTTGCTGATCTTCGCCAGCTCCATTTCCTTGAACAGACTGAACTTCTTTGCCTTTTCCTTTGGCCATGAGTCTTCAACGATTACTTCAACGAATGTAAGAAAACGGAGAAACTTAAGGATTCACTTCTTTGAACTCAACGGTCCAAAAAGTAGAAAGAGATCCCGGAAAATAAAGAATTTAGATGAGGACTCTCAGTGAAAGCACCAAAATGTTAGACCCAAATGTGGTTCTAACACCCAAATTGATTAGAAACAAGATAAAATAAAACAGAAATAAGAATGAACACACAAGATTTATAGTGGTTCGGCGAAGAAATGCCTACGTCCACTTAGTTTTCACTATATTCAGTAATTCAGTTACAAATGCAATGTAAGATTCACTCACAACTCACTTTTGTTCACTCAAATGATTAAAACAAGAAATGAAAGATGATTTGGATTCTCCGGGAGTAAATGAGTTCGGATGATGGAGGTACTTGGATTCTCAAAAGTGCTGAAAAAAGATCCTTCTCTTTGTCTCTAGATGGGGTATTTATAGGTGTGAATTTGCCTGAGATTCAATCCGGGTCGGAACACGTGTCATCCATCGCACTCTCTTCGGGTTCGGATGAACTATCAAGCTGACAACACATCAAAGAGATGGACGTTAGGGGTAGGAATCAGTCATAGCCGGTCCGGTTCTCCAGGCTATTTTATAGGAGATTAACATAGATCATGGGTGCGGGTCGGAGACATGCAGGTAAGGGGTTCGGATCGGGATACCCGATCCGACCCGGATTGGTTTGGGCGCCACTCCGTCTCTAACCTATTCCGCTCCGCTCCTGTGCTATGGCGAGCAGATGAACCTCCGATCCGTTCGAGATTCATTCGTCTTCCGTTCCGATCAGATAAGCTTTGCAAATTTATCCAGTAAGAGACATCCGATCCGAACAGAGAACTCTATCCGATCCGAACCGATATGCTGCTATCAACCTGAATTGGGGTGTTTTCTTCCGATCCGAACCGGAGTCTTATAACTTAAAATACTCTTCAATGGTTGGTTTCTTGACTTTGCGTTGCCTAGTTCACAAAGTAGGCTAACACCTCTTGTTTCCTTGACACTTCTTCATTGATTTGTGATGTGCAAAGCCTTTTTATCAATCCCTTTTCTTGTCCAACAGCAACTAGATGTGATATCTTCATCTACAATTCTTCAAAATGCAAATACACAGCAAATTGAACTCTATTTCTCTACATTTCTGGTTGCACGTGGGCTGGGTTGGAATATCTGTAAAAGTAACAAAACAATACCCAAGTAATATTTATTTATATACAAAAGATAAGATATAAGAGCATAAAAATAACACATTTCTATGTCAATCATTTAGTCTCCATCATCTGTAAATCCCGTTAAGCATAATTATGAGCTTGAGTTGGCCTTTAAGGGTTTTGAGCAGTTGCCTTTTCTTCCATACTTCACATCGGGTTTTTTCCAAATTTCCTATGCAGTTAAACAATGAGAGACAAGTTTAAATTGATCAATACTAAGATAAGAATAAATAAAATGCATAACACGAGCATTGATAACTTTATTCCTCTTGTCTAGCATATCTCCTCCATTGATAACAACATCTCAACATTTAATATCAATAGATTTTAAATAAAATTCCATTTTTAATTTCCAATTTTAAAAAATTGTTCAATCAAAAATAGTTGGGGAATTACTGGACTGACTCTCACTAGACTGACAACTAGGAAAACCCATGACTCTAAGTTAATAAAATACCTGCCTTGACACCACTTTTAGGATCTAGATTAACCCTTGAGCGGGGGTGAAAAGGGTTTATTGCAATTTTGAGGAATATAAAAAATATCACAATCAGATCAAAACAAAGTAAATAAATGCGGAAAGTAAACGACATAGATTTTACTAGCTTCGGCGAACCCCTGCCATAGCTGCATTCCCTAAGGTTTATACAAGAATTAAAACAATCACTATGCTTACATATTTCCTGTAAAATTGCAATACATGCTCCCAACTGTTCTTATCCTACGCTCAAAAACCTGCACTGATTTTTATTCCCAAGATCATATTTTCCCCGAATTACAAACCTGTAACTTGCAAATTCTAGTTTACATAAATCTAGAAAAAAATAAATTGATTTACAAAAGAAAAGAACTTAAAAAACAAATAAAAACAAAACCCCCTATGTAAATTAAACAACTTGTCTCCTCTTTGTTATTTCCTTATCACTTAACAATCTAACTTTCTCTATACTTTCAATGGTGACCGAATTAAAACAATTTAGGGTTTTTACTATTTTCCTAAAATTGTGACTTTAAATACCTCTGACTGAAATTGATTCTTCGAATTTATGATGCTTATCCACTGGTTGGCTATTTGGCATTGCTTTGAGATCGAAACACGAAACGTTGTGGGTAATCTTAATTTTGTTTCTCTGTTGTTTTGCTTGTGGTTTTGATACACGTCAATGATGAAAATGGTGTTCTTATATATGGATTAAACCCTTTATCATTTTTGATTTCTAACATTGATTTGGTCTGTGATTTTCGTGAGTGCTTGGTTGATTGCCGTGAATGATTTTCTTGGCACATAAAATTGCACTTGCGATTATATGGAAAGTATTAATTGCTGTGAATGTATTCTTTGAATTCCTGGAAGTAAACGATTGAATCCATGTGTGATTTTCTAATGTTGAATTCTTTACTGCTTTCTTGAATTACCTTTTGTGTCGAAAAATGTTCACTGTGTATTTCTGGAAACATTGATTTATTTTTCTTTCCTAAAAACATACTTGCCAATTTTTTCTCGGGAACTTGAATTTTATTCCTTGTCGAATTTACCATTGTTGATACTTTTCATTCACTACTATAAACTTATACGCATGCTTGTTTCTTCGTCCCTTGTTTCCTGAGCATTCCATTCACTATTGTGATCACGACATCCTTGTGTTTCTATTATACACTTGTATATACTCCACACGCACGCGCACACACACACGCGCACACACACACACACACATATATATATATATATGTTACACTCTATGCTCTTATTTTAGTCACCCTGCTCCCTTGATATGTGTCTTCTTTACACTTGAATATCCATGTCTTGTGAACTAGTACACACATGTGTATACTGCCGTGTTCACTTGAGCTTTGGTCATGAAGAGATTTCTGGTCATATATAAATATATGTATACAGTTTTGTATGTGTGTGTGTATATATATATGTGTGGGTGTGTGTGTGTATGTTTTTGACCCTTAAACTGTATTTTTGTACACTGCCATGTTATTTGACATGCTGTATTTACAAGTCATGTTAATTCTTTTGTGGTCACTCCTGCTATACAAAGGAGTTTGCATTTGCACATGTATTTGATGTGTGCATTATAAGTTCCTTGTTGACCCTTACATTTGCTCTAAACTTGAATTATGAACTTCACCATTTCAATTGCTTTGTTATGTGTGTCTTCCCATTGTTGTATCTGCCTGCCTTTGCTTCAGGCCTAATTTGTATGCCATAAAACTAGAAATTTCTGTGTTCCCATGTACTTGACTTGTTAACTTGAATTTCTGCATGAGCTTTTGCTTGTATTTTTTGCACCCTTTGTGCATGCCATATCTCTTGAGCTTGAAAATGAACTTGTTCACATACATGTTGTACTTTACCCCTTGTTAATCTTTTCCACATGTGTATGTACAGCTGTGTGCATCCTTGTACATGTGTTGTGTGTCATTTGAGCCCTATTAAGTCTGATGTGTGCACATTTATGTCTTCGCCTTTTGAACATGAGCTTGCACACTGTTATGTTGCCTTGTCTCCTGATGCTGGAATATTTGAAACTCTAACAGATACAGTTTGCATGAACTTCAATTCTTTTTAGTCACTTGCATTCAACCAGATGCAATTCAAACTTACTGTTGAGTCATGTGCAATTTGCTGCGATACTTGCAATGTATATTCTGTGTACATGTTGTGCACTCATGTAATGTCCTCTGGCCTTTAATATCATGGCTTGCTTATGTTTTTCTTGGCTGCACCTGACCATTGACCTGATCTGAGTTTTTTTTTTTTTTTGGCATGGCCTACCAGTTTTTGTAGTGATCTGTAACACTTTTTTTATATAAACAATAATAAAAATACAGTATAGTACCGGTGATTGCGACTAAAATCAAATAATTCAATTTTTAAGGTGGACCATCCACCTGCTACGGAGTTTATAGTGTTCCATCCACTCTACCTATCAGCCTTACAGCGCTGGGGCTAGATAAATTACTAGACTACAATGAGTACATTACATACTTCATATACTACATTTCATATACATTACATTGATTACATTTGAATACAAATGAATACAGCTCTAAACTATAAATAAAACTGAAGTATTCAAAAAATAGCATGACAAGGCCACAGCTGCACAAATGTTGTAAAGTGCTGAAGCTACAGAAGTACCAACAATGGCTTGCTTAGTTATCTTGAGCTCCACACCAAGGGTAGCATGCACATGTAACATGAAAGCTGACGTAGTTGTCGTGCTAACTACAACATGTGAAAGAAAGGAAAGAATAAAAAAGTTCACCAAAATAACAACAGTGATGAGCGCAAAGCATCTCTTGTACCACAGTGAAGTCGGAGAACAAGCATGGAACTAGATCACCTAGCTCACATCAAGCCAGTACCATCACAAAAAAAACTATCCAACTGCATTAAGAGACCCAAAGAATTAATGGGAAGGCAAGAACAACACCACAAAACAGACAACATTAATCAGTGCCTAGGCATCTTGCGGTATGCCATCATTCATAGGTGTTGACCCACACATTTATACCCTAGACCAACTAGACACAGAGAACAACATCGACATGAAACAAGAGCAAGTCCAAAAATAGCATAAGCAGGGGTCCAGAACACCAAAAAGGCAATCATACACAACAAACCACCACTGAACACTCGAAAACCCCAAAGCCGACTCCAAAACTACCAACAAGACAAATACTAGCAAACGTTGATCTGAACTTTTCCTTGGTACTTGAAGTTCCATGTATATGTAATGTGCATGCTGTTGTTTGAACCTACCATCTAATAGCTGTGATATACACGTAAATGTGTATATTTATCCTCTTATTTATCTTGTTTTCCCTTTAAAATAATTGATATTGTGTATTTATAGCTATGTTTTCAGATTATTGATTAAAAGCATGGTTTAGAGAATTTGATGAATAAAGCATGAAGAATTTGGTTAAAAAGAGTGAAGTTTGAAATTACTAAAGCTTGAAGAGTTTAAAGCTTTAAGAACGGTTGTAAATAGAGTTCAGCTTGGTAGATTTGGCTCACTAAAGACTCATGTTGCGTTCGCATTGGCTCATTTGCAAGGCCTCTCAATCTACAGCTGCATTCACACTGGCTTATGTGTTATTTGGGCTAAATATTTAGTCCCACATTGTGTAATTAGCCAATTAGTCTTTTTCATATCAGCTATAAATATACTTGTATCTTGTTCATTTAGAATTCACTCAACATTGGGTTTTATTCTATAACTTTCTTCTGTTGGAATAAAATTAGTCTTCTCCCATTTCTCTTTAGTTTTTTTATTTACATGTTATTTTCTTTTCTGCAAGTAGATTATATTGTCCTTTATTTTATTTTTATTTTCTATTCTCTTGTTATTTGTTCTATGTTGCAATTTACGTTCGTTGTTAGAATAATAAACATGAGAGGCTAATCCCTTTCAACTTAGGGATAAAGAAGCTCTCTTGATTATGTTGTTGCAACATAATTTATTTGTTCATTCTCTCTTTTTGTGCTTCATGTCATGTTGATGTCATGGTGATTAAGCGGAGGTTGAAATCAAAAATTTGATGGTATATAGTTCTAATTAATAGTTCATAGGTCATGCTTAAAGTATATTTCAATTTCAACTTGTTCATTTTTCATTAGATCTAGTAAGGTGATTTAGTGGGTGTGATATAGTTTGATAGTTTATGTTGTGCTAGTTAATAGTATAAATAAGCTATGCTTATAATAATCATATCAACTAAATTCACAAATGACCAAAAAAAAGAGATCGTGAATTCATAACTTGTTGTACTACATGATCTACAAAGTGGATTTATTCTTAAGTTGCCATTTATCTAATAGTTTAGTTTAGTTGTAGTTAAATCATCACTTGAATTTGGTTTAATTTGATTGAATATAATTAAAATTATTTTTTTCTCTGTGGGTCGACTCGTACTCGCTAACGTACTATAAGTGTACGATGTGCGCTTGCGGTTTATTATCATGATATTTTGTACGATGGAATTTTAATTCATAGAATATTTGTCGTCGAACAAGTTTTTGGCGTCGTTGCCGGGGAAAGAATTTAATTTTGATTTTATTCTTCGGATTAATTTTGTTTTTTAAAAAAAAAATTTGTGTGCATTTGTGTGTTTGTTCTATTTGATCTCGTTTCAATTGCATTTGTGCGTGATTTGTCAAGTTTGATTATCCATTTTTGTTTGTTTGATTGTTTTTTTTAAGTTCTTTTGATTTGTGCATTTCATCTCTCATTGCAATCATCTCTCTATTTTCTTCCTTATTTTTGAATATTGGTTTAATTTTGTTATTTGTATTTTGCATTTTTGTTTTTTTTAAAAGAAGAGTTTCACACTTTTATTTACTTTTAAATAAGACATGATGGAGTTATTAGCATATAATTTTGGTCGATCAATTAAAATGTTTGGAAATTTACTTGTCTTAGCGGATAACGAAAGGAAAGTTTGAATTATGAGCATATTTGGTGTAACTGGTATATAGGGAAATTCGTAGGTGATGAGTATGAAATATTTTCTGAATTGTAATCTGATTAAATGAATGATTGATTTAGACTACTTGCAATAACATTTTATATCTTTTAAGTGAAGTTATGCTAAAATATTCTCGCTTAACTCTCTCTCTCTTATGTAAAAAGAAAAAAGAAAAAAGAAAAAAAGAAAAGAAAAGAATATATATATATAATAATCCAAGGGTATCCAACATTGCTTGTAAATATAGCGTTGGTGTGCAAACCCGCCAAGCTCTGTCCCAACTCTCACGTCAGTCCACGAGGAAGTGCATGGGTGGGATGCCTTGGTCTCATTTTATGAGTTGGACACCTAAGGATTATCGACATCTTGTTGACAAATTCAGCGTCGGTCTGCACAATCCACCAAGCTGTCCCAAAATATCACGGTTGGTATACCTTGGTCTTTTCGTTTAGGTGTTTGTAAATAGTAATAATGTAAATATTTTGTAATAAAGAGAGAGTTAGCACTTAAAATCCAAGGACACTCTTCACTTATTCGACCTAACTTGTTAACAAAAAGGAAGTTGAGATGTCGTTTTACAATTGTTGATATCGATTATAGAATTCATTTCACATTTATACTATGTTTCTACCAAAAGAACTGGCCAAGCTGGAGGAGTTTGTGACGATAACATGACTTTTGTTTGAAATTTTAATTAGTAACGGACTCAAATTTTATAGTGATGACCCAAATTTGTGTTAACTCGTTTGTGTAAAATTTAAAAATAAATTGTCCATTTGTAAATATTCCTTTAAAAACATGCATTCATATTGTAAATATTTTTGAATTTTGCATTTTTTACATATTTTTTGCTTTTGGATTTTGTGGGTAGTATCCGCCGAAAAACTTAACGAGACAACACTCGTCCTACAGGGGATACCTCGGGGTTTAACGGCTTATTGCATACGCAAAACGCAATCGTGTTTCCTATGAAAGTGTGACATATCTTAGTTTAGTTTATTTGAGGACAAATAAAAAGATAAGTGTGGGGATATTTGATATACACATAAATGTGTATATTTTATCCTCTTATTTATCCTGTTTTCCCTTTAAAATAATTGATATTGTGTATTTATAGCTATGTTTTCAGATTATTGGAAAAAAGGATGGTTTAGAGCATTTGATGAATAAAGCATGAAGAATTTGGTTAAAAAGAGTGAAGTTTGAAATTACTAAAGCTTGAAGAGCTTAAAGCTTGAAGAACAGTTGCAAATAGAGTTCTTCTTGGTAGATTTGGCTCACTAAAGACTCATGCTGCGTTCACATTGGCTCATTTGCAAGGCCTCTCAATCTACAGCTGCGTTCACACTGACTTATGTGTTATTTGGGCTAAATCTTTAGTTCCACGTTGTGTAATTAGCCAATTAGTCTTTGTCATATCAGTTATAAATACACTTGTATCTTGTTCATTTAGAATTCATTCAACATTGGGTTTTATTTTGTAACTTTCTTCTGTTGGAATAAAATTAGTCTTTTCACTTTTCTCTTTAGTTTTTTTATTTACATGTTATTTTCGTTTCTACGGTAGATTAGATTGTCCTTTATTTTATTTTTATTTTCTTTTCGCTGGTTTTTTGTTCTATGTTGCAATTTACGTTCGTTGTTAGAATAATAAACATGAGAGGCTATTCCCTTTCAATTTAGGGGAAATGAAGCTCTCTTGATTATGTAATTGCAACATAATTTATCAGTTAATTCTCTCTTTTTGGGCTTCATGTCATGTTGATGTCATGGTGACTGAGTGGAGAGTGAAATCAAAAATTTGATGGTCTATAGTTCTAATTAATTGTTCATAGGCCATGCTTAAAGTCTATTTCAATTTCAACTTGTTCATATTTCATTAGATCTAGTAAGGCGATTTAGTGGGTATGATATAGTTTGATAGTTTATGTTGTGCTATTTAATAGTATAAATAAGCTATACTTATAATAATCATATCAGCTAAATTCACAAATGACCAAAAAAAAGAGATCGTAAATTCATAACTTGTTGTACTACATGATCTAGAAAGTGTATTTATTCCTAAGTTGTCATTTATCTAGTAGTTTTTATTAATTTTAGTTTACTAGTTTAGTTGTAGTTAAATCATCACTCGAATTTGGTTTAATTTGATTGAATATAATTAAAATTATTTCTTTCTCCGTGGATCAACTCTGTAATGTCCCGTATTTTTACGGTATAGTAATTAATTAATTTAATTATTTAAATAGTGATTTATAGAATTAAATGGTCGTTTAATTAAATAATATTGAATATTTAATTAATATAAAATAATAGGATAATATATTTATTTCCGAAATAGTCGGAATTACAGGAATTCACAATATTGTGTGAATTGGATAGTATTAGATATTTAATTCAGTTTGGAATTTAATTTTAATAACGAATATATTTAATTAACGATGGTTGAACGTATAAATTATATTATATTTATAATCGTTCTCCAAAAGGCGCGGCAGTTCGTAATTTGGCGGTTCGAACTTTGAACGAATATACAGAATCCGTTTTAAGTCGGATTCTATGAAACAAGAAATGTTCAGAGCAAGTGAAGTATAATTTTCTAATGAAAAAGAAAAATCGGGATTTCGTCGTGTAGATTTTGAGTTGTGTCCAAATCAAATTTTCGAAAGCTATGGAATTCCTTTATAATTTATAGTGATTTATTTATATTATAAATGGATTTTTCAATATAAATTGAATATCGATTCAACCGGGATTTGAATATCGAGTTGTATATCCAGATATGTATATTCTGGAGCTGTATGATATTCGGTGTGAATATATACGATAATACTAAATTGTTTTTATTTAAATTAATTATTTTTAAATATATTTATATTTAAATGGGTTTATTTAGGGGTTTAAAAATAGCCTGTTTTGCAAACGACCTCCGTTTTTGAAGAAACTAATTTTGTTGGATCCGCATTATTAAATTATTGCTAGATTTCAATTTTTATGATTTTTGGAGTCAGTATGTGGCCGTACGGGATTTTAATGTGAAATACAGTCGATGATTCGACTTTAAAAATACGCTGTGTGAGCAAACGGACTCGGAATTCCACAAAACTAGTTTGGTTGGGTCAGTAATGTCGAATTGTAGCTGCATGCCCATTTTCATGATTTTTGGGTATCATATGTGATCATACGGATTTTTAAGGACAAATATATATAGCGATTGGTTAAAATTTAATATTAAATCGAATATATAAATATTAAAACCTTCCTATAAATAGACTAAAAATTCTTCTAACCCTAAACTATCCATTCCTCTAGTCAAATATCTATTTCGCCATCATGTTTACTCAAAACAGTGAGTTCCAGATTAAAACAAAAATTAAAAACAAATCAAGTAAATACCTTTAAATCATAATATCTGTGGATATGGATTCAACATCAAAAGGGATTCGATTCCGTAAAAATTTTGTTGGTTTCAGTTAGTTTTTCTGTCGATGGAAACTACTGTCGTGAACTAGGGTTCAGGAGTTCGAGAATTTGGAGCTTCAATTCACGAAGTAGTTGGTGTTTTTGGTTTTGGGATAGAGAATGGAGTCAGTACCCATATTTTTGTGATAATCATTGCAAAACGGTGTCAATCATCATACTGGTACAAATCGCGTAGACATGAAACGCGATTCGAATTGAAGCCGATGAGTTGTAGTTTCAGGGCATGAAGTTGATAAGATTTTGAAGAGGAGCATGTTGGTATGTTTAGTTTGCAAAATCTTGAAGTATCGTTGGAGATATGAGTGCGTGATAGTGGGTAATGGCTCTTCACTGTGGATTCAGGTTCATATAAAACTGGAGTGGAAGAAGGAGTAGATGAGAAGCGTGTTGGTCTGATGTTGGGCCAGGGAATGAAACGGGTAAGGCCCGATAGGATTTAAATTATTATAATTCAAGTATAGCTTACTTGTAAAACGTATAAATTTGTAAATATGATAACATCTTCATACATGATCAGAATTCCGCGAAACAAGATCCGTTAGGATCGTATGGACGGCGACAACATAATGGAACTGACTGGGAGTGAATCAGAGCTCGTTACAATTTATAGCGAAATAAATTGTCCGGTCTGAATCGACGATCAATTATCGTTATTTAACGATAATCAACCAAGGTGAGTAAAACTCACTAACTCTGTTTAAATTATATTTTTATAAATATAATCTAGTACTGATAAATGATGATTAATTTCTGTGTGATGATTGTTTGTTTGAATTGTTGTTTGATTGGCTGAAATTACAGTTAACGATATATACACATATCGTTAAACAAACATTTATTCTGTTCATCAGAATATGTTATATTGAATTGGAATTGATATGAATTATACTGTGTAACATCTGTGGATGCAGGGAAACAGGTCGGAGGGATCCAACTGGATTCCTCAACGTTTATTTTACTGTTTTCATATATGGTGATATATGATGTGATATATAGTCTGTTGTTGATTAAGTGTGTTTGGATGATATTGATCATTATTATATGGTATGTTAAATACCATAAGGAATACTGGAATGTAGAAACGGAATTTTCAAAGTGTATATTGAAAATGAAATATATTTATATAAAATCAAATGATTTTATTAAAAAAAAGGAATTTCAAAGTGGATATTGAATTTAAGGATTTTATAAAATCAATGGATTTTATAAAAGGGAATATTTATTTAGAAAATAAATAGAATTGTATAAATGGAATATTTATATAAAATAAATAGAACTGTATAAATGAAATATTTGTAAAACAAATAGAAAATGAGATATTTGTAAAATAAATAAAAATAGTAATTGTAAACCAAATAGAAAAGGAAATACTTATAAAATGAATAGGATAATTATAAAAAGAAGTATTTTATAAAATAAATAGAATTTTATAAAAGGAATTATTTGGAAAATAAATATTAAATGGAAATCTGTTTTTAACAGATGAATGGGAAAGATTAATTTAAAGTAGAATTAAGTAGAAATTTGTTATAACAGATAAAATGTAGAAGATTAATTTATAAATAATGTTTTATAAATTAAGTAAATAATTTATCATTGGATAAATTGAATATATAAGTCTGAATTTATATATGGAAGTAAAAAACAATTTTAACATCGATATTTGAGATTGAAATTGAATGTAGCAATTATAAAAGGATTTCGTATGAATAATTCTATAAATAAAAGTATAAATAGAATTTGGAAATGGGATATTATTTAAAAATACGAAATCAAACTTAATGGATCATATAAGGAAATATTTTCACATTTGATGTGAACAATGGATTAACATAAATATTTTATAATTTAAAACATTTATAAAGAAATTGGGTTTTGAAAAGGAATTCAAATGATAATTTGAATGGGAAAGGAATTAGAGTTAGTCGAATGTAAGTCATTCGAATAAGAGTTAATCGAATAGAGTTAGTCGAATATTAGTTATTCGAATTAGAGTTAATCGAACTTGAGTTAATCGAATATTAGTTATTCGAATTAGAGTTAATCGAATACTGGTTATTGGAATAGATTTTCGAATATAGTTATTCTAAGGGGAGTTATCGAATATAGTTATTCGAAGGGGAGATTATCAAATATAGTTATTTGAAGAAAAGAGTTATCGAATATAGTTATTCAAAGAAAAGAATTATCGAATATTGTTTATTCAAGAGAGAGTTATCGAATAGAGTTTATTCGAGAAAGAATTATACATTGGGATTCGACTATATCGAACGTAGGAAAGTATTATTTACTTTATGGTTTTTAAATCAAGAATTATTTGTTTAATAAATTATTTATTTATTTATTTACTCAAATTAAGAAATAAAAGTTATATTTAAGTTATTATATTTCAGAAGCCTGGGATTATAACATTATTGTTATAATCAAATGAATTCTATAAAGGAAATGGATTCGTAAATAGAATTCGAGAGTTTCGTAAGGAAGTTTTGTTGAAGATTTAAAAGGTGAGCTTTGTCTATCTAGAGGTTAGAAAGGTTGTTCAGTTAAGGTCTGAGAGGTAATTATACCCCAACTTGATTGACTTCATTTTTAACTAAGGTATGGTTAAGGTTCGATCGTGAAGATTGGTTAAGTGAATTTAGTTAATAAGTGTTAATGGTTCAAGTTGGCATAACGTATTTATTTAAACATCTGTTTAAATCCAATGTAGAAGTTTTGGAAATGTTTTCCAAATAAGAAATCAAAAATGTTTTCTAATATAGAAAATAAGAAATGAAGGTAGATATGGAAATGTTTTCCAATGATTAATAACATATATTTAGAAATTAAGAATATACGAATATATGAAAATGGGAAATCGGGAATTGAATAAATGAATGATAAATTAATTAAAAAGGGGATCAGTGTTGATTGATGATTTGCTTAGAAAGATTTCCATTTGGAAATACGACCGTTGTTTGCACACATGTTTTCCTTTGATAGTTAAATCACTGACTATCAAAGTTTTTGACCATTTTTCTGTCATCAATACAGAGAGACGGGATCAGATTCATTTTCTGAAAACCACTCCGTATGGGCATTAGCATTGCAAATCAAATCTAATAAAGATAATTGAAGACGGAGTTTATGCAAGGCTGTTCCTACAATCCTAGGTAGAAATTGCCTAAGATGGATTTACAGAATAGTGCCTTCGGTTTATCCAGACCCAGGACAACGTGTATGGACGAATGTCTACCAGAGTATATCTAATGAATCACGTAAGTTGATCGCTTCAAACGTATCCACGTTTGGTGGTGGAGGAATTCGTTTCTCTTAGCTTTATACATGTGATATTTTTAGGGAAATCAATTTGTGATTTGGCGGGTATGACGATGTGGCATTCAAAGTAAATTGGAGGTGTGATATGTCAAAAGATACGTTATGACCTCAAGCCTCATCAACCGGGAAATGACAAAAATCGGACAGGCAACATGGCTAAGTGGGTCACCCCCATTAGGGTGTATGGTCACCATCTAGAGAATATTCATATTTGTTACTTCTTTTCACTTCTGTATCTCCCGAGAACGGTTATGTTGCTAGCAATCGTAGGTGACAATATATTCGATACACTCAAGAGAAAAGAATGGTCAATCATGTGTGGCCGGGTTGCAAGATGTTCTTGTTGAACCCAATGTATTCTTCTCTAGAGATACACTATCGGCAGGTGGTTCCATACCTTGTCATAGTTGGAATCCAATCTGCAATAAGCGCCTGCGGTTTTGATTGTATAATATATTTATGTGGAGCGTGAGATGCAAGCGTTCTGCTAGATTGTTAATTATTTGTGATTAGACATTATTATAATATCAGAAAAGTATTGATTTTGAAAATATTTTGGGTTATCGTAAGGTAAAAACCATCCATGTTTATGTGTGGATCGGTCTTACGATTATCATTTCTTTGAAAAGAATTTTTGAAAGTTAAACCGAATGGTTGGAATTTACTCATACCAGTCCCATGACTGACCCAAAGTTTATTTTATTTTGTTTTCCCTATACTCTTGGGTGCCCAAATTAGTACGGGCAGTCAAGTAGTCGGGTTTTACAGATACATTTGATGGAGCTTGGAGCAGGAGGCTTCAGCAACATTTTGTAGCTATTGTTTATTTCTGTTGTTATGTAAGTATTGTACTCTAATATACAAATACAGATTTGTGTTTCAGATGTTATTTTGTATACTGCATTTTATTCGTTCCGATGTGAGATTCATGTTACTCTGATGTTGTTGTGTTCTTCTCCTTCATCTATTCTAGTTTTCTATCTTATCTATTCTCACCTTCTAACTTCATTCTGTTAACTATCTGGTATTTCCGATGTCTGAATAGTCGACATTGGTATTTGTGTCGATTTTCGGAGTCGAAAATCTTCAGGTCGTTGCAGTGGTATCAGAGCCGAAGGTTAAGTGATTTACCTTGCCTCTGTGGCGTGATTCAGTAGAGATGGGGTTAGTAATGCCCGAGATTGAGTTTGATATATATATATATGAGAAAGTGTATTTGTAGATTTTATAAAAAATTGTTTTATACTGTAGAGATTTATTGGTTGAGTTGTTTATTGGTTCTGATCGATCGGTTTGATCCACTGTATCGGTAGGGGTTTATAAACGCTCGAATACGATGAACCGACACAGTATGTTTTAAAAAGTGGGTAAATGAAATAATTTTACCCAAATTATATTTTGATACAAATGAATGATTTATATTTGGATTATTATTGTATATAAAATGTGTTGGTTATTATTATAATCTAATGAGATTATAAAGGTAAAATGGTTATGTAAATAGCCAATCGGGATTAATATAAGTGTAATATATGAAATTGGATGGATTAAAACTGAATTTGAATCAGAATTGGAATTAAAATTCCTAAAAGTTGAATAAATGTTTATAAATGGATTCAGATTAAATATATGAGAATTTTAAAATCCTGGGAGATGTTAAATTGTTTAACAAGAATTGTGAACAATATTTTGAAATGATTTCAAAATGGAAGTATTTTGGAAATGGTTTTGAAAAGTGATATAGTATTGAACTCACTTCGATCGCTGGGAAATAACTCTGATGATTCTGACCATATCATCAGTGTTCATTTTCGGGTTCTAAGTGATGGATTACTAACAAAGATATTCATTTTGAATTGATTTGAGAAAAACAAGATGTTTGATTCTGAAAAAGGGATGTTTGATTTTTGAAAAGCTAAGCTGTTTAAAAAATCCCAGAAACAGATTGTTTGAATTAAAACAAATTAAAAAGCGATTTGTGAAAACAAATTGAAAATGAGTTAAAGCTAGTAAAATGGAAACTATATTGAAATGGAGTAATATCGAGTAAAATTGGAATTTGGTATATAATTGGACTCGGTTGAGTAAATGGATTGATTTTTGAAATAAAAATCAGAATTCTGATTGTTGGAAGAAGGTAACTGATTAGAAGAATAAATTAGTTGATGAAATATGTGGATGGAACTTAACGAGGTTAAGTGGGTTGAACTGATGAGTTAAGAGTTTGGAACCAAGAATGGAACTTTGGTTTGAAATGCAATTTGGCCTGGATACATGAATGATTTGATTTTGAGGACAAAATTGGAAATTGATTGGGATGACATTTGTATATGTTGAATTGGTAGCAGATGGAAATGATATAATGATATGCCCGACAATAAGATACAAGTTTATTTAAATATGAGTTTGGGGATTTATGAGCCTGTTTGGCAAGCCGCTTGGCTGTTTGATTTCCTTTTGGATTGGAAAAGGCCTAGAGAGGCGAGTTGTAGTTGTACCAATTGAGCCGTACAAAGGAGGTATTGGCAAAAAAATTCAAAAAAATTCGGGTGTTAGAAAATTTTCAACATTTTTGAAAATTTTCGTTGATAAGAATTAATTAATGTTTTAATTGAAATTGATTGGTTCAGTTGAAACTGAAGTTAAGAAGTAAACAAATAAACTTTTACCCAGTCAATAGTGTTTGTTTTCCACCTTAGCAATTTCGAGGACGAAATTATTTTAAGTGGGGAAGAATGTAATATCCCGTATTTTTACGGTATAGTAATTAATTTATTTAATTATTTAAATATTGATTTAGAGAATTAAATGGTTGTTTAATTAAATAATATTGAATGTTTAATTAATATAAAATAATAGGATAATATATTTAATTTCGAAATAGTCGGAATTACTGGAATTCACAATATTGTGTGAATTGGATAGTATTAGATATTTAATTCAGTTTGGAATTTAATTTTAATAATGAATATATTGAATTAACAATGGTTGAACGTATAAATTATATTATAATTATAATCGTGCTCCGAATGGCGTGGCAGTTTGTAATTTGGCGATTCGAACTTTAAACGAATATACATAATCCGTTTTAAGTTGGATTTCTATGAAACAAGAAACGTTCAGAGCTGGTGAAGTATAATTTTCTAATGGAAGAGAAAAATCGGGATTTTATCGTGTAGATTTTGAGTTGTGTCCAAATCAAATTTTCGAAAAGTCGCTATGGAATTCCTTTACAATTTATAGCGATTTATTTATATTATAAGTGGATTTTTCAATATAAATTGAATATCGATTCAACCGGGATTTGAATATCGAGTTGTATATCCAGATATGTATATTCTGCAGCTATATGATATTCAATGTGAATATATACGATAATATTAAATTATTTTTATTTTAATTAATTATTTTTAAATATATTTATATTTAAATGGGTTTATTTAGGAGTTTAAAAATAGCCAGTTTTGAAAATGACGTCCGTTTTTGACGAAACTAATTTTGTTTGATCTGCAATATTAAATTATTGCTAGATTTCTATTTTCGTGATTTTTGGAGTCAGTATGTGGCCGTACAGGATTTTAATGGGAAATACAGTCGACGATTTGACTTTAAAAATATGTTGTGTGAGCAAACAGACTCGGAATTCGACGAAATCAGTTTCGTTGGGTCTGTAATGTCGAACTGTAGTTGCATGCCCATTTTCTTGATTTTTGGGTATCGTATGTGATTATACGGATTTTTAAGGACAAATATATATAGCAATTAGTTAAAATTTAATATTAAATCGAATACTTAAATATTAAAACCTTCTTATAAATAGGCTAAAAATTCTTCTAACCCTAAATTATCCATTCCTCTAGTCAAATATCTATTCCGCCATCATGTTTACTCAAAACAGTGAGTTCCAGATTCAAACAAAAATTCAAAACAAATCAAGTAAATACCTTTAAATCATAATATCTGTGGATATGGATTCAACATCAAAAGGGCTTCGATTCCGTATAAAATTTGTTGGGTTTGGTTAGTTTTTCTGTCGATGGAAACTACTGTCGTGAACTAGGTGTAACACCCCACCTCCGCCAATGCCACTCTTGCAAGCACACTAGCTTTGGAGGGGCGTTAAACGAGGTAACATGCATGCAGATATCACAAGACAGAACATATAAGTAAAAACAGAGTAAATAAAGCAGCGGATAAAACTAGCATTTCAAAACCATAGTCAAGTTACATCAAAGTACTTGTTCATTATTTTCCCATAAAACAAAGTCTAGAACATAAACTGAAAACTGAAAAAGAAACATAAAGTAACTATCCCCAAAGTAGCATAAGGCCAAAGCATGCTTAAACCATACGTGAGCTATCCAGAAAAGCAGCAAAAGATCCAGCTAAGTAACAGTGTTCCCACCCTGCAAACCTGGGGGGAACGGAAGAAAAGAGGCGAAAGAAAACGGGTCAGTCAAAAAGACTGGTAAGTCCTATCTACTATTAGTATAAAAACTAATAAAGTTAACTGAACATGTAAAACAGAGATGAGATGTAGGGTGATAACTGGCATGGTGAAAGGTTAACAAGATAGATCAAGTGTGGCATCGCATATACAAGGTTAAGTTGCACCAGGTGTGTACTAGTATTCCTATCCATGTCAAGTATAAACAAGAAATGATCCCTTGGCCCAAAGCTGACCCACATCATGAGATGACCTAAATCGAGGTCCAACTACTCGGTCTAGTCGATCGACTCCCTATCAGCCTAACTCGTCGTGTATCGGTGTCATACGGTCCAAACATGAAATGTAGTCGACTGTGCTAGGTCCACCCTAGGGTGTCAACCACTGACACGAAACAAGCACGCACAGTCAAAACCTACTGGTGCCCAAGTCTGTCTTTCATCCCCGGACAATGTGCACGACCATGGTCCGTCGGAATCTACTATGGCGCACCTACTTTTGCCGTCTTTTTGGTCGCTTACACTCCAGCCCAATAATCGTGCCCCACCCTAGCCTAGTCCATAGGGTATCCGATACTCCCTAGTGGGTTACTGCTGAGAAGAACCACATAACTAGGGTTTTCTAGTGGGTTAAGTGTGGTTAACCCCATCCAAACCATGTATCAAGTTGGTTAAGTGTTCCTAAAAAGGTTCACGACTTAACCCTATCCAACTAAGCATTGGGTTGGTTAAGTGTGTCCATGTTTACTTAACCCTGTCAACCCATCATGTTCATGTGGTTAAGTATATTCAAGTGGTCCATGACTTAAACCTATCATGTGGCATTTATTATCTTAATGCACCCCAACCTCTCACATTAGACTTTGTTGTGGTTACTAGTTAAGCCGGGCGGGTCCGGGTAGATTTACACCACAACCTAGTCTAACCTCGGGTTTTAAGTGCGACATGACCAACTACTCACATTGGGTCCTATTGCTTGTAGCCACTAGTTAAGCCGGTCGGTTCCGGGTAGATTTATGCTACAAACTCAACCCAACCTCGAGTTGGCCATTCTCATGTTTTCTAGAAGTCATGTCCGAGTCCATGTTTTCAAGCATAAACATATGTCAAACTTTCATGTCATATTTTCAAGTCATGTTCTCATGTTATTTAAGTTTGCCCAACTACCCATAACGTATTCCCATCGCACGTAAATTCGCATTAACGCAAGTAGAACAAAGAGGGAACGTAACCATACGACAAGGTGGGCATAAGATGGCAAAGTCTATCACAAACTAAACATGGTGATATTTGAGGCTAAAAGGGGTTCAACCTACTAGCATATGGCCTCAACATGTATGATAGCATAAAAGGTAACTTGGCCTCATACATATCGAATAGCATAAGGGTGATTTGGCCACAAGCATGCATAATAGCATAAGGGTGCTTTGGCCACAAGTTAAACATGGTGGCATATGAGGAAAATGTGTTCATAAACTTGCATATTACATTATAAGCCTCAAAACATGCATGATATCAAACTTTAGCAAATAGGTGAAACATGATCATAAATGACATGGGATGATAGCTAGTGATTCGCATATAACATCATATGCAAGATAACATAAGGCTTATGAGAGATCATAAACTTGCATATTACATTATAAGCCTCAAAACATGCATAACATTCAAACTTAGCGAATAGGTGATACATGGTCCTAGATGACATAGGATGATGACTAGAAGTTCGCATATAACATTATATGCAAGTTATCATGAAGGTTATGAGAGTTCTCATGTTGCAAAATGCAACATTCCAAATCAAAGGTCATAGCTTTCTATGCACATAGTCAAGGTGATAGCTTTACAAACTTGCATAGGGTAAATCTATGCATAACATGATAGGATCAAAGCACATATCATACTTAGGCCCAAACTCAACTTGCAACATGTAACATTTAACTTCATAGTTAGAATCTAAGAGTAGTATAGGGCTTACAATGCTATGAAGACTATAATTAATATAAAATAAGATTGAGACGAAGCCACTAGCAACTCTAAATACTCCCGAATGACAAGCTCCAATGAAAACCCTTGAGAAACAAGCAAAAGATCCTTGCTTTGATGAAGAAAGATTGAACTTTGGCCTTAAATGAAGCTTAGAAACTCTCAAACAAGCTTAGAACTCTCATATGAATGAAGATTGAGGCTATGACAAGAGGGTGGAGGCCATGATTAAACATTTGGGCAGCATTTAGTTGTAGGAATGATTAATGAGGGTTTAGGCTAGGTCTAGGGGTCTTTTTATAGGTGATTAGGTTAGTTTAGACCATAGGATTAACCCTAAAACACATCAGGTCCGTCAAATCCCGTCAGAAACTTCTAGAGCAAGACTCACTTGTCACAAATGGTGCACCAGAAAAACTGGTCCGACCGGGGGGGGTGGGGGGTCGACCCCTGGGTCGACATGGGTGTCGACCCATTGGGGGGGTCGACACAGGTGTCGACCCCTGTGTCGACCCTGCCTGGGGCGGGAAAGTTCCCGCCCATTCTGCCTTGTCTGCAATTCGAATCTGAATTCAAATTTGAACTGTTTTCGGGCTTGGAATTTTCTGAAAACTTCATTGGGCCATAACTTGGTCATACGGACTCCGTTTTTCGAAAACTCGGACTCTATTTCGCGTATTTTTCCGAGACGAACGCAATGGCACAGCCCGTTTCCCTTGATTCAGATTTTACAATTTAATTCTGCCTTTATTTACATTATAACATGTTATTAAAAATACGGGTTGTTACATTCTCCCCTCTTTAAAGGATTTCGTCCCCGAAATCTCCAGTTAGGAAGAACGTATCCTACCATCCATCATCCATCTACTCAAAACATCATCCACAAGTAACCATTGTCCTTAAAAAGATTTTAAATGCTGTATGAACATATGCAAAAGGTGTGTGTATATGTACTTATCTAATGCAAAAATCAGGCGGTTACTGATTCAGTAAACCTCCTTAATGCAAAGTATGTTAGTGAAATGAGTCCATATGTATGCAAATTCCTAACATAATTTATGATCTCTACATGAGTGCACATAACATTCATTCATATGCAGCATCCACGTGATAGCATAACAAGTTTCATCCATGAATAAGTATAAGCACTCATGCATATGCAACATGAAAGTGTGTGAGCCGATCTTAGTGCCTAATGTGTATCATGCATCCACGAGTATCCACTTGCAAACACTTGCAACCACTTGCAACCATCAAGCATAACATATTTCAAATACATGTTTCATCCAAAGGGTTTCTACCTAAGGTTCTCATGACACGATTACGAGATAACAAGATAAACAAGATAAACAAGGTAAACATGGATAGCAAAAGAAAGATATGCTAATTAGGAAAAGAGATCGAGAAGGTAGTATACAAGTAAGCTCCACGGAAAAACAGGGATCAAGGATATACTCCTAAAAAGATATATGATGCGTGTATCTAGTCTTCAACCTTCTTAGAACTTAATTCCATTGTGCTTTGACCGTTGTTAACCTTTCAATTCCGTAGCTTCCTAATTCCTACTTCAGAAATGTGAGTTGGAACTCATTTCACTGTCGCTTCTCATTTCACTTTCACTTATTTTTTTTCTAGCATACTCGGTTCTTAACTTAACTGTATACTCATGACTTCATGCAAGCTTTCCCAAAATTCACTGTAAGGTATTCCACGTAGAAGAACTTTCCTTTGGAAATAAATACCAATCCATGTGGCCAAATGCACTTATTAACATGATTTCTATGAACCACCCGCGAACACTAATCGAATAGATCATTAATTTCCAATAAATGGGTCAAAAGATTCTAGGTAACTAATCCTGACAGAACTCTAAAGGTTACGCGAGACTTCGAGGGTATTACCAAGGCAAGTCAAGAGTCTAACTACCCTTCTTTCAAAACCGAGGATGGTACTGGATAACCACTTCATCCCTAGAATCAACCCAAAGCCCAAAAACATAATCCCTACTTCCAAACTCAACACTTAGCATAGACATCCTTTTGCGAGAAGAGATACTTGAGCGACTTGTGATCCGTATATAACTCGAATCTCTTGCCCAAAAGATAATGGTGCCATGATTTAAGCGCAAAGACAATCGCCGCCGACTCCAAATCATGCGTGGGGTAGTTCTTCCCATAAACTTTGAGTTACCTAACCCCATAACATATTACTCTTTCTCCTTACATCAGGACCGCGCCTAATCCTATGTCACGTGCATTGGTGTTCACGGCAAACATCTTCCCTCCATCGGGTAAAGCTAAAACTGGTGCTGTGGTAAGAGTCCCCTTAAGCCTTTGAAAAGCAGGCTCCCACTCCAATTCCCATTCAAAGGCTAAGTCCTTTTTCGTCAACTTAGTAAGAGGAGCTGAAATCTTAGCGAAGTCCTTGATGGACTTCCTATAAAACCCTGCAAGACCGAGAAAGCTTCCTACTTCGGTTGCGTTCCTAGGAGCTTTCCAGTCTTGAACTACAACCACTTTCGCGGGATCCACAGCTATACTTTGCTTAGGAACTATGTGCCCAAGTAACTGAGCTTTCTTTCTCCAAAAATGACATTTTGAGAACTTGGCTTTCAACTGGTGAGCTCCAAGCATATCCCTAACTTCCTTGAGATGTGCAACATGCTCTTCCTCGTCTTTTGAGAAGATCAGAATATCATCCACAAAAACGACCACAAACTTGTTAAGGAACTCCCGAAACACCCTACTCATCAAGTCCACGAAGTATGCGGGTGCATTAGTCAAACCGAATGGCATAACAAGCCATTCAAAGAATCCATCTGGAGTCCTAAACGCAGTCTTATCAATACTATCCTCAACCACTCTAAGCTGATGTAATCCGGTGGCTAGATCGAGTTGAGAGAAAACAGAAGCACCTACAAGCTGGTCAAAGAGATCATCAATCCTCGGTAATGGGTGCCTATTCTTCTTTGTCAGCTTGTTTAACTCTCGATAATCAACCATAGATGAAGCGAACCATCCGCCTTAGTAGCGAATACCACCGGAGCACCCCATTCAGAAATGCTTCACCTAATAAAATTTTTCTCAAGCAGCTCCTTGATTTGCTTACTGAGCTCCCTTCTCTCACGTGGGGCCATGTGCCTAACGGGCAATGATACTGGCTTGGCATTATCGACTAGATAAATGCGGAAATCTATCTCTCGTTTAGGGGGTAACCCCTTAACTTCTTCAAAGACATCAGGATAGTCTCGGACCACCCTTACAGATTGCAGATCATCGATGGACGAGTCAAGAGATTCAAGATAACATAACATGACGGGACCTCTAGGGTTACAAGAAATTTCTAGGGTATTACCGAGGCGAGTCATGAGCCTCACCACCCTATGTTTACAATCGAGAATGGCTCCATAACTGGACAACCAATCCATGCCCAAGATCAACCCGTATCCCGTGAACCCGAGAACATAAGCATTACACGTGAATTCTACAGTCAAGATAGAAATCTTCAAATCCACACAAATCATAGATAGATGGGCGGAACCCCCAATTGGATTTGAAACACTGACGGGATCCTCAACTAGACTAGTACTTAGGTGCAAACTTTCCACAATGTCAGAAGAAATAAAACTATGTGATGCGCCAGAATCAAATAAGGTGCGAACAGGATAATCAGAAATATAAACAAGACTTTCTACAGAAATACTACCTCGGTCCTGAGCTGGAGCAGCGTTGAGAGCATGCACTTGCCCTCCAGAAGGTCCTGCACGCTGATTCTGCCCTTGCCCTTGTCCTTGCTTCTTGGGGCAATCCTTGCTAAAGTGTCCAGTCTCTCCACAATGAAAGCATTCGCCCCGCTTCCTCTTCTTCTTTCTGCAATCCTTGGCTATGTGCCCAACAATCCCACAGAAGTTGCATTTTCTTGGGTCCTTTGCCTTGGCCTTGTTGCCCTTGTTGTTCTTGTTGTTTTGATTGCTCTGATTTCCTCCCCACTTGGAGTCTGTCTTCTTGGCTTGAGTCTCATTAGCCTTGACTTCCTTCTTGCCATTCTTATTGTCTCCTTGAAGCAATGCCATGTCTACTAGACCTTCGAAAGTGGCCCCCATGGGTATATGAGATAGGGCTAAACCTTGTAATGGCTCATTCAATCCTCGTGCAAAGCGTAAAGCCTTCTTCTGGGGAGTATTAACCATGTCCAAACCGAATCGAGCAAGCTGGTTAAACTTATTCACATACTCCCTCACTGTCATGTCCCCTTGCTTCAAAGATATAAAATTCTCCAATTATATATTCGCCTCAGCTGATGATAGAAACTTAAGCCCAAATCTTGTCCTAAAGTCGGCCCAAGTCTCTATAGGTCTAGTAGCATTGGTGACCTCCCACCAATAAGCAGCTTCTTCTTTCAATAACCATGCTGCTAATAAAACCCTTCTATGGTCTTCCACATCAAAGATAGTGAAGAGATCCTCAGTTTCTTTCAACCAATTTCGTGCCTCCACAAAAGTCTCCGTCCCAATGAAATTCTTGCCACCCATCGCCTTAAAGTCTTTGCAAATCTTAGTGAAATCTGCTTGTGGATTCTGAGGAGGAGGGACCTCAGTTACGGTGGGGGTGGTTGCTGGGCCCACATTGTTGGCCCTAGCTTCCAAGTACCTCCGGAACCATCCGGGAATGGTCACTCCCTCGGGAAGGTTAAGATCGGCCATACTGAAAAAAGAAAAGATAGATTTAGAACAAGGAAACGAAGGATAGTGCTAATGGCTTTTGGGGAGTAGCCTTTTAAAATAACTAGACTTTTCTTGGAAAATACTTAATTGGTTTTGAAATAGTTTTTTTTCAAAAGGTAAGTTTTAAAAAACCTTTTGCTCAAATCATGTAAACCTTATGCTCTGATACCAAATGTAACACCCCACCTCCGCCAATGCCACTCTTGCAAGCACACTAGCTTTGGAGGGGCGTTAAACGAGGTAACATGCATGCAGATATCACAAGACAGAACATATAAGTAAAAACAGAGTAAATAAAGCAGCGGATAAAACTAGCATTTCAAAACCATAGTCAAGTTACATCAAAGTACTTGTTCATTATTTTCCCATAAAACAAAGTCTAGAACATAAACTGAAAACTGAAAAAGAAACATAAAGTAACTATCCCCAAAGTAGCATAAGGCCATAGCATGCTCAAACCATACGTGAGCTATCCAGAAAAGCAGCAAAAGATCCAGCTAAGTAACAGTATTCCCACCCTGCAAACCTGGGGGGGGGAACGGAAGAAAAGAGGCGAAAGAAAACGGGTCAGTCAAAAAGACTGGTAAGTCCTATCTACTATTAGTATAAAAACTAATAAAGTTAACTGAACATGTAAAACAGAGATGAGATGTAGGGTGATAACTGGCATGGTGAAAGGTTAACAAGATAGATCAAGTGTGGCATCGCATATACAAGGTTAAGTTGCACCAGGTGTGTACTAGTATTCCTATCCATGTCAAGTATAAACAAGAAATGATCCCTTGGCCCAAAGCTGGCCCACATCATGAGATGACCTAAATCGAGGTCCAACTACTCGGTCTAGTCGATCGGCTCCCTATCAGCCTAACTCGTCGTATATCGGTGTCATACGGTCCAAACATGAAATGTAGTCGACTGTGCTAGGTCCACCTTAGGGTGTATCCGGCCCTAGGGTGTCAACCACTGACACGAAACAAGCACGCACAGTCAAAACCTACTGGTGCCCAAGTCTGTCTTTCATCCCCGGACAATGTGCACGACCATGGTCCGTCGGAATCTACTATGGCGCACCTACTTTTGCCATCTTTTTGGTCGCTTACACTCCAGCCCAGTAATCGTGCCCCACCCTAGCCTAGTCCCTAGGGTATCAGATGCTCCCTAGTGGGTTACTGCTGAGAAGGACCACGTAACTAGGGTTTTCTAGTGGGTTAAGTGTGGTTAACCCCATCCAAACCATGTATCAAGTTGGTTAAGTGTTCCTAAAAAGGTTCACGACTTAACCCTATCCAACTAAGCATTGGGTTGGTTAAGTGTGTCCATGTTTACTTAACCCTATCAACCCATCATGTTCATGTGGTTAAGTATATTCAAGTGGTCCATGACTTAAACCTATCATGTGGCATTTATTATCTTAATGCACCCCAACGTCTCACATTAGACTTTGTTGTGGTTACTAGTTAAGCCGGGCGGGTCCGGGTAGCTTTACACCACAACCTAGTCTAACCTCGGGTTTTAAGTGCGACATGACCAACTACTCACATTAGGTCCTATTGCTTGTAGCCACTAGTTAAGCCGGTCGGTTCCGGGTAGATTTATGCTACAAACTCAACCCAACCTCGAGTTGGCCATTCTCATGTTTTCTAGAAGTCATGTCCGAGTCCATGTTTTCAAGCATAAACATATGTCAAACTTTCATGTCATATTTTCAAGTCATGTTCTCATGTTATTTAAGTTTGCCCAACTACCCATAACGTATTCCCATCGCACGTAAATTCGCATTAACGCAAGTAGATCAAAGAGGGAACGTAACCATACGACAAGGTGGGCATAAGATGACAAAGTCTATCACAAACTAAACATGGTGATATTTGAGGCCAAAAGGGGTTCAACCTACTAGCATATGGCCTCAACATGTATGATAGCATAAAAGGTAACTTGGCCTCTTACATATCGAATAGCATAAGGGTGATTTGGCCACAAGCATGCATAATAGCATAAGGGTGCTTTGGCCACAAGTTAAACATGGTGGCATATGAGGCAAATGTGTTCATAAACTTGCATATTACATTATAAGCCTCAAAACATGCATGATATCAAACTTTAGCAAATAGGTGAAACATGATCATAAATGACATGGGATGATAGCTAGTGATTCGCATATAACATCATATGCAAGATAACATAAGGCTTATGAGAGATCATAAACTTGCATATTACATTATAAGCCTCAAAACATGCATAACATTCAAACTTAGCGAATAGGTGATACATGGTCCTAGATGACATAGGATGATGACTAGAAGTTCGCATATAACATTATATGCAAGTTATCATGAAGGTTATGAGAGTTCTCATGTTGCAAAATGCAACATTCCAAATCAAAGGTCATAGCTTTCTATGCACATAGTCAAGGTGATAGCTTTACAAACTTGCATAGGGTAAATCTATGCATAACATGATAGGATCAAAGCACATATCATACTTAGGCCCAAACTCAACTTGCAACATGTAACATTTAACTTCATAGTTAGAATCTAAGAGTAGTATAGGGCTTACAATGCTATGAAGACTATAATTAATGTAAAATAAGATTGAGACGAAGCCACTAGCAACTCTAAATACTCCCGAATGACAAGCTCCAATGAAAACCCTTGAGAAACAAGCAAAAGATCCTTGCTTTGATGAAGAAAGATTGAACTTTGGCCTTAAATGAAGCTTAGAAACTCTCAAACAAGCTTAGAACTCTCATATGAATGAAGATTGAGGCTATGACAAGAGGGTGGAGGCCATGATTAAACATTTGGGCAGCATTTAGTTGTAGGAATGATTAATGAGGGTTTAGGCTAGGTCTAGGGGTCTTCTTATAGGTGATTAGGTTAGTTTAGACCATAGGATTAACCCTAAAACACATCAGGTCCGTCAAATCCCGTCAGAAACTTCTATAGCAAGACTCACTTGTCACAAATGGTGCACCAGAAAAACTGGTCCGACCGGGGGGGGGGGGGGGGTCGACCCCTGGGTCGACATGGGTGTCGACCCATTGAGGGGGTCGACATAGGTGTCGACCCCTGTGTCGACCCTGCCTGGGGCGGGAAAGTTCCCACCCATTCTGCCTTGTCTGCAATTCGAATCTGAATTCAAATTTGAACTGTTTTCGGGCTTGGAATTTTCTGAAAACTTCATTGGGCCATAACTTGGTCATACGGACTCCGTTTTTCGAAAACTCGGACTCTATTTCGCGTATTTTTCCGGGACGAACGCAATGGCACAGCCCGTTTCCCTTGATTTAGATTTTACAATTTAATTCTGCCTTGATTTACATTATAACATGTTATTAAAAAATACGGGTTGTTACACTAGGGTTCAGACGTTCGAGAATTTGGAGCTTCAATTCACGAAGTAGTTGGTGTTTTTGGTCTTGGGATAGAGAATGGAGTCTGTACCCATATTTTTGTGGAAATCAGTGTAAAATGGTGCCGATCACCGTACTGGTACAAATCGCGTAGACATGTAACGCAATTCTAATTGAAGCCGATGAGTTGTAGTTTCAGGGTATGAAGTTGATAAGATTTTGAAGAGGAGCATGTTGGTATGTTCAGTTTGCAAAATCTTGAAGTATTGTTGGAGATATGAGTGCGTGATAGTGGGAAATGGCTCTTCACTGTGGATTCAGGTTAATATAAAACTGGAGTGGAAGAAGGAGTAGATGAGAAGCGGGTTAGTCTGATGTTGGGTCGGGGAATGAAAGGGGTAAGGCCCGATAGGATTTAAATTATTATAATTCAAGTATAGCTTACTTATATAACGTATAAATTTGTAAATATGATAACATCTTCATACGTGTTCAGAATTCCGCGAAACAAGATCTGTTAGGATCGTATGGACGGCGGCTACACAAGGAACTGACTGGGAGTGAATCAGAGCTCGTTACAATTTATAGCAAAATAAATTGTCCGATCTGAGTCGATGATCGATTATTGTTATTTAACGATAACCAACCAAGGTGTGTAAAACTCACTAACTCTGTTTAACTTATATTTTTATAAATATAATCTAGTACTGATAAATGATGATTAATTTCTGTGTGATGATTGTTTGGTTGAATTGTTGTTTGATTGGTTGAAATTACAATTAATGATATACACACATATCGTTAAACAAACATTTATTCTGCTCATCAGAATATGTTATATTGAATTGGAATTGATATGAATTATACTGTGTAACATCTGTGGATGCAGGGAAACAGGTCAGAGGGATCCAACTGGATTCCTCAACATTTATTTTACTGTTTTCATATATGGTGATATATGATGTGATATATAATTTGTTGTTGATTAGGTGTGTTTGGATGATATTGATCACTGTTATATGGTATGTTAAGTACCATAAGGAATACTGGAATGTAGAAACGGAATTTTCAAAGTGTATATTGAAAATGAAATATATTTATAGAAAATCAAATGACTTTATAAAAAAGGAATTTCAAAGTGGATATTGAATTTAAGGATTTTATAAAATCAATGGATTTTATAAAAGGGAATATTTTTTTAGGAAATAAATAGAATTATATAAATGGAATATTTATATAAAATAAATAGAATTGTATAAATGAAATATTTGTAAAAAAAATAGAAAATGAAATATTTGTAAAACAAATAGAGATAGAAATAATTGTAAACCAAATAGAAAACGAAATATTTATAAAATGAATAGGATAATTATAAAAAGAAGTATTTTATAAAATAAATAGAATCTTATAAAAGGAATTATTTAGAAAATAAATATTAAATGGAAATCTGTTTTTAACAGATGAATGGGAAAGATTAATTTAAAGTAGAATTAAGTAGAAATCTGTTTTAATAGATAAAATGTAGAATATTAATTTATAAATAATGTTTTATAAATTAAGTAAATAATTTATCATTGGATAAATTGAATATATAAGTCTGAATTTATATATGGAAGTAAAAATCGGTTTTAACAACGATATTTGAGATTGAAATTGAATGTAGCAATTATAAAAGGATTTATAAATGAGAGTTAAGTGTTAGAAATAAAAAGGAGATTTCGTATGAATAATTCTATAAATAAAAGTATAAATAGAATTTGGAAATGGGATATTAATTAAAAATACGAAATCAAACTTAATGGATCATATAAAGGAACATTTGATATGAACAATAGATTAAAATAAATATTTTATAATTTAAAACATTTATAAAGAAATTGGGTTTTGAATAGGAATTCAAATGGGAATTTGAATGGGAAAGGAATTAGAGTTAATCGAATGTAAGTCATTCGAATAAGAATTAATCGAATAGAGTTAGTCGAATATTAGTTATTCGAATTAGAGTTAATGAAATAGAGTTAATCGATTAGAGTTAATCGAACTAGAGTTAATCGAATATTAGTTATTCGAATTAGAGTTAATCGAATACTAGTTATTGGAATAGATTTTCGAATATAGTTATTCGAAGGGGAGTTATCAAATATAGTTATTCGAAGGGGAGTTATCAAATATAGTTATTAGAAGAGGAGATTATCAAATATAGTAATTTGAAGAAAAGAGTTACCGAGTATAGTTATTTGAAGAAAAGAAATATCGAATATAGTTTATTCAAGGAGAGTTATCGAATAGAGTTTATTTGAGAAAGAATTATACATTGGGATTCGACTATATCGAACGTAGGAAAGTATTATTTACTTTCTGGTTTTTAAATCAAGAATTATTTATTTAATAAATTATTTCTTTATTTATTCAAATTAAGAAATAAAAATTATATTTAAGTTATTATATTTCAGAAGCCTGGGATTATAACATTATTGTTATAATCAAATGAATTCTATAAAGGAAATGGATTCGTAAATAGAATTCGAGAGTTTCGTAAGGAAGTTTTGTTGAAGATTTAAAAGGTGAGCTTTGTCTATCTAGAGGTTAGAAAGGTTGTTCAGTTAAGGTCTGAGAGGTAATTATACCCCAACTTGATTGACTTCATTTTTAACTAAGGTATGGTTAAGGTTCGATCGTGAAGATTGGTTAAGTGAATTTAGTTAATAAGTGTTAATGGTTCAAGTTGGCATAACGTATTTATTTAAACATCTGTTTAAATCCAATGTAGAAGTTTTGGAAATGTTTTCCAAATAAGAAATCAAAAATGTTTTCTAGTATAGAAAATAAGAAATGAAGGTAAATATGGAAATGTTTTCCAATGATTAATAACGTATATTTAGAAGTTAAGAATATACAAATATATGAAAATGGGAAATCGGGAATTGAATAAATGAATGATAAATTAATTAAAAAGGGGATCAGTGTTGATTGATGATTTGCTCGGTAATATTTCCATTTGGAAATATGACCATTTTATGCACACATGTTTTCCTTTGATAGTTAAATCACCGACTATCAAAGTTTTTGACCATTTTTCCGTCATCATACAGAGAGACGGGATCAGATTCATTTTCTGAAAACCACTCCGTATGGGCATTAGCGTTGCGAATCAAATCTGATGAAGATGACTGAAGACGGAGTTTATGCAAGGGCTGTTTCAGCGATCCTAGGTAGAAATTGCCTAAGATGGATTTATAAAATAGTGCCTTCGGTTTGTCCAGACCCAAGACAAACGTGTATGGACAAATGTCTGCCAGAGTATATCTAATGAATCACGTAAGTTGATCGCTTCAAACGTATCCACGTTTGGTGCCGGAGGAATTCGTTTCTCTTAGCTTTATACCCGTGATATTTTTGGGGAAATCAATATGTGATTTGGTGGGTATGACGATGTGGCATTCAAAGTAAATTGGAGGTGTGATATGTCAAAAGATACGTTATGACCTCAAGCCTCATCAACCGGGAAATGACAAAAAATGGGCAAGCAGCATGGCTAAGTGGGTCGCCCCCATTAGGGTGTATGGTCACCATCTAGAGAATATTCATATTTGTTACTTCTTTTCACTTATGTATCTCCCGAGAACGGTTATGTTGCTAGCAATCGTAGGTGACAATATATTCGATACACTCAAGAGAAAAGAATGGTCAATCATGTGTGGTCGGGTTGCAAGACGTTCTGGTTGAACCCATTGTATTCCTCTCTAGAGATACACTATCGGCAGGTGGTTCCATACCTTGTCATAGTCGGAATCCAATCTGCAATAATCGCCTGCGGTTTTGAATGTATACTATATATATGTGGAGCGTGAGATGCAAGCGTTCTACTAGATTGTTAATTATTTGTGATTAGACATTATTATAATATCAGAAAAGTATAGATTTTGAAAATGTTTTGGGTTATCGTAAGGTTAAAACCATCCGTGTTTATGTGTGGATCGGTCTTACGATTATCATTTCTTTGAAAAGAATTTTTGAAAGTTAAACCGAATGGTTGGAATTTATTCACACCAGTCCCATGACTGAGCCAAAGTTTATTTTATTTTGTTTTCCCTAAACTCTTGGGTGCCCAAATTTGTACGGGTAGTCAAGTAGTCGGGTTTTACAGATACACTAGATGGAGCTTGGAGCAGGAGGCTTCAGTAGCTATTGTTTATTTCTGCTGTTATGTAAGTATTGTACTCTAGTATACAAATACAGATTTGTGTTTCAAATGTTATTTTGTATACTATATTTTATTCGTTCCGCTGTGAGATTCGTGTTACTCTGATGTTGTTGTGTTCTTCTCCTTCATCTATTATAAACTTCTATCTTATCTATTCTCACCCTCTAACTTCTTTCTATTAACTATCCGATATTTCCGATGTCTGAATAGTCGACATTGGTATTTTTGTCAATTTTCGTAGTCAAAAATCTCCGGGTCGTTACAGACTCGTACTCGCTAACACACTACAAGTGTACGCCGTGCGCTTGCGGTTTATAATCACGATATTTCGTACGACAGAATTTTAATTCATAGAATATTCGTCGTCGAACAAGCTGAACCATATATGTGAGCTGCACTTGTATCTCCTTCCCTTGTGCATGTTTTTCCGCAAACTCTTGTGCCATGTCAATTTGTTGCCATGCTATTTATTGATGAATTTGCCACAAATCCATTTTTATGGCTTGAGTCACTTGAGTTTGATGTCATGCCATGAGCACTGTTTCATGTTTTTTCTTAAGCCTGCAATGTTAGCTAGTGCACCCATTCATGTGTGCATGCTTGTCTTGCTTGGCTCTGTAATTAGGTTGCCTTGAAATGCTCTTGTGTATTTTGAAATGCATTAGTGTGTGATGCCACTTGATTCTTGTCCATGCTGTTGTATGCTTTGTCTTTTGCGGTACGTTTGATCATATTTACCATGCACATTATAAATATATGTGTACATACACATATATGTGTATATACATACACATGTATGTGTATGCTTGTATCGTGCATGTGCAAGTATATTTTCAATTTACTTAGCAGACCACTATACTTTGTGTCGTGGCTGGTCAAGATCAGTAGACCACAAATATGAGTTGAGGTAGGTCTTGATCAGCATATCACTATAGTTGTTTTGAGGCCGATCAGCAGGCATAAGATATATATTCTACCTTGTGGTATTTACAGTAAATCGCTGTGAATATCAAAAGCAGTCTAGACACAGATAGATGTATACACATATTATACCAAGTCAAGAAATATGATGAGAAACACGCCAAAATTCTAATGCAAATAAATTTTAAAATAAATTATATCTACTAGAATGTAAATCTATTTTTTTCTAGTTTACTGTGTATGTTTCTGTGACAGGTATACAGGTGATTGGACTGAATCTGAAGCAGATTGAACAAGTGTGTCAGTGTATAAATGTATGAAACTGTATGTGTTTGTACATGAAATAGAGTGACTTAGCATATGTAACTGAGAGAAATGAGGGAAATGTGTTGAGGAACCAATGTATCTGAAATTGAATATGATATTGAATGTATTAAATCAGTCGAATATACAATATTGGAGTTAGAAGTTTGTACTATTCAAATGTTGAAATAAAATATTTATATTTGAATAAAATACTTTTTGAATATTTAAATTCTTGTAAAATAGTATTCTAAACAAATATAAATATTTATTTCAGTACGTGTTAAAATATGAAATAATACAAATACGAAAACATTTGTTTAATATAAAATATGTTTTCTATCATCAAACAAAAATCACATTGTTATATACAACATTATTATTCTTTTGTGTACCTCCTTAATGCATTTTAGTGTATTATCATAGATTTTATATGTAACCCTTCATCATATCATTCCTTTGTGATATAAAGGAACATTTTCGTTAATGAATATTACCATCATTCCTTTTATACTAATTATCTAGTTCAAGTTAGACTGACCCGTGTATTCATTGCTCGGGTTAGACCGAGTTTCAGGTTAGGTCCTTTGGTATGTGCGTAGCAATTTACCCATGGATATCTTGTCTTTTGATGGCATAGGTTTTGTTGTAGTTGGGTCATAGTTTCATCGTGACAAGTTGATGTATATTCTTTTGTTGAGACTATGATGTATATGTGTAGTGGCTTACTCGACTACTTATATGTTATACGATGTACTGTACATTATGCATCTTTGTATATTTATGTTTATTATTCTGTGATCTGTGTATATTATCTATATTGTGTTTTGTTCTGAATAGGTCTTATAGGCACTGTAATTGTGTGTCAAATGTGGATTAAGTATGTCGATTCGTGGAAGGGGAAAAAAGCTCAGCATATTTAATGCTTTTTTGATACAATACTAATGATGGTCGCTCCTTACAAAGCCTATTTTCTTTATCAACAGGCAGTACTACTCATTAATACTCTTTATTTATATGGGTCTTAGGGAGGGGCGTCACAAACAACTTGCGACATAATTAAAAATTAAATATATTTATATGACAATTATTATTTAATTTAAAATTATTTACATAAATTAAATGTATGTATATATATGTATTATATATAATATAAAAATTCTAGAGAACAAAAATATACGCAAATGGTTTTGAAAATAAATTTATTATTTTCACTATTAAGTACCTGTTTAATTAATTATAATTTTTAATTAATATATTATTACTAAATGAAAATTATTTAAAAATTACTTTTAATTTATAGCTAAAATTAATAGCAAAATATATGTTTAATTATAAATATTATTTCTATACGTATATTAATATATATTATTGTAACAGTTTTATGTTTACGTACTGTATATATTTAAATTAATTAATTATATGTATATGTATGTATTATTTCAATTTATTTTACAAACTAGTGTCCAAAATAATCTATAATTTTGTTATTATCTTTATTTATATGTACACATATGAGAAAGTCTATTTAAACACAAAAATATACATAAACGGTAGCATAATGAATCTCCACCATTAGATTACACCCCTTGATTTCCATCCTCATATAAAGACAAATTTATCCAACAGTCTAATTTTTGTGTCTAAATAGCCGCCTCCTACATATAATATTTTATGTTAATACTTTAAAATTGACATTTCATAATTCAATTTTCCATATGTTTATATATTATATATATTTTTATACATATATACAACCCATTTTATACGTGAGGAGTAGTCATGTCTGTTGTTTTGTAAACCTCAACGTCTATAAACAAGCATGTCAAACCACACACACATTGACCAATTGCACAAGCACACGCATACATATGTGTATATCATACAAATAAATGAAATATAATACAAACGGCACAAAGCAAAAAATTATTAACAAATTTAAATAAAATACAAGTTTATTTATTGGAAACTTTTAGAATTAATTCTAAAAGAATTAGACCATACAGGTTCAATAAAGAACCAATAGTGGATTTTTTTTTTCAAATTTAATTGATACCTTTATTGTAGGATAGCCTAATTCCGACAATGGTATCTGAGCCTGGCAGCCAATTTCCGCCAGTCATTTAAGGTTGACTACTTAAGCTCCTAACCCAAATGGAGAGAAATCTAAGAAGATATACTGATTTTGGATAATCAAGTAGTATAGTTTGAGTTTGGATAATTATGTGGCTTACCCTTCTACGACCGGCCTGACTCAAATGGATATATAAGACCAAAGGTTGCCTTAATATAGAAGACCCAATTTGAATTAGTCCCAAGGATAATTCAAATTATTTGAAAACTAAAAAATAGCTTTTAAATTTAAAATAAGACATAAATTTTATAATAGTTATATTTATAATGAAAGTTTTCCAAATGATCAAAAACAAATACAAGTTACATTGAAATTATATTTTGTTGATAAGTTTAATAAGTAGATTAAATTCAATAATGAGTTAATTCAATAATAGATATATATGTGTGCATGTATAATATATGGTTATATATAGTTATATTATAAGACAATATAAGTATACATGTATGTATGTATTTATATATGCATGTATGAAATAATTTTTAAATAAATAAAATTTAATTAAGATTTTTTAACAAAATAAATTTATTAAAAGTTGATTTATAAAAATGCATATAATGTGTATTAGTGTAAAGATTATAGTATATAAATATATAATAAATATGTTAAAATTGAATAGTAACCAATTAATTAAAGGCGTAAGTAATCAAAATTAATTAATTACGATTCAATTTACATAATGTTAAATATAGGATAATTATGAAAGTCAATTAAAATATATATAATAATAAAACTTATATAAACTGCAATGATCCACTATTTTGAACTATCAAATCGACAATAAACAACACATGTCAGACTCGAATCATTCAAAACAACATATTGTTATTTAAATTAAGGTAAATAAAAACAAATCATAGAATCGCAATATAGATCACAGACACAGAATAGAAGAATAGCTTGCAATGAAACAAATAAAACTATTGTAGCTCATGAAGCTACGACATAGTACATAGTCTGAAAAGCTAATGCGGAAATACTAGAGTCATAAACAAATACATCAGAAATCCTAGATACATAGATAGTCTACTAATACGTAAGCAAATGACAGAAGAAAATAGCTAGAAATGGGAACAACCGAGATAGAACTGCAAATAGATGGTTAAAGCTCCAATAGATCTCTAGCTCTAAGATAATCTCCAAATGTTGCCTCACTCAGGCTGAACCAACCATAAAGTAAAACAAAACGCTCAAGTTAGGACTAACATTCTAATGAAAGTAAATTGACTCAAGTGAAACATTTAAACGAAATGCTCAGATAACTTAAAGAATGTTTAGGATTCCCATCCTTTATGGATCTATTAAATTATATATAATATAATGCAATACGCTATTATAATAGTGTTTACGTTAAATACTATTGAAAATAGCGTAAGCAGGGTTATATTTTTACCCTTGTTAATGCCAAAAATGGCATTAACACCAGACTTCAGCGAAAGCAACACCACTTTACGAGGAAAAAAATACAGAATAGATAAAAGTAAATGAAAAGTGAAATAAACGAAAAATAAAGAGAGAGACACAATTTTATAATGCTTCAGCCGTTGATAATCCCTACATCCACTTTGAATATCTTTATAACTACATGCCAGATTACAATGAATTTTGATTTGCATACAAGGATCTCCATTGTAAGTAAACGGGTAAAGATTAGAAATACTGCCAGTTATCGGAGTAAATCTCGATAACCAGTTAAGATGACAAGAGCTTGCCGTCTCTGGAGCTGAAAGATGGCTATAGATGAAATCTAGTAGAGTTCCAATAGGAAAAAAGATTAGTCCTCTTTCACGTAGCAGCAGGTAGGGTATTTATAGGAGTTGCAGAAGGAATTGGGCCAATCTTGCTTGCACATGGGCTCTAAATAACATAGGAAAGCCACTACCATTAAATGACTTAATCCTATGAACCGGTACTGGTTCGTGGGCAATGGACTGGTATCGGTCCATGCAGATGCATTATATTGCACTTTGGAATTCATATTTAGACTCCTTCGGTTTCTTTAGTGTGTATGAAAGTTTTGGTTAGGTTTGATCTTCATTTGTCGGCGTCTGGATATTTGTCTTTTCATCGTGCTTGCTTTCTCATCAAGCCATCGAATGCCTTTAGCTAACTTGATCCGATTAGTTTATAAATTTGGCAATAGGCTCCATGGAGGCATAGGGTACCTCTGGTGCAAGTCTCTTGCAAAAAAAATAATACTATAATCATATGGATCATTGCCGATCCTTAAGGTATGGACCAGTATCCATCTATAGACTTAATGTTTTTGGTAATGAAACTTTTGTGGTGGTTTTGTGTCACTATTTAGGTCATGTTTGCCAAGTTTGAGCTAGTTCTGAGATCATGCCATCTTCATTTTACTTGAGCTTCTCGTACGTGACTCTTTTGGGTTTAGAACCAAGGTAACATTTGCCTCATATGGTACATTTTGTTGAAAACATGATGTGCACTAGAATGATGATCTGGTGTTGCAATGAAGTCATGATGGAGTCAAAAAGCGAGCTTTTTCCTGAGAGTTCACTGTTAACTAACGAGCAACCATTCAACATCTCTGAGTTAAATTTTACATCCAATATCCAACATTCAAATTTTGTTTTCAATTTCTCATAATGGCTTCTAAAATACATGTATCCATCATGGTTGAGAAATATTGACAATTCATCTATGCATAATGGATTGGTACCGGTCCATAAGGAGTAGACTAGTACCAGTCCTCATACTTAAAGAATTTTTGAATGAAATTTCTTTAGTGGATATAAAGGGGTCTGATCCATCTTATTTTCCACTATTTCACTTTTAGCCATCTAGGGTTCCGATCCATGTTCCTTTGTGTAGCTACCTATCGATTTCACGCCCACCGTCGATCATCCAAGCCATCACCTGACACCCTGACCACTTAACTTCATCACCAACCTCTTCTAACGACCACCTGACCTAACTCACAACCTTCCATGTGATTTTTCCTAAATACCCAGCTCGACTTGTTGTTGTTTGATCCTTCCATAATAGATCGAACCCCAACCATCTTAGCTTTCTACGTCAACCTAGGTCGCTACCTCCTTGTCACTTTTGGGTTTCACACATCTTAGGTTGGTTCAGCTTTTAGGTCTTTGATTCTCTGGCCATGATCTTCATTAGTAAACTACCAAAGACAGTCAAGTGTGTCTTAATAGAAGCACCCCCTTCATCTTGAAGGTGAAAAATGTTCGCAACAAGATCAAATGATATATAAGCGAATTTTTAATAAATAACTCCTCCAACTAGTCCCATATGCCTTTAGCGGTTGCCTCACCGCTAAATTTTGGAAATTTCTCCGTATAGCAAGTTGAAGAATAATGTAAGCCTACTCTTTCATCTCCTCTCTCTCAACATCCAGAATATCACTTGGCAACAAACGAGTATCAAATACCATCTGGTGCACCCGATTCCTCCAAGAACTGTTTTTATCTCCTATTGCCACTTCTCGATTCCATTATCTTCATTCCACTAGTTTATAATCAATTAAGGTCTTAACGCTGCATATAAACCATGTACATTTGGTGTTGCACTATTTGGATTAACCATTGAGGAACTACCCAAGATATCAACTGATTCTGACTTTTTCACAAACACCTACCAACTTCTCTGGTAACAAATGTTGTTGTGGAATTCAAATTCAAACACCAATTCAAATCCAAGCCCACAAATGCCAGGGAAGACAGATCGTTGATAGATTTACAAAACAACACAGTCACGATATCTCAATCGTCAAAATAGCCAATATCTAATCGAAACAAGCTATCTAAATCAAAAGCAAATAATAATAACAATAGCGTTAAAAATAAAGCACACACCGAATTTATAGTGATTCCAATGATGATTTGTTGGTGTACGTCCACTTTGAAGAGAACATTTTATTACCACTATGAGAAGAGTACAAGAGATTGATACAATGATCATCAATAATCAATATAGAATTGAGTTTATAGAGAATAAAATTGAAGAATTAAAGCCTATGTTATAAACCCTAATTTTTCCCTTAAGAACAATCCTTGATCAAGCAAGCTTTATAACCTTCAAATCTGAAAATATATTATATAAGAGTTTCATCCAAGAAAATTATTGTTTTGCCCCTTCAAACTTCAAAAATCTTCACAACTCAAAACAAGTGAAAAAACCGATTTTTCCAAATCAAATGTCTGGGATTAGAACTAGACATCTGGTTTTGTCCTTTGGAAACACTATTTAGAAAGACAGACTTCTGGTCCAAATTCCAAATGTTTGGAATTATTCTGCTGATTTTATTCCCATTAAACAAGACGTCTTGGAGTTGATTTTAGAGTGCTCCATGTCTCCTCTTGCACTTCTACCTTCGTATCACGATATTTTGAGCTCCAAATCACGTGTTGTCTTAACTGGTTCCAAACTATTCTCGACCACTTCAATCTACCATACAATGCCATTATAAAATTTAACAACATGGAAGTTTTTTGGACTTAATCCATCCTTTTTAGTTTTCAATTTGCTTTCCTTTGATTTGAAAGTTTTTAGCAAGTTTAACTTGACTTATGATAACATGATTCATAAATAGAACTGAAACCCCACCCCAATATATTTTGGCTATTTCGAATCCAGTGTGAGATTTGTTTTTAAAGATTTCCTGATTTTCTTAGTTTAAAATTTATCTATGTTAAGATATTTTGACAAATTTAACCGGGTAATCTACAAGGTTGGAATATACTTATGGAGAATGTCAGACCGAAAGCAAAAGTTAAGGACAAAAATGTGAAATTCTAGAGGTTTCGCTTTTCTTTATCTTTATGCCTCTTAACAACTCGTAACTCATGGTGTTCCCTCTTTGGCAGGTCACTGGCAATTTTCGCTACTCCCATGCCAATCCTTCTTTTGCTCAGTACACAGGAACGCTTGCCGAAAGGCAAACCTTTTACGGTTTGGTCCGATCTTCAATGTGCTGGTAAGCGTTATTGTGTTCTAGATCTTGAGTTAGCTATGTGGTGCTGTTGGTAGTTGTCATACTTTGTCGTGGAGATTCGACTTATGTTCTGTTGTTGTTTGGGTGGTGCCTGTGTCAGGTGTTGTTTTGGTTTTGGTTGATGTATTATTTTGATTGTTGAGTTTGGGTAATTCTTCTAGGTTGAGGAAGGATGACACTGTGTTTGCTTTGTCTCGTATTGCATAGTGTTCGCTTATCTCACTTTTAGTTGGTCACTGCATCTGTGTTAGCTAGGTGCTCTTGTGAGGAGTTTGTCAAAGTTTTCAGGGTATTTTTACAAGGTGGTTGCATTATACTGCTTTTCATTGTTCTTTTTCTTGTCCTGTGGTGTTGATCTGCCTTAGTATTATGACTGCATTTGTTGCTGGTGATCTAGTTGCTTGCAAAAGTGTGTGTGGTGCTTTGCTTTTGCTTGAGTTGGTGGAGGGACTATTGCAGCCTTAGGATGTGAGTTTACTAGTGATAGTTTCACTTGCGTTTAGCGGTTAGGAAATTAGGACTGCGTAGTATCCATTTAATGTAACTTCTTTTCATCGTCTTTGATTTGTACTAGCTGTGTATAACCCCCTGGTGGAGTTTTTATCAAACCGTTTTGCTTGTCTTGTCTGTAGCAGGTAGAGGATGTGCCTACCTCCTATTTTATTTTGTAATTATTATTTATTGTAATGATAACAGTGTTATGGATCACTATAAAAACCTGTTGGTCTTGCCAAAAAAAAAAAAAAAAAAAAAAAACCTTATATCCCTTAGGCCTAGCATTTTTAGATTTAGTTTAATTTCTATGTAAATCCTAAGCCGTGACTATTTGTATTTGAAAATTGTTATGTGCTCTCAGCCAACATGTTATAAACGGTAGTTTTCCACTAAAATATTATACATATATATTAAATACTTACTCTACACTTACACTGAAATGAATATGTGGACGTAAATAAGTTAATCTAAACTCCATGGTGCTATTCTTCTAAAATATTTCTGCAAATATGGTAAGGATTATTTGTAAAGAAGCCATTGCTAAACTTGGTAAATAAATTTGAAATGTTGTAAACTTTGGAAAAAGAATCAAACTTCTACATGAACAACAATGCATGTTTGAAGTGGTTCTATTATTAATTGTTTATCTTTTAATGGTTTGGTGTAAGAGATCAAATCTTCTATTCTCGGATCATTTGTAATGGCATTCATAATGTGACCGAGTGTATCAAATAAATGATTGATTAATCGTGTAAGAGATCAAATCTTCTATTCTCGTGTTATTTGTAATTTAATTCGTAATGTGATCGCTGCATCAAATAAGTGACTGATAGCTTATTAACACTGAAATTAGTTGTGTACATCAACACATATAAGCCGAGGATAGAGAATTTGACCAGCTGTATAGATTTTGTATACTAACCTTCCTAGTTGGAAGCTAACGGCTATAGTTTTTAGCTTCTGTACCACACTTTAAACTTTAGCCATACCAATCTCGGTCATCATTCAATTTTTCAGTCCCCCGCTCTACGAATCCGAAACCTGCCTCAAACTGAAAACTAAACAATAGAAAAAAATGGCGACAAAGGAAACATACAAATCGGAGCTCCGCGCCGCCATACGACAGCTCTCCGATCGCTGCCTCTACAGTGCCTCAAAATGGTATAGCTATTTAAATTTACCAAAACCCTAGCTTTTTTCCCTGAATAACTTATCCTGTATTCGTTAATACGAAATTTGCAGGGCAGCCGAGCTTCTAACCGGAATCGACTACTATGCCCCTCCTTCGTCCTCTTCTGTTCCTTCCACTGGCTCTTGGTCCCACGGTACCCGTCGCCGTTTCAGATCGGGAGGTGACAGCGTCGCCACACCCGTGGCTGGGATTTCCTACGTCAGCACTCCAGTACCGAGCGACGAAGTTAGTGGAGACGAGGATGTGTATATGTTGGGGAAGAGTTATTTTGACTGCAGGGAGTACAGACGTGCTGCACATTCTTTGAGAGACCACAATGGGAAAAAGGCAGTTTTCTTGAGGTGCTATGCACTTTATATGGTGCGTTGATTTTGTATGGCATTTGATTTTTGTAGATTGAGTGCAAACTGTTTGTTTAATGTTGGGTACACATTTTATTGTTGATATTAAGTGAATGTGGTTTATGATGAGTATTCTTGTACATCTGGATGTGCAGCACAGATAACTAAGATAACTACTTAAGAGAAAAAGCAACTTTAGTTCCCCTTATCCAAATTTTGAGTTGGGAACGTCTGTGCTGGGGATAATCTTTAGTGTGTAAATGTCAAAATCTTTCACATATTAGCTTATTATGGTTAAGCATTGTGCAGTATAAATAAGGAAAAACAATACATGTATTGTTTTGAAAACATTACATTTCATCTTAGCTATGCGGCTGCTTATTTTAAACTCTTAGATAACGCATAAATTCTTCTATTAGCTTGTTATTGAAGTAGAACTTGTTACATCCCCCCCCCCCCCCCCCCCTCTCTCTCCACTCACTCACTTTCACTTTCTAATTCTCGATCGTTATATTATCATCATTTTACTGGTATTCATACAGTTTTCCTGTGTGCTTCTTGCGGTTCACTTTTTGACCGTTGCATATAACAGGCTGGAGAAAAGCGAAAAGAGGAAGAAATGATAGAACTTGAAGGTCATTTAGGAAAGAGTGAGGTCATGAACAAAGAGCTAATTGCTTTAGAAAAAGAGTTATCAACACTCCACAGAACCAATACAATTGATTCGTTTGGCTTGTACTTGTATGCTCTTGTACTAAGAGATAAGGGCTGTGAGAAGCAAGCTATCAACATGTTAGTGGAATCAGTTAACAATTATCCTTGGAACTGGAGTGCATGGTCAGAACTTTTATCATTATGTAATACCACCGAAATCCTAAAAGCCCTTAATTTAAAAAACCATTGGATGAAAGACTTCTTCACTGCTAGTGCTTATCAAGAACTGAAAATGCATGAAGAAGCCCTAAAGAAGTTTGAATATTTGCAAGCATCATTCAAGTTCAGCGATTACATCCAAACTCAAATTGCTGCAGCTCACTATGGCTTAAGAGAACTTGACGAGGCTGAAGTTATTTTTGAAGACATTTTAAGAAACGATCCATATCGTGTAGACTCAATGGATATATATTCAAACTTACTTTATGCAAAAGAATGCTTTTCTGCTCTAAGCTTCCTCGCTCATAGAGTGTTTATGACCGATAAATATCGACCTGAGGCTTGTTGCATTATAGCCAACTACTATAGTTTGAAAGGGCTGCATGAAAAGTCTGTTATATATTTTAGAAGGGCATTAAAATTGAATAGGAAGTATCTCTCAGCATGGACATTAATGGGTCACGAATATGTTGAAATGAAAAACACCCCAGCAGCTATTGATGCATACAGAAGAGCAGTTGATATAAATCCACGAGATTTCAGAGCTTGGTATGGGTTAGGTCAAACATATGAAATGATGGGGATGCCATTCTATGCATTATATTATTTTAAGAAATCTTCATATTTGCAACCAAGTGATGCACGGCTTTGGATTGCAATGGCTCAATGTTATGAGAGCGCACCACTTCAAATGTTTGAAGAAGCAATCAAGTGTTATATGAAGGCAGCTGGGTGTGACGATAAAGAAGGTATAGCTCTGCATCAGTTGGCAAAATTACATAGTACGCTTGGCCATTCGGAGCAAGCAGCCTTCTTTTATAAGAAGGATTTGGAAAGGATGGAAGCAGATGATAGACAAGGGCCTAATATGATTGAGGCTTTGCTGTATTTAGCAAGGCATTATAAAGCTGAGAAAAGATTCGAGGAGGCCGAGTTGTATTGCACAAGACTATTGGATCATACTGGTCCTGTAAGTACACTCTTGTTTTTTTTTTTTTCCTTTATTCTTACTAGCGTGTTGCCTGTGCTTCGCATACGGGAAGCGTCGGACCATATAAGTATATGTTGCTGGGTATACGTTGAGTAAGTGGAATAAATTTTGGTTGATCATTATATGCATAGTGTTAAATTATGAGACCAGTTAGGACAGGTAGAGGACGGATCTGATGGTGCGTTGTTTCTCCAATGGAAGGAATTAAGTTTTAGGTATTATTTAAGATTGCATGCAATTGAAATTACAATGACATCTCTTTTCCATAGAGTTATAGGTAACATTTGTAGGATAGGCTTTTTAATTTCTTGATATACACGTTAACGTGCTTGGTGTTTCTGTCTTGAACATATAACTACAGCCATGGCACCCTTAAAGATGCACATTAGTAGGGACGTAACAACAATAATAATTGGAAATTAAATTTGTAAGAAGTGTTTCACATAGAATCAATAGTTGAACATGTCAATGCAAGAATTGTGTTCCATGGATGGAAAAGTACGGTGTTGGGTCATGAAATTCAAAATGCTCAGTATGAAAAAGGATAATGATCCATACGTATGAAGTGATGCATATGCTAGTTCATATTTTTAACCTACACTTTCATGCACTATGCTACTCCAGAACTATATTAGCTTTAACTGAAAAGTCAGGCATTGAAAATTGGTACCACCAAATCTATTCCACAAATATCTAAGCTTTAAAGTAAAAGTCATGCATGAAAAAGGATACAGTCAAGCATGCAATTTGGAGTGATGGTAGATTAATTGGATCAGTATTCACATCGCAACAGCCTGTGTTATCATAGCGAGCGCTATAGCGCATAGGTTGCGCTATTCTACTTCTTATAGCGCAGGGGTCCCTTATAGCGCAGAAATAGCGCACTGTTTTATCATAGCGCAACATAGTGCATAACGATAAATAGCGCGCTAATTTTCTTTTCTCTTTTTAAGGTTTGGAGAGTGTGTAAAGATGCCCTGTCTAGCCCATTTAATTTGAACAATAACGTAAGAGGTCTATTTTGTTTCCTATTTAGACAATAACGTAACAAGTGAACCAACTTCTAACCTGGGACAAAATTACTTTCTTCTTCAAATCAATTTATGTTTTTAGAAAAGCTGAAGCTGACTTCAATCGGTTTGTTTATTGCTTTATTCATTTGATTTCGTGATTGGCTTTACTTTGGTTTTGTCCGTCTCCAAATCTGAATTTTAAAACTATCCATGCCCTTTTTTCTGAGACATTTTCCCCCTTTTATCTACTTTCTAGATGGACAAACAGGTTTCTTTTTGAACATACAGTTTCAATTATTTCTTTTTGAAGATATTTTAAGCATATAGGTTTTGTTTTGTGCTTTTTTCCTATGTTAACCTTTTGGTGAGATTTATTTTTTAAAGAAAAAAAAAAAAAAACTATTTTCTACTTTCTAGATGAACATGCATGCTTTCATATTTTATGTGAATTGTACTTTTCATGCAATTTTCCTGTGTTAACTTTTTTCTGAGATCTTTTTTATTTTATGCGAATTGTATTTTTCATGCATTTTTTGGTAGAATCTCCTCATAACTCACAAACAGAATAAATTCCATCATAAGTCATTAATTTAAGAATAAATTTCAAATTGTGTAAGACATAAATATGTTATATCCATCAATAATTTTGAATGTACATTTTAGCTAGCAATGCATTTGGAGCCTTGAACGTCTTGGATATGACACAAAATCTACAACAAAAGCATTAAATTTCAGTTATGTGTGATATTTCAATTAGTTTTGTAAAAAAAAACATTATAGCGCGCGCTATAGCGCATAGCGCAAGCCTTGCGCTATTTTGCGTTATTCGCTATTGACTACACTGGCAACAACTGATGGCACATGCACAACCAAGAATTACATTTAATGTAATAATGTTCTCCAATCCAGCTAGGTTAATTGCGTGTAAGGGTACATACATAACCTCTGAAAAGTAGGAATTGAACAAACAGGTATCAATAACCTAAAAAACTTGAACATGGACATAGCAATCCAGTATAACGAAGCAAACCGAATAAGGTCTAAAGGGGAAAAAGGAGGGGAGTGGGGGGGGGGGGATGTATACTTATAGGCGAATAATGAGCGGAGTGTTAAAAAAATTATACATGGAATAAGCGTTGTTCATACTACAACCAACAATCATTTCATACAAAAAGAAAATAGCATTAAAACAGTTGGATAAGTCGGTAGCTGGGACAAGAATAACACAGCAGTGCAAAGAGTAGTACAATACTTAATCGCAAAGTTAACATAATGGACAACAGGTGACAGTGGACCGGTCATTGACACACTGGGGTAAATCAGTTTTGTGTCTCTTCTCTCGTGTTTTGCATCCGGCTGATGGTAACTTTTTCTGCTCCTTATCACCATCCTGTGATAAACGCATGTTAGATTGAGTTAGATAATGCTTCTGTAAATCAAAGTAAGAAACATTTAAAGGTAGAAGTTAAACATGGACAAACTTGTTTATTTTATTTTTCTCAAAAAAATATTTTTTAATTTAAAAGCTTCGATAATCACATTGAAGAAAGAGTAATATGCTCAAACTTTGAAATGAAGTTAAAAAACCTTGTTCTGTACATAGAACAACTGCATGTGCACAACAATGAAATAGTAGAGGTGCAGTTGTTTATACAAAGGTGGAGGTGATAATAGTTTAACTTACACCTACCCTTTATACGTAGAACACGGATTTGTGCCATTGTTAGCACGAAAAAGGAAGATGATGCGTCCTCATTTAAGTTACTGCTATCAATTCTAGTTTAATTATAACTTGTGTACATATTTGTATATTTGTAGTAAGTTCGACGATGTTAATTAATTTATATTAAAATGGTCACCTGTGTATATGTAAAGCCTTTAATAAAAATCTAATGTGCTATTATGCGTACGTAAAAGTCAGGGATATCTACATACACACAATCAATTCATCCTTCATATGAGAAAGGAGTTCAAATTAATTCTATAACCAAAAAAAAGAAAAAAAGAAAAAAAAAAGCCGGTGAGTTGAATTCTCTAATGACAACGGATAAGGAACTGAAAGAGCAGTGGAGTTGATTAACATTTTGAACTCCTATATTAATCTGGAAACTTATCCTACCGATTTGGCCAACCGGGTTGTTGAAGCTTTATCAGAGTAAGTCCTTGCTCTTCGTAACCAAATGAAATTGCAAGTGTAGTCAACCTCCAAACAAATGTAACCAAAAGTCAAAGAGGAAGAATAAGGGAGATAAGGTACAAAAGAGAAGGTATATATTTATATGCATTAAGTATTAGGCCCATGCCTTGCGTACGGGCAGACCTGTGCCTCGCATATGGGAAGATAGTAGTGGGTTAATGATGTAAGCTGCGTTCATTTTAGTAAACTCTTTAGTTATATTTAAACAGTATAGTTTGGCTGATGGAACAGTGAAAGCATAGAGTTATATATTGGTTTTATATTCAGATCAATATACAGATGCACACCACTTTTTCCTCAATTTACATTAATCAAGAAATTGAGAAGAAAACTGTATTTAAATGCAACACCTAAACTTAAAACATGAACAAATTAACTTAAAATACTTGTAATAATGGCTGAAAACATAATATTTAAAATCTACCTGTACAATAGAGATTTCAAGTTTTATTATCATCATATTTGCTCGGACAGGGCATTGAACTACAAATCAAACATGTCTAGAAGCTTCAGTTTTGTGCGTTCAAACAAAATAGTTCGAATTTGTATAGCCAACGTTGAATAGCAGAGGAAAGGAAGAGTATAACTGTTTGAAATCATGGACCAAATTCATTACTTATAAAACTGCAGAAATATAAAGAATTTAAAGTGTACAATGAGCACATTACGTTGCTTTTTGAACTGTGGAAGGGTTAGTATGGTTATGTCCAATATGCATAAACCACGCTAAGATTTTGAAATGCTAACTGGATCACTAAAACCACATTTATAAGCTAACTGTATAATTTAATACAGAAGGTTTACTAAGATAGCAGTAGTAACCGTGTTTATCATTATTATTTCCATGCACGGAAGGCTAAGTTAGTTAAAAGATATTCATACACGACCACCTATTACAGGCATAATCATTTTATATAGAATTTATCAGTTTATCATGAAAGTTAAGTCAAAACAAAATGCAAAAGTAATCCGAAAGTCTGGATAGGTATCCATGAATAATGAAGTAGACAGTGAAGAAAGTTCAGAGTTAGAATCAACGCTATAATTCATTGAGAGTATGATGACAAAATTGTATTTCATGTTATGGGAAAGTACACATCATTACGACCAAATAAGTACTATGTATATCGAACAGAAGCAAGCCAGAGTAAAAATATTTACCCAGGATGTTTATTGCTGATCATTTGTCACAATAAATAAAGAGTATTTTATATATTATTTTGCATAAAAGTTTAAGCATTATTAATCTTGATAAGGATAAATAAAAGGTTTGCATTCGGTAATATAAATTCCCCAGACCACTTATAATGACATGACGTATTACTGGTTTATCGATTTATCTAAGCATTTAAGTTTGAAAAATTCATGTCAAGTTCAAACCACCCAACTCAACAGAAAAGAAGGAACATTGACTGATCTATGTTTCAATCAACTTGGGTTACTTAAAGGTTGAAATTGGTTGCAGTGCATGTCAGGATTTATAAACATCAATATCTCTAACTATTAAGCTGTTCGAAGATTCAATCTCTCGCTGTTAAAGACTTATTCGTCAATAGCTCATATTATGTTTGTAATCCATTGATCCTACACTTTTATTATAGATACCAAATAAGAAGATAATTTATTCAAATCTTAATTTCTAATGATTCTTCATTACCACTTTACAATACAATTTGGTAGTTTATGATATTAATACGGGGACAAAACAGAGTTTATCTTGCTAAAATGTCATATATTTAATTCATTTTTGTTAAGATCACACATGAGAACGTCTCGTATTCGTTGTCAATTTTTTGCAAACTGTGAGTAATTAAGAACAAAGTTAAACTGCATGTCAACGATAAACTCAAAAAAATGCATTTAAAAAATTATCGAACCACTCCTAGCTTAACAGCTTGGTGATTGGATTACAGATGCACATATGTCATAACCATAGTAAAATAATTTGAATTGGCACGTCAAATAATTTAGGCATGGTAAAATTCATTTAAAATTATTAGAAGATCAGTTTTAAGGTAAGGAAAATAAAATAAAATACTTCAACTTGAAGAAGAAAGTGAGCTGATCATTATCAGACAAACTATCATCACTGCAATCTGTTTACTTATGAGAAACAATGTACACGCACACGGCATGCATATGGCCACATATTCTAAAGAACCCCAACAACATGCAAGTTACAAATAGTTTGACAATTTCTCAAATGCTACAGTATTCCTTTTTGTGTGACCCCTTGACTTGCTAAAAATCACCATGTTTCAAAATTTTTGGAGGAGTTGTCATACAAACATATATCTTTTGTTTATTGAATACTTGTTTTTTTTTTATGGAATTTAAAGACAACCAAAGTTTCTCTACTACTTTTCATTGTATATGGCTTATTTTAGTCTAAATCGATCCACCACTGAAAACTGTAAAATACAATTGAATAAGATGCTACTCTGATGCATGAATGAGCTAGCATCATCATTTACGCATTTAGAGCTAGAAAAATAGATGATTTTCTGATTTGTAAGCTTTACATTTTTTATCTATATAGTAGTTTGTAAATATAATTGCTTGAAAGATATTTTGTTATATAGAAAACTACATTCATAGTCGAACCTGAAACAGTAGGAAATATTTTTCACAGTACAATAACATACTGAGTGAATCAAAAAAGGAAAAGCATGGTAAATGGTTTGTTGGAATGAAACATGGAATTTTAATGTAGAGAATTTACGATTTGGGTATAAATAGGTGTAAGGGTCCATATAAACGTATAATAATCAAGATAATGGTAGGTAAAATAGTTATGAGTTTTATTATATGTTTTTAAAAAATTGGATGATTGAACAAACGGTAGACAAATTTTGTTACAACAGAGATTCCAAAATGTATAACATAAGAAATTGCTAAGCTGTGGGATTTTTTAAATAAGGATGATGCATTGCTATTTTTTTAATGTCAAAGAAACTCCATGTCTGTGTATAGTACACTGTTGATAGTAGAGTAGGAACATGAATGATAACATTTTGCAAACTCGAGGTTCTCGTGGCATCCACAAATTTATTTTTTGTGAATAATGTTATTCTCCTTAAGATCTGTAGGCACATACATAGAGAGGTGAATCAGGTGATTATCACTCTGGTTAGTGCAACTGTTAGAAATTTGACGGGTTAGCAAACCCAGGACTCTTCGCTGAAAATTAGAATACTCAAAAACAAAACATAAACCAGGGATATATGGCATAAAATTCTAATTGATTGTAGTTCATATTCCAATTTTATGAAAGGTAGAACATCAAAAATTACATTAAAAAATTAATCGGTGGTGGTGGGGATTTGGGATTGGGAAAGAATACATGTAAGAGAGCGATTTCCAGATTGCAATGATATGAGCAGTGGGATAAAAAGTTACATCAACAACTGAGATTGGGGTGGTGGGGATTTAGGATTGGGAGACTAAAACTTTTGCAGAACGTGTAGTTTAAAAAAGGCTCACCTTTGCATATCCGGTTGGGATGACAACGGAACAGTGCAGCGATTTGAGACCCACGGTGCGTGATTGACTATTGGAGGGAGGACGTATGACGTATGGTTGCTGAAATTTACTGCACTACAGTCGCCTGTCTGTCTATGGCTAGACTGATGCTGTGTTTCACAGCCATCAGCGTTTAACGTCAACTGTTCACCAGTTAGACGGGGGTAGGGAAGTTGTTTTATGAAGGAGTTACGCAGAAGAGATAGGCGAGCAGTAGTCGGTTATGCAGGACTGTTTTGGTTTCAGTTTGCACAAGTTTCGCGTTTTGTCAAACACGTTGAGATCGGCGAACTGAAGAATAAAGGAAAAGTTAGGAGGAATAAAGCAAAATTTTGAAATAGACGTCAGTAGTGTGTCCACGTCAGCAGTGTATAGTTCCTGCTTTTAGGTTTAAGTAATTGATTTGTGTAATGACAGATTTTGTTTCTTTCAATTTGTCTTTTTGTTGGGGTCTAAATAGCCGCTTTCATATATATATATATATATATATATATATATATATATATGTATATGTATGTATATATTTATGTATGTAATATATATATGTGTGTGTGTGTTATATATATATATATATATATATATATATATATATATATATATATATATATGTAATATATATATGTGTGGTCCGCGGGTGCGGCGCAGTGGAAAGGAGGCCTAACTTCCTGGTAAAAGGTCGATGGTTCGATTCCTACCATGCGCTTCCCCATCCTACATAAATTTACCCGGGGGTATGGGGGCTTGGATTAGCGGACGGCTTTACTGTACCCTCCTCAGGAGTTTACCGGCCCGCCGGGTTCTCCTGGGTTTTCAAAAAAAATAAAATATATATATATATATATATATATATATATATATATATATGTGTGTGTGTGTGTGTGTGTGTGTGTGTATATATATATATATATATATATATATATGAGATAGGATCAAGAGCCCTTCAAATAGTGTAGCACCCATTTAGTCCCCTGATTTCCACCATACATTTCCGTTTCTCTCCTCCCACTAACTCTCTCTCCCCCCACTAACTTTTTTAAATATAAATGTATGGCTATTAATGAGGTGCATTTGGGGTGCTACCAAATAGAGGTACCATGGACCCCCCCCCCTCCTCCTCTCTCTCTCTCTCTCTCTCTCTCTATATATATATATATATATATATATATATATATATATATACACATACATACATATATGTTATAACAAGAAGAAGAAGATGATGAAGAAAAAGACGACACTTCTGCTGCTTTTTTCCATACTTGTATATTTTGTGAAGCTGGCTGATTTGTCTTGCTGAACATGAATAAACAAACAAAGATGAAAGCTAACATGAGTGATTAAAATTCTGAAATGATTAGTTTTTTTTTTTTTTTTTTTTTTTTTTCAGGAAAAAGAGACAGCAAAGAGTCTTCTTCGTGGACTAAGAGCTCAGGCTGGTTTTCCTTCTATTGATTTTGAACATCACATTCCATAACATTTTTCTCAAATTGTAACGATATGAAGAAACTAGGATGATCCTCGATGCACACGGGTTGCCCTAATTTTGTAAGTTGAAAATGGATGAGACAAAGATTCCTGTTAGCTTGATTTTAGGTATGTTTGGATCACAGACTGTTGTTTGTTATCTGTCTAACAGTTGTTCCAATTGTAATGTATTTTGCTTGAATGCGACTGTGTAAATGCTGCAGCCAAGGTTGGCACATACGGATATTTACAAAAGATTTTCATCATTCAAACTAGTTATGTTGTGACATGTATAGTGCATGTTTATACAGCATATTCTTCGTTATCAGTTCTGAGTGAAGATAGAAGGTTTAAGCACAGAGGTTACACCCATGCCCGGCCCATATGCTAGGCAACATAGGCCTTTGCCTAGGGTAGCAGAAAGAACAGGGGCAACGGAAAAAATTCTTCTTCCACACCCAAAAAAGCAGACTCAAAGGGAAAAAATCATCGGGTTGGCATGTTGTCAATCGCCCTGCTGCCTTGCCTTCTGCTTCGCGTCTGCTTGGTCCTTTGGCTTCTGCTGCACTGAGGGTTTCCGATTCAACTTTCCTGCTAAACCTGCTAAACCTTAGGGTTGATTATCCAAATCCAAATTGAAAATGTGAGTACATGTATAATTGTTTGACTAAATTATACTCATAGATATTGTAGTATTGTCTCTTTTTAAGTTTCCTATTCTAACTTGCTGAGTGGTTAATGTTACCATTTGTTAAGATTATTGTTTATTTCATCCAGTAAGTTAATTGTTAGCAGTTGCATGCATCAGAAGAAACCATATTCTATGCGTATTAGGGAACATGTAGATGTTGGTCATAGGTTATGTTGATCCCCACATTTAAGTTTCAATTCAAACCGTGAAATAAACTTTGTCATCCTTTATGTAGCTGAGATTATTAAACTTTACCAAACATATATTTTTGCTTGAATTTATTTATTTATTATTATTTTTATAATTATTTTTGTACGCCTCTGGGAATCAAAGTGGCAACCTACGTCTTAAGATAAATATTTCCCACTTCCTGGCTGAACGTTCTATAGTATTCAAGATTCTCACATGTACAAACAGAAGTTTAGAAACTGGAACACATAGAATAGTTTGTTGACTGTCTTTGTTTTATGTACTTCTAATCGATTATGTAATATGTTCGCCAATTGATTCAAACTGAATGTAATGGAGAGTCTAAATCTGAATAGTTTATGCTCGTACACGTTGGTTTAAACGCATAGTTGTGTGCAAGAATGACCATCTTAATTCTTCCTTGTACCTAACAGCAGATGAGAAAAACATTTTCCTAACATTCATCACCATCATTCCATATTGCAAAATATTTATATTTTCTTTAAATCATGTATGATTAGCTATTTATTGATTGATTGAAACTTTCAATGAAATCATGTATAATTTCTTACTAAATAGCAACTAAAGTTATTTGTTGTTGAAAAATAATTGATAAAAGTTTTTGAATTATTTTAGTTACTCTATTATGCAATATTGATAATGACATGTAAAAAAAGGAATGGTACAATTAAAAATTACTATGTTAATATTATTTTAGAACTTAATTTGAGATAGTAAACTTAATTTGGGTTGCTTATTGAATTTTGATGGCTATCCCTGTTATGGATGCTTCGACAAAAATGAGATTTTAAAATCGAAACCAATGAAAACATACCTTTGGACTACTATATCAAAAGAATGAATGAATGGACTAGCTATGATTTTAAATGAAAGTGAATACTCGGACTTTTTTTTTCTTTTTTTTTTTTTTTTTTTTAAATTACGAAGGGATAATAGAGGAGTTTGCTTATAAAAATGCAAGAAATTGCTTTTGTTGATATTTGTTGCTGTATTAGAATATGAAGTTGACAATTAAAATTTACACGTACTTTAGATTTTGCGTATGTAAGTTGAATAATTATGTTAACCTACATTTTGTAATTGAAATTAGATTTTATAGTAAGAGTTTGTATTTTATTTTGCTCATATAAATTTATTTTTGTTTATTAAATAGTGGAGCAACAAAAAACATTTTTTTTCCCATTGGACTAGGGCAACCAATATACTTAGGCCGACCCTGGTTACACCAAACAACTATCACATTAAATGCAAACACGGCCTCATTGTCCTACATTGTGGACCTGTACGTAATCGTTCTGTCTATACTTTCGAGTTTCGCTTGCAAACGCATTTTTGTTCATTTTTCTCGGAACTCAATTGGTGATTTACTACATTTTTAAGAGATCATCAATGATGTCTATAATGCATGTCCTCTATGGCCTGTCTCTTTTTTAGCGTGGCTATGTCCATGCGCAACCGCTGCTCAACCAATTGAAAGATGTTTCTCAAAGTTAACGGCAAACAAACTAAAACAATCATGTGGCTACCTACCTCAATCCAGTGTCTTGACGACGAAAGACCAGTGGTCTGTATAGGACTAAACCAAGTCATTTCTGGTGATCGCTACTGACTGATGATGAACGGTATCTGAGCAACTACTATCCTTCAAACAAATGGCGAGTAAGGAGTCACACAAATACTCAAATCACTTATAAGCCTTTAGACTGCCTAATGCAGTCAAAGCATACCTACATGGTAAACTCTACGGGCCCTGTCTTCAATGGACCACCCTATATGCCTATATCAGAGGCCCATCATAGGATATTATCCACGTCTCTTTTAAGCCACCTATTTACCCATGTGTGATATGTCATTGTTACGGAATTCCTCTACTCTAGAGGATTTATGATAGACCGTCATGATTGCTTACATACAAATTTTCTTTAAGCTACTCTAAATGTATCTTATGAGGTTATCGTTGCGACATCACCCTTTATTAGATCTAATGTCTAATTCTTTTTTATGTGTTTTGCTTGTCTTTCCTTCTTCTCTTGTCTACTTCATTCTTTTATTATGATATTTATTACTTTTTTTAGGCACGTAATTTTACGTGATAGTCTCTTTTTTAAGACTATCTATCTCTCATGAACTACTTATCATAATAAATATATTCCTTTATTTTTTTATTTACATGTCTTAAAGGAAGATATTCGTAACAACTTTATAATTTTGACGTTTAATATATAAAATTTATTAAAAATTTAACTTTTAAGTGAATGTTTATAACTTTAATTTGAACATGAAACTTAAAATCCATAATTACATCACAGGCATGGATTCGATTATACATACTTGATCTTGCAGGTTGTTTTGAAAATATAACGTAAAGCGCTAAATTACATTTAGTATTTATTCATTGAATAAACGTGAAATTGATAGATTATAAAAACGTTAATACTTGAAAATATGAATACATTAGACAAAAGTAATTTAATAAATTTTGTAGCAAAAATGTTTAAGTTCATCGCTCCGTTTAAAACGATTTATGTGATTGATACGTTAACGATAACCGATGACTGGTATTTAACGTTAAATATTAAAGGTTGAATTAGATTACAAAATTTAATATTTGAAATACGTCTAAGTAGTCATAATAGAGAAATAAATTTCATAGTATAATATGTGAATTCGTTTCGATTCACATTAATTTAATAAACATTCTATAAATCATCAAAAATTAAACAGCGTCAGAATTCGGGCGAATCTGAGCTAAATATACCCGACGAAATTCTACGAACAACTCTATTTATCGTTTCGTAATCTTCGAACATTTGTTGTTCCAAATCTTTAGGTAGTGTTTGGTTTACCATTTTAAGTTTTGGGTTTTCGTCCACACAAAAATGTACACAACGCATGTAAATCATGAAAAACAACAATTTTAAAAAACAAAGTTAACACACAAAATAAAAAACAAATTTTATCCATTTTTCATGTTTTGAGAAATGAGAGAAATATGGAGATCAAATCATCATTTCATGATTGCTACATCCCCTCCGCGGTCCCCTCCATCTTGCTTTCATTCTACCTTCTTCTTCTACACCTTTAAAGTTTTGTAATTGATTTTAAAAACTAAAAACCCAAAACTCATTTTTAACCAAAGAGACCCCTGGTTTTCGGGTCAAAAATCCTATTTTCCCCATCCCATTTCTTCTTCGTTTGGTTCATTCGCAAAAAGAAAAAAATGGCAGCAAATCTCCATCGCACGCTCCGATGTGAATGCCTCCGACCTCCCTCTCCAAATCGCTGCCATCGCCAAAAACGTCCATTTGCGCCTCCACTCAGCCTAAAAATGAGATTCGACTTCCCATCCCCATCTGCGAATCAAGGTCTGAACCTCCAGCTAACCTCCTTTTGAACCCTCAAGCTTCAAAATCTCACGCAAACCCTATGCGCCATGCCTTCACGTCTCGCAAACCCGTGTTGTTCGATTCACTCTTGCGCGCAAACCAAATCCAACACCGCAGACATAGATCTGCGAGCTTAGTTTGCCTCCCGAACCTTGGCTCGTGCGAAACCCATTAGGCTCGATAGTTTCTTCGATCTTGAGCCGAGGTCTCTGAAGGTTGAGGCGACGTTGGTATAAGCTTGTCTATGTTTTTCTTGTCAATTGGATGTTAGGGTGGAAGATGGTGATGTATGTTATTTCTAGATGTTGTGTTCTTGTTGGTATGCATTCGTGACTCATTCACTGTGTCCAAGGTTTGATTATGTAGCACTTGGGAAGGGTGTTGTGTTCTGGGGATCGTCAGGGTTAGAAGGTTTAGAGAAGATTCAGGCGGAGGGAGTTTCGGTGAGGAACGTGGTTATCTAGAAGAAGGGATAGGACTAGGCGAGCTCTCGATTGGGTTAGGTATGATTTAATTGAATTAAGAAGGGTAGTTAATAATTTAAATTTAACCGAACCGGAATCTTATAAAAATGGTATCTTACTTAGAGCATCTTCAATGGTGAAACAATTCACCTTCTGAAGCAATTTGCGTCATGAAGTTGAATTGGCAAGCTTGTTGGAATTTTAAACTAAAATCAAACATCCCTTGGTTTTAGTTTGTTTAAAACTAATATCTTCGACAACATCTTCAATCATGGTGAGTTTCCCCTCACTCACGACTAAATGATGATTAAGTGAATTAAGTGCTTGAAATGTTAGGAAGCTTTAGAAAATTAAAATTATTTGTTATGTGATTTGTGCACATGTGACACGCACACTAGCCCCTTATATGACACAATATGGATGCGATGGTTGATATGCTATTGTTTTCACCTTGTAAGTTCCTTATAGATTTAGAAAATTCACTACAGGTTGAAATGATATACACACGGATAATTATATAAATTTGAGAAATAAATTCGAATCGATTTGGCATGTGGGTTGAAATGATATATACCCGGGATTCGAATTTTTCTTTAAAACGGATTGAAATGATACATATCTATATCACTTGACCATAGGGTAGAATATTATATACGGACGCCGTGGTTAATAAAAAAGTTATTTTAAATATGTATCCGATTTTATAAATAGATTTCAAATATAATTTGTATTTTTTGTAAAGAGATATTAGAAGTTTTTTTTTTGTATTAACTCAAGTTAACTATGATTTGTTTTAGTTTAAGCAGTTGTAATATATTTGTGAAATTTATTTTCAAAGTTAAGATGTGACTTAAAGAGGAATTTTCATGAAATTGTTTTGAATGGTTTAACAAAAGCTTACTTTATTATTGATGAATTTTACAAATTTAATGAAAAAAGAAAGAAATGAGTTTTTAAATAGTGTTAAAGGTTAATATTGGAGTTACGTTGGCTTTTAATTAGATTTTCTATGGAAGCTTATTTCATAAATGGGACTAAAGGTTTATATTGTTTTAAAATTAGAATATATGCGGTTAATTCAATATAAGAGATTTAGTTTAAGATTGATTTAAAAGTTAGTAAGTCAAATGTAAGGATTTTGTGATTTAAGATTTGTTTTGGAGTTAGTAAAGTTATTTTGATGTAAGACTAAATATAATAACTCTTAAATATAATTTAGAAAAGAATTAGATGTTAAGTGGTCCAAATGTTAACTTAACAAATAAACATCAAACTTGCTTTGGAATGTAACATAATGGAATGAACGTGAAAGCTAAAATCCGATTAGGAATGATGGTTTGAAAATAGTCTCAATCATAAGGTGAAATTGAATTTGAACTAACAAATGAGAATCGATTTAAATATGGATCTAAATGAATGGAATTCGGATTTTGGAATGCGAATTTGGACCGCGTTGAGTTATGATATTTGAACTAAGTTATATTTTAAGCAGATTATTCTTAATTCTTGGTTTTTCACAAACTACTTAAAATTAATATATTTAAACTATTTCTTTTACTATTTAACTTTAGAACTATTTATGTGAACATATATATACCCTATTTTTAAGTTTGACATGTTCTCAAATTTAATATATGAACATTACTTTCAAATTTAATATATTTTCAAATTTAACATATCTTCAAATTCATTATATATACACTACTTCAAATTTATCATATGTACACTATTTCAAATATGCTCTATTTCAAAATTTTATTTTATATATATGCAATTTATCATATACACGCTATTTTCAAATTTACTGTATGAACACTATTGACATGCTTTTTAGTCCATCTAGTCACACGTGAAATCTTTGGTTAACAATACGTTCAAGTATTGGGCACATCATTGGAAGACATGAAGCGATTTGGTTGAAGTCGCAACTCAAGCATAAAGTGGTCCGGAACTCCTAACAGATGACCTCTTTTGGGCCCGAAAACATCAATTTTGGGGCTTTGCCCGACAACTCTTGTAGCCCTTTGAATTAGCTTCATGTAGAGCTTTCATTTGGTCAAAACGGACTTACGGTTTGGAAGTTACGTTCATTTCCGTGAACGCACGCAGAATTGGAAACTTGGATTCTGGAATTGGCTTGGCCCATCCGGGTCGGATGGTACGAGCTGGGTCGGATCAAAGGAGGAGAACTCGATCCCGTCACGACAAATCACCTCGCATGACCCTGTTTTCTGGCTCGCATCGGTTCAGATCGAACCATCCAGACCCGACTCGCCTTGACTCCTGTTGCACAGAAGTGCACACCGCCTCAGATTGAAGACATCGGTTTGGTGGTAGGAGGACCCGAAACCGACTCGACCTGCTCCTGTACATCTTCTTTGACCTATTCTCGTGGCATAACCGCCTTCTACTTCCATGGATCGACTTCCAATTGGCATAGCACGATTTGTAGAGCATTCTCCACTACTTTCCGAGATATCCTCTGGGCGTGATACGTGGCATCTGACTCACAGCATCTCCACAGCTATAAATACACCACTTGAAGACAAATTTAGGGATCTTTGGCCACTCTCACTCTCGGCCTCTATTTCTACAACACAAGAGCATTGCACTTCATTCAAAAACTAAATTAACACGTCGATTACGTGTATAAACTCTTGTAATTTCATTCAACGCATGGATTGTATCTTTATGTAACTAATTCTTGTAATCTGTCAGTATAACAATAAGATTATAAAGTGGACGTATGCTACATCTACAGCCGAACCACTATAAAAACCTTGTGTGTCTCCTCTTATTTTACTCTGCATTCTGCGATATGTGATTTGTGATTGTAAGGACTTCACACTGCATTTGGGTGTTAGTACCAAATTTCGGTCTAACAAACACTATTTCCTAATTTAATATATATAATATTTTCTAGTTTATCTACTGCAAGTATAATTTATAAATTCAATAAGTCCATGTCCAAATCCAAACCTTGCGAACCTGAAGGAATCAAACATAAAGATTTTGGGGAAATATGTTATTCTACGAAAATTGAAATCTAAATTTGACTTGCTTGTGAATACAAGGTTTGAAATCCTAACTGAATCATGATGAATTATTTTGGGTAATCAATTTTGAATCAACACTTAAAATATATTGATTTGTGATACGTGAATATGATTTCAAATTTAATGACCACTGTGTGTAAAATGTAAATGTTTGGTTGTTAAAGAGATCGGAGCGGTATTATCATACTCTCTGCCAATGTCGATACCACTTTAACAACTGTGTACGTGATGGAAAATCCAACACGAAGTAGGATGGTTTGGAGGCGATTACTAGATTTGAAGAAAGTGAACGATGATGGATTGGCCTTGATCTTTGAGTTATAATTAAAATGACTAAAAACATGTGCTATATTGTGACTAAGTGAGGTCACACCTCCTACCGAACATACTTCTTTGATACCATCTTTATTACTATTGTAATTTGATTTGGGTGCACCCTTTGATTATGGGAGTGTGTTCCGAGGTGGGTGGCAGTTCCTACTAAGTGTTACCAATGGTCCAGACATGCAAATGGTAGAATCTTACCCTATGTATTCCTCGGTGCCTTGTCATATTTATCCTGATCGAGCCTCATACAATTTTTATTTAACATTTTCCTATCGCGATGCATCCCTATCTACTGACGTACTGGTGTTATATATGCAACGTGTACGACAATATCTATAAACGACATAAGAGTAAAATTGTAATCCCGCTTACGTTATTTTTATGATATTTACTTTACTGAATAGACATCACTATAATAGTGTATTATATTATATGTATTACTTTCACGGATCCTTAGAGGATGGAATCCCAAACATACTTTAAGTTACTGATGCATTTTGTTAAACATTTTTCTTGAGTTGATTCACTTATATGATAATGTTAGTCCTGAATCGAGTATTTTGTTTTGTTGTACTTTGCAAAATGCTCGGTTTAGACCGAGTATTTCAGCTATGGTGATTCGTATATTGAAGCTCGAGTTTCGCTGAAGTTTAGTCATTCATCGTGTATACTCCTTATATTCTATTTCAGTCCTTATTCGTGTATTTCTTTGTAATTTGTCTTCCGCTGTATCTGTATTTATTCTGTACTTTGATATCATATAAATTTAAAGATTTTGTATTATTGTATAAATTTTAATTCCACTGAGAGATATTCTGTGTTCTGTGTCTGTGATTCTATGATGATTTATATTTTAATCTCTTAAGCAATAACAATCTGTTGTTTTCAAATGGTTTAAGTTGGTTCAATGATTGACTTGAAGTGGTTGAAAGGACAGGTTGTTACAATATTAGTTCTTTTCTTTATTTTCCTTTACATCTTCTATCGTTCAAGTCTTTTTTTTTTCTTTTTTTTTCTTTTAGCCTACCAACTATTCAACTTGATTGCCCTTTCTTTTTTATCTTCATATTAATTGTTATCTTTTTACTATTCGTACTAATATTGTAAGTCTTATTCTTGTGGAGTTATTCATATTCTATTGGGTTGACTACAAAGTCACTACTAAAATCTATTTCCATATTTACTATAAAATAATTTCTTTTGCAGTTATCTGTAATTACAAGACATCTTTTCTGTTCTTTTCCTTTTTGCTAGGTTGTACAAAAAACAGTAAGATATCTATTTTATATATAACTTCTTCTTTTATCTTTGTTCTTGTAATTATGTTCACTACATATTTCAAAAACTTGTAATAAGGAAATTTATTCTTTTTTCCAACCAACCAAATTATTATTAACATGTCAAATTTGGTTATATTGAATTCCCCTTTTTATTACTCTTTGCAAATTTGACACTGTTACTGTAAATTCCTCATATTTGGGCTTACGCCTTCTTCCTTTGCTTTTAATCCTAGACTTACTTATGTGTTCAGATTTATTCTTGTTAGAATAACTTTTACATTTGAACCCAACGCCTTTAAGATTTACAGTTTTGTATGAATGACTTAAACAAACTAATTATATAATTTGTCTAAACATAACACTCCCTCTTTCAATAATCAAAATAGGAATATACTGATATCATATATCATCATCATAAAAGATATACAATTTAATCTACTCACCTTTAAAAGCACTTCAAATTCCAGATTTGATCCAAATCAAGTACTATTACTATAATCTTCTATTTTGTAAGCCTATTTGGAACTATAATCAGAAATTTATACAAGTCTACAAATCGAGATCTAAATAATCTAAATTAACTAAACATAAAATCAGATCTGAAATCTTATCTCGTACGAACAATCCATTTTAATTGAATCCCGACCTTATATCTACAATTTCTTCCTCTAATTTGTAACTTAGAAGGCATAAATCTAGATTATATAATTTTCCAAAGAATTGGATCGGAAAGAAAAGTGAAACGTCTTCCACGCCCATTCAAAATAAAAATGAGTTTTAAGGCAATATCTACATGTTTATTTATAGGGGTCCAGAACTGTTTTGTTTATTCGATCAAAAACAAATTAAATCTATTCACTCGTCATCCATGCTCATGTGCTTTTGGCCCGTGTTTGGATCGACTTATACCCTTGACAGGTCGACTTATAGGTCGATCGATGGATCAACCACATAGGGTCAAAATGCGTTTATTAAAGGCGTGTCTTTAAATTCTTGGTTTATTTTATAACGTTACTTATACCCTCAATTCCTTTTTATACTATTGAGTTTCATAATATTCTGTTCTTTCTTCTTTCCTTCTATTCTTCTTACTAGTTTGATTTTCAAATTCAAAGTACGTTTATTTCTAGATACACGCGTGTGTGTATATAATTATTTTTCAACATCAAACTTCGAATCAATAACTTTTCCATACGACTACGTTTGGAACATATTATATATGTAAACTGGTCAAAAATTTACCACGAAGGCAATGGTATGACTTTCATAACCAAAATCCAGCAATTCCAAAAATATCTTTTCAATTTAATATTTAAATCACATTAATTAATTATTCTGGAAATGCGAGGTGTTATATTCTCCTACCCTCTAGGGATTTCCTCCCTGAAATTCATAAAGGGTAAAATTATGTAATCCCTCATCCCTACATACATAATCACATCCATCTACTATACATCTAATTTTGTAATTTTGCAACCACTCATGTCGTTGTGCAAAGTGTATCACATCATGAATAATATGAAGAGTAAATTAGTTTTAAGGAAAAACTTAAAAGCGGATTTTAAATTACGGACGTAACTTTTTGCTTTTCGTTTGAAGGACGCGCAACACCTGTCTTCACCCTACTAATTACCTTTCAAAGTCACCGTGATTTCTACTTCATCCACTAACCGATTTTCGAATTCATCCTAATCTGGAGCCGCCGCCATCGCATGAAGCCGCCACCACCTACAGCCGCCGCCGCATGAAGCTGCCGCCATTGTCTGAAAGCAATCAAATCCAATTGTCATCTTTTTCGAAGCAATCGCTTGGAGGGTGGAGTAATCTAATCGTCTAAACAATCGTCGTCCAAACCCTCATCGTTCTTGCTTCTGTGTTTTTGGTGTACTTAGCATTTCAGTCGAATGCTAGTAGTAACTAGCATTCAATTATAATTAGTATGCATCTTATCTGAAATTCAATTTGAACATTGAAAATTATAATCAGAATTTGTATCTGTTTAATTACAATTATAATTAGTATGCTAACTGTATTTAGCATATTTAAACGTTCAAGTTGCTTCTAAAAAATACAATGTTAAATTCAACCATCATTTATTATATTCTATACATGCTAGTTCATTTCTAAAAAATACAATGCTAAACTCAACTATCATTTATTATATTCTATATATACTAGTTCATTTTACTAGTAAATGCTATATTCAAACATTATTCTGAAAACTCTACACGTGCTAACTTACTTCAAAAATACAAATGTTAAATTCAACTATCATTTATTAAATTCATACATGGCAGCTCACTTCAAAAATACAAATGATAAATTCAACTACCATTTATTATATTTTATACATGGCGGCTCACTTTAAAAATACAATGATATATTTAACTATCATGCAATGTATTCTACATATGTTATTTCAATTTAAAAAACACAATGCTAAATCAACTATCATTTATTTTATACTTTACACATGTTATTTCATTTTTTTAAATAATGCTATATTCAACCATTATTTAGCTTACTATACATGATGCTCTATTCAATTTTATAATATAATGCTATATACATGCTAGTTCTTTTTTTAATATAGACATATACAACTATTATAATGCTAGTTCACTTTAAAAGATGCAATGCTAAATTCCACTATCATTTGGTTTACTTAACATATATAGAGTACTTTAAAAATACGATGATATATTTAGCTATCATTTATCATATTTTGTACATACTTGTTTAGTTTAAAAAATCAATGCTACTTTTAACTATCATTTAATTTATTCTACATGTTCTAGTTTACTTTAAAGAAAATCAATGCTAAATTCAACTGCTATTTTGTATATTCAGCATATACTATAGTACTGTAAAACTATAATGCTATATTCAGATATCATTCATCATATTATATACATGCTAGTTCACTTTGAAAACACAAATCAACATATAATACAACAAACAACCTAAAACTAACAAAAAAGCAAATCAACATAAAATATAAGGACATCATACTAAACTGCACATATAATGGGGCAAAATTCATAGCACATGCATGAATGATAGTTTCATATATCATTATCCTGGGAAGAAACCAAAATCGTTGTCAAACTAAACTCCACTGTCGTTGTTCATCTGAAATCGGCTATCAACATCATCCGTGAATAGTCGTCGTCCTTGCCTGAAGGAAAATCGGCCTACCGTCCATCGTCTTCGCTAGAGGACGACCGTCGTCTTCACCTGAAGGAGCACCGCTGACGCTTGTGGTTGTGTTGTCGTCGCCCATTCTGTGATGCGTTGCCGCCTCTTCGAGTGAAGTCGCCGCCTCCAATACGATTGATTCGAGAAGAGATTTCAGTGCGAGATGGAAGAAGACACCCGATTTAATAATCGGTCAAAATTTTTCCTTCTGTTAAAAATATAAATGTTTTGTCCTTCTGATATAAAAATTATAGCCGCGTCCTTAAGCCAAAAAACTGAACGATGTATTTCCTTAAGCCTATTTTCCTGTAATATGAATGTACATAAGTTTCTAAGCGGTAACTCTTATATGAATGCTCTTTTCTTTAAAAATTCTTTTCAAAACATGATGTAAACCTACTAAATATAGAAATTCTGTATGAATGCAATCTTTCAAACATAAAAAATGGCTTTTCATCTAATTTTTTCCACGTTCCTACTAACTAGAAATATAACTCAACCAATTTTTGCATCCAAAACCTTATCACACAATTTTTAATATTTGATTTTCAAGAAAAAAATCAATTTTCCGGACTCGATTTCTTATGTTGGAAAAAGGTAGAAGATAAACAATTCTGCATTTTTCACTTTTCCTTTATGTTCCCCTTTCCCCATACTCGGAGTTTCCAAGTGCTCTATCAAAAGTTAAAAATTTCCCCAAGTACATTTTACATAAGAAAATTTTCTTTCTAAATTCCCTAAACTTTGTATGGAAGAATTCATTTTTCTTTTCAAGTTTTCATTCCTCATTACTGTAATTGACTTTATCACTTTTATTTAGATCGGTCGTTTTCTTTTTAGATTCACTTTTTCTTTTACGTTCCTTTTATTAGTTATGTCCCATATTTATTATATTCTTTTAAATTGATCATTACAAAAATACCGAAAAGAAACATCTTACTAGTTAGCACTGATTTTACAACATCCAATAATGCACGAGTACATACCACTAACTGGTAAGAAAATCAAAAATCTATTTTTGGATACAAATATAAAACTTAAGACACGGTTTTAGTTCGGAAACTGTCTCCATGTTATTTTAGAAATCTCTTCTAAAGGCTTCTCACACTTATTCTATTTTATTCGTTTGGGTCCCCCATCTATTATCAAGATCGCCTCTACTTGCTATTGGGCCCCTTGAATCCAAAAAAATCTAGTTGCGCTCTCATCTCGGTCCCCATCACTAAACCTTACCTATTGGCCACGTAATCGTTATGGATCCTCAACTATTATAAAGATAGGCACCGCCTATTCTGTTATGAATGCATTTGCTAAGTCTTTTACTTTTCGTGATAACGTCATTTTTTCTTTATTATAATGTTTTATAATATCACTTTTCATCCTTCCAATTTAAGCTGATTACATATAAACTCAATTCTCATATCAATTAACCAATATTTTCTAAATATTTGTTCCTTTTATTAAATCTGTATTTATATGAAATATCATTTTTCTTGTATGTTTACATAAACTATACGAGCTTGAAATTATCTTTAGTTCTTCTTATATTTGAATCCTCATATTTTAACGGTAACTATTTGAAAGGCAACCATCCTTGATTTTTATTTTTTAAACTCTTGTATACTGTTTTTTGCCTTTTGAGTGTTGATCATTTCTCACTGTCCTTTCTTAATCTCATTCTTAACGCTATATATGATTACAACCCAAAACTTGTAAAGGTCTGCCTTAATATCCAATTTATGGTCTATTCATATGCCAAGATAACTCTCCTAGGCTCCACCCAGTGGCCTTTGCACTTTACAGGGTCTCTTATTACTATTCCCTTCATAGCTTTATTCTCCCCCCCACCAAGGCGCTGATTCCTACGTACTCCCTTCTTACAAATCTAGTTTGGTTTCTATTCATTTTGTCTCTCTTTTTTCCAAAATCTATTCATTTCACTATACCATTTATCTCAAAATTATATTCTCAAAATTATATTTTCAAAACACTTCTTAAAATTTAAGAACTAAAGTAGATAGGATCAATTACTTTCTACTCATTTCCTTGCTCTTTCTATTCTTCAAGTTATCAACTATTGACAAAGACTCAACCTATTTTTTAAAAGGAGAACTTAAAAAACACGTAAATAAATGCACATAATAGAGGAAAAATGTCTATATGCCTTTGCGTAGCCTTTTCTTTTTAGGTTTCCTATATTTCATTTATCGCGGGCTATCCATTTCTACGCTTTTTATTATATAATAAGGATTACGCTCTTTAAGACATTAGAGCTATTTATTAATTTTCTATTTCATGAAAAGCTATTGACACTAATTTTTTATGAATCTTTCCAAAGGAGTATTTTGCATTTCGTGTAAAGTAATAAGAAATTTTCATAGGTCAAGTGTCTCTAAGTTGAATTAATGAAACAATAAAGATGTTGTCGTCATTCATCACAGCCGTTCATTTTGAATAATGTCTCATATACATCGTATTGGGTTCATTTACAGGCTGGGGCTTGACTATTGTTATAATAAACAAGTATTAGCCGTTACAATGTTATACACGACAAGTATTATACTAGCCGTTACAATGTTATACTCAGCAAGTATTAGCCGTTACAATGTTGTATACGGCAAGTATTGTATTAGTCGTTACAATGTTATAATCAGCCAGTATTAGCCATTACAATGTTATATACGACAAGTATTATAATAGTCATGACATCTTTATGCATAAATACACGGTCTTTGTATCAATCTTATCAATCAATAAAATTACAATAAAATTCTCTATTTTATTTTATCTAATTCTCTTTATGGTATCGGAACTCTAATTTGCCGAAATGCATTATTCTTCCTGTGCCAACTTGATATTGCTACGCCATGGCCAATGATAATGAAGCAGCTTCCGCTCTGTCTGGCAGCAATGCCAATGACTCATCTCCAAGCCTCATGAGTCTGATTAAACCAAAAAGTCAAGTTACTGATTTCATTGGATGAAGATAACTATATTCTATGGAAATATCAAATAGATATTTCTCTCAAAGGATATGGTCTATAAGACTACATAAAAGGAACATTAGTTACTCCATCAATAATGATTACCGATGAAGAAGGAAAAACATTATCAAATCCTGAATACATCAAATTTCAGAGTCACGATAGCTTACTATCATCATGGCTCTTTTCTTCTATCAGTTCTAATCTATTATCACAAATTGTTGGATGCAACTCATCATACAAAAAATGAACTACTATAGAGCAAATTTTCAGCTCTCAATCCGCAGCAAGGATCATGCAATACAGAAGGGAACTTCAAAATTGCAGAAAGGAAGATATAAGCATGAAATATTACTTAGGAAAAATTAAAAACATATGTGAAATGCTGTTGGACATAAAATCAGTGATAATGAGCAAATACTTTTTATTACTGGAGGACTTGATGAAGAATATGAGTCTTTAGTAACTGTCCTTTCTACTCAACAAACGTTACCTTATCTACAGTTCGTCTGATCTGCACTCCTCGCTCATGAAGGAAGGATCGATCAAAGGAAAACAACACAGGGTGAATTTTCTGCTAATTACGCTGTAACTAAAAACAGGCAATCACAGGCAAGCAACAAAAATATCAATGTAAATAGACATGACAATCAGTATTCAAGGGGATTCCAACCACAAAGGGGAGGCTTTCAGCCACAAAGAGGATGAGGACGTGGAACAATAACAACCAGGTAAAGTGCCAAATATGTCAAAAATTTGGTCATATGGTAAACAAATGCTATTTCAGATATAATACCAACAATGGGCATCAGTATAATCAAAGCAATTCGAGTCAGAAGACACCACAAGCCAACATGGTTATGATGAACTCAAATAGAAGCAGTAATGACACAAATAATAGTCAGAATACAAGTAATGATGATGAAAGTAAGAATGAAGATAACAGTTTTGAAGAATGGTACCCAGATTCAGGTGTCACTCATTACATAATAAATAATCTCCAAAATCTTAGCATTGGGAGTAGAAACTACTCAGGTATGAAAAATTAACATATGGGTGATGGTAAAACTGCATGTATAACACACATTGGCAAGGGTTCCATCTTAGGAAAAAGGCAACTTAAATTAAACACAATGCTTAGAGTACCTTCTATTAGTAAAAATTTGGTAAGTGTGTCAAAATTTGCTAATGACAATCACATATTTTTTGAATTTCACCTTAAATTCTGTGTAGTTAAGGTTTTACTAAATCATTAAATATTACTACAAGGTAATCTACATGATGGGCTTTACAAGTTTGACACCTTGAAGACTGGAAACTCTAGTGGCAAACTCTGGTGTAATAATGTAGAAACTAGTAGTAATGATTGTAATAGGGAAACTAATGTTAGCAGTAACAATGGATATGATGGAAAAATTGAATCATGGCATATGAGACAAGGGCATCCTAGCATTGAAACTGTTAAAACTTTTTTAAGCAATAATAATATTTCTTTTAATAAAAGCGTACCTATTAAGCACACACTGCCAACTTAGCAAAAGTCATAAGCTTCCTTTTAGAGATTCCGAAACCAAGTACAGTAAACCCTCGAGTTGATAGCTATTGATTTGTGGAGACCAGCACCACTGAACTCATATCAAGGACACAAGTACTATCTTTCCTTTGTGGATGCCTATTCGAGATATACTTGGATATACATGCTAAAGAATAAATCAGAAACATGTAACACTGTGATACAATTCATAACTCATGTTGAAAAAGAAACCAATTGTAGTGTCAAATCTATCCAAACAGACGGTGGGGGAGAGTTTAAGCCATCAACTAATTATTTTATTAAAAGAGGAATCAAACATAGGCTGACTTGTCCTCACACACCTGAACAAAATGATTTGGTTGAAAGAAAACACAGGCACGTTGTAGAGATTGGTCTAACACTAATGTCTCAAGGCTTAGTGCCAACGAAATATTGGAATGAAGCTTTCTACACTTCATTTTTTCTTATCAACAAATTACCAACTAAGGTTTTATATAATAAAACTCCACATGAAATGATATATAATGTTAGACCAGACTACAGTTTTTTTTTTTTAAATTTATGGTTGTTTGTTGTAATGTCCTGGATTCTATGCATCGAAGGATCGTAGAATATTTATCTCTTTCACATACGAAGTCGTATGGTCATGTAACTTTAGGTGACGACTATTGGGGTCATTTCCCATGTTCACGATTTTTGCCGATTTTTAATGACCGTTTTCCCCCTAGCTGATCTTGTTTTGGCCGTAACTTTTGATTGGTAAGGATTTTTGACCTGAAACCACTTCCATTAGATCCGGATGATGGTTTACCCTTCCGTAGAGTGGTCATATGTGAAAAACAGACTTACCGTTTGGGAGAAATGACTGCAATAAGGTTTAGAAGATGAAAAACTACTTAACCGGGCCAAATGAGGTGATTAGTGAATGGGCCCATAACCCATTTCGGGATTAGGTTATGGGGAGGCTGAAATGAGTTAGGTTTTCATTCTATTTCAGTTTTCTAGCCGCCATTTACCTCTTAGAAATCCTAGCAATGGCCTTTACTTTCTAGAATCATTTCTAATCACCGGTTAATCAAGGATTAGCCTAATCTACAACAAATTAAGGAGAAATAGCACCAAAGCAAGGTTGGAGCTATTGTTAGACATTGGTATTCGCCCAAATCAGAGGAGTTTCAGTTCTGAAAGTTTTAATTGTGGCCAAGGTGAGTGATTAGCGTTGCTTTTACACTAATTATGGTTAATTAGGGGTAATTAGTGTTAATTGACGAATTTATGTATTAATAAATTCTGGAAAAATGTTTAGAAATTCTTAAACATCGTTTTAGACCTCTGTTAGAAGTTTGGGTTAATTTGGTTAAGTTTTGCTAATCCTATCGTTAGATCTGCTTAAACATGATTAGGGTATGTTTGATCCATTTTAATACATTAGATTGTTGTTTTGGTGTTTATGGTTGATTCCCTATGTTGCTATTACTATTTGGAATGCTTTATCGTTGCTTAGTGAAGTTAGATTGGTCGAAAATGTCGTCGTATGGCGAAAAACAGTCATTGGAAAAGTTGCAGGAAATTTGTGCAGGAACCGGATCGGATCGCCCCCTCTGAACTGACCCGATCGTGAGTCCTACCCCACGAGCTGACCGGATCGAGCCCATGTATCACGAGTCGTAGAGCATCATACACCACGAGTCGCTAGATGTTCCTCACCACTTCGAGTTGATCGCCATGAGCGAAGCATCCACGAGCCGATCGCCTTGAAGACCATGAGCCAAGACATGTCAGTACTTGAAGACCATGACCCGACCCAGTGACCTGGGTGGATACACCCGACCCGACCCAGTTGGGTAACCACGACCCGAACCCGAATGGTGATCACGACCGATCCGGATGGAGGAAGAAGACGAGCCAACCCGGAGGAGGAACCCGACTCGATCCAGAGGGGAGATCACGATCCGCACGTCGACCTGGATGGAGCATCACAACCGAACCGAACCAAGGAGCTTGGACGCGAGGCATGAGCCACGAACCAAATGAAGACCGATCTGGAGGAAACCAAAACCCGAGATGCAAAGGTAGTCCAAATGAGAAGTTTGTACTCAGGATCCAAATGGGAACCAACGAGTCAAATTCATGATTGGGCTTTGCTACGGGACGTGTGCAAAGGGGTTATCGATATCCATAACTTTAGTTCACCACTTAGAGACGGGTTAGTGGCTATGGATCAGTGCAATGGGGTCATAATGACTCCATGGGGCAAAGTGGTCGTAGCAAAAGATTGGGTGATCGAGTGGTGGGTATCATATGCTTTACGCACTGAGTGAGAGATGTGAGGATGATTGCTATGTTTGATGTTTGCTATCACCATGACCCACACCCCCATTTACACTTTATGATAGTATTACCTTAGAGTACTGTACGTCTTGTTGTGCTAACTCTTTGGTTGCAGGAATAGGTTCAGGTATGATTGGATTATACCTGTTATTGTTTTGTTTTGTTGCTTATCGCTCATACCAGATTTTTGTTTGACTCAGAGTTTTATGTCTCCTCTTATTACTCTGGGTGCTCCCAAACAAGCAGACTAGAGACAAGTCAGGTGGATATGCACGAGTAGATGTCCAGAGACGAGAGGAGGCTTACACTACCATTTATACATATATTCTCCCTGTGTCACTGCTGGTCACTACTTTGGGCATTAGTAGTGTACCTTTCTTATTTTGCTTTAGAGACAGTTTATAAAAGTTGTAATAATGATGATGTGGAACATAAGCTGTATTTTGGATTTTCCGCTGCTATGATGTTTTAGTTTTCAGCTTATGCACTGTCTCACCTATTTTAGGTCAAAGTTATGTTATTATTGTATTTTATCCCATGCGTTGTGAGACATTCTACAGGTTCCTCGTTAGTTCAAATTCCTTTCTTTGGCGACCGTCCTGTGCTAGTCGGGCATTGGCACAACGCACTTTCATTGGAAATGTCGGCTGGTGCGGGGCGGGCCGTCACATTTGGTATGAGAGCTCTAGGTTACGTAGTTAACCTAGGGAAAGACACCAGGGAGAGATAGTACACGTATATGAGAGCGCGTATTTGTGATATTTTGGTTTTTCAGAAGCTATATATATATATATATATATACACTATTAGTATATTTAAGGATGAAGTCGCACTGCACTGGCACCACTGAAGAGGTGGTTAATCGTTTTCTCCTTACAGATTGAACGATGAGCCGATATACTAGGGGTACTGGTAGAGGAGCTAATAATGGGAATGCTCCTGATATGAGGACGATGTTTACTACCTTCATGCGAGAGATGCTTAGGGATGCTCATGGAGCAGTTCCTAATGCTACTAACAGTGGTAGTGCAGTAGTGCAGGCGTCTAAGGCCGATTTTGCCAAGCTTAACAAGGGTTATACTAGTCTTAGCGGGAAGCCGTTCCATGGAACGGAGTCGGCTACGGATGTTCAAGACTGGTTGGATAGTTGTGAGCGCGTCTTCGAGGTCTTGGGAATCGATGATGTCATGAAGAGAAAGTTAGCATCGCGTCAGCTTCAAGGACGAGCTATGAATTGGTGGAATGCTATTAAAGTAGCTACTCCTGAAGATCAAGTTACTTGGAATCAGTTTATGACTCGTTTCAGCGAAAAGTTCATTCCAGCTGCTCATAAATCTGAATTATTTAGGAAATTTTTGGAGCTTAAGCAGAATGGTAGGGCAGTCTCGGAATATATTGCTGAGTTCGATACTTTATGGAAGTATGGATTATCTCTTATCGACACTGCTGAGAAGAAGAACGAGAAGTTCATAACCGACTTAGATGAGTACTTAGGGGAAAGGCTGATAAACCACATCGACGAGACGTTCGAGTCTATAATGGGGAAAACATTGAGATCGGAGAGTCTTTACCCTAAGTCAAAGGCCGATGTTGCTATTGCATCTGTAGAGAAACCAAAGCCGCAAGCAAGCGGTGGAGGTAAGAAGGAGTCTCAGAATAAGAGAAAACAAGATCAGACCAAGGGTGGTCAGAAAAAGAAGGACAAGAAAGATAAAGAGTGCTTTAGTTGTGGCAAGAAGGGCCACTATGCTAGAGATTGTCAAGAAAAGCCTGGGGAAAGGAAGTGCTTCAATTGCGGCCAAGTGGAACATCACAAGGATAATTGCCCGCAACCCCCTAAAGAGAAGCAGATTGTGAAAGCATATGCTATCAACACTGTACCTTCTTCGTCGAATGCCCCAACTGCGGCAGAGAAGGGAAAGGGCGTCATAATTCAAGGTATGCTTTCTATTTATGATGTTTCTGTTCTAGTTTTGTTGATAGCGAGGCATCCCATTCCCTCATATCTAGGGACCTGGCAGATAAGTTGGGACTGGAACCTGAGATAGTCGATAGACCTTTAGTTGTGACGAACCCGATAGGTGGTTCGACTAGTCTTTGCATGATTTGTTGTAATGTGGTCTTATCGAGTTATGGATGTATGTTTGCTTGTGATTGCTTAGTTGTTTTGCTAGTATCATCTCACGTAGATTGTCTGAATTCGGAGGAGATGTTCCTTGAGTTCTTGTCTGATATTGGTTTAGACCTTTGGGGCTTGTGCTTAGGGAATGTCGAGTTCGACTAGGATGGTTTGCGTGAGATATAAGTAGTTGTTGTGATTTCCATTGAATGATATCTCGGCTTACTCGAGGTGTAACGACCCGAACTTCCCCGTGAAGGAAAGACCGGACTGAGTTGAGGACAAGCCACATCCCAACACAAACAGAAGAACATTTCATTGTTAATTACAACAATTCCATCAGAATACAAGAATATACATAGTATGAATAAATATTATACCTCAGAGAAATATCGGAGATTTAAATACATTACTACAGCGGAAAAATAATACAATACACAACTAAAAGAGATATACGGATACAGAGCTTTCCGGATATCATTCCAATTGTAAACCAGGTTCCTATGAATATAAATCTACAAAATCAAAACTACTTCTGCCCGTGTGGGAAAATAGGGGCACCCAGAGTTTAGGTTAAAACAATAAACTCCAGATCAGTCATGTGACTGGTGTGAGAACTAAAACAATTATTTAAAATTTTATTCTAAATCGGATATATCAAGGGACCACGCCGTATAACACGGGACGGGTTTCCTCCCAAGAATACCAGTGCATATAAAAAAACAGCGCAATGCTTTTTTGAAAAATGAAGCTATTATAAGACCCAGGTCCTATCACACAATGCAACGCAAGCCGGGGGATAGGGTTTTCCCTTATAATAGCCAAACATGCTTGGTACGTTAAAACAAATCATTTGATACTATTATAAGTGCATGGTGTCAAAACGATTTCAATCATAAGTATCAATCATAGACTGGATGGGTGCCCCATACCACTATGTCGCCATATTTAGGTTTACAATCAAAACCGCAAAATGTCGTATTGGAAGTTGGATTTCCATCTATGAACCAAGGCAAGGGATCGTCCTTACCGCTTCGAGACTCTCTAGCCCGAGCCTCAGGCAAGTGCTCAGTCAAGCCTTGGATCATCAGGGTCGGTCCACACGGAGTGGATTAAAATGTCTGAACATGCGTTTCCCCGCCCTATGGGGCGTAAATGAGCCAAATGACTCCATCGGTCCCGGATCGACCGATATAACCGAGGTGCCTCGCTATCCATCATCCACATAAGTAAAATGTCAGGGCATGTAAAACGCTGACACCACTCCAAACTAGAAAGAAACGCATGCCCTCCCTGAGGTGCTCTCCCGTTTCTGGTTCACACCGAGGTGTGAGGCTCACAAATTAACGCTACACAAAGCTACGCCACAAAGGCCATGCTTTGATCATCAACCACAAGACTCTGCTTTTCAACAGATGCCTTGATCATTTGCATCTAAGCATGCCACATAAGCAATTCACTCTATGCAACCGATATCAATCACACAGGATGAAATCCAATGTCAGACACGTATTCATTTACAAGTTCGTTCCGAATCTGAACGAAACCGGAGGAACCTTATTCCTCGCATATCCATTGATCTCCAAGTGCGTCTGGACGATCACCAACCGATTCCCTCCTCTTGGGTGTACAACCCAATCAAGATCATCAGTAATTATCCAAACGATGTGAAGGCCTCCGGACTTCAACCACCGTCTTCATCCTCGACATATCGTCGAATCAGTTATCCAAAATGGGATAAACCCGGTTTTTACGAAAAACTCGCGTATAATTAACATGTGCATAAAAACACAACATACACCTTATTCCAATCCAGAACATTTCTTTATTCAAATATTCTTATACTTTGGGAAAGGTTCCCATTAATTTTATCAAAGATAAATTCTTTAAATTTATTCTTTAATCTTCTTTTGAATATCAATTCAAACCAAATTATGGTTTATCCAAACTGGTCAGGATTAACGAACCTTACCGAAGTAATCATTTGTTAAATTTCTCAATCCCAACCTATTTATCTCATGAAGTAAAACTGGTAAAACTTCATATCTAACACCACAGTGTTATCGGTAAATTCAATTACCAATTCACATTCAAATCTAATTAAAGATTCAACTATCGCTTGGAGCAAAGCTGGTGATACTCCATTCTTGATCATTTCAATCTACTTAAAAATTCATTAAACTCCACTTGGTTTTAATCTTCCTAAAAATCCATATTAATGATTGTTTAACTTGGGAAATCATATCCTGTCTTTAACTGGGTTAAAGAACCAATGTCATTTAAAACACGGTTCACGATAACCCAAAATCACATTCCATTCCATCAGCCTTTAACCGTAAATTAGCAAGTGAACAATTCCCTAAGTATTAACCCCGAAGGCCGAAACCAACATCAGATCAATACCCGGGAAACCATTCAACTTAACTAATCTCTATTTAGTTTCTAATTTTCTTAACTCCATTGGGTCTAAGAATAGTATTATTAAAGATACCATTCATGACAACCCAAATCACATTCCATTAATTATGGAATCTTCATAGAAAAACAAATCAATATATAATCGATATTAATTTCCATATCCAACCAATAATATAAATGGAATAACGGCAACACCTCTTAAATTCCATATGTATTAACAGTCTTCCTCCACAGAAGTTCACTTCGATTATTATCAATTGAATTCCATTCAATTCCAATTTAATATATATTAAATTGGAAAAATTTACCTTGGAAAATTCCTGATAAATCTTACTAAAAAGATTTATAAATTCCAAATCACATTTCACTGTAAATCGAGTTAAAGAACGAATGTCGTTAAAAACACATTTCACAATAAACCCAATTCCCATTAGCCTCTAACCGTAAATTAGTAAGAGAACAATCCCCTAAGTATTAACCCCGAAGGTCGTAACCAACATCAGATCAATACCCAGGAAACTATTCAACTTAACTAATCTCCAGTCAGTTTCTAATTCTCTTAGTTCCATTGGGTTCAAGAACAGTATTATTAAAGATAGCATTCACAACAAACACAAAATCCAATTTGATATCAAATACAAGGCTCTGAATAGAAAATATATCGGCTTATATTCAATATCAAATTCTGAAATCAACAAACATCGTATTGGAAATAACGATATATATATATCTTTCGAATTTCCATAACAATATCTGTATAATCACGAAATCCAACATCGAAATATTCCGAAGACAATTTCGATTCAAATCCATATCCAATTTATATATTGGAAATTTTGGTTATTTTTGAAACCATTGCAAATCCAATTTATTTATTTTAAAAATATATGGATTATAATTCTAGTTCATAACTAGTTCATTTCGATAAAAATCTATTTTTATCTTTTCAAATATGGGATTTTTCACCCCAATTCTTTCCAGATCATTTCTTATGATTTTACACTAATTATTGATATTTTTAATAATTTTATCAAGGCTCGTACAGTCGATTTCCATAAACGGCCATCGAACTGCACTTACAACGACCTTTACCAAATTTGATTTGGATATAACTCCAAATCCAACCGTTAGATTTCAAATTTCTAATATTCATTAGAAAGCGCTTTTCGATACGAACACAATGGTTCCAGTTTTAGGAGAATCCGACAGTCGGATCTCCCATAATGTCCGTTCGAAGTCAATGGTCAAAATTCGCGAACTGCCGCAGTGCGTTCTATTCTGGCCATTATATTATATATATAATATATATTTCATCGATTTCCATTTAAAACGTATTGTATAAATCATTTTAAATTCGTTTTCAAAACGATTTCAACTTCCTATTCACTTTCTAATCAAAATTGAGTATTCCATATCATCGATATATAAATGATAATATTTTCAAAACATTATATTTTGAAATCAATTCCTTTACGATATTCATTATAAAAATGAATAAAATCGATATAAATATCGTTCACATCAAAATGGCGTCAATCTAACCAACACCGCTTTATATTTTTAAATATATTCGTGCCCATCCCAAATCGGACATCAAAATCATATTTTGATTCTTTTCTGAATATTATTTGAAAATATTCGTTATTTTGAAATATTCGTTATTTTAAAATATTCGTTCTTCCTGAACTAGAATCAGACACGGTCAATTACCATATAATTTGATTATATGGATTTCACACAACAAATGTGTATAACAACAACGAAAACGGCAATCCATCATCCAGAGTGCATTCTACACTGTATAAGCATTAAATATAAATATTTAACGCTTATAACAGCGTTTCAATCAATCGATTGACATACAAGTATTTATTGGGATTAGTGTATGTCCAATTTCTTCCCAACACCCATGTGTGGTTTTCAATCAACTAATAATGTATTTTATTTGTGAAGTTGGGCGATGTGTAAAATTTATCGTCCCAATCCATATCAGTCAAATGGGTGTACATAAATAAATCATCTGATTTGTAAATGAATATTTATTTTATTCACATATACGTTAAAAAATATATTTTTAACGATAAAACATTCATTTGGTACATTTACACAATAAAAATAATAATTGTTCTAATATATTTTAGAAAATTTCGGCGGCATAACGGCATGATACTAAAAACGGGATAAGGTCTAGCCTTATCCCCAGTCTAATAATGGCCTGTGCCATACACATACCAATCTAATCAATTCCATTTCATTTCCCAAACCAAATTCAACCAAACAATCCAATTAACCAAACAAAACAATCACACAATGTAACAACCCGAAAATCTGGGCCAGTTTAAAATTTTTATTTTGGCAATTTTAGCGAATTTTGATTATTTAAAATGAATTATTTTAAATAATATCGACGAGAAATTTATTTTGAATATAATTCGAACGTATATATTATATACGCCGTCGTTGGAATATATATAATTATATATAATTATAAATAGAATTGAAAATGGCGCGGTAGTTCGATAATTCGATTTCAAACTTCAATTGAATGTACCGGGTGCAAAACAATCCGGATTTTAGTGAAACCAAAAATGTTGGAATCTAATAGTGAATATCTTTCTAACGAATCCGAATAATCGAAATTTCATAGCGGGAATCAAAAGATATGTCCAGTTGAAAATTCTGAATAGTCGCTATGGAATTCAGGCCCTTAAAAATGGACATTTTGCAAACGACCTCGGATTTCGACGAAACCAGTTTTGTTAGGTCCGGGATGACAAGTTATCGCTAGGTTTCGAATTTCATAATTTTTCGAATCAGTATGTGAGCGTGGCAAAGGAAAACGCGTTTGAGCAGTTTCAGTTGATTTTAATCGACTGGAAATTGGCCATTTTTCTAACGGTCTCAGAATTCGACGAAACTAGTTTTGTTAGGACCGTATCGTCAATACGAAGTTAGAAAATATTTTTCTGCAATTTATAAAGTTAGTTTGTGACCCCGGTAATTTGAAATGTACGTTTAAAATTCAATGTAATGATTTAAATGTAAATGCAACGGAAACTGATCGAAACGGTCGATTTAGCTTGCGGTACATATCCCATTGTGTTCGGAATGGGGGTGAAACGCTATGGGCGACAGGCGGTGGACCTCGTTTAGAGGTCGTATGTGAAAGTCAACTTTTTAATAATTAAATAATAATAAAAAAAATATAATAAAAAAAATAAAAATAAACCCTCCTCTCTCCTTAACTACCTAGGACCCCCCCACCCCCCGTTCGTTTTATTTCAGATCAATTATAAAAAAAAAAAAAAAAAAGAAGGAGACGAGCGCTCTCGCGCTCGAACCCAGGCCGGCGGCGATGCTTCGCCGAACCCCCCCCCCCCCTCCGACCAGAGCGCCGCCTCCTCTTCCCATCACTAGACCCCCCTCCTCCGAACCCTCGACGAAACCGCCGCCTCCCTGAAAGGACCCAAACCCCCACAGCCACGCACCCCCACAGCCACCGAGACCAAACCCTAGCCTCCTCTGCCAGGAGCCCCACCGCGACGACAGAAAACCCCCCTTCTTCTTCGAAAAACTGTAAGTATTTTATCGTATTTTGTTTTTATTTTCATTTTAATTCGTTAAACTAATACTGATTTATAAAAGAAGTTAAAAATAGATTTTTGAAAAGAAGTTAAAAACTGATTTTTTTTAAGAGTTTAAAACTGATTTATTTATTTGTTTTTATTCTACTTTGATTTTTATTTTAAAGTTTTAAAACCGATTTTTACTTTAAAGTTAAAACTGATTTTTTTTTAAAAAAAGATCAAAAACTGATTTATAAAATGACTTAAAAACTAATTTCTGAATTTGTAAGAGAATTAAAAAAAAAAAAAACTGTTTTTTTTAGAATATAGAAAACTGAATTTTTAAAAGATGCGAAAACTGTTTTTTTTTAGAATATAGAAAACTGAATTTTTAAAAGATGCGAAAACTGTTTTTTTTAGAATATAGAAAACTGAATTTTTAAAAGATTTAAACTTTAAAAAGTAAAAGAAAAGATTAGATCTTTGAAATGGAAAAGGCGGAATCTATTGAAATAAAAATTCGATTTTTATATATTGAACTTTGAAATAAAAATTCGATTTTTATATATTGAACTTTGAAATAAAAATTCGATTTTTATATATTGAACTTCGAAAGAAAAATATGATTTTTATATATTGAACTTCGAAAGAAAAGTATGATTTTTATATATTGAATAGCATAAGAAAAATATGATTTTTATATATTGAACTTCGAAAGAAAAGTATGATTTTTATATATTGAATAGCATAGTAAAAATTCGTTTTTATATATTGAATAGCATAGTAAAGATTCAATTTTTATATAAAGTATAACGAAGTGAAAATTCTATTTTTACAAATATGAAATAGCGATGAAAATTCTATTTTCACAATATGAAGTTAGCGTTAAAAATATGATTTTTATATAATAAGAATATAAAAATGTGATTTTTTATATTTATAGGGACTACGGACAATGAAGATGACGAAGATGCGATAGCGATGAAGTTTTCTATCAATGAAGAGCCGGGGGCTAGGATAGCTATATGTGAGAATTTCTCACCTTTCAATTTACTTTTCTAGTTATATATATATACTAGGATGCAGACGGTGTTTAGTAGCACCCGACACAATCGTCCACAGACCATGGACTTGTTTGTTTGGCTGTTTGGTTATTGATTGTGATATTGGTTTGAATGTGGTTTGTGGTGTGAAAAATCGAATCGATAAATTGGTTAGGATTAGACGTGCGCCGTTATAAGGCGAAGGAGTAAGGCTAGGTTAGACCCTTACTCCAAATTTTGTGGTTTGCATAACGAAAGTGAATTTGATTGATGTGTGAATGGCGTGGGCCTTCACTAGACCGGGGATAAGGCTAGGCCTTGTCCCGTTTCTAGTATCGTGCCGTTATGCCGCCGAAATTTTCTAAAATAAGTTAGAAAAATAAAAATAGCATTTTATTTAAAGAATGAACTGAATAGAAATTCATATGTTAAAATAAAATGTGTTATCGTTAAAAATATAATTTTTAACGTGAATGTGAATAAATAAATATTCATTTACAAACCAGACGGTTTGTTTATGTACACCTATTTGAATGACGTTGATTGGGTCGATAAATTTTACACATCGCCTAACTGCACAAATAAAATATGTGTTTGATTGTTTGAAACCCCACACGGGTGTTAGGATGAAATTTGAAGTTCACTCATCCTGATTGATTAAATATGTCGATCGATTGATTGACAGGCTGTTATAAGCGTTGAATATCTATATTTGATGCTTATACAGTGTAGTGCACTTTGGTTGATGGTTGATTATTTTCAATGCTATTATATACATGTGTTGTATGAAAATCCATATAATTAATTTTATATGGTAATTGATTGGGCCTCATTCCAGTTTTGAAAAAGAAATATTTGAAAAAGAAATATTCGAAATAGAATATTTGAAAATAAAGGAATATATGAAGCCGTGTTGATTAGATTGACGCCATTTTGACGTGAACGATATTTATATCGATTTTAGAAAACGATTTCGAAATGAATTGAATTGAAAACGATTTCGAAATGAATTGAATTGAAAACGATTTCGAAATGAATTGAATTGAAAACGATTTCGAAATGAAATGAATTGAAAACGATTTCGAAATGAATTGAATTGGAAACGAATTCAAAATGAATTGAAAACGATTTCGAAATGAATTGAATTGAAAACGATTTCGAAATGAATTGAATTGAAAACGAATTCAAAATGAATTGAAAACGATTTCGAAATGAATTGAATTGGAAACGAATTCAAAATGAATTGAAAACGATTTCGAAATGAATTGAATTGAAAACGATTTCGAAATGAATTGAATTGAAAACGAATTCAAATGGAATTGAAAGCGAATTGAAATGAATTCAAATTGAATTGAAATTCGAATTGAATGGAAATGAATTTTAAAACGAATTTATAAAGAAGAATTCAATTTTGGCTTTGAATTGAAATAGAAGTTGAAATAGATTTTGAAACGAATTCAAAACTATTTATATAATTCGTTTTAAATAGAAATCGACGAAATATATATTATATATATTATATATATAATATAATGGCCTGAATAGAACGCGCCGCGCCGCGGTAGTTCGCGAATTTCGACCATTTATTTCAAACGGACATTACGGGAGATCCGACCGTCGGATTCTCCTAAAACCGGAACCGTTGGGTTCGTATCGAAAAGAGCTTTCTAAAGAATAATAGAAATTAGAAATCTAACGGTTGGATTTGGAATTATGTCCAAATCAAATTCGAAAAAGGTCGCTGTAAGTGCAGTTCGATGGCCATTGATGGAAATCGACTGTACGGGCCTTGATAAAATTATTAAAAATAGTAATAATTTATGTAAAATCATAAGAAATGATTTGTGAAGATTTGGGATGAAAAACTCCATATTTGAAAAGATAAAAATAGATTTTTATCGAAATGAACTAGTTTTGAACTAGAAATATAATTCTATTTATTTTGAAATAAATAAATTGAATTTGAAAGGGGTTTTAAAGATAACCAAAATTTCCAATGATTGCATTGGAGTGGAATTGAATCGAAATTGTCTTCGGAATATTTCGATGTTGGAATTCGTGATTATACGGATGTTGTTATGGAAATTTGAAAGATATATATTTATATCGTTATTTCCAATACGACATTTGTTAATCGTGGAATTTAATATTGAATATAAGCCGATATATTTTCTATTCAGAGCCTTATATTGAATATCAAATGTGATTTGGGTTTGTCGTGAATGGTGTCTTCACTAACACTGTTCTTGAACCCAGTTGAGAAAAGATTAAATCTTTTTATTTAGATTTAATGAAGTGTACCAATTAAATAATATTTAATTGGAATTGAATCGATATTGATTTTTGGGTTTATCGTGGACAGTGTTTTAAATAACACTCGTTCTTTAACCCGATGATTAATGAATGTGATTTTGGGTTTATCGTGAACCGTGTTTTTAAATGACACCGATTCTTTAACCCAGTTAACGATTAAAACTAAGTGGAGTTTTAATGAATCTTTAATTAGATTGAAATAATCGAGAATGGAGTATCACCAGTTTTACTCCAGGCGATAGTTAAATCTTTAATTAGATTTGAACGTGAAATGGTAATTGAATTTACCGATAACACTGTGGTGTTAGATATGAAGTATTACCAGTTTTACTTCATGGGATAAATAGGTTGGGATTGGGAAATTAAAACAAATGATTACTTCGGTAAGTTTCGTTAATCCCGACTAGTTGAATCGAAATTCAAAAGAAGATTTGAGAATAAATTCAAGGAATTTATCTTGGATAAAATTAATGGGAACCTTTCCCTATGAACGTGAAATTTAGAAACTAACTGTCGGTTAGCCAAGCAGAATGGTTTTCTGGATATTGATCTGATGTTGGTTTCGGCCTTCGGGGTTAATGTTTGGGAAATTATTCTCTTGATTAATTTATGGTTAGTGACAGATGAATTGGAATGAGGCGTATGTTGTGTTTGTGTAACACTTATTTAAAATATACGCGAGTTATTCGGAAAGACCGGGTTTAGCCTATTCTGAATAACTGATACGACGATAAGTCGAAGATGAAGACGATGGTCGAAGACCGGAGGTCTTCACGTCGTTTGGGTAATTACTGATGATCTTGATTGGGCTGTACACCCAAGAAGATGGAAACAGTTAGTGATCGTCCAGACGTACTTGGAGATCGATGGATATGCGGGGTACTAGGTGCCTCCGGTTTCGTTCAGACCCAGAACGGACTTGTAAATGGACTGTGTGTCTGACATTGGATTTTAGTCTGTGTGTTTGATTTCTATTAAATATATATCTGTTTGGCGGCGGAGAATTTATTCTCTTGCTTAACGCCCTTCTCTGAGACGTACGAGCTCAGGGGTTATATATCGATGGATATCAAACGCATGGAGTGAATTGCCTGTGTGGCATGCCTAAGTGGCAATTGATCGAGGCTTCTGTTGAAAAGCAAAGTCTTGTGGTGATGATCAAAGCAAGGCCTTTGTGGCGTAGCTTTGTGTAACGTTTCCTTCGCGTGTTTCACACCCGGTATGAACCAAAAACGGGAGGGGACGTCAGGGAGGGCATGCGTTTCTTCCTAGCTAGAAGTGGCGTCAGTGGTTTTACACGCCCTGACGAGTTTGACTTATGTGGTTGTTGCTGTTGCGAGGCGCCTCGGATTGATCGGTCGTTCTCGAACCGATGGAGTCATTTAGTTGGCTCGTTTACGCCCCATAGGGCGGAGAAACGCATGTTCAGGCATTTTAATCCACTCCATGTGGGCCGGCCCTGAGGATCCAAGGGTCACTCGAGCTCTGATCCTGAGACTCGGGCTAGGCAGTCTCTAATCGGTTGAGGACTATCTTTTGCCTCGGTTCATAGACGGAAATCCAATTTCCAAATACGTGACTTTGCGGTTTTATTTGTAAACCTATATATGGCGACATAGTGGCATGGGACGCTCATGCCGCCTATGATTGATACTTATGATTTGAAGTTGTTTTATACACTATACACTTATAGTAGTATCAAATGATTTGTTTTAAACGTATCAAGCATTCTTTGGCTGTTATAAGGGAAAACCCTATCCTCGGCTGCGTTGCATTGTGTGATGGGACCTGGGTCTTATAACAGCTTCATTTTTCTTTATTTAGCATTGCGCTGTTAGTTTTATGCACTGGTATTCTTGGGAGGAAACCCGTTCCGTGTTATACGGCGTGGTCCCTTGATTTACCTAGCTTTTAAAATAAAGATTAATAACTGTTTTAGTTCTCACACCAGTCACATGACTGACCTGGAGTTTATTGTTTTAACCTAAACTCTGGGTGCCCCTATTTTGACACGGGCAGCTAGTAGTTTCGGTTTTGCAGATTTATATTCACAGGATCCTGGTTTACATCTGGAACGATATCCGGAAAGCTTTGTATCCGTATATCTCTTTCTAGTTGTGTATTGTATTATTTTCCGCTGCTATGTATTTAAATGTAATTTAAATCTCTGATATTTCTGTGTAATATTCATTTATACTCTGTATATTCTTGTAATCTGATGCACTGTTGTAATATATAGTGAAATGTTCTTCTGTATGCGTTCTACTTTGTCGTGTTCTCAAACGATAGGGCGTTTCGAACGGTCTGGGTCGGTTTGACGACTGGTTCGGACCGAGCGAAATTCCTTGCCGTCACACACAAGTCGTCCATGGTCTGTGGATGACGGGGAACAGTTCATATATGAAGTTACAAATAAATAACTGTATAAATAAATTCAGTGAGAGAGTTCTCACCTTTGGGATCCACTCCACCTGTTTTTTTTTCTGAATTTTAGAACAGTCTGGATTTGCCCGAAATGCCAATGCGATTTTTTAACCACATTGTTCACATTAAAAATCACATTTTATATTCTTTTCCATTCCATATATATAAAGATCCTACTTTATAATTTATATCTCAAAGTTATCTATACAAACATCAAATCTTTTTAAACTATTCATATATAAAAAAATCAAAATTTTATTCTGGTTATTCCTATATGAAAATTCTATTTTTACAATGATTGGATATATATATAAAGATTTTATTTCTATACCCCTTGTATATATATAAAAATTCTATTTTTACAGTGCTTGTATATATATATATATATTCTATTTTTATTATGCATGTATATATATATAAAAATTCTATTTTCTTGTCGCTAAATATTCCATTTTCTTTCATATGATAAAAATCTCATTTTATATTTCTAAAAATCTCGCCTTTCTATTTTTAAAAATCTCGCCTTTCTATTTTTAAAAATCATATCTTTACTCTTGTAAAAATATAACCTTTCCTGAATTAAAAATCATATTTTTATAACATTAAAAATCGAGTCTTTTTCTAATTCAAAATCATTTCTTTAAAGATTACATTTTTAATCTAATGATAAACCTATAAAGATCCAATTTTTATTAATTCTTCATACATTAAAAATAGGAATAAATGCTTACAGTTGAATTTGGGGGTACACGGGCGTTGTTGGTGGTCGGAGGAAGGTGTAGGAGGACGGCGGCATTCAGAAGCGTCCGATTTCAGATGGTTTGGGGGTAGCTTGGGGTTGTTTGAAGGAGAGAGGGAGGGAGAATCGCAGTTCATCGGAGGTGGAGGTTTCAGGGGGTCGGTGGCGTCGGCTAGGGTGGTGGCAGAGGCTGCGGCGTGCGGTGGTTTGGTTTTTTTTTGAAGTGGCGGTTTCAGATCGAGGAGGAGAGAAGAGAGAGTGTCCGGGGGGGGGGGAGGGGGTGTCGTGGGGTGGTGGCGCGGCCTGGGGAGGCGGAGGCGCCAACCGCGACGGCGGCGTGGAGGGCGTGGGCCAGAGGGAAGGGCGACGGGGATTAGGGAATCGTGTTTTTCCTCTGGCGGCTTGGAAACTGAACGGGGAATTTAGTTAGGGTTTAGAGAAAGTTATTATTTATATATATATATATTATATTTTAATATTATTTAATTTCGAAAATTCTTGTTCTTGCATTCGAACTCCTATCGAGCTCCCACGACAGTCGTCCCTAGCGTAATACCCCCATTTCGAACACAATGGGATATGTCCGGTAAGCCAATTCGGCTGTTACGATCAGTTTTCGTTTAAATTTAAATATAAATCAGTATATATTCAATTTGAAAGCGCATTTTAATTTACCGGGGCCAAATACTAACTCGAAAAATTCTAGAAAAATTATTTCTAGCTTCGTATTGACAATACGGTTCTAACAAAACTAATTTCGTCAAATTTGAAGACCATTTGAAAAATGACCATTTCCTGGTCGATCCAAATTGACTGAAACTGTCAAAACACGTTTTACTTCGCCACGCTCACATATTAGTCCCAAAAATTACGAATTTTGGAACTTAGCAATAACTTGACATCCCAGATCCAACAGAAGTGGTTTCATCGAAAACGGAGGTCGTTTCCAGAATTTCCATTTTTAAGGGCCAAAATTTCATAGCGACTATTCCGAAATTTCAATTGGACATAACTTTTTATTCCCACTATGAAATTTCAATTTTTCGGATTCGTTGGAAATATATTTTCAAATAGATTCTAATATTTTTGGTTTCGCTAAAATCTGATTTATTTTGAATCTTGTACATTCATTTGAAATTCGAAATCGAATTTTCAAACTACCACGCCATTTTCAATTCCTTTTGTAATTAAAATAAAGTATTTATATTCTAACGACGATTCAAATAAATATATACATTCTAATTCTGTTCAAAATAAATTTCTTGTCGTTATTATTGAAAATAATTCATTTTAAATATTCAAAATTCATTAAAGTGCCAAAATAAATTTTTTAAATTGGCTTGGATTTTCCGGGTTGTTACACGAGGAGTGATGCACAGCCGTGACATGATAAGACTGTTCAATGGTATGGGCTGATGCGTGTTAGACTCGATAGGGTTATGAGATGACTCGAGTGGGACTCGAGAAAGATGCAAAGGAATGGATTGTTTAGGACCCTATGATGATGTTCTTTTTGAAGGAATAGGGTGTGTTCGTTGATCATAGAAGATGCAATGAAGGATTAGGACGACTCAAGTTGGACTTGAACTTGTAAAAGAAAATAGGTGTTCGTTGATCTTGGAGATGCATTGAATAGGGAGATGACTCACGTTGGATTAGAGTTTATCGGTAATGGATACTCAAGACTGGGTTTGAGTTTATGGGTAATAGATTGACTCGAGTTAGACTCAAGTAGGCTGCAAGGAAATGGATTGGCTCGAGTTGGACTCGAGAAGGCAGTAAGATAAATGATAGATTTGGGTGGGACTCGAGTGTTTTAGGCGGACTAGAAGCAGGGGTATCTGGGGACGCCCGTTACCTTGGATCCGTTGGACGTGATCTAGTTATCCTTGGAGGATAAACGTACGTTGGACGTACGGTATTCCGTATGGAGGCGGGGCTTCCATTAGCCTTGGGACTGGTTGGACCAGTCAAGTAGGCATCGACGTATGTATAGAGGCGGGCTTCCGTTAGCCTTGGGATTTGTTGGACCAGTCAAGTAGGTATCGACGTGTGTATGGCTTTAGAAGGTGATAGATAGGACATGTTTGATGGATACTATGGTTGTTATGTTTGTTCCTGTTTTATTCCCTTGAGTAGACTATCACCTGTAGGATTCTGGTAATAGAGAACGAAGAGATGACGGTATACACAGATGCATGTGGTTCCAGACTAGGTGCTGTACTGATGCATTGAGTAAGAAACATGCCAGTTTAGATGCTATGTTTCTTGAATGGAAGTAATTGGATTATATCGTGGGAGATGATTTCAGACCTAAATATGGATTGGATCTAGAAATATTGGCAAGTTTGATGGTTAGACTGACTTTGACTGAGCGGAATGGTTCCTGTTAGAGGGACGATCCTAAAACCTAATAGAAATCATCTCTAAGGAAGAGACAAATACCGATGGTGAGAAAATGAACAAGTATGTGCCAGATGGAGAAGGATGGCTTCAAAAGAATGATAGACTAGTTGTACCCAATGTCAATGGATTGAGAGATGAAGTTCTTAGAGAACGTCATCACTCAAAACTGACTATGCACCCCCGGTGGTAACAAAATGTATCGAGACATGAAGCAGACCTACTACTGGAAAAGGATGAAGAGAGACGTTGGGAAGTTTATCTCCAGGAGTATGAATTGTTAGTTAGTTAAAGCTGAGCAAAGGAAGCCTAGTGGTTTGTTACAACCGTTGAAAATTACCGAACGAAATTGGGAATAAGTCTCGATGGATTTCATAGATGGTTTACCGAGGATTAGATCGGGCCATGATAGTATTTGGGTGATTATGGATCGATTATCCAAGAGTGTAAGGTTTATACCTGTCAAATCGAATAGATTGGCAGCTAAGTTAGTAAAACTGTATATGAAGTGGGTAGTGAGATTTCATGGAGTACCCAAAGGCATTGTGAGTGACCGAGATCCATTATTTACTAGTGGGTTTTGGAAGAGCTTACAAGAGGCTTTAGGATCAAAATTACATCTCAGTACTGCGTATCATCCTCGAACCGATGTTCAAACAGAGAGGGTGAATCGAGTATTAGAAGTTCTCTTGAGAGCTTTTATATTGGATTTTGGCGGATCATGTGATAACCATTTGCACCTAGTTGAGTTTGCATATAATAATAGTTGTCAATCTAGTATTGAATTGGCTCCATTTGAAGTTTTGTACGGAAGACCATGCAACTCACCATCATGTTGGTTATAACACAGGGGGAAATTTGTGCTTAAACTAGAAGTAATAAGAAAAACTTTAGATAAGAATAAGGTTGTCCAATAGTGAATGAAGGCTGCCCAAGATAGGCAGAAGGGTTAGGCTGATAGAAGACGAAGAGATTTGGAATTCTTCGTTAACGACTTGGTATTCGTCAAGATCTCTCCATTAAAGAGCGTGATACGATTTGGTAGGAGAAGCAAGTTAACACTAAGATTTGTTGGTCCATTCCCAATTCTCGAGCAAGTTGGGAATTTGGCATATAAAGTTGAATTACTAGAGAAGATGGCAGGAGTTCATAACGTATTTCATGTTTTCCAGTTAAGGAAATTCATGCACAACCCCGATATGACTATTTCACCTAATCAGTTGGATGATATCGATGTAGAACCCGAGGCGGTTGGGAACCGCAAGCCGATTCGTATTGTCGAGCAAGATACGAAGCAACTTCGAAGGAAAGCGGTGGATCTAGTCAAAGTTCAATGGGGGCGAGAATGAGAATGACTGTACATGGGAGACAGAGGAGAGCATTAGGAAGACGTACCAGAACTCTTTGCCTGGTAAGATTTTAATTGTGACTTAGTTTTCCGCATGCTAGAATAGACTTGTGTTTGTTATGTATGTTTGATTGATTGCAAATAATTGATAGGCATGCGAGAACCTTTGTATGTTTTGGTTAAGGAATTTCGGGGCGAAATTTCTTAAGGGGGGAGAATGTAACAACCCGCATTCTACGCATCGAAGGATCACATAATATTTATTTCTTTCACATATGAAGTCGTATGGTCATGTAATTTTGGGAGACGACTATTGGGGTCATTTCCCATGTTTATGATTTTTGCCGATTTTTAATGACCGTTTTGCCCCTAGCTGATCTTGTTTTGGCCATAACTTTTGATTCGTAAGGATTTTTGACTTGAAACCACTTCCATTAGATCCGAATGATGGTTTAACTTTCCATAGAGTGGTCATAAGTGAAAAACGGACTTACCGTTTGGGAGATATGACTGAAATAAGGTTTAGAAGGTGAAAAACTGCTTAACCAGGCCAAATGAGGTGATTAGTGAATGACCCATAACCCATTTCGGGATTAGGGTTATAGGGAGGCTGAAATGAGTTAGGTTTTCATTCTATTTCAGTTTTCTAGCTGCCATTTACATCTTAGGAACCCTAACAATGGCCTCCACTTTCTAGAATCATTTCTAATCACCGTTTAATCAAGGATTAGCCTAATCTACACCAAATTATGGAGAAATAACACCGAAGCAAGGTTGGAGCTGCTGTTAGACATTGCTATTCACCCAAACCAGAGGAGTTTCAGTTCTGGAAGTTTTAATATTGGCAAAGGTGAGTGATTAGCATTGCTTTTACACTAATTATGGTTAATTAGGGGTAATTAGTGTTAATTAGCGAATTTATGTATTAATAAATTCTGGAAAAATGTTTAGAAATTCTTAAACACCGTTTTAGACCTCTATTAGAAGTTTGGAGAATTTGGTTAAGTTTTGCTAATCCTATCATTAGATTTGCTTAAACATGATTAGGGGAAAATATGGGTTTTGTGTATGTTCGATCCATTTTAATAGATTAGATTGTTGTTTTGGTGTTTATGGTTGATTACCTATTTTGCTATTACTGTTTGGAATGCTTTATGGTTGCTTAGTGAAGTTAGAATGGTCGAAAACGCCATCGTATGGCGTAAAACAGTCGCTGGAAAAGTTGCAGGAAATTTGTGCAGGAACCGGATCAGATCGCCCCCTCTGAACTGACCCGATCGTGAGTCCTATCCCACGAGCCGACCGGATGGCGCCCATGTATCATGAGTCGCGGAGCACCATACACCACAAGTCACTAGATGTTCCTCACCTCTTCGAGTTGATCGCCATGAGCGGAGCGTCCACGAGCCGATCGCCTTGAAGAACATGAGCCAAGGCAAGTCAGCACTTGAAGACCACGACCCAACCCAGTGACCTGGGTGGATACACCCGATCCGACCCAGTTGGGTAACCACGACCCGAACCCGAAATGTGATCACGAACCGATCCAGATGGAGGAAGAAGACGAGCCTACCTGGAGGAGGAACCCGACCCGATCCAGTGGGGAGATCATGATCTGAACGTCGACCTAGATGGAGCGTCACAACCGAACCAAAACAAGGAGCTTGGACGCGAGGCATGAGCCACGAACCAAATGAAGACCGATCCGGAGGAGACCAAAACCCGAGATGCAAAGGTAGTCCAAATGAGAAGTTTGTACTCAGGATCCAGATGGGAACCAACGAGTCAACTTCATGATTGGGCTTTGCTGCGGGATGTGTGCAAAGGGGTTATCGATATCCATAACTTTAGTTCACAACTTAGAGATGGGTTAGTGGCTATGGATCAGTGCAATGGGGTCCTAGTGACTCCATGGAGCAAAGTGATCGTAGCAAAAGATTAGGTGATCGAGCGTTGGGTATCGTATGCTTTACGCACTGAGTGAGAGATGTGAGGATGATTGCTATGTTTGATGTTTGTTATCACCATGACCCACACCCTCACTTACACTTTATGATAGTATTACCTTAGAGTACTGTACGTCTTGTTGTGTTAACTCTTTGGTTGCAGGAACAGGTTCAGGTATGATTGGATTATATCTGTCATTGTTTTGTTTTGTTGCTTATCGCTCATACCAGACTTTTGTCTGACCCATAGTTTTATGTCTCTTCTTATTACTCTGGGTGTTCCTAAACGAGCAGACTAGAGACATGTCAGGTGGATATGCACGAGTAGATGTCCAGAGACGAGCAGGAGGCTTAGACGTAGCATTTATACATATATTCTCCCTATGTCGCTTCTGGTCACTACTTTGGGCATTAGTAGTGTACCTTTCTTATTTTGCTTTAGAGACAGTTTATAAAAGTTGTAATAATGATGATGTGGAACATAAGCTGTATTTTGGATTTTCTGCTGCTATGATGGTTTAGTTTTCAGCTTATGCACTGTCTCACCTGTTTTAGGTCAAAGTTATGTTATTATTATATTTCATCCCATGTGCTATGAGACATTCTACAGGTTCCTCGTTAGTTCAAATTCCTTTCTTTGGCGACCGTCCTGTGCTAGTCGGGCATTGGCACAACCCACTTTCATTGGAAATGTCGGCTGGTGCGTGGCGGGCCGTCACATTTGTGTTTTCCATGTTTAAGAGACTACAATAGGCACAAACTGAGCATGAGATCAAGCCCATGCACTTTCATTGGGTATGCTCATAATAAAAAAGGATATAAATGCTTAGACAAAAATGGAAGAATTTATATTTCTAGACATGTGGTTTTCGATGAAAACACTTTTCCCCTTGCAGGAAAACAGGAAACTAAAAATTATGAAGAGAATTCTATCAAGGGACATCAATTCAAACAGTTACTTACTGAACCACCTATTGATGGCATTAGTGAAGACCAGCTAGACATCGACATGCAGAATGACTCCATGGAAGTAACAAATGCAAATACAAGTGAATCACAGAACAGTTCAGAAAGTATGCACACATATCAAATCAACGAAGATATGCAAAGCAATGATGCTACAAGAACCAACAGTAATGGAGACACAGGAACAAGCAGCAATACCGACAGGCACCAACAAACAGCAATACTGACAAGCACCAACAAACACAGCAATGACATCATATGATGACAAGGTCGAAGAGTGGCATATATAAACCTAAAGTGTATAACATCTCAGTTATTGAAGCTGAACCAATCAACTTCGAGCAAGCAATAAAATCAAAGAAATGGAAAGAGGCTATGAATGCTGAATATCAGGCTCTCATGAAAAATAATACATGGAGTTTGGTGACACCACCTAAACATAATAACATTATTGGATGTAGATGGGTATTCAAAATAAAGAGAAATAAGGATGGAACTATAGACAAATACAAAGTTAGACTGGTCGCTAAGGGTTATGCACAACAATTTGGATTCGATTTTCAATGAGACTTTTTCTCCAATCATAAAACCCACAACAATTAGAATCATATTAACCATTGCTATGAGCAAAGGATGTAACATAAGGCAGTTGGATGTCAACAACGCTTTCATGAATGGGGAGTTGACTGAGGAAGTTTATATGTATCAGCCCGAAGGTTACAACTATGGCAATAAAGTTTGCAAGTTACATAAGGCTATATATGGTTTAAAACAAGCTTCGAGGGCTTTGTATGAGAAACTCAAGTTATCCTTATCCAACATGAGTTTCATACAAGCTAAATCATATAATTCGTTATATATGAAAAGAAGCACACATGGAACTGTCTATATTTTGGTGTACGTAGACGATATGTTGATAACAAGAGATAACAGCCAAGAAATAGACAGCATCATACGAAGACTGGATCAAAACTTTGCTATAAAAGACACAGGGAAACTATGTTTTTTTGTTGGAATACAAGTTATCAAGAAAAATGACAGAATTATTTTTATCTCAACAAAATTACATCTTAGAAATCTTGCAAAGGGCTAAAATGCACCAAGCAAATTCTTTACCTACGCCAATGACAAGCAATCTAAAACTTCCTAAGTACAAAGGTGAAGCCATCGACAATATCAAGAAATATAGAAGCATAACAGGAGCACTTCAATATGCAACTGTTACTTATCCAGATATATGTTATAGTGTTAATAAATTAAGTCAATACATGCAGAATCCTCTTTCAAAACATTGGATTGCTCTTAAAATAATACTACGATACTTGCCAGGCACAAAATATCACGGTATAATAATAAAATCTGAGAAAGAACTTAACTTACGGTGCTTTAGCGATGCTGGTTGGGAAAATGATAGTGAAGACTGAAAGTCAGTCTTAGGGTATTGTGTTTACCTTGGCTCTAACATAGTATCTTGGTGCACAAAGAAGCAATAAACTACTTCCAGGTCTAATACGGAGGCAGAGTATCAAGCTTTGGCAAGCGCAACAGCGGAAGTTACGTGGATACAGTCACTATTGGAGGAGCTAGGGTTTACTCTAAACTGAAAGCCTGTTATCTGGTGTGGTGACAAGAGTACGTTGTCTCTATCACTCAATCCGATTCAACATTCGAGGACGAAGCATCTTGAAATTGATCGTCATTTTGTTAGAGACAAAACTCAGACAGGAAAACTAGCAGTTTGTCATGTCCTCGCGTATTATCAACGAACTGAGGTGCTTACAAAAGCTTTGTCTACCAAGAATTTTATAAGATTGAGGGAGGATCTAAAAGTCGTCGATGGAAACAGACATAGAAATGGGAAAGCAGTTGATGGAGGTGGAGATAGAAATGGGAACCCTAGTTTGCTTTGACGGAGAGTAATGAAATAATAAATATGTTGTCATCATTCATCACAGCCGTTCATTTTGAATAAGGTCTCATATACATCGTATTGGGCTCATTTACATGTTGGGGCTTGACTATCATTTACAGTTTGGGGCTTGAATATTGTTATAATCAGCAAGTATTAGCCGTTACAATGTTATACACGACAAGTATTATACTAGCTGTTACAATGTTATAATCTGCAAGTATTGGTCGTTACAATGTTATATACGGTAAGTATTATACTAGCCATTACAATGTTATAATCAGCAAGTATTAGCCATTACAATGTTATATACGACAAGTATTATACTAGCCATTACATCTTTATGTATAAATACATGTTCTTTGTATCAGTCTTATCAATCAATAAAATCACAATAAAATTCTCTGTTTAATTTTCTCTAATTCTCTTTATGAATAACCATTACCTTCTATCTAACCTGTACGTTGTTATGAAGAAGGGGTCATAACTAATATTCTGATGACTAGAAAATCATATACATTTAAGCATAATACCACATATGTTATTCTTTACCATCTTTGTTATATTTTGTTTATTAGGGTTACAATACTCTCATCTCTATGCATAAGTCACACCCATCTACTCCTCAGTAGATCTTACCTACTAAACAATATATATAGCTATATGTTCTTGGACCGCCTCAGACCTAGATACTATCTTTGGTACTATTCATATCCTCCTCACTAGGATTTTATATTCTTGATGTAAAGTGTTGAAACTTACGTAGTTTAATATCCCTAGCGGCCCTCAACCACTAGGCTATATCAATTTAGCACTGATGAATAACTGATCCTCTTTTATCCCCGCTATTTTCCATTGCATCCGCTAAATTAAGGTTTTAGTGTCCACTTTAGTAATATTAATATATAGATCAGCTTGATTTGACTAATTTTCTTTATAAATAATTCGGTAAATTTAGCGTACTGGGCTAAATTTAAAGCATAAGTGCCTAATATATGGTAACAATCAATTATACTCATCAAATTTAGCATGCATAACTATGATATTCCTTGATTTTGTTATATAAGATTAATTAATATTAGTTTTTTTTTACACATATAATGTGAGAAAGATGATTAATTAATTCTCAATTATTTGATTTTACATCTAATGATCCTTTATGCACCTCCGCTATATCCCCATTATTTTCCTACTTTATCCCTTTTACACCTGTTTGCACCTCCGCCGCTATAGAACCGCTAAGCGCTTTAACTTCACAAGTTGAAATTGCTTTGTAAAGGACTGCTAATACTTCCTACAGTACAAATGTTTCGAAGCATTGAAACTACATCTTTAAAGAACCACCAATAATCCATATAATACAAATGTTCCACCGTCCGATACGAAAACGTGTTGACTGCATTCGCAATGGACCACTACTCTATGCCTACATTACGGATATCCACAATAGACTGACTCTCTATGCTTATATAATGGACATGTACATAATTGTTCTTTTTATACTCCTGAGCTCCATTTGCAAAAGGCTATTGAGTCCATTCTGTCAGGAACTTAGTCGAGGATTTACTACATCTATAAATGATAGCCAATAATGCCCACAATACCGATGTCATCTATAGTCTATCTCTTTCGTAAAGCGGATATGGCCCCATGCAGTCATCGTTAACTAACTAGAATGTTTTTCTCATGGGTTAATGTCTTTACCTTAAAACATACAAACTAAAACAATCATGTAGCTTCCTACCTTAGTCCAATAACCCAATAGTGAAAGATCACTAGCCTATAAAGGTTAACCCAAGCTATTCGCAGTGCTCGTTACTGACTGATGATGATGTGTACCCGCGTACTATCCTTCAAAAAGGCATTGAACCAGGTGTCACATGAATATTCGAATCACCCCTCAACCTTTATATTGCCTGATGCAGTCAAGGCATACCCTTTTGATGATCTTTACAAACCCTACCACAAATGGACCGCCCATATGCCTAAATTGGAGGGCATTCCTATGGTATCCTTCATATCTCTTTAAGCCACTTATTTTCCCCAATTGGTGGGTGCATCTGATCTTCCATCGGTATGAACTTCCTCTATTATAAAGGAACTGTAAAGGACCGCCATGACTTCCGACATCCAGATTGCTTTTAAACTTCTCTAAACACATCTTGTCAAGTTACCCCTGTGACCTCACCATTTATTAGACCCTATCTCTGATTCTTTTCTTATGCATTTAACTTGTCTTTCCTTTTTATCTTGTCTGCTTCATTCTTTTATTATGATATTCAAATTTTCTTTTAAGCCCTTTACTGTTACATAATAGTCTCTATCTGAAATATGCACCTACCTCTCATTAACTACTTATCATAATAATTATCTTCCTTTCTTTCTTTATTTACATATTTTAAGACATCTATAAATTCTTTTCCTTATTAGAATTTACATCTTTTGTCGTTCAGGTCTTTTCTCTTTTCTTTTTCCTACCAAGTATTCATCTTGATTATTTCCCCTTTCTATCTTCATGTTAATTGTTATATATTTAGTTTTCTTACTACTGCTATAAGTCTTATTCATGTGGAACTAGTCATATTCTAATGGGTTAGCTACTGAGGCACTACTAAAAAACTATTTCTATACTTACTATAAAATAGCTTATTGCGTAATGATCCGTAATCACAAGACATCTTTTCCTTTCATTTTTGCTAGGCAGTATAAAATATAGTAATATTTCTATTTTTTTACCAACCTTGTTTTTTATCTTTATTCTTGTAATTTCATTTTATACTTCTTTCTAAAACTTATAATATGGAGTTTTGTTCTTTTTTCCAACGAACCACAATATTAATAACATCCCAAATCAGGTAATATTAAATTTATTTATTTTATTTCACTTTGCATATTTGACACTATTATTGTAAATTTTTCATATTAAGGCTTGCGCCTTCTTCTCTCACTGTTACGCCCAAACTTATTTATGTGTTCAGATCTGTTCTTATTAGAACAACTTTTGCGTGTAAATCCAGTACCTTCAAAATGTATTGATTTATATGAATGACTTGAACTTACTAATTTATGTAATTAGTTTAAACATAACAATTTCTATTTCAATAATCAAAACGAGAATCACTACACTAAAATAGAGGATTCCCAATGAGTATAACAGTTGCAAACTATTTCAGTAACACATACAAGTGTCGTCGTTCGGACCTCAGCATTTATTTGTAACACTTATAAGCTTTGGGGGATATTTTGTTGTCAATGGTTATATGCGTTGGTAGATAATTGTTGCCAACGTGTATAAGTGTTGGTAGATATTTTTCTCTAATGGATATAAGCATCGGTAGATATTTTTCCCAAATGGATATAAGCATCTGCAGATATTTCCCCAAGAAATACAAGCGTTACATTTTTTCCTCCCCAATGGATGTAATTGTGAGTAACATAAACTAGTAGCATAAATAAATACTGGAAAATTTTATATTCTAATATATATCGCCGCTACGATAACTGATATAGGATGCACAATTAATCTAGACTGTATTTACTGAAAATTCAAAAATAATATCACGTTAATTTAGCAAATTATAACTCAATGAAGATCAGTAAAAAGTAACATTCATGATCATGGTAACAAAATAGAGTTCCCGTTTAATACATGAATAAATGAAAATTAAGGTCATTTAATATAAGTTTAAAATTCTGATTCATGAACAACCATTAATATGCCATTTACGTTCATACATGTTTATCATTGTCGTTATCATATTAGTTTCTCACATTATACATTCGTCACTCTCTTTGAAAAAAATAAGCTTTCAAAGTAGGTTATTGATCTAATGTATAAAGCCAAGTCTAAATAAATGCATACATCAAATGTATATGACAATCATCCAATCACTCCAACATTGCACATGCTGTAACACAAAGAAAATATACAATATTTGAATTTATAAGAAAGACATTATTAACCAATGACACAACAATAAATGCATTATAACGGAAAACTCACCATAGACGGTACAAATTATCGATTGGATGAACTTGAGCCCAATCCACAAATGCATAGAGCTAAGATGGAAGCTTCAAACTTTGCATTTCATTTCTGTAGGTAACATTTATAAAATAAAGAATGCATGTTTTAAGTTGGAACAATCTTCTTATGTATTTTACAACTCATCCAAATCACATAAAGTGTAGAAAAATTAACATGTAACACTACTATATTTCTTAATTTAATTTTCCAATCATCACATATATGTTAACTAAATCTATTATGATTTTGTTTATATATTAAAGAGTTCTACACAAATTTGCAAACATTCGTAGTAAAAACTACAAAGTTTGAAAGTTATTTTTTTCTTTAAACCATATCAAAACACATTTGCAGATTAATAGAGTACCCCCATACATGTAGTTTTGTCCTTACTGAGGATACAACTATATCCATATTGTAAAAGCGAAGGCCTTTGGATGCCAAACAAGTTATCATGTTCAAAAAAAATGTTTCACATTTCAGCACCATAAAACAAAAAGTTCATAAAGAAGGTAGAGTACTTAGATTGAATTGCTTATTCTAAGATGGTAAAAATGCTATAGATGAACCACGAGTGTGTTGACTTCCTGAACCTGCTTAGATAATAGAAATCCACTTTTCGTAAGCATCTTACTAACGAACTTAAATGCTTTTAACTAATGAACAAATACTAGTATTACTGCACAATGGTGGGAAAACCAACCATTAAAATGTTTAATATGAAGTAAAAAATTATTCATTAAAACACATTTCAAGTTAGATTTTATTTACAAAATTATATGATATTTTAAGAGAATATATAAGTAATTGATAAAGTAGAAATTCAATTAAACTAAATTTTACATGTAAATCAACATGAGATCAAGAATATACTAGTTTCAACTAATTATCCTGAAATTATCATTCGATATGTATGTATAATGTAAAAGGCAGTAAAATATAGATACATAAATTTTGAAAACTTGTCCTAAACAAAGCAACATGGGTCTAATATGATAGTATCATCATCTTGCTCAAGTTTACAACACATATATCACCATCTTCAAATATAGTCAAGGATTATATCACCATCTTCAAATACAGTCAAGAATTATCTTCGGACATACATCAAATATTTATAATTATGCTTGTGTATAACATAGAAAACAACATAAATTTACTGCACATATATAGCATAACAATGCAAATACACTACACACATACGTCTTTAGGTCTTTAACAGTTCAGATCTCAGTCCTCTATGCACCAATTCTAAGTTCTTCAAGCAAAGAAGCCCCGGCAACGTACTTATCAATGTCCAAATCCTCCCCAGCAAGGCAGCAAATGTACTTCATTTTATACTTTCAAAAGTGTAAAAACTAAAATCTTCAAATATGAAAAAGAGCTAAATTTTCAATACATGTATCAAACGTATTTCACATATTGTCTGAATTGTTCTAGAAAATTAGTTAATCAATGTACATTCTTCCTTCAATCTGTTAAGACTCAAGTGTACCAAAAGCAAATTATGAAGAGTCCAATAATAAAACAAATATCGAGGAAAAGAATTGAAATACTCCAATAAATTCAAACTATACTTCTTTAGAAGTATATCGGACGTCATCAGCTTAGTATATAGCATGTTATATTTCCCACATGTTGGTCTGCAGATTGAACTTCCAACTATACCTCTCTACAATATGATTATGAGTTTTCATTTACATGCCAACTTATAGTAAAAAATATTGTGATTAATGTGCAATATCCACGTCCAATAAAAATGTAACAATTTATATTCAGTCTTTGGTCATACAACTACCATATTGATAGCATAGCTTAAACCGGGTTCTAATGTCCATTTAAAAAACAGACAAATGGTAAGCCGAGGTCTAAAAATTAAATTATATGTAATTCATCAATGTTAATCTAAAATAAGTATGAAAAATATTGGTCTAAGGAAATAGTAGAAGTTGTTTGTAATAGGATTAACAGTTCACTTCCCTTGAGGTATTGAGATCTCTGCTAAAAGTTGAGTTCAGATTTAGTTTAAAAGGGTGAAATATTCTAATTGGAAAACCAACTGTAATGTAAACTCATACAATACTAAGAATAACAAAGAACCGTTACAAAGCAACTCAATCACCCAGACACGTCAAAAGTTTAAACTTTAGATAACACCGGCACTAAATCTGATAATCATACTTAACTCATCTTAGCTTAAGTTGATGGATTTTGATTCCAATATCAAAAGCATATCTCCAAAACATAGATTCAAAATTTTACTATCTCACAATCGACATTAAAATGATTCTTATGTCTTTTATAAAAACAATAAAAAAAGTAAATCCCAGGAAATTCAGTCTGCTCCTCAAGAGATTGTTATGTTTATTATGCAATTTTTCAGACACAAGATTCCTGTATGGTTATCATCTCACATTGATCACAACTTTTAAGACTACAAAATTATGATGAAGTATGATTTTAAATTATGGAAAATTGATGAAACATCAAAATAACATATATTATAACATATCTTACCTCTAGCCTGACCATGCCAACAAAAATGAGGTCGCTTTCAGTGCTGAATAATTAGAAGGATCAAGTAAAAGATTGTGAGCTGGATGGTACTCACCTCATACGTTGAGAACTCCGAAAGTTCTTCTTTGTATGCTAAACCCAAAAAGTGTAAAGTGTTCGAGGACATTTCCTGAAGAACATCTAAAATGACAGATCTAGAAGTGTCATCCAATAACACCATAAAACCATCAACTAATTGAATTTAGGTACTTTTTTCCAATAAAATTTCTACAACACCCTGAAAAAGTAAAGTTTTTATCATCAATTTGTTATTGTTAAAGGTGTAGTAAATAAAAATCAAAATAACAATCCACAAAGAAGAAAAGAAAAAATAAATGATATAATGTTTTGTAACATTAAATGTATTTTGAAGAATGCCATCCTAATGACATCAATATCACCTACTTTGATGGAAATAAATATGTGCCTTTGTGACAGTAACTCAGTCATGGCGCAATGGCTATTAAAGTAAATGGAGGACGAACTATTGTTAGTTAATTGCAAGAGCTAATGCGAAAGAATCTCCAGCGGAAAGAATAAACGAGCAAATCAAAACATCCACTAACTGACAATACATGAACATCTACATTGTAATTATAAATGTAATTTAAGACAACTATTATTAAAGTGATGCACTGATGATTTTTAATCTCATAATTAATATGTTGAATAAAAAATAAATAGTATAATTCGGAATAAAAATAATAGATGAGATACAATAGAGAAGAACAAACAATAACAATGTGATGTCTATTTATTCCTTTCTTTTCATAAAACAAAATATTCTTTCCAATTCATAGCACAAAATATAATCTGTCGTAGTGGTGGTAAAACCTGATTAACAATAAGCTTATTTCACTACCACAACAATGAGCACCTTTGCACTTGATTGACTATGACATAGTACTAATGAATTAACCACGGCAGAAAAAAAACAAGCAATATGTATGCTATCAGTTTGTAGGACCGAATTAAAAAATATTTCCCAAGTTATTTTGATTGGAATACTATGAACCAGTGGGCAATGCAATCAGGATGAAACCATGATTAATTATCAACAAATATTCAATTAAACAATAAATGAAACCCAACAAATTTTATGGTTTTAGCTGCAAGTATGGAAGAATAGGTAAGGCAATTGTTTTTACAGCCTGAGATCTGGTTGCAAAGCCTTCAGTCCAATCCTAACATTTTACAACAATACCACTCGTTTTCCTATTTGCAACTAGTAAACGATTATGTCCTACATTAGATATGGGGTAGAACTTTATCATGACAATGAAGTCAATCAATTCAGCAGTTTTGAACAAAATTCAAAAGCTCAAGACAGAAAAATAATCATAATTGACGGAAGATTTTGAATCAAAAAATGAACTTACATTAAAAGAGGTCCTAAACTGGAATATACAACGAATAGCTGCTTGCAACTGCAATCAACTCGCCAGAACTCACAACCGATCTCTCATCCCCAATTCGAATTTAGATTCGAATCTTAAATTAAGGTTGGATGTAACAACCCGGAAAATCAGAACCAATTTAAAATTTTTAGTTTGGATATTTTAATGAATTTTGAATATTTAAAATAATTTATTTTAAATAATAACGACTAAAAATTCTTTTGGATCGAATTTATAGTGAATATATTTATTTTAATTATAAAACAAGGCCTGAAATGGCGTGGTCGTTTGAAAATTTAAATTAGAATTTTGACTGACTGTACAGGATGCAAAATAAAACGGATTTTAATGAAACCAAAAATATTTAAATCTGTTTAGGAATATCTTTCTAACGAATCTGAAAAATCGAAATTTCATAGCGGGAATCAAAAGTTATGGCCAAATGAATTTTCAGAAAGGCCGATATGGAATAAATATAGCCCTAAAAAAATAGACATTTTGCAAACGACCTCCTTTTTCGACGAAATCACTTCTGTTGGATCTAGAATGTCAAATTATTGCTATATTCCAATTTTCATAATTTTTGGAGTTAATATGTGAGCGTGGTAAAAGAAAATGTGTTTGGTTAATTTCAATCAATTTGGATCGACCAGAAAATGGCCGTTTTTCAAACGGTCTCCAAATTTGACGAAATCAATTTTGTTGGGACCATATCTTCCAAACATAGCCAGATTTATTTTTTCCGAATTTTTAGAATCAGTATGTGGCCTCGGCAAATTAAAATGTATGTTCAAATCCATATTTAAATGTTTTACGTTTTAATTTGAAGAATAACTGACTGAAACAGTCGAATGGGCATACGAATCATATTCCATTGTGTCCGAAATGGGGGTATTTAGCTGGGGACGACAGTCATTGGGTTTGAATTGGAGTTCGTTTGGAAAAACAGATATTTTTGGAATTATAAATAGCACGGACCAATCAGAATTTTAAAAAAATATTTCCTCTCTCCCCGTAAACCCTCCCAGACCGATGATGATAACTTCTCTCGCCCTTCTCTCCTCGATTCCGGCCAAAACACTCAATAAAATTCAAAGCTCCAGTTGGGAATTTTGTAGAGCTCCTCTTCCTCTTCAAATCCATACCTAGTTTGCCAATTTTCATTGTGTATTTCATTCGGATCGATCACTCAAAGTCCTAGACTTTAACCCACCGCCGCGCCTGCCATGTCAACTCGAACTGCATGCCACCCTTTTCGCCGCCTGCGCCTCTCCTTCCTCTTCGTCACTACGAAGGTCGATCGTCCCATCGCTTCACGAATTTCGCGAAAATCGCAAACCTAGTTTTGAACACTTCAGCTGAGGTAACGGCCTTTATATTTTAAACTGATTATAGCACTTTAAAGCGTTACAAATTATAATTTTACAATAAAAATCATATCCTTTTGCTATGTTGTCGAAATCCAATGAAACAAGAGGCATTCGACTCGTGGCGTCGTCTTCTAATTCTAAAAAAGACCAGAGAATTTTTGGAGCTTCCTACAATTTTTGGAGGAGTGGAACCCAGTGTGAGATTTCTAAATTCAAATTTGAATGGAACGATGATGTTTAAATTATATAATCGGTGCATAAGTTATATGAGCGTTGTGCACCTCATGTATATGTGTTGTATAAATTATATGTGCGATGTATAAGTTACATATACGTTGTAAAATCATATGTGCGTTGAATGGAGTTGAATTGAAATCGAAATATATTTATATACGTGTATATATATACTCCCCTCGTCCATAGACCATGGACGATATATATTGGTTGTGATTGTTTGGATTTTGGTTGATGTGAAATTTGGTTGATAAATGCGAATGGTTGATAATGGTTGTTTGTGATTGAAAACAAACTGGAATTGTTTGTGGAAAAATTCATTGTGATATGAAAATGATCGAAACATTTAGATTATAAGGATAAGCCCCTTAGGGAACGCCGCAAGGCATAAGGTAGTGCGAGGAGCCGTACTCGGAACAGTGCTGGTTTTAAACCCCTGCCGTTATGCTGTCGAATTTTTTTGAAATATTTATGTGTTTGATCTATATTCATGTGTTGAAATATATTCATGTGTTGGAAAAATATTCATATGACGAATGAAATGTTTGAAAGATAAAAATCACATTTTTATTATATATATGAAGTATATAAAATTTTCATGTTTGATATAAATTGTTTTAACAATAAAAATCACATTTCTATTATATATATGAAGTATATAAAATACTCATGTTTGAAATAAATTGTTTTGACAATAAAAAAAATTACATTTTTATTATATACATGAAGTGTTAAAAATAGTCATGTGCTAAAATAAATGTTTATTGGATAAAAATATTATTTTTACCACATATATGAAATGAAAATGGTTTGGAAATTGAAGAACGGATTTTATTTATATATATATAAATATAATTAAAATAAAACGAATAACGACACTGCAGTTCGTGTTTTGAAATCATGATTTTAAACGATTATTATGGGAGATCCGACCGTCGGGTTTTCCCGAAACTGAAACCATTGGGTTTGCTTTGAAAATATCTTTCCAACGATACCAAACTTGTAAGGATCCAACGGTTAGATTGTGTGAAATGTTTAATTCAAATCTGAACAAAAACAGCGCCAGAATGGATTATATATATATAATATAAATAAAACGAATAACAAAGCTGTAGTTCGTATTTTGAAATCGTAACTTTAAACGATTGTACCGGGAGATACGGCCATCGGAATTTCCCAAAACTGGAACCGTTGGGTTCGTTTTGAAAAGATCTTTCCGATGTTATAAAATTTGTAAAGGTCCAACGGTTAGATTTTCAGATATGTGTAAATCATATCTGAGGAAAACAGCGACATGGCCGCGTTATGGCCTGAAGCGTCATTTAAATGAATTGGCTATTTTTAAACAAATAAAAATAGCGATAAATTGTTATAAAATATTATAAATTATATGGAATGGAAACAAACTGAATTTACTCGGTTTGTTGGATATTTGATGGTTGAATGTGTTTGACATGAAAATTACATTAATGAACTGAATTATGGATGTTAAATAATTTAACCATGGAAATGAATTGATTTGAATTCTAAATATACGTGAATTATTTGAAAAGGCCGAGTTAAATCTCATTTCAAATAATTGGTCGACGATTAGAAGTCGAAGATATGAAGACGGTGCAAGATCGATGATCTTCACATCGAATGGATGGCTACTGATGCCTTTGATGGGAGTTGTTGCCCTGAAGGGGTTACAATAGAGGTTGTCCCGACGTACTTGTTGATCGTTCGGATGTGCGAGGACCTCTCTCCTGTATTGGACATATAGGACGAGGAGTAAGGTGCCTCCGGTTTCTTTCAGACCTAGAACGAACTTGTAAATGGATGTGTCTGACGTTGTAACTTGACAACGTGGCATGCTGAGATGCTGTGATCAAGGCTTTTGTTGAAAAGTAGAGCCTTGTCGTTGATGATCAAAACATGGATTTATATTGCTAGCTTTGTGTTTAGCATTGATTCGCGAGCCTCACACCTTGGTATGAACCAGAAACAGGAGAGGACATCAGGGAGGACATGCGTTTCCTTCTAGCTAGGAGTACTGTCTAGGTTTTACACACCCGGATGTTTTACTTATGTGGATGATGGATAGCGAGGCGCCTCAGTTATATCGGCCTCTGCGGAGCCGATGGATGGTTTGGTAGATATACCGGCCAGTTTGACGCCCATAGGGCGGGGAAACGTAGTGTTCAGGCATTTTAATCCACTCCATGTGGACCAGCCCTGACGATCCAAGGCTTGCCTGGGACACGGGCTAGAGCGCCTCGAAGTGGTAAGGACGATCCCTTGCCTTGGTTCATGATGGAAATCCAATTTCCAAATACGACATCGTGCGGTTTTGATTGTAAACCTATATATGGTGACATAGTGGTATGGGGCACTTATGCTGCATATGACTGATACTTATGATTGGAATTGTTTTTGAAACATATAAACACTAGTATTAATATCAAATGCTTTTTTTTATACGTATCAAGCATATTTTGGCCATTATAAGGTAAAACTCTATCCTCCGTCTTGCGTTGCATTGTGTGATGGGACCTGAGTCTTATAATGGCTTCATTATGTAAAAAGCATTGCGATGTTTAAATGATTTACTTGTTTTAAGCACTGGCAATCCAATGGAGTAAACCCGTTCCGCGTTAGCGGCGTGGTCCTATGATTGGCCTTATTGTAAAATAAGTTAAGTAGATTTCTCATACCAGTCCCATGACTAACTCGTAGTTTGTTTCACTTGCAAACTCGGGTGCCCTATTTTCTATACGGACAGACTTGTATTCAGGTTTTAGCAGGCTCCCTCTGGATAGCTATGGAGCTGAAGATGGATTCTACCAGTTCTTTTATGTTGTTCAGCTCATGTTATGTATATTATGCTTGATTTCGCTGTAGACATTTTATATAAAGCTTGTGTGACTCTGATGATTATGTTTGTCCAATGTATTATGTTATACATTATCTGGTGTATTTATATATTTCTATTCTGCTGTTATTTGTTTATGTGTTATATTCCAAAGATTACCCTTGCCATCGTGGAACGGGGGTTTGGGGTCATCACGTTGGAGTTCAAATTTGTAGCCTGGATTTGGTTTGAGGGCCATGGAGGATGAGCTTAGGGAACAGAAATGTAAAAAACGTGAAATATGGGAATAGTTGCTTAAATCCGATTTGAACCCGTGGAGGATGAAAAAGAAAAAAGAGAGGATTTCGAAGGGAGAAGGAACGATATGTTCATAATTTTCAAATAGAACGAGGAGTAGATCGCGGAGAAGAAGTTGGAGAACATGAAATAACACGGAGATATGTTTCGGTAGACAGAGAGAAGAAACAGGAAACCGAGATTTTATAGTTGAAGTTCATTGGGATGGACAATTTGATTACAGTAGGGAAACCTCCTTAACGGTTTGTTTGATCACTGAACTTGAATATTCAAGTTTAAGGGAAGTTTTTTTTAAAAGAAAACCTACATAAAATATTTAGAATTGCCTGCAAATCATATCCTTAAAACCATGGGTGGATCCACTTGTTTGAATGTGAATCTGAATGACAAACTGTTTACATTTCGTTTTTAACTCTTTGGGCCACATGTACCTAGGCATGGTAAACCTAATAACATGAAAACTAGTAAAACATATAAGACTAAAAATAGCCAACATTAAGAAATCAACTTTGAAGTAGACTCTCATCAAAAGGTGGTGTATATCCAAATACAAAATGAAGGATTCAAAACAATCACTCAAACTATTCGCTTATTTTCCGAAACTGGATATCTAGCTATGATGAAACTTATGCACTCAAGAAAAAGACAAAAGGAAATATAAACCAGGCTATAGTTGATGTAATATCATATCTCAAGGTTGAATATTATATACAACTAGTACTATCAATGTGATAAGAAGGTGCTTAGGAATTGAAATGGATAAGTCATGAGCCCACCAATTATTCTGTCTCCATTTCCCATGTCCCCCCGTGTCCCACCCAATCACGGCCCCTAATTTCCATCTTTTGCAGTTAAATCCCTGAATTGTCGGGAGACTTAGATACAAAAAAGCGAAAATGACGAGATTTGACTGGAGGGACATGAGGGACAGGGGAAATGGAGACAGAAGAATTGGTCCCAGTGATGAGTGCTCAGGCACTAGACATCCTCCCTTGCTGAAGCCTACAATATATATTTATCTCCTCCTTTTCTACCTGCATTGATTATTATTATCATTCCGCTTAGTTTATCCATTTTAGATATCAAAATTCATGACTAACACATAAAAACCACATCTTCGATGCACAGTTGTATTTAGAGCTTATTTAAACCAAGCGATATGTACAGTACAACAAAAGGATCAAAAGCCCATTATTCAAAAGCATTATGCTTGACTTCCTTGAAGCACGTATGAGAAATGAATGAATAGATAAACAGAAGTACAATCACTTCTAGCATAGTTCTTGATATACTTGCATCTCAACACAATATAAAATGAAGTGATGGAAGGATTCTCAAAAGAAGTTAAAAAATGAATATAGTCTTAATTACCTCCTTAACTGAATTAAATTCAAATATACTAATCGTCAACATCAACCCATCATTTCCAGATTGGCAATTAAATCACCAAATACAATTGACTTGTATGCAACAATAATGGCTTTAGTAGACATCTTACGGCTAAAATCATAAATGAATCACGGTAGGATGAACTCATATCTCAAATGAATGACGATTTCCAGCTCTTAAACTAGTATATCACACCCCTCTCAATCTGATAGAATTTCTAATAATATGAGAGATTGTAGAAAAGATGAATTTTTTTAATCTTATTCCTTGATCCATTGATTTACATTACAATGCTTTATATAAATGGAGTACATGCGGTTAAAACAAGCAATAACAATTTCCCTTTAATAAGATATAAAGGAAAAGTAATATAAGAGGAAAGTATTAAGTGTATGAGTCAACATGATCCATATCCTGTGAATGCATGAGTCAGCATTATCCTTATCCTGCCTACGACGTAGATATCATTAAGTGTATGAGTCAGCATGATCCATATCCTGCGAATGTATGAGCCAGCATTATCCTTATCCTACCTATGACGTAGATATTTACATAAATATTCTTAACACTTCCCCTTAATTTGGAGCATGTAAATCACAAATGCCCAACTTGCGCAATAAAAATGTAAATTGCTGACGTCTAAGAGCTTTTTGTCAAAATATTTGCCAATTAATGACCCTTCGGAACATATGTCGTAGATATATCCCCCAATTGTAAAGATGTTGAAACATGTGATAGAGAGACTTGAAACTTGAAACTTGCAACTTGAATCTTAGAAACTGGAAACTTGAAACTTGACATACTACATTCACCTCAAGCCTTCAACAACTTCACTTTTTACAAATGGTTTTTATGCTGAACCAACCACATTAATGGTTTTTAAAGTGGACCAACAACTACGGTTTTTATGGTGAACCAACCACATTAATGGTTTTTAAAGTGGACCAACCACTTCGTTTTTTTATGGTGAACCAACCACATTAATGGTTTTTAAAGTGGACCAACCACTATATGCACCCTAACAAACGATTTTTATAGTGAAACGACCACATTAATGGTTTTTAAAGTGGACCAACCACTACACACACCATAATAAACGGTTTTTATAGTGAACCAACCACATTAATGGTTTTTAAAATGGACCAACCACTACACACACCTAATAAACGGTGAACCGACCACATTAATGGTTTTTAAAGTGGACCAACCACTACACAGCCACGTAGGGTGTAATATTACTAAACTAGTTTCTTAAAAGGACCCAAAGAAAACAATACATAGCAGTTGTCGAGGAAAATCTCATAACAAGAATTTCTAGTAGTATGAGAGATTGTAGAAAAGATGAAATTTTGTAATCTTATTCCTTAATCCATTGATTTACATTACAGTGCTTTATATAGATGGAGTGCATGCGGTTAAAACAAGCAATAACAATTTCCCTTTAATACAATATAAAGGAAAAATAATATAAGAGGAAAGCATTAAGTGTATGAGTCAGCATGATCCATATCCTGTGAATGCATAAGTCAGCATTATTCTTGTCCTTCCTATGACACATATATCATTAAGTGTATGAGTCAGCATGATCCATATCTTATGAATGTATGAGTCAGCATTATCCTTATCATGCATATGACGCAGATATTTACATAAATATTCTTAACACAATCATGCATCCACTGGTTACCACTCTTCTATTTATTATGCATGCAGTAGGCCCTGGCTTGTATCAAACTTTTAATTGCAGTTGTTAAACACAAACCTCCACTCATTAGCTTCTATCATGCCCACGCCTTATTGTTATCATGTTTTCATTGATGAGATTCTATGTGGAATTGCAACATTTAGACAAAAATTACAAGGAGCAATTTGTTCACCGGATAAGCCACTTGAATTACATCCGCTTCAATTATAACTACTCTTGCACCCCTACACATGACCTCCCTATAAATAACATAGCCTTTCATGTAGAATATGGTGATCTAGAAGGGAGACGAAGAACAATCACTAATCGTTACGGTGATAATAGGTTTCAAAATAAAATATAAATTCTCAAAATCTATTTTGTTTCATGCTTTTAGCATGTCAGCGACTTATAATTGTTATGTTATTTATGAATGAAAATAATTTTCTGTAATTTATTCTTTAAACTTTGAATAATGATTACTTTGTTCTTTGTATTACTTATAGTTTCTGCACAAAATACATCAGTACAAATGTCATTTGTTTGCTAACTAAAAATATATTCTATAAATTAAATTAAATAATCTATAAAACACTTTTCCATGCATCTTAAATGTCCAAAGGGGCGTGCACTTTTCCATGCCCGTTAAATGCCAATTTGTTTCCTAACTTGAAACATTTTTCCATTCTTGTTTAATTGCATCAGCTTAATAGTCCAAAGGACATAGACTTTCAAGATGCTTAATGATGTCGTTTTATTGATAAATATCAGTACTCTTAGAGTACGCATTACATATGTATGTGGCATATCTTGCAAAAACTATCAAAACAAAATTTAAATGTGATAATGAGCTTACACTGTTAAAGTTATATTGGTGCTTCAAAGTAATTACTTCATGAATAACTAGAACTAGCGTTTAATGTGTTTAGGAAGAAGTCAACACATGTATCCTAATTGTGTGGTAGATGTGGTCTTGTTCTTATCTTACTAGCTTAAATTTAGGAGGTAGTTTGATATTTTTATCTTTTCTATTTAAAGCTTTGTATTTCTCATCTTTCAGTGTGAAGCAATAATAATGTAGTTGTTCAATTATTCTACGTTTAATCTCTCTCCTCCTCTCTATATCAAATTCTAGCACATCAGTCATTTCCACATGCTTGGAAAGGCCCAAACTAATTGGGCCTGCAGAAGATTTCCATTGGAACTTCCTAAGGAAATACCCAATTGTTACATAACGTTAAAGTAGGATTTGAATCGAGAAATAAAGAGAAACGACATCAGGTTATTTCTGTTTGATAGATTGTTATTGCTAACATGAATGTAAAATCAAAAGAGCAAATTTTCATAGTTTCGAAACTCAACTTTGAAGCTAGGCTGCAAACATAGTTTCCAAGCTGAAGCTTAATCTCAAAACCCGTTTTCAAGCACATTTCAAAACTTATTTCTAGTTAGCAACTGAGTTTTGAAGCTAAGTGCAAAGCTCATAATGACTAAGCATTAATTTCCGAGCATATCTATATTAAATTTGTGTATAGTGAAAATACAAACTAGACTAAATTATACAAAAACAAATTTCAAGGAAAAGAATAACAATTTGAACTTCAACAATGGTTTAGTATCTCTTTTAGAATAATGGCAACTCGTAACTATTCTATCGAACAATTAGCCACCATTACACAACTCCATAACCAAGTGAACGTCTGCGTCATTTTCATACGGGTCTTTCAAAGTTACAATAAATTTAGGAAATAAACAATAACCTCGAAATCTCGAATAACATCTCTTTTACCACCATGGGATGATAAAGTGGGATATCTACAAAGAAAGGTACTACAGTTGGCTTAACAATTCCAGAAACAGTGGTGATCTAGATGTAAATTTTATGATACTATATGGTAGAATTGAAGTGGATGGAAGTAGCTTCGTGTCGGAGAAGACAACTTGCAAATCGGAGCTCGTAAAAATAAGTTAGAGGCGAAAAGGTGTCCGTGTTTCAGCTATTCAGGGCAACAAACGTCTGTCATAGGGTGACAGACGTTTGTGTTGACAGGGAAAATGTTCCCGAGACTTGCAACAAACATCTGTGCCGAAGGAAATATAATTCTCAGGTTAGGGACAAGCATTTGTCGCAACTGGGACAGATGTCTGAGGAGACTTCTAAGTTGTTTCATGCTGTAAGCTTGGTAAGCTGATTTGTGAAGTTTCCAAGGGAAATTTAAGCGATTTTTATATTCTATTATCTCCCGATACAAGATATTCTAAAATCGAAAAGGTAGATGACAAGAAAAAGGATTAAGATGTAGGTTTATTCAAATTAGGTTTTAGGCAACCCTAATCTTCTTCCATTCTTATCTCCACAAAATCAATTATTTTTTTGGTGAATTTGATCATTGTAATCAATCTCTTGTAATCTTCTATTGGTATTAATGAAACTCTCAAAGTGGATAAACACTAGCAAGACGCTAGTGGAACCACTATAAATCCCACGTGTGATTTATTTTTCGTTATTGTTCTATTATTTCTCTTGTTTAGAAATTATGATTGGCTTGTTGATTGGGTTGAGATTATTCTGCGTTATGTAACAACCCGGAAAATCTGGGCCAGTTTGAAATTTTTATTTTTGCAATTTTAGCGAATTTTGATTATTTAAAATGAATTATTTTAAATAATATCGACAATAAATTTATTTTGAATATAATTCGACGTATATATTTATATACGTCGTCGTTAGAATATAAATATTTATATATAATTATAAATAGAATTGAAAATGGCGCGGTAGTTCGAAAATTCGATTTCTAATTTCAAATGAATATACAGAATTCAATATAAGTCAGAATTGAACGAAACAAGAAATATTTGAATCTGTATAACTATATCTTTGTAACGAAGTTAACAAACTGAGATTTCATCTTAGAAATGATAAGATATGTCCAGTTTAAAATTAGAAATAGTCGCTGTGGAATTTATATATATTTTTATATATATAAGGCCCTTAAAAATAGCAATTTTGCAAACGACCTCGGATTTCGACGAAACCAGTTTTGTTGGGTCCGTGATGTCGAGTTGTTGCTAGGTTTCAAATTTCATAATTTTTCGAATCAATATGTGAGCGTGGCAAAGGAAAACGCGTTTGACCAGTTTCAGTTGATTTTAATCGACTGGAAATTGGCCATTTTTCTAACGGTCTCAGAATTCGACGAAACTAGTTTTGTTAGGACCGTATCGTCAATACGAAGCTAGAAAATATTTTTCTGCAATTTATAGAGTTAGTATGTGACCCCGGTAATTTGAAATGTACGTTTAAAATTCAATATAGTGATTTAAATGTAAATTTAACGGAAACTGATTGTAACAGCCGAATCAGCTGACGATACATATCCCATTGTGTTCGGAATGGGGGTTAAACGCTATGGACGACATGTGGTGGGCCTCGTTTTGATGACGTATGTAAAAGTCAACTTTTGAAAATAATAAAATAATAAAAAAAAAAAAAAAAAAAAAGGAAAACCCCCTTCCTCCCTTAACCAGGCCCCCCCCCCGTTATTTTCAATTCAGAAAAAAAAAACGAAATAAAAGAAAAAAAAAAAACTCTCGACGCGCCCTCGCTCCCCAAGGCGGCGCCGCCCACGCCTGCTCCGCCTGCCACCTCGCGCCGCCTTTAGGCGGATCCGCCCTCCCCCTCCCTCCATCCACCTCGCGGCAGCACCCATCACCACACACCCGAGCCGCCCCACAATCGACGAACTCCCACCGAAGCCCCCCCTCCCTCGACGAGCCCACCGGAACCCGCCTCCGCCCTGAAGCGACCTCCTCCCCGCTTCTGCAATGCGTCGAAACCCCTCCCCCTTTCTTCAAAAATACTGTAAGTATTTATTGTATTTTATGTTTAATCTGAAGTTCGATTTTAGGTTTAAAACTGAAATTCGATTTTAGGTATAAAACTGAAATTCGATTTTAGGTATAAAACTGAAATTCGATTTTAGGTATAAAACTGAATTTGATTTTAGTATAAAACTGAATTTTATTTTAAGGTTTAATATAGGAAAAAGATTTTAACTTTAAAATAGGAAAAGGTTTTAACTTTAAAAGGAAAAAGATTTGATCTTTATTAGAAAAAAAAAGAAAACTTTTTATTAGAAGAGGCGAGGTCTATATTTTTGAAATGGAATTTTTATCTGTATGACTTCGAAAGAAAAATAAAAATACGATTTTTATATATTGAACTTTGAAATAAAAATTCGATTTTTATATATTGAACTTTGAAATAAAAATTCGATTTTTATATATTGAACTTTGAAATAAAAATTCGATTTTTATATATTGAACTTTGAAATAAAAATTCGATTTTTATATATTGAACTTTGAAATAAAAATTCGATTTTTATATATTGAACTTTGAAATAAAAATACGATTTTTATATATTGAACTTTGAAATAAAAATTCGATTTTTATATATTGAACTTTGAAATAAAAATTCGATTTTTATATATTGAACTTTGAAATAAAAATTCGATTTTTATATATTGAACTTTGAAATAAAAATTCGATTTTTATATATTGAACTTTGAAATAAAAATTCGATTTTTATATATTGAACTTTGAAATAAAAATTCGATTTTTATATATTGAACTTTGAAATAAAAATTCGATTTTTATATATTGAACTTTGAAATAAAAATTCGATTTTTATATATTGAACTTTGAAATAAAAATTCGATTTTTATATATTGAACTTTGAAATAAAAATTCGATTTTTATATATTGAACTTTGAAATAAAAATTCGATTTTTATATATTGAACTTTGAAATAAAAATTCGATTTTTATATATTGAACTTTGAAATAAAAATTCGATTTTTATATATTGAACTTTGAAATAAAAATTCGATTTTTATATATTGAACTTTGAAATAAAAATTCGATTTTTATATATTGAACTTTGAAATAAAAATTCGATTTTTATATATTGAACTTTGAAATAAAAATTCGATTTTTATATATTGAACTTTGAAATAAAAATTCGATTTTTATATATTGAACTTTGAAATAAAAATTCGATTTTTATATATTGAACTTTGAAATAAAAATTCGATTTTTATATATTGAACTTTGAAATAAAAATTCGATTTTTATATATTGAACTTTGAAATAAAAATTCGATTTTTATATATGTAGTGGCTACGGGCAACAAAGGCGATAAAAAGGCGAGTTGGCGAAGATTTCCTGCGTTAGAAGTGCCGTGGAGCTAGGATAGCTATATGTGAGAATTTCTCACCTTTCAATTTATTTTTCTAGTTATATATATATATATATACTAGGATGCAGACGGTGCTTAGTAGCACCCGACACAATCGTCCACAGACCATGGACTTGTTTGTTTGGTTGCATAGATTAGTTGAATTATTTGTTTGAAATGAATTGAATTGTTTGGTGAGATGAAATTGATTTGATTATTGTGTGAATGGCGTGGGCCTTCACTAGACCGGGGATAAGGCTGGGCCTTGTCCCGTTTCTAGTATCGTGCCGTTATGCCGCCGAAATTTTCTAAAATGTGTTAGAAAAATAAAAATATCATTTTATTTAAAGAATGAACTTAATCGAAATTCATATGTTGGAATAAAATGTTTTATCGTTAAAAATATAATTTTTAACGTGAATGTGAATAAATAAATATTCATTTACAAACCAGACGGTTTGTTTATGTACACCTATTTGAAGGACAATGATTGGGTCGATAAATTTTACACATCACCCAACTGCACGAATAAAAATCTGTGTTTGATTGTTTGAAACCCCACACGGGTGTTGGGATGAAATTAGAAGTTCACTCATCCCGATTGATTGAATATGTCGATCGGTTGATTGACAGGCTGTTTTAAGCGTTAGATATCTATATTTGATGCTTATACGGTGTAGTGCACTTTGGTTGATGGTTGATTATTTATCGTTGCTATTATATACATGTGTTGTATGAAAAAAATCCATATAATTAACTTTATATGGTAATTGATTGGGCCTCATTCCAGTTTTAAAATAGAAATATTTGAAATAGAAATATTCGAAATAGAATATTTGAAAATATCAATATATGAAGCCGTGTTGATAAGATTGACGCCATTTTGACGTGAGCGATATTTATATCGATTTCGAAATGAATTGAAAACGATTTCGAAATGAATTGAATTGAAAACGATTTCGAAATGAACTGAATTGAAAACGATTTCGAAATGAATTGAATTGAAAACGATTTCGAAAAGAATTGAATTGAAAACGATTTCGAAATGAATTGAATTGAAAACGAATTCGAAATGAATTGAAAACGATTCGAAATGAATTGAATATAAAACGAATTCAAATTGAATTGAAAGCAAATTGAAATGAATTCAAATTGAATTGAAATTTGAATTGAATAGAAATGAATTTTAAAACGAATTTATAAAGAAGAATTCGATTTTGCTTTGAATTGAAATAGAAGTTGAAATAGATTTTGAAACGAATTTTAAAACTATTTATATAATTCGTTTTGAATAGAAATCGACGAAATATATATTATATATAATATATATATAATATAAATGGCCTGAATAGAACGCGCCGCGCCGCGGCAGTTCGTGAATTTCGACCATTTATTTCAAGCGGACGTTACGGGAGATCCGACCGTCGGATTCTCCTAAAACCGGAACCGTTGGGTTCGTATCGAAAAGAGCTTTCTAATGAATGTTAGAAATTTGAAATCTAACGGTTGGATTTGGAGATACGTCCAAATCAAATTCGAAAAAGGTCGCTGTAAGTGCAGTTCGATGGCCGTTGTTGGAAATCGGCTGTACGGGCCTTGATAAAATTATTAAAAATAGTAATAATTTGTGTAAAATCATAAGAAATGATTTGTGAAAGTTTGGGATGAAAAACTCCATATTTGAAAAGATAAAAATAGATTTTTATCGAAATGAACTAGTTTTGAACTAGAATTATAATTCTATTTATTTTTAAATAAATAAATTGAATTCGAAAAGGGTTTTGAAAATAACCAAAATTTCCAATGATTGCATTGGAGTGGATTTGAATCGAAATTGTCTTCGGAATATTTCGATGTTGGAATTCGTGATTATACAGGTGTTGTTATGGAAATTTGAAAGATATATTTTTATATCGTTATTTCCAATACGACATTTGTTAATCGTAGAATTTGATATTGAATATAGGCTGATATATTTTCTATTCAGAGCCTTGTATTTAATATCAAATGTGATTTGGGTTTGTCGTGAATGGTGTCTTCACTAACACCGTTCTTGAACCCAGTTGAGAAAAGATTAAATCTTTTTATTTAGATTTAATGAAGTGTACCAATTAAATAATATTTAATTGGAATTGAATTGATATTGATTTTTGGGTTTATCGTGAACAGTGTTTTAAATAACACTTGTTCTTTAACCCGATAATTAATGAATGTGATTTGGGTTTGTCGTGAATGGTGTCTTCACTAACACTGTTCTTGGACCCAGTTGAGAAAAGATTAAATCTTTTTATTTAGATTTAATGAAGTGTACCAATTAAATGATATTTAATTGGAATTGAATTGATATTGATTTTTGGGTTTATCGTGAACAGTGTTTTAAATAACACTCGTTCTTTAACCCGATAATTAATGAATGTGATTTTGGGTTTATCGTGAACCGTGTTTAAATGACACTGATTCTTTAACCCAGATAATGATTAAAACTAAGTGGAGTTTTAATGAATCTTTAATTAGATTGAAAAGATCGAGAATGGAGTATCACCAGTTTTGCTCCAGGCGATAGTTAAATCTTTAATTAGATTTGAACGTGAAATTTAGAAACTAACTGTCGGTTAGCCAAGCAGAATGGTTTTCTGGATATTGATCTGATGTTGGTTTCGGCCTTCGGGGTTAATATTTGGGAAATTATTCTCTTGATTAATTTACGGTTAGTGACTAATGAATTGGAATGAGGCGTATGTTGTGTTTGTGTAACACTTTTATAATATATACGCGAGTTATTCGGAAAGGCCGGGTTTATCCCATTCTGAATAACTGATACGACGATAAGTCGAAGATGAAGACGATGGTCGAAGATCGGAGGTCTTCACGTCGTTTGGGTAATTACTGATGATCTTGATTGGGCTGTACACCCAAGAAGATGGAAACAGTTAGTGATCGTCCAGACGTACTTGGAGATCGATGGATATGCGGGGTTCTAGGTGCCTCCGGTTTCGTTCAGACCTAGAACGGACTTGTAAGTGGACTGTGTGTCTGACATCGGATTTCATTCTGTGTGACTGATATCGGTTGCATAGGATGGTTTGCCTGTGTGGCATGCTAAGATGCAAATGATCAAGGCTTCTGTTGAAAAGCAAAGTCTTGTGGTGATGATCAAAGCACGGCCTTTGTGGCGTAGCTTTGTGTAACGTTTACCTCGCGTGTTTCACACCAGGTATGAACCAAAAACGGGAGACGGACCTCAGGGAGGACTTGCGTTTCTTTCTAGCTAGAAGTGGCGTCAGTGGTTTTACACGCCCTGACGAGTTTGACTTATGTGGTTGTTGCTGTTGCGAGGCGCCTCGGTTATATCGGTTTCGGCCGAATGCATTCTGGTCGGCTGACGGACCAGACTTACGCCCCATAGGGCGGAGAGACGTATTGTTCAGGCATTTTAATCCACATCGGTGGACCGGCCCTGACGATCCAAAGGCTTGACTGAGTACTTGCCTGAGACATGGGCTAGATTGTCTCGAATCGGTTGAGGACTATCTTTTGCCTCGGTTCATAGACGGAAATCCAATTTCCAAATACGTGACTTGCGGTTTTATTTGTAAACCTATATATGGCGACATGATATATGGTACCCATGCCGCCTATGATTGATACTTATGATTTGAAGTGTTTTATACACTTATAGTAGTATCAAATAATCTGTTTTAAACGTATCAAGCATTCTTTGGCTGTTATAAGGGAAAACCCTATCCCCCGGCTTGCGTTGCATTGTGTGATAGGACCTGGGTCTTATAACAGCTTCATTTTTTCTTTATTTAGCATTGCGCTGTTTGTTTTATGCACTGGTATTCTTGGGAGGAAACCCGTTCCGTGTTATACGGCGTGGTCCCTTGATTTACCTAATGATTTAAAATAAAGATTAATAACTGTTTTAGTTCTCACACCAGTCCCATGACTGACCTGGAGTTTATTGTTTTAACCTAAACTCTGGGTGCCCTTATTTTGACACGGGCAGCTAGTAGTTTCGGTTTTGCAGATTTATATTCACAGGATCCTGGATTACAGCTGGAACGATATCCGGAAAGCTTTGTATCCGTATATCTCTTCTAGTTGTGTATTGTATTATTTTCCGCTGCGTTGTATTTAAATGTAATTTAAATCTCTGATATTTCTGTGTAATATTCATTTATACTCTGTATATTCTTGTAATCTGATGCATTGTTGTAATATACAAAGAAATGTTCTTCTGTATGCGTTCTGATTTGTCGTGTTCTCAAACGATAGGGCGTTTCGAACGGCCTGGATCGGTTTAGCGACTGGTTCGGACCGAGCGAAATTCTTTGCCGTCACACGTTATTGGTTGGTTGTTTTTGCATTTTTACCACCATCTCGTCTTCGCTGAGATTGGGGATTTTGATTTGAGCGGTCTTGAGTCAAAATTTCTCCATAATATTTGGTTTAGAGCTTTGTTGTTGGTAGATAATTGTAGAAATGCCGGAATTATATACAAATAGTGCCTCAACTATTGGTCTAAGTGGTGTAGCTCCTTATGTATGTGCTTATGTATGTGGGTCGTACGCAACTTCTGGGTCATAATTGGTTATTGACAAGTGGATGGCGATAATGATTTTGAAAAATGGCAATGGAAGATGAAAGCGGTTCTTATGCGGAATCAGGTACATCGAGTAGTGTTTGATACACATATATTGTCAGTGGACGTCTTAGATGTGGAGAGAGAAGAAATGGAAGAGTGGGCATTCACTACACTTCAACTTACTATTGTTATAGGGAAGAATGTTATCCCTGAAATTAGTGGTGTGACAACTGCTAAGGATATCTGGAACTAGTTGGAAGAGTTTTATATGAAGAAGTCAATCACAAATCGACTAATCTTATTGTGGACTTTCTTTACTTACAAGATGAAGGAAGGAACTTCACTAAAGGCACACTTGAATGTGTTTGATGATTTGCTAATGAATATGAAGGCGGTAGATTTGAAGATTGAGGAGGAGAAAAATGTGATGATGTTATTGTGTTCGTTGCCTGAGCGGTATACTGGGTTCACAAATAGTTTGATCTATGGATGAGATACATTGACTCTTGATGATGTCAAGATAGGTCTTCTAAGTGAGGAATTGCGAGATCAGATGAAGAAGTTGAGTGATGGAAGTAGTGGTGCAGGTAATGATCATAGTTTATTTGTGAAGAAGGAGAAATCTGAGAAAAAGGGAAACTGGGGGTGTCCTAAGTCTAGAAAGCCCGGTTGGAGAGGAAAGTCGAAGGAAAGAAATGCCAAGTGCTTTATATGTAAGAAACCTGGTCATTGGAAGAATGATTGTCCAAATAAGGGGAAGAAGGAAGTAGCATCTTCATCAGTTGCGGTTGAGAGTGATGTTGGCGAGAGAGATGTAGAAGTTTTGTCATCTGTAGCATCAGATGTTTCAGGTAGCCAATGGGTGCTTAATTTGGAGGCTTCATATCACATGACACCTAATAGGAGTTTGTTCTCTTCTTATGCCAATCGAGAAGGAAATTCAATTGTTATAGAAAATGGTGTAGTTTTTAAGTCGAAGGGAATTGGATCCGTGCAAATTCAGATGTTTGACGAAGTGGTTCATACTCTCACTAATGTGCACTATGTTCCGGGACTACGGAAGTCACTTGTTTCTTTGGGACAACTGGACTCTTTAGATTGCGAGATCACTATTGAGAGTGATAGCTTGAAGGTTTTGAAGGGTGTGCTTGTGGCTATGAAAGGTGTTAGGACTCATGGATTTTACTTGCTTCAAGGAATGACTGTGGATGGAGAAACATGTGTTGGTGTTGATAGTTCTCGTGGCTTAGATGCGACACTGTTGTGGCATTTGAGATTAGGTCAGTCTCAGAGAAGAGTTTGGATGTTCTTCATCGAAGTGAGGTGAATGATAGAGAGAGTTTCAACAAACTGGATTTTTGTAGGGAATGTGTCATGGGGAAGCAAAGTAGAGTATCATTCGGTGAAGGAAAACATGATTCAAGGGGAATTCTTGAGTATGTGCGCACAGATGTTTGAGGACCAACACTAGTAGCTTCTTTGGGAGGAGTAAGATATTATATTTCTTTCATTAAAGATTTTTCTCGTAAGGTTTGGGTGTTTGTAATGAAGGCCAAATCGGAGAAATTTGCAAGGTTCAAAGAATGTAAGGCTCTTGTTGAGAATGACAGTGGAAAGTCTTTGAAGGTTCTTAGGTCCGACAATGGCGTAGAATATGTTTTCAGAGAATTTCTGAAATTTTGCAAGCATCATGGTGATCAGAGGTGTTAACAATATTTTTCATCAACACCGGAGGTAGGTTTATGGATGTGCACCTAAGGGAGAAACATGATTATTTAGCTTCCACGAGCTTGAGTTAACTCACCATTTCCTAGATAACAAGGTCTAAAGCCCAAAAGATTTGTCACTCTTCCCCCAAAGGGGTGAGCATCACGCTTAAGCGACTTAATAACCAACAGTTATCTTGGGACAAGGGTTCCCTAAGCACAACCCTTGTTAGAAGGCTAAATGGCTTGTATGAAGGGGTTTTACTATAACTTTGCGGAAGGGCTTAGACTTGGATAGGAAACCATGACCAAGTGGAAAGCGTATGGTATGTTATGTAGGAAATAACAAAGAAAACGGAAACGACCCAAACTTCCCCGTAAAGGAAAGCCTGGATTGCCTTGAGAACAATACACATCAGAGCACCAACTGAAGAACATTTAATTGCTGATTACGACAATTACATCAGAGTACAAGAGTATAACAGAGTATGAATAATTAATACACAATAGAAATACAATAATATCAGAGATTTAAATTGCATTTAAATAGCAGTGGAAAAATAATACATATATACAACCGAAAGGAATACACGGATACAGAGCTTTCCGAATACCGCTTTAGTTGTAAACCAGGATCCTGTAAATATATCTGCAAAAAGCTACTCGACTGTCCGCGTGGAAAATATGGGCACCCGAGTTTGCCAGTGAAACAAACTACAGGTCACTCATGGGACTGGTATTAGAAATCTTAACTTAACTTATCTAATAATCAGGCTAATCACAGGACCACGCCGCTAATGCGGAACGGGTTTACTCCATTGGATTTCCAGTGCATAAAAACAATGCAATGCTTTTAGAAAAATGAAACCATTATAAGACCCAAGTCCCATCACACAATGCAACGCAAACCGAAGGATAGGGTTTTACCTTATAATGGTCAAAAGATGCTTGATACGATAAATCGGATTTAATATTATTGTGTATATCTATGGGTATATATATATATTTCAAAAATACTTCAATCATAATGTATCAATCATAGACGACATAGTACCCCATCCTACTATGTCTCCATACTAGTTCTACAATCAAAACCGCAAGGTCGTATTGGAAATTGGATTTCCATCATGAAATCGAGGCTAGGGATCATCCTCTTCGATTCGAGACACTCTAGCAAATGCCTCAGGATCCCCCGCAGTGAACCCTTGGAGCGGTAGGGCCGGTCCCCACCTAACGGTAGTGGATTAGTTATGCCTGAACGCACGCTTCCCGGTCCCTTTGGACCTCCATATGACTATTAACGACCTATAATCCCGAGCCGCCTCAATCCATCATCCACATAAGTAAAATGCCAGCCAGTTTAAGCCCTGACACTACCCCTAGCTAGAAAGAAACGTGTGCACTCCCTACGGTCCATATCCCATTTTTGACCCATACCGGGGTGTGAGGCTCGCGAAGTCACGCTATACACAAAGCTATGCCATGATAGGCTATACTTTGATCATCCCACAAGGCCCTACTTTACAATAAAAGCCTTGAGCCACATTGACAATTCACGCCATGCGATCAATCACTATTAATATATTCCAGGGTGTTAAGTAGAGAATAAATTCTCCACCACCAATCAGATATACATTAATAAAAATCAATTTAATTCACATGGAACGAAATCCAATGTCAGACACACATCCATTTACAAGTCCGTTCTGGGTTTGAACGAAACCGGAGACACCTGAGAGGTCCTCGCATATCCGGACAGTCAACAATACATCTGTACAACTACCACTGAATCCCCTTCAAGGTAGCTACTCCCATCATGGGTCTCAGTAGCAACACATCCATCTGATGTGAAGATCGTCGGTCTTCAATCACCGTCTTCAACTTCGACTCTTCATCGTCGTGGTAATTATTCGGAATGGGTTACACCCGGTCTTTCCGAATAACTTGCGTATTTTAATAATTAATAATCAAGTGCTATATAAAACACATCCAACGCCTCATTCCAATTCAGAATATTCTTTTAAATAAAATATTCACATTATCTTATCAAAGATAAATTCTTCAAACTTATTCTTAAATCTTTCTTTTAAAGATTTTTTTAAAACCCCAATTTGGTTTTAAATATCAAAAATCATTATTCAATGATTATTTAAATTTAAGAAATTAATCTTATCTTTAACTGGGTTAAAGAACTAATGTCATTTTAAAACACAGCTCATGGTAAACCCAAAATCATCTTCCATAAAATATGGAATCTTCACAGGAATCAAATCAATATGTAAATAATCGTTATAAATTTCTGTATCCGATCAATAATATAAATGGAATAACGACAAAGCCTCTTAAATTCCATATGTAGTATCGATCTTCATTTACAGAAGCTTATCTCGGTTATTATAAATTCGAATTCCACCCAGTTCCAATTTAATATATTAAATTGGAAAACTTTACTTTTGGAAAATTCCCATTTAAATCTTAAATAAAGATTTATAAATTCCAAATCATATTTTTACTGTCAGTTGGGTTAAAGAACACATGTCACTAAAAACACAGTTCACAATAAACCCAACTCACATTCCTCTTATTCCAATTACTAAATATAATTGAAAACTCTAATAATCTTAAGAACAGTGTTATTTAAGACACTATTCACGACAAAACCAAAATTCAATTTATTTAATTTAATTTCAGTTAAATATTAACATATAAGAAAACTTCGTTAAATCTTAATTTGGTGATTTGTTCTAGTTGATTATTTGTTCATTTCAATAAAAATATATTTTCCTAAAATATATTCTTTTCCTAAGATATTTTCTAAAATAATCTTTTCTAGAATATTCTTTATTGGAATGTGACTCAATCAACTACCATATATCGCATGAAATCAACCATCATGGTAAATAATGTCAAACATCCAAATAACGACCAGAGTGGGTTCTACAACTAAATATTGGGATTAGTGTCTGTCAAATATCATCCCAATACCCGTGTGGGGTTTCATCCAGCAAACAAATAATAAATTATTTGTGCACTTGGGCGACGTGTGAAAATTATCGTCCCAATCACATAAACAAGTCGGACGACTTGTAAATGGAAATGTAACATTCAGTTTGAATATACTAACATTATATTTAACACATCAAACATTTCAACATCACAGATATATATATCAAGCCATCGCTAACATCATATTTTTAACATATGATCTTTTTACTGTAACTAATCGACAATAAAAATATCAACTTTATTTCTAATCTTCTTATTGTTAACCATGACAATAAAAATCTTAACTTTTGTTTCTATTCTTTTTATTGTTAACAGATGACAATAAAAATCTTAAACTTTATTTCTATTCTTTTTTATTGTCTCTAAAATGACAATAAAAATGCAACTTATAAATCCAGTCTTTTTATTGAATATAAAATGTCAGTAAAAATCTATCTTTTATTCCAACTCTTGTTATAGTACACAAATGACAAATAAAATCTATTCTTTCAATTGAAAACAATATTACATGAGAATGAAATCTTCTAACTCTATTCTCTTTAATGATATCAATATCACATGTAAATGTAATCTTCTTTTCTTATTCTCTTTAATGATAACAATATTACATGTAAATGTAATCTTCTTTTCTTATTCTCTTTTAATGATATCTTTAATCCTAGGAAACATTGCCTAACAAAGATGTTCCTTTAATCATATTAAACATTTCTAAACCAAAAATGTGCTTTTTATCACATTAAACATTTCCAAACAAAAATTGTCCGTTTTTTCTTTTCTATTTAACAATTCTAAACAAAATGTACTTTTTATCACATTAAACATTTCTAAACAAAATGATAATTTTGATCTAATTCCTTCCAATGACCAAAAATGGATATTTTTGGTTTAATCATTTTTAATAACAAAAAATGTATATTTTGGTTTAATTATTTTTAAGTGACAAAATGAATATTTTTACTTCATTCTTTTAAATGACCAAAAGTAAATGTTTTTGTTTCATTCCTTATAAATGGCAAAATGTCCATTTCTAATTCATTTTTTTTATGTGACAAAAATCTCTCTTTTTATCTCATTCTTTTCAAAGTACAAAAATATTCATTTTCGTATAATTCCTTTTAAGGTACAAAAATGATAATCTAATCTAATTCTTTTAACGTAAACAAAAATGATTATCTTGTTTAACTCTTTTTAATGTAAACAAAATGTTTATCTTGTTTAACTCTTTTTAACGTAAACAAAAATGTCTATTTTTGTTTAACTCTTTTTAAATGCACAAAAATGTTTGATTAATCCTTTTTAATACCCAAAAATGTTCATGTTTGTTTAATCCTTTTTAATACACAAAAATGTTCATGTTTGTTTAATCCTTTTTAATACACAAAAATGTTCATGTTTTGTTTAATCCTTTTTAATACACAAAAATGTTCATGTTTGTTTAATCCTTTTTAATACACAAAAATGTACATGTTTGTTTAATCCTTTTTAATACACAAAAATGTTCTAGATTAACGCTTCTAACAAAGATGACCTTTTTATTTTGATATAACAATGCTAGCACTTCCAAAGATGATATTTTATTTTGATCTAACATGATCAACAAAGTGACATTTATATGTTAATATAATTCAGCAAATCACATAACCATACGATTCAACAAATCATCACAAACACAATCAGTATAGAAATAAATATACATATATTTTAAATTTCAAATCGAGAAATCTCACATTGCTTTTAATTCAGATCTGAAATTTCTGAATTTTCAACATGCTCGGTTTCAACTCTAGTCAGCTTCATAGCGTAGTGTTCTTCAATACGTTCACAACGCAACTTGTTTCGTTAATTTCTGATAAGATTTGAACGAGATACTTGCATTTAAAGTTTGAACAATTTTAAATGGTCATTAACATTATAATTAAATAATTAATTACGTTTAAATCCAAATGCTATTGTTAACTTTCTCTTCTTCATTGTTCTGTAATACGCTCTAAATAAAAACCCATCATCGACAATTGCAAACCGCCGCCGCCATCACTTCAGGGGGTCGGAATCCTATCGCAACCCAGCCCGACAACCACCATCAAGCCACCTCGCACCGCCGTGAATAGTGCAGAATTCGGTGCCCCCAGCGCACGCAAATACATGACGAACTGAAGCCCCTTTGTGGTGAAAATTCGAACGATATATGGCTTGTTATCTGATCATAACCGTATGAAATTAAAGAGGAAAGGAATCTCTTTTATTTGGCTTTGGAATTTCGATTCAATTCATCGTATCTGGAGAGAAATTGAGGGAAGATTTTCGTGTGTTCCTGGCCATTAAATTGGAGAGAATGGTGGCTACGTATTTTCTGAATTAGGGCTAGCGTATTTTCAAGTGTATGTATACTGTATTTTATACTATTTAGTTAATTAATCTCAGACAAGCCCGGTAACCTATTTTAGCTCCAATTCCAGCCCTACTAGAGTTGTCCCCAGCCAAATACCCCCGTCCTGGACCCAATGGACTTGGCCCCGACAACCAATTTGATCGTCTCAGCCCTATTTTATTTAAGTTAATATTTAAATCATTTATTTAATTATTTTAGTCGTACAATTAAATTCACCGGGGTCGCATACAGACTCTAAAAATTACAGAAAAAATATATTTGTCTTTGTTTTTACAATACGGTCCTAACAAAACTAATTTCGTCGAATTCTGAGACCGTTTGAAAAATGGCCATTTTCTAGTCGATTAAATTTGACAAAAACTGATAGAACACGTTTTCTTTTACCACGCTCACATATTAATTCAAAAAATTATGAAAATTAAAACCTAGCAATAATTTGACATTCCGGTTCCAACAAAAGTGGTTTCGTCGAAAACAAAGGTCGTTTGCAAAATGACTATTTTTAAGGCCAATATTTTATATTAAAATATATATAAATTCTACAATGACTTTTCTAAACTTTAAACTGGACATAACTTTCAAATTATAAAGTGAAATTTAAATTTTTCAGATTCATTAGAAAGATATGATTAAACAAATTTAAATATTTCTTGATTCGCTCAATTCTGATTTAAAATGAATTCTGTACATTCAGTCAAAGTTCGAATTCAAATTTTCAAACTGCAGCGCTGTTTTAAACTCCTTTTATAATTAAATTAAATTTATTCGTTCTAACTTCGATTGAAATAAATTTTCCTTCATTATTATTTAAAATAAATTATTTTAAATATACTAAATTCACTAAAATTTCTAAAATAAAAAATTTAAATTGGCCCCAAAATTCCGGGTTGTTACAATCGCCCCCACTTAAAATCTTTTCGTCCTCGAAAAGGAACGAAGCTAAAAGTTGTTTAATTAACTGACTAAATTAAATTTTTATTAATTGGTTTCAATAATTTTATTAGTTAAATTAATTAATCAAACATCACAACCAGCAATACATTAGGTTATTAACTTTTCAATATATAGAGCTTTTATATATGGTCAAAAATCATATTTTTGGAGCAATTCACAGCAATGTGTATGGTTCTCATACCAGTCAATGGAAATATATAGAAATCCCACTTTTGAGACTCGAACATAAATACTGGTGATGGTGCACCGATCATCGGAATTATCTCCGGGCGAGTAGAGTGTGATTTTATATCTATCCAGTACATTAAAACTTCGAATATCCGTTAATTACTCGTGTATTTGAAATCTTTATATACTCGATTGTCCAAATTAAATATAATAATATACTCAAATAGGTATTTTAAGATAAAATTTTCAAAACTAAATTTGTTTTTACTTTTATTTTAAAGAAAATAATACTCTTCACACTCGTTCTAGGAAACTACTGATCCCATCTCTAACGAGTTATTCTCAGTGGATATTACTAACCCAATCTCTGATGAATTCTTTCGTTCCGTTCTAATGTGTCTTGTTCTCAAGCTCTGTAAACCAAAGCTCTGATACCAAATGAAACGACCCAAACTTCCCCATAAAGGAAAGCCTGGATTGCCTTGAGAACAATACACATCAGAGCACCAACTAAAGAACATTTTATTGCTGATAACAACAATTACATCAGAGTACAAGAGTATAACAGAGTATGAATAATTATTACACAATAGAAATACAATAATATCAGAGATTTAAATTGCATTTAAATATCAGTGGAAAAATAATACAAATATGCAACCGAAAGGAATACACGGATAAAGAGCTTTCCGAATACCGCTTCAGCTGTAAATCAGGATCCTGTAAATATATCTGCAAAAAGCTACTCGACTGCTCATGTGGAAAATATGGGCACCCGAGTTTGCCATTGAAACAAACTACAGGTCAGTCATGGGACTGGTATGAGAAATCTTAACTTAACTTATCTAATAATCAGGCTAATCACAGGACCACGCCGCTAAGGCGAAACGGGTATACTCCATTGGATTGCCAGTGCATAAAAACAACGCAATGCTTTTAGAAAAATGAAACCATTATAAGACCCAATTCCCATCACACAATGCAACGCAAACCGGAGGATAGGGTTTTACCTTATAATGGTCAAAAGATGCTTGGTACTATAAAACGGATTTAATATTAGTGTGTATATCTATGGGTATATAAATATTTCAAAAACACTTCAATCATAATGTATCAATCATAGACGACATAATAGCCCATCCTACAATGTCGCCATACTAGTTCTATAATCAAAACCACAAGGTCGTATTGGAAATTGGATTTCCATCATGAAATCGAGGCTAGGGATCGTCCGCTCCGATTCGAGACACTCTAGCAAATGCCTCAGGATCCCTCGCAGTGAACCCTTGAAGAGGTAGGGCCGGTGCCCACCTAACGGTAGTGGATTAGTTATGCCTGAACACACGCTTCCCGGTCCCTTTGGACCTCCATATGACCACTAACGGCCTATAATCCCGAGGCGCCTCAATCTATCATCCACATAAGTAAAATGCCAGCCAGTTTAAGCACTGACACTACCCCTAGCAAGAAAGAAACGTGTGCACTCCCTACGGTCCATATCCCGTTTTTGACTCATATCGGGGTGTGAGGCTCGCGAAGTCACGCTATACACAAAGCTATGCCATGATAGGCTATACTTTGATCATCCCACAAGGCCCTGCTTTTCAACAAAAGCTTTGATCATTTGCATCTTGGCATGCCACATTGACAATTCACGCTATGCGATCAATCACTATTAATATATACTAGGGTGTTAAGTAGAGTATAGATTCTCCACCATCAATCAGATATACATTAATAAAAATCAATTTAATTCACATGGAACGAAATCCAATGTCAGACACGCATCCATTTACAAGTCCGTTCTGGGTTTGAACGAAACCGGAGAAACCTGAGAGGTCCTCGCATATCCGGACAGTCAACATTACGTCTGTACGGCTACCACTGAAGCCCCTTCAAGGTAGCTACTCCCATCATGGGTCTCAGTAGCAACACATCCATCCGATGTGAAGATCGTACAATCACCGTCTTCAACTTCGACTCTACATCGTCATGGTAATTATTCGGAATGGGTTACACCCGGTCTTTCCGAATAACTTGCGTATTTTAATAATTAAAAATCAAGTGCTGTATAAAACACATCCAACGCCTCATTCCAATTCAGAATATTCTTTTAAATAAAATATTCACATTATCTTATCAAAGATAAATTCTTCAAATTTATTCTTAAATCTTTCTTTTAAAGATTTTTTTTAAAACCCCAATTTGGTTTTAAATATCAAAAATCATTATTCAATTATTATTTAAATTTAAGAAATTAATCTTATCTTTAACTGAGTTAAAGAACTAATGTCATTTTAAAACACAGCTCACGGTAAACCCAAAATCATCTTCCATAAAATATGGAATCTTCACAGGAATCAAATCAACATATATAATCGTTATAAATTTCTGTATCCAATCAATAATATAAATGGAATAACGGCAGAGCCTCTTAAATTCCATATTTAGTATCGGTCTTCTTTTACAGAAGCTTATCTCGGTTATTATAAATTCGAATTCCATCCAATTCCAATTTAATATATTAAATTGGAAAACTTTACTTTTGGAAAATTCCCATTTAAATCTTAAATAAAGATTTATAAATTCCAAAATCATATTTTTACTGTCAGTTGGGTTAAAGAACACATGTCACTAAAAACACAGTTCACAATAAACCCAACTCACATTCCTCTTATTCCAATTACTAAATATAATTGAAAACTCTAATAATCTTAAGAACAGTGTTATTTAAGACACTATTCACGACAAAACCAAAATTCAATTTATTTAATTTAATTTCAGTTAAATATTAACATATAAGAAAACTTCGTTAAATCTTAATTTGGTGATTTGTTCTAGTTGATTATTTGTTCATTTCAATAAAAATATATTTTCTTAAAATATATTCTTTTCCTAAGATATTTTCTAAAATAATCTTTTCTAGAATATTCTTTATTGGAATGTGACTCAATCAACTACCATATATCGCATGAAATCAACCATCATGGTAAATAATGTCAAACATCCAAATAACGACCAGAGTGGGTTCTACAACTAAATATTGGGATTAGTGTCTGTCAAATATCATCCCAATACCCGTGTGGGGTTTCATCCAGCAAACAAATAATAAATTATTTGTGCACTTGGGCGACGTGTGAAAATTATCGTCCCAATCACATAAACAAGTCGGACGACTTGTAAATAGAAATGTAACATTCAGTTTGAATATACTAACATTATATTTAACACATCAAACATTTCAACATCACAGATATATATATCAAGCCATCGCTAACATCATATTTTTAACATATGATCTTTTTACTGTAACTAATCGACAATAAAAATATCAACTTTATTTCTAATCTTCTTATTGTTAACCATGACAATAAAAATCTTAACTTTTGTTTCTATTCTTTTTATTGTTAACAGATGACAATAAAAATCTTAAACTTTATTTCTATTCTTTTTTATTGTCTCTAAAATGACAATAAAAATGCAACTTATAAATCCAGTCTTTTTATTGAATATAAAATGTCAGTAAAAATCTATCTTTTATTCCAACTCTTGTTATAGTACACAAATGACAAATAAAATCTATTCTTTCAATTGAAAACAATATTACATGAGAATGAAATCTTCTAACTCTATTCTCTTTAATGATATCAATATCACATGTAAATGTAATCTTCTTTTCTTATTCTCTTTAATGATAACAATATTACATGTAAATGTAATCTTCTTTTCTTATTCTCTTTTAATGATATCTTTAATCCTAGGAAACATTGCCTAACAAAGATGTTCCTTTAATCATATTAAACATTTCTAAACCAAAAATGTGCTTTTTATCACATTAAACATTTCCAAACAAAAATTGTCCGTTTTTTCTTTTCTATTTAACAATTCTAAACAAAATGTACTTTTTATCACATTAAACATTTCTAAACAAAATGATAATTTTGATCTAATTCCTTCCAATGACCAAAAATGGATATTTTTGGTTTAATCATTTTTAATAACAAAAAATGTATATTTTGGTTTAATTCTTTTTAAGTGACAAAATGAATATTTTTACTTCATTCTTTTAAATGACCAAAAGTAAATGTTTTTGTTTCATTCCTTATAAATGGCAAAATGTCCATTTCTAATTCATTTTTTTTATGTGACAAAAATCTCTCTTTTTATCTCATTCTTTTCAAAGTACAAAAATATTCATTTTCGTATAATTCCTTTTAAGGTACAAAAATGATAATCTAATCTAATTCTTTTAACGTAAACAAAAATGATTATCTTGTTTAACTCTTTTTAATGTAAACAAAATGTTTATCTTGTTTAACTCTTTTTAACGTAAACAAAAATGTCTATTTTTGTTTAACTCTTTTTAAATGCACAAAAATGTTTGATTAATCCTTTTTAATACCCAAAAATGTTCATGTTTGTTTAATCCTTTTTAATACACAAAAATGTTCATGTTTGTTTAATCCTTTTTAATACACAAAAATGTTCATGTTTTGTTTAATCCTTTTTAATACACAAAAATGTTCATGTTTGTTTAATCCTTTTTAATACACAAAAATGTAAATGTTTGTTTAATCCTTTTTAATACACAAAAATGTTCTAGATTAACGCTTCTAACAAAGATGACCTTTTTATTTTGATATAACAATGCTAGCACTTCCAAAGATGATATTTTATTTTGATCTAACATGATCAACAAAGTGACATTTATATGTTAATATAATTCAGCAAATCACATAACCATACGATTCAACAAATCATCACAAACACAATCAGTATAGAAATAAATATACATATATTTTAAATTTCAAATCGAGAAATCTCACATTGCTTTTAATTCAGATCTGAAATTTCTGAATTTTCAACATGCTCGGTTTCAACTCTAGTCAGCTTCATAGCGTAGTGTTCTTCAATACGTTCACAACGCAACTTGTTTCGTTAATTTCTGATAAGATTTGAACGAGATACTTGCATTTAAAGTTTGAACAATTTTAAATGGTCATTAACATTATAATTAAATAATTAATTACGTTTAAATCCAAATGCTATTGTTAACTTTCTCTTCTTCATTGTTTGTAATACGCTCTAAATAAAAACCCATCATCGACAATTGCAAACCGCCGCCGCCATCACTTCAGGGGGTCGGAATCCTATCGCAACCCAGCCCGACAACCACCATCAAGCCACCTCGCACCGCCGTGAATGGTGCAGAATTCGGTGCCCCCAGCGCACGCAAATACATGACGAACTGAAGCCCCTTTGTGGTGAAAATTCGAACGATATATGGCTTGTTATCTGATCATAACCGTATGAAATTAAAGAGGAAAGGAATCTCTTTTATTTGGCTTTGGAATTTCGATTCAATTCATCGTATCTGGAGAGAAATTGAGGGAAGATTTTCGTGTGTTCCTGGCCATTAAATTGGAGAGAATGGTGGCTACGTATTTTCTGAATTAGGGCTAGCGTATTTTCAAGTGTATGTATACTGTATTTTATACTATTTAGTTAATTAATCTCAGACAAGCCCGGTAACCTATTTTAGCTCCAATTCCAGCCCAACTAGAGTTGCCCCTAGCCAAATACCCCGTCCTGGATCCAATGGACTTGGTCACGACGACCAGTTTGATCGTCGCAGCCCTGTTTTATTTAATTTAATATTTAATTCATGTTTTGTTTAATCCTTTTTAATACACAAAAATGTTCATGTTTTTTTAATCCTTTTCAATACACAAAAATGTTCATGTTTGTTTAATCCTTTTTAATACACAAAAATGTTCATGTTTGTTTAATCCTTTTTAATATGCAAAAATGTTCATGTTTGTTTAATCCTTTTTAATACACAAAAATGTTCTTGATTAACGCTTCTAATAAAGATGGCCTTTTTATTTTAATATCGCAATCCTAGCACATCCAAAGATGATATTTTATTTTGATCTAACATGATCAACAAAGTGACATTTCTATGTTAATATAATTCAGCATATCACACAACCATACGATTCAACAAATCATCACAAACACAATCAGTATAGAAATAAATATACATATATTTTAAATTTCAAATCGAGAAATTTCACATTGCTTTTAATTCAGATCTGAAATTTCCGAATTTTCAACATGCTCGGTTTCAACTCTAGTCAGCTTCATAGCGTAGTGTTCTTCAATATGATCGCAACGCAACTTGTTTCGTTAATTTCTGATAAGATTTGAACGAGATACTTGCATTTAAAGTTTGAACAATTTTAAATGGTCATTAACATTATAATTAAGTAATTAATTATGTTTAAATCCAAACGCTATTGTTACCTTTCTCTTCTTCATTGTTCTATAATACGCTCTCAATAAAAACCCATCATCGACAATTGCAAACCGCTGCCGCCATCACTTCAGGGGGTCGGAATCCGATCGCAACCCAGCCCAACAACCACCATCAAGCCACCTCGCACCGCCGTGAATAGTGCAGAATTCGGTGCCTCGTGGCGCACGTAAATCCATGATGAACTGAAGCCCCTTTGTGGTGAAAATTCGAACGATATACGGCTTATTATCTGATCATAACCGTATGAAATTAAAGAGGAAAGGAATCTCTTTGATTTGGCTTTGGAATTTCGATTTAATTCATCGTATTTGGTGATAAATTGAGGGAAGAATTTCCTGTGTTCCTGGCCATTGAATTGGAGAGAACAGCGGCTACGTATTTTCTGAATTAGGGCTAGCGTATTTTCAAGTGTATATAGACTGTATTTTATACTATTTAATTTATTAATCTCAGACAAGCCCGGTAACCTATTTTAGCTCCAATTCCAGCCCAACTAGAGTTGCCCCTAGCCAAATACCCCGTCCTGGATCCAATGGACTTGGTCACGACGACCAGTTTGATCGTCGCAGCCCTGTTTTATTTAATTTAATATTTAAATCATTTATTTAATTATTTCAGTCGTACATTTTTAATTCACCGGGGTCGCATACGGACTCTAAAAATTACAGAAAAAATATATTTGTCTTTGGTTTTACGATATTGTCCTAACAAAACTAATTTCGTTGAATTCTGAGACCGTTTGAAAAATGGCCATTTTCTAGTCGATTAAATTTGACTGAAACTGATAAAACACGTTTTCTTTTACCACGCTCACATATTAATTCGAAAAATTATGAAAATTGAAACCTAGCAATAATTTGACATTCCAGTTCTAACAAAAGTGGTTTCGTCAAAAATTGAGGTCGTTTGCAAAATGACTATTTTTAAGGCCAATATTTTATATTAATATATATATATATATATATATATAAATTCTACCGCGACTTTTCTAAATTTTAAACTGGACATAACTTTCAAATTATAAATTGAAATTTCAGTTTTTCAGATTCATTAGAAAGATATGATTAAACAGATTTAAATATTTCTTGTTTCGCTCAATTTTGATTTAAAATTGAATTCTGTACATTCAGTCAAAGTTCAAATTCAAATTTTCAAATTGCAGCGCTGTTTTAAATTCCTTTTATAATTAAATTAAATTTATTCGTTCTAACTTCGATTAAAATAAATTTTCCTTCATTATTATTTAAAATAAATTATTTTAAATATCCTAAATTCACTAAAATTTCTAAAATAAAATTTTTAAATTGGCCCCAAAATTCCGGGTTGTTACAAAAACTCATAAGAAACATATAAGAGATAGGCTAAGTGTTGATCCAGTCTTTATTGATTCGGAGTACATAAGCGATTACAATAGAAATCCCCAAATCGATTTAGAAATTAGGGTTTATTCAAGGAGAAAAGAGTACAAGAATGAAGAACGAGAAAAATCGGTCCTCAACATGAGACCCCTTGGGTCTTACATATAGAAATATCTGGGGCCCTTTTGCTATTGGGCCAGCAGAGGCCCCCATCGACCGCTTTCCCCTTTCTTCCGGTTGCTTTGGCTCTCGGCTGTTCTTTTGGCTTTACCATTTCTTTTAGGGTGTCGGTTTCGGCTCTCGGAAGGATGGTCTCGGTCTTTGGAACTTCCTTTTGATGTTATATCTATCTCCTTTATATCGATACCAAGCATGTCGGTATATATAGCTTTAGGAAGGCTTTTAGCTTCCGCTTAAGAGCTTCCAGTCATGAACTCTCGGTCATGCTATTAATTCTTCATGAAATTTGCCTTCGTGCTTTTAAGTGTACAGTTTAGGAACCGCCACCCCTTTCGCGCTGACACTTGGTGAATTATTATGATGGCTTGTTTTCTCTTAGAAGCTTTAGTTTGCCTCTCGGTATATTCCAGAAGTGGGCTTCGATCTTCCGGAGGGGTGCTTCCGGCGTCTTGTCTGTTGATTACTAAAATTTCCTTTCAGTGATAAATATGCTTGGGTCCCGGTAGTTGGTTTCTGATAAACTTCATTTTATGCTTACGTCTCTTTTTGTATCGTCATTAAGCAAATTAATGCCGATAGCCCTTTCATTTCCCTGGGTCTCGGGTTGTAGCATTTTAGGTCTTTCTCTTTATCATCTTCCTGTTTTGGGCAACTTGTTGGTTACCCTTTATGCCAGAACTTCCCTACCGTTATTCTTTCCTCCTGTCGGATTCGAGGTCTCTTTTTTAACGATGGTGTCAGTTGCTAGTCATTTTTAATACTTCTCTTATGCTCTCGGCTTTACCCTGTGCTTGGTCTTTTCTTACGGATTACTTTTTTATGCTTGTGACGGACCGATACCCCTTCACCTTCAGCCTGTCGCGGTGTTAATTTTTGGTAGTAACATTTGCCCCCTAGTGAAGGAGTATTTTCTACTTTTCAACTCAATGCCTTTTGATCTTTGTATTGTACGATCTGAATATGCAGGGATCGCGCATTCCACCCTTCAGGATGGATCTGACCCGAAGATTCAATCCCACTCATGCGGTTGTGATTGAAAGAGAAACTTTTTTCATAAGTTCCTCCTTCTTCCTCTTCTTTCCTGCATATCACGTTGTTCAAAGAAGGTTACCGTTCTTCAAAATTTCCCAGGCTCTTTTAGGTTTCAAACTCGATTCCTCGTAAGTACTTCAAATATAATCGTAGGCATAAGTTTACATCGTGCCCTTAACCTGCTTTAGGAAATTAATTGCAATTTTAAGTATCAGATGCGAGTTAAACCACGAGGATAATTGGGATAGCGCCTAATGGCAGACCAAATAGGTTACACCTTTTCCCCCACATACTTTCGGGGTTTAAAATGCAAAAATACATGTAAAAGGCTGTTTCTTGTCAATAAACAACATACTAGGCTTTTGGAATGAGTGAACCCTGCACCTCTGTCGTTTACTTAATTAGCTTTCGATTTTTCCGACACCAAAGTTCGTGTTTATTTGGCTTCTGACCCAATAGGTGCTGGTTTAGTTGTGAAAATGCTATCGCATACTTTATTTCCTCTTAGTTTTAGTGCCGACAAAATCTGAAGCTTTTGAATAAAACATTTCGGTCTGGAGTTCGCTTGTACTGGTTTTCGAGATGAACTAGGTTTTTGGTAATGATCCAACTAATTACCTCGTACCAAAGGTCTAGTTGTCTCCAACATAGGTGGCTTATGGATAAGCCTTGTTAGTATTGATTTTCATAGTCAGCTTTGGTGTTTAATGGATCAAATCCCGAACATTAGAAAGTGTCTATGTTACTTACTCGCCTACATGTGATTTGTACATACTTTATTAAAAGAAAACGTGACTAAGACATATGTTATGGTACGACATCACCTGGTAGTATCATGTTTGAGGAGGAGCAACCCGGTAGCTCAAAGCCAGGTAGATCTATTAGACCTCGCCTAAAGAAGGTATCCATTCGTCAATGTTCTTTCATTAATACCTAAGAGGAAGTAAATTCTATTCTCCGAAGTTTTGGTATGACTGACATTGATGCCATTCCTGCTTCCCCACATGATATTATTCAGAATCCGGCAGAAGGGTACTTTGCCTATACTGCCATTCATATCTGGAACGGAGGTTTTTTTTTTCCTTTTCCGGAGTTTGTACTTGGGAATAGGATCTTGCGTCACTTGGGGGTTGCCCTCGTTTAGATTTCACTGAATACTTATACTCTTCTTTTTACGCTTAGAAATCTTAGCGCTTGAGTCATGCCAAACTTCCCTTAATGTTAATCTCCTGAAATTCTTACTTCATTTAGCCAAAGTGTCGGACTCACTCATTCTTCATTCTAGTCCTGCAAGAAAATGGGTTAGAAACCCCATTAATAAGTCTAGAGATTGGGAAAACCAGAATTTCTACAACAAGTGTCCCCTTGGCATAACGGGGACTTTCATTGACCCTGGTAAGTGGCCCTTCTCTTCCTTCTCTTTTTTTATCGACCATTACTTGTTTTTGGCCTTAATTCCTAAAATGGAGGAGCTTGAGGCAAGAGAGGTCCAAGTTGTTGATGCCTTTAGCAAAGTACCTGAGGAACTGAGGCAACGTTCCGTTCTACTAAGCTTGGATAACTTCCGTAAACATGCCCTCTTGCCTCCTGGACAAAAGATTTTGGGGAAGCCTCCAATCCACAATCTGGGTGCTATGAGCTAATCGTCAGGTTCAGATGACTATAATCTCTCATCACCTCTATTTCTGGGCTCCTCCGGTAGGGTCGTCTTATAATAAAGGTAATAAGTTTTTTATCCAATGTCTCGATTTTTCTTTATATTTTTTCTTTTGTAACCAGTTACCCAGGATGCTAATGCATTCATTTCTTTGTCCAGCTCTTCCCATTCTAGTGTTCTATCTGAGAAAAGGCCGGCTTCGACTGTCGACGATGGTCCTTCTAAGAGACATAAAGATGTAAATTTTGTACCCTCTCCCACTGGCGAAGGAACTGTTGCTTTGCCTAGTGGTCAACCACTACTTAGTCTCATTGTCCCTTCTTTTACTGATACTCCTAACGTGGATTCTTCTCCAACTGAGACCACAAGAAGTGACTTTGTTGTAGGCTTTCTAATATCTAATTTTCATGAAGCTTTGGATTCGAGAGAACGCGAGCTGTAACGACCCGGATTTTTAGCGACTTTGGTTATCGACATAAGCACGATGTCGATAACCAAAACATCGAAAAATCATGATAGTTAATGAAAGAAACTAGAGGGTGAGGATAGATAAGATAGAAACTTAGAATAGAAGAAGAAGAAGAACACAACATCAGAGTAACAAAAACCTCACAGCGGGACGAATAACATATAATATATAACATAACTTTGAAATATAACAGTTATGTATACAATAGCACTTATCAGAGTACAACACTTACAACACAGCGGAAATAACTATAGCTATATGATCTTGAAACCTCCTACTCCAAGCTCTCCAAGTATATCTGTAAAATCCTGACTACTTGACTGCCCGTACAAAATTGGACACCCAAGAGTTTAGGGAAAACAACAAAGTAAACTCCGGGTCAGTCATGGGACTGGTGTGAGTAAAACAGTTTAAATAGGTATGTGAACAAGTAAACGATATCTCATAAGACCACGCCGCAGAACAGAACGGGTTTTTCCCTTATGAGAATCCAAAATATCTTTATATCAAAAACCTTTTGATATTATAATAATGTCTATGTACAAATAGATATCAACTAGCAGAAACGCTTTCATCTCACGTTCTACATATATAGTATACAATCAAAATCGCAAGCACGTATTGGATAATGGATTTCCAACTATGACAAGGTATGGAACCACCTTCCGATCAGTGTACTCTAGGAACGATACACTGGAGTTCAACAAGAACATCTTGTAACTCAGCCACACATGACCGACCACTCATTTTCCTTGAGTGTATCGAATGTATATCACCAACGGTTGGGATCAGCAACCGTTCCCGTATATATATGGGACAGCATTGATAGATTTAAGAAACAAATGAATATTCTCTAGATAGGTGATTATACACCCTACTTCGGTGCGACCGACTTAGCCATCGTGCCTGCCCGATTTCTGTCATTTACCGGTTGATGGGGCTAGAAGCTACGCTTTATCATTACATCAGATTCACTTCGAATGCCACATTGTCAAATCCATCGAAAATCACTAATTGGCGTCTACAACAGTACGTTACATGTTAGCTAAAGAAGTTTCCTTCTTCGCTTCCATTCTTGGTATAGTTGAAAAAATCAATGTAGGTGACCTTTCTGGAAATACTCTGTCAGACATTCATCAACACAAGTCATCCTCATTCACTTAGAATGTCACATCGTTATACCCGCCAAATCACAAATTGATTTATCCAGAAATAACACGGGTATACAGCTTAGAGAAACAAATTCCTCCGCCACCAAAAGTGAATACGTTTGAACAGATCAACTTACGCGATCCATTGGATATACTCTGTCAGACCTTCGTCCATACAAGTTGTCCTGGGACTGGACAAACCGAAGGCACTATTCAGTATATCCATCTTAGTCACTGTTATCTAAGACTTATACAACAGCCCTTGCATTTTACTCCGTCTTCAATTATCTTTGGCATATATGATTCGCAACGCTTATGCCAATACAGAGTGGTTCTTCGGATAATAATCCAACCGGTCTCTCTATATTAACAACGTTAAAATGGTCAAAACTTCGATAGTTTGTGATTTAACCATCAAAGAAAAACAAGTGTGCAAACAACGATATTATTTCCAGATGGAAATTATATCGGTAAATCATCAACATATATCTATATATATATATTCACATTGCCTTATTTTCTATGTTTAGAAAATATATGTTATTAACACTGGAAAACGTTTTCCATTTGCTTATTTACAAATCACTACTCTTCCCCAACTATCAGTCCCTGACTGTGAACTAGTATGAGAACAATTCCACAAGTATAAATCCCGAAGGCCGAAACCAACATCAGATAAACACTTAGAAAACCATTCATTAACTCTATTTGATTAACTCTGATTGATTAACTCTAACTGGTCAACCTTAATTAATTAACTCTAACTGGTTTTACTTGGTTTGACTAACTCCATTTATTAACTCGACTGACAAATTCAACTCGATTAACTGAACTAATCACTTTGATTAACTCGACAAATTCACTTTGGTTAACTTAACCAATTCACTTAACTAATTCACTTAGTTTAACTTAACTAATTCACTTTGATTAATTTAACTATTCACTTAACTCCTGTCGAATAAACCATACTCGATAACTCCTCTAACTCTACTCGAATAAACTATATTCGATTAACTCCTTTAATCATTCGATTTGATAACTCCCCTTTTCGAATAACCAATATTCGATTAACTCACTTCGAATAACCAATATTCGACTACTCACTTCGAATAACTAATAATTGATAACTCCTTCGAATAAACTATATTCGATAATCTCCTCTCGAATAACTAGATTCGATTAACTTAACTTATTTAACTTAACTTGATTAACTCCTATCGAAATGACTAGATTCGATCAACTTAACTTATTTAACTCATCTTGATTAACTCCTATCGAATAGCTAGATTCGATTTAACTCCATTCGCTTGACTCTAGGTCGCAACGGTCACAATGGTTACGCCTGATTCCCTTAGGCAAAATCCGACCGCCTTAGACTATTTACAGCCCTGCGAATTACGCTAGCAGCCGTACGAGATGGCAACTTACCCTGAATACTATGTTTGACTAACTCTGTCTCAAATAACTATATTTGATTAACTCTAGTTCGTTTTAACTCTAATCGATTAACTCTAACTGAGTAACTCTAACTCGATCAACTCAACTTGATTAACTCGACTTACTTAACTCAACTGGTTAACTTGACTTACTTAACTCACTGGTTAACTTGACTTACTTAACTCACTGGTTAACTTGACTTACTTAACTCACTGGTTAACTTGACTTACTTAACCCAACTGGTTAACTTGACTTACTTAACTCACTGGTTAACTCTATTGAACTGGTTAACTCTACTGAACTAGTTAACTCTATTCAACTAACTCGACTCGACTAACCCGTTCCGAATAGCATATTCGTTTTACTAACTTTCAAATACCATATTCGATTTACTCCCTTCGAATACCATATTCGATTTAACTCCTTTCGAATACCATATTCGATTTACTTTATTCACTTTATAAAGATTTCCTTTTTAACAATGTTTTATTCATTTGAAAAGATTTACTTTTAAATAACGGTTCTACACTTTAAAAATGATTTCCTTTTTATAACGTTTCCTTTTCAATTCTATTTGTAAATGGTTTACAAATATTTCCTTTTCAAATTTATTCTTGAAATATTCTAACTCCTTAAATTCTCTGAAAAATTCGCCATAACCTCCTTTGTAATGGGAGCATCGGGAAAATCCCCAAATCCGCCACACAGGCCTTTCCATTCAAAATGAAAATGGTTTGTAATTATTTCCTTTTTGAATATCCCCTTATTTACAAATATTCCAATTTATAAACATTTCTTATTTATAAATATTCCACTTTATAAATATCTCTTATTTATAAATATCCCATTTTATAAATATTCTATTTTCAATATCACTTTGAAAATCCCCTTATCAACATTTCGGTATGTTATGGTATTCAATCATATTAAATCAGGATGTTCAATATCGTCCAAGCACATATAATCGCCCAAAGATTTTATATCACATCATATAACAATATATGGAAAACAATAAAATAACTGTTGAAGAATCCAGTCGGATTCCTCCAACCTGTTTCCCTGCATCACAGATGTTAGACAATAGAATAACATCGATTTCACTTCACTGTTAAATATTCTGATAAACAGAATCGACATATAAATATTTAACGGTTTATATATATATAATTACATATATATATATATAATTTTCACTAACTGACTAGCAGTTCAATCAATCAACCAACACACAGCAATCAACAGATGATTAACAGTTCTAACAATACGTTATGAAAATATAACTATTCAGAGTTGGTGAGTTTTACTCACTTTGGCAGTTCATCGTTAAAGAACAATAAACCGTTGTTTGATTTGAATCAAACAGTTTATTTCTCCATAAATTCATACGAGCCCCAATCCACTTCCAGTCAGCTTCATTGTGAAGCTCTCGTCCATACGGTCCCAACGTGCTGACAGTTCGAATTTCTGATACAGTATGATAAAGATACGATATCAACAAGTTTATACACTTATAATTAAAAATATACTTTAATTAATTTCATTTCCTTTTGGGCTTAGCTTTGAAATCTTGGCCCAGTACCACTTAGACCCGCACCCGCTCCACTCTGTCTCTCCCAAACCACCGTGACTCCCAGGAAATTTCCCATGGCCATTTCCTCTTCTTTAACCGATCATTCCTCCCTCTCCCATTCACTTAAATCCCAAGAAAAATCACAAAGCACCCTCTCTTCAAGTACCGAACAACCCAAGCCAAAAATCAACACTTTCGAACTCCTGAAATACCTCGTGTCGAACAGGATAACTCCCCCCCAGCACTGATACTTGCGACACTTTCTTTCTCGTAAATTCCCAAAAAAAATTGTATATGTGCTAAATTCAACACCGAACTCGAGTACGAACTTAGATTCAGCGATTTAAGTGCTAACACTAGGATTTCGTGAACCCTAGTCTCACGTCTGAAACAAAGTAGCAAACGCACCCATTCTGGATCCCTTCGAAACCGAGATGAAGATGAAGAGGACCCTTTTCTGATTCTAAATATATACCTATTTTGATTTAAACAAATTAAGAGGAATTTGTTTTGATTTTTAAACACTCTCGTTTTGATTTTCCTTTGAAGAAAGCTGGCGGCTCGTCTGTTGACCAGAACAATGAGGAATTAGGTTGTTTAACGGTTAGGAGGGGTTATATAGGAAGTTTTAAATATTATTATATTCAACCGTTGTTTTTATCTGACCTTTAAATTTTCTGTGATCACATACGATACCCAAAAATCATGAAAATTGTCATGCAGCTACAATTCGATATTACGGTCCCAAAGAAACTGGTTTCGTCGAATGCCGACTCCGTATGCTCACACAGCATATTTTTAAAGGTTGATTTACTGACTGTTTATCACTCTAAAAATCCGTACGGCCACCCAGTGACTCTAAAAATCCCGAAACTTGACATCTAACAATAATCTAACATTGCGGATCCAACAAAATTAGTTTCGTCGAATTCCGACTTCATTTGCAAAAGTGGCTATTTTTAATGCTTTGGATGACCCATTTAAATATATAAATATATTTAAATATAATTAAATTAAATATTAATAAATTAATATTATCGTATATATCCACATATGATATCGTACAGCTCCAGAATATCATATCAGAATTTACAGTTTGATATTTCAGATTTTAGATTTATCGATAATCAGTTTATATCGAAAATCCTTTTATAACGTAAATAAAGCGTTGCAAATTATAAAGGAAATTCCACAGCGACTTTTCTGAAATTTGATTTGGACGTACATCAAAATCTACATGACGAAATCCCGATTTTTCTCTTCCACTAGAAAGATATACTCCACCAGCTTCACACGTTTCTTGTTTCACAGAAATCCGATTTAAAACGAACCTTGTATATTCAGTTGAAGTTCAAATCGCCAAATAGCGAACTTCCGTGCCATTTCAAGCTCTATTTTAATTGTATTAAAATTCTACGTTAAAACTGTCGTCGATTGAATATATTCGTCAATATAATTCAACTCTAAGCTGAATTAAATCTAATGGACGACCCCGTTCACAGAATATTGTGATTCCCAATATTTTTGATTATTTCTGAATTAAATATATTATTTAATTATTTTATTAAATTAAACATTCACTGTAATTTAATTAACGATGATTTAATTCCCCAAATCATTATTTATATAATTAAATAAATTAATTATAATACCTCTTACAATGCGGGTCATTACATTCTTCCCCACTTAAAAGAATTTCGTCCTCGAAATTGCTAAGGTAGAGGACGACCCTATCTATTGGAATTCCTAAGATTTGTTTACCCCTTATGTCTGATTTCAACTGAACCAATTAATATCGATTTCAATATTAATTCCTTCCGACTAACTAAAATTTTCAAAAATTCTGAAAATTTCCTAACACTTTAAATTTTCGGAAAATTCCGCCATAACCTCCTTTGTACAGCCCTATCAGTAAAACCACAACTCGCCTCTCTAGGCCTTCTCCAACCCAAAAGAAAATCAAACAGCCAAGTGGCTTGCCAATTCGGCTCATAAATCTCATGCATATCAAATGTAAACTTGTACCTTTTTGTCGAGCATATCAACTCTATCACTTTCACCTGCTGTCAATTCAGCAAATACCAATGTATTTCCAATCAAACTCCAATCAATTCTTATCCACAAATTCAACCATTCGCTTATACCTAAGTCGAATTTCATTTCAAATCAAAGTCCAATTCTTGATTTCAAATTCTTAACTCATCAAATTGGTTTTAATCCAATCTGTCTTGATATCATTCTAACCCAATTTAATTCAATTTTCACCTAATGGATTTCAATTTTAATTCCAATTGCTTTTCCAACCTTCAGTACAAATTGGTTTTAATTCACAATCTTTTCCTGGGAATTTTAAATCACTTTATCATATCCAAAAATCAAAGTGTTTATTTCAAAGTACCAAAACAATTTGTTTTTCTCAAACAATTCAAAAACAAAATCCTCGGTAGTAATCTGTCATTTATCAACTCGAAAATGAACACAGATGATGCTGCAGTCATCATCAGAATTATTTTCCAGCTATCGAAGTGGGTTCAATACTATATCACTTTTAAAACCATTTTTTTAAACATTTCCACTTTCATTTTTGAAATCACTTTCAAAATATCCTTCACAAGGCTTGTAAACAATTTAAAATCTCCCCGGATCTTAAAATTTCCTTATACTTAATCCAGATTCCTTTACAAACACTTTCCCAATTTCTGGGATTTTAACTCCAATTCTGATTTAAATTCAGCTTTAATTCATTTCAATTTCATATATTTTACTTATATCAATTCTGATTGGTTATACATAACCATTACACATTTTACAATCTTATCTGATTATAATTACTACCAACACATCCTATATATGAAAATATATCACATATACATACTGTGTCGGTCCATCGTATTCAAGTGTTTATTTACTCCTACCGATACAGTGGATCAAACTGATCGATCAGAACTCATAAACAACTCAGCCAATGAATCTCCACAATATAAAACCATTTTTATATCAAATACAAATACGCTCTCTCGTATATATACACTCAACTCAATCTAGGGTATTACTAACCCTATCTCTACCGAGTCACGCCACAGAGCCAAGGTAATTCACTTAACTTAAGCTCTGATACCAACTGTAACGACCTGGATTTTTAGCGACTTTGGTTATCGACATAAGCACGATGTCGATAACCAAAACATCGAAAAATCCTGGTAGTTAATGAAAGAAATTAGAGGGTGAGGATAGATAAGATAGAAACTTAGAATAGAAGAAGAAGAACACAACATCAGAGTAACACGAACCTCACAGCGGGACGAATAACATATAATATATAACATAACTTTGAAATATAACAGTTATGTATACAATAGCACTTATCAGAGTACAACACTTACAACACAGCGGAAATAACTATAGCTATATGATCTTGAAGCCTCCTGCTCCAAGCTCTCCAAGTATATCTGTAAAATCCTGACTACTTGACTGCCCGTACAAAATTGGACACCCAAGAGTTTAGGGAAAACAACAAAGTAAACTCCGGGTCAGTCATGGGACTGGTGTGAGTAAAACAGTTTAAACAGGTATATGAACAAGTAAACGATATCTCATAAGACCACGCCGCAGAACGGAACCGGTTTTTCCCTTATGAGAATCCAAAATATCTTTATATCAAAAACCTTTTGATATTATAATAATGTCTATGTACAAATAGATATCAACTAGCAGAAACGCTTTCATCTCACGTTCTACATATATAGTATACAATCAAAATCACAAGCACGTATTGGATAATGGATTTCCAACTATTACAAGGTATGGAACCACCTTCCGATCAGTGTACTCTAGGAACGATACACTGGAGTTCAACAAGAACATCTTGTAACTCAGCCACACATGACCGACCACTCATTTTGCTTGAGTGTATCGAATGTATATCACCAACGGTTGGGATCAGCAACCGTTCCCGTATATATATGGGACAGCATTGATAGATTTAAGAAACAAATGAATATTCTCTAGATAGGTGATTATACACCCTACTTCGGTGCGACCGACTTAGCCATGCTGCCTGCCCGATTTCTGTCATTTACCGGTTGATGAGGCTAGAAGCTACGCTTTATCATTACATCAGATTCACTTCGAATGCCACATTGTTAGATACATCGAAAATCACTAATTGGCGTCTACAACAGTACGTTACGTGTTAGCTAAAGAAGTTTCCTTCTTCGCTTCCCCTCTTGGTATAGTTGAAGAAATCAATGTACGTGACCTTTCTGGAAATACTCTGTCAGACATTCATCAACACAAGTCATCCTCATTCACTTAGAATGTCACATCGTCATACCCGCCAAATCACAAATTGATTTATCCAGAAATAACACGGGTATACAGCTTAGAGAAACGAATTCCTCCGCCACCAAACGTGAATACATTTGAACAGATCAACTTACACGATCCATTGGATATACTCTGTCAGACCTTCGTCCATACAAGTTGTCCTGGGACTGGACAAACCGAAGGCACTATTCAGTATATCCATCTTAGTCACTGTTATCTAAGACTTATACAACAACCCTTGCATTTTACTCTGTCTTCAATTATCTTTGGCATATATGATTCGCAACGCTTATGCCAATACAGAGTGGTTCTTCGGATAATAATCCAATCGGTCTCTCCATATTAACAACGTTAAAATGGTCAAAACTTCGATAGTCTGTGATTTAACCATCAAAGAAAAACAAGTGTGCAAACAACGATATTATTTCCAGATGGAAATTATATCGGTAAATCATCAACATATATCTATATATATATATATTCACATTGCCTTATTTTCTATGTTGAGAAAATATATGTTATTAACACTGGAAAACGTTTTCCATTTGCTTATTTACAAATCACTACTCTTCCCCAACTATCAGTCCCTGACTGTGAACTAGTATGAGAACAATTCCCTAAGTATAAATCCCAAAGGCCGAAACCAACATCAGATAGACACTTAGAAAACCATTCAATTTACTAATCTCTAGTTAGTTCTAATTTTACTTAACTCTATTTGATTAACTCTGATTAATTAACTCTAACTGGTCAACCTTAATTAATTAACTCTAACTGGTTTTACTTGGTTTGACTAACTCCATTTATTAACTCGACTGACAAATTCAACTCGATTAACTGAACTAATCACTTTGATTAACTCAAAAAATCCACTTTGGTTAACTTAACCAATTCACTTAGTTTAACTTAACTAATTCACTTTGATTAATTTAACTATTCACTTAACTCCTGTCGAATAAACCATATTCGATAACTCCTCTAATTCTACTCGAATAAACTATATTCGAATAACTCCTTTAATCTATTCGATTTGATAACTCCCCTTTTCGAATAACCAATATTCGATTAACTCACTTCGAATAACCAATATTCGACTACTCACTTCGAATAACTAATAATTGATAACTCCTTCGAATAAACTATATTCGATAATCTCCTCTCGAATAACTAGATTCGATTAACTTAACTTATTTAACTTAACTTGATTAACTCCTATCGAAATGACTAGATTCGATCAACTTAACTTATTTAGCTCATCTTGATTAACTCCTATCGAATAGCTAGATTCGATTTAACTCCATTCGCTTGACTCTAGGTCGCAACGATCACAATGGTTACGCCTAATTCCCTTAGGCAACATCCGACTGCCTTAGGCTATTTACAGCCCTGCGAATTACGCTAGCAGTCGTACGAGATGGCAACTTACCCTGAATACTATGTTTGACTAATTCTGTCTCAAATAACTATATTTGATTAACTCTAGTTCGTTTTAACTCTAATCGATTAACTCTAACTGAGTAATTCTAACTCGATCAACTCGACTTGATTAACTCGACTTACTTAACTCAACTGGTTAACTTGACTTACTTAACTCACTGGTTAACTTGACTTACTTAACTCACTGGTTAACTTGACTTACTTAACTCACTGGTTAACTTGACTTACTTAACCCAACTGGTTAACTTGACTTACTTAACTCATTGGTTAACTCTATTGAACTGGTTAACTCTACTGAACCAATTAACTCTATTCAACTAACTTGACTCGACTAACCCCTTTCGAATAGCATATTCGTTTTACTAACTTTCGAATACCATATTCGATTTACTCCCTTCGAATACCATATTCGATTTAACTCCTTTCGAATACCATATTCGATTTACTTTATTCACTTTATAAAGATTTCCTTTTTAACAACGTTTTATTCATTTGAAAAGATTTACTTTTAAATAACGGTTCTACACTTTAAAAATGATTTCCTTTTTATAACGTTTCCTTTTCAATTCTATTTGTAAATGGTTTACAAATATTTCCTTTTCAAAATTATTCTTGAAATATTCTAACTCCTTAAATTCTCTGAAAAATTCGCCATAACCTCCTTTGTAATGGGAGCATCGGGAAAATCCCCAAACCCGCCACACAGGCCTTTCCATTCAAAAAGAAAATGGTTTGTAATTATTTCCTTTTTGAATATCCCCTTATTTACAAATATTCCAATTTATAAACATTTCTTATTTATAAATATTCCACTTTATAAATATCTCTTATTTATAAATATCCCATTTTATAAATATTCTATTTTCAATATCACTTTGAAAATCCCCTTATCAACATTTCGGTATGTTATGGTATTCAATCATATCAAATCACGATGTTCAATATCGTCCAAGCACATATAATCGGCCACAGATTTTATATCACATCATATAACAATATATGAAAAACAATAAAATAACTGTTGAGGAATCCAGTCGGATTCCTCCAACCTGTTTCCCTGCATCACAGATGTTTGACAATAGAATAACATCAATTTCACTTCACTGTTAAATATTCTGATAAACAGAATTGACATATAAATATTTAACCGTTTATATATATATAATTACACATATATATATATATATAATTTTCACTAACTGACTAGCAGTTCAATCAATCAACCAACACACAACAATCAACAGATGATTAATAGTTCTAACAATACGTTATGAAAATATAACTGTTCAGAGTTGGTGAGTTTTACTCACTTTGGCAGTTCATCGTTAAAGAACAATAAACTGTTGTTTGATTTGAATCAAACAGTTTATTTCTCCATAAATTCATACGAGCCCCAATCCACTTCCAGTCAGCTTCATTGTGAAGCTCTCGTCCATACGGTCCCAACGTGACTGACGGTTCAAATTTCTGATACAGTATGATAAAGATACGATATCAACAAATTTATACACTTATAATTAAAAATAAACTTTAATTAATTTCATTTCCTTTTTGGCTTAGCTTTGAAGTCTTGTCCCAGTACCACTCAGACCCGCACCCGCTCCACTCTGTCTCTCCCAAACCACCGTGACTCCCAGGAATTTTCCCATGGCCATTTCCTCTTCTTTAACCGATCATTCCTCCCTCTCCCATTCACTTAAATCCCAAGAAAAATCACAAAGCACCCTCTCTTCAAGTACCGAACAACCCAAGCCAAAAATCAACACTTTCGAACTCCTGAAATACCTCGCATCGAACAGGATAAACCCCCCCCCCCCCAGCACTGATACTTGCGAAACTTTCTTTCTCGAAAATTCCCAAAAAAAATTGTATATATGCTAAATTCAACACCGAACTCGAGTACGAACTTAGATTCAGCGATTTAAGCGCTAATACTAGGATTTCGTGAACCCTAGACACACGTCTGAAACAAAGTAGCGAACGCACCCATTCTGGATCCCTTCGAAACCGAGATGAAGATGAAGAGGACCCTTTTCTGATTCTAAATATATACCTATTTTGATTTAAACAAATTAAGAGGAATTTGTTTTGATTTTTAAACACTCTCGTTTTGATTTTCCTTTGAAGGAAGCTAGCGGCTCGTCTGTTGACCAGAACAATGAGGAATTTGGTTGTTTAAGGGTTAGGAGGGGTTATATAGGAAGTTTTAAATACTATTATATTCAACCATTGTTTTTATCTGACCTTTAAATTTTCTGTGATCATGTACAATACCCAAAAATCATGAAAATTGTCATGCAGCTACAATTCGACATTACGGTCCCAACGAAACTGGTTTCGTCGAATGCCGACTCCGTATGCTCACACAGCGTATTTTTAAAGGTCTATTTACTAACTGTTTTTCACTCTAAAAATCCGTACGGCCACCCAGTGACTCTAAAAATCACGAAATTTGACATCTAACAATAATCTAACATTGCGGATCCAACAAAATTAGTTTCGTCGAATTCCGACTTCATTTGCAAAAGTGGCTATTTTTAAAGCTCTGGATGACCCATTTAAATATATAAATATATTTAAATATAATTAAATTAATATTAATAAATTAATATTATCGTATATATCCACATATGATATCGTACAGCTCCAGAATATCATATCAGAATTTACAGTTTGATATTTCAGATTTATCGATATTCAGTTTATATCGAAAATCCTTTTATAACGTAAATAAAGCGTTGCAAATTATAAAGGAAATTCCACAGCGACTTTTCTGAAATTTGATTTGGACGTACATCAAAATCTACACGATGAAATCCTGATTTTTCTCTTCCACTAGAAAGATATACTCCACCAGCTCCACACGTTTCTTGTTTCATAGAAATCCGATTTAAAACGAACCCTGTATATTCAGTTGAAGTTCAAATCTCCAAATAGCGAACTTCCGTGCCATTTCAAGCTCTATTTTAATTATATTAAAATTCTACGTTCAAACTGTCGTTGATTGAATATATTCGTCAATATAATTCAACTCTAAGCTGAATTAAATCTAAGGGACGACCCCGTTCACAGAATACTGTGATTCCCAATATTTTTGATTATTTCTGAATTAAATATATTATTTAATTATTTTATTAAATTAAACATTCACTATAATTTAATTAACGACGATTTAATTCCCCAAATCATTATTTATATAATTAAATAAATTAATTATAATACCTCTGACAATGCAGGTCATTACACGAGCCAACCTTACTCCCTTTTCATCGTTATGATGATCGTTTGAACCTTCCTTTGTCAACTTTTGACTTTGATGGTATTGTTAGATCTATTCTTCCTTCTATTGATGTTTCCAACATGCTAGAGTCTATCCTTTTGGACTAGTCAGATTTCTACCTTTATCTCATTAAGCAATAGCTTTTGGTTTGTCTTCTTCTCTTTTTAATTCCTCGTTAGACGTTTTTGTGTAAGGGATGACATAACCTTATCCTTTTCCAAATATCCAAATGTTGGCATATTCTTTGGGCGATGATTGCTTCATTATCTTCTGAGGTGAGTAAGCTTAAAAAGAAAATGTTGTGCTAGAGTCCAAGGTCCATGACTTAACTATAGAGAAGAGGAAAAGTGATGAGATATGCGAATGGCTGAGAATATCCCTTGGAAAAGAAAGAGAAAACAACAACTTCTTGGTTGCCAAGGTTTCGGCTTTTGAGAGTGAGTAGGTGGATATACTGGCTAAGCATGCCAAGAAGTTGAGAGTAAAGTAAAATGCGCTCTCTAACGCTAAGCAAATAGTCTATGATGCTCAGGATAAGATTTCTTTGTTTTTTAAGGCATAACTTCTGGAGGTGGCAATAGAGTATTATGAGAAGGCTCTCTTCCTAGCTTACTGTTATAATTTCAAAAAGTTTTTGGGTATGGACTTCCCCTTTATTAACCCTTTTGTTCGAATCAGAGTTATGGAAAGAATAAATTTGGCAAAACAGGGTATTAAGGATCCAAGGAAAAACAAAGTAAAGTTCGAGGACCTTCTATTTATTGAAGAATTTCCAGAAGACTAAGAGTCTGGTGATGAGGAAGAGTTATCTTTGGATGTTGGGGGCGAAGATGGAGATGACCACAATAATGAACCTGACCCTGAGTGCGGAGCTGCCAGAATAACAAAGTTGATGGCATATTTTCTTTGTTTGTTGGCGATGCCTCAGGCTTTGGGGATGTGAAAGCTCATTCTTCATGCGCTCCCATTACTCCATATGTGTTGGTACGCCTGCTAAAGAGATTGTTTCCTCAGAACTAGATGAAAGGGAACAAACAGTGCAATCTGTCTCCCATATTCCTCAGGTACAAATTTTTGCTCTTGAGCCACTTCCTTTCCAACATTGAGTTAGTTTGCTTTATTTTGAAACTTATTGATATTTGCAAAATGTCACGGCATGACTTCTTGTTTATAGAAGTGATATTTCGTCACTTATTATTATTATAACAAAAACCCTGTTTTTACTAATAACACTATTTCCAGTCTAGGTTGAAGATGGAATTTCTTGCAAAATCGCCCTATAAGTTCAGCAGAGAATGCTTTTTAAAAGAACTTAAGCTTATCTATATGAAGTATCCCCAGCTCTTTTTAATTTCTTGGGGGACGATAAGAAGATGATAATAAAGAAGCTTACGACTCATCATGCAAAGTTTATATGTAACATGAACAAAGAATGTATCGGAGGGAATGATTAAACTTTTATGATTTTATAATTAACGCTCGTTTGGATGAACTTTGGGTAACATCTGTATTAACCTCTTTTGAATGAATAGAGTTGTGGTTTTCTATTGGTATCTACTTCCTGAAAATAGTCTCTATAAGCAGTAGTTTATATGTTTATAAAACAGGAAATTTCAGTCGAAGACCCTCCCTCCTCTATAGAGAAGGGCGTGCAACGAACCGTGAGTCGGGGAAACTTTTTAAAGGGCTCTCTTATCGATAATAATGACGGCTCCGTTTTGTTTGAGGGGTTGTCTATGGAGTGTTTAAACGGTCAAATAAGTATTTTATAGGATCAGCTAAGGCAGAAGTACAAAACTATCCTTGAGCTAAAGAGAGAGATAAAGATGAATCCCTCCACTGATTTTGACCAAGAAATGGACGAGTTACATCGTTGGTTTAGAAGTCGAACATGACATTGAGTTAACAAAATGTAAAACTGAGGAATCCTCTTTTAGATGTACCACCGAAACCTCTACGCTTGGATATCCACAAGTCACAGTAGAGTTTGAGGCCCCATTTGAGATAAGCCATCATATGAGGAATTTCCCCTCTGGGTTAAATGATTCTCTTGTTAATAGGTGGTATCAGAAAATTAAGACCGAGATAAAGAGTTTTTATGACAGAAAGTATAATGAGGATATGCTCCAGCGTATCTACTTTTATACTTCCAAAGTTAAGAAACTACGAAAGGAAAACCATGCTTACGAAAGAATGTTTTTAGTTTGGAGAAGGAAAATAAAACTCTGCATGCCAAGGGCAGGGCCTATAACCAAGCTTTAAAATTACAACCTAAGCCCTTAGATGACCCATACAAAGTTATGGAAAAGTTTCAAAAGATCAACAAACTTTTGTTATTGCAATTCATCATGCTATCACTGCCCCTTATCTGAGAGCAGGGAAGTTTAGTAGAATGTATTAAGTATCATCAATTGTCTAATTTTCTTTCGAATAGTTAACGATATTGTTTTGTGAATGAACTTATAAATGAGATGTATATTATTTGATATATGTTTCTCACCCATGTTTTGCATAAATAATAGCAAGTTGAATGTAAGGAGTTTGAGAAACTTCCCTTAACGAGAGGGAAGATCATAGTCTTGGTTTGAAGACCTTTAAGTAGTAGAACCATGCCATCGTCCCGGGTATTGGTAGCTAATCCCTTCCTTAGGGATTAAGAATTTGAATCTGGCATCCCTGATTAGGGTATTAGGGATGGGAGACTAGGAACCCCTTCTGGTATCAACAGGGATTTGATCCATCTCCCGGACTAGGGTGTAAGACCATAAATCTGCCTATGGTAGTAATAGTGCTTTGATCCATCTCCCGGACTAGGGTGTAAGACCAGAAATCCGCTTCTAGTAGTAATAGAGGTTTGGGACCAATCTAGATTCAGGTTATTAAGAGAACCAAATATCCTTTTTTGGAAATACTTGAAATTTTGAATCGATCCAGATTTGGGTATTTATAATAAGACCGGAAATCCACTTCCAGTGATACTTAAGATCTGAACTAACCCAGATTCGGGTTATTAAGAAAGGTCGGAAATCTTCTTCTGATAATAATTGAGATCTAAACCAACCCAGATTTGGGTATTTAGATAGGACCGGAAATCCACTTCCGGAAATATTGAGATCCGAACAAACTTATATTTGGGTATTTAAGAAAGGGAACCAGAGACCACTTCGGGTACTAGTTTCGTTACCCCTTTTTGGGTGTGATTTGTGAAGCAAAGGACGTATGTGCTTCTTGTGCCACTCTCTGGGCTTTTTATTGTCAAAGAAGAGGATGCACGTGCTTTGTTGGCCACTTTCTCGGCTTGTGCGTCCAGTGCGCTTGGCTATTTTATCCACAAGCAGGGCTCAAGGACTTACCCGACCTCCCTCTAGGAGGAGTCTTATCCTGATCATTGTAGGCGATGACAAGGTCTTAAATGCTTAAATCGGGCCATCGTAGACACGGACTAAAGGCTTACTCTTTCAATGCTCTACCATGGCCATCGTAGGCGGTGATAGAGGCTTACACTCCATCCTCTCCAAGGGGTGCCTTACCCTGACCATCGTAGGAAATGATAAGGTTTTGCGTTCCCTCTGCGGGTAATGCAAAACATGAGTAGAGGTAGGACGTGCTCTTCTAGGAGCAGAGGTAGGACGTTCTTAGTTTATAGCAAAGGCAGGGCGTACTCTTCTATGAGCAGATGTAGGGTGTGCTAATTAGAAGCTCCACCCCGATCATTTCTAGCGTGGATCGGAGGCTTATGCTTTTGATGCTTTAACCTGGCCCTTTCTGATTCAGGCGCGGAGAAAGGCTTACACATCACCCCCCTCTGGGGTGTGCCCAACCCTGGCCAACTCAGCGGTGACAAGGGTTTTTATCCATTTGTGATTTGACCCACCTTGGGCCATTCCGAATTCTGAAGAGGGCGTCCATACCCTTAGTTACGCGGATAATCCTTTTCCTAAGGATTCTATTGAACTTAGTTTAATTCTTTTACAAAGTCTTGTAATTGTACTTGATTTAGGAACTTGATGATCATTCCTCGAGGGCTTTGCAATGGTTAGTTTCATCTACATTCATCATATGATAATGATAGTAAGGCCATCTAGTTTCCCTTCGTTTTTGGGCATCTTCATTGCGAACGACCAATAATTGAGCTCTTGCTTGGTTAGGAAGTAAACGTTTTCTCTCGAAGTAGTAAGGTGGCATTCCTTTGGCATTATAGGCATAAAGTTCTTTCCTTGTCGCTGGAGTTTAGCTCTTATGCTATTGAATCTTGTTTCTTCATTCATATCCCGGCTTTTTCTTTTCAAGATGTCTTGAGATTGAAGCACCATCCTTTTAGTCGTTTTGGAAGTAAAGTGCTTAAAATCCCTCATCATTTCTTGTTTTAATAACATTCCTTTGGCTTGCTCATAGATAGCTTCTCTTATATGAGAAAAGGGGTTATACTCCTTTGTTGTAGAATCATTTACAATAAATATTGACGTTTGTCCTACGTAGGAAGGATTGTCGTTCCAATAATCAAGATCGTATTGTTCTACTTCCTTTTTCCACTTGATTATTTGTAGAGCTTCCATTCTTAACCTTTGTTCTTCCGTCACTCTTGGGTCAATAGTGCCTGACATAGCCATTTGAGATCCAGAAGACTCTTGTTGGGACCTTTTGCCCATAATCTTGCTTCTTCAAAGATTAGTTCAACCCCAGATGGAACAACACATTTAGATATGTAGTAAGGTTAACCACAAGGTCGGAGGTCCGAGCCCTCGCTCTAGCACCAAAATGTTAACGATATTTTTCGTCAACACCGGATATAAGTCTATGGATGTGGACCTAAGGGAGAAACGGGGTTATTTAGCTTTCACGAGCTTGAGTTAGTTCACCATTTCCTAGATAATAAGGTCTAACGCCCAAAAGATTAGTTACTCTTCCCTCAAAGGGGTGAGCATAGTTACTTAATAACCAACAATTATCTTGGGACAAGGATTCCCTAAGCACAACCCTCGGTAGAAGGCTAAATTACTTTTAGTAAGGTGTTTTGCTATAACTTTGTGGAAGTGTTTAGACCGAGATATGAAACTATGACCATGTGGAAAGCATATGGTATGTCATGGAGGAAATAACTAAGAAAACTCATAAGAAACTTATAAGAGATAAGCTAAGTGTTGATCCACTCTTTATTGATATTTGATTCGTAGTACATAAGTGATTATAGTAGAAACTCCCAAATTGATTTAGAAACTACAATTTACTCTAGGAGAAAAGAGTACAAGAATGAGGAATGAGAAAAATCGGTCCTCAAAATGAGATCCATGGGATCTTATTTGTAGAAAAATCAGGCCCTCTTTTGCTATTGGCCAGCAGAGGCCCCTATCGCCCACTTTTCCCTTTGTTTCGGTTGCTTTGGCTCCCAGCCGCTCTATTGGCTTTGTTTATTGCTTTTAGGGTGCTAGTTTCGGCTCATGAAAGGACTGTCTCGGTCTTTGGAACTCATTTTTGATGTTATAATCTATCTCCTTTGTATCGATACCAAGCCTTTCGGTATGGATAGCTTTTGGAAGGCTTTTGGCTTTCAGTCATGAACTCTCGGTCATGCTATTAATCTTTGTGAAGTTTGTCTTCGTGCTTTTAAGTGTTCAGTTTGAGAACCGCCACCCATTTTGGCGCGGACACTAGGTGAATTACTGTGAATGGCTTGTTTTCTCTTAGAAGTTTTGGTTTGCCTCTCAGCATATTCCTGAAGTGGGCTTTGGTCTTCCAAAGAGATGCTTCCAGCGTCTTGCCTGTTGATTATTGAAATTGCCTTTCAGTGATTAATAAGCTTGTGTCCAGGTAGTTGGCTTCCAATAAACTTCGTTTGATGCTTACGTCTCTTTTTTTATCGTCATTAAGCAAATTAATGCCGATAGCCCTTTCGTTCCTCTAAATCTCGGGTCGTAGCATTCTAGGTCTTTCTCTTTATCATCTTCCAGTTTTGGGCAACTTGTCGGTTGCCCTTCATGGTGGAACTACCCTACCGGTATGATTTCTTCCCGTCGGATTTGAGGTCTCTTTTTTGACGATGGTGTTGGTTCCTTTCCGTTTTGAATACTTCCCTTATGCTCTCGGGTTTACCCTATGCTTGGTCTTTGCTTACGGATTACTCTTTTATGCTTGTGATGGACCGATACCCGACCCCTTCACCGTTAGCTTGTCTCGGTGTTAATTTTTGGTAGTAACAAGATGCATTTTACTATAACTGGGGATCCTCAATCTAACGGATTAGTGGAGAGAATGAACCGAACTCTACCGGAGAAGGCTCGATGCTTGATATTGACATTGGGTTTGTTTAAGGGATTTTGGGCCGAAGCTTTGTCAACCACAGTGCATATTATTAATCGAATTCCGTGCTTGGCTATTGATAACAAAATTTCGGATGAAGTGTGGAAGGGAAAGAGCATTGACGTGAGCTATCTTCATGTATTTGGAAGTCTAGTTTATGTGCATGATCCTGGGAATGATAATCTTTCACATAAAGCTTTCGAGGGGATTTTGCTTGGCTATATGGACAAAGTTAAAGGCTATCCGATTTGGAATTTGAAAACGAAGAAGGTTGTAGTTTCTCCTCATGTTACTTTTGATGAGTTAGCTATGTTCAAGAAGAATGAGGGCTCATCGGATGTCCCGGATTTGGTTCATGGTGAATCAAAGGAGAAGGAAGTTATTCCCACTTTCAGGCCTAGCGAGAGTAGAGTTGTTGGAGATGCTTGTGAGGTGAAAGCGGTTGATATTACATCACATAGTCCATAGGGTTCCTCTAGTAGTGTTGTTGATGTGCATGATTCTAGAGAAGATTCTGTTTAAGGTGGAGCTAAAGGAGGACTGGGTGATGGTATTGCTACTCGGATTGGTCGTCATGCTATAAGGCCACCCGAAAGATATGGTGATTGGAACTATCTTAGCTTTTATGAAAATTTGGACTATGCTCTCAATGTAGTCCAAGATGAGTCGATGGACCTTGATGACGTCATGGGTTCGAGTGATAGCTCGAGGTGTATTTGTTCCATAGAGGAAGAGATGCAATCGTTAATGAAGAACCAGACTTGGGAGTTGGTTCCACTTCCTAAAGGAAACCCCGTGCTATTGGGTGCAAATGGATATACAAGGTGAAGGATGATGGAAGATACAAAGCTAGGCTAGTGGGTAAGGGGTTTGCACATAGGAAGGGAAAGGAGTATAATGAGATCTTCGCACAGGTTGTGAGACATACTTCTATCTGGATATTACTTGCCATAGTTGTTATTCACGACTTGGAGTTGGAGCAACTTGATGTGAAAACTGCCTTCTTGCATGGTGACTTGGATAAAGACATTTACATGGAGCAACCGAAAGGGTTTGTTGTAGATGGTAAGTCAAAATTGGTTTGCAAGTTGACGAAATCACTATATGGTGTGAAGCAATCACCTAGGCAATGGTACAAGAGATTTGATCATTCATGCTTGAAAGTGGTTTCCATCAAAGCATCAAAGATGCTTGTGTATATTTTAATAACTTGGGAAATGATTGTTGGGCGTATTTAGTTTTGTATGTGGACTGCTTTTAAGGACAAGGCGGAAATAAACAAGTTGAAATTGAGACTAAAGGCGAAATTCAAGATGAAAGACCTTGGAGAAGCAAAGCAGATTTCGAGCATGGAGATTGAAAGGGATCGAAAGCATTTTGAGTGGAAATTGACTCAAAATCTTTTTTGCTTCTCTAAGGTGTTTAATCTTGTTTTAAGACTTAAAACCTTATAAAAAGGTTATTTACTGTAATTATTGTATATTTTGTCCAAAATATTTTAAAAAGGAAAAATTGACGCATTTCAAATCACAAGGAAACAGGTTGATATTTATTTAGATTGTTACAAATTACGTAAAAAATACGTGAATTTGCACATCTCTTCTTATTTGAATTATTTATCTTCCTCCTAGATTTCAAATAGTGTCTTTTATTGCAAAAAGAACAAAAGGAAAAAACTACAATAAGCAAGTAAAACTGCAAACAATATCAAACACAAACATGATTATTATTATTTTAACCAGAACTACACAATTACAATTCAACACCCAAATCCTATGAACCTAGAATAAAACTACAAATCTAACAATGGTTTTTGGACTGTTTTCCAAATCCAAGGTGTTTACAATAACCATAATAAATCTTAAATCAATAGTAGGCTTATTATTTTAACCAAAACTGCACAATTACAATTCAACACCCAAATCCTATGGATATGGAATAAAACTATAAATCTAACAATAGTTTTTTGAAATTGATTTCCAAATCCAAGGTGTTTATAATAACCACAATAAATCGAAAATTTATCGTAGGCTATATAATGATATTAAATTAAAAGGCCAACATATCCAAACACTACCTATATTCATAATATTTCTGATTTGAAAGAATAAGCAAATTTGATAACTTTTAGACATATAATTCAGATTCAACACAAACGAAATACATAAGTTATTCTAAACAACATATATACTTTCTCACTCACCATAAACCTATCTAAACTTGAATCTGACATAGCTTTTAGGCCTAAAATTCCCAAATCCTACAGATCTACCATTTATTTCGAAAGGGGATTTACAAACAAAGATTTAGTTTCGTAAATCTGAATGAGAAATGGGAAAAAAGAAGGAAATTCAATATTACAAATTTCCTAAACGAAGAACCACCTCTTTTTCATAGATTTGAAGCAAATCTATCAAATTCTTTTTAATCTGATTTGTATGTGTTTATAATTTATGTTCAAGGAGATATTAGAGGACTGGAAATGACAGAGCTTCGTTGTTGCTACTAGAAAATATAAATAAGAGAGTGGGGGTCTGGCCCTTTATTTATAGACGTAAAAATGACCCTAGACCGTTAGATCTAATTATATAAAGTTTTATTTGTTAATATACAACTTTAAGATAAAAATACCCTCGAAAACCTAGCCGTCACTGGCTGTTTTCGACCATATGGGTCGACCGCCCTGGGTTGAAGATGCCCAGCGAAGGCGGGTTATAAATGGTATTAAATAATATTAGATTTTTATATTGGCTTTACAAAGAAAGCAGACTTGGATCTTTCGATCTTGATTGACCGCTTCTATATCTCAAAATTGCAATTTGATATTGCGAGGATAATGACAGTTTGATTAGAATTAAATTGGAGTTGAGTTGACTTGATTCAGTTTGAAATTTGGCTAAGTATAGTTATATACTTCTTAAAAAATGAAACAGAAGAGAAAAAAGCAAAAATAGTTTTTCCTATTATAAATTCATTTCTTGAAGAACATTATGTATAAAAGTACAGAGAAGTGGTTGATTACAAATGGTTATGATGAACAAACACTTCAATTCGCATTTGAATTAGAAAAAAATGGTAAATATGTCAACATACCCTATACCACTATGTTGACATACATGTAGTGCACTTGAAAAATCATTTATTTGAAAAAAATTTTAAAATATAAAACTATATATATTGATTTGAAACTTTGTATAAACATTGAAATGTAGTAAATGTATATTTCAAACATAATAAAGCTTATGAAAACCTATCAAAAATAATTTAAGGATTCCAAACTAAAGTTTATATATGTGTGTATATATTCAAAAATAATATTGTGACGGCCCGCCCCACACCAGCCGACATTTCCAATGAAAGTGCACTGTGCCAATATCCAACCAGCACAGGACGGTCATTAAAGAAAGGAAAGAAGGGAATTTGAACTAACAAGGTACCTGTAGAATGTCTCACAGCGCATGGAATAAAATATAATAATAACATACTTGACATAAAACAAGCGAGACAGTGCATAAGTTGAGAACTAAACCATAATAGCAGCGGAAAATTCAAAATACAGCTTATGTTCCACATCATCATTATTACAACTTTTCAAACTGCCTCTAAAGCCAAATAAGAAAGGTACACTACCAATGCCCAAAGTAGTGACCAGCAACGACACAGGGAGAAAATCTATATATATCATACGTGGAAGCCTCCTGCTCGTCTCCGACACAGCTACTCGTGCAAAGTCACCTGACCTGTCTCTAGTCTTCCCGTTTAAGAGCACCCAGAGTAATAAGAAGAGACATAAAACTCTGGGTTAGACAAAAGTCTGGTATGAGCGATAAGCAGCAAAACAAAACAATAACAGGTATACTAAACCATACCTGAACCTGGACCTACAACCAAAGAGTTAGCACAACAAGATGCACAATACTCTAAGGTGACACTAACATATGGTGTAAAGATACGGGGATGGGGTGTGCATGTCATAGTGATGTCAAACAATTAAGCATAGCAACCATCCTGACATCTCTCACTCAGTGCGTAAAGCATACAATATCCACCCCTTTGATCACTTATATCCTTGCTATGATCACTCTGCCCCATGGAGTCATAGCGACTCCACTGCACTGATCCATAGCCACTAGTCCTTGCTATGTCCACTCTGCCCTATGAAGTCATAACGACTCCATTGCACTGGCTCATAGCCATGCTACGATCACTCTGCCCCATGAAGTAATAACTACCCCACTGCACTGATCTGTAGCCAACCAATCGTCTCTCGGTGGTGAATCAAAGCTATGGACGTCGACAACTCCTTAACACACGTCCCGCAGCAAAGCCCAATCATGAAGTTAACTCATTGGTTCCCATCTGGATCCTGAGTCATAACTTCCCACTTGGAATACCTTTGCATCTCGGATTCTGGTCTTCTCCTCGCCCTCAGTTTGGTTCCGTCGTGATGCACATCTGGTACGGGTCCTAACACCCCATTCGGTTCGTGAGTAAACTTCCTCCCCTGGCTCGATCATACTCGTTCGTGGGTCCCGATTCGGAGTGCTTCAGTTCAGATCGTGATCTCTGGTTCGGGTCGGAGGAGTGTTCCCGTTCGTGGCCACCCAATGGATTGGGTCGTGGTCCCCGATCTGGTTCGGATCGGGTTGTATTCTCCCATCCATTCGTAGCACTTCGCCTTGGTCTTCTTCTCCAACATTGGGTCGGTTCGGTCGTGGTCTCCTCCAAGCTCCAGGTCGGCTCGTGACATTCAAATGGTGGAGGTTCGTGATGGCAAACTAGTTCAGTTCGGGTGCAAGAGGCGGCTAGTGGGTGGGCTACACGACCCGACCCGGTCCCCTTCCACCGATCCGATCCGGTTTCCTGCATATTTCTTACAACTTCCAGCAACCGTTTTTACGCCACTCGACGGCGTTTTCGACCATTCTAACTTTTCAAATCAATCACAAAGCGTACCATACAGTCATAGCAACATATGTAATCATCCACAAACGCCAATACAGCAATATGACAAGTTTAAATGGATCAAACATACCTAAAACCCGTATTTTCCCCTTAAGCATGTTTAAGCAAATCTAATGATAGGATTAACAAAACTTAACCATATTAACCCAAACTTCTAACAGAAGCTTAAAATAATATTTAAGAATTTCTAAACATTTTTCCAGATTTTTAACATGTATAATTTCGTTAATTAGCACTAATCACCATAATTAACTATAATTAGTGTAAAACAATGCTAATCGCTCACCTAGCCACAAATAAGCTCAGATCTGAAACTTTTGGACAAAATGGTACGGATTCCAATACACTCCAGTAGCTCTACTTCGATTTTTGTGCTAATCCGCTTTGATTTGATGTAGATTTGGCTTAATTAGCGATTAGAAGGTGATTTGGGGTGCTTTAGCAAGTGGAGGCCATTACTAGGGTTCAAAGGTTGTAAGTGGCGGCTAGAAAATGAAATAAAACTGATTTAATAACTCATCTCAGCCCTCCCATAACCCTAATCCCTAAATGGGTTATGGGCCTTCTTGCTAATCTCCCTAATTAGGCCCGGTTAAGCTGTTTTTCACCTTCTAAACCTTGTTTCAGCCATATCTCCCAAATGGTGAGTCCGTTTGGCTAATGTGACCACTCTACGGAAAGGTAAACCATCATTCGGTTCTAATGGAAGTGGTTTAAGGTCAAAACCCCTTACCAATCAAAAGTTATGGTCGAAACAATATCAGCTAGGGGCAAAATGGTCATTTAAAAATCGGAAAAAATCATGAACATAGGAAATGACCCCTATAGTCGTCTCCCAAAGTTACATGACCATACGACTTCGCATGAAAAAGAAATAAATATTCTACGATCCTTTGATGTGTAGAATGCGGGTCGTTACATTCTCCCCCCTTAAGAAATTTCACCCCCAAAATTCCTTAACTAAGAAACAAGCAAAGGATCCCGCATGCCTACCAACCATTCACAACAATCAAACAAACAAAAACAAACAAACAACTCTATCCTCGCATGCGGAAAACTAGGTCGCAATTAAAATCTTACCAGGCAAAGTGTTCTGGATACGTCTTCCTAATGCTCTCCTCTGTCTCCCAAGTACAGTCATTCTCATTCTCGCCCCACTGAACTTTGACTAGATTCACAGCTTTCCTTCGAAGTTGCTTCGTATTGTGCTCGACAATATGAATCGGCTTGCGGTTCCCAACCGCCTCGGGTTCTACTTCGATATCATCCAACTGATCAAGTGAAATAGTCATATCGGGGTCATGCACAAATTTCCTTAACTGGGAAACATGAAATACGTTATGAACTCCTGCCATCTTCTCTGGTAATTCAACTTTATATGCCAAATTCCCAACTTGCTCGAGGATTGGGAAAGGACCAACAAATCTTGGTAACTTGCCTCTCCTACCAAATCGTATCACGCTCTTTAATGGGGAAATCTTAACAAACACCAAGACACCAATGGAGAATTTTAAAACCTTTCGCCTCTTATCAGCATAACTCTTCTGCCTATCTTGGGCAGCCTTCATTCGTTGTTGAATGATCTTAATCTTGTCTGAAGTTTCTCTTATCACATCTGGTCCAAGCACAAACTTCTCACCAGTTTCTAACCAACATGACGGTGAGTTGCACGGTCTTCCGTACAACGCTTCATATGGAGCCATACCAATACTGAATTGATAACTATTATTATATGCAAACTCTATTAGATGCAAATGGTCATCCCATGATCCACCAAAATCCAATATGCAAGCTCTCAAGAGACCTTCTAATATATGATTTACCCTCTCTATTTGACAATCAGTTTGAGGATGATACGCGGTACTGAGATATAATTCTAACCCTAGAGCCTCTTGTAAGCTCTTCCAAAACCCACTAGTAAACAACGGTTCTCGGTCACTCACAATGCTTTTAGGTACTCCATGAAATCTTACTACCCACTTCATATATAGTTCTGCTAACTTAGCTGTCGTTCTATTCGACTTGATAGGTATAAATCTCGCACTCTTGGTCAATCGGTCCACAATCACCCAAATGCTATCATGGCCCGATCTAGTCCTTGGTAACCCATCAATGAAATCCATTGAGACTTGTTCCCATTTCCATTCTGGAATTTTTAATGGTTGCAACAAACCACTAGGCTTCTTTTGCTCAGCTTTAACTAGCTGGCAATTCATGCATTTGGATATAAACTTCCCAATGTCTCTTTTCATCCCTTCCCAGTAGTAGGTCTGCTTCATGTCTCGATACATTTGTTAGCATCGGGATGTATAGTCAGTTTTGAGTGATGACATTCTCTAAGCACTTCATCTCTCTATCCATTGACATTGGGCACAACTAATCTTCCATTCTTTCTAAGCCATCCATCTCGATCAAGCCCATACTTGTTCATCTCTTCGTCGATTCCCATCTCTAACTTTGAGATGATTTCCAATAGGTTAGGATCGTCCCTCTGACTGGAACCAATCCGCTCAATCAAAGTGGTTTTGATCGTCAAACTTGCTAATACTTCTCAATCTAATTCGCACTTTGGTCTGAAATCATACCTAGCGATGTACTCCAGTTGCTTCCATTCTAGAAACATAGCCCCTAATCTGGCATATCTTCTACTCAATGCATCAGCTACCACATTACACTTTCCTGGTCGATATCGAAATCGTAGGAAGCCAAGAATTCTAACCATCTTTTCTGTCAGAGATTTAGATCCTTCTGAGAGAAAAGATACTTTAATGATTTATGATCGGTAAACAACTTGAATCTTTCTCCTAAGAGATAATGTCTCCACATTTTCAATGCGAACACGATCGCCGCCAATTCCAAATCATGGGTAGGATACCTTTTCTCATGCGGTTTCAGTTGTCGACTAGCATATGCTACAACCTTACCTCCTTGCATTAATAGTACCATAGGCATCTATGTATACCGTCATCTCTTCATTCCCTTTAGGAATGACTAACACTGGTGCACATGTCAACTTTTCCTCCCTTTAGGAATGACTAACACTGGTGCACATGTCAACTTTTCCTCCCTTTAGGAATGACTAACACTGGTGCACATGTCAACTTTTCCTTTAGACTATTGCATGCATCCTCGCACTTTTCGTCCCAGACGAAAGCTTGATTCTTCTTGGTCAACTGAGTCAACGGTGCTGCTATCTTGGAGAAGTCTTGGATAAACTTACGATAATATCCAGCCAATCCCAAGAAACTTCTTACGTTTGTTGCATTCTTGGGCGTGACCAATCTTGTACCGTAGCCACCTTTGCAGGGTCCACGGCAATACCATTCTCTGAAACAACATGGCCCAAGAATCTCACTTTCCTCCTCCAGAAGTGACACTTAGAGAACTTTGCTTTCAATTGGTGTTTTCTCAACATCTCCATCACTATCCTCAAATGTTCCTTGTGTTCTTCCTCTGTCCTCGAATAAACTAAGATATCATCCACGAACACAAGAACAAACTTATTCAATTAATCCCTGAATACCCTATTCATAAGATCCACAAAATATGCTGGTGCATTGGTCAACCCGAATGGCATGACCAACCACTCATAGAATCCAGACGGCGCCCGAAAGGCCGTTTTATCTATACTCTCAGCTTCCACTCTAAGCTGATAAAAATCTGTAGCGAGATCCAACTGGGAGAACACTCTCGCGCCACTCAACTGATCAAACAAATCATCTATCCGCGGTAGAGGATACTTATTCTTCCTTGTCACCTTATTCAACTCGTGGTAGTCCACAAACAATCGAAGGCAACTATCTGCCTTGGTAGCAAACACAACTGGTGCTCCCTACTCAGAAATACTTCTTCTGATAAATCCCTTCTTCAAAAGATCGCTTACTTGCATCCCGAGCTCTCGCTTCTCCCTTGGTGCCATACGACGAAGTGGCATCACTATCGGCCTGGCATCTTTCACTAAATCAATACGAAACTCAATCTCTCGGTGTGGTGGAAGTCCGGTCACTTCCTCAAAGACGTCCGGATACTGGCCAGCCACGAGCACATCTAACAACTCATCATGCGGGCTGTCGAGGGAATTTAGAAAACTAGCCATTACCCCATCACTAGGTACACCACCAAGCACTACCCTCCGCCCATCATCCGCTCTAACTGTCACCAAAAAGCCCTCACAGTCTACCACCACGTCGTACCTTTGGAGCCAATCGACTCCCAAAATAATGCCAAACTCTGTAAATCCCAAAACAAGGCAATCACAAACAAACATGCATCCATGACTCGATAATACCACATTACGACAAATCATGCTAAGGCTAGTCGAAATGCCAATCGGGTTCGTCACTGCTAAAGGTTTATCGACTATCTCGGGTTCCAATCCCAACCTTTCTACCTGGTCACTAGATATGAAGGAACGGGAAGCTCCGGTATCAAACAATACTCGAACATGAACATCATAAACAGAAAGCATACCTTGAATGACGACATTCTTTCCTTTCTCCGCCGCGTTTGGGGCATTCGACGAAGAAGGAAAGGCATTAAGAGCTTATGCTTTCACAATCTGCTTCTCTTTAGGGGGTTGCGGACACTTATCCTTGTGATGCCCCACTTGACCACAATTGAAGCACTTCCTATCCGCTGGCTTCGCTCGACATTCTTTAGCATAATTACCCTTATTGCCACAGCTAAAGCACTCAACATCTTTCTTATTCTTTTTCTTCTGGCGATCCTTGGTCTGATTCTGCTTTCTCTTATTCTAAGAACCATTCTTGCCTCAACCACTTGCTTGCTGTTTTGGCTCCTCTACAGATGCAACCTCAGTCTTCGACTTAGGGTATAGACTCTCTGATCTCAAAGCTTTCCCCACAATCGATTCAAACGTCTCATCGATGTTGTTAATAAGCCTTTCCCCCAAGTACTGATCTAAGCCTATTATGAACTTCACATTCTTCTTCTCGGGAGTGTCGACAAGAGATAATCCATACTTCGTTAAAGTATTGAACTCAGCAATATACTCCGAGACTGCTCTACCATTCTTCTTAAGTTCCAAGAACTTCCTAAACAATTCTGATTTCTGAGCAGCTAGGATAAATTTATCGTTGAATCGGGCCTTAAACTGATCCCATGTAACTTGATCCTCTGGAGTAGCTGCCTTAATAGCATTCCACCAATTCATCGCCCATCCGTGCAACTGACGGGATGCTAGCTTCCTCTTCATCGCATCCTCGATACCTAAGTCTTCGACGATACGCTCACCGCTATGCAACCAATCCTGAACTTCTGTAGCCGATTTTGTTTCGTGGAACGACTTTCCACTAAGACTAGTGTAATCCTTGCATAGCTTGGCGAAATCGGCCCTAGGCGCCTGCACCGCTGCACCACCACCATTTGCAGCATTGGGAACTGCTCCTTGGACATTTCTAAGCATGTCTCTCATGAAGTCAGTGAACATCATCCTCATATCAAGAGCATTCCCATTATTAGCTCCTCTACCAGTACCCCTAGTATATCGGCTCATCGTTCAATCTGTAAGGAGAAAACGATTAACCATCTCTTCAGTAGTGCCAGTGCAGTGCGACTTCATCATTAAATATACTAATAGTATATATATATAGCATTTGAAAACCAAAATATCACAAATACGCGCTCTCATATACGTACTATCTCTCTTTGGTGTCTTCCCTAGGTAAACTATGCAAACTAGAGCTCTAATACCAAATGCGACGGCCCGCCCCGCACCAGCCGGCATTTCCAATGAAAGTGCGTTGTGCCAATGTCCAACCAGCATGGGATGGTCATCAAAGAAAGGAAAGAAGGGAATTTGAACTAACAAGGAACCTGTAGAATGTCTCACAGCGCATGGAATAAAATATAATAATAACATACTTGACATAAAACAGGCGAGACAGTGCATAAGCTGAGAACTAAACCATAATAGCAGCAGAAAATTCAAAATACAGCTTATGTACCACATCATCATTACTAAAACTTTTCAAACTGTCTCTAAAGCCAAATAAGAAAGGTACACTACTAATGCCCAAAGTAGTGACCAGCAGCGACACAGGGAGAATATCTATATATATCAGACGTGGAAGCCTCATGCTCGTCTCCGGCACAACTACTCGTGCATAGTCACTTGACATGTCTCTAGTCTGCCCGTTTAAGAGAACCCAGAGTGATAAGAAAAGACATAAAACTCTGGGTCAGACAAAAGTCTGGTATGAGCGATAAGCAGCAAAACAGAACAATAACAAGTATACTAAACCATACCTGAACTTGGACCTGCAACAAAAGAGTTAGCACAACAAGATGCATAATACTCCAAGGCGACACTAACATATGGTGTAAAGATACGAGGGTGGGGTGCGCATGTCATAGTGATGTCAAACAATCAAGCATAGCAACCATCCTGACACCTCTCACTCAGTGCGTAAAGCATACAATATCCACCGCTTTGATCACCTATATCCTTGCTATGATCACTCTGCTCCCATGGAGTCATGACGACTCCACTGCACTGATCCATAGCCACTAGTCCTTGCTATGTCTACTCTGTCCCATGAAGTCATAACAACTCCATTGCACTGGCTGATAGCCATGCTACAATCACTCTGCCCCATGGAGTAATAACTACCCCACTGCACTGATCCATAGCCTACCAATCGTCTCTCAGTGGTGAATCAAAGCTATAGACGTCGACAACTCCTTAGCACATGTCCCGCAGCAAAGCCCAATCATGAAGTTAACTCGTTGGTTCCCATCTAGATCCTGAGTCATAACTTCCCACTTGGACTACCTTTGCATCTCGGGTTCTAGTCTTCTCCTCGTCCTCGGTTTGGTTCGGTCATGATGCACATCTGGTATGGGTCCTGGCACCCCATTCGGTTCGTGAGTAAACTTCCTCCCCTGGCTCGGCCATACTCATTCGTGAGTCCCGGTTCGGAGTGCTTTATTTCAGGTCGTGATCTCTGGTTTGGGTCGGAGGAGTGTTCCGGTCCATGGCCACCCAATGGATCGGGTCATTGTCCCCGATCCGGTTCGGATCGGGTTGTATTCTCCCATCCATTCGTAGCACTCCACCTTGGTCTTCTTCTCCAACATTGGGTCGGTTCGGTCGTCGTCTCCTCCAAGCTCCAGGTTGGCTCATGACATTCAAATGGTGGAGGTTCGTGATGGAGAACTAGTTCAGTTCGGGTGCAAGAGACGGCTAGTGGGTGGGCTACACGACCTGACCCGGTCCCCTTCCACCGATCCGATCCGGTTTCTTGCATATTTCCTACAACTTCCAGCAACCGTTTTTACGCCACTCGACGGCGTTTTCGACCATTACAACTTTTCAAATCAATCATAAAGCGTACCATACAGTCATAGCAACATATGTAATCATCCACAAACGCCAATACAACAATATGACAAGTTTAAACGGATCAAACATACCTAAAACCTGTATTTTCCCCTTAAGCATGTTTAAGAAAATCTAATGATAGGATTAGCAAAACTTAACCATATTAACCCAAACTTCTAACAGAAGCTTAAAATAATATTTAAGAATTTCTAAACATTTTCCATATTTTTAACATGTATAATTTCGTTAATTAGCACTAATCACCCTAATTAACTGTAACTAGTGTAAAACAATGCTAATCGCTCACCTTAGCCACAAATAAACTCAGATCTAAATCTTTTGGACAAAATGGTTTGGATTCCAATACACTCCAGCAGATCTACCTCGATTTTTGGGCTAATCCGCTTTGATTTGATGTAGATTTGGCTTAATTAGCGATTAGAAGGTGATTTGGGGTGTTTTAGCAAGTGGAGCCATTGTTAGGGTTCAAAGGTTGTAAGTGCGGCTAGGAAATGAAATAAAAACTGATTTACTCACTCATCTCAGCCCACCCATAACCCTAATCCCGAAATGGGTTATGGGCCCTCTTGCTAATCACCCTAATTAGACCCGGTTAAGCTGTTTTTCACCTTCTAAACCTTGTTTCAGCCATATCTCCCAAACGGTGAGTCCGTTTGGCTAATGTGACCACTCTACAGAAAGGTAAACCATCACCCGGATCTAATGGAAGTGGTCTCAGGTCAAAACTCCTTACCAGTCAAAAGTTATGGCCGAAAAAAGATCACCTAGGTGCAAAATGGTCATTTAAAAATCGACAAAAATCATGAACATGGGAAATGACCCCAATAGTCGTCTCCCAAAGTTACATGACCATACGATTTCACATGAAAAAGAAATAAATATTCTACGATCCCTTGATGCGTAGAATGGGGTCATTACAAATATATAATCAGTATGTTAAACTTAAAATATAGATATCAAAACTATAGTATCAAACTATAACATCAAACTATAATTTCAAATCATATTTATTAATGTAAAAACTAAAATCTAAAGTATAATTAAAATTGAATTATAAAGTATAATTTATAATCAAAATATAATGTAAAACCAAAGAATAAATATTGAAATCAGAATAAAATTATAACATTAAAACCAAAGTATAAGAGTAAAATCCAAAAAAAAAAATTGAAATTCAAAATCAATATTACAGAAAAAAGTACACATACTTTTAAAGATCTTTTTAAAAATATTAAAAAGCATGAATATTTTAAAAATACTTTGTAAAAAGATTTTAGAAATTAGAACACTTTCAAAATATTTTGTAAAATAGATACTGATCATGTGAGCGCAACTAAAATTTTAACATTTAATCAAAGACTCAATAATATATCTGAATCATCTTGAACTTTTCAATACTCATAAGCCTTTATACTTTGCCTCTTGAATCTTCATATTGACATCTGTCTAGGTCTTCTATCTTGATACAGTACAGTCTTCATTATCAATACATGTCTAATAACATGTGCTATATACAATATATATCTTGATATATATCTAGACAATTATCTGTAATGTGTGATATATTTTAAATCATTACCGATTGTTAGCATCAAAACTACGATCCATGGTACTAACAAATAACATTTATATTTTCAAAGTACATTACAAAGAATCGAATGTGACGGATAATAGTTAGAATTAACATTTGTATTCTTAAAGTGCATTACGACGTATCTAATGTGGCATTTGATAGTTAAAATTGTTTAATATATCATTCTATTATTGAATTCACTATCATGTTTAAAATATTCAAAATGATATTTATTATATCATTTTAGTTGTAAAGTTCATTAGCATGTTTATAACACGAAAAATTGTTGTTTAACATAGAATCTTAATTGTGAAGCCTGTTTACATGCATGATATATGCCAAAAAAAAGTTTATGTATGATTTTACTTACAAAATCCACTAGCTTGTTTAGGATATACAAAATAATAGTTTAATGTAGCATTTTATTTATGAAGTGCGCAATTTTTATTTTAGATTTGAAAAGCGGTGATCTAACATAGAATTTTAATTATGGTAACATATTTATGATATGTAAAATTGATAGATTATAGTGGTACTTTTGATATGAAGTACAATAACATGTTTAAAACATACAAAATGATTGTTTGATGTGGTATTTTAGTTAAAAAGTCTAATAACATGTTAATGATATTTGAAATGACGGAATAATGTATCATTCTAACAATAAAGCACATTAGCATGTTTAACATATGCAAAACAATAACAAAATCTAGTGTTGTGATGATCCAATGTTAATTTAATTTAGTATTTTTATAATGTTATTGACTTTTTTAAAATTCAAATCAATGATGACGTAATCTACTTTATCCTCTACATCATATTATACTATTAAAAACTAAAAAATAGGTTACGCCGGCGAGGTGGAGTAGTGCTCGGTGTAGGTCAAGGCCATGAGGGTTGAGCTGTTGAAGGTGACAATGATAAAAAAGGAAGGAGCCACGAGGTAATGGTGTATGTGGATGAATACAAAGAAAGCTCAGCAGTAGTGATGATATTGGCGTGGGCAATGAAGAAGAGATGATTTTTTCCTTAGACCTTAATTTGAGAATTTTGGAATTGCATTCAAAATATTTAGGTATCATTCACATGTTAAAACTGGACATTTTGTTCAGTTTTGCTACCACAAGACATCGAGCCTTTGATATCGGAAGCGTCCACCGCCAACGGCTAATTTTTTAATCCCCGCTAATACCCTGCTTAACCCAACTAAATACATATCATGTTTTCAATCATATAAAACTAACTATTCAAATGCACAAATGAATCGTTATTTATCATTATCTTTCATAAATCATTATCTAATAATGCTTGTTTTAAAGCAAAGCAAAATTCACCCAAATCAATCTGGAATACATTCAATGATAAAATCACATGACAAACAAGCTGCTTAACTCTAGAAAACCATTTTGAAAGAAAGGATAATAGTAAGACCAGCCCACACATAAACACGGACGACTTTTACCTTACTATAACACAAAACATTTTGATACATCAAAATCCAATGATATTATAATAGTGTCTATCAAATCACAAATAAATAACCATCTAACAGAACGCTTGCATCTCACGCTCTACATATTCATTATATAATCAAAAACCGCATGGCGCTTATTTGAGAATGCATTCCAACTATGGCAAGGTAGGGGAGAACCTCCTGATCAGTGTACTCTAGAGGGGATACAATGGGGGGTCTAATAAGAACATCTTGCAACCCGGCCACACATGACCGACCACTCATTCAGCTTGACTGTATCGAATGTACTATCACCCGATGGTTTTAAGGGCCCACCATTCTTCCGTGGAGATATAGAAACGAAAGAAGAACAAATAAGAGCTTTCTATAGATTGTTGATAATATGCCCTGCTTGGGTATAATCCACATAGCCGTATTGGCCGCCTGATTTTTGTCATCTCTCGGTTAATGAGGCTTGAGGTCACATTTTACCTTTCAGAGAACATCTCATTATCTTTGAATGCCACACCATCAGATCCGTCAAATCACCAATTGACGTCCACGAATATACTCTTGGTGTTGATCAAGAGAAATTTTCCGCCACCAAACTTGGTATATTTGTAAAAGTCAACGTATGTGATTGTCAGGGAATACTCTGTCAGACATTCGTCCATAAAAGTCATCCAGAAACATGATGAACCGAAGGCACCCTCCTACTGCATCATGGGAATCGTCCTATAGATCAGTAGCGAGTAGTCCTTGCAATCCACGGATTTCAACCACGACAGAACCATAGTATATCTCTAGGGATCAGCTAAAGATTTTAAGTAACTCTACTGTTCTATGAAGATCTATGGTTCTCAATGCTCCATCTTTATATCTACAGATTAGTTTAGAGCGCTATGTTGATTCGAAGAGGTTTTGGGTCTAGTTCCCATCCCGGTCTCTTCGGAACATGTCAAATAGGTCCAATAATATTTCATTGATAGTTAGTGTTTAAACTATCAATTCAAACTAGTATTGTCAAGTACATTGGCAGCTTAAGTCTTATTGTTCAAATCCTTCATTTACTCTTCATCGATCTTTTGAAACATTTCATCGATTAATATCGATTACATTACTTATCTCGACAAACATCATTTTTTTCCATTATTTGGTAAAATAATAACCATATTTTTAAGGATAACGATCTAGCAAACTCCGCTTTATTTCTCTTACTTCGGAAAATATCGCTACATTTTATATATAAAATCCTTTTATAATTTCTTCACTCTGGAAATATTATTTATATTTACAAAATTCTTTTACTTTGGAATACCGATAAATATTATTAACTCAATGGTAAAAACCAATTCCATTTAACTTGAATTACGATAATCCTTTTTCTAGTACTTTACCCAAACATCTTACATCATAAAAATTTGGATTTATAATTAAGAATTCACTCCTTTACCCAAAATCCATTTCATCCTTTATTCTTGTTCTTCCAACTTTTTCTTTTCGATTCTAATCATTCAACTTAATTTAATTTATTAAGTAAAAGCCACCTTTATATTTCCTCTTTTTAAAATCTTCCTATAATACTTGGATTTCTATTAATAAAATCTTTTTACATAACATTTATGAATACTCGGGTTTAACCCTATTATAAACTCGGTTGCCTTCTTAAATGAATTTCTTTTAAGAAATAATCACTTTATTCATTTTTAAGGTTTCTATAAAAAATTATTTATAAGTATCGATTTAATTTTTAAAACACCATTATAACGTATAAAATATAATTTAAAATCCCGCTTCAGTTATAAGATAAATTTTATAACTCACTTTGTTAATTCGCCTAACGGCAAATCAATGTTTAAACAAAAAGGTAGATTTTAGGCCATTCGCTGCCATTCCCTCAGTCAATACTGTATATTAATTCAAATTACATCAACGTTGAATTCCAATTCTACATTTAACAATCAAACAGGTTTTAACGTCAATGGGGTTCAATTAGTTCATATATAATATGAAAACAAACAATACATATAATATATTGAGGAATCCGGTCGGACCCCTCCAACCTGTTCTTCCCTACATCAAAGATCATTATAATATTTCATAATAATATATGAAAATAGAAATTTCATCCAATACATTTCAAATGACGTAAAGATATTTAACATCAAGCAATAACAGACAAATAGCATTCAAGGAAACCAATCAACCAATATATATTATCAATGATTAAATTTGATTATATGAATTTAACCACATCATAGAATTCCAGAAATATATGAGAGTTATTGCACCTTTATTTTCGATTGACGGTTCGCGTGTTGTTTCATTTAATTTTAAACAGACGTTTAAAATTAAACGATAACTCGATTGCTTCCAATTCTTTTCGCACCAGTCTCAACGGTGAAGTAACCTTCCATATGATTCTAAGGTGACGGGTTTCGATGAATTCTGATAGTATATGGGCAAGTTATCACAATTACAGTATTTAATTTAAATTGAACAGTTTAAATCGTAGTAATAATCATTAATTAGCTTAAACCTAGTAATTACCATTTTTAATTACGTGTTTTCTTCTTCAAAGTCAGACCGATCGCGATCCCCTTTCTTTCTTTTCCTCGGTCACATTCCTGATAATTAACTTCATGGACTATAACTATACATAAATTATAATAAAATATTAACTAAATTAATTAATTAATTAAACAAATATTAATTACCGTTATTATCTAAGCCACGTCACGCGTCTCCCCCAAACAAGTTACAGAAACCCGATCCCTCCTAACTCCTGTGAATTCCAAACCAAACAGCATCCATCTTAGCCATTATTTCTTTCCGAATTATTTTCTTCTAGGTAATAAAAACTTTATATATATATATATATATATATATATATATATATATATATATATATATATATATATATATATATATATATATATATATATATATATAACAAGGCCCAAGCCCACTTTCGAACTGAAGCCCGCCTCCATCTCCTTTTTCTCCAGTAAACAATCAACTTCCTATGTTCTTATCCCCACCACGTCAGTCCTGAAGCTCATTTTTGCCTCCTATAGTCCTTCTCCAATGCGAAATTTAAAATGTATTAGGTCACATCCTCCCCTTAATGTTATTTCTTCTCCAACATGAAGTCGTACTTACCAACCTATAAAACTCCTCCACTGTTTATCTTCTCACTACCATACTGTATTGTCGCCTCCCCCTACATCCATCTAAGTTTACCTCAAAACCCATAACACCTGTGAAACCCCTATCCCATTGTTGGTCCTTATGTTGAACAAGAGAACACACTACCTCCTCCGACACCACATATGCACTGCCACCATCAGCTTCACGTCATCAGGACTGCCAAATCTTTCCGGACTACCCTTCCTCCATTCTCTTGAAACCCCCCCTAGGATACGTCCTCTGCCTACAACATAGCTTAACTGAAAGCACGTGATATTTCTAGGTCCCGAACCCCAAAAACTCGTCCAGCATCCATCCCTTCATGCCAGAGTTCGTCTGTCACCTTGTAATTGAATGAAGGGTGTGTTTAAAATAGGTTTTTCGAAATTTTTGTTGCTCTTGTTTTGTTTTTGTTTGCCATTCGAAAAGGGAGAAACATAAGTGGAGGAAAGAAATCTTTATTTGTATAAAAGAGGATGCAATTTTTGAATGAGGGAAGGAGAAACAACCGCGGCTCATATTTATGGTTTTAGTTTGTAGTGGGGAGGAAACAGTTGTTTATATAGAAGTGGGGAGGGGGGGAGAGGTCGGTTTCATAGGCTGGAAGGAAATCAACGAGGCATGTGAATTTTCAGAAGATTGGATGGCCGTATCAAAGATTTTTATTTTACTTTATTTTATGTGACTAAAGATTTTTATTGATAACGACTAGCGATATTTTATAAGGTGACTAACGATATTTTCTATGCCTATCGCTATTTTTGAACGACGTTTATTAATTTTTTTGGTTACGCATAAACTCCGTCTGCTACTCAAACGGACATCATCGTATAATTTGATGTTATGATCCTAATGAAACTTGTTTCATCGAATTCCGAGTCTGTTTGCATAACGACACTCGTTTGTGTCCAAATAGTCATTTTATTTGCATTTAATTTTGCTGCGCTCACAGAATAACTCTATTTGGCGTGAAACTTGAAATCTAGCAATGATTAGCTATTATGGTCTCAATAAAATTTGTTTCATTGAAAACGGATGTCGTTTGAATAAAGTCCCTTTTTAAGGGTCTAAATTAAATTAAAATAAAATAATTTAAAGATACTTCAATATAATAATATCAAAATATTACAATCGGTCATAGTTGAGCAAAATTTCATGTGGTTTCAAAATAAAATACTTTGGGTTGAATTCGAAGCCAAATCAATATTCAATATATTAAAAATCCTTTTATTTTATAAAATAAATCGTTATAATTTATAAACGAATTCCATAGCAACTATTTGAAAATTTTATTTGGAAATACAACAAAATCTATAATATGAAAACTCAAATTTTCTCTTCCGTTATAAAACTATTATCTCATAGATTCAGACATTTCTTATTTCAGGAAATTTTGACTTATATTGGATCATGTATGTCTAATTAAAGTTAAAATTGTTATATTACGAACTACCACGCCGATGCAACTCCTTTGTAATAAAACTATAAATTATATGATCTAACATCGTTTAATAAATGAATACGTCAATATAATTCAAAACAAACTAAAATAAATATTTCTATATTGTCCAATTTACGTTATACAGTAAATTTAACAAATCCCAACTATTGCAGAATTATCATGATATTTATATTAATAAAATATTCAAAACAATTAAATTTCAAGTCACTAAATTTTCAAAAAATAGTTTAAATCCATATTAAATATTAAATTGGACGTTTAAAAATCTGGCCATTACATTCCTTCTCCCTTAAAAAATTTCGTCCTCGAAATTAACAAGGTAGGAAAAATACTGTAAACCCAATAACTTTTCAAAAAAAATCTACTTGACTAAAAACTTCACTTCCACCTTTTAAACCAAACTAATTAGTTTTAATTGAAAAACCAACTAATTTCTATAAAAACTTAATTCCAAAAATTTCCCAAAAAAGATTTGAATTTTTTCTAAAACTTTAAATTTTGGGAAAATTTTGGCAGAGTCTCCCCTGTACAGGAGGACATCTGCAATATTGCAGGAACAAAAATAAATCCATCGACCCACGCGGTCAGAAAAATACAATTCAAAACCAAAAATTTATATTTTGTGTAGACGTGCCTTTGTACACGCATTATTATGCGACAAACGATAAACTATGCTCAAGCTTGCTTAATTATAACGCAGCCCTTAATCGGACTGGATCAAATTAGCTCCCGAATTCAATCAATATTAGACCTACACCTGTTCCTAGCATGGATGGAATTCATTAACTTTGTAATCACCAAGTTAAACATTCAAGTCATCCATTCCAACAATTTTTCAAACCATCCAATTTATCATCTTGAATCCATTAAATTCAATTCAAATCCTTATCCATCCAACATATTTCAACCATACAATCAAACTAATTCCGAAGCATTTCATTTGGGATTTATTCACAAGTCAAATTATTATTGACTTGATTAATTCTCATTCATAAGATTTATATTAACTCACATAAGTTAAATTAAAATTCTTATTCATAATTGAAACATTTCCAATTTCATCCAATTTTTGAATTTCTATTCAAATCAACAAGCGAACCCACACTTATTATTTGAGAAAAAAGTATATGTTTATATATAAAAATATAACAAGGGCAAAATTATTTTATTTACCCTCTTTTCAAAACATATTGTGACGATTCATCGTATTCGAGTGTTTAGAAACCCCTGTTGACATTGTGGCGCACCAACGTCGACCAGAATTTTATGCCACTCAACTAATAAATCTCCACAATATAAAATCATTTTTATACAATCTACAAATACGCTCTCGCATATATACATTCAAACCCAATCTAGGGTATTACTAACCCAATCTCTATTGAGTTATGCCACAAAGCCTTATACTCTGATACCAACTGTAACGGCCAGAAAAATTCGACGCTCGAATTTTCAACAATAACAAAAAATTTTGTATTACTTGTCAAAAACTCAAGTATCGGAAACCCTGACTGTTAATAAAAAGAAGTTAGAGGGTGAGAAGAGAAAGAAAGAAATATTAGAATAGAAGAAATGAAGATCAGAGAGAGGAATGGACAAAATATAATATATCAACATACTTTATTCAAAAGAAAACTGTATATATATATATATATATATATGATTACAACATTCATTTCAATCAATACACACAGCGGAATAAACTAATACCAACAAAAATATATAAACGTCTCAACGCCAGCTCTTCTTCTGAAGTTCCAAGCACAACCTAACCTGGAAATATACTAGGTCTGACCCTAGCACATTTGAAGCAAAGCAAAATTCATCCGGATTAGCCTGGAATACTTTCAAATATAAATTCACATGACAAACAAGCTTCTTAACTTTAGAAAACCATTTTGAAAGAAAGGATAATAGTTAGTCCAGTCCACACATAAACACGGTCGGTTTTTACCCAAAACATTTTTGATATATCAAAATCCAGTGATATTATAATATAGTCAATCAAATCACAAGTAAATAACCATATATCAGAACGCTTGCATCTCACGCTCTACATATTCATTATATAATCAAAAACCGCATGGTGCTTATTGGAGAATTGATTCCAACTATGGCAAGGTATGAGACCAACTTCCGATAAGTGTACTCTCGTGGGGATACACTGGGGTTCAACAAGAACATCTTGCAACTTGGCCACATATCAAATGTATTACCACCTGATGGTTTCAAGAGCCCACCATCCTTCCACGGAGAAACAGAAACGAAAGAAGAACAAATAATAAATTTCTCTAGAATAGTGATGACACACCCTGCTTGGGTACGACCCACCTAACCATGTTGCCTGCCCGATTTTTGTCATTGCTTAGTCCATGAGGGTAGGGGTCACATTTTACCTTTCAAGGAGCATCTCATTATCTTTGAATGCCACATCACCAGATCCGTAAAATCACCTATTGACATCCACAAATATACTCTGGGTGTTAAGCAAGAGAGTTTCCCCGCTACCAAACTTGGTATATTAGTAGAAATCAACATACATGAGTTTCAGGAAATACTTTAATAGACATTCATCCATACAAGTCATTCAGGAACATGATGAACCGAAGGCACCCTCCTACTGCATCCTAGTAATCACCCTATAGATCAGCAGCGAGTAGTCCTTGCAATCCACATATTTCAACCACGACAGAACCATAGTATATCTCTAGGGATCAGCTAGAGATTTTAAGTAATTCTTCCGTTTTATGAAGATCTATGGTTTTAAATGCTCCATCTTTATATCTTTAGACTAGTTCTGATCACTACGTTGATTCGGAGTAGTTTTGGGTCTAGATTTCTTCCCGGTCTCTTCGAAACAACATGTCAAAAAGGTCCAATAATATTTCATTGATAGTTGGTGTTTAAACTATCAATTCAAACTAGTATTGTCAAGTACACTGGCAGCTCAGGTCTTATTATTCAAAATCCTTCATTTACTTTTTATCGATCTTTTGAAACATTTCATTGATTAAAAATAAATTCCATTACTTATCTTGACAAACATCATTTGTTTCCATTATTTGGTAAAGTAATAACTATATTTTTAAGGATAACGATCCAACAAACTCCGCTTTATTTCTCATACTTCGAAAAATATCGCTACATTTTATATATAAAATCCTTTTATAATTTCTTCCCTTTAAAATATTACTAATATTTACAAAATTCTTTACTTTGGAATATCTATAAATATTATTAACCCAACGGCATAAACTAATTCCATTTAACTAGGATTATGATAACCCTTTTTCTAGTATTTTACCCAAAACATCTTACATCATAAAATTTTGGATTTATAATTAAGAATTCACTCCTTTACCCAAAATCCATTTCATCCTTTATCCTTGTACTTCCAACTTTTTCTTTCGGATTCTAATCATTCAACTTAATTTATTTATTAGGTGAACGCCACCCTTAAATTTTACTTTAGCTTTAAATTTCCTCTTTTTAAAATCTTCCCATAATACTCGGATTTTTACTAATAAATTCTTTTAACATAATCTCAATGAATATTCGGGTTTAACCCAATTATAAACTCGGTTGCCTTCTTAAATGAATTTCTTTTAAGAAATAATCACTTTAATCATTTTTTATATTTCTATAAAAACTTGTTTATAAATATCGATTCGTTTTTTAAAACCTCATTATAACGTATAAAATATAATTTATAATCTCGCTTCAGTTATAAGAAATTTTTTATAGCTCACTTCATTATTTCGCCTAACGACAAATCCACGTTTAAACAAAAAGGTAGATTTTAGGTCATTCGCTGCCAATCCCAATACCTTATATTGATTCAAATCACAACAATATTGAATTCCAATTCAACATTCAACAATCAAACAGGTTTTAACGTCAATGGGGTTCAATCAGTTCATATATAATATGAAAACAAATAATACATACAATATATTGAGGAATCTAGTTGGATCCCTCCAACCTATTCTTCCTTGCATCACATATCATTATAAATTTTCATAATAATACATGAAAATAGAAATTTCATTCAATACATTTCAAATGATGCAAATATATTTAACGTCAACCAATAACTGACAAACAACATAACAACCAGTCAACCAATATATATTATCAACGATTAAATTTGATTATATGAATTTAACTAGATCATAGAATTCTAGAAATGGGTAACTCTCAACTTTATTTTCGACTGACGACTCGCACGTTGTTTCGTTTAATTTTAACAGACGTTTAAAATTAGACGACAACTCAATTGCTTCCAATTCCTTTTGTACCAGTCTCAACAACGTAGTAACCTTCCATACGACTCCAATGTGACTAGTTTCGCTGAATTCGGATAATATATGAGCAAGTTATCACTATTACAGTATTTAATTTAAATTAAAACAGTTTAAACTGTAATAATAATCATTAATTAGCTTAACCCTGGTAATTACCATTATTAATTACGTGTTTTCTTCTTCAAAGTTAGACCGATCGTTATCCCCCTTTCTTTCTTTTCCTCAGTCATGTTCCTGATAATTAAATCTTCACGAACTATAACTATATATAAATTATAATAATATATTAACTCAATTAATTATTTAATAAACAAATATTAATTACCGTCATTATCTAAGCCATGTCACGCGTCTCCCCTAAACAAGTTTTGGAAACCGATCCATTCTAAATCCTGTGAATTCCGAACCAAATAGCGTCCAACTTAGCCATTATTTCTTTTCGAATTGTTTTATTCCAGGTAATACAAACTTTATATATATATATATATACATATATATATATATATATATATATATAACAAAGCCCAAGCCCACTTTCGAACTGAAGCCCGCATCCATCTTCTATCCTTCTCACATGCGAAATCTAAACCGCATGAGCCCACGTCCTCCTCCCTTAATGCTATTTCTTCTCCAACATGAAGTCACACTTACCAACCTACAAAACTCCTCCAATGTTTATCTTCTCACAGCCATACTGTATTGCCGCCTCCCTCTACAAACTCCTTCTAGATCGAAGACGTGAAACCGTTTCCACCCTACATCCATCTCAGTTTACCTCAAAACCCATAACACCTGCGAAACCCTTATCCCAATATCGTTCCTCACGTTGAATAAGAGAACAAACTACCTTCTCAGACAACACATCTGCACTGCTACCTTCGGCTTCACGTCATCCGGACTGCCAAACCTTTCCAGACTAGCCTTCCTCCATTAACTTGAAGCCCTCCCCTAGGATACATCCTCCTTCTACAACATAGCTTAACTGAAAACATGCAAAATTTCTAGGTCCCGAACCCTTAAAACTCATCCAGCGTCCTTCCCTTTGTGTCGGAGTTCGTCTGTCACCTTGTAACTGAACGAAGCGTATGTTTAAAATAGGGTTTTTTTAATTTTTGTTGCTCTTGTTTTGTTTTTGTTTGTCGTTCGAAAAGGGAGAAACGAAAGTGGAGGAAATAATTCTTTGTTTCTATAGAAGAGGCTGAAATTTTCGAATGAGGGAAGGAGAAAGAACAGTGGCTCATATTTATGGTTTTAGTTTGCAGTGAGGAGGAAAACAGTCGTTTATATGGAAGTGGGGAGGGAGAGAGGTCGGTTTTATAGGCTGGAAGAAAATCAACGAGGCATGTGAATTTTCAGAAGGTTGAATGGCGGCATCAGATATTTTTATTTTATTTTATTTAATGTGACTAAAGATTTTTGTTGATAACGACTAGCGATATTTTATGAGGTGGCTAATGATGTTTTATATGCCTATCGCCATTTGTGAACGACATTTATCAATTTTTGTGATCACACACAAACTCCGTCCGCTACCCAATAGACATCATTATATAATTTGACGTTACGGTCCTAATGAAACTTGTTTCATCGAATTCCGAGTTCGTTTACAAAAATGACGCTCGTTTTTGTCCAAATGGTCATTTTATTTGTATTTAATTTTGTTGCGCTCACAAACTAACTCCATTTGGCATGAAACTTGAAATATATCAATAATTAGTTATTATGGTCTCAATAAAATTTGTTTTGATGAAAATGGAGGTCGTTTGAATAAAATTCCTTTTTAAGGGTCCATATTAAATTAAAATAAATTATTTAAAATATACTTCAATACAATAATATTAAAATATTATAATTGGTTATACTTGAGCAAAATTTCATGTAGTTTCAAAATAAAATACTCATCCATAACAAGTTTTGAAAATTGAATTTGGACATAAAACAAAATCTACAACATGAAAACTTAAGTTTTCTCTTCCATTAGAAAGTTATTATCTCATAGATTTGGATGTTTCTTGTTTCAAGAAATTCCAACTTATATTGGGTCCTGTATGTCCAATTAAAGTTCAAAACGTTGTATTACGAACTACCGCGCCACTGCAACTCGTTTTATAATAAAATTATATATTATACGATCTAACATCGTTTAATAAATGAATACGTCAATATGATTCAAAACAAACTAAAATAAATATTTCTATATTGTCCAATTTACATTATATATCAAATTTAACAAATCCCGACTATTTTAGGATTAAATTATTATCATGATATTTATATTAATAAAATATTTGAAACCAGTAAATTTCAAGTCATTAAACTTTAAAAAAAATGTTTAAAACCATTTTAAATATTAAGTTTGGCGTTTAAAATTCCAGGTTGTTACATCGATCCTTGGCTGTTATGGAGTAATTCAAGCTTCATACCACCTAGCCACAAATAATTTCATGAAGTTGTTTCCCCACACAAGTTATACATCAATATTTTTAAAAGCATAATTACCATTTTGCTGCCCCCCTCCACCACCTCCAGAGGCGCTACCTTAAGCGATGGCCTTGCCCGCCTACCCCTTGGGTCGGGCCCTGTACACATCAATTAAACTAAAATCATGAAATAAAACATTCTGTTTAAATATCTGTTTGAATATCCCGTTTAAAACCAAAAATGCATGCTCCATTTAACTTCCTCTGATTAATTTTTAAGTTTAAACTAGTGTGTAACCCGTCCTTTGCACATGCACGATAATATTATTAAAAATAGTAATTATTATTTTTACATTAAAATAATGGCTTCGTTATGCAATATATGTTAAGTTTTGATGTGAAGTACATAAACTATTAACTAAAATTATTATTATTGTTTATCTGTAATTTTTGTTCTACATTTTACATAAACAATATCTATGTGTGTGTATTTGAGAACCTTTTTAAATCTTTTTTCGCAATGTAGATATACATGTTGAAATCGATATATGTTAGTAATTTATTTGAGGAATTAACAAATATTATTTAATAAAAAAAATTCGTATAAGTTAAACGTAAAATTATGAAATTAGTTTAACTATATAGCATAGTAGGAAGAATTGGAAAAATATATATTAAAAAGATGTATAAATTTGTTGTGAAGTTATTGATGTTCAAAAACAATTCTATGGTATAATATATGATAAATTCTTGATATGAATGAATCATAATTAATTTATAAGTTAACTTTGTCATTATTGTTGATATACATAGTTCATGTTAAGTGATTTACACAACTTTATAGTTACATGAAAACTATACTTTTATAGTATGACTATGTATATTAAAATTGACCAATATATTTAAGAGCTATTAGAAAACATACTAAATACTCTATAAGATTATTTAAATAACTGGCATTTAAGGTTTCATGAGTAGTTTAAATATATGGATTGAAGTATAAAATATAACGAAGGAATTGAGGAGGTCCATCATGTTGGATCTAGATTAACCCTAGACGGGTGGTGAATAAGGCTTATCGGATTTTTACAAGATATTAAAATATCACAACATGAATTTCAACAAAGAAAATAAATGTAGAAAGTAAATGACACAAATTTTACCCAGCTTCGAAAAATACCCATTTACTGCTACACTCTCAAGATTTCTACTAGGTACTAAAACAAATTCTCGCTTACAAAACATTATAAGCTCGCAAATTCCGCTATTGCTATAATCTTATGCTCAAAACCCTGGACTGATCTTTATCCCCAAGATCAGTTTTTCGCAGAATTACAAACCCGTAACTCATAACCCCTAGTTTAAAGTAAACTACTAAATCTATACAATGTTTTGTAAAAATAAAAACATTATAATAAAACAACAACAAAAACCATTGTTAAATTAAATAGCTAGCCTCCCCTGTTCTCTTGAAATATAGTTTGCTTCAAAACAATGGTGGCCAAAATAAAATTAGGACTTTTGTCCCCAAATCAAACTGCGACTTCAAATTGATTCTTTGTAAATTATTCTCTGATACTATGATCTTTCGATGCTCTTGGTCGAATGATTTGACTTGCGTGTGATTGAAACTCTGATGATAATGAGTATTCTGAAATTTGTTTCTCACTTGTTTTCTTGTTGTTTCGATAGTTTTATGCCCGTGATGAATTGGTTATTTATACGGCTTAGATCCTTTTACTTCTCTGATTTCATGCATGACTTGGCTCTTGATTGTGCTTGATTGTTGCACGATTGCTGCTTGATTTATTTCCATCAATATCATTTGATTTCTGGAATGATTTTTATGTCAATTTTTTTTTGGAAATATATTGAATCGGTAGAATATTTCTTAGCAAAAAAAAATGAGTTGTGCCACATTTTTCCATAGCGAATTTGAGAATGAATTGCTTGCTGGTTTTTGGAGAGTAATTCTTTGCCAAGTATAAATTTGATTTCATGAAATATTGAGTATCTCCACTTTCCTGGAACAAATTCATTGCTTGATTACACAGCATGAATATTTGGAATGTTTTTGAAAGATCTTTCCCAAATATAAAAACTGGAAACATTGTCATTTGTGTGATTTAAAACTTTCTAGAATTGCTTGCCGATTTAAATTTTGTCAAAAATGCAAATTTAGATTTTGAATTCATGCCTCCTTTCTGAAATTGTGAATACATTCTTGCCAAATAATTCATCATGATTTTCTATATTGTTTTCAGTGTTGATATTTCAGGAGATTTCACAAATGTGTGAATTTGCCAAAACATAATCTGTTTGCCGATTTTAATACATACAAAATCAAGAAAATTGAATTGATAATCTTACCAAAAATTCACCTTGATTTTGTAATTGATTTTCATGCATCAATAAAAATGTCTTTTGTACTTTCCTAAAAATGTATTGAAATCAAGAATTAATACTTGCTCAAGATAATTTTTGCATGACATTTCCAAAAATGAAATTTGTTTGTTTCTTGAAAACTTCAAAATTTATTTCTTGCCCAAATTCATGCATTATATTTCTGCATTTCCCAATAATGCAAATAGATATCTTTCCTGTTTTTGAACTTGTACCGAAAGAGCGTTTGGTTGGTTTGGTTTATCCGATGATGTAAAATGTCAAACCAAATTCAAATCGATAAAAATAAAAACCAAACCTAACCAACCAAATTATGTTTGGTTGGTTCGGTTGGTTACCCAATATAACAGAACTAAAATATTCTAGACTTTATGTTTGAAATATCAACTATAATTTGAAATAAGTTATAAATATATGATTAAAGTAATACTATTTTTGATTCTTATGCATTCTAAAAGTAATTTTGACACATATTGATAATAAAAATTTACTCTGAATAACTAAACAAACCTAAAAAAATTATTTTAATATCACTAATTTTGGAAGTATTATAAAAGTTCGGTTAATTTGATAAACCAATAACCAAACTAAATATTTTTCTGAACCAGTTACAAACCTATCTAATTTTAAAACCAAACCAAACCGACCAAATTAAATTGATTTGGTTGGTTTATTTGGTTTAACCAAATAATTCTCACCCCTAACCATTGATTTCAAAAGAAAGAAAACTTTTCTTTTTATACCCATTTCGAACTTCTTGTGTAATTTTGGCACCATGTATACATATATATCTTCTTGCTGAATAATGCCTCAACGTGTATTTCTGGAAACATTGATTTATTTCTTGCCCAAAATTGTTTGCATGTGATATTCTGGAAACACGAAATATTCTTTTCAAAAACAACATTAGAAAGATTTGTTGCTGATTGTGAAATCAACCTTGCATGATTTTCTTCATAGATGCATTTGAATATTTCATCACTAGCTCGAAATCAATTTTTGAAAACGTTGAATTGATTTTTTACCCAAAAGAAAGGTTAAAATTCTAGAAACTATTTGAATGAGTTTGAATTTGATACCTTTTTTCTTTTGGCATTGTGACAATTAATACTGCACATGAAAATTCTTTCTTGTCAAAAAAATCAATACATGCAGAATATATACTTGTTGCCAATTTTAACATATGCAAATCTTGGAAACACTATTCATGCTGATTTGTAACACTTGCCAAATATTGAATCCATCATTTTTTATTTGTCCTTGCTGCATGCACACGTGTACATGCCATAGTGTTGTAATGTTGCTGTAGTCATTTATCCACATGTATACTGCCTTTTCTACATGAACTTGTACACATGTGCATTATTTTGGTGGCATGTTGAATATGTGAATGTTCTGTCTATTTGTGTTCAAGAAATACATGTGCCTTTCCTATTTGTCTTTTTGCTTCTTTGCATTGTCTTGGTTCATATTGAATGTTGGACTTGTTGTGCATTTCTACTTGAACCTGTTCTCTTGCCTCTTGCTGCCTTGTCCATTTATGTGTCATTAAGCATGCTTGTGTTTTGTATCTGTTCACCTAAAAAATAACTATGTACAAATGCAAAAATATCTCTATATAATTAGAAGACCACGTCTAGAAATATGTTGAGAAACACACCAAAATTCTAAGACAAATAAAATTTTAAAATAAAATTATATATGCTAAAATTTAAAATTATTTTGTTCCAGTTTCTTGTGTGTGTCTCTGTGATAGGTATGCAGGTGACTGGGCTGACCATGAAGCACTAAAGACAAGTGTGTGTAATTGTATATGAGTGAGTGACTGTATATGAGTTTGTACAATAGAGTGTACTGTAAATGAATGTAACTGAGTGTTGTAGTAAGGGACTGATGTAACAGATGAAATTATACATGAGATTGAATTGTAATATATCAGTGGAATGTAAAATAGTGGAGTTAGAAAATTTGTACTATTCAATGTTGAAATTAAATATTATATTTAAGTAAAATACTATTTGAATATTTAAACTCTGGTGCAGTAGTATTCTATTCAAATATAAATATTTATTTATGTATGTGATGTAGAAGAATAGTACAATTGCAAACACGTTTATAATAACATATATATGTGTGTTTGTTATCATAAAAAAAAATCATATTGTTATATACAACAATCTCCCTCTTTTGATGATGACAAACATATAATAAGATTTGAATACAATAAATGTGTTTGACAATGAAGTGTAGAATTCCCCCTATATTTATGCTTCCCCTACAATGGAGCTCCCCCTAAATATGTGCATATGAGTGAAACGAACAACTGAATTGAATTTCCAATAATAAAATATTCATGAAGTATTGACTCATCACTCAAAATCTTAACCAACGATTATTTGTAACAAGCACAAGAGACAGATCATGATCTAAGATTTAAAGAAACATTTTATTTGAAATCGCTTGAAGGGATGTGAAAATTCTAAGATTTAATGAATCAATCACACAAGATTATCAATTTCAAATCCAAGAAATGTGTGAGATTCAAGATATCAAGAATTTCAAATGATTTCAAACAAAATCAAATATCAATCCAAATGATCATAATAAAAAATGAATTTCAAAACGCAACACAATGATCTATGTCAAATGATTTTCAAATCAGAATAGCCAAGCCAATCCAAAAACTAATGAAATTATCACAAATAGAAAAAAATAGTGTGTTACAATAAGTGTATTTTTTCAAGTCTTTCCAAAATGAATTAGAAGAAACTCAAAACAACAGAGATGTATGAAATTTCATTTGTTTTCCCTATCTTAAAAAAATTTAGAATTCGGATTGACTGTGTTCAAGATATGATAAGAATGCTTCAGTACTATTAGGAATTCAGAAATCAGTTAAATTTTTTTTCAAAACAATTGCAGATATTTACAAGTTTGAATTCTCAATCTAGAAATCATCAAAACATGAGACTTTTAGATAATTGAATTTAATTTTCAGAGAATCATGAATATTTCAATTTGAAGTTAGAAAGCTTAGGAAAAAATTATGGCAGTGTCAATAAAAAACAGAATTAACAGAATGGAAGAAAAAAGGGAAAAAAATAGAAGGAGAAATAGAGAGGAAGAATAAAACTAGAAAATATAAACAAAAATGAGCTTAGAGATCATACCTGAAATCAATGTGGACCAGTGAATCACTAACTCAACAATCTTGGCTAAGGAACTCTGAATGTTTCAAAGATATGGAAAAACTTGAATGCAGATTCTCTTTTGCAAAGTGGTTCCTCGGGCTCCTTTGGTACCTAACTGTTTAGGGGATCGAGTGGTCTAATAAAATTTGTAAAACAATTTTTAACTGTGTATGTATCTTTAGGTACCCAAACTTGTTTATATAGCAATCCATTCGAATCTATCCATCTTTGTGCCTTTAAGAACCCAAATCCGTTTAAATTATGTCAAAATTAATTTTGTAGATTTAGGGAACCTCATTTGTTTAAATGGATTGTTATTAAACCAAAATTTATTTTGATTGTGGTTGACCTTTCCACAATACAAGCAATTTGAAGAAATTGAGAAGTTTTGAGAAGTTTGTTTTTTAGTTGAAATTTCAAATTCAAGTCCTTTCTTGTTTTCAAGTATGGAATTATTTTCCAATAGAAAATTCAAAGAATTTGAATGTTTGAAAACTTCTTAAATTTCAAATCAAAAAACATTGGCTTTGGGTTTCAACAAGTTATTGTCATTTATTAGCTTTTCAATTTTGCCTTTAGACTCACAAATCTCAAATTCAAATCAATCACTCTTTTCAATTTCAAGTTTTCAAATTCCTTTAATTTTGAATTTCTTTTTCCAAGTCATGACTTATCTCAGAAATTTCAATCTTGTTGTTATTTAAAAACATGGTTTCTGTAACACCCCGCCTCCGCCAGGGTGTCTCTTGCAAGCACTCTGACTTTGGAGGGGCGTTTGAATCAGGTAAACATGCATAATGATATATCAAGACAGAACAAGAACATATGTATATATGTAAACAGAGTAAATATCATAGAAAAAAAGACAGCGGAAGATTTCAAAACATTTCAAAACAAGTCTGGTACAACATAGCTTTCCAAATAAACAAGTCTAGATAAAACAACATCAACTGAAAAACTGAAATACATAAGTGCTATCCCCAAATAAGTGGTAACCATAGCTAGCTTCATGTCGAAACCGTACATGAGCTGAAATCCCACAAGCAAGCAATCCGAAATCCAAGCTAAGCTCCAGTATTCCCTCCATGAGAACCTGGGGGGGGGGGGGAACGGAAGAAAAGAGGCGAAAGAAAACAGGTCAGTCAAAAAGACTGAGTAAGCCCTACTACAATCAATGTAAACTGATAAAGTTAACTGGCATGAGCAGCAGGGATGAACATAAGGGTAACAACATACTAGCATGATGATTAACTAACAAGGTAGATAAAGGTGTCATCGCATAATCAGGATTAAGGTTTTGCACCACAGGTGTACTAGCAAACTAACATGACTTGAATAAACAAGTATTGATCCCTTGGCCCAAGCTTTGGCCCAATAACATGAAATGACCCTAATACAAGGTCCAACCAAACGGTCTAGTCGATCGGCTCCCTAAGCCTAACTCGTCACGTGTTGGTGTCAATACGGCCCAAACATAATTGTAGTCGAACTGTGTCGGGTCCACCCTTCGGGTGTATCAAGCCCTAGGGTGCCAACCCCTGGACACCATAAACATGAGTGCACAGTCTCGATCTACTGGTACCCATGGGTGACTTCTCCAAATACGGACTACGTGCACGACCATAGTCCGTCCAGAACTACATCGGTGTACCACACGGCCGTCGTTTATTGGGTCGCTTACCTCCAGCCCAGTAATCGTGCCCCCTCCCTAGCCTAGTCCCTAGGGCCTTAATGATACCAATTTTTGGGGATTTACTGCGGAGTGGGCCCCCCATTGCTAGGATTTTCTAGTGGGTTAAGTACGGTTTAACCCCCTTGCTAACCATGGATTAACTTGGTTAAGTGTAACGATGAGTTCACGACTTAACCCCGATTAATCTACCGAGCCCAAATTGGTTAAGTACTAAGTGGATCATGACTTAACCCTAATCATGAGGCATTAATTAATTTAATGCGCCTTAACCTCTCACATTAGACTTTGTTGTGGTTACTAGTTAAGCCGGGCGGGTCCGGGTAGCTTTACACCACAACTTGGTCTAACCTCGGGTCCAAGGTACAACATGACCAACTTCTCACATTGGGTCCTATTGTTTGTAGCAACTAGTTAAGCCGGTCGGTTCCGGGTAGGTTTACGCTACAAACTCAACCCAACCTCGAGTTGGCCACACTTATCTTTTCTAAGTGTCATGTCCATCATGTTTCCAAAACATGTTACAAATTTTCAAGCAATTGGGTAGACCTAACTTAATAGGTAAATTCCCAATGGGTAGACCTAACTTAATAGGTAAATTCCCAAGCTTATGTTTTTATGTCTTTTAAGTTTACCCAACCCCAAACGCAATCCCATCGCTTACATATCGCAATAGCGCATAAAGGATAGAAAGAGGGAACTTGGCATAATCATGACATAAAGGTGTTGAAGCCACAAGTTTAACATGGTGGCATATGAAATGTTCATGTGTTCATACACTTGCATATTACATTTTTAGGCCCCAAAAGCATGCATAAAACCAAACTTGGCATATTGGTGATACATGGTGGCAAATGACATGTAAAAATGGCCATAAGTTCGCATTTAGCCTCGCATGCAAGTTATCATAAGAGATATGATAACTTACATGTTGCTAAAATGCAACCTTTAGCATAAAGCTTGAAGCTTTATGTTCATAAACCCAAGATAAGCTTGCATAACATGATAACATGAACAAGATGTTCAACCCAAACTTGCATAACATAACTTGGCATACTGGCATATAAACTTGCATATCACAACATGATAAACTTGCATATAAACTTGCATATCACAACATGATAAACTTGCATATAAACTTGCATATCACAACATGATAAACTTGCATATAAACTTGCATATCACAACATGATAAACTTGCATTTCATAGCATAGTAAACTTGCATATCATACATTTAACTTTAGAGTTTAAGTATGAAAGTAGAATAGGGCTTACAATGCTTATGAGGACTCAAATGAGTATAGCAAATATAAGAAAGCCCTTATGCAATCAATAAAACCCAAAATGCAAGCAAAACCCTTGAGCCAAAATGATCAAAACTCTTCCTTTAAGATGCAAATATAGAAACTTGACTTGAATGCAAGCTAATGATGCTCATACAAGTTTAAAAACACTTGTATGCATGGAAAATCACTTAGAAATTTATTTAGGAATTTTATGAAGAGAGTGGAGGCCATGAGAGGATTGATTTTGCCATAGTTTAGTTGTAGGATAGATTAATGATGATTTAGGGCTAGGTTAGGGCCTTATTTATAGATTAGGCAAGTGTTTTAGGCCATAGGATTAAACCCTAGTTCCAATCTCAGCCCTTAAAACCGAATCTAGCCCCCAAGCTCAACACAATCTCAAAATGGTGCACCAGGCTAAACAGCCCGGCTGGACCAAGTCGACAGCCAAGTCGACAGGGCTGTCGACTTGGGTCCAACCAAGTCGACTCCCAAGTCGACAGGGCTGTCGACTTGGGTGTTCTGGCGGGATTTTTCCCGCCTGGCCCAAACTGGCCCAAATTTCTAATTTCAAACTTGAATTTGAAATCTGTTTTTACTTAGAAATTTTCTGAAAAACTTCGTTGGGCCTTAATCGGGTCATACGGACTCCGATTTTCGAAAACTCGGACTCTATTTCGCGTATTTTTCCGAGACGAACGCAATGGCATAGCCCGTTTCCCTTGATTCAGATTTTAGAATTAAATTCTGCCTCGATTTAAGTTATAACAGGTTATTAAAAATACGGGTTGTTACATTCTCCCCTCCTTAAAGGATTTCGTCCCCGAAATCTTCAAGTTAGGAAGAACGTATCCTACCACCCAATATCCATCTACTCAAAACATCATCCACGAGCAACCATTGTCCTTACAAGATTCTAAATGTTGTATGAGCATATGCAAAGGTGTGTGTATATGTACTTATCTAATGCAAATATCATCAATGCAAATTATGTTAGTGAAATGAATCCATATGTATGCAATTCCTAGCATAATGTATAACATCTATATGTGTGCACATAACATACATCCATATGCAACATCCATGTGATAACAAAAAAAATTTCATCCATGAATAAGCATAAATACTCATGCATATGCAATATGAGGAGTGTGTGAGCCGATCTAGTGCCTAATGTGTATAATGCATCCACGAGTAACCACTTGCAAACACTTGCAACCACTTGCAACCATCAAGCATAACATGTTTCAAACACATGTTTCATCCAAAGGGTTTCTACCTAAGGTTCTCATGACAAGATTAATACGATAAACTAGATAAACATGGATAGCAAAGAGAAAGATATGCTAACAAAGAAAAGAGATTGAGAGTGTACCCTCAAAAAGGAATGGATAAAGCCCACGCATCTTCTCCTCGGTTTCCCAAGTTGCGTCTTCTTCGGCTTCACCCCATTGAACCTTCACCAACTTGACCTCTCGATTCCTTAACTTCTTGGTCTCCGTCCCCAAGATACGAATCGGAGCTCTCCTCAAGGTAGCCTCTTTCTCCACTTCTACATCTTTCAGAACACTTGGCTCAACAACCTCTGTTGAATCATGTAAACACTTCCGGAGATGCGAGACATGAAAAACATCGTGTACTCCGGCAAGCTTCTCGGGCAACTCTACTCTATAAGCCATCTGCCCGATCCTCTCTATAATAGGGAATGGTCCAACAAACCTCGGTGCTAACTTCCCAACGGCTCCAAATCGGACCACATTCCGCAAAGGAGAAACCTTCACGAAAACCATATCCCCAACATCAAACTCCAAATCAGTTCTTCGCTTATCAGCATAGGATTTCTGTCGGTCTTGGGCCGCTTTCATCCGTCTCCGAATCAACTCGACCTTCTCCGATGTATCTCTGATCATATCAGGCCCAAGTATAAGCTTATCTGTAGTCTCCCACCAACATGTAGGCGACTTGCACGGCCTCCCATATAAAGCTTCAAATGGTGCCATCCCTATGCTTGCCTGATAACTGTTATTATATGCAAACTCAACAAGAGGAAGATGGTCTTCCCAAGTACCACCAAAATCCAGAATACAAAGCCTCAACAGATCCTCGAGTACCCTATTCACCCTTTCGGTTTGACCGTCCGTCTGTGGGTGATAAGCCGTACTTAGATTCAACCTCGTGCCCATGGCTTCTTGCAAGCTATTCCAGAATTGACTTGTAAAGATTGGGTCACGGTCACTGACTATACTAGAAGGGACTCCATGAAGTCTCACAATCTCACGAAGATATACAGACGCTAGCCAAGATGCGGTCCTCTTGCTCTTCACCGGAATGAAATGAGCACTCTTCGTAAGTCTATCCATAATAACCCAAATGCTCGTATTCCCTTTCCTTGACCTTGGTAGCCCATCGATAAAATCCATGGAAATACTCTCCCACTTCCATAGTGGAACGTCTAGAGGATGCAATAGCCCACCGGGCTTCTTCGACTCGGCCTTAACTTGCTGGCAAATGATACATCTAGAGACAAACTCTGCCACATCCTTCTTCATCCCAGACCAAAAGAAAATGTGCTTCATATCTTTATACATCTTATCTCCGCCCGGATGTATAGTCAACTTAGAGCGATGCGCTTCCTCCAGAACTTTTCTTACCAAACCTTCTACCCTTGGAACACATAATCTTCCGTCTCTCCTCAGCCAACCCTTGTCATCAATAGAATATCGAGCGAGATGACTAGACGCCTCTCCTCGAATCAGCTTATCCATAATCTCAACTATCTGAGGGTCTTCTTTCTGCGAAGCCCCAACTTGATCAAGAAGGGTAGGTCTGAGTTCCAGAGATGCTAAAGAACCGGTCATCGACTCAATCGCCAAAGAGAAATCAAAGGTTGCCACATACTCTAAATTCTTCATCTCAACGAATAGAGGACTCAGAGTCAACCTTCTTCTACTCAATGCATCAGCTACCACATTCCCCTTGCCAGGGGTGTAAGCTATCTCAAAATCATAGGACGCCAAGAATTCCATCCATCTTTGTTGCCTCAGATTCAGATCCTTCTGAGAAAAGAGATACCTCAATGACTTGTGATCGGTATAAAGCTCAAATCTTTCTCCCAGAAGATAATGGCGCCAAGCCTTGAGTGCATATACTATTGCTGCCAACTCTAAGTCATGAGTGGGATAATTCTTCTCATGCACTTTGAGTTGTCTACCGCCAAAGCATATCACCCTTCCTTCTTGCATCAGAACAGCTCCTAACCCCGTGCCACATGCATCGGTGTATACTGTAAATAACTTCCCTCCATCGGGCAAAGCTAGAACAGGTGCTGATGTGAGAGCTCTCTTGAGCTTTTGAAAAGCAAGCTCGCATTCTATGCTCCAAGCAAAAACTAAATTCTTCTTCGTCAATTTAGTGAGAGGAGCGGATATCTTCGCGAAGTCCTTGATGAACTTCCGGTAAAAACCCGCAAGACCTAGAAAACTTCTTACTTCGGTTGCATTCCTTGGAGTCTTCCAATCCTGAACTGCAACTACCTTAGCGGGATCCACCGCTAAGCCTTGCTTAGATACTATATGCCCAAGGAATCTAACTTCCCTTCTCCAAAAGTGACACTTGGAGAACTTGGCCTTCAACTGATGCGCTCTAAGCGTATCCATCACCTCCACGAGATGGCTTGCGTGCTCTTCCTCATCTTTAGAGAAGATCAGAATATCATCTACGAAGACCACGACAAACTTGTTCAAGAACTCCCTGAACACCCTACTCATCAAGTCCACGAAATATGCGGGTGCATTAGTCAAGCCGAACGGCATGACAAGCCATTCGAAGAATCCATCTGGAGTCCTGAACGCAGTCTTGTCTATACTATCTTCAGCTACCCTGAGCTGATGAAATCCAGTAGCAAGATCAAGCTGAGAGAAAACAGAAGCACCGACAAGCTGGTCAAAGAGATCATCAATCCTTGGTAACGGGTGTCTGTTCTTCTTAGTCAGCTTATTTAACTCTCGATAGTCAACACAAAGTCGGAGAGAACCATCTGCCTTGGTAGCAAACACCACAGGCGCTCCCCATTCAGATATACTTCGTCTAATGAAGTTTTTCTCAAGCAACTCCTTCACTTGCTTACTTAGCTCCCGCCTTTCACGCAGAGCCATGTGCCGAACGGGAAAAGAAACCGGCTTTGCATTATCCACCAGATAAATGCGGAAATCAATCTCTCGCTTAGGGGAAAACCCCCTAACTTCATCGAAAACATCCGGATAATCTCGAACCACTCTCACAGACTGAAGAGTTTCCATTGACGAGTCGAGTGATTCCAGATAGCACAACATGACGGGACCTCTCGGATCACAAGAAATCTCTAGGGTGTTTCCGAGGCGAGTCACGAGCCTCACAACCCTATGCTCACAATCAAGAATGGCTCCATATCTGGACAGCCAATCCATGCCCAATATCAATCCGTATCCCCTAAAACCAAGAACATAAGCACTGCACAAGAATTCTACACTCAGTATAGAGATCCTCAAATCCCCACATATCATAGACAAATGGGCGGAACCCCCAATAGGATTTGAGACACAAACGGGATCATCTACCAAGCTAGTACTAAGGTGCAAACTATCAACAAGATCAGATGAGATAAAGCTATGCGATGCACCAGAATCAAACAAGGTACGAACTGGAAAATCAGAAATATATACAAGGCTCTCAACAGAAATACTACCTCGATCGGGAACTGGAGCGGTATTGAGAGCATGAACTTGCCCTCCTGAAGGTCCAGCACACTGAGTCTGACCCTGGCCTTGCCCTTGCTTCTTCGGGCAATCCCTACTGAAATGTCCAGTCTTACCGCAGAAAAAGCATTCACCATTCTTCCTTTTCCTCTTCTTACAATCCTTAATAAGATGCCCAACTGAACCGCAATAATGGCACTTCTCCTTGTTGTTCTTGCCCTTGTTGTTGTTCCCCTTGTTGCCTTGACTCTTGTTCTTGTTCTGATTGCCTTGACTGCTTTGACCACTTGGATTACCCTGATTTCCTTTTCCCTGGGAATCAGTCTTCTTGGCTTGAGTATCATTCGTCTTGATCTCTTTCTTGACATCTCCCTGAAGTAACGCCATATCAACCAAACTCTCAAACGTGGCCCCATGGGGAATATGTGACATAGCCAATCCCTGCAACGGCTCATTCAATCCTCTAGCAAAACGAAGAGCCTTCTTCTGAGGAGTATTCACCATATCCAAGCCAAAACGAGCTAACTGATTGAACTTGTTCACATATTCTTTGACAGACATATCTTCTTGTTTCAAAGTTATGAACCTCTCCATTTGCAGATTCTCCTCAGCAGAAGATAGAAACTTAAGCATGAACCTTGCCCTGAAATCGGCCCAAGTCTCAACAGGCCTGGTACCATTGGTGACTTCCCACCAATAAGCGGCTCCATCCTTCATAAGCCAAACCGCAAACAAGGTCTTCCTCTGATCGTCTAACCCAAAGATAACAAGTAAATCCTCGGTCTCTTTCAACCAATTTCTGGCCTCTACAAAAGTCTCAGTGCCTTGAAAGTTCTTGCCACCCATTGCTTTGAAATCTTTGCAAGTCTTAGCGAAGTCAGCTTGAGGATGCTGAGGGGGAGGAGGAAGAGGAACCTCAGCGACCGGGGGAGGAGGAACATTAGCGACAGGAGGAGGAGGAATATTAACTACTGGAGGAGGAGGAGGGGGAACATCTACGGGGCCGGCTTCGGTCGCCCTAGCCTCCAAAAGTCTCCTATACCAAACAGGTACGTGTACTCCTTCCGGAATAGCAAAGTTATCAGCCATACTGGAAACGAAGAAAAAGACAGATTCAGAATGGGGAAAAACGAAAGAATTTTGCTAATGGCTTTTTAGGGAATAGCCTTTAAAATAAACTAGACTTTCTTTGGAAAATACTTTATACTTGGTTTTGAAAATAGTTTTCCAAAAGTTTTCTAAAAACCTTTTTGTTCCTTCTCGTAAACCATATGCTCTGATACCAAATGTAACACCCCGCCTCCGCCAGGGTGTCTCTTGCAAGCACTCTGACTTTGGAGGGGCGTTTGAATCAGGTAAACATGCATAATGATATATCAAGGTAGAACAAGAACATATGTATATATGTAAACAGAGTAAATATCATAGAAAAAAAGACAGCGGAAGATTTCAAAACATTTCAAAACAAGTCTGGTACAACATAGCTTTCCAAATAAACAAGTCTAGATAAAACAACATCAACTGAAAAACTGAAATACATAAGTGCTATCCCCAAATAAGTGGTAACCATAGCTAGCTTCATGTCGAAACCGTACATGAGCTGAAATCCCACAAGCAAGCAATCCGAAATCCAAGCTAAGCTCCAGTATTCCCTCCCTGAGAACCTAGGGGGGGAACGGAAGAAAAGAGGCGAAAGAAAACAGGTCAGTCAAAAAGACTGAGTAAGCCCTACTACAATCAATGTAAACTGATAAAGTTAACTGGCATGAGCAGCAGGGATGAACATAAGGGTAACAACATACTAGCATGATGATTAACTAACAAGGTAGATAAAGGTGTCATCGCATAATCAGGATTAAGGTTTTGCACCACAGGTGTACTAGCAAACTAACATGATTTGAATAAACAAGTATTGATCCCTTGGCCCAAGCTTTGGCCCAATAACATGAAATGACCCTAATACAAGGTCCAACCAAACGGTCTAGTCGATCGGCTCCCTAAGCCTAACTCGTCACGTGTTGGTGTCAATACGGCCCAAACATAATTGTAGTCGAACTGTGCTGGGTCCACCCTTCGGGTGTATCAAGCCCTAGGGTGCCAACCCCTGGACACCATAAACATGAGTGCACAGTCTCGATCTACTGGTACCCATGGGTGACTTCTCCAAATACGGACTACGTGCACGACCATAGTCCGTCCGGAACTACATCGGCGTACCACACGGCCGTCGTTTATTGGGTCGCTTACCTCCAGCCCAGTAATCGTGCCCCCTCCCTAGCCTAGTCCCTAGGGCCTTAATGATACCAATTTTTGGGGATTTACTGCGGAGTGAGCCCCCCATTGCTAGGATTTTCTAGTGGGTTAAGTACGGTTTAACCCCCTTGCTAACCATGGATTAACTTGGTTAAGTGTAACGATGAGTTCACGACTTAACCCCGATTAATCTACCGAGCCCAAATTGGTTAAGTACTAAGTGGACCATGACTTAACCCTAATCATGAGGCATTAATTAATTTAATGCGCCTTAACCTCTCACATTAGACTTTGTTGTGGTTACTAGTTAAGCCGGGCGGGTCCGGGTAGCTTTACACCACAACTTGGTCTAACCTCGGGTCCAAGGTACAACATGACCAACTTTTCACATTGGGTCCTATTGTTTGTAGCAACTAGTTAAGCCGGTCGGTTCCGGGTAGGTTTACGCTACAAACTCAACCCAACCTCGAGTTGGCCACACTTATCTTTTCTAAGTGTCATGTCCATCATGTTTCCAAAACATGTTACAAATTTTCAAGCAATTGGGTAGACCTAACTTAATAGGTAAATTCCCAATGGGTAGACCTAACTTAATAGGTAAATTCCCAAGCTTATGTTTTTATGTCTTTTAAGTTTACCCAACCCCAAACGCAATCTCATCGCTTACATATCGCAATAGCGCATAAAGGATAGAAAGAGGGAACTTGGCATAATCATGACATAAAGGTGTTGAAGCCACAAGTTTAACATGGTGGCATATGAAATGTTCATGTGTTCATACACTTGCATATTACATTTTTAGGCCCCAAAAGCATGCATAAAACCAAACTTGGCATATTGGTGATACATGGTGGCAAATGACATGTAAAAATGGCCATAAGTTCGCATTTAGCCTCGCATGCAAGTTATCATAAGAGATATGATAACTTACATGTTGCTAAAATGCAACCTTTAGCATAAAGCTTGAAGCTTTATGTTCATAAACCCAAGATAAGCTTGCATAACATGATAACATGAACAAGAAGTTCAACCCAAACTTGCATAACATAACTTGGCATACTGGCATATAAACTTGCATATCACAACATGATAAACTTGCATATAAACTTGCATATCACAACATGATAAACTTGCATATAAACTTGCATATCACAACATGATAAACTTGCATATAAACTTGCATATCACAACATGATAAACTTGCATTTCATAGCATAGTAAACTTGCATATCATACATTTAACTTTAGAGTTTAAGTATGAAAGTAGAATAGGGCTTACAATGCTTATGAGGACTCAAATGAGTATAGCAAATATAAGAAAGCCCTTATGCAATCAATAAAACCCAAAATGCAAGCAAAACCCTTGAGCCAAAATGATCAAAACTCTTCCTTTAAGATGCAAATATAGAAACTTGACTTGAATGCAAGCTAATGATGCTCATACAAGTTTAAAAACACTTGTATGCATGGAAAATCACTTAGAAATTTATTTAGGAATTTTATGAAGAGAGTGGAGGCCATGAGAGGATTGATTTTGCCATAGTTTAGTTGTAGGATAGATTAATGATGATTTAGGGCTAGGTTAGGGCCTTATTTATAGATTAGGCAAGTGTTTTAGGCCATAGGATTAAACCCTAGTTCCAATCTCAGCCCTTAAAACCGAATCTGGCCCCCAAGCTCAACACAATCTCAAAATGGTGCACCAGGCTAAACAGCCCGGCTGGACCAAGTCGACAGCCAAGTCGACAGGGCTGTCGACTTGGGTCCAACCAAGTCGACTCCCAAGTCGACAGGGCTGTCGACTTGGGTGTTCTGGCGGGATTTTTCCAGCCTGGCCCAAACTGGCCCAAATTTCTAATTTCAAACTTGAATTTGAAATCTGTTTTTACTTCGAAATTTTCTGAAAACTTCGTTGGGCCTTAATCGGGTCATACGGACTCCGATTTTCGAAAACTCGGACTCTATTTCGCGTATTTTTCCGAGACGAACGCAATGGTATAGCCCATTTCCCTTGATTCAGATTTTAGAATTAAATTCTGCCTCGATTTACGTTATAACAGGTTATTAAAAATACGGGTTGTTACAGTTTCATTTTCAAGGAACTTGAAATTCTCTTTTGTTTCAGGTAATTCTTTTTGAAAAGGCGTGCATTTATTGCATCTGAGATTTTTGAATCTCTCGGTTTCAATTTTAAGCTCTTTCAGGATTGTTTCAGTTTTTAACAAACTTCCATTTTCAAAAAAATTATGTTTGGAATTCTTAGTTGTCTTAATTTTATCCAACTCCTTTTGCAAATTAATGTTTCTATAAATTAGCTCATCTTCTTGATTTTTCAAAATTTCGTTTTCATGTTGTTTAAAATTTTCATTAAGATGAGCAAATTACTTTTCTAAATTTGAATAATTTTTGCAAATGGAGTCTTCGAATATCTTGACATTTTCTAATTCCAAAACATCGATTTTCCTACTCAACTCAAGATTCTCATATTTAAGATTTTTATTTTTTAGTTTGAGACTCCCAACAAATTTAGCTATACCATTACAAAGACGAATTAGATATTCATATGAAAAATCTCCATTATTTGAATCATCATCCGTTGAGTCTTCATCTATAACTCCTGTTAAGCACATACTGTGCTTGAGTTGACATTCATGGGTTTTGAGCAGTCATTGTCTTTTCGTCCATATTTCATATTAAGACTATTCCAGATTTTCTGTGCAGTCAAACAGTGGGAGATGTGGTTATATTGGACATCATCAATATAAGAATATAATATATGTATAGCACAAGAATTAAAACCAATATCATTCCTATTAACCATACTGTATCCACAGATAACAATATCCCAACATTTAATATTAACAATTTAAATAGGATTCCATTTCCGATTTCCAATTTAAAAAATCTTTACCACTAAAAATAGTTGGAATACGACTGGACTGGCTCTCTTTGGATTGACAACTAAGGGAATCCATGACTCTAGAGTTATTGAAAATACTCGGCTCTGATACCACTTGTTGGCTCTAGATTAACCGCAGAGAGGGGTGAATAGGTTTTATTGGATTTTTACAAGATATTAAAAATATCACAACATGGATTTCAATAAAGAAAATAAATGCAAAAAGTAAATGACATGGATTTTACCCAGCTTCGGCAAACCCCTGCTTACTACTGCATTCCCAAGATTTCTATTAGGTATTAAAATAGATTATCACTTACAAAACCCTGTAAGCTCGCAAACCCTGCTACTACTCTAATCCTATGCTCAAAACACCGGACTGATCTTTATTCCTGAGATCAGATTTTCCCAGAATTACAAACCAGTAACTGGTAACCCCTAGTTCAAAGTAAACTAGTAAATCTATACAATATTTTGTAAAAATAAAAACATTAAAATAAAACAACAACGAAAACTCTTGTTAAATTAAATAGCTTGCACCCCTTTTTCTCTTGAAATATTGTTTGCTTCAAAACAATGATGGATGAAATAAAGGTAAGGCTTTTGTCCCCAAATCAAATCGCAACTTCAAATCTATTCACTGGAAATTATACTATGATGCTCTGATCATTTGATGCTCTTGGTCGAATGATTTGACTTGTGTGAGATCGAAATTCTGAAGAATTATGAGTATTTTGAAATTTGTTTCTCTTATGTTTTCTTGTTGTTTCGATGGTTTTCTGTTTGTAATGAATTGGTTATTTATACGATTTAGGTCCTTTTACTTATTTGATTCCACGCATGAGTTAGGTCTTGATTGTGCTTGATTGTTGCTTAATTTATTGCAGTGAATGTCATTTGATTTCTGGAATTACTGGAATGATTTTTATGTCAAAAAAATGTTTTCTAGAAATATATTGAATCGGTGGAATATTTCTTGCCAAAAAAAAGATGAAAGAGAATTTGATAATAAATTGCTTGCTGATTTTTGAAGAGTAAATCTTTGCCAAGTATAACTTTGATTGCATGAAATAATGAATATCTCCACTTTGCTGGAACAAATTCATTGCTTGATTACACAAAATGAATATTTGGAATGTTTATGAAACATCGTTCCCAAATATAAAAACTGGAAACATTTCATTTCTATGATTTAAAACTTTCCAGAATTTCTTACTGATTTAACATTTGCCAAAAATGCAAATTTAGATTTTGAATTCATTGCTCCTTTTTGAAATTGTGAATACATTCTTGCTGAATAATTCACCATGATTTGTTGTATTGTTTTCAGTGGTGATATTTCAGGAGATTTCAAAATTTGTGAATTTGCCAAAACATAATCTATTTGCCAATTTTAATATATGCAAATTTAGAAAACTTGAATTGATCCTCTTACCAAATATTCATCTTAATTTTGTAATTGATTTTCATGCATCAATAAAAATGTCTTTTGCACTTTTCTGGAAATGCATTGAAATCAAGAATTAATACTTGCTCAAGATAATTTTTGCATGACATCTCCAGAAATGAAATTTGTTTATTTCTTGAAAACTTCAAAATTTATTTGTTGCCCAAATGCATGCATGCTGTTTCTGCATTTCCCAATAACACAAATAGATATCTTTCCTGTTTTTGAACTTGTACCAGTGATTTTCGTAAGAAAGAAAACTTTCTGTTTATACCCATTTCGAACTGCTTGTGTAAATTTTCCACCATGTATACATATATATCTTCTTGCCGAATAATGCCTCACTATGTATTCGTGGAAACATTGAATTGTTTCTTGCCCAAAATTATTTAAATGTGATATTCTAGAAACGTGAAATATTCTTTCCAAAAACAACATATGATTTTCTGGAAAGATTTGTTGCTGACTTGTGAAATCAATCCTTGCGTGATTTTCTTCATGGATGCATTCAAATATTTCATCACTAACTCGAAATTAATTTTTGAAAACGTTGATTGAGTTTGTTGCCCAAAAGAAATGTTTAAATTCAAGAAACTATTTGAATGATTTTAATTTTGAAAGTTTTCTTTGTTGGCATTGTGACAATTAATACTGCACTTGAAAATTCTTTCTTGTCAAGATATCAATTGCAGAATATATACTTGTTGCCAATTTTAACATATGCAAATCTTGGAAACACTATTCATGCTGATTTGTAGCACTTGCCAAATATTGACTCCATCATTATTTATTTGTCCTTGCTGCATGCACATGTGTACATGCCATAGTGTTGTAATGTTGTTGCAGTCATTTGTCCACCTGTATACTGTCTTTTCTGCATGAACTTATGCACATGTGCTTTGTTTGGTGGCATGTTGAATATGTGAATGTTGTGTCCATTTTTGTTCAAGAAATACTTGTGCCTTGCCTCTTGTATTTTTTTCTTCTTTGCACTATCTTGATTCATATTGAATGTTTGGGCTTGCTGTGCATTTCTACTTAAACCTGTTCTCTTGTCTCTTGCTGCCTTGTTTATTTATGTTTCGTTGAGCATGCTTGAGTTTTGTATTTGTTCACCTAAAAAATAACCATACACAAGTGCAAAAATATCTTTGTATAAATCAATAGACCACGTCTATAAATATGATGAGAAACACACCAAAATTCTAAGACAAATAAAATTATATCTGTCAGAATTTAAAATTATTTTATTCCAATTTATAGTGTGTGTTTCTGTGATAGGTATGCAGGTGACTAGACTGACTATGAAGCACTGAAGACAAATGTGTGTAACTGTATATGAGCGAGTGACTGTATATAAGTTTATACAGTAGTGTGAAATGTAGCTGAATGTAACTGAGTGACTGAGTGTTATAGTGAGGAACTGATGTAACAGATGAAATTATATGTGAGATGGAATTGTAATATACCAGTGGAATGTACAACAGTGGAGTTAGAAAATTTGTACAATTCAATGTTGAAATAAAATATTATATTTAAATAAAATACTGTTTGAATATTTAAATTCTGGTGCAGTAGTATTCTATTCAAATATAAATATTTATTTTTGTATGTGATGTAGTAGAATAGTACAATTGCAAACACATTTATAATAATGTATATGTTTTTGTTATATACAACACAACAAGTAATTATAGGAATTTAAAATGTAGGTATTTAAAGTGGAAATTATTTTCTTCAATTTATGATAAAGTTGTTGAGATAACTGTATAATATATTGAACTTTATATTTGGATGAAAAACTAATTTTTCCATTTTAGTTTATATGAACATAGTATACATTTTAAAACATCATACTTAATGTTAATTAGATGAATTAACAATAATTTTTTTGTTGAATTCATTTGTCAAACTCAAAATTACATAACTAATTTGAGCATATTAAATTACATGTAGGAATGTCAATGGGGCGGGTTGGGGTGAGTTTCTCGTGCCTCGGACCCGACTCGAACTTTTTAAACCCAGCCCCAGACCCGCCCCGTAGACCCGGTGTGGGTCTGGAATTTCGCCCTGTACTCGAAACCCGTACGGGCCAGGGTAGACCCGCCCCGCTCCACGACACGATGATATTGTGTACTATGTACATTGTTTATATACTTATTTTTTTTATCAATAAATGATAAATTATACACATATTATAATGTGTTCACAATGGTAAGAGAATATAATAAAATTAATTGTAAGATAATTGTTCAAAATGCATGCATTTGTTATTGCATTATTATCACTGATGCAACTTAATACTGTGAAAGTTTTATAGTCTGTTGATTGGAAAAAGAAATATAATGTTCAAGTTATAACCATGTATACTTAAGAAGATTAACAAATAATCATTTTAGTTATAAAGTGTTTTAATAACGTTTCAATCATGCGGGTCAGGTTGGAGCAGGTTAGCCATGCCCCAGACCCGACCCTAGACCCGGATTTCCAAAGGCGGGTCGCGGGTCTACCCGCCCCGAAGACCCTGTAGGACGGGTCTAAATGGGTAAAAATAGGGGCAGGTCAAGCGGAATTGGAACCTAGACCCACCCCATTGCTATCTCTACTTACAAGTACAATGTTTAAAAAAATATGATGCATACGAGCTTGACACTGCGTTTTCACCAGAAATGGAGACCGCCTTTTTTCCCTCTTTTCCCCTTTTCACTTCTTCTTCCTCTCTACATTTCTATTCAGCCTTTCTTCAATGCTTCTTATCCTCCAAAACTTGGGTTTGCTTTTGCCATGCCCAGTGAACTACAATGTTACTCTACTTAAGCTCTATGCCTTTTCTCAAATCTAGTTTGTATCGTGATAGATTTGACCTGTTACTCTCTTTTGATGATCTTTTGGTGTCCGATCTTGCGCGGTGATTTAGTGCTCCCTGATAAACATCTTGGACTTTCTCTTTTCAGATGATGTTTTATCAGTGTTTCGCTATATTGACTGTGAGTTTGGATTTCCTTTGGATTGCATTTTGTTGAGTTAATGAGTTTGATCTGTTTTTTGTGGAACTAGAATTGTTTCGATTTTGGCGAGTGTAGAGTTCTAGTGATGTTTGATATGAATTTTCATGTTTGTATCTCCTCTCCACGACTAATGCTTGCAACTTATCCACCAAAAACCACCTTTATGTGATAATGCATTGAGATTCTGCCTATTCCTTTTGTTATTTGGTTTGGGTGTCCCAGCCTCTAACTCACCTGATAATTCCACGGCGATATTATACTGCTATTGTGGTTTTAATGTTAGGATGCATTCTCTGTGGCAAGGACAACCCTTACTAACTTACTAGCGGTTGCATGGTGCTTGCTCTTTGTCAGGATCTTGGTCATGTCTTTTGTCATAATACTGTGTTACTGAGCCAAGGAAAGTGGTTATGTCTTTCGTCATCTTCCCCGTACCTATCGGCTGGTACAATGTGATGTAATCAAGTAATTTGGGCTTATGGTTGTTATTTTGTCGCTTCAGTTGAGTTGTTCATGCATCTTGTTGGTTTTGACAGACGCCTTGTAGTATTTGCCTCTTAGGATTTCACTATTTGTTTTTGTCCTCTAAAGCATGTGATTTTCTGTTTAAATGTCTTCATTGTAATATTTTTTTCTTTTACAGTATATGGCATGTAACTCCCTACATGGAGTATATAATTTTTGTAGTCTATAAATAGTGTCTAGCTCCAGTACTGTAACCTAGATATGATGATGGTGGTCGGTCCACCTTAAAAACCATTTGTGGTGGATGGTCTACCTTAGCAACCAATTGTAGTAGGTTGGTAATCTGCCAATCTCCTATAATATTTGTAATTATTATTTGTTATAATAATAAGTGTTTGCGGTCAATTTAAAAACCTGTAGGCTTTGCCAAAAAAATAAGTGTACAATGTTAAGTGATATTGTGTAGTATTTTGTAAATAACTACATAAATTTTAAAATGTAGGCATTTAACATTAATATAACAATGCAATACACGGTATATACATTGATGGATTTTCTAATAGTATGAGGGATTGTAGATAAGATACAATTTTGTAATATTATTCCTGAATCCATTGATTTACAGTACAGTGCTTTATATAGATGGAGTACATGCGGTTAAAACAAGCAATTACAATTTCCCTTTAATAAGATATAAAGGAAAAACAATATAAGAGGAAAGCATTAAGTGTACGAGTCAGCATGATCCATACCCTGTGAATATATGAGTTAGCATTATCCTTATCATGCCTATGACGCAGATATTTACATAAATATACTTAACACTCCCCCTCAAGTTGGAGCATGTAAATCACAACTGCCCAACTTGCGCAATAAAAATGTAAATTCCAACGTCCAAGAGCTTTTGTCAATATATCTGCTAATTGATGACCTGTCGGAATATATGTCATAGAAATATTTCTAGATTGTAATTCATCACGAGTAAAATGGCAATCAGCTTCAATATGCTTCGTTCGCTCGTGAAACACCGGATTCTTTGCAATATGAAGAGCAGACTGACTATCACAGAACAGTCGCATTGGCCTAGAGTGTAGTACACCGAGAGAACGCAACAACGATTTTAACCACTTAAGTTCACAAGTAGCAACTGCCATAGCACGATATTCTACCTCTGCAGATGAATGTGCCACTGTAGGCTACTTCTTTGTCTTCCAAGAAATAGGAGACCTGCCAAGAAGAATATAATAACCTGACAATGATCGGCGAGTTCTGTGACATGCCGCCCAATCACTATCACAAAACGCATTCAGTTGCATATCACCAGGTTATAACAAAATACCTTGACCATGACTTCCTTTAATATAACGCAATACACAAATAGAAGCAGTCCAATGAGCAACCTGTGGATTGCTAAGAAACTTAGCCAGAGTATGAACCGAGTAACTCAACTCTGGACGAGTGACAGATAAGTATACCAAACAACCAACGAAACGCCTATATTGATCAAGATGTTGATATGGCTCTCCTTCAACATTAACAAGACAATGATTTTGCTCCATTGGAGTATCAATAGGCTTACAACCCAACATTCTTGCTTTTGTTAGTATATCTAATGCATACTTTCTTTGTGAAAGAAATATCCCTTCATCACTACGAGCAACTTCAATGCCCAAGAAATATTTTAGCACACCAAGATCTTTCATATGAAAACAAGAGCTCAAATATTGTTTGAATTGCAAAACCGCATTTTGAGAGGAACCTGCAATAATAAGATCATCCATATAGACAAGAACATACAAGGAAACATTACCCCGTTGATAAGTGAATATGGAGCAGTCTTCATATGATTGGGCAAAGCCAAAACTTCTCAAAGCATCAGATAATTTAGAAACCATTGTCGAGGAGCTTGCCGTAAACCATACAAAGACTTGCGTAACCTGCATACCTTCCCTGGAATAGGATTATGGTACCCAGGAGGTAGTTGCATATATACTTCTTCTTCCAAATCACCATGAAGAAACGCATTACAAACATCCATCTGATGTAGCTCCCAATTTCATGTGACAACAACAGATAAAAAACATGAACCATTCCCATTTTGGCAACTGGGGTAAACGTCTCATTATAATCTACACCCTCGACTTGTCGATTTCCAAACACCACAAGACGTCCTTTGAAACGTTCAATATCGCCATTAGCTCGATATTTGATTTCGTAGACCCATCCACTACCAATAGCCTTCTTTCTTGAAGGTAAATCTTCCAACGTCCATGTACCACTACGTTCAAGTGCATCAATCTCCTCTTTCATAGCTTGTCTCCAATTTGAATCTTTGACCGCCTCTTTGAATGAAGTTGGCTCCTTACCTTTAGTAATTGCTGCCAAAAAAACTTTCTTTCTCACAGAAAAATTATTATAATCAACATAACAAGCTAGATTAAAGGGTTTATATGAGGTACTTGATTGAGCAGGCCTTGCAGAAGTAGCGGAGTCTATCTTATGAATAGTATAAGTCACAAAATCCTTCAATCTCGAAGATGGTTGGCGAACTCGAAAACCTTTGCCAAGTTGTTCACTCTCCCTTACTGAAGAATTCTCTCCTAAACGTAGAGGAGTAGTAGTGCCATAAGGAACAATACCATAAAGCTCGTCACTGCTTGAGAACATTGGTTGCACAACACCATCATCATACATCGGATTTATAGCCCTACCACCCTCTTCTGTATCTTCGTCACTATTGACCACTCGAGTATCCTCTTCCAAAGGCGCTGGTGCAGATAGGCCTCCCTTTGCGCATTATCATTATCACCTACTGTATCCGCAAATGAAAAAAATATTCTCACAAAATTTTACATCTCGGCTAACAAAAAATTCATGAGTTTCCAAATCATAAACTCGCCACACTTTTTGACAAAAAGGGTACCCTACAAACATGCATTTTCTATTACGAGGTCCAAACTTGTCCTTTACATGAGGACGATTTGCAACATAACATAAGCACCCAAATACACGTATATCAGATAGGGGTGGTGGTTTCTTAAACAAAACTTCATACGGTGTTTTCCCATCTAAAATTGGAGTAGGGATCTTATTAATTAGATGAACAACAGCTAATACACATTCCCCCCGAAACTCCATTGATAAATTAGCCTGAAATTTTAAAGCACGAGCAACATTCAAAATATGCTGATGTTTGCGTTCCAACCAACCATTTTGCTGAGGTGTATCGACACAAGAAGTTTGATGTATCATACAATTCTTTGCATAAAAAGATTTCAAAACAAACCCTTGTCCATTATCACTTCTTAAAATTTTCACCTTTTTATTAAATTAAGTATTAATCATGACACAAAAAAATCAAATGACCAACCTCATACTTTCCAGCCATTAAGTATACCGACACAGCATGAGAACAATCATCTACGATGGTCAAAAAATAATGTGCACCACAACTTGAAGCAGTATTATAAGGAACCCAAATGTCATAGTGAATAATATCAAATAAATCATTGGCTTTACTCATACTATTTGGAAAAGAAGTGCGAGGTTGTTTTGCAAGATAACATACTTCACAATTATCAAAATAGTTCTTACTACTACCATTTACTCCAAGTAAAGGAAGCAAAACTTTTGATGAAGGGTGCCCCAAGCGTCGATGCCATAACATTGTCAAATATGTTATTGATACTTTATTTGCTTGAAAACTATGAATTGGCTGATAAAAATAGACTCCATTACTCTGCGCGCCTGCTCCAATCAGGTTCCTCAAAGTGTAGTCCTGTATAATACATAGCTTGTTAGTGAATAAAATAATGAAATTTTGCTTTTCCAAAAGTTGAGACACAGACAACCATTGGAAATGTTTTACAAACATTAAGTGAATTATTAAAAATGTTGAATAAGTGTATGAATGGCTCCTATGTGTGAATAGTCCCACATCATGGGATTATATGGAAGAGGCAAGGATTTATACTTGTTTCTAAGAAATCATGTTGGGGCCTTGGGCTCCCAATACATGCTTTGTTGTGAGGAGGGAGACCATGCATCATGAACACCACATACGCGCGCGACCGACCTACTCGACTCGACCCGACCCGACCCGACCTGGTCCGAGCTCGGGCTTGGTGGTGTAGACACTTATATTTTTGGACCATAAAAATTTGCAGTTTTGTTTTTTTATGGAAAATTATTTTCTGCAACGGTAAAAAGTTTGTCCCCCGAAATTTTAGCAGATCTGATTTTTTCTCCCAAACCCTAATTCTCATTCTTATATATACTTTTTATCTGCAGACACAAAAAGAATATCGAATTCTACTTTCTTCTAGCCTCCGCCGTTAAATCTTTCTTTCAGAAAAATCGAGCAATATTATTTTGGAAAGTGCAAATCTGCACTGATTTGTTGTGCAAGAAAATCGGTTATCCTTTTTAGAGGTTGTTTTATCCTAGAGGCGGCGGCGAAGGAACGAACTGGTTTGCTCATCTGACCAGATCGCCGAATCGTCTTGAAGAAAGCGACCTAGTCCGCTACTCATCCATTGTTTTCCAACAAATTGAAGACGAATTTGAAACAATGGCTTCGAACTCAACCATAGACAATGCTGCTCCACCCTCTGCTTTCCAGAACCCTCTCGTGACTGCTGCTCCATTCAAATTCGAAGGCTTGCATTTCAAGTGATGGCGTCAGAAGATGGAGTTCTTCCTCACGATCAGAAAGGTTGTGGTTGCGCTGACTGCTGAAAAACCGCAGCTACCAGATAAACCTAACGAGGCTGATGCAGCGATGATGGCATCATGGACTGAACAGTCAAAACAACTGCAAACCTGGACCGAACAAGATTATCTATGCAAGAACTTTATTCTGAATGGACTGAGCGATGATCTGTATGATAACTATAACTCAGATGAGAAGACAGCAAAGGAGATCTGGGAAGCACTGAAAAGGAAGTATGATACAGAGGAGGCAGGGGCAAAGAAATATGATGTAAGTCGCTACCTAAAGTATCAGATGACTGACGACCGATCAGTTGAGATGCAGTCTCATGAGCTGCCGAAAATAGCTCATGAGATCATCTCCGAAGGTATGGCACTGGACGAACAATTTCAAATTGCTATTATCATTGACAAATTACCCCTGGCTGGAAAGATTTTAAAAGTATTTTACGTCATAAGACTAAGGAATTTTCATTAGAAAGCTTGATCACGCGCCTCCGTATTGAGGAGGAGGCACACAAACAGGACCAGAAAGAAGAGGTGTTGATTGTCAATAACAACAACACTAAAAAGACCACACCCGCTGTTCTGAAACCAAATCAGAAATCTTTTAAGAATCAGAACAGGCGCAACAAACAGAATGGGAAACCGCAAGGAAACCCAAAAGGAAAGCAGAAACCAACCCAAAAGAATGATTCTAGACAGTTGTTTCTATGCTACAACTGTGGAAAACTAGGTCATATGGCATGAAAGTGTCGGAACAGGCCAAACTCTGCACCGTAAGATAACCTGACTGAAGAGCCTCTTACGGCTATGATTACTGAGATTCACCTCGTTGGTGGATCAGAGGGTTGGTGGGTAGACACTGGTGCCTCTCGCCATGTCTGCTATGATCGTGGCTTGTTCTCTACATACACGGCTGCTGAAAATCAGAAAGTGTTGTTGGGAGATTCTCACACCACTAAAGTTGCAGGGATTGGCAATGTGGAAATTAAGTTTACCTCTGGAAAGACTGTAATTCTGAAAGATACTATGCATACTCCAGAGATTAGAAAGAATCTGGTGTCTGGCTTTCTCCTTAATAAGGCTGGGTTTACTCAAGTTATTGGGGCTGATTTGTATACCCTAACTTATAAGGGAGCTTTTGTGGGAAAGGGTTATGCTTGTGAGGGTATGTTTAAACTGAATGTTGAAACTAATAAAGTGACTACTTCTGCTTATATGTTGCGTGACTTTAATATTTGGCACTCTAGATTATGTCATGTTAATAAACGAATAATTCACAACATGAGCACCCTAGATATGATTCCTAAATTGACAGAATCTGAACTTGAGAAATGTGAATTCTGTACACAAGCAAAAATCACAAAGAAACCTCATATATCTGTTGATAGAGTTTCTGAACCCTTAGACTTGATTCATTCTGACATATATGAACTTGATGGTACTTTGACTAGACAAGGACATCGTTATTTTATCACTTTTATTGATGACTGTTCTAATTTCACATATGTATACCTTATGAAAAATAAAAGTGATGCTTTTGACATGTTTAAAACATTCAAAACTAAGATTGAGAATCAAGCAAATAGGAAAATTAAGAGACTCCGCAGTGATAGACGTACAGAATATGAATCCACTTCAATTCTGGAATTCTATAAACAACATGGTATAGTACATGAAAGAACTGCACCCTATTCTCCTGAGATGAACGGTAAAGCTGAAAGGAAAAATAGGACATTTACCAAACTTGTAGTTGCCATATTACTAAATTTTGGTGCAACAAAACATTGGTGGGGGGGATATTTTATTGACTGTATGCTATGTTCTGAATAGAATCCCCAAATCTAAGAATAAAATTTCGTCGTATTAAATTTTAAAGAATCATAAACCCAATGTCTCATATTTTTGAACTTGGGGTTGCTTAGCATATGTTCGCATTCCAGACCCTAAGAGAATAAAATTGGCTAGTAGAGCATATGAATGTGTATTTATAGGCTATGCTATTAATAACAAAGCATACAGAATTTATGACCTTAGTGCACATAATATAATTGAATCTAATGATGCCAATTTTTATGAAACTAAATTTCCTTTTAAATTAAGGAATAGTGGGGGCACTTCAAGTATGCCTATTAGAACAGAACTTAATGAAAATTCTGAAGCTGAACCTAGAAGAAGTAAAAGAGCAAGAACCATAGAAGATTTTGGTTCAGATTTTTGTGCTTTTACTATTGAGGAGGATCCCATAAACCTCCAAGAGGCCTTATCTTCCTTAGATGTTGATTTCTGGCAAGAGGCTATAAATGATGAGATGGATTCTTTAGAATCCAATAAGACTTGGCATTTGGTAGATTTACCTCCTGGTTGTAAGTCTATAGGCTGTAAATGGGTACTTAAAAAGAAATTAAAACCTGATGGCACTATTGATAAATATAAAGCACGACTAGTAGCCAAAGGTTTTAAACAAAAAGAAAACATAGATTTCTTCGACACTTTTTCACCTGTTACTAGAATCACATCTATTCGGGTATTAGTCTCACTTGCCTCTATTCATAATTTGTTAATACACCAAATGGATGTGAAAACCGCATTTTTGAATGGTGAATTAGACGAAGAAATATATATGGACCAGCCTGAAGGATTTGTGGTACATGGTCAAGAACATAAAGTATGCAAATTAGATAAATCATTATATGGTTTAAAACAAGCACCTAAACAATGGCATGAAAAATTTGATAACTTAATCATTTCACATGGTTTTAAAGTTAATGAAAGTGACAGATGCATTTATTACAAATTTGAAAATGACGTTTGCACTATTATATGCCTTTATGTAGATGACCTACTCATTTTTGGGTCAAACATTCATGCCATAAACTTCGTCAAATCCTTATTAAGTGCCAATTTTGATATGAAAGATCTAGGTGAGGCGAGTGTATTCCTTGGTATTAAAATTACTAGGTCAGAAAAGGGAATTTCTTTGGATCAATCTCATTACATTGAGAAGATCCTGAAGAAATTACTTTGACTGTAAACCTGTAAGTACACCATATGATCACAGTGTAAAGTTATTTAAGAACACTGGTGAAGGTGTAAGACAGTCTGATTATGCGAGCATCATTGGCAGCCTTCGGTATGCCATTGATTGTACTAGACCCGACATTGCCTATGTAGTGGGATTATTGTGCAGGTTTACCAGTAGACCTAGTATAGAGCACTGGCTTGCTATTGAAAGGGTGATGAGATACCTTAAACGAATCATGAACCTTGGATTACATTATGAAAGGTTTCCAGCTGTACTCGAAGGATATTCTGATGCAGACTGGAATACCTTATCTGATGATTCTAAAGCGACCAGTGGCTATATATTTAGCATCGCTGGAGGAGCTGTTTCTTGGAAATCCAAGAAACAGACTATTTTGGCTCAATCTACTATGGAGTCTGAGATGATAGCACTAGCCACAGCTAGTGAAGAGGCAGAGTATTTGAGAAACCTGCTAGCTGAGATTCCCTTGTGGGAAAAACCGATACCGGTTGTGTTGAGACATTGCGATAGTACCGCGGCTATTGCAAAAGTTCAGAACCGTTATTATAATGGTAAGAGACGATAAATACGTCGTAAGCACAACACGGTTAGAGAACTACTTTCCATAGGTACCGTTAGAGTGGATTACGTACGTAGTGAAGAAAATTTGGTAGATCCTTTGACGAAAGGACTGTCAAGAGCGAAAGTCCACAATTCTTCTAAAAGAATGGTAAAAAGTTTGCAACGGTAAAAAGTTTGTCCCCCGAAATTTTAGCAGATCCGATTTTTTCTCCCAAACCCTAATTCTCGTTCTATATATACTTTTTATCTGCAGACACAAAAAGAATATCGAATTCTACTTTCTTCTAGCCTCCGCCATTAAATCTTTCTTTCAGAAAAATCGAGCAATATTATTTTCGAAAGTGCAAATTTGCACTGATTTGTTGTGCAAGCAAATCGGTTATCCTTTTTAGAGGTTGTTTTATCCTAGAGGCGGTGGCGAAGGAACGAACTGGTTTGCACCTCTGACCAGATCGCCAAATCGTCTTCAAGAAAGCGACCTAGTCCACGACTCAGCCATTGTTTTCCAACAACAACAAATTACAAGTAAGAGCAGGGACAAATAATACATTTTCTAGGATCAATTTTTCATTTAGTTTTATTTGGCCTTCTTTAGTAGCATTTGTAACTTTTCCATTTGGTAAACCGACAGGAGAGGAAGGTATAGTATGCAAGTGGGTGAACAATTCAATACTACTAGACATGTGATTTGAGGCCCCAGTGTCGATGATCCATTGATCATCGTAGAATTTCTTACCATGCAATTTTGAAGTAGAGGATGAGAATTTGTGTTGATTGAGAGTAGTCATCAAGATATTGAATTGTGCATCACTCAATGTAGGAACATATGCTCGATCATCATCGACAACCTCTTGCGCTACACCTTGGTTATTGCTACTCACATTTGCGGTGAAATTACTACTATGGCCACAACCTCTACTAAACTTGATTTTTTTCATAGCTTCAGCTTTCTATTACCAATAGTAGACGCCAAAAAAATAGCAATTATTAGCAATCCCTAATTTAGGGAGGCTCTGATACCATGATAGATTTTCTAATAGTATGAGGGATTGTAGATAAGATACAATTTTGTAATATTATTCCTGAATCCATTGATTTACATTACAGTGCTTTATATTGATGGAGTACATGCGGTTAAAACAAACAATAACAATTTCCCTTTAATAAGATATAAAGGAAAAACAATATAAGAGGAAAGCATTAAGTGTATGAGTCAGCATGATCCATCTCCTGTGAATGTATGAGTCAGCATTATCCTTATCCTGCCTATGACGCAGATATTTACATAAATATACTTAACATACATTAACGTAAATGAGTTCAACTTTGAACTTGTGATAGTTATTTATCTACACAATTTATGTTATGTGATTTACGTATTATGTGTTATATTTTTCTTTCATTTTTGTTAAAATGAACATGGCTAATCCTGATGTGATTTATTAGGTGAATCAATGAATAATAGTATGCATGATGTTACTTCAAACAAAGCTTTAGCATTGTACACTAATAGGGACTAGAGCTTGTGATATTCCACCTCATTTTACAGTTTCGCTTCCTTTCTCCTCCTCGTATTCTTCCTTCATCTTTCGCGCACCTATGAGCTTTAGCTTTCCCCACTACCGTAGTGGTGTCGCTTGCTCCTCACTTAGACCATGTTTTATTCTATTCACAGATCTAATTTTTTTTCTCTGATTCTTTTGACTTTCTCTTCATTTCATGATGATCCACCTCCACTTTTTCCTCAAAACTACTAGGTCCCCTCACTCGACAGTGCGTTCACTTTTTTACTTAATAATCTATCCGATGATACTGTTTTTTAGCTAAAGCGATGGATTTCTGGTCGTTTCTTATCTCCTAACCTGGCTATCGACTTGGGGTGTTGGTTTGATCTTTGTTCTTTTGTTTTGTGGTTTACGTTAGATCCGAGTTTAAGGTATATGTTTTTAGTTGATTTTTTTGGTTTATGTGAGGGTTATGGGGTTCGTTTGCTGGGTCTTCTATGTTCCATGGTGGCACATCACGACCACTACTTCACTCCTCGATGATAGCTTGCTATGCGGGAGTTTGGATGGGTTTGGGTGCGTGTGGTTTTTGCCGTGTGTTTACCCTTGCTTTCCCCTATGTCATTCGGTTTATTTTTTTGCTGATGTTGGTGTTAGCCATTTTTTATGGCTATTGCTGGTGCATAACCTTGTTGGCATCTTTTTGGCGACTGCATTTACATCGAGTAAGTGTCATGTATGGGTGTTGTGCTTTGGTTGCAATCATGGATTAATGTGTTAAGGGTGATGTGTATGATGTGAAGATTTCTCTAGATTCTCTAAGTAGATCTTCTTGTATCTGCATTGGTATTTTCTCTATCATGAGCATGTTAAAGAGTATGAAGCTATATAGTGTTTTTACGAGTTCTATTTCTGATGTGAGTTTTCATGAAGCAATTGTTGTGTTTAATTCATGTAATCTGCTTTGTTTGCTTACTCTCTCTGTGTGTAGTGTGTTTTTTGATTTTCTATTGCCTCTGGAAAACATAATTTGTAATGGGTTAGCTATTATATAGTTGTCCACCCTGCGTGGTGAAGAACAGTGATCGACCTACTTTAAAAACCGTCAATGTGGTCGGTCCACTTTAAAATTGTCTATAGCAGTTAGACTATCTGTCCAGCTCCTATAACAATTTGTATTTATTATTTGTTATAATAAAATGTGTTACAGACCACTATAACAACTGGTTGGCCTTACAAAAAAAAAGAATAATAGTATGCTAAAGTTATTTAAATATTTTTAATATTATGTAATTAATTGTAAAATACGGTAATAAATGCAAAATATTAGAAAAAAATGAAAGATACTTGAATGTTTATAGAAAATTTGAAGTGTAGGTATTTAAAGCAAAGAAAAAACATAATTTTTTCATTTCACAACACCATATTTCCAGTTTTGCCACATCCAAGCACAGAACAATTGCCACGGCTTCAAGCCGTGGCAATTTTAGAACGGCTTTGGGCCGTGGCAAAACGATTTGGCACAGTTCCTGCCCGTGGTAATTTTGGAATGGCTTTCGGCCGTTCCAGGATTAAAGAAAAAATTTCACACCACCGTTCCCACTGTATCCCAACTATTTCACGTTCAAATACAGCCCGTTACCCTTCACAGTACGAACTTAAAAAAACGCATTCCCAAAATATACTTTTGCTCCTCAGATCGAAATCCAAATCCAAATCGCCTAAAAATAAACATGCCCAAATACAACTCCGTACCGATTCTCGGTCGCTTTCCCCCCTATCTCAATCGTTCCGCCTCCTCTCAGTTGGAATAAAACCTCGCTCCTCTCGCTCGCAGGACTTTGGGGGCTGTGATAATATCTCCATCTTATATGCGACAAAGTCGATGCATTTGGGGTTGCTAGGAATCAACAAAATAAATGTATGAAATTTATTTGGATGGGGAAACATCTCGATCTCGTAGTTTTCATTGTTCCATTCCTAATTCTTTTTAATTTTGTGAATTTCTTTTTCTACATTTTCGTTAGGGTTATGTGGCTTATGTCTTTTCGTTTGGTTTCCAGATCTGCGTTGAAACCTCTGTTCACGCTATATGTTCTAATTAGTTGTTTCCAAGATATTATATTACTGAAGTATTAAGTTACCTTGCTCCACTTTTGCTCATAATTTTGAAATGGAATGTTCCTAATTGAATCACTAGTGTAAAGATCCAGTGTCATAGGATGGTTGGTTTGGTAATGTGATGTTTTTAATCAGGGGAACCAAGTCTTTGACTTTAACATGTAGCAGGCTCCTTGGACTGATGCTAAAGCACCTTGGGAGTTGAACGATAAAGCTCCTTGGGTTGATAAATCTCAGTCATCAACGCAAACTGCTCAACACTATGTCAGTGCTTTCCCATTGAGACACAAGTCTTCACTGTTGGAACAAGAACTTCCACTGGATACACAAACCCGTAGGTCCAGTTTTTCATCACTTTATCGATCTGAACCTCCTCTTTCTGGTCCTCCCTCTACAGGCTTAGGACGCTGTAGTATTGGTTCTTTGGTTACTCAGATGACACAAACAATGCAGATACCACTGACTTATGCAGAGAACATAATTGGAGTTGGGGCACTTCATCACAAGTTCAGATTGCCCATGATCTTCTCATTCATGAATATATAGACGGGCACAAAGGGTCCATGCTAAGCGGTTATCCAAGCTTGGATACAAAACTGAGGTCATCATATTCACATCTAGGGCCACCAAGTCCATTGTACCCACCACCGTCTCAGTCTTACTTGGGTGGTGGAGGATATGGCTCCTTTGGACTCTGGGGATACAATGGTAGTAGATTTTAAATCTTAATTTGTTGTCTGTTATTTTGTCTGAAGTACCAGCTTTCCATATATAAATATTTATCATTAATGCGTTCAACGTTACGAGGCTTTCTAGACTTCTGGTTTGTGTCCGGGACTTATGTTATGCCTTGAATCTTAGATTTGGTTGCTTTCAACAGTCGTAGTGTTTTTGTATGAGTTTTCTAATAACCTGGAGTATTTTGTATTGAAAGAAAGACTATAATAACAAGTACAGTAAATAAAAGTTGTATAATATTATTTGATTCATATGAGAAAGCTTCAAAACCATTTGCTGAATGAACTCACTGACCAAAAATAATAAATTTCTCATGTGTGATACATACATGTCGTGAGTTTATTTTGTGTGTGCGCACGCTTGCGCGTTCGTGTGTGTATATGTTTTTTTCATGGGACGGATCACCTATATATAACTAAAAATGTGTATATTTGTGGGAGCGATTTGCTACATGTAACTCAAAATATGTCATGTATTATTTTGGGATGTTCTTTACAGCAAAATTTCAAGTGATTGTATCGTATGATTAACCCACGCAATTGCTAAGAGTTTATGTATATATGTGTGTCATATATAGGGTTACAAGGAAAAACTTGTCGATATTAGCGAAGAAATTTTAAGGAAGCGAAGAGCTGGGAAATTGCTTGGGGATACCACTTCTTCTTTAAAAACTTGGTGGCAATCTCATGCAAAGTGGCCCTATCCTACGGTGAGAAATTTAGATCGTTCTTAGTTATTTTGGTGCTTTACTTCATTTATACCCAAAAAAAAAAAAAGGTTCTCAAAGAATACAATTATCTTTTATTCCAAAGCAATTTAGTGGCTTCATTTTAACTGTTTTTGTTTATATCACTTTGGATATTGAAATCAATCTTCATACTTGGATAAACATCTAGTGTTCTACTTGTCAACTTATTATTTTAAGATTTAATTGACAGTTCATTGAAATAAACAACGTGAAATGGTCACTCAAACCCATTTACGTTTATTGAAATAAAGAGCGATACATTTGATGTAAACACCATACCCTTTATGATAATAGCGGTAGAAATGATTTCTTGTAATCGGACGAAGCTAAATTTCTTTTAAAGGTGCTTCGGAAAATTGTGTACCCATCACAAAGTGCCATCATGGAAAAAAAATGTTTGGCATGGCATTATTAGTAGGTGAATGTATTTTTGTGCTAACACAGGAAGAATGAATATATAAGACAAGCTAGTACACTGAGATATTGGATAACATATGTTCTTTGTGGTATTGAATATGAAAACATAAATTATGTATTCCCTAAATGAAATAAAAAAATAATTTCACTTAGCCTACCTTATGAGTAAACCTTTAGTTCTCTTTGTATAGCTCTCTTTAAATGCAGGACATATTTCCTTCTATATAGTCGTTTGGAAAGTTCTAGAGCATTTAGCTTACCCATTAGTTGATTTTCTATCTTATCCTATTATTGTAAAATCAATGGGCATGATACATCTCACATTACCAAAAAACTGGGTTTGTGGGAAAGGGCAGGCGTTCTGTGCGGGCTGTGGGTGGTGTTGGCAGTCCAAGGGTGTGCAAGGCGGAAGTCTGGGTGACAGGCGGATGGGTGGAGATGAAGCTAGAAGGTGAGCCACAGGAAGGGTTTTGTAGGAGGTATCAAGCATTTTTTCCTTTCTTTTTAAAGCTTGCATGAGTTTTCAGAAATGAAAGGGAAAAGGTTTTGAGGATTTTAGAAATTTTGTAGTAAATTTCTTTTTTAATTCATAGGAAGATGCGTTATCTTATAGGAAGGAGAGAAGTAAAGGGAAGAAACGTGAATGGTGTTTGAAATTTTGAATGTTCCAGAAGTAAATTTTCATCATATTAATCTCACTATCCTTATGTGCAGGTCCCGGACTGAAATGTTCATCGTATTTTCCCATGGCAATTAAATCTGTGCCTGGTTAAATGTTTGACATGGTAATATTTACTAACACCATGCAGCCGAACTGATGCATTTTGTTGAGAAATTTCCATATCAAGCGTTCGTAAAACCAATATTACTATTTACTTTTGTGTCATCCTAGTTATTGTTAAACACTTCTAAATTCATGGCAGGCGATGTATTACTTGCTTTAGTGAATCTATGTTTGATTTGAAACTGTGACTGGCTATAAACTGTGTTGTTTTGATTATCAGTCGCATGGTGTGTGTCTGCATTAACTTGCATGGAGTCAAAAATATTTGCCTCACTGTCAACATGAGCACCATTTTGTTTAAGCATCCAAGTCTTGAATGCTTTCATTTTCATTCCGAATGACCGAAACAACAGCAGTTATTACACTTTGTTGGTATCCATTCATACGAAACTTCCAGATTTTTGTTTTTTCAAATTTTATTTGCAGAATAAAAGGAGGAAGAAACGTTATAGATAAGCTGGAAAATCCAGAAAGAAGCAAAATTAAAGTAGCCTCTCATCAGCAAGGAAAACCATCTTCAGTAATATCGAGCAAATGGATAATAGATTTTCCCGAACAGCCATGTAGATCTATCCATTCATAATCAGTGGTTGGTTAGGAGTTGAAGCTTGACGCAGCTTAGATCTGAAATCAAGCTCCGTACTATCGCCATGTTTTTCGATCAAGGTAATTTTTATAGATTAAAATTTCAATATCTTATTTGATTAGCTCAAATCCGACTTGCAAAGGCATTGCCTTGTTACTGCACATACGATTATTTCGTTCACCTCAGATATGCCACATGGTAGAAACCAAACACATACTTGCTAATTTACGAACTGGTTTGTTCATTGATTTCTTAGTAGGAAAATTTTGCAATATGTGCAACAATCTATTTGATTGAAATAGGTACAGCAAGAATACAGTAAGAATACATTTAAACCTGAACATTGTTAGAATACGCACATTCAAAGAAAAAGATGATATTTGGTTTCATTTGATTTATTACGAAGAATACATGAAAAACAATTGATAGTGTTTCAATGTCCAACTCTGTCTAAAGTGTTCAGCATGTTGACAATTGCGAAATAGGTGCGCATCACCATTTTCAAAGGGCAGTAGCTGTTCCTAGTATGTTGATACCAATTCAGAGTAGGGTGACATGTTCCAACAATGTTCCGAGCTAACAATAAAGAAAGTTATGGCAAGTTATGCATAATTGGGTTCCACATACCAATAATAAGTTAGGAACACATATTATGTCATGCATTATTAATGAAGTTATTATGCCCATGTATACCCTTTTAAAAAAAAGCCAACATTCATGTTATTCAAATCTTTATCTGAATATATAGTTGCACTTAAATATGGATAAAGAGCTCCAAATAATATAATACCTGAAGTAAGACATTTTAGATCAATATCAAGGACAGGCAAATGGATCCAAGAAAATTGTCAATAATAATATATGTGTGAACAATTTGTGCGAAAGGCAATTAAAGTTCAATGTTTTCACAAAGCATATGATACGTACGAGGGTTTAAGAAAAAGCTAGATATGAAACAGTACGTAAATGCGAAAAGATGCTATTATTTTTATTAGAAAACATCGTATTTTCTAGTACTTTAATTTGTGTTGAAACCATAGCTTTATTATAATAATAGCATAAGCTGGTGATTTTGTAAAGCTTAAAATATTAGTTTTAATAACATATTTTAGACTACATATAAGGAAAACTAAATGAATAAGAGTATAGCATATAAGAACTTGCAATTTGCAGTCATATATTTATTACTCAAAATCTCCATACAAAAATGACTATGTCTTTCCCGCCAGCTGGCCTTAAACCACATCTGGAACTTGCAATTTGCAATCATATATTTATTATTCAAAATCTCTATACAGCCATATATTTATATAAATAAGAGTACAACATATAAGAACTTGCAATTTGCAGTCATATATTTGTCTGCCACCACCGCATGATTTGTTGGCAGATTATTGAACCGTACAGTTGCTGGACGAACAGTATACGTTCGACAGCCCCATAAATAAAAGTAGTATGATTGATTGAAATTAGACTGTTAAGTATACCGATCATCCGAGTCTTGACTTGTATGATATGAATATTAATGTTGCGAACGATGTGTGATGGATATCAAGAGTTTTGAATATTTTCTGTCAATTGCCGTGAGGTGAGGTGTGATATGTTCTGTCCAAGAGCGGAAGAATTATTATAGGTTTTGTATGTTTTTTATGCGTCACAATGATATACGAGTTAAGTTGCCAAGAATGTTTTGCCGTGAGGTGAGGTGAGGTGAGATGTGATTTGTCGTGACTACGGTTAAGTTGCCAAGCATGTTTTCATATGCATCACACTGATACACGAGTGCCACCAGCACCCTCCAACAACAAAAATAACCCACAAATCATAACTTGACTTGAACCTTCACCACCAGCTGGCTCTAGTTCTGATTTAAGTTAGAGGTTTTGTAAATATTACCGCTTTACATAATCTACTGGATGCGGCCAATGCTTGGTGATGGAGAATCAATCATAAGTCAATCTTGTTATTATTTTCTGAATTTGAATAGATGTGATCTTCACACACCCTACGAACATTTAGGATAATTAATTTAATCTTCATGATCGTATATCCATATCCATAATTGACAGATTTCGTTTCATGCTACAAAGATCATGTGTGGTATTTTGGTAGGCTGAAGATTACTTTTCAGAATTGGGTGGTGCAAAGTGGAGAATTTGTAGTTTGTATGAAGAACAATGGAGCTATTTTTCTCTGTTAGAAGATACAAAATTGTAAGTTCCTACTATTCTGTGAAACTATTGCCTCTGTTCATATAAGACATGAATTTGTTTAGTGTATCATAGCTAAACACTATATTTGTATGCTGGCAAGGATCAAATGTGGTAATTTTTGTGTTTTATGGCTTGATATGTGCATTGTCGTTGTGGCTTTCATTTAAATTCCTTGCAAGTGGGCACTGCAGCAGTCATTGTAGTTCAAGTTGTATAGCATATATTTTTATGTCTTGAGATCTAGGTTGTCTGGTATTTTATAGAATGTTCTAGGTTTCTAATTATAGAATCTAGTAATTCTATTAAGGTAGGGTGTTGCAGTATAATGAAAATATCAATATTTTTGTAAAATGTCAAGTCATTCATGCTTGCTGCGAGCATAACTTCTCATTCTTTAGAATATGATGGGGAGGTAAATACTCAAAATTTGTCCTTTTAACAAAAATCCACTACTGATTGTTGAATGTGGAGATTTTTTTTTAATTATTTGCTAACTGTTGAATGTGTTGCAGGGTGAGCATGCAATGAAAGAGAAAGGAATGCTTTCAGTGAAGCTTGGGCTTTTATCTTTATCATGTGAAAGAGAAAGGGATGAAAAATAAGCTATCATGTTCTTTTTAGCGCGCTAATTTGCTTTGCATGTGTAGTTCGATTCTCTTCAACAGTATTATATCAACAAATAGACATAAATGAACTATGAAGTAAGGGTCTGTAATTTGAAATGTTGATGCCTATCAACATTGTGAATTGAAGTTGAACTTTGTAGTTTCTAGTTTGGATATTGTATTTGTGCTAATAAAGTATGATTTGTTCAATTGAACTTTGTAAATTTATTGCTATGAAAATTGCAATTTGTATTGTTGGGTATAACTTGCTCATAAATTTGGATTGGTGGGTATAATATGTTCATATTTTGTTCAAATTAGAGTTTTATGTTTCACATAGAGGCACTTGATTAAAATGCAGTTTTTCCAATTGAATTTAGCTACAGCCTAAAGCCATGGCTAAATCATGCCAAAAAGATGAAAATTTGCGTGGTTTCGAGCCGTGGCAGGCCCATGGCAAAATTTTTGCAACAACCCATTTTGCCCCGGCCAAAAATCGTGGCAAAATTCATTTGCCACGGCCCAAAGCCGTGGCAAAATTGCTTTTCTGGTGTAGTGTTTTGAGCATTTAAAAAAATATTAATTAATTAAATTTATTTAAATTACATAAATTTTGGTTTTTGTAATTAATTTAAATATGTGAACTTAAATATCAAATGTTATGAGCTAACTGTTAATAAATAATTATGTAAACTTTGAAATTTCCATATCAATATTTAAAATGATAAAAGAGGTAAAATAATGCGAGAGGAATAATAAATGAGTGTAAAGTGTAAATTAGTTTAGAAACAAAATTTTCGGAGAGAATCTATTAAATAATAGTAAACCAGAACCTTTTAAACTTTCTCATTAATTCTAGGAGTTTTTGTTCTCCTTAATTCTCTCTTATATCTTATTTTTAAATTAGTTATCACTTTACACTTATTTATGATCTCTCTCATTTTGATATGAACATTTCAAAGTTTACACAATTATTTATTAACAGTTAGCTTATAAAATTTCATATTTTAAGTCCACATGCTTAAATCAATTACAAAACCCAAAATTTAAGTAATTTAATTAACTAATGTTTCTTTTAAATACTAAAAATAACAAAATTATGTTATTTGGCTTCAAATACATACACTTCAAAATTTTTTATAATTATTTAAGTTTTTCTCAATTCTTTTCTAATATTTCACTTTTAGTACAATAGTTTACAATTAATTACATAACATTAAAACTATTTATATAACTTTAGCAAATTATTATTCATTAATTCCTTAATAATTCACATCAAGATTAACCATATTTATATTTACAAAAAAAAAAACACCTCGATCACATAACGTAAACTCTACGCATAAACAACCATCACAAGTTCAAAGTTGAACTCATTTACGCCAATATATTTACCGTGTATTGCATTGTAATATTAATGTCAAACACCTACATTTTAAATTTTATTTAGTTATTTACAAAACACCGGACAATATCACTTAATATTCTACATTTAATTCAATATATTTAAATTAATTATGTGAATTTGAATTTAACAAATGAATTCAGTCAATAAATTGTTGTTAATTCATCTAATTAACTCTAAGAATGATGTTTTAAATGTATACCATGTCCATATCAATAAAAATGGAAAATTCATTTTTCCTTCCAAATATAAAATTAAATAAGTCTCACGGTTTAATAATATATATAAACAATAATAAAAATTTAGTATATTACATTTATCTCAATAAATTTATCATAAATTGAACAAACAATTTTTGCTTTAAATATCTACCTTTTAACATTTATACAATTATTTGTCGAACCTCCCCAGTTCTTTTATGATATTTTATATTGCAGTTCATATGTTTAAATTACTCATGAGATCTTCAATTCTATTCATTTAAATAATCTTATAGAGTATTTTGTCCATTTTTCTAATAGCTCTTAAAAATATACGCCAATTTTATTATATATATTAATATTAACAAAAGCTATTTTTTTCATGCAGCTAAACAGATGTATTAATCACATAACATGAACTATTATGTCAACAATAATGACAAAGTTAATTTGTAAATTAATTATGATTCAATTATATCAAGAATTGCATATATATCATACAATTTTTCTGAACATCAATAACTCTACAACAAATTTATATATTTATTTGCAAATTTCTTTTCTAATTTTCCTACTATTCATGCAGTTATGCTAACTTCGTAATTTTACATTTAACGTATTTAAACAAATTATATTAAATAATATTTGCTAATTTATCGAATAAATTAATAAAATACATTAATTTCAATATGTATATTTATATTAACCACAATAATTAAAAAAAATCTCAAATAGAAGCAATTACATATTGGCTGTGTAAGCTACATAACATAATTTACACACAAACAATAATAATAATTTTATATAATAGTTTATGTATTTCACATCAAAATTTATCATATATTGCATAACAAAGTTCTCATTTTAAAATTAAAATAATAAATATTATTTTTAATAATATTGTCGTGTGACACACGAGTTAGACATTAGTTAAGAAGAATTGAGAAAATTTATATTTAACATTATTTAATAGATAGATATTATGTCCTTGTTTTGTTTCATGCAAATGCAGCTTTTGCAATGTTTGTCCTTTTTGGTCAGTTACCTCTTCTTTCAATTAAGGAGCAAACAGAGAACAGAAAACCCTGAACTGGATAAAATGACAAATCACTCCGGAATCGAGAACCCTAGGCTTATAAAAGCTCAATTCATCCAAAATCATCATCTGCCTCATTTCCATTCTTTCACTTCTCCGTTGTAGCTACAATGACGAGGCGATGTTCGCATTGCGGTAACGATGGCCACAACTTGCGCACGTGCCCTAATAAAGTGGTGAAAGTATTCGGGGTTCGATTCGATAGGAATCAAACTGCACCGATTCGGAGGTCCGTCAGCATGGGAAATCTGTCGCAGCATGTCGAAAGTGGTGGCGCTTCGGGAGAGATTTTGAACGGGTATGCTTCTGATGGGTTTGACCATGATTCGAGTAGGAGGGAGAGGAAGAAAGGTTCGACCTTTGTAATTGTTATTTATTTCTTAATTTTTTTTGCTTTGAGGTTTATTTTCTTCATTGCAATCCAAATATTTTATGCTTCGGTGATAGGTGTTTGAGTAAGATTGTTTGTTGTCGTTAATGCATGTTATCTGTCTATACTGTCATGTGTCTAAATAAGACTCTTAATTGTTTATATAGCCAAGAGTATAGACGTTGGTTTCATTTAGATGTGTGCTTAATAAAAGCAAATGCTATGAATGTGTGTGTGTGTGTGTGTAGCAGTACGTTCTGATTTCAAAACATTTAACATCAACTTTGAGTGATCAGCATATTTTGATACTCCTTATTTTTTAAATCATATGGTCTCCATCATTGTAATTGTAAGTTATTGAGTTTGTTTGATGTTTACAAATATGCTTAGATCTCTTATAACAGTTAGGTTTATCTTGAACAAATAGTAAACTGGATTTATTTGTTGACAATTGACAACAATAATGCATTTGTTTGGGCAATAATGAACTGGAAAAACCAAAACATATATGATTATATATCTAGCCATCTTTTACCTTTGATTTACCATTTACCCTGTACGTTTGGTATATCACTGCTGGCAGGAATGGCATGGACTAAAGAAGAGCACAAGCATTTTTTACTGGGATTGGAAGTATTTGGTAAAGGTGATTGGCGAGGTATAGCACGTGTGTTTGTTCCTTCAAGAACGCCTACACAGGTTGCTAGTCATGCTCAAAAGTATTTTAATCGGCTCAACCACCATCAAATTTTAAGGAGGAGAAGGTTTAGCGTTTTTGATATGGCTCTAGAAGAAGTTAGTTTCTCTAATCTTTCTCATAGTAGTTTACTGTGTTTTCTTTATCTGAATGTTGTGCAGTTAAAGCCCTGTAAAGTCCACGCTATAGCACATAGCACTCTTCAGCCGCTACATTATTTCAATTTAGCGTTGATCAACAGTAGATTCGCTTTAAATCCCTGCTATTATCCGATGCATTAGCTAAATCAAGGCTTTTTGACATCCGCTTTAACAATATAACATAATAGAGTTTGATTTGATTATTCCTCTTTTTATAAAATCAGCAAAGCCAGTGCAAAGATTTTATTTTAAGACATAAGTGTCCAGTATATGGTAGAGATTTATTATGCACAATCATGATATTCTATAATTTTGTTATATAAAATTAATCAATATTAATTTCTTTTACATAAATAACGAGAGAATAATAATTAATTAAGTTTAAATATTTGGTTTAACACCCAATTAACATTTTTGCACCTTTGTTATATCCTCGCTATTTCCCCATTTTATCTTTGTTATATCCTTTTGAACTTTCGCTGCTATAGAACTACTAAATGTTTTAACTGCACGGTCTGAATATTTATCTTGCTACCTAGTAGGATTGTAAATTATTTGTGAAATGTGTTATTGAAATGGTTCCTTTGAATTTTTTTATTTTTGTTATTATTATTATTATTTGGAAAAAAATGCCCAAAGGATAGCATGTAGATTCACAGGACATGATGGCTGTGATGCAAAAGTTAGATAATATAGTTGATTTATGCTTAACAACTATATTGAAGACAAACAATGATTTGATTTTATGGTATAACTTAGAACGTAGCACGCTATACACATTGGATTGAGTTAGCGGAAGCTGCCAAAGCATGTTGCTTTTTTGTATCGATGCATGGTCCACCACTAACTTCAGTATATAGGAATCCACTACATACTTTCAACACTCCCTTGTATGCATATGAATCTAGACTAACATAGTTCAAACCCAAACTTTTCTTTCATTTTAGAATATTCCCTTTTAAAAAGTTTGAACAAAAAGTTAGTATGTTTTAAAATGGGTTTTACACTTTAAATAGAAATCCATATCTTGATCGGCTTAGTCTAAAGATGAATTGCCACCCTGTTTTGCTTCCACTGGAAGCACAGCCCATCAAATGTATGCACCTTAGAATGACTGAGATTTGTATGGTGATTAAGATTTCTCTGGTTTTCACTAAAGAAGAATATCCGAGCTAATGTTCCTTCAAGATTGACAGTTATTTTACACATTTTAAAGATGCTAACTGCAATTTGCGCTTATTCCAGCTTGATGATGCTAGAACATTATCTGAGCGTAATCAAGAAAACGAATCTGGAGCTGATGCTTTGACGATTGCTGTTGCTCCTCCTCCTTCTCCTCCCCCTCCTCCTCAACATTTGGAAACAACGTCAATGGATATGCCTATGAGTGCCACCAATGCACCATCTATTGTCAAACCAACTGCAGTTCATTGCACATCATCGACTAATTTGAATGAGCTTGTGGGTATGACTACACTAGACCTCTTTGAGAAAGGGAACGAATCGTCTGCTTCAGCATATGTGGACATTGTTCCAAATTCAAATAGGCATTCTGCATTTCATAGCCGAAGTAGTCCAATCCAAGATGACTCAGGCTCACCCATAAATTTGAACCTGAGTCCTATCCATGCGGTCTAGAGCTTTGAAGCAAACTTATATCGATAAGAGTTTGAGTTAATCGCTTGACTTTTTATCTTCTGTTCATCTTTGTATTGTGTTGTCTAGTTTCTTTTTAAAAGGGTATATTTCTTTTGGGACTTAGTTACATGATATTTTGTTGAATAATACTGCTATATGATGATATTTTGAAGAAAGAATCTTATCAACGGTTGATGCCCATCTTCATTGGGATGCACCTTTTACATCATATATCTGAGGCTCTTTATCTTCGAAAGAATTACCACCAAAAGAGCTCGCAACCTTCTGAAACAGGTAGAAGATAGCCTGTAAACGGGGATAACTAATAGTAAGGGTTTCCAATGTAAAAGTCAAGGCTATTTGCATTGCTTTCAACTTAAATTTGATCGGTGAGTTGTTCTGAAAGAATAGTGTAATGTTGGATTTTCAAGATTTTGTGCAAGTTTTCCCAGTCTATTTGAAACGAGCAAAAAGGGGGAAAAAATAAAAAATTGTAGTTGTGTACTCCGATGCAACTTATTGATTTTTTTGAAAATAGCAATGCAATATGCGGAAGATTTTTTTTTTCTTTTTTTAATCTTATTACCGGTTAGCTTTTTTATCTTATTTATATTTACCAATAAGCTTTGCCTTATAATTTTGACAACGTACAGAAGTCGTGATTTAGAAATTATAATGATTGTTTGCTTTGGGATTTGGAAGTTTGGATATGGTTTCCAATCAAAATCAGAACCAATCCCTTAGCTGATGTACATGTTAATTTAAAGTATATTTAGTTTGAAGGACACATTCAAAATTAGATCAAAGGACAATTTGTTGAAAATGAATGAGCAAGAGCCATTTTGAAAGAAGAGGGGAAAGCAATCTAAGTTCCACATTATGAAATATGAGTGCGTACTTCTCTGTAGGCTTATATGAATAAAAGAGAAGAGGACTTGTGAATCACAGTGTGGCTAAGCCCAAACACAATATTATACTGATGTCAAATTGGGTCTAATGTCTTGAGACCCTTGGAGTGCATGACACAATATTATATTGATGTCGAATTGGGTTTAGTGCCTTGGAATTTTTGGAGTTTATGACATAATATTATATTGATGTCAAATTGAGCTTAGTGCCTTGGGATTCTTGGAGTCTATGACACACTATTATATTGATGTCAAATTGAGCTTAGTGCTTTGAGACTTTTGGGGTCCATGACATGATATTAGTGTCAAAAATTGGACGTTGTACCCTGAGATTCATGGTTAAATAGGCCGCTGATTACAGTTTAAGCCTATTGCGCTGAAACGAGTTATTTTGATCAACTTTTGATCTGGTATATCCGTTCTATCGAAGGAATACAACCGTTTCATCATAAATGCGCACGTACATTTATGCATCGCTTGGTTAAAGGGTCGCAACATTTACAAGGGTCATTAATGTTCAGATAGGCACCTCCTCCAGCCTATAAAATTTGGCCCAAAACGAGACAGAATACAAATTAGTTATTCTTCTCAATTTGCTACTTCTTCAAAGTAATTCTCTGTTCAAGTTTCTATAATCCATTTCAGTTCGTTGGAGCTCCGTTTGCTGACACTGCACTATGGGATTGGTCCGTTTTATCCTAAAAAACAAATTGCTATCACGTCAATCAGTGCATACGACGACAATATTGTTTTAAGGAAACAAAATCATTTCTGGACTCGGACATTACTGAAATATTCTTCTTCTAGTATGTTGGTGACGGTTACCGCTCCAATCTAATGCACAATCGGTCTCGCTTACTGTCATTGCTATAATCATAGTTTGACTTGACAATTGTGGCATTATTGAGTAACATTGATAGTTGTTACTATCTATTTGTAATACAATCGTGTATTGACAAAAAGTTCTAATTTTGTAATACAATCGTGTATTGACAAAAAGTTATAACACAATTAAGTTTAATAATTAAATCAAAGACGAAAATCATATCATATTAATATAATATGAAGTTCACTTTAATTTCTCATCATTACTAAATCAATTATAGAATTTAAAAAAAAAATTGTGCATGTGTACTCTATGCAGCTTATTGAATATATTGAAAATGGCTATTCAATATGAAGAAGATTTTTAATTTTTTTTTTTAATCTTATTACCAGTCAGCTTTTTTAACTTATTTACCAGTAAACTTTGCCATATAATTTTGACAACGTACATTTTTTGTAGTGATTTAGAAATTATAATGATTGATTATTTTAGGATTTGGAAGTTTGGATATGGGTTCCAATCAAAATAAGAACCAATCTCTTAGCTGGTTTACATAGTAATTAAAGGGTGTTTAGTTTTAAGGACATATTTCAAAAGAAAATTAGATTAAAGGAGAATTAAGTTTAATAATTAAATCAAAGACGAAGACCAAGTTGTATTATTTTAACAGGTAAATAGGCACAAAGACAAATTTAGAAAAAAAAATCTAGTGAAAAGGACAAGAAATTTGGATTTTAGTCTGAAGGACACTTTTTAGTGTAAATCAAGAAATGATACTGGGCCTTTGAATTCTTTGATTTACACTAAAAGGTGTCCTTTAGATAAAATCCAAACTTCTTTTCTTTTTCACTAAATTTGTCATTGTGTCTAAATTAACAAAATAAAATAAAATTATTTTAGTCTACTGTTGTAATTATAAACATGAAAAATTAATCGGCTCGGAATGCTAAATGAATATAGCTTCATAACTTAAAAATATAGTTCTATATTGTATCACCTAAACAGAGAACTAAGCCATTTTAAAGCTAATGTCATTACATTCAAAAAAAGCTATACGTAAATAGCGAGGCTATATTCATTTAGCTTTTTATCCTGAATTTTCTTATATTACTTTTTCCCATATTTACAAAACAAAAGAAAATTTCTAATTAATTTTTAATATTATAATCACAAAAAAACAATTTTGTATCAATTTTTATAACTTGGAAAATGTTAATATGCGTTCTTCTCTTAAAATATATGGACTTTTTTCAATCAAAACATGAAATTTCTCCTTGATTTAGATAACAAAATTTTTTTGTCCTTAGATCTAATTTTTTTTGTAAAATGTGTCCTTAAAACAAATATCCACTTAATCTTTAAGATGATCATTTTCGATAGCCGTGGCCTAAGCAAGCACCTACCACTATATTTGTTAGCTGCAGCTAGAGTGGAAAAAAGAAACTTGAAAGCTAAGGTGTCATATTTCAAACGAATGCACCAGGCTCAAATTTTGGATTCGTCAAGACGTTCTAGTTGGTCCATCAAATGCCTCGTCTGTTTGGCAGATGAAATTTGAGTTGTTAGCCATGTTGAGTTATGTTGATTAAACTAGTTAATAATTATAAAGTTTCATGAATTTATGAAATTAATAACTTTTCTAAATGAAATCCGTTAAATATGTGGTTTTTGCATTGTGACTGTATTAAAGTACTCTACGTTGTGGGGTTGGCCCGAACTAAATCCGACCAATTTTTTTTTTTCAAGTTGTATATTTAATTATTTATTTTTATAGGTTATTGACATATATTATGTATCAAAAACAAGTAGTTATCTAATAAATTATAAATCAGTTGTACTTAATATTATAGATTAATAACCTGCTCAATTGTCGTTTTCAAATATCTCGTTCGTGACCGCAAATGCATACTTCGCTCACCACTATACCACACTTAAATACCTCGTTCAAATATCACGCTCAGATTCGCTATAAAGACATGATAAAGCCATGGGGACTTGAAATTAACTACTCCGGTGAGCATGCATTATTTAAGTCAACTTTTAAAATATTTTATTTTTTGTTTTGACCCAGTTCATATATTCCAATTATAGTGATTTACTAACTTGAGTTCTTTCCAAATGCAAATTTCAAGTACTTGCACTTTTCAAATAAATATTTGATGCATAACCCTTTCCTTCTTCTTCCTTTTTCTAAAAAAGAAATTAATTATTATTTTCCAGAATGTTAACTGGAAAATCCGAAAATTGGAAGAGAGAACAAAGCTTAGGAGCTATGATGTAGGCGTCATTTAAATCCTTTAATTGCCTTACATAATTTCTAACACATGGGAAATTGTACCTTGGCATTTTCTCCGTTCAAATGAGGCACTTTCTCTGTTCAAATAAACACAAATTTTACTCTATTTGTTGAATTAATATATTACTTAAACTGAATTAGAATTCTATAAATCAATAATTTGTGTAATGAGGCCCGTTTAAGATGTAGTTTTTTGTGTTGTTATCGTATCAAAGTGACTTATATTATAAAGTTCGCTTAAATTAAATTCGTACAATTTATGAATTTTCAATGTATTTATTTATTTTTGCAAATTGTTGATATGTATTTATTTAAAAACAATTAATTAATTAAATTAAAAATTGCAACTTAAATGCTATGCTCAAACTCATTTGTAGCCGCAAACATATTCTATGTTCGCTCAACTTTCCCTTTCAAATGTCTAGTTTTCATTTTTTGCAAACACAGTCTAAGATTTGGTTGGAGATTTTATAATACAAATTATGATATTGGTGGCTTCGGGGAACCTATTTTGACTTTGTAGCAGTTTGATTGATTTATATGAAATGTTGATCAATTAACCACGTATTTGAAATTTTGGTATACATCTATCTTTGAAATTCTTCGCAAGAAATCTCTAACTTTTTTCCCTAATCCAATTATCTATGAATTTTAGTTTTTAATACGATTAGTAGGTGTATAGCTGAAAAGAAGTCGACCTAATTTGCTAAGGTAAGGGTTATCATAAAAATAGCACACTATATCTAATTTTATTGGTTTTATAACCAAGAAGAGCCAGTACGAAATTAATTATGATTATTAAAACCATTTGATAGTGTTGTCGATAAATTTAACATTTTATAGTTTAAGTTAAGCAATAACACTACTTGCGCAAAATAGGGCATAGATGCCCAATGGTGATGAAATCACTAGAATATATAGATTCGAGTTGATTCCACCGTATATCCATCCGACAACAAATAAATAGTAAATGTAAATTAAAAAGAGAGAAGATAAGAGGGAGAAGAGAATATTTTTAGAGTGGTTTGGTTGCTAAAAAAAGCCAAGTTTTTGTCAGGTTGCAACAGGAACGTCAGAAAACTGTTACAAAAACCATTGCAAATTTGTCATAGTAAACAGAAACGTTTTAAAACATTACTAATATTGTTATGTATAGAGAAAAAGGGGAAAATTTATGAATTGCAAGAAGTTGTACCTAATTATAAATTAAGTAATTTGAAAACTTGGAAATCTGAAATATGCTGACAAGAATAACATGTTAAGTTAGGGACAAGAGGAAATTATAACATAGGTTATAATAAATGGAAAGGAGACTTATTAGTGAACCTTATTTAAGAGAACTAAGTTAATAAGTAAACAACGATAAGTTGTAATGACAACGTAAGATGGATTTATGATTAAATAGGAAAGAGTGAGGAAACTTATGAATGAAATTATATTTAATCATAAATGATAAGTGTCATGTTAAATAGAAAACATGTGAATTGAGATATACTTAATTACATATTAATAGAACATGTTATTGTAATTGTGAAATCAAACAAGAATATAAAGGGATTGTGGATTACAGACCTTGCATCATAATCTAGAGAATAACATGTTGTGGGCTTATTAATAAACTTAAATTGGTTAAGTTATAAGACTGAAATTATTAAGCAAGAGGAACTTGGTAACTTGATTAAGAAGTGAATGTGAATCGGAATAACCAAGTTAAATGGAAACCTGATGAGGTAAAGCAAGCGCATAAAAGAATGTTTAGACATAGGGTCTAATAATATATTAAAATGAGGCGCTTGGACCAGTCTGCACGTTTGAGGGTGAATAACCCAACAGGGTAGATCATCGTGGTGTCATGAGGCACTAGGGGTGCGCACATTCATATGATTATTCTGTCGGCTTCGAAGGACTGAAAGGGGAAGCACGCGACTTCCTAAGATACGTAAGGTGCTCTTGGTAGTCCTCTGTGTGGTGGCAGATGTTTAGGTTGCGCTCGCAGAAGTTGGGTCTGCATTACTACCAGGTGAGTGGGCCTTGAGTGCAAAAGTAGCTTTGCAGTCAGAATGTTGTAACGTGGTGACACTAGAGGGATTCGCTGATCGCCTCAATGGGAGGTGAGGTCAGGACCAATAAAGATAGTAGATCGTCGGGTACCCATCATGGCAACCAGTGGGATGCGAAAAGACTAGAGCTAAACCCAATAGACCATTCACCTTTCACTATCGAGGTACGGTGGTTGAGGGAAGACACCCACTAGATGTTTAGATTGTTTGTCAGGGGCAAGTCGCTTAGCTGTTGTAGTCTTTACTAGTTGAGGAAGGGGCCGAGGTGGGTCCATAGCCACCATGAATAATAGACCCTAGGAATATCTGCAATTTGAGGCTCTTAAAGACATGCTTGTATATATATGGAAAAGCTTCCGACCGAGTTCCACATTTCTTGTATAGCCCTACCACAGAACTCGGTGCACATTATGTGTGGTTAAGGCATCGAATATGATGACGAAACTTACATAGGAAAGTCTAGATACATGCATATCTGCTCTAGGTAATGTATCGTAGACTTGAGGGCGTAACTCTAGTATGGAATCTGATTCGATCAAAGTTGGCAGTCCGTACGCTTACATAGCATAGTAATGACAGATATATGTGGAATGTAATGTTGTTATGTAGAGATCCGTATGTTACTTTGGCGTAGGATAAGGGACTGCATTCATTTCTGTGGCATTACGGTGGAGACCGTGCGAGTAGGGTACCATGGGGTGTACCTCAATATTGGGGGTAGCTACATGTATATTGTATTAGGTTAAACCACTAGGAAGTAAATGGGTATGACGTGTGTGTAAGCCTTGAGTGTTGTTAACCCAAGTAACCTAATAAATAAGAAAATGTGATTGAACGGTATATGTAGGATTATCCAAAGTGTATAACTTAAATCCAATCACCAGAACTTGTGTTCTGACCCCTCCTCATAATATACTCGCTGGTTAGATTTGTGGCAGAGATATGATTGTTTTGGATACTGGTTAGGCGGTATTATTATTGTGGTAAGGCTATACTTGATTATATTATACTTTATCCATTCCGTTGTGAGATATTTTCTGAGCTCTGATATATTTTATCTCTGTCTTTTCAGCAAGATACCAGAGCAACTAACACGGGTTCGATAGATTAGAATTTAAAAAAAATTGTTCTGTGAATTCAGGTTGTTGCACCTTCAGAACGTAAAAAAAGGATGATATAAGAGTATGCAAGAATTATGTTATCTAATAGTAATTTACAAACAAATTTTCGGGTTGAGGCAGTTGCAACAGCTTGTTATATTTTAAATAGAATTTCAATTATACCCTTAACTCATAAAACTCCATATGAACTTTTATATAACAAGAAACCAAAAGTATCATATTTTAAAATATTGGGAAGTAAATGTTTTATACTAAATACTAAAGAAAATTTAAATAAATTTGACTCGAAATCCGATAAAGGAATATTTATTGGATATTCATAGAGAAGTAAGGCTTATAGAGTTTTCAATGCTAGAACTATAGAAGAAACCTTCAGCGTATCGTTTGATGAAAATTGTAAAAGTAAAACACAAAACAATGAAGATGAATGTGAAAACGAAATTAATGAAATTAATGAAACAAATTGTAATGTCCCGTATTTTTAGTGGTCAGATATTTAAATTATTTTATTATTTTAAATATTATATTTGGAATATTATTGGATTTTAATATTGGATTAGATTATTTAAAAACGAACTTTGAACGTTAAATTTATATTTAATTTAAAAAGAGCTCGAAATGGCGCGGTAATTTGTAATATTGAGTTTCCAACTTCGATGGAATATACAAGATCCGATATAAGTCGGAATTCGGTGAAATAAGAAACACTTGAATCTAGTTGATTATAATTTCCATATAGAAGAGAAAAATCCAAATTTCATGTTACAGATTGTCCAATTCAAACTTTAAAATAGTCGCTATAGAAATCGATTTTAAAATATAACGTTTATTAATTAATAAAATAGGGTTTTTATATAATTTGAATTACGTTTAACTAGAAAATATTAATATTGAGTTATAATTTCATATTGGTTTATATATGAAATGATATATTATTTTATTTGGAAATATATATATGATAATAATAATTTATTTTAATTATTTTGTAATTTATAATATCAAATTGATATTATATAAGCATTAGAAATAGCCGTTTTTTGAACGACCTCTGTTTTTTATGAAACTAGTTTTATTGGAATGCGCGTAACAAATTATTTCTAGTTTTCCAGTTTGGAGCCAAATGGTAGATGAAATTTAAATGTGAACCAATGAATATATTGGAATTAAAATAATATCATGTGCAAATTGAGCCAAAATTCAATGGAATTAATTCCATTGGATCTGAAACATTAGGACATCACAATGTATTTATTTTCATTATTTTTGGGGTTTGTGTGTAGCCATATAAAGTTAAAGTGTCGATCGGATGATGCAGATATATATTATATATTTATTAATGTACTCTTGTAAAAAAACTTTCCCCATCCCCCATTGTTCCTTACTTGCATGCCAAACCTGGTGTTACTGCGCACAAATCCCTCTCAAAGAATGCCTTAACAACCAATCTATTCATACCATGCACCCCACATTACTTCACTCCCACGTTTTCTTGGCACTCACATATCCTCTTTTATTTATAGAGAGCTTCCTCCCTATTTCTTTTTGTCCTCTCATTTCACTGCAAATCGTGACTCAAAGAAAAAAATCAAACTAAAACCAAACTCGAAATTTTAAATCATGTAAAAATTATATTCGAAATCCTCGTAAGTTCTTTTTCGTTCTACTGGAACATTTACCGGTCTTTAATCAACATTTCCTCCATTGATCATTTATCAGCGCAGCTAGGGTTAAAGGGTTGGGGGTAATTCAATCATCCATTTGCAAATTCGAGTTTGGATTTCATCTTGCTTGCACGTGTAGCACCTTATGTGCAATGTTGGGAAAGAACGACACAAATTCGTGTCGATGCTTTGCTGTCGCAGTGGCGTGAGGGCATGAAGTTGCGACTTCAAGGGGGAGTTCAGATTTGGTATAGAAGGTATGGGGATGAAGAGAAGTTGACAAGAGAAGAATGGTTGTGGTGGGAGCTGCATTCGTGGACTAAGAAGGAAGTTAGGAGCTTCGATAGACCGGTAATGGCAAGAGTATTATCACTGGAGCAAGTCCTTTTTTTCATGAGAGGAAGGGGAAGCTTGTTACTTCTATAGGTGGGTATTGAGCATACACGTGGTCCTTGGTCTATTAAAAAAAGTGGGGAAGGCGAGACATGCAGTGCAACAAAGGGAGAAGTAGCAGTTTCTTTTCGAATGCAAGAGGATGGGGAAGATCGAGACGTGGATGGAGAAGCTGTAGCAGACGTGGAAGGCGGTGGGGAAGTTTTGGCGGGTCTAATGAGTGAAGTGGTTAAAGCCTTAAACAAAATATATATAGATGGCGTCATTTGTTAAGTGGAGGTAGCGGCTTCAAAATGCAATGTAGGAAAGAGCATGAAAAGATAAGATGAGCAAGATGTATGGAAATAGGGGTAGAAGATGTGGAAAGGAGAAATGAAAGGTACAATAAGGTGTTGGGAAGTCTTGTTGTTGTTCATCATGAGGAGGTGATTTGCATGAATTAGTAACAGGTGAGGAATTTTAAATATAACGTGCCGTTTAAAGTGCCTAGTTCTTGTTTAACATGCCCAATAATATTATACCCTGCTCAATAAAATTTACAAAGTTGTTATAGTGACACGACCTTTAAAAAAAACATGCAAATTTTTATATTATGTTAGTTTAGATTCCAAATATGCCTAATCCTACAGTAATGTAGCAAAGTTATATAATTATGAGATTATGATTAATTAAGGTTTAGTAAATTTAATTTAAAACCCCGACAGTATGAAACTTGTAACGTGCTTCTATATTAATAGAATAAAAAACCCGTAACTTTGGAATCATACCGACAAACGTAATATTTTGAAGCTGAATTGGACGGAGTTGAAAGCAACTGAAATGAACCGTTTTGGTGATGAAGGGGAACTCAATCTAAGTTAAACTCACTCAGTTCTTCCCACTTATATTTTATATAAGTCGGGTTTTATAATTGTGTGCTATGGTTGTTTGTTAATTATATATTCATATGCTGATTAAATCATTGAAATTAAACGTTGTTTAATTCCAGTAAAAACCAAGTCGTTATTTTAACGATTAGACCCTATTGGTCGCGTTTATAAAATAAACATGTTTAGTCAAATAAATTGTTTTTTTAATATTAAATAAATTGGTTGATGTTAAATAGTCAATATTTACTATCATAGAAATTATCAATTAAATTGAGTTGAATGAGTTCATTTGAGATAACCTATTTAGATGTAGGGAAGAAAAGTTGGAGGGATCCAACTGGATTCCTCAAATATATTAAACGTTATTTTTTTCATATTATCATTATATGATCTGTTCTGATTGGATTACTGTTTTGGGTATAAATCGTTGACTAAAATTCAACATTTGTTTTTTTTGACCAATGTGCTGCATTGGTTGGGAAATTCGTCATATATGACCTATAAATCAATTGTTTTCTAAATGCTGATTTACTGTCAGGTGAATCAAAGAAATGAAGTTATAAATTTATTTTATAACTGAAGATAGATTTTTAAATCTATTAATTTGAATGGAAATTTGAAATAAATGTTTATTATTTGTTATTTAAAATTATAAGTGATTAAAAAATGATTTTATAAAGAAAATTTTGATGTTAATAAGATTTATAAGCGAATGAACGAAAACTAGCCTAACGTTAAGATTTGGATAATTGATTTTAAGTAACACTTAAATGGAATTATTTAAATTAATTATATTATTAATTAATTTGAAGGAAGAATTAATTGGAATCAGTTAACAACTGTGTTTTGGATTGACTAAGTCAACCATTTTAAGTAAGAGTGATTATTAATTTGTTTATTTGAATTAATCTAATAGAAGAGTTTAACGAATATTTGCTTTTAATTTTAATAAGATTTTAAAAAGGGAATTTACTATTTATTTTAGTAATAAAAATTAAACTACTTCTACAATGGTTAAGGATGAAGTAAATCATTATTGTGAATAATAATAATTTGAGTAATTACTTTATAAATAAAATTCATCAAAGTAGAGGAACAGAAGTTGAAATAGAATCTAATTGAATGGTGAAAGGTGTTTATAAACGGGTTTATATTAAAAGCTGAGTTTTTATAACAATGTTATAAAAAGGGCTTTTAAGCGAATATAATTGCTTAAATTAAATGTTTACTTAATATTTCAAGTTAGAAAAAGGGAATTGAGATAACTATGGTTTATATTAAACCATTTTTATAAATGAGATTATAAAAGAGAATTGGAGTTAGAGCGTTAATTTTAAATTAATGTTACTTAATAATGAAATTAAGTAAAATGGATGAAATTGAAATAAGATTCTCGAAATAGAAAATGGTTAAATGGATTCGTGAAATGGTATGGGGTAAAGGATTTAGGAATAAGACTGTGAAATAAAATCTATGTTATAAAGCAAATTAGTTAAAGGAATTTAAAGTAAAAAGGAGAAGTTAATAAAAAGCATATACTTAATCAACGAATTAACTAATAATGGTTGTATTTGAAAAGGAGATTTTCAAAAATAAGAAATGGATTATAAATCATGGTTTAAGTAAAATGGTTAAATGGATTTTGGTTTGATATATTGGTTTTGAATTATAACTCATACCTATCTTAAGATAAGAACGTTGTTGATCGAGGTCTTAGAGGTAAATAAATACCCCAACTTGAACGACTTCGGGATTATCTAAGGGTGATATCAGTTTATAATGGGAAAGATGTTAAGAACAATTTACTATTTCTATACGAGAAATAATAATGCCGCGCCAATTGCAAGATCTGAGAATATATATTATAAGATTTCCAAAGCAACGGAAATGAGAAGATTTGAGAATGTATATAATAAATTTGCTGAAGTAAAGGTAATAAAAGGAAATTGCGTGAAAGTATAATGGAATTTCTGAAGTAAAAGGAAATGAAAAGTGAAGTTTTGGAATGGGTTTATTCTAAAAGAATAAGGGCTAATGATTGCTTCAAATAATAAAACAAAGAGATTTCGTAACATTATTTTATGAATGATAAGTTGAATTGATTTTTCCCAATTATAGATAATAAAGAATGATGTAGCAAATGTTTTGAAAATGATAGTAAAATATAAAATTTTGATATAATTATAGGATATTTTCCTAAGTATTTAAATAAAATAGTTTTGAAAATATTCTTATGTCATAAGAATTGAAAAGCGATATTCATAATATTGAAAGATCTAAGGAGTTTTAAATTAACCATTGTTAATTATTTTTAATGAAAGAGGCCAAGTAATGCCAAGTACTGAATCACTAAACTCATTTTATTTTCATGATTGTTTATTTGATAGTTAAATAACCGACTATCAAATGTGACCCATACGATTGTTGGTACAGAAAGATCGGGATTGAATTTATATTTGAAAACCATTTCGAACCAGCAAATACGTGTAAGATGTTGATTGAAGATGGAGCGTTGAAGACCATTGATCTTCTTGAGTGGAAGAAATACTTGTTGAATTTATCTGGTTAGCTTCCACAGATATTTCAGCAGTGATTCTATCGTGATTGTAATCTTCGGATTGCAAGGACCACTCGCTACTGATCTACAGGGTGATACCTAGGATGTGGTAGGTGGGTACCTTCGGTTCATCACGTCGCTGGATGACTTGTATGGATGAATGTCTGATGGAGTATTTCCAAAGGAATTACATACATTGATTTCTCAAAACGTACCATAGTTGTGGCAGAGCATGGCCCTCTTTTAACAACTAAAGTATTCTTTGGGGATGTTAATTAGTGATTTCTAATGTATCTGATGATGTGGCATTCAAAAATGAAGGATGACCCGATGTTCTAGATGTATTTATGACCTCAAGCCTCATCAACCGGGAAATGGTAAAAATCGGGTTGGTCGCATAGCTATGTGGTTCGCTCCCATTAGGGTGTATTGTCACCATCTAGAGAATATTCATATCGTTCTTTTTTTCACTTCTGTATCTTCCGGGAACGATTATGTTGCTAGCAACCGTAAGAGACAATATATTCCGTACTCTCAAGAGAAATGAGGGGCCGATCATGTTTAACCTGAGTTGCAAGATATTCTTGTTGAACTCGGTGTATTCCACTCTAGAGATACACTGTCGGAAAGGTGGCTGCTCGTACCTTGCCATGGAAATCTATTCTCCAATAAGTTTCTGTGGTTTTGATTGTATACTATGTTTGTATAGCGTGAGATGCAAGTGTTCTGCAAATTATTATCTACTTGTATTTAGACATTATTATAATATCATAAAATATATTGCTTTAAAAACATTTTGGGGTCACTCACCTAAAAACAAAGTTCGTACCCAAACACCTATTCATATACCAGGTCCCTCGCTGGTAGTCTCCCCACTTCGCTCGCCCTAGGTTCCCTAGACTGATGTTGTATCAGAGAACTATAGGTGCGTATCGAGACTAATAAGCCAATCACAAGGTGAAAACCGTCTGTATTTATGTTTGGATTTGGTTTTATGATTATCCTTTTCTTTTGAAAAGATTTTGATTTTAAAATCAAGTTATGTGACACTTTTAAACTTAGTGGGTTTCGCACTCTAGTTCACCAAACTGATTCGACGTTTGTAATGCTCAGGTTAGACCGGGTTTTACAAGTTCAGGTTATCGAATGCTGTGAAGATAAGAGTTGGAAGATTTCAGACGTATGATATTATATAGATATTATTCCGTTGTGTGTTATATATGAGGACATGTTATTATAACTATTAACATGTGTTGATGTACTCTGATGATTGTAAGTATATTTTCAAGCTCTCAAATAAAGATTTATTTCTATATCATATTTTGTTCCGCTGCGATGTGAGACTCTGTGTTGTGTTCTTCTTCTTATTCTTCTATTCTAATATTTCTTCTTTTCTTTCATATCTCACCTTCTACATTATTTCTAATGACTATCTGGTGTTTTCGATACTTGTGTTTCGGTAAGTAATACGGGTTTTATGTATTATTGTCAGAAATCGGGCATCGATTTCCTATGGGTTCATTGCAGTGGTATCAGAGCTATTGGTTTATTAATAACCTTGGCTCTTTGGTATGACTCGATAGAGATGGGGTTAGTAGTACCCTAGATTTAGTTAAGTGTATATATGAAAGCGTATTTGTAAATTTTTTATATAAATGTTTTGTATTGTGTTGTTTGACTGTTTCAAGTGCTGAGGAACTTTTGAACTGACATTGGTCACATTATTATTTTGTAAAGAGGGTAAATGGAATAATTTTAACTAAATTATATTTTTTTTATAGAAAAGAAATAATTTTATAGAATCATTTTTGTGTTTGGTGTGTTTGATCGATTTGAATGCAATTCAAAATGGATTAAAAATTTGAATTGGAACTTAACTTGGTTAAGTGAAATTAAATTAAGAATGATATTGAAATTAAAATAAATTTGGAAATTGGAAATTGAGTGGAAGTCAATTGGACAAATCAATTATTAGAATATATTGAACCAAAGTGAATATAAATATTGAATGTAAATTCAATTGATTGATTGAGTTGACTGTGTATTGGTTGTTGATTGTTTGATAGATTGTTTGAATAAAATTAATCAACGATTTAATAGACTTGAATGAATTATAAACCAAAGTAATTAAATTCCAGTATAATAATACTGGAATAAAACTGTACATGAATTGAAACTAAGGATTTAACCCTGTGTTGCAAATGAATTGATACTCCATATCTAAATTTGGAAAAGTGTTGTTATATTTGTTGATTAATGAAATATTATGTAATTGTTGCTTACATGATAATCTAAGTACAGGTGCCAGGTGGCTATGAGATTTGAGTTTCGTTGCGTAGATTACATGTAAATTGAGGAAGAATGCTCAACAACGTTTATTAAAGGTACGCATACGCAAAAATATAAAACTTTGGATTTTCAATTTTGTTTTTCGACCGTATGAGTCAATGTATATATATTATTTGTTCCTGCGATATCGCAGATGTCACTCCGTACATGGATGACTTTGCCGAATTTTTCTGGGAATATAAAGTGTTAGGAAATTTTCGATATATTTATTTAAGATATTGGATTGGTTTCAATTTAAATTAAATTGGAAATTTGAAAATAATGGATTGGTAACATTTTTCCTACCTTAATAATTTCGAGGACGAAATTATTTTAAGGGGCAAGGAATGTAATGTCCCGTATTTTTAGTGGTCGGATATTTAAATTATTTTATTATTTTAAATATCATATTTGGAATATTAAGGATTTTAATATTGAATTCTTTTTTTTAAAAACAAAGTTTGAACGTTAAATTTATATTTAATTTAAAACGAGCTCGAAATGGCTTGGTAGTTCGTAATATTGAGTTTCCAACTTCGATGGAATATACAGGATCCGATATAAGTCGGAATTATGTGAAATAAGAAACATTTGAATCTTTCTGATTATAATTTCCATTCGGGCAATAAAAATCCAAATTTCATGTTATAGATTGTTAGTTATGTCCAATTCAAAGTTTAAAATAGTCTCTATAGAAATCGTTATTAAAATATAACTTTTATTAATTAATACAATAGGGTTTTTAAATAATTTGGATTACGTTTAACTTGAAAATATTAATGTTGAGTTATAATTTCAAATCGGTTTATATTTGAAATGATATATTATTTTATTTGGATAGATAAATATGACAATAGTAATTTATTTCAATTATTTTTTAAATTATAATATTAAATTGATATCATATAAGCATTAGAAATAGCTGTTTTTCAAATGACCTCTGTTTTCGAAGAAACTAGTTTTATTGGAATGTGTCTAGCTAATTATTGCTAGTTTTTCAGTTTGGAGCAAAATGGAGTTATTTTGTCGGTAGATGAAATTTAAATGTGAACCAATGAATATATTGGAATTAAAAGAACGCCGTCGAGCAAAAGGCGCCGGAATTCAACAAAATTAATTCCATTGAAACCGGAACATTAGGATATAGCAGTGTATTTATTTTCGTTATTTGTGGGGTTCATGTGCGGCCATATAAAGTTAAAGCATCGATCCGATGAAGTGGGTATATATTATATACTTATTAATGTACTCTAATAAGAAAAAACTTTCCCTATCCCCCATTGTTCCTTACTTACGTGCCAAACCTGGTGTTACTTGCACATAAATCCATCTCAAAGAATGCGTTGACAACCAATCTATCAATACCCTGCACCCGACTTACTTCACTCCCACATTTTCTTGGCACTCATGTATCCTCTTTTATTTATATAGAGCTTCCTTCCATTTCTTTTTGTCCACTCATTTTACTGCAAATCATGACTCAAAGAAAAAAAAATCAAACTAAAACAAAACTCTAAATTTTAAATCTCGTAAAAATTATATATGAAATCCTTGTAAGTTCTTTTTCATTCTGCAGGAACATTTACTGGGCTTCGATCAACCTTTTTGCCATTCATCATTTATCATTGCAACTTGGGTCAAAGGGTTGGGGTAATTTAATCATCCATTTGCAGATTCGAGTTCGGATTTCAGCTTGCCTACATGTGTAGCACCTTATGTGCAATGTTGGGAGAGAACGGCGCAAATTTGTGTTGATGCTTTGCTGTAGCAGTGGTGTGAGGGCATGAAGTCGCAACTTCAAGGGGAAGTTCGGATTTGGTATAGAAGATATGGGGGTGAAGAGAAGTTGACAAGCATAAGAATGGTTTTGGCGGGAGGTGCATTCGTGGACTAAGAAGGAAGTTAGGAGCTTCGACAGACTGATAATGGCAAGAGTATTATCACCGGAGCGGGTCCTTTTTTCACGAGAGGAAGGAGAATCTTGTCGCTATAACAGGTGGGTACTGGGCATACACGTAGGCCTTGGGCCGTTAAAAAAATGTGGGGAAGGCGAGACGTGCAGTGCAACGAATGGAGGAGTAGCAGTTTCTTTTCGAATGCAAGAGGGTGGGGAAGATCGAGGCGTGGATGGAGAAGCTGTAGCAGACGTGGCAGGCGGTGGGGAAGTTTTGGCGGGTCTCATGCATGAAATAGTTAAAGCCTTAAACAAAAAATATATATATGGCATCATTTTTTAAGTGGAGGTAGAGGTTTCAAACTGCAATGTGGGAAGGAGCATGGAAGGAGAAGAGGAGAAAGTTGTATGGAAGCAGAGGTAGAAGATGTGGAAAGGAGAAACAAAAGGTACAGTAATGTGTTGGGAAGTCTTGCTGTTGTTCATCGTGAGGAGGGGGTTTGCACGAATTAGTAACAGGTGAGGAATTTTAAATATAATGTGCCCTTTTAAAGTGCCTAGTTATACTTTAACATGCCCAATAATATATTATACCATGCTCAATTAAATTTACATAACTGTTATAGTAACACGGCCTTTAAATAATACTTGCAAATTTTAATATTACGTTAGTTTAGATTCCAAATATGCCTAATCCCAAGTAACGTAGCAAAGTTATATAATTACGGGATTGTGATTAATTAAGGTTTAGTCAATCTAATTTAAAACCCTGATAGTATGAAATTTGTAACGTGCTTCTATATTAACAGAATGAAACAAAACCCAGAACGTTGGAATCGTGCCGCCGAACGTAACATTATGAAGCTGAATTGGATGGAGTTGAAAGCAACTAAAATGAACCATTTTGATGATGAAAGGAAACCCAGTATGCGTTAAACTCACTTAGTTCTTCCCACTTATATTTTATATAAGTCGGGTTTCATAATTGTGTGCTATGGTTGCTAGTGGTTGATTTTTTGTTAATTATATATTCGTATGTTGATTAAATCAATGAAACTAAACATTGCTTAGTGTCAGTAAAAACCAAATCGTTATTTTAATGATTGGACCCAATGAAGGTAACTTACCTTGTTGGTCCCATTTATAAAATAAATGTGTTTTGTTTAATAGATTGTTTTGTTGATATTAAATAAATTGGTTGATGTTAAATAATTGATATTTACTGTCATAGAAATTATCAGTTAAAATGAGTTGAATGAGTTTATTTGAGATAACCTATTTGGATGCAGGGAAGAAGAGGTCGGAGAAATCCAACTGGATTCCTCAAATCTATTAAACGTTATTTATCTTCATATTATCATTATATGAACTGTTCTGATTGGATCACTGGTTTGGGTATAAATCGTTTATTGAAATTCAACATTTGCTTTATTTTGACCAATGTGCTGCATTAGTTGGGAAATTCGCAGTATATGGCCTATAAATCAATTGTTTTATAAATGTTGATTTACCGTCAGGTGAATCGAAGAAATGAAGATATAAACTTATTTTATAACTAAAGATAAATTTTTAAATCTATTAATTTGAACAGAAATTTATTAAAAAAATGTTTATTATTTGTTATTTAAAATCATGAGTGATTATTAATTGATTTTATAAAGAAAATTCTGATGTTAATAAGGTTTATAAGCAAATAAACAGAAACTAACCTAATGGTTAAGATTTGGATAATTGATTTTAAGAAACAATTAAATGGAGTTATTTAAATTAATTATATTATTAATTAATTTAAAGGAAGGATCAATTGGTATCAGTTAACAAATGTGTTTTGGGTTGACTATGTTAACCGTTTTAAGTAAAAGTGATTAATAATTAGTTTGTTTGAATTAATCTAATGGAAGAGTTTAACGAATATTTATTTTTAATTTTAATAAGATTTTAAAAAGGGAATTTACTATTTATTTTAGTAATAAAAATTTAACTACTTCTACAGTGGTTAAGGATGAAGTAAATAACAATTGTAAATAATAATAATTTGAGTAATTACTTTGTAAATAAAATTCATCAAAGTAAAGAAACGGAAGTTGAAATAGAATCTAATTGAATGGTGAAAGGAGTTTATAAACGGGTTTATATTAAAATCTGAGTTTTTATAATGAACTTATAAAAGGGATTTTAAGTGAATATGATCGCTTAAATTAAATGTTTACTTAGTATTGGAAGTTAGAAAAATGAAATTGATATAAAAATGGTTTATATTAAACTTGAGTTTTATAAATGAGATTATAGAAGAGAATTGGATTTAAAGCGTTACTTTTAAATTAACATTACTTAATAATGAAATTAAGTAAAATGGATGAAAATGAAATAAGATTCTCAAAAGAGAAAATGGTTAAATGGATTGGAAAATGGATATGTGAAATGGTATAGGGTAAAGGATTTAAGAGTAAGACTGTGAAATAAAACCATGTTATAAAACAAATTGGTTAAAGGAATTTAAAGTAAAAAGGAGATGTTTAAATAAACATTTACTTAATCAACGAATTAAGTAATAATGGTTGTATTAGAAAAGGAAATTTTAAAAATAAGAAATGGATTATAAATCATGGTTTAAGTAAAATGGTTAAATGGATTTTGGTTTGATATTAGAATAAATAATTGTTTTTGAATTACAACTCATGTAATGACCCGGTATTTACACATATCACTGACACAGATATGAATTGATCGTAAGTACGTATTTATAAATACGATCTAAAATCCAGACTTTAAAATTCCAAAACATGTTAACTGATGTATAATAGCATTTACTTATGTATGTAGTACAACATTTACCAAAACCAATCTTTACACATTTAGGTATAATAGCATGTATTTAATAACGTTTGTTTAAATTGATTTTTATACATGTTTGAATAATAACACTTTTACATAGCAAGTTTTAATGCTATTTTATTATATATGTTTTGTTCATTTTTTTAAAAAGGATTTTAGAATTTAGTTTTTGCAAATTCTTGGATTAAAAACTTTTAACACTTGAAATAAAAACATGCCAAAAACATTTTGTTGTCAAAACAAGTGCAAGATTACATATACATGCACTAAAACATGAAAATACCATTTCGTTTTGCAAAGCATGTTTCATGAGCAAAATTCAAGGATGCAACCTACACTAGAAAGAAGCTAGTAATGAGAATCTAGAGAGATATGTTCACATGGCAAATCATTTTTTGTATCAAATATTTTCAGTTTTCAAATCCTCCTCTTTTCTTACAAGATTTCTGAAAATGACCTTTTCTTTTTGCATTTTCAAAACCATGTTTGTTTTGTCATAAAACATATGCATAAAGATTACAAAATCTTATATATATATATATATATATATATATATATATATATATAGAATCTTACCTACACTAGACCAATTCAAAAACATAGATTTTCTAGGATTCTTCTCAAACACATTCATCACATATCATGGATTTTATTGTAACAAACTTTCAGATTTCGTATTGCCTTTGAAGACGAGTAATGATTTTATATATTTTTGTTGTTAAATCATGCTGTCGTGTGGAGATATGGTTTAGAAATCCAAGGTAAAACTGAATATATATGGTACAAGAATAGATACCATAATTGGTTTAAATCAAAGGAAGATTTGGTGAAGATCATGGATGGTACATTGGTATTTAAGATGATGTTGTATGGTAAACCAATAGGAGGAAAGGAGGTCATGTGCAGGGGGTTTTAAAGGTGGATAATGGATGATCTAGCCATGTGAATGGGGGGTGGTGCTGTTTTGATGTGGTGAGAAGAAGTTTATTTTCTTTTTGAATTGTCAATAGTGTGTCAAAACAAAATCTAAAAACTTGATTTTATGCATCATATTTTAATGGCTTTCTACCACTATATAAAGGACATAAGCACATACATTTTTCTACATAACACAAACACTTGAATAAGATCAGTAAAAGGAAGGAAAGCTAAGGGTTTTAAGCTTGTCAGGTGAGTAAACTACTTTTAAAATTCTGTTTGAAAGCTCCTGTATTTTGCTAGTTTGAACTGTGAAGTTGAACTTGGGTTTGGTGATGATCTTGTCAAGTTGTATGTCTTGTTTGCATAGTAATCCTTGCCCGATCAAAGGTCTAGTGGTTAGTAATTAAAACATTTAGTGGCATTAGTTTAAGGATATTATCCTACCAGCATAAACCCTGTTGTTCTGATCCAGTTCTAAAGAATCAAACCATTGATTCTTTGGTCAGTGAACTAAAAAGGGTTTGAATAGGACATCATGTTAAGTTTGAACCATTATATAACATATAGGCCATTCAAAGTAAGGAAAGAAAGTGTAATAGTTCAAACAAACACATAGACATGAAACCAGAAAAACAACAGCAGTACTCTCTGTTCCTAAAAATCAAAATGGATTTTCAAATGATGTAAAAACTTGTTTTGAGTTTGTAAATGCAATGATGAATCAAAATAAGGATTTTTAAAGGAAAAATCATGATTTTTAATTCATTAAATCAAGAGATAGACGGAGATGATCAAAAAACGTACTTTGACCAAATTCCGGCGAGCACGACAATTAGAGTTTGTGCCATCAGGGGGAGGGCATCGCGGAGGATAGGAGGTTATAGGAAAAATATAAAAATATTTTTCTATTGCGTAGTATTTGAGAACGAAGAAGAAATAGGGTTAAGGATGGGTTTTGGGTGTTGTGTCTTCCTCGACGAACTGCTCTTCGTCGCCGACGGGATAGGGATTCGCGCCAGGGGGGTTCGATGCTGGGAGGTGTCAAGATGGTGCAGGTGAAAGGGAACGAAGTCCGGTGGAGGGGAGTGACGACGGTGATGGGTTTTCTTGGATGAGCCGTTTTCTTATCATTCGCATGAATGATGAAAAACACCCAGTGTCGTCAAAGTGGTGATCCAGGCTTGGGAAAGTGGTCAGAGGGTGGAACGTGATCGGCAAGGACAGTCGCAGGTGGTGAGTGGTGGCCGTTTGGTGTGTGCATGTGCACATGCAAGTGTGTGTGAACGGGGAAGAAAATGCCATGGTTTTAGGGTGATCAACCATGTTTTTATGAGGTGGTACTTTGATCACCTGGTACTTTGGCCAGAAAATGTGGTAATTCGCGAACCATGAGAGCTGGCCAGTTTTTCAGGAGCGCACACCATGGTTTCAAGGCCTGGTACTTTACCAAAAGTGGTACTTTACCATTTAAGCTTTAAAAACAAAGATTTTAAAATATAATTTAAATTTAAACTAGTTTTAAATTAAATATTAGATTAAATAAAAGGGAAAAATAAACAAATAAATAAAAATAGAATTTTTATTTAAAGTAGCAAGTCAAGAAAAGGGAAGTGAATCAGGTGTTTAAAAATCGAATGGAAGTTTTGTCAAGAATTGAAATTAAAGTACATAAGCTGAAATTTAAATAAAAATTTTAATTTGTAATTAGGATTGGAAATGGTTTTCTAATAAAAATATTTAAATTTCAAAATGAAAGGGGAAATGTATGCTATACATACGCTAAAATCGACTGTGTAAACTGTAAGTCTGACACCAGCAACTGATCATGTACTTTAGAAAATAAGAACTGTAAATTTTAATCGTATTTAGATTGATAAATAAAAATAGAAATTTTTATTGGTATATAGAAGAAGAACTAAATCGAGTATAAGAAATCAAGGAGAAATTTGACAAGAAAAATACAAAGTGTAAAAGTTGTAAAGTAAATTTTAGATCATAAATTTTATCCATTTATGAATAATCAGATTTAGGAATACTGATGAGAAATATTTTTCTAAAGAAAAATAAGGTAAGTATTGATTTTAAAGTGACGACAAAAATGGAAAGAAAAACCGTGTGCGACGCACACACTAAAACTGTCCATTTGTAAGACATGATAAAAATACCAGATATAGGCCAGATGATCATATACTGGGCAGTTTGACTGTAAATAGATTATAATCATATTAGATTAATAATTTACAAAGAAAAATGTTGCTAATCATTTCAAAGATGCCAAAATAAATAATTCACTTTGATTTGATTATACGCCGTGCGTCAGAGATTTTTAAATTGAAGATGGCGATATACAAGGGCTATTCTTGAATAGTGCCTTTGGTTTGTCCAATCCCAGGACAACTTGTATGGACGAATGTCTGACAGAGTATTTCCAAAGGGATCACATATGTTGTTTTCTTCATACATACCAGTTGTTGGCACAGAAGGGAAACTTCTTTAGCCTGACAACCAGAGTATTTTTGTGGAAATCAATTAGTGATTTCCGATGGATTTGACGATGTGGCATTCAAAGAAATTAAACAACGATGATAAAAAAGGTAAGTCTAGCCTCAAGCCTCACACCCAGGAAATGACAAAAATCGGGCAGGCAGCATGGCTATGTGGGTCGCTCCCATTAGGGTGTATAATCACCTATCTAGAGAAATTCCTTTTACTTCTTTAACCTATTTCGATGCTGTCCCTTTTCGGGAAATGGTGGTTTGAGCCCAACCGTTGGTGATATACATTCGATACACTCAAGAGAATTGTGTGGTTGGTCATGTATGGGCCAGGTTGCAAGGCGTTCTTGTTGAACCCAGGTGATTCGCCTCTAGAGATACATCATCGGAAGGTGGTCCCATACCTTGTCATAGTTGGAAATCCAATTTCCATAAGCGCCAAGCGGTTTTTATTTGTATACTATGTAGGAGAATGTGAGATGTAAGCATTCTTCTAGATTCTAATTTATTTCTGAAAACTTATAGACACTATGATAATATCTAATTTCAAGTATACAAAGAATTTTGATTTCATAAGGTAAAAACCCGTTCCGTATTCAAGGCATGGTCTTATGAGATATTTTATTTCTTTAATCTGTTTAAACTGTTTACTCATACCAGTCCCCTGACTGACCTGGAGTTTATTTTTCTTTGTTTCCCTTAAACTCTTGGGTATTCATAACACTTGTTATGAATAGACAAGTGAATCAGGATTGGATAAAACTTGAGAAGCTGGAATGGAACTTTCTGTGTGCTGGTCTACCTATCTTATCTACTGTATAATAAAATCTGCAAGTTGATCGTCAATGATATTTATAATTAAGGATGTACTATGGATGGCATGTATTACTAGAAGCAGTATGCTCTGATGTAATATGTTCCGCTGTGTAATATTATGAAGTATCATCTTATTCTTATTAATGGCATGACTTCCGATGTGTTCGAAAGTTGGGTCATTACAGTTGGTATCAGAGCTTAGGTTACTGATTACCTTGGCTTTGGGTGAGTGTGAGAGAGCATATTTTTATAATAAAATTCAAAATAAATTTAGATCAACTTGGATGATATACCTAAGTTAGTTATCCAATCAAGTATGGAATGACGACCTGTTATATTCAGGTGATTAAAATGAGTAGCCGAGGACGAAGAGGTCGAGCTAGTGGAACTTCCACTACTATGGGTCGTAATACCGGATCCTAGGATCAAGGAGACACTGTGGAGGAAGTTGTACCAGTCTAACAGGACAAAAGCTTTGCAACTATTTGTAAAAAAATATACGACTCTAGGAGGAAAAGTTTTCAAAGGGACGAAATCTTTCATTGAAGTCCAAGCATGGTTGAGGTCCTGTGAGAGGATTTTCAAGGGACTGAGATTGAATGATGAGCAGAAACGTCTCATAGCTTCGTGGCAACTTCAGGAAGCTGCTGCTATTGGGTGGGTTGCTCAGACCACGAATGTTTATGAGGAAGATTTCACTTGGGAAAAATTCAAAGAAACTTTCGGAGCACAATTTCTACCTGATGCAGGAAAGACTATAATGTATCGGGATTTCTTTGATCTCAAGCAAGGGAACATGAAAATATCTGAATATGAGAACAAGTTCAATTCACTTTCTTGTTTCAGGCCAGAACTAATCAATACCCTACTCAAGAAAAAAGAAATGTTTATAGCAGGATTGAAGGATAGCCTGCAAGTTCAAATGATTGGGCATCTCAAGATTCCATTTGTCGATCTGGTGGATATGGCAGTTCGTTATGAGGCACTAGAGGGAAAGAATCCAGTTGCAAAACAATAGACAGGAGAACCCAGTGGCGAGAATTCCAACAAAAGGAAATTTAATCCGAACTGGAACAACAAGGGAATACCAAAGATGGGGGAGAAAGCCAAAGAGCGTTATAAAGATACGCAATGCCATAATTGCAAGGAGAAGGACACATTGCTAGGTTTTGTACGAAGCCAGCAACATAAAAGTCACAGCAAACTAAGCAGCCAGAGCAACCTCAACCAAAATGAACAAGTGATGCTATTTCCCAAAAGTTTTCATGCTACAACTGTCAACCGCCTGGACACTTGGTTAGAGACTGTCGACTGAAAAAGGCACAGCAACCAAAGGTCTATGCTTTAATGGATAAGTCATCAACTTCAGAGAATGTGAAAATGGAAGGAGCTTTAGAAGGTACCTTACTCTTTTTAGATAAAGGGAGTTAATTAACCAGGGTCAACCTTAAGTTAAATTAAATATGGTTGGATTAAATTAGAATAATATCCAATCATATTGATACCAGAAAATCGGGATAGAATTCTAAATTATAATTTAGATTTCCTGAAATAAAGGCTGGACTTAAGTATGAACTCAGGGAAGGTGAACGGGTCGATTTATGAAATTAAATATTTATTGATGTGTGTCGATAACTCTAATCTACTATTTACAAATTTCGAGGACGAAATATTTATAAGGGGAGTAGAATGTATTGACCCGATATTTACACTTATCACTGACACAGATATGAATTGATCGTAAGTACGTATTTACAAATATGATCTAAAATCCAGACTTTATGTAACAACCCTGAAATTTGGGGTCAATTTAAAATTTTCATTTAGGGGTGTTTAAAAATTTAAAATAAATTATTTCAAATAAAAATGAATGGGAATTTGCTTGAGAAAAGTTAATGCAAAGTTATTCAAACAAATTGCATAGAGAATTAGAAATAGGAAGGTAGTTTGAAAAGTCAATCTTAAACTTTGACTGACTGCACAGGATGCAGAATAAACCGGATTTTGGTGAAACAAAAAAATCTAAATCTGTTAATGAGTATCTTTCTAACGTATGTTAAAAATCGAAGTTTCATAGCAGAAATCAAAAGTTATGGCCAAATAAATTTCCAGAAAAGTCGCTATAGAAAATATACCGCCCTTGAAAATTGGCATTTTGCATACGACCTCGGAATTCAACGAAACCACTTTTGTTGGGTCCGGAATGTAAAACTATTGCTAGGTTTCATATTTCATGATTTTTGAAGCTAGCATGTAAGCGTGGTAAAAGAATCTGTGTTTTCTCAGTTTCGGTCAAAATTAATTGACTGAAAAATAGCCATTTTTCAAACAGTCTCAGAATGAGGTGAAATAAATTTTGTTAGGACCGTATGGACATAAGTAAGCCAAAAATAATTTTTCTGGATTTTTCTGAGCTAGTATGTGGCCCTGGTGGAATTAACAAGTACGTTCGAATTTAATTTAAATGATTTATTTTAAAAATAAAAGAAACAAGACTGTAACTTCAGAATTAGACCTTGGCAGCAGCGCCATCGCGTTCAGAAGACGTCAAAACATTAAGTTTGACAGTCGTTGAGCTTCGTTTGGAGGTCGTACGAGAAAACACTAATTTCTATAATTAATTAATTAAATAAATAAAAAAAATAAAACCCTAAATACTAGTATAAATACGGTATGCTACAGGGCCATCGTCTTCTTCATTTGGTTACAGCCGCAAGAACCCATATTAGCTCGAATCTTTGAGCTCAAAATTCTCCCTCATCTCTCAGTGAAAATCTTCGTACCAATGCCCGTTTCGAAGCTCTTCGCGAGCTCTTCGATTTGGTACCTAAACCAACACCCCCCGTTGCCCGTCGTGCCCGCCCCGAGCCCGAGAACAACCCGCCGTCGCGCCCCCCTAGGCCCCACCAGGCGCCGCCGAGCCCACCCCCCTCTGGCCGAACAAAGGCCTCTCTTCCCCGGTCCTTCTCCAACAAACGGTGTCCGAAACCATCGACCACAGATCGAGAAAAATGGAATTGAAATTTTGAACAAATTGGGTTTCTAAGGTAAAATCTATTTCAGTTTTGTGACGCTTATTTCTATCGCTGTGTAAGTTGTTAAAAGCCTGATTTTGATTTTTGCATATGAATTTGTATTCGAATCGTTCCAGATCTGAAATCGTCTTGAATTGGAACACCGAACCTGAATCTTCTTCTCTGACCAAACACAGTGAGAATTTTATTTTTCATTTAATTTAATTTATTTAATTATTATCTCTATGATTATTAACAGTAGAACCAATACGACATGATATTTAAACATAGATTTAAACCGTTCATAACTTATGATGTGGAATCAGAATTGCCTATAATGCTATGTGATTAGATCTGAAATTTTGAGGTTTAAACCTAAATTAATAATTAATTATAATTAATTGTGGTTATTTGTTTAATCACGCTATGTTGATTTTACATATGTCAAGTTAAAACATCACCTTGTAATTACCTTGACGTTAGTTATTGGATTTGGACTTGTTGTCATGTTTGGATGTTGTTGCTGTTATGTGATGTGATGAAAATTTACTTTTTATGGGATGCAAATAAAATAAGAATTTACATCGTATGACAAAGTTAACATTTTTGTTAATGTTAAAAATAAGAAATTACATCGTATGACAAAGTTAACATTTTTGTTAATGTTAAAAATAAGAATTTACATCGTATGACAAAGTTAACATTTTTGTTAATGTTAAAAATAAGAATTTACATCGTATGACAAAGTTAACATTTTTGTTAATGTTACAAATAAGAATTTACATCGTATGACAAAGTTAACATTTTTGTTAATGTTAAAAATAAGAATTTACATCGTATGACAAAGTTAACATTTTTGTTAATGTTAAAAATAAGAATTTACATCGTATGACAAAGTTAACATTTTTTTTAATGTTAAAAATAAGAATTTACATCGTATGACAAAGTTAACATTTTTGTTAATGTTAAAAATAAGAATTTACATTGTATGAGAAATTAACATTATTTTTGGTGTTAATAATAAGTAATTTACAATGCATGAAAAATTAACATTTTTTTTATGTTAATTAAATAGTAATCTCATCGTATGCGTAATTAACATTTTTAATTTTAATATTATGAAAATTATAACGTAGGTTGAAATTAACATTTTTAATGTTAATATTATGAAAATTATAACATAGGATGAAATTAACATTTTTAATGTTAATATTATGAAAACTATAACGTAGGATGAAATTAACATTTTTAATGTTAATATTATGAAAATTATAACGTAGGATGAAATTAACATTTTTAATGTTAATATTATGAAAATCATAACGTAGGGTGAAATTAACATTTTTAATGTTAATATTATAAAAATTATAACGTATGTTGTAATTAACATTTCTAAAGTTAATATTAATAAGTAATTTTACCGTAGGATAAAATTAACATTTTATTTAATGTTAATATCGAGTAATTTCACCGCATGTATGAATTTACATTATTGTCAATGTAAATTAAATAGTAAATTTAACCATAGGAAAATTTCACATTTTTATTAGTGTGACTAAAAATAATCCAACCGTAGGAAATTAACATTATTTTATAATGTTAATATTTAAAGAATTTACACCGCAGGATAATTAACATTTATCGTAATGTTAATATATAGTGAATTTGACCGTAGGATAAAATTAACATTATTTTATAATGTTAATATTTAAAGAATTTACACCACAGGATAATTAACATTTATCGTAATGTTAATATATAGTGAATTTGACCGTAGGATAAAATTAACATTATTTTATAACGTTAACATAAAAGAGAATTTACACCGCAGGATAATTAACATTATTTTTAATGTTAATATTAAGAGAATTACTCCTTAGGAAAAATTACATTATTTTATAAGGTAAATAAAAAAAGAGAATTAACTGTAGGATTGAGTTACATCATTTTTAATGTAAATTAAAAAGGGGATTTAACCATAAGACAACATTGACATTCTTAATGTTAATATAAATGAATTGCACTATGTAATGCAAGTTTACATTTTATTCAATGTAAATAAATAAGGATGCGACATGTAATGCAAGTTTGCATTTTATTTTATTTTTAATGTAAATAAAAGTAAGATTCTGAGAATGCGTCGTTAAGTAAGAAGTTTAATTATTTTAATAATTAAGACGAGAATTAGCCGTTATAAAATAATATAACGACATAAAATAGTTTTTCCAAAACTATAAGTATGCGAGGTTATTTGGGAAGTCCGAGATACTCTCATCCCAAATTAAACCAAATGACGTTGAAGATCGAAGTAGTAGGGTTGACGTATGAAGACCGTAAATCTTCCCTCGAATGGACGATGACTAAGACTCTGAATTGACTTGCTCCCAATTCAAGAGTTGAGGTAATTGCCCAAACGTATGTGTCTATTTCACGGGTTAGACTTTCGCTCAGACCCAGAGCATAAGTTTTAAATGGAACGTGTGTCCGACATTGGACTCCTTTATATATTTCATTTGTTGATTTTCTGTCGAGTGTACGAATGTTGGTGGTAGAGAATTTATTCTCTACTTAACACCCTTCTGTACAATTGACGGAGAATCGATAGTGTGATATGGAGTGTCAGTGTGGCATACTAAGATGCAATGATCAAGGTTTCTTGTTGAAAAGCAGAACCTTGTGGTGATGATCAGAGCATGGCCTGTTTTAGGCGTAGCTTTGTGTATTACGTAACTTCACGAGCCTCACAAACCGGTAGAGTCTAAAACGGGAGAAGGGAACGCAGGGAGAGCAGCACGTTTCTTTCTAGCTAGAAGTGGTGTTTGGGTTTTAACACAGCCTGACATTTTACTTATGTGGATGATGGAATGAGGCGCCTCAGATAGGTCCTATAGGATCGGGAAACGTGTGATCAGGTATAACTAATCCGCTAAGCTGCATTTGCGGACCGGCCCTGCAGCTATCCAAGGGTTCTCCGCGGGGAATCCTGAGACACTAGCTAGAGTGCTCAAATCAGTAAGGAGCTCCTCTCTAGCCTTGACTCATGATGGAAACCAAAATCCAAATATGAACCGACGAATTTGATTGTATTACTAGTACGGAGGCATAATATATGGGTACCTATACTTCCTAGGATTGATACATTTATTTTGAAATGTTTTGTTATATATACTAATAATAATATTAAACCCGTATTTGCTGTATTTAGCATGTTTAATCACCATAAGGGAAAACTCTATCCTCTGGTGTGCGTTGCATTGTGTGATGGGACTTGAGTCTTATGGTGATTCCATTTTTCTAAATAAAAAAGCATTGCGTTGTTGCACGATTTATTTATCTGCTTGTTCTGACACTTTTAAAATAATGCACGGCAATCCATTGGAATAAAACATGTTCCGCGTTAGCGGCGTGGTCCTTGGATTTACCTTATTACTATAAGTTATATTAGTTAAGAATTCTCACACCAGTCCCACGACTGACCCATAGTTTGTTCCACCTTTTTGCAAACTTGGGTGCCCTCCTTCCTACACGGGCAACCAAGTAACAGGTATTCTTTTGCTTGGAGTCTTTTCTTTGGAGCTGCTTATCATTTTCCTTGGACCATCTTTTGACGTAGAGGTGATGACTTGGAGCTTCGAAGACTTTCTATCATTTGCTTTTATCGCATTTCCTTTTTCATTCCAGATATTAGACTTATTTCCATTTTATGTCATTTGTCTGCAAACTTGATGTAGTAACTTAGAATTCTATGACTGTGGATTTTCTATTGTTGATGACATTATATTTCTGCTGCTATGATGTTGTTACTATATGGATTTCCTTTACTATGTTGTTTCTGTGACTTGTTATATTGTATTTATGTTGTATTCCAAATGATCATCTCTTACTTTCATACCGTTGAAGTTTGGGGTCATCACAGTTGGTATCAGAGCTTTGGTTTACAAAGCGGAATATAACATAATTATAATAATTTGTTTACGTAGAATCACTATATTCTATGGCGAACATTTCATGAGATACATAATAGTCAGTCATTCTATCATAATCTTTTATCCATCCTTCTATTTTCATCATTTCTCAAAATCATCATTAAAGTTGTTCTGACTCTTTCTTTGATCGTACAGAGACAACTAGAAAATGAGTTCCGCTGCTGCTAGAGCTGCTAGGGCCAGGAGAAGGCAAAATACCACCGTGACTGAGGAGCCCACTGTCCAACAACAACCAACACCACCGCCTCAGCCCTTTGATTTGGATAAGGTGGCGAAGAAGTTCAAAAACTTAGGAGGAGTGCCATTCAAAGGTACAGAAACTGTGACACAGGCTCAAGCTTGGCTGAGAAACTGCGAAAAGATTTTTGAAGGATTGGAGCTACCGGATCAGAGGAAAAGATTCATGGCTTCATGGTTACTACAGGAAGAAGCTCAAAAACTGGTGGGAAGTAGTCACGATTGGAGGGATTGCTGATGATATGTCTTGGACAAGGTTTAAGGATCTTTTCAACGACAAATACATTCCGAGGCAGGAGGTAGAAAGACTACATGACGAGTTCGCCAATCTGAAGCAAGGCGACAAGACCATCTCAGAGTATGTTCGAAGGTTTGAAGATCTCTCCCGTTATGCCCCTGAACTGATTCAGGATGACCTTCAGAAGAACAAAAGGTTCATAAATGGGCTTGCGAGGAAATATATTGACAGAGTCACGGCCCACATCGATCTTTCTTTCAATAAGCTGGTGGAGTTTGCTTGTCGATATGAGGAGAACGATAAGAAGGTTTCTCAACAGGATAGAGAGAGAAGCTTGGCTAACAACAAAAGGAAGCAGTCAGAGAAGAAGACTGAAGGGAGCACTTCTGGGCCTGCTAAGAAGTGGGATAAGTCAAAGGTGCAATGCTTTAACTGCCAGCAATTTGGACATTATAGCTCGGAATGCAAGAACCCAAAGAAGGCTAGGAGTGATGACACCAAAGACTGCTATAATTGTCACAAGAAGGGTCACATAAAGTCTAACTGCCCACTGTTGAGAGGAGCTCAGATTGCACATGTGTATGACGGGGCAAGTGCACCATCTTCCTCCGCACCTACTGAGGGAGGTAAGCCTGATGTAGATGGTATCATTTCTATTAAAAATATTCCTATCACTGCTTTGTTTGATACGGGTGCATCAAGAAGTTTTGTCTCTAGCAACACGGTTAAGAAGTTAAAATTAAAACAAAGAAGTCTAAAGGAACCAATTAATGTTCATAATCCTGTTAGAGGTTCTATCGCTCTTGATTCATACTGTCGAGTACCTATTTCTTTCTCTTACTTTCAGTTCCCCTTTAACTTGACCATTATGAATTTTTCCGAGTTTGATATCATCCTTGGTCTTGATTGGCTAACAAAATATGACGTTGAAGTGTTATGCTCAGAAAGAATAGTAAAGGTGAAAACAAGGCTTGGAAATACTGTTACTATACCTTGCCATGGGTCGAAATCTGATAGAAAGGAATTTTGGTCTTCCCTCGAGATCACTCCTATTTCTCTAGAGAATATTCCCGTGGTCAAAAATTACGCTAATGTATTTGAAGAAGTAGACAGCTTACCGCCGCGAAGGGAAATCGATTTCAGAATTGATCTTGTTTCGAATGCAAGACCTGTAGTCCATGCTGTCCGAAGGATGACCCCTAAAGAAAAAGAAGAGTTGCAAGCCCAAACTAAGAAGCTCTTATGGAAGGGACTAATCCAGCCTAGTTTTTCCGAATGGGGTGCAGCTGTGGTGTTTGTCCCCAAATCTGACGGTACTCTAAGGCTCTGCGTGGATTACCGCGACCTAAATAAACAAGCATTGAAGAACAAATACCCCTTGCCTCGCATAGATGATTTGATGGATCAATTAAATGGGGCCAAGGTGTTTTCGAAGATGGATCTAGCCACAGGTTTTCACCAACTCCGCATAGCTGAAGAATGCATTCCTTTGACCGCTTTCAGAGGTCCTGACACATTCTACGAATGGTTGGTGATGCCGTTCGGGCTGTGCAATGCTCCAGCCTACTTTGTTGACTTGATGAATAGTGTCTTCCGCGAGGTCCTAAATAAATTCGTCCTAGTCTTCATTGATGATATTCTTATCTATTCTAAAACTAAGGAGGAGCACGAAGGGCATTTAAGAGAAGTGTTGGAGATTTTGCGAAGAAATATTTTAAAAGCAAAATTTTCAAAATGCACATTTTGGCAAGAGGAGGTAAAATTCTTGGGCCATGTTGTGTCAAAAGAAGGAATTGCAGTTGACCCAAGTAAAATTGCCGCCATTCGAGATTGGAAGCAGCCCTGTACACCCACCGAGGTAAGAAGCTTCCTAGGTTTGGCTGGATATTACCGAAAATTTGTCAAAAACTTTTCCAAGCTGTCTGGCCCATTAACAAAGCTCGCTAAAAAGCACACCAAGTTCAATTGGACATCGGATTGCGAGGAGGCTTTCCAAAAGCTGAAAGTGAGTTTGACCACTGCTCCCATCCTAACCATCATCGATGGCAACCAAGAATTAAAGGTCTACACCGACGCTTCTCAAGCTGGTGGCCTTGGAGCAGTACTGATGCAAAGGGGCAAGGTTGTTGCATACGCGAGCCGTCAGTTAAAGCCACATGAAAAGAATTATCGTGTGCATGACTTAGAGTTGTTGGCTGTTGTTTTTGCTTTGAAAATCTGGAGACATTATCTTTTGGGCGAAAAATTTGAACTGTTTACAGACCATCAATCTTTGAAATATCTCTTCGACCAAAAAGATTTGAATTTAAGGCAGCAACGGTGGCTAGAATTTCTTGTGGCATATGATCTCGACATCTTGTATACGCCGGGGAAAGCCAATGTTGTGGCAGACGCACTCAGTAGAAAGGCTGACATGGTCGCGAGCCTCATCATTACTCCTTCTTTGATGGATAAAATTGCCTCTCTCCAGAAAAGCGATGCTTTTATTCGAAAGATGATTGAAAGAATTCAAAGAGGTGAATGCACGAACTTTCAAATAGATGGCAAGGGAGTTCGTAGATTGCACGGGCGGATTTGTTGTAACAACCCGTAAAATCTGGGCCAGTTTAAAATTTTTATTTTGGCAATTTTGGCGAATTTTGAATATTTAAAATGAATTATTTTAAATAAAATCGACGAGAAATTTATTTTGAATATAAATCGAACGTATATATTATACGCGTCGTCGTTAGAATATAAATATTTATATATAATTATAAAAGGAATTGAAAATGGCGCGGTAGTTCGATAATTCGATTTCAAACTTCAATTGAATGTACCGGGTGCAAAATAATCCGGATTTTAGTGAAACCAAAAATAATGGAATCTAATAGTGAATATCTTTCCAACGAATCCGAAAAATCAAAAGTTCGTAGCGGGAATCAAAAGATATGTCCAGTTGAAAATTCTGAATAGTCGCTATGGAATTCAGGCCCTTAAAAATGGACATTTTGCAAATGACCTCGGATTTCGACGAAACCAGTTTTGTTGGGTCCGTGATGTCAAGTTATTGCTAGATTCCAAATTTCATAATTTTTCGAATCAATATGTGAGCGTGGCAAAGGAAAATGCGTTTGACCAGTTTTAGTTGATTTTAATCGACTGGAAATTGGCCATTTTTCCAACGGTCTCGGAATTCGACGAAACTAGTTTTGTTAGGACCGTATCGTCAATACGAAGCTAGAAAATATTTTTCGGGAATTTTTCTAGTTAGTATGTGACCCCGGTAATTTGAAATGTACGTTTAAAATTCAATATAATGATTTAAATGAAAATTCAAAAGGAAACTGATTGTAACGATCGAATCAGCTTGCGATACATATCCCATTGTGTTCGAAATGGGGGTAATTAGCTAGGGGCGACAGTCGTTGAGTTTGATTCGGGGTACGGATGGATAAGTAACTTTTTGAAAATGAAAATTAAATAAATAATATAATTATATAATTATATATATCCTCACTACTCTCCCTCCTCTCTCTCTCTCTCTCTCTCTCATTCGGTCAACGCCCGATTACAGAAGAAAAAAAAAAAGGAAATCAAAATCGTCGATCGCCCCAGCCCCTCCCCGCGCCGGAGCCGACGCGCCTCCACATCACCCACCTCCTCCTCCGATTAACTGAGACGCCATCCCTTCCCTCAATCCGAAGTCGAACCCCCCCAATCCTCTCTGCCGCGACCCACTCCTTCAAACCCTAGCTCGACGCCTACAGACCACCAGCGAAGCAACCCCTCCACCCCTCCATCTCCAGTGCAGTAGCCCCCCTCTCCCCAAATCCCCACTGTAAGTATTTTATTATGTTTTATATTTATTTTAATTCGTATAAAACTGTTTTTTTGTTTAGAAAATAAAACTGATTTTTGTTTAGAAAATAAAAACAGATTTTTTTAAAGGATATAAAAACAGATTTTTTTAAAAGATATAAAAACAGATTTTTTAAAAGATATAAAAACAGATTTTTTTAAAGGATATAAAAACAGATTTTTTTTAAAAGATATAAAAACAGATTTTTTTAAAGGATATAAAAACAGATTTTTTTAAAGGATATAAAAACAGATTTTTTTTAAAAGATATAAAAACAGATTTTTTTAAAAGATATAAAAACAGATTTTTTTAAAGGATATAAAAACAGATTTTTTAAAAGATATAAAAACAGATTTTTTTAAAGGATATAAAAACAGATTTTTTTAAAAGATATAAAAACAGATTTTTTTAAAGGATATAAAAACAGATTTTTTAAAAGATATAAAAACAGATTTTTTTTAAAGAATATAAAAACAGATTTTTTTAAAGGATATAAAAACAGATTTTTTTTAAAAGATATAAAAACAGATTTTTTTAAAGGATATAAAAACAGTTTTTTTAAAGGATATAAAAACAGATTTTTTTTAAAAGATATAAAAACAGATTTTTTTAAAGGATATAAAAACAGATTTTTTTTAAAAGATATAAAAACAGATTTTTTAAAAGGTATTGAAAACTGATTTCTTTAGAGATAAAAATCATATTTTTATATATTGAAAAGCAAAATAAAAATTCGATTTTCATCTATTGGACTTTGAAATAAAAATTCGATTTTTATCTATTGGACTTTGAAATAAAAATTCGATTTTTATCTATTGAACTTTGAAATAAAAATTCGATTTTTATCTATTGAACTTTGAAGTAAAAATTCGATTTTTATCTATTGAACTTTGAAATAAAAATTCGATTTTTATCTATTGAACTTTGAAGTAAAAATTCGATTTTTATCTATTGAACTTTGAAGTAAAAATTCGATTTTTATCTATTGAACTTTGAAGTAAAAATTCGATTTTTATCTATTGAACTTTGAAGTAAAAATTCGATTTTTATCTATTGAACTTTGAAATAAAAATTCGATTTTTATCTATTGAACTTTGAAATAAAAATTCGATTTTTATCTATTGAACTTTGAAATAAAAATTCGATTTTTTATCTATTGAACTTTGAAATAAAAATTCGATTTTATATATATAGTGGCCTTGGGCAACGAAGGTGACAAAAAGGCGAAACGACGAAGACTTCTGCAAAGGAAGAGCCGTGGAGCTAGGATAGCTATAAGTGAGAACTCCTCACCTTTCAATTTAATTTTTCTAGTTATATATATACTAGGATGCAGACGGTGCTTAGTAGCACCCGACACCCGTCATCCACAGACCATGGATGGCTTGTTTGTTAAATTGTTTGGTTGTGTAGTTAGTTATATGATTTGATTTGAATGTGGTTTGTGGTGTGAAAAATCGAATCGATAAATTGGTTAGGATTAGACGTGCGCCGTTATAAGGCGAAGGAGTAAGGCTAGGTTAGACTCTTACTCCAAATTTTGTGGTTTGCATAACGAATTGATTTGATTGATGTGTGAATGGCGTGGGCCTTCACTAGACCGGGGATAAGGCTAGGCCTCGTCCCGTTTCTAGTATCGTGTCGTTATGCCGCCGAAATTTTCTAAAATAAGTTAGAAATATAAAAATATCATTTTATTGAATAAATGAATTGAATAGAAATTCATAAGTTGGAATAAAATGTTTTATCGTTAAAAATATAATTTTTAACGTGAAGTGAATAAAATAAAATATTCATTTATAAACCGAACGGTTTATTTATGTACACCTATTTGAAGGACATTGATTGGGTCGATAAATTTTACACATCGCCCAATTGCACGAATAAAATATGTGTTTGATTGTTTGAAACCCCACACGGGTGTTGGGATGAAATTTGAAGTTCACTCATCCTGATTGATTAAATATGTCGATCGATTGATTGATAGGCTGTTATAAGCGTTGAATATCTATATTTGATGCTTATACAGCGTAGTGCACTTTGGTTGATGGTTGATTATTTTCAATGCTATTAAATACATGTGTTGTATGAAAATCCATATAATTAACTTTATATGGTAATTGATTGGGCCTCATTCCAATTTGAAAAATAAAGAATATTATAAAATAAAAGTTCATGTGTTGACAGTACTCATCCATTGAGATTGGTCATGTGTTGAACGAAATATTTTGATAATAACAACTATTTTGAAAATAGAAATTTATGAAGCCGTGTTGATTAGATTGACGCCATTTTGACGCGAACGATATTTATATCGATTTTATCGATTTCGAAATGAAATGAATTGAAAACGATTTCGAAATGAATTGAATTGAAAATGATTTCGAAATGAATTGAATTGAAAACGAATTCGAATTGAATTTAAAACGAATTGAAATGAATTCAAATTGAATTGAAATTTGAATTGAATAGAAATGAATTTTAAAACGAATTTATATAGAAGAATTCAATTTTGCTTTGAATTGAAATGGAAGTTGAAATTGCTTTTGAAACGAATTTAAAACTATTTATATAATTCGTTTTAAATAGAAATCGACGAAATATATATTATATATATTATATATATAATATAATGGCCTGAATAGAACGCGCCGCGCCGCGGCAGTCCGTGAATTTCGACCATTTATTTCAAACGGACATTGCGGGAGATCCGACCGTCGGATTCTCCTAAAACCGGAACCGTTGGGTTCGTATCGAAAAGAGCTTTCTAACGAATATTAGAAATTTGAAATCTAACGGTTGGATTTGGAATTATGTCCAAATCAAATTCGAAAAAGGTCGCTGTAAGTGCAGTTCGATGGCCATTGATGGAAATCGACTGTACGGGCCTTGATAAAATTATTAAAAATAGTAATAATTTATGTAAAATCATAAGAAATGATTTAGAAAGGATTGGGATGAAAAACTCCATATTTGAAAAGATAAAAATAGATTTTTATCGAATTGAACTAGTTTTGAACTAGAATTATAATTCTATTTATTTTTAAATAAATAAATTGAATTCGAAAAGGGTTTAGAAAATAACCAAAATTTCCAATGATTGCATTGGAGTGGATTTGAATCGAAATTGTCTTCGGAATATTTCGATGTTGGAATTTGGGATTATACGGATGTTGTTACGGAAATTTGAAAGATATGTATTTATATCGTTATTTCCAATACGACATTTGTTAATCGTAGAATTTGATATTGAATATAAGCCGATATATTTTCTATTCAGAGCCTTATATTGAATATCAAATGTGATTTGGGTTTGTCGTGAATGGTGTCTTCACTAACACTGTTCTTGAACCCAGTTGAGAAAAGATTAAATCTTTTTATTTAGATTTAATGAAGTGTACCAATTAAATAATATTTAATTGGAATTGAATTGATATTGATTTTTGGGTTTATCGTGAACAGTGTTTTAAATAACACTTGTTCTTTAACCCGATAATTAATGAATGTGATTTGGGTTTGTCGTGAATGGTGTCTTCACTAACACTGTTCTTGAACCCAGTTGAGAAAAGATTAAATCTTTTTATTTAGATTTAATGAAGTGTACCAATTAAATAATATTTAATTGGAATTGAATTGATATTGATTTTTGGGTTTATCGTGAACAGTGTTTTAAATAACACTTGTTCTTTAACCCGATAATTAATGAATGTGATTTGGGTTTGTCGTGAATGGTGTCTTCACTAACACTGTTCTTGAACCCAGTTGAGAAAAGATTAAATCTTTTTATTTAGATTTAATGAAGTGTACCAATTAAATAATATTTAATTGGAATTGAATTGATATTGATTTTTGGGTTTATCGTGAACAGTGTTTTAAATAACACTTGTTCTTTAACCCGATAATTAATGAATGTGATTTGGGTTTGTCGTGAATGGTGTCTTCACTAACACTGTTCTTGAACCCAGTTGAGAAATGATTAAATCTTTTTATTTAGATTTAATGAAGTGTACCAATTAAATAATATTTAATTGGAATTGAATTGATATTGATTTTTGGGTTTATCGTGGACAGTGTTTTAAATAACACTCGTTCTTTAACCCGATGATTAATGAATGTGATTTTGGGTTTATCGTGAACCGTGTTTTTAAATGACACTGATTCTTTAACCCAGTCGAAGATTAAAACTAAGTGGAGTTTTAATGAATCTTTAATTAGATTGAAATGATCGAAAGTGGAGTATCACCAGTTTTGCTCCAGGCGATAGTTAAATCTTTAATTAGATTTGAACGTGAAATGGTAATTGAATTTACCGATAACACTGTGGTGTTAGATATGAAGTGTTACCAGTTTTACTTCATGGGATGAATAGGTTGGGATTGGGAAATTAAAACAAATGATTACTTCGGTAAGGTTCGCTAATCCCGACTAGTTTGAATTGATATTCAAAAGTTGATGAAAGAATAAATTCAAGAATTTATCTTTGATAAAATTAATGGGAACCTTTCCCTATGAATGTGAAATTTAGAAACTAACTGTCGGTTAGCTAAGCAGAATGGTTTTCTAGATATTGATCTGATGTTGGTTTCGGCCTTCGGGGTTAATATTTGGGGAATTATTCTCTTGATTAATTTACGGTTAGTGACTAATGAATTGGAATGAGGCGTATGTTGTGTTTGTGTAACACTTATTTAAAATATACGCGAGTTATTCGGAAAGACCGGGTTTATCCCATTCTGAATAACTGATACGACGATAAGTCGAAGATGAAGACGATGGTCGAAGACCGGAGGTCTTCACGTCGTTTGGGTGATAACTGATGATCTTGATTGGGCTGTACACCCAAGAAGATGGAAACAGTTAGTGATCGTCCAGACGTACTTGGAGATCGATGGATATGCGGGGTACTAGGTGCCTCCGGTTTCGTTCAGACCCAGAACGGACTTGTAAATGGACTGTGTGTCTGACATTGGATTTTAGTCTGTGTGATTGATCTCTATTAAATATATATCTGTTTGGCGGCGGAGAATTTATTCTCTTGCTTAACGCCCTTCTCTGAGACGTACGAGCTCAGGGGTTATATATTGATGGATATCAAACGCATGGAGTGAATTGCCTGTGTGGCATGCCTAAGTGGCAATTGATCGAGGCTTCTGTTGAAAAGCAAAGTCTTGTGGTGATGATCAAAGCACGGCCTTTGTGGCGTAGCTTTGTGTAACGTTTACCTCGCGTGTTTCACACCAGGTATGAACCAAAAACGGGAGACGGACCTCAGGGAGGACTTGCGTTTCTTTCTAGCTAGAAGTGGCGTCAGTGGTTTTACACGCCCTGACGAGTTTGACTTATGTGGTTGTTGCTGTTGCGAGGCGCCTCGGTTATATCGGTTTCGGCCGAATGCATTCTGGTCGGCTGACGGACCAGACTTACGCCCCATAGGGCGGAGAGACGTATTGTTCAGGCATTTTAATCCACATCGGTGGACCGGCCCTGACGATCCAAAGGCTTGACTGAGTACTTGCCTGAGACATGGGCTAGATTGTCTCGAATCGGTTGAGGACTATCTTTTGCCTTGGTTCATAGACGGAAATCCAATTTCCAAATACGTGACTTTGCGGTTTTATTTGTAAACCTATATATGGCGACATAGTGGCATGGGACGCTCATGCCGCCTATGATTGATACTTATGATTTGAAGTTGTTTTATACACTATGCACTTATTATAGTATCAAATGATTTGTTTTAAACGTATCAAGCATTCTTTGGCTGTTATAAGGGAAAACCCTATCCCCCGGCTTGCGTTGCATTGTGTGATAGGACCTGGGTCTTATAACAACTTCATTTTTCTTTATTTAGCATTGCGCTGTTTGTTTTATGCACTGGTATTCTTGGGAGGAAACCCGTTCCGTGTTATACGGCGTGGTCCCTTGATTTACCTAATTTTAAAATAAAGATTAATAACTGTTTTAGTTCTCACACCAGTCCCATGACTGACCTGGAGTTTATTGTTTTAACCTAAACTCTGGGTGCCCTTATTTTGACACGGGCAGCTAGTAGTTTTGGTTTTGCAGATTTATATTCACAGGATCCTGGTTTACAGCTGGAACGATATCCGGAAAGCTTTGTATCCGTATATCTCTTCTAGTTGTTTATTGTATTATTTTCCGCTGCGATGTATTTAAATGTAATTTAAATCTCTGTTATTTCTGTGTAATATTCTTTTATACTCTGTATATTCTTGTAATCTGATGCACTGTTGTTATATATAGTGAAATGTTCTTCTGTATGCGTTCTGTTGTGGTTTGTTCTCGAACTATCCGACGCTTTCCTTTACGGGGAAGTTACGGGTCTTCACATTTGTGTTTCCAAGTATCCCCGAGCTCATAAGAGAAGTTTTGAATGAAGGTCACAAATCAAAGCTTAGCATCCATCCGGGCGTGAGCAAGATGTATCGAGATCTTAAGCGCACGTTTTGGTGGAAAGCTATGAAGAGGGATATATCTATTTATGTGAGTAGATGTCCTACGTGCCAGCGAGTAAAGAGCGATCAACAAAAGCCTGCCGGATTGTTGCAACCATTGCCGGTTCCAGAAGGGAAGTGGGACCAAGTATCCATGGATTTTATAGATGGTTTGCCCCGTACTAGGAAAGGGAATGACAGCATATGGGTGATCGTGGATCGTTTCACCAAGACCGCTCATTTCATACTTGTCAAGTCCACTAGAACTGCTCAAAGTCTGGCACAAATTTATTGCAAAGAAATCATCAGGCTACATGGGTAATAAAACTAAAACTCTCCTTTTCATCATTTTCTAAATGAAAATTTTCATGTTCTAATTAAAGAAAATCTTTCGTGTTAAACAGAGTTCCTAGCTGTATTGTTAGCGACCGTGATCCTATCTTCACTAGCAAGTTGTGGGAAGCATTCCAAAATGAGTTAGGAACGAAGTTAAACCTTAGTACCGCTTACCACCCTCAGACGGACGGCCAGACTGAGCGAGTGAATCGCATTCTTAAAGATCTATTGCGAGCTTGTATACTCGATTTTGGAGGGTCTTGGGAGGATCACTTGCATTTAGTTGAATTCTCGTACAACAATAGTTATCAAGCAAGTTTGAAAATGTCTCCATTTGAAGCCTTATATGGTAGGCCATGTAGATCGCCAGCATGTTGGGTTGAAAAAGGAAATCGGCTTGTGTTGGGTCCTGACATGATCCGAGAAGCTTCGGAAAAAGTTGACTTTATTAAGAAGCGACTATTGGCGGCCCAAAGTAGACAGAAAAGTTACGCAGATGTAAGAAGGCGGGAGCTAGCTTTTGATGTAGGTGACTATGTCTATCTGAAAGTCGCTCCAATGTGAGGTGTTATCCGCTTTGGAAAAACAGGGAAACTAGCACCCAGATTCATCGGCCCTTTCCCTATTCTTGAAAAGATTGGCACCCTAGCTTACAGAATTCAGATGCCCGACTGGTTGCCTGGAGTGCACGATGTATTCCATGTATCTCAACTTCGGAGGCATGTCCATGATCCGGATCTGGTTGTGGAGGAAGCTGCACAGCAAGATTTGGAAATTACCCCAAGCCTAGAAGTGAGAAGAGAGCCACTAAAAATTATTGGCAAAGAAACTAAGGGGTTGAGGAATAAAAGAATCAACCTAGTCAAGGTGCAGTGGAGTGGGGACCCTAGAGACTGCACTTGGGAAACGGAAGAGAGTATCAAACAGGCCTATCCCAACTGCAAAGTGGATACCTCCGATTAGGTTTGTTTTGAGGCCTGTGTTGTTTCCTACTCTTCTATTTTTCCTTTTTCCTTTTCGAGGACGAAAAGTTCTTAAGGAGGGGAGATTGTAACAACCCTGAAATTTGGGGTCAATTTAAAATTTTCATTAAGGGGTGTTTAAAAATTTAAAATAAATTATTTCAAATAAAAATGAATGGCAATTTGCTTGAGCAAAGTTAATGCAAAGTTATTCAAACAAATTGCATAGAGAATTAGAAATAGGAAGGTAGTTTGAAAAGTCAATCTTAAACTTTGACTGACTGCACAGGATGCAGAATAAACCGGATTTTGGAGAAACAAAAAAAATCTAAATCTGTTAATGAGTTTCTTTCTAACGTATGTTAAAAATCGAAGTTCCATAGCAGAAATCAAAAGTTATGGCCAAATAAATTTCCAGAAAAGTCGCTATAGAAAATATATCGCCCTTGAAAATTGGCATTTTGCATACGACCTCGGAATTCAACGAAACCACTTTTGTTGGGTCCGGAATGTAAAACTATTGCTAGGTTTCAAATTTCATGATTTTGAAGCTAGCATGTAAGCGTGGCAAAAGAATCTGTGTTTTGTCAGTTTCGGTCAAAATTAATTGACTGAAAAATAGCCATTTTTCAAACAGTCTCAGAATGAGGTGAAATAAATTTTGTTAGGACCGTATGGACATAAGTAAGCCAAAAATAATTTTTCTGGATTAATATGTGGCCCTGGTGGAATTAACAAGTACGTTCGAATTTAAATTAAATGATTTGAAACATAACTATAACTTTAGAATTAGACCTTGGCAGTAGCGCCATCGCGTTCAGAAGACGTCAAAACATTAAGTTTGACAGTCGTTGAGCTTCGTTTGGAGGTCGTACGAGAAAACACTAATTTCTATAATTAATTAATTAAATAAATAAAAAAAATAAAACCCTAAATACTAGTATAAATACGGTATGCTACAGGGCCATCGTCTTCTTCATTTGGTTACAGCCGCAAGAACCCATATTAGCTCGAATCTTTGAGCTCAAAATTCTCCCTCATCTCTCAGTGAAAATCTTCGTACCAATACCCGTTTCGAAGCTCTTTGCGAGCTCTTCGATTTGGTACCTGAACCAACACCCCCCGTCACCCGTCGTGCCCGCCCCGAGCCCGAGAACAGCCCGCCGTCGCGCCCCCCCGGGCCCCACCAGGCGCCACCGAGCCCACCCCCCTCTGGCCGAACAAAGGCCTCTCTTCCCCGGTCCTTCTCCAACAAACGGTGTCCGAAACCATCGACCACAGATCGAGAAAACTGGAATTGAAATTTTGAACAAATTGGGTTTCTAAGGTAAAATCTATTTCAGTTTTGCGACGCTTATTTCTTTCGTTGTGTAAGTTGTTAAAAGCCTGATTTTGATTTTTGCATATGAATTTGTATTCGAATCATTCTAGATCTGAAATCGTCTTGAATTGGAACACCGAACCTGAATCTTCTTCTCTGACCAAACACAGTGAGAATTTTATTTTTCATTTAATTTAGTTTATTTAATTATTATCTCTATGATTATTAACAGTAGAACCAATACGACATGATATTTAAATATAGATCTAAACCGTTCATAACTTATGATGTGGAATCAGAATTGCCTATAATGCTATGTGATTAGATATGAAATTTTGAGGTTTAAACCTGAATTAATAATTAATTATAATTAATTGTGGTTATTTGTTTAATCACGCTATGTTGATTTTACATATGTCAAGTTAAAACGTCACCTTGTAATTACCTTGACATTAGTTATTGGATTTGGACTTGTTGTCATGTTTGGATGTTGCTGTTATGTGATGTGATGAAAATTTACTTTTTATGGGATGCAAATAAAACAAGAATTTACATCGTATGACAAAGTTAACATTTTTGTTAATGTTAAAAATAAGAATTTACATCGTATGACAAAGTTAACATTTTTGTTAATGTTACAAATAAGAATTTACATCGTATGAATAAGAATTTACATCGTATGACAAAGTTAACATTTTTGTTAATGTTAAAAATAAGAATTTACATCGTATGACAAAGTTCACATTTTTGTTAATGTTAAAAATAAGAATTTACATCGTATGACAAAGTTAACATTTTTGTTAATGTTAAAAATAAGAATTTACATCGTATGACAAAGTTAACATTTTTGTTAATGTTAAAAATAAGAATTTACATCGTATGACAAAGTTAACATTTTTGTTAATGTTAAAAATAAGAATTTACATTATATGAGAAATTAACATTATTTTTGGTGTTAATAATAAGTAATTTACAATGCATGAAAATTTAACATTTTTTTTGATGTTAATTAAATAGTAATTTCATCGTATGCGTAATTAACATTTTTAATTTTAATATTATGAAAATTATAACGTAGGATGAAATTAACATTTTTAATGTTAATATTATGAAAATTATAACATAGGATGAAATTAACATTTTTAATGTTAATATTATGAAAACTATAACGTAGGATGAAATTAAAATTTTTAATGTTAATATTATGAAAATTATAACGTAGGATGAAATTAACATTTTTAATGTTAATATTATGAAAATCATAACGTAGGGTGAAATTAACAATTTTAATGTTAATATTATAAAAATTATAACGTATGATGTAATTAACATTTCTGAAGTTAATAATAATAAGTAATTTTACCGTAGGATAAAATTAACATTTTATTTAATGTTAATATCGAGTAATTTCACCGCATATATGAATTTACATTATTGTCAATGTAAATTAAATAGTAAATTTAACCGTAGGAAAATTTCACATTTTTATTAGTGTGACTAAAAATAATTCAACCGTAGGAAATTAACATTATTTTATAACGTTAATATTTAAAGAATTTACACCGCAGGATAATTAACATTTATCGTAATGTTAATATATAGTGAATTTGACCGTAGGATAAAATTAACATTATTTTATAATGTTAATATTTAAAGAATTTACACCACAGGATAATTAACATTTATCGTAATGTTAATATATAGTGAATTTGACCGTAGGATAAAATTAACATTATTTTATAATGTTAACATAAAAGAGAATTTACACCGCAGGATAATTAACATTATTTTTAATGTTAATATTAAGAGAATTACTCCGTAGGAAAAATGTAATGACCCAGATTTCCGTAACATCAGAGTTGACTATATACATCATACGTCCAACCCAAATATCACGAAAATACGAGACATTTTTTTTTTAGAAGAAAGAGGTAGAAGAAGAACAGAAATAACAACACAGAATCTCACATCGCAGCGGAACAAAATATAATATATCACATCTTTGAAATACAAAATCTTAACTGTATAACATACTCTTATCAGAGTATAACACTTACAATATAGCGGAACAAACTATAACTAGATAACGCTGAAGCCTCCTGCTCCAAGCTCCTTTAGATATATCTGAAAAATCCTGAACTACTTGACTGCCCGTACAAATTTAGGCACCCAAGAGTTTAGGTAGAACAAAACAAATAAACTCCGGGTCAGTCATGGGACTGGTATGAGTAAACAGTTTAAAACAGTTTCAGAAAACTAAATGATATCTCATAAGGCCACGCCGTATAACACGGAACGGGTTTTTCCCTTATGAAAATCCAAACACTTGACTTATCTTTATATCAAAACTCTTTTGATATTATAATAATGTTTAAATCAAGTAAATAACAATCTAGTGGAACGTTTGCATCTCACGCTCCACATATATAATATACAATAAAACCCGCAAGCACGTATTGGGTAATGGATTTCCAACTATGACAAGGTATGGAATCACCTTCCGCTGGTATATCTCTAGAGGAAAATACACCGAGTTCAACAAGAACATCTTGCAACTCAGCCACACATGACCGACCACTCATTTCGCTTGAGTGTATCGAATGTATATCACCAACGATTGGGATCAGCAACCGTTTCCCGAATGGGACAGCATCGACAATAGATTTTTAGAAGTAAATGAAACTCTAGATCAGGTGATTATACAGCCTAATAAGTGCGACCTACATAGCCATGCTGCTTGCCCGATTTATGTCATTTACCGGATGATGAGGCTAGAAGCTACGCTTTATCATCACACTAGATTCACTTCAAATGTCACATCGTCAAATCCATCGAAAATCACTAATTGCCGTCTACAACAGTACATTACGTGTCAGCTAAAAGAAGTTTCCTCCTCCGCTTCCACTCTTGGTACAGTTGAAGAAATCAATGTACGTGACCTTTCTGGAAATACTCTGTCAGACATTCATCCATACACGTCACCCAGGAACAGGATGAACCGAAGGTACTATTTCTATAAATAGAAAAAGTCCTTGCACTCTACTCCGTCTTTGATTATCTTTATATAATCTGATTCGCACGCTACTGCCAATATGGAGTGGTTCTTCGGATAATAATCCAACCGGTCTCTCCATATTGACAACTATGGTCAAAACTCCGATAGTCTGTGATTTAACTATCGAATAAAAACAAGTGTTTCGATAGTCGATGATTTAACTATCGAATAAAACAAGTGTTCATCCAAACATCCAACAATCAGTGAGCCTTTAATTAATATTCCATTAATTAAATCTCTTCTCTATTTCTTTATCAATATTTGTTAACCAAATATTTTCAATAACCATATTGGCCTTATACGTTCTTTGGAAAACATTTCCATATATCGCCTTCCTTTATTTTCTATACTAGGAAATATTCATTATTCTATTTCCAAGCTTTGCACATATTTGGGTTAAAACAGATGTTGTATAAAACATCGTTACGACAACCCAAATACAGTATTTAACTAATTCTTATTCCACATTGATCTTCGAGCCTGAATCTTGCTACTTATCGGTATATCATGAAATCAACCAAGTTGGGGTATAATTACCTCTCAGACCTTGACTGAATAACATTTAACGTCAAAATAGACAAGACTGCTTACTTGAATAATCAATACCATACAACTGATTATTCACCTTTAAACACATATATATTTTCTCTTTCTATACCTTTCTAGATTTTATTCTTATACTTCCTTTTTGATTATACTATTCTATTTCTAAGTTCGTTTTCTTATCGACTTCTATATATTTCGATACGTTGATTTCTAACTATCAAATTATCTTAAAAATATTCTATCTCCTTAAATTCCCGGAAAAATTCGCCATAACCTCCTTTGTACCGGGAGCATCGGGAAATTTCAAATAGCTTTCCCGATCTTTCTCATCTCAAAAAGAAAAAGAAAAAGCCAAGCGGCTTGCCGATACGGCGCATAAAATCTCATATGGAAATTAAATACATACCTTTTTGTCGGGCATTCTATTTATTTCACTTCTATACTTTATTCCATACCTGTCTCCTGTATATTTATGCATGTCCAATCTATTTTAACTATACCAATCGTTTTACCTCAATTTGTTAATTAAATCTGTTACTTAACTTTTCAGTCTATTTCACCTTCATATTTGAACATGACATGTTCAAATATATTTTAACTGCATATTAACAAATTCTAATTATACTCATACTCTCGTTTCCTTATCGACTTCTTATTCAAATTCCAATTCAATTCTATTTGAATTCTCTTTATTTAAAACTTCATTTGAATTCTATTTTCAAATTCTATAGTTTAAAGTCCATTTGAATTCTATATTCAAATTCTATAGTTAAAGTCCATTTGAATTCTATATTCAAATTCTATAGTTTAAAGTCCATTTGAATTCTATATTCCAATTTCAATAGTTAAAGTCCATTTGAATTCTATATTCAAATTCAATAGTTAAAGTCCATTTGAATTCTATATTCAAATTCAATAGTTAAAGTCCATTTGAATTCTATATTCAAATTCAATAGTTAAAGTCCATTTCAATTCTATATTCCAATTTCAATAGTTAAAGTCCATTTCAATTCTATATTCCAATTTCAATAGTTTAAAGTCCATTTGAATTCCTCTGCATTATTTATAAACAACGTTTATAACTTCAATTCAAATCCCACCTTCCATTTATAAACAACGTTTATAAATTCAATTCAAACCCCATATTTTCATTTATAAACAACTTTATAAATTCGATTCAAATTCCATCCTTTCATTTATAAACAAAGTTTATAAATTCAATTCAAATTCCACATTTCCATTTATAAACAAAGTTTATAAATTCAATTACTTGTTTATATATATATTCAAAACAAGTTAATGTTTCTAATACTTCATTAAAAATTCAAATTCTACATATAAAAATAGAATTCCCCTTTTAAATTTCAAATACCCTTTTCGATATAAATCAATGTTCAAGCCCCATTGATATTTTAAACACTCGAATCAACCAATTTTCAATCATTTGATTTTTAACACATCATATATGAATATATATGAAATTAAACAAACAAACAAACAGATAATATATATTTTTGAGGAATCCAGTTGGATTCCTCCAACCTGTTTTCCTGCATCCACAGATGTTAGCACATAAATAATACCTATCCTGCTTCGAGGCAGGATATCGCGGTATGAAGGTCATCCACTATCATAGCGTGGGGCGTATAGGGTAATCATCCGCTATGAAACTGCGGGCATCCGCTAATGAGACTGCGGGAATCCAACCAATCATCAACCCAATATATATATATAATAGTCAACCAATCCTAAATAATTATATATATTTTATAACAATCAAACAGTATTCAAACAAGCACAGACAATTATTTTTAACTATATAAAAATAATTCTAAATAAAAGGTGAGAATTGCTCACCGATGATTTTTATTTGCATTTGTATCAATTTCAATTTCTCTTCATTGATTCCCGAGTCTCCGAACTCCACAAGGATGATTTCATTCGATTTCTCCTTGCCTAGGAAAAATCCGAACTTTATACATTAGGTACCGAATATCCTTAACCAGGTCTTATGCTAATATATATATATATATATATATATATATATAAATTAAATTTTCTAACTACCGGTAAACAACTAACGATTTTATATTTAAATATTTCACTTATCTAATTTAAATTTTGTATCATGATCTACTAAATAAAATTCCCTTTCCTGATTCCAAATTCCAAACAATAGTTAATACCATATTTTTTTTCCTTTAACATTGTACTAATTTAGTTTTAACTAACATACTAATATTTTTAAACACAGTAAAAATATACTAAACTTCAGTAATTTAAATTACCTTAGTTAAGCCTAATACCCCACGGATAATATCATTCTCCTTTACTCCAAACTGTTGCTCACCACCAGAACCATCGAACTACTCCCCTTCCAAGATAACAACTTTCACCAGGTAGAAACCATGAACTTTAGAAATCACCACGGCTACCCTCACTTTCATGACATTTATTGATGACACAGGACTTGCAAACCAACCACAGTCTCCCCCATTTAGCACATCGCAACTACCCAGATCTGACTCACCCAAAACCATACTGTCGCACTCCAGTATAACGTCGATACCTCACACTATCAACCACGATTACCCTTTAATCAACATCAGCGTCGACCTCGTCTCTGCGTCGCTCAAAAACTCAGTGTTGAAATCGAGTTCGAACCCTAGAATCGAAATCGATTTGAATAACTCCCACTTCATCGCGTAGCCATCGTGCTCCAGTTTAAGATCTGAAATTCGAATTCGAATTCGAACCCCCCTTTTACTCCCGAGATGATTTTCGATTTTGGTCTTGGAATACCGAGGAACAAAACAGTTGGATTTTGAGGATTTGTAGAGCACGGCCTTTCATTTCTATTGCTCAAGCTCTCGACAGAATAAAACAAGCACAAGCCAGAGTTTATTCTTCGAATTACTTGAAGGAGGATCAGTTTTCATTTCCATGCTGAAGGAAGAGGGAGTGGTTGCGATTTATATAGGAATATATGAATGTCGTGGCTTTGATTTTGAGCAGAGGAAAGGAGTGGTGAAATTCAAAGGAGGAGGTGTCCCTTTATTTTACCTTAAACTCTATCAAATTTTTATTTTAATTAAACTTGTATAATTTAATTTAAACTTCCCTGTGATTCTGAACTCCTTTCTGAACCCAATAACAGGCATCCCTAGGGTTATCACACTATTCTGAACACACTGGGACAGGTCACGAAGTCTAATTCGATCATCCCGAATTCAAATCGATTTAAATTAAATTTCAAACCATTTAAATTCTTCGATAATTATTGAATATTATTATTCTAATTCAAACAGAATTATGTATTTATTATCTGAACTGATTTCAAATCAGTTTTCACTTCGAATTCAGTTATTCGCTGATTCCTTGTTTTGATAATTTAATATATATGATATTAAATCGAAATCGATATTTAAATCGATAACATAAATATAAAAATTCATTTATATTATCAACTAAATATTTAAATCCATTCTAAATATTTAAAATTAGTTGGTCGAAATCCCGGGTCATTACAATCTTCCCCACTTAAAATAATTTCGTCCTCGAAATTGCTAAGGTAGAAAAAGTGCTACAAACCCATTAACTTTTCAGAACTTATTTATGTTGTTATTCAACATTTCAAACTTCCTTACGTACCTCTCTTTCGAATAGATCCTTATTCGATAACTCCTCCCTTCGAATAACTATATTCGATAATCTCTCTTTCGAATAACTAGATTCGAAAACCTTACTTCGAATAAACTATATTCGATTTTACTCCATCGAATAACTAAATTTGATAACTCCTTCGAATAACCAATATTCTATAACTCACTTCGATTAAACTAATCGATAACTCTTTTCGATTAAACTGTAATCGATAACTCCTTTCGATTAACAAATAATCGATAACTCCTTTCGATTAACAAATAGTCAATAACTCCTTCGATTAACTAATAATCGATAACTCTTCGATTAACTAATAATCGATAACTCTTCGATTAAACTATATTTGATAACTCCTTTAACTCTATTCGAACAAACTATATTCGATAACTCCTTTAACTCTATTCGAATAAACTATATTCGATAAATTCTAATTGAATAACTAATGTTCAATTAACTCTGCGGATTAACCCTAACTGATTAACTCTAACTGGTTAATTCTTACTCTAATCGATTTATTCGAACTCTAATCGATTATTTCTAACTCTAATTGACTTTTCTTATTCGAACATCTCTTAATGGATAATGTTTTTTCATTTATAAAGATTTACTTTTAGTAACAGTTCTTCACTTTATAAATGTTCTCTTTAATAACGTTACTTCACTTATACAAGTGTTGTGTACCCCTTCTATTTAAAACTATCGGTGTTAAAAACCAATATCTCTTCTCTATATAAGTTCAGACTTATATATTCCATTTCTCGAATGATAAATATTTAATTTAACTTATAACTGTTATTTATAAATTAATCTTTTCTATTTATCTGTTAAAAACAGATTTCCATTTTCTATTCATCTTCTAAATATTCCTTTGATTAAATTCTATTTATTTAACAAATAAATATCTCATTTATAACATTTTATTTAATTAACAAATAAATATTTCCATTGAATCTATTGGTAAATGTTTTACAAATATTCTCTTCTAAATTCTATTTGTAAATGTTATTACAAATATTTCTCCTTTTATTTGTTTGCAAATAACTTCCTTTGTATTTGTTTTACAATTACATTTCCTTTTTTTCATCCCCAATTCATATTTCATTCACATTGATTTTACTCAATTTATTCATTTCGATCCATTTAACTTACTTAAGTTAAATTCAATTTCAACCATTCAAATTCCCATTAACAAGTTGTTAATTAACCGTTTTGCCAATTTCACCCTTTTTTTATTAGAATATAACTTGTTCAAATGTATGTCAACTTAAATATAACTAATCTAATTATATTTTCAACTCCAGTTATATATTCGATTTCGAATATAAATTCTCAATTTCTCTCACTTATCCAAAATCCCAATTTCGATTCAAATTTCCTTTAACTAATTATTCTCCAATTTAGTTAATTCTATTTAACCATTTAAAATATGATTTTTATCTTAAAAATCATTTCACTTACTTCACTGGAGTTCATATTTATTTTATAACTCAAGTCTATATTTTCCTCATGGCCATTCGGATTTTATTTACTTTTAAAATCCTTTTACTTATATATATAAACCATTGTGGTTTTTAATGGTTTCTGGCGCTGCTTTTCATAAAATTTGATTTTGACATAACTCAAAATCTATACGACGAAATCCAGATTTTTCTCTTTCATTAGAAAACTATTGTTCAACCGGTCCCGACGATTCTTGTTTCAAAGAATTCCGACTTCAATCGAGTTATGTATACTAAATTGAAGTTCGAATCGCCAATTTACGAACTGCCGTGCTACGGCGAGCTCGTTTTAATTATATTTATAAATATAAACGTTTTAACTTCGTTTATACTAAATTCAACTCCATTCTGATATATTTTTAATATATATCCAATCCATTTCATAATATTCCCGATCTATTTCACTTCTAATATTCAAATCCTATATATTTACAATATTCAAATTCCATTTGAATTTCTTTATTCAAACTCTATATTTGAATTTCCTTCTATTCAATTTCTATTTGAATTTCTTATCTTCACTTTCTATTTGAAATCCTTTATTCAAAATCCAGCTGAAATCCTTTGTTCAATTTAAATTCTATTTTAACTCCTTTGAATTCAAATTCTATTTCAAACTTTATTTTTTCTTTGAATTCTAATATTCATCCTCCACTTTATATTCTCTTTGAAATTCTATTTAACCAAATTCCATTTGAATTCTAATATTCAAATCTCTATTTGACTTTTCTTTATTCAAATCCATTTGAACTCTTTTGAATTCAAATTCCATTTCAATTTTTCTTATACAATTTCTATTTGAATTTCCTTTATTCAAATCCTATTTAAATTTCTATGTTCAAATTCTATATTTGAATTCCCTTATATTTTACTTCTATTTGAAATCTATATTCCAATTCCCATTTCAAAATTCCTTCGAAGTAATATACATATATACATATATTTATATCTATCCCCAAATTCAAAACATTTGAATAAACAACTCGTTTCTTTTCAAACAAATTTCCATCAAAACTTTTCTAAGGCAGCAATTCATCACTTAGAAACTCGAAAATGAACACTGATGATGTTGCGACCATCATCAGAATTATTTCCCAGCTACTGAATGAGTCCAGTGCTATATTTCTTCCAAAATCCATTTAGAAAAATATTTTCCAAACTCCCAGGATTTTAAATTCTGAATTCTGGTTGGAATTCATTTTCAATTTATCACATTTGTATATTTGATTTCATATACAAATTCCATTGGTTATATATAACTATTTCAGTTTTTATAATCTAATTTGATTATAATCCTAACAATCAACTTAACTATTTAAAAACAATATCGTGTCCAATCTTCTGTTCAAGTGTTTATAAACTCCTATCGACATCGTGGCGTCCCACGATTCGACCAAAATTCATAATCCACTCAACAGACTAGTCAACACAATATAAAACGGTTTTTATATCAAATAACAAATGCGCTCTCTCGTATATATATACACTCAACTCATTCTAGGATACTACTGATCCTATCTCTAATGAGCACATTTCCACACAGCCTAGGTATTCGCTCAACCTAAGCTCCGATACCAACTGTAATGACCCAGATTTCCGTAACATCAGAGTTGACTATATACATCATACGTCCAACCCAAATATCACGAAAATACGAGACATTTTTTTAGAAGAAAGAGGTAGAAGAAGAACAGAAATAACAACACAGAATCTCACATCGCAGCGGAACAAAATATAATATATCACATCTTTGAAATACAAAATCTTAACTGTATAACATACTCTTATCAGAGTACAACACTTACAACATAGCAGAACAAACTATAACTAGATAACGCTGAAGCCTCCTGCTCCAAGCTCCTTTAGATATATCTGAAAAATCCTGAACTACTTGACTGCCCGTACAAATTTAGGCACCCAAGAGTTTAGGTAGAACAAAACAAATAAACTCCGGGTCAGTCATGGGACTGGTATGAGTAAACAGTTTAAAACAGTTTCAGAAAACTAAATGATATCTCATAAGGCCACGCCGTATAACACGGAACGGGTTTTTCCCTTATGAAAATCCAAACACTTGACTTATCTTTATATCAAAACTCTTTTGATATTATAATAATGTCTAAATCAAGTAAATAACAATCTAGTGGAACGTTTGCATCTCACGCTCCACATATATAATATACAATAAAACCCGCAAGCACGTATTGGGTAATGGATTTCCAACTATGACAAGGTATGGAATCACCTTCCGCTGGTATATCTCTAGAGGAGAATACACCGAGTTCAACAAGAACATCTTGCAACTCAGCCACACATGACCGACCACTCATTTCGCTTGAGTGTATCGAATATATATCACCAACGATTGGGATCAGCAACCGTTTCCCGAATGGGACAGCATCGACAATAGATTTTTAGAAGTAAATGAAACTCTAGATCAGGTGATTATACAGCCTAATAGGTGCGACCTACATAGCCATGTTGCTTGCCCGATTTATGTCATTTACCGGATGATGAGGCTAGAAGCTACGCTTTATCATCACACCAGATTCACTTCGAATGCCACATCGTCAGATCCATCGAAAATCACTAATTGACGTCTACAACAGTACATTACGTGTCAGCTAAAAGAAGTTTCCTCCTCCGCTTCCACTCTTGGTACAGTTGAAGAAATCAATGTACGTGACCTTTCTGGAAATACTCTGTCAGACATTCATCCATACACGTCACCCCGGAACAGGATGAACCAAAGGTACTATTTCTATAAATAGAAAAAGTCCTTGCAGTCTACTCCGTCTTCGATTATCTTTATATAATCTGATTCGCACGCTACTGCCAATATGGAGTGGTTCTTCGGATAATAATCCAACCGGTCTCTCCATATTGACAACTATGGTCAAAACTCCGATAGTCTGTGATTTAACTATCGAATAAAAACAAGTGTTTCGATAGTCGATGATTTAACTATCGAATAAAACAAGTGTTCATCCAAACATCCAACAATCAGTGAGCCTTTAATTAATATTCCATTAATTAAATCTCTTCTCTATTTCTTTATCAATATTTGTTAACCAAATATTTTCAATAACCATATTGGCCTTATACGTTATTTGGAAAACATTTCCATATATCACCTTCCTTTATTTTCTATACTAGGAAATATTCATTATTCTATTTCCAAGCTTTGCACATATTTGGGTTAAAACAGATGTTGTATAAAACATCGTTACGACAACCCAAATACAGTATTTAACTAATTCTTATTCCACATTGATCTTCGAGCCTGAATCTTGCTACTTATCGGTATATCATGAAATCAACCAAGTTGGGGTATAATTACCTCTCAGACCTTGACTGAATAACATTTAACGTCAAAACAGACAAGACTACTTACTCGAATAATTAATACCATACAACTGATTATTCACCTTTAAACACATATATATTTTCTCTTTCTATACCTTTCTAGATTTTATTCTTATACTTCCCTTTTGATTATACTATTCTATTTCTAAGTTCGTTTTCTTATCGACTTCTATATATTTCGATACGTTGATTTCTAACTATCAAATTATCTTAAAAATATTCTATCTCCTTAAATTCCCGGAAAAATTCGCCATAACCTCCTTTGTACCGGGAGCATCGGGAAATTTCAAACAGCTTTCCCGATCTTTCTCATCTCAAAAAGAAAAAGAAAAAGCCAAGCGGCTTGCCGATACGGCGCATAAAATCTCATATGGAAATTAAATACGTACCTTTTTGTCGGGCATTCTATTTATTTCACTTCTATACTTTATTCCATACCTGTCTCCTGTATATTTATGCATGTCCAATCTATTTTAACTATACCAATCGTTTTAACTCAATTTGTTAATTAAATCCGTTACTTAACTTTTCAGTCTATTTCACCTTCATATTTGAACACGACATGTTCAAATATATTTTAACTGCATATTAACAAATTCTAATTATACTCATACTCTCGTTTCCTTATCGACTTCTTATTCAAATTCCAATTCAATTCTATTTGAATTCTCTTTATTTAAAACTTCATTTGAATTCTATTTTCAAATTCTATAGTTTAAAGTCCATTTGAATTCTATATTCAAATTCTATAGTTAAAGTCCGTTTGAATTCTATATTCAAATTCTATAGTTTAAAGTCCATTTGAATTCTATATTCCAATTTCAATAGTTAAAGTCCATTTGAATTCTATATTCAAATTCAATAGTTAAAGTCCATTTGAATTCTATATTCAAATTCAATAGTTAAAGTCCATTTGAATTCTATATTCAAATTCAATAGTTAAAGTCCATTTCAATTCTATATTCCAATTTCAATAGTTAAAGTCCATTTCAATTCTATATTCCAATTTCAATAGTTTAAAGTCCATTTGAATTCCTCTGCATTATTTATAAACAACGTTTATAACTTCAATTCAAATCCCACCTTCCATTTATAAACAACGTTTATAAATTCAATTCAAACCCCATATTTTCATTTATAAACAACTTTATAAATTCGATTCAAATTCCATCCTTTCATTTATAAACAAAGTTTATAAATTCAATTCAAATTCCACATTTCCATTTATAAACAAAGTTTATAAATTCAATTACTTGTTTATATATATATTCAAAACAAGTTAATGTTTCTAATACTTCATTAAAAATTCAAATTCTACTTATAAAAATAGAATTCCCCTTTTAAATTTCAAATACCTTTTTCGATATAAATCAATATTCAAGCCCCATTGATATTTTAAACACTCGAATCAACCAATTTTCAATCATTTGATTTTTAACACATCATATATGAATATATATGAAATAAAACAAACAAACAGATAATATATATTTTTGAGGAATCCAGTTGGATTCCTCCAACCTGTTTTCCTGCATCCACAGATGTTAGCACATAAATAATACCTATCCTGCTTCGAGGCAGGATATCGCGGTATGAAGGTCATCCACTATCATAGCGTGGGGCGTATAAGGTAATCATCCGCTATGAAACTGCGGGCATCCGCTAATGAGACTGCGGGAATCCAACCAATCATCAACCCAATATATATATATATATAATAGTCAACCAATCCTAAATAATTATATATATTTTATAACAATCAAAAAGTATTCAAACAAGCACAGACAATTATTTTTAACTATATAAAAATAATTCTAAATAAAAGGTGAGAATTACTCACCGATGATTTTTATTTGCATTTGTATCAATTTCAATTTCTCTTCATTGATTCCCGAGTCTCCGAACTCCACAAGGATGATTTCATTCGATTTCTCCTTGCCTAGGAAAAATCCGAACTTTATACATTAGGTACCGAATATCCTTAACCAGGTCTTATGCTAATATATATATATATATATATATATATATATAAATTAAATTTTCTAACTACCGGTAAACAACTAACGATTTTATATTTAAATATTTCACTTATCTAATTTAAATTTTGTATCATGGTCTACTAAATAAAATTCCCTTTCCTGATTCCAAATTCCAAACAATAGTTAATACCATATTTTTTTTTCCTTTAACATTGTACTAATTTAGTTTTAACTAACATACTAATATTTTTAAACACAGTAAAAATATATTAAACTTCAGTAATTTAAATTACCTTAGTTAAGCCTAATACCCCACGGATAATATCATTCTCCTTTACTCCAAACTGTTGCTCACCACCAGAACCATCGAACTACTCCCCTTCCAAGATAACGACTTTCACCAGGTAGAAACCACGAACTTTACAAATCACCACGGCTACCCTCACTTTCATGACATTTATTGATGACACAGGACTTGCAAACCAACCACAGTCTCCCCCATTTAGCACATCGCAACTACCCAGATCTGACTCCCCCAAAACCATACTGTCGCACTCCAGTATAACGTCGATACCTCACACTATCAACCACGATTACCCTTTAATCAACATCAGCTTCGACCTCGTCTCTGCGTCGCTCAAAAACTCAGTGTTGAAATCGAGTTCGAACCCTAGAATCGAAATCGATTTGAATAACTCCCACTTCATCGCGTAGCCATCGTGCTCCAGTTTAAGATCTGAAATTCGAATTCGAATTCGAACCCCCCTTTTACTCCCGAGATGATTTTCGATTTTGGTCTTGGAATACCGAGGAACAAAACAGTTGGATTTTGAGGATTTGTAGAGCACGGCCTTTCATTTCTATTGCTCAAGCTCTCGACAGAATAAAACAAGCACAAGCCAGAGTTTATTCTTCGAATTACTTGAAGGAGGATCAGTTTTCATTTCCATGCTGAAGGAAGAGGGAGTGGTTGCGATTTATATAGGAATATATGAATGTCGTGGCTTTGATTTTGAGCAGAGGAAAGGAGTGGTGAAATTCAAAGGAGGAGGTGTCCCTTTATTTTACCTTAAACTCTATCAAATTTTTATTTTAATTAAACTTGTATAATTTAATTTAAACTTCCCTGTGATTCTGAACTCCTTTCTGAACCCAACAACAGGCATCCCTAGGGTTATCACACTATTCTGAACACACTGGGACAGGTCACGAAGTCCAATTCGATCATCGCGAATTCAAATCGATTTAAATTAAATTTCAAACCATTTAAATTCTTCGATAATTATTGAATATTATTATTCTAATTCAAACAGAATTATGTATTGATTATCTGAACTGATTTCAAATCAGTTTTCACTTCGAATTCAGTTATTCGCTGATTCCTTATTTTGATAATTTAATATATATGATATTAAATCGAAATCGATATTTAAATCGATAACATAAATATAAAAATTCATTTATATTATCAACTAAATATTTAAATCCATTCTAAATATTTAAAATTAGTTGGTCGAAATCCCGGGTCATTACAAAAAATTACATTATTTTATAATGTAAATTAAAAAAGAGAATTAACTGTAGGATTGAGTTACATCATTTTTAATGTAAATTAAAAAGGGGATTTAACCATAAGACTGTTAGGATTGCCTCGCATGTTGTTAAGGAGGGATGGTGATTTGGAATTAAAAGTCCCACTTTACGGAATAAATTGAAGGAATTGTGTACAAATATGAGCTGGTAGGCACGTAACATCAGGGATTCCTTTTGTTATATGGGAGTTGTATGCCAGCTCATATGCATGCAAGGAAGGGGGGCTTTGTTCCGACCGTCGTTACATAACACTTTCAACCCGAAATTCGACCAAAATTTCGCCAAACGACAAATCTAAACCAACTCATCCAATACAACTATAACCATGTTATGAAACCACAAATAACTTGGAAATGATAATTTTCATCAACAATTATGAAGAATTCCCCAAAATCATGATAAATGAACATATGAACTAAATTATGGATCTAACTTGCATAAACATATAAATCTACATGAAAACTTCCGGTTTTGATTTTATTCTATAGTGGTTCAAACAAAAATAGACTTATCATGATTTAGATCTAAGAGAAACGATTGAAAATGATGAAATAAATATCATAGAATTTATATACTTGATTGAATCCGTGTGAGAGATGCATATCACTCACCAATTTTTCAAAATAACCCAGAAACACTTAGATCTAGATCCGAACAGCGAAGTACTTGCTCCAAACTCTTCGATTCGATGTTCTCTCCCTTTGATTTGCATAGATCTAGCCTCAAATGTTGTAGATCTTTGATTTTCTAAGCTTTAATGGTGGAAAGGTGAAGAGAATGGAGAAATGGAGGAACTCTTGCTCTTCCAAATGAGAAAACAGAGAAAGAAAACTGTTCTCCATGCCTCCTACCACCTATTTATAGCCTCCACCAGCCCACTAACCGGCCTCCCCAAAACAACCCATTATGGCTTACCAAACTTGAACAACCAACTGTTATACCTTAAAACAATGATTCCTCCCAAACCGCTGAGACAAATCTTTAATGTGACCACTCTACGGAAAAGGAAACATCATTTCCTTTCCAATGGCATAGGTATCAACACCTGATTCAATCTCAGTCAAAAGTTATACCCTATACAAGACTGACAGGGGCAAAATGGTCACAAACAAAATTAATAAAATTATGGACATGTATTACATCCACATAAACAACATATTAAAATATGATAATGATCCAACCCTCAGGGAATTAAATGAAAATATTTTACGATCCTTCGATACGTAAAGCGCGGGCTGTTACAAGAACGTTGTTGATCAAGGTCTGAGAGGTACATAAATACCTCAACTTGAATGACTCCAGGATTATCTAAGGGTAATATTAGTTTGTAATAGGAAAGATGTTAAAAATAAATTATTATTTCCATATGAGAAATAATAACGCAATGCTAATTGCAAGATCTAAGAATACATATAATGAGATTTCCAAAGTAACGGAAATGAGAAGATTTGAGAATGTATATAATAAATTTCCCGAAGTAAAGGTAATAAAAGGGGATTACGTGAAAATGTAATGTTATTTCCGAAGTAAAAGAAAATGAAAAGTGAAGTTTTGGAATGGGTTTATTCTAAAAGAATAAGGGTTAATGATTATTTCAAATAATAAAACAAAGAGATTTCGTAACATTATTGTACGAATGATAAGTTGAATTGTTTTTTCCCAATTATAGATAATGAAGAATGATGTAGCAAATTTATTGAAAATGATAGTAAAATATAAAATTTGAATATGATTATAGGATATTTCCTAAGTATTTAAATAAAATAGTTTTGAAAATAATCTTATGTTAAATAAGAAATGAAAAGCGACATTCGAATGCTGAAAGATTTAAAGAGTTTTAAATTAACCGCCGTTAATTAGTTTTAGCTAAAGAGGCCAAGTAATGTTGAATACTGAATCAGTGAACTCATTTTATTTTCATGATTGTTTATTTGATAGTTAAATAACCAACTATCAAATGTGACCCAAGACCGGGATAAAATTTATATTTGAAAACCATTCCGAACTAGCAAATATGTGCAAGATGTTAATTAAAGATGGAGCATTGAAGACCACTGACCTTCATGAGTGGAAGAAATAATTGTTGAATTTATCTGGTTAGCTCCCAGAGATATTTCGGTAGTGATTCTGTCGTGATTGGAATCTTTATATTGCAAGTACTACTCGCTACTGATCTGTAGGGTGATACCTAGGATGTGTAAGGAGGGTACCTATGGTTCATTCTATTCCTGGATGACCTCTATGGACGAATGTCTGACGGACAATTTCCAAAGGAATTACTTATGTTGATTTCTCCAAACATACCACAGTTGTGGCGGAGCATGGCCCTTTCTTAACAACTGAATATTTTTTGGGGATGTTAATTTGTGATTTTTGGCGGATCTGATTATGTGGCATTCAAAGTGAAGGATGACCCGATGTTCTAAAGGTATTTATGATCTCAAGCCTCATCAACCGGGAAATGTAAAAGTCAGGTAGGTCGCATGGCCATATGGGTCGCTCTTATTAGTGTGTATTGTCACCATCTAGATAATATTCATATTTTTCTTCTTTTCGCTTCTGTTTCTCCCGGTAATGACTATGTTTCTAGCAACCGTAGGTGACAATATATTTGGTACTCTCAAGCGAAATGAGGGGTCAGTCATATTTAGCCTGAGTTGCAAGATGCTCTTGTTAAACTCGGCGTATTCCTCTCTAGAGATACACTGTCGGAAAGGTGGTTGCCCATACATTGCCATGGAAATCCAATCTCCAATAAGCATCCGCGGTTTTTATTGTATACTATGTATGTAGAGCATGAGATGCAAGCGTTCTGCTAGATTGTTATTTACTTGTATTTAGACATTAGTATAATATCAGAAAATATTTGGCTTCAAAAATATTTTGGGTTATCATAAGGTAAAAACCGCTCGTATTTATAATGGATTTGGTCTTTCAATTATCCTTTTCTTTCGAAAAGATTTTGACTTTAAAATCAAGTTGTGTGACACTTTTAAATTTAGTGGGTTTCTTACTCTGGTTCACCAGACTGATCCGACGTTTGTAGTGCTCGGGTTAGACCGGGTTTTACAGATTCAGGTTATCAAATGCTATGAAGATACGAGCTGAAAGAGTTCAGACGTATGATATTATATAGATACTATTCCTCTGTGTGTTGTATATGAGGACAGGTTATTATAACTGTCAAGATGTGCTGATGTACTCTGATGATTATTAGTATATTTTCAAGCTGTCAAATAAAAATTTATTTCTATATTGTATTTGTTCCGTTGCGATGTGAGACTCTATGTTGTGTTCTTCTTCTTCTTATTCTTCTATTCTAATATTTCTTCTGTTCTTTCATATCTCACCTTCTACATTCTTTCGAATGAATATCCGGTGTTTTCGATACTTGAGTTTTGACAAGTAATACGCGTTTTATGTATTATTGTCGGAATTCAGGAGTCGAATTCCTATCGGGTCGTTACACAAATTATGAAGATAGTCAACCAAATAAATGAATTAGATTACTTAGAGACCACCCTGTAGAAAATGTCTTAGGTGATATTGAATCCGTCGTTAGAACTCGTAATCATTTAAATAATATGAGTAACTCTGCATTTATTTCAACTGTTGAACCTAAAAATCCAAAGGAAGCATCTTCCGATGATTCATGGATCGTTTCCATGCAAGAGGAATTGAATCAGTTTACTAGGATTGATGTATGGGAAATTATTCCTATACTAGGGGATAAAACTATAGTTGGAACTAAATGGGTTTATAAAAACAAAATGAATGAACATGGTGAGGTCGTAAGAAATAAAGCACGACTAGTAGCATAGTTTATACTCAAGAAGAAGAAATAGATTATGAAGTAACTTTTGCTTCCGTAGCACGATTAGGAGCAATTAGGATTTTACTAGCCTTTGTAAAATATAATAATTTCAAATTATATCAAATGGATGTTAAGAGTGCTTTTCTACACGGATTTATTAAAGAAGACATATATGTAGAGCAACCACCTCTATTTGAAGATGAAAAATTACCCAATAATGTATATAAGTTAAAGAAAGCGTTATATTGATTAAAATAAGCTCCTAGGGCTTGGTATGATAGATTAATAAATTATTTATTACAATCAACTTTGAAATAGGAAAATTAGACAATAAGTATTAAAATGTATAATAAGGATATACAATTTGTACAAATATATGTTGACGATATAATTTTCGGATCAACAAACGATAAGATGAATAAAGAATTTTCAGATATTATGACTCAAGAATTTGAGATGAGTCATATGGAAGCACTAACGTTCTTTTTAGGCTTACAAATTTGTCAATTAAAGAATGGAATATTTATTAATCAAGAAAAATAATGCAAGGGAACTAATTAATAAATATAATTTAACAACAACTAATGGGAGACCAACACCGATGGTGAGTAATATAGCATTTAGTAAAGACGATACGTCTAAAGACGTTGATCAAAAATTATATGGATGAATGATAGGATTGCTATTATATATAACCGCTAGTAGACCAAATATAATGCATAGTGTATGTCTCTGTGTAAGATATTAATTGCAACTTAAGGAAATACATTTAAAAGCTGTAAAACGTATTCTAAGGTATGTAAACCATGCATCAGACTTTGGATTATTTTATCCTAAGGAAGATTCATTCGACTTAGTTTCTTATTGTGACGCTGGTTATGCGGGATGGAAATCTAATCGTAAAAGTACTAGTGGAACATGTCATTTCTTAGGACATTTACTAGTCTCATGGTTTAGCAAAAAGTAAAATACCGTATCTTTGTCAACAAATGAAGCAGAATATATATCAGCTTCTTTAGCTGTTCATAATATACATGCAACAAACTCTAAATGATTTTGGAAAAATAAATAAATCACCAATATATTGTGATAATACGAGTGTTGTAAATATATCTAAAAGTCCAGCTCATCATTCAAGAACTAAACATATCGATATACGATGTCATTTTCTAAGAGATAACCTAAGCCAAGAGAAAATTTCACTCGAGTTTATAGAAACAAATAAACAAATAGCAGATATATTAACAAAACCGTCAAACGAAGCAACATTTACTAAATCTTGATGAGAATTAGGTATTTGTTTACTAAGTGAATTAGAATAATTAAATATATTAAGATTCCCGCCAAAAGTTAGTTACAATAACTATTTAAACTCTCCACATCGAATTTTCTTCTTCATTCTCTCATTTCAAATTCTATAAAAATTCTAAAATAAAATAATTAATGGCCTCCACCAATTTTAGCATCCAAATCAATCCCAAATCATCCGCTGGACCATCCGAAGGTCCTTTTTAATGTTTTACCCTATCACGTGTCATCAAACTTGAAGAGAAAATGGAATAAACTCTTCAAATGCTTTTTGAAATACAAGTGCTTCAAAATCGGATGAGCCAAGAGAAAAATCGACAAGGAAAAATGTTAAGAAGTCTTCTTAAATTCGTAATGGATAATCAGGCAAATCCAATTATCATCGAAGATGATAATCAAGCCATGGAAGAAGAGGAAGAACCGGAAGAGGAGGAGGAAGAAATAATGGAGGAAGAGGAACTTGAGGAGATTCAACAAGAAGTTAAGGAAGAAGAAGATCAAGTTGTATGCATGGGAGAAGTATTGTTTGATCAAAATGTAAATGTGATTGAATGTAATTGGGATTTTTGTCTTCATTACCCAAATTATCCAAACCATAAGTCTCTCTTCGTCAAAAATAAATAGAATTTAGGTTTTCCTTTTTGTTTCTTTGTGTTCATTCAATGTAATTGTGTTCTTAGTAATTCGTGTAATATCACTTATAAAAACTATGTTTAATATAATGCTTGTTTTGTCTATCATAAGTACTATATTACTTTGGTATAGAGGCAAGTATTAGGGGGAGTAATATATATATTAAGTATTATAATCACAAGTTATACACTTATAACATAGTTTGGGTTGATATAGAATTTAAGAAGGAGTATTTTTAGAATTCCTTTTTGATAATGCCAAAGGGGGAGAAAATATAAAATATAGACTTTGTTTATAGAATCCATATAGACACGGGGAGTATTAGAAGGATCATCATCAATAGGTATGTACGGGTATGATATTTTATAAACTAAGGTTGTCATCATCAAAAGGGGGAGATTATTGGAGAATGAAGTTCTGATGGCAACAACCTTATTTAAATATTAATTGATTATAAAATATATACTAACACCTTTATCTACAATATATATATATATATATATATATACATACACACACGCACACATGCAGGATTTATATACAGGATTTAGTATCGAAGACTGTATAGTTTAAGTGATTTTGAAAATTTAGTATTCAGAAGATTCAAGACTGATGAGTAATCAAGATTTCAAGAGTTCAATATAAGTATGGCAATAAAGTCTAGTTTATGTAAGACCCTAAATAGCACTCCAGGTTCAAATTCAAATTCAAATTCTATTCTGATTTTCAAATTTCAAATTCTATTTTCAATTTTTCTTCTACATAAGTTTCTCTATTTTAATTTTTGATTTTAAACTCAAGTTTTTAAGTCTATAAATTTTATATAAATTTATATAGTTGTATACTTTTACATACTTAATATTTTTATATACTTCTAAACTATATAATTTTATAATATATTTCTATAAGTTATATTTATGATTTCATATGATTTTCTACCTTATAATACTTACTATAATACTATGTTTTAAGTCAAGAATTTCCAAAATTATATATATATATATATGTGTGTGTGTGTGTATATATATATATATCAAAACACTTGAAAAATACTCAAAATTCAAATTACACTATGATATGTCGACATACATTTATGGACATGTCGACATACAACCATCATATTTTTTATTTTGAAAAGAAGTGTCTTTTCGCTATTTGTAACATTCCAGAAGCGTTACAACCTTTCAAATCTTATAAATAGAGGCTAACTGCGAAAATTTTCATAATTCTTCTTCTCTATCTTAATCCCCTTTCTTTGCACCATTAAAATTTCATATTTTTATGATTTCTACACTTATACTCCGTCGAGTTCAATTCTATTTATATGAAACTTCATCTCTTCTCACTCTCTACTCATTACTCTCTGAATCGAAGTGCTATTGAAGAGTTATAGGGTAGTTTGTAATTGTTTGGGAAGTGTTTGGGAATGGTGTGTTCCTTGCAGCCTTGAAATCAAGGAAAGAAATCGGTGGTAATCTTGTAGTCGGGGAAATCAAGGGAAATATAGTTGATCAAGGGTGTTTGGAGTTTGGAATCGGTGGTAACCTTGTAGCCATGAAATCAAGGAGATTGTACTTGGATATTGATATAGTAATAAAACTCTGCGCAATCTAGCGTTTCATGGGAGTGGAAGTAGGAGTAATCCGAACCAGTATAAAATCCGGTGTGTTCTTTCCTTTTCTGCATTTTATTTCTGTTTATTTCTGTATTTGTACTTGATTCTGTCTGTGATTATCTCTAGGGTTTGATATTCATATAATAGATTATATAAGTTTTAGATTTTGTTAAATTTCTCAAAAACATTATTCATGCCCCCCCTCTAGTGTTAATTTTGCCTTAATGATTCATTCTGGATTCCTTAATAGGTTAGACCGGCCTAAGGCAAACATATGAGATAGTCGTAACCTGCCTAGTCATAAGGCACCAGATTCGTCGAATCACCTAAGCCACCCTACAGCCTTCTGACTGCCCATTATCGTGGCAATCAAGGTATACTCACCTGGTAGTAACGCGCAGACTTGTGCAGTTAATTCCCTAATATCACCCATTATATCTGCATGACATCATGTAGCGTATTTCTACTACTACACTATTTCAAAATAGCCTGTGAAATAGCCTTTCATCTTTAATCCTTGCTATATTCCGATATATCCCATTATTTCAGCTATATTCTTCTAAATCCGCTATATCTTCTATAAAAAAATGAACTTAAATATGACATTTATATATCATAAAATTTGTAAAATTAGTTTTGTAATATAATTTTTTAACATATATTTTTTAAAATATAAAATACTACAATAATCTATTAACTTTAATCAAACTAATTAAATGTTTACATTTAATTACATACATTTGCTCACGTTTTTATTTAAAATTAAAAATGTACTAATTATAATTCAGTTGAATGTTAATTTCCATTTATTTATAATTTATATATTTGTTAAAGCAATAAACATGAGCTTTATATGCTATTTTAGACTTATCAGCTATATCCCACTCTTTCCTCACTTTATCTCTGCTACAACATTTTGCACCTTCGCTGCATTGATCCATTGAGCGCTTTAACTACACAGGCGCAGTCGTACGGAGCCAATAGATTATCAGCGGAACTACAGGCAGAATAATCAGACGGGTATGCACTCCTCCCGTATCTCATGGCACCACGATGATCTACCTATTGGGTTCTTTACTTTCAAACATACAGACCGGTCCAAGCGCCTCAGGTTAACGTGTTGTTAGGCCCTATGTACAAACGTTTAATTACTTGCTTGCTCTACCTTATTAGATTTCCAGTTAACTTGGTTATGTCAAATCATATTAATTAACTTCTTATTCAGGTTACTAAGTTCTTCTTGCTTATTAATTTCAGTTATATAACTTGCCCCATTTAAGTTCATTAATAAGCCTTTAACATATTATTCTTATTGGAAGATTTCATATTCCCAGGTTTTCAGATAAATGTTCTTCTTATCAGAAGGTTTCAGATTCTCAGATTTATAGATTACGTAATGTATAATTAAGTACAACTTATTACATTTCATAAATTTTCCCTTCTTTTCTCACAAACAGCAGGTTTTAGGTTCCCAGATTTACAGATTACTTAATTTATAATTAAGTACAACTTATCTCATTACATAAGTTGTCTCATTTTCTCTATCATTTATTATAACCTAAGTTATAATTTATACTTATCCCTAGGACATGCCTACCTATTATCTTTCCTTTTCCCCTTTCAGGTTTATTCATAATAGATTATTATCATTCCCCGTTCATTTTAACATTTACACTGTTGTAACATTCATTCATTTCCACTAATTACAATTAATGCTATTTTTTTCTATCCTGTTATATACATATATTCATATATATATATATGTATGTATGTTTATGCACCAGACCTCTCTCATTAAGACGACCACTTATGGACGCTGGATTTGTCGGGCGGTTCCGGGTAGACTTCTACCACAAACTGAACTTAACCTCGTGTCTTAGCACCGTTATATGTATGTTTACACACTAGACCCCTCAAATTAAATTAACCAATTATGGATGCTGGATTTGCCAGGCGGTTCCGGGCAGATTTTTACCACAAGTTTGATTTAACCTCGTGTCTAAGTGCGGTTACAAATTTCTATTTACTGTAAATTTAGGCATATTAATTCTTCCAAATTTTACTATAATTCTTATTTAAAATCTTTTGGCACAATAATATTCTTAAACAAATATTCATGTTCATTGTAAATTTCATAATTATAGCATTCACAGAAATTCCCAATTCAGATAGGTGATTTATGGAAATATGTTTTATACAGTAGAAATGTTCTCATTTCAGGTTTCAGGATTACAAACTACAGAAGTTCCATCATTTATATGAAGGATACATTTCAATTTTTAATTACTACAGTATTAACTTTATCAGATTTCAATAGGTTAAACATTTCAGCAGATTAACCATTTCGGCAGATTAAACATTTCAGTAGATTAACCATTTCAGCAGATTTGTTATACATATTAACGGGGAATGCCAAACGATAGATATACCATTATCAAAATGGTATAACTTAAATCCACTCACCTAATAACTTTCCAATCCATGAATCTGATCTAGACCTAGCATTCCATGGCTCTCCCAACTGAATTTAGAATCTTAATTATCATGGATTCACAATTCTGAGACTAAAATAAAAGGGGGAAAAGAAGAGAAATATAAATTAACCAGATCCAAGAATTTACCTCACTTCGATCAGAATTCTGAACACCAATTCTTTTCCTCCATATCTTGAATTAGAATTTCCTAAGACTAGTTATTCTATTTTCTGAAGAGGTTTCAGGAGGAAGAAGAATGGCAGAGTCTTGACAGCCTCTCAGAAAATATGAGATTTAGGCTAGGCTCTCCTAGCCTATTTATAGGTGTTCAAGAAAGTGGATATGATCTTATACACTCAGCGCTGAGTCAGCAACGAATGTGGTTTAAAAAACAATCCAGATTCGCTAAATGTTCCTGCTCGGATCAGGGGTGGGTCGACCCACCTAACCCCTGGGTCAACCATAGGGTCAACCCAGCGCCCTAGGGTTGACCCATATAGGTCTAAGTGCGCATTGTCTTCACTTTGAATTTCTGGAATATTTTGAATATTATATCTACATATAAACCCCTTATATGTATACAAAACTTTCAATGCCCATTTTACACGTATATATATGTACACACACACACATGCAACTTTTATTTCATTTTCAAAATTCAAACGGCGTTATGCCATCATTTAATTCTTACCTATTTTCATTGGTTGCAGGGTTATTTTGAATTTCTCTTTTGTATATATATTTTTGAACATATATATGCATATATATATATATATACATACATATGCATGTATACATATATTTTTATACTTCGTTATATGTATAATTTTCCTTATATGTGCATTTACGCATATTTTCCCTTTAGAACATGTATTATTTTAGCCTTTTCTCTAAAATAAAAATATGGCGCCCACGGGAATTGAACTTGCGAAACTCTCTTGGAAGCCACATGCTCTTACCAATAGGACTACACAAGATTTCATTAACAAGGCTAAAAAAATGGTGGTCATTGTTCTTTTCTTATACCTCGTTTTCATGTTTGTTGTAATATTTCATTTAAATATATCTCTTTCATTTTAAATATGTTTTCTGCAATTCATAGGTCTAAATTGACCAGAAAATTGCCACGACTGCAATGGCGCTAATCCCGTAAAAAATTCTAGAAGATATTCAAATTTTATTTTATTTAATTAAAAATGTGGGGTGCTACATCGGGGGCCGCCCAAAGGACACGTTTCCACTGGCATTGGGCGTCGTTCTTTGATGACTTCCTGTTACATTCCGCTTGCTCCGCCCGTCGCTTCATCGATACAGAAAGAGTTGGCTCATACCAGCAAGAAGAAGAAGTTAGTCTCAAGGCAGAAGGGGCTAATGCCCGTGCCATCCAAAGCTCTAGGACTTAGTGTAGAAGAGAGGAAAGCCATGCCAAAAGAGAAATTTCCCAAACATTATTTCGTCAAACTTGTGTGGCTTCCAGATCTGATTCTATTCCTCAGGAGGACAGAGAGATGGTGTGGCATCAAGTGTACTCTGCTTGTTATCAATGTAATGAGTATTACAAGTATTCGGGGCATCTCTCGGAGCTTGTTAAGAACAAGAATGTGGAGATTGCCAACTTAAAGCAGGAGGTCACAGACGAGCAGTTGACTGTCCGGAATCGGGAGGATTCTTTGCATAAGACATATCTTTTACGCTGCATATATTTCTGTGTATTCAAGTACCATAATCGTGTACTAACTCTCTTTTGTTGAAACTGGTATGCTGAAGGAGAAGTATGACAAGCTAGTGAAGGACTCAGAGCGTGCTGCTTCCTCTTTCAAAGACATCGTAACCTCGGTTTTGACAGAGAACGCGCTGCTAAAGAAGGAAAAAGCAGAGTTGGAGGAGGTGAACATTCATTTGTTTATAGAAAATGAGAGTGTGCACCAGCTCCAAAAAGACAACAAGGCTTTAATATTGGAGATTGAGAGGCTGAAAGTGAAGAATGAGAGGGTCCAGAAGTTGTAGATAGAAAATGATGAGTTGAGGAGGCATGTGGAGGTGGCTAAGGAGAAGAAAGTGAAAGCCGAGGCCAGTAACAGGGACGATCTAAGCTGGCTAGAAGGGCAAAGGCCGAGCACCAAAGAGATATGGATAGGGTTAGGGAAGAGATTGAGGACACTGAGGCTAGGGTAGAGGAATCGCTGAGGGAACCTATCCGGGGCTTGTATCTCCACGCATTAAGGTTCCGTGGAATTTCATGGGTTAGCGATTGTCCTCGAGAGATGGCTCGTACATGGGAGAGGTTGGTGCCATTCGAGGCTTGGTTGTGAAATGTGGAGGAAGTGGACCAAAACAAACTCATGGTGGAACTATTTACTGAGGCTGAGTGCAAGATTTCTAAGGAAGGGAGGACATTGTTGCGGGAGGATGCCGACAGGGAGAGTGGCGAAGCTTGTCGCTGAAATGGGAAAGTTTGTGCCTACTAAGAATGTGATTGTCACTTAGGAATTTACAGAGGGAAGCTCTTGTCGGCCTCCTGTTCCACCCTTTGCCATGACTAGCGGTCCCACAGTCCCAGTTCATGTCTAAGTTGAGTATGACCCTGCACATCTCGAGTTGGGATAGACGGGATCCACTTTTACCATGACAATGAGCACCCTACCTATCGTGCCCACACTACACCTTACTAGAGGTAAATATTCATTGCCACGAATACCTGAAGAGAATGAGAGCAATAAATTCTCATAAACTAAAAAGTTGCATTTTTTGCTATGCAGCCCCTCTTGGAGTAGAAATGGCAATAGGTTTCGCCCCCGTGCTTCCTCAAACATCTGAGTCTAGATTAAGGAAACAGGGAATACAATATGGAGCGGTAGGAGGGCATCTGGATTCATTTTCAAACATAGAGTTGGCATCCAGTGTTTATAAGAGTCTTCTTGATGAAGGAGAACTAGTGGATGGTCAAAGTGCTCAGGCGACGGGTGTAGCTGATGCTAGTATGCATACAATGCACGATATGGTGGAAGCCTAGAAAGCTCAGATGTTGGTGAAGTCTGAGGAATAGGAGGAGAAGAGGAAGAAGGATGAGGCTTTCGTATATGTGGCTAGGCAGAAAGCCAAGGATAAAGTTGCGGCTGTGGTGGCAAAGAAGAAGACTGACGCTGAGGCAGAGAAAGAGAAGGCCGCTGAGGAGGCCAAGACAAGGAAAGATGCTGACGAGACCGAGAAGGAGAGAGCCGATGAGGAGGCTAGGAAGAAGAAAGCCGCTGATGATGCTAAGAAAAGGGCTGATGAGACCTTTAAGAAACTTCAGGCGGATGCGACTACACAACTTAAGGGCAAGAAGCTAGCTGATTAGAAGGCCGCCAAAGTTGCTAAGAAAAAGGTGGAGTTTGTGGCCATGAAGGCTCAGGGAGAGACTGGGCATGTGCTAGCCCTTGCTTCTGACATCTCTCCTATACCGTTGTAGTGTATTCACCCCGGATTGGTCACAGTAATCACAAGCGGCGAGGATGACGGTGGGAAGCGAACATTGGTGTCTCACGAGTCCGTCACTCCTGCAAAGAGCATAAAAGGAAAAGGAAGAAGCGGCTCTAGAAGGAAAAGTTCCATAACTGGTAGTGACCCACCTAGTGTCAAACCTGTTCAGAAAAAGAAAAGAAAAGAAGAAGAAGGATGAGTAGTATCAGTGGTTGTCATAGATATTTTGGTTATGCAGGCCGATAGCACATGCAAGTACAACCCTCGCTTTTAGTTTTTGGAGGCATGGCATGGTTCTCATGTACACCATGACGTTAGAAAGAAAGATATTTAATCTGTAGTTTGCTTATTATGTGAATGAAAGTATTAGTTAACTTTTCTTACATCGCATTTCATGTTAAGTGTTCCAATGTTCTTTTTATGCTTTTCAACTTCCTGCACTTGCACAAGCATACTTATTGGTACACTTAAGAAAACGTGATTGGAGGCTCCACCCTGGGGGTGCCCCCAGTTATGCAGAGGTCGTGAGATGGTTCCACTCTCGGGTTTTCCTTTGGTCAGAAGCCCCGAGTCACGTGGAGTCCAGGTCAGGTGCCCTCTCTCTTTGACCTCTCGGAGGTCATTGGTCCTAAGTCGTGAGATGGCATGGATATCGCGAATTCATCCCTTTGTCTCTCCCATCGTTCATTTCTGTTTAGCACTTGAAGGCACCATTGATTCGGCAAATGGTACCCGGATCCAGACCTGGTCGGATGGAGCCACGAGAGTAGTCGGCATCACACTTGCATGGCTGATCGGCCACCCCCAAGTCCAGGGACTTGGGAATGAAACAATTTATGCACGGTCTTGTCGTTGATTCGAGATTCGAGTGATACCAGAATCCGGACCCGATAGGCCAGATGGAGCCACGGGAGTGAACTGTTTCACACTAGCTTGGCAGTTGGCCTGCCCCCAAGTCCGGAGTCTTGGGAGCAGAAAGATTTATGCTCGGTCTTGCCGCTGGTTCGAGATTCGAGTGGTGTTATTTATACTCAGTCTCATCGTTGATTCAAGAGTTGAGTGGGGCTATTTAGACTTGGTCTCGTCGTTGATTCGAGACTCGAGTGGTGTTATTTATACTTGGTTTCGTCGTTGATTTGAGACTCGAGTGGCGGTGCCGGCTCCCATGCTCGGGGTGCCAATCCGATGTTTGTGCGTGTGCAAGCTAGTTATGATGATTGATCAAATATATCATGCACAAGGTAAACACATCAAGAGCATAGAGAACTGAACACTTTCTTTACTAATAACTTTGGCAGTAACAACCTTTACAATGCCTTGAATTAAAACAAAACAAAACATTGTTGGAAAGAGGAGAATCTGTACATTAAGTTATGTGAAGTAGCAGTGAATATGTTCGATGTTCCATGCCCTCAGGAGTTCAGCACCATCAACAGATGCTAGCTTGAAGGTTCTGTCTCTGAACCTTCGTTGTATGATGTATGGACCTTCTCAACAAGGTCTAAAACCAGTTGGTGTGGGATAGATCCATTTTAGGGTGAGGTCAACGATATTGAGATCCTTGCGGCGGATTCTAGAATTGAAGTATCGGGCTACTCGTTGGTGCTAAGCGGCAGCTCCAAGCTCAGTTTCATTCCTTTTCTCCTCGAGCAGGTCAAGTGACTCTAAAAAGTAAGTCTTGGTTGGTCTTAGGATCATAATAAGTAACCCGATGAGTTCTAAGCTTTAGCTCAATGGGGATGATGGCTTCAGATCCACAGGCAAGGGAAAATGGAGTGTGGCCTGTCTTTAACTTATGTGTAGTCTGGTAGGCCAATTGGGCCAGAGGGAGCTCATCTGCCCATAAGCCCAACCTTTTCCAGTCACTTCTTGATAATGGATTTAATCACTTCGTTGACAACCTCAACTTGCCCATTGGCATGAGGATGAGCGACTCCCGGGAATCTCTTTTCAATGTTGTGCAGTCGGTAGAAAGTACTGAAATCTACACTCTCAAAATAGGTCCTCTTGTCAGAGATAATGCCATAGAGGACTCCGTAACGGGTAATGATATTGCGAACGACGAAGTTGATTACTTTCTTGGTAGTGATTGTAGCGACGGATTCGGGTTCAGTCCATTTGGTGAAGTAACCAACTGCGAGGATGGCGTAGCATGCCCCTCTCCTAGCCATTAAAAGAGTTCCAATGATATCTATCCCCCACGTGGCGAAAGGCCAAGGACTGACCATTTACGTTAGATCAGTAGATGGGGATCTTGGTATCTTAGAGAACCTCTAGCATTTGTCACACTTACGGGCATAGTTTGCGGCGTCTTGATCGAGTGTGGGTCAGAAATAACCATATCTTATAATTTTCCTTGCTAGGGTTTTCCCCTCAGTGTGGTCACCGCACTCTCCTTCGTGCATGTCTAGAAACACACAGTCTGCGTCATTGTGGGCTACACACCAAAGTAAGGGGACAGAGAAACCTCTACGGTAGAGCACTCCATCCAAGAAGATATAGCGAGACGATTGGCGAGTGAGTGCCCGTCTTTCTTTGTAGTGTCCAGGGAGGCACGTTATAAGAAGTTCTTTATTGGTATCATCCAAGACTCGGGCTCGGGTTCAGTCTCCGTTGCTGCTATCGAATTAGTCTGCGTCTGATCGAAGCTCGAAGAATCAAGTACTTCGACCGAGGCAAGTCCCATAAGCTACATATCCTTGGAGCTTTCCAGTTTGGCTAGTGAGTCAGCTTTTTCGTTTTGTTCTCGAGTGATATGCGTGATGATGTAGCGATCGAAATTGGTGAGCAGTTCGTGAACCTGTGCGAGGTAGGGAGCGAGCCTTGCCCTCTTGGCTTGGTACTCTCCCTGAACCTGACCCATGATGAGCTCTAAATTGGAGTAAATCTGAATGGCCTTGATGTTAAGTTTGATTGTAATTCTGAGTCCAAAGCTTAAGGCTTCGTATTCTGCATCGTTGTTGGTAGCGGGAAAGTTGAGCTTTAAAGCATATCATATTGGGCGCTCTTCTGGAGTGATGAGCACGACTCCAGCGCCGGAACACTAATTATTAGAGGATCCATCTATGAACAGTTTTCATTGAATGTCTGGAGTTTCGATGTCTCCCGGAGGAGGCTCTTCCAGAACGGTGAATTCCACTATGAAATTGGCGAGGGTTTGTCTGATGATGGCTCGACAAGGAATGAATGTGATCTCGAACTAGCTCAACTCTATATTCCACTTTAGTAGTTGTCCCGACGCCTCAAGTCACTACAGGACCTGTCGTAGCGATTGGTCAGTGTTGATTTTCATGGGGTGAGACTGAAAGTATGGTTATAGCTTCCGGGAGGTAATGAAGCGACAAAAGGAAAGATTTTCGAGCCTCAGAAATTTTTTTCTTCTCTTATTAACCTCTTGCTGATGTAGCAAACAGGTCGTTGGACACGATCTTCAATGCGCACGAGCGCTGAGCTGATTGCCTGCATGGAAACAGCCAAATAAACATATAAGTCCTTGTGATCCACGAGTTTGGATAATATAGGTAGTCTCTCAAAGTGATCAAAAGACCCTTGAATGCACCAATGCACTCCAGTGTCCATGCGAAGTTTAGGTTCTCTTTTCTAAGCAAGTCAAAAAATAGAGTGCATTTGTCGGTGGCTTTAGAGATGAATCTACTTATAGCGGCGACCTTCCCATTAAAACTTTGAACATCCTTGATGCTCTGACGGGCCTGAATATCCCAAATACCTTTAATCTTATCTGGATTGGGTTCAATGCCTTGCGAATTGACAATGAAACCTAAGAATTTCTCGACGCAACGCCAAAAGAGCATTTTAAGGGATTCAGTTTCAATCTATATTGGCAGAGGACACTGAACATTTTGGAGAGGTCATGGATGTGGTCGTTTAATACCCTTGATTTTACAAGCATATTGTCCACGTATACCTCCATGTATCTTCCAGTCTGGTCCTTGAAAATGAAGTTGACATGTCGTTGGTAGGTGGATTCCATGTTCTTAGGACCAAAAGACATGACAAAGATAGCAGTAAAGCCCGAGGTTGGTTATGAAAGAAGTATGATCCTTGTTCGGGAGGAACATGGAATTCTAATTGTAGCCTGAGTGGGCATACATAAAGGAAGAAAGATAGTATCTGATAGTTGAATCAACAAGCTGATCGATCTTCGGAAGTGGGAAGCTGTCTTTAGGACATGCCTTGTTCAACTCGGAGAAGTCGACACACGTTCGCCACTTGTCGTTTGCTTTCTTGACCAAGACTGGATTGGAGATCCATTCGGGTTAGCTGGCTCCTCAGATGAAACCTTATTGAGTAGCCTATCGACCTCTTCCTTGAGTGTAGTCGATCTTTCGATTCCTAATATTCAACGTTTCTGTTCGACCGGAGGTCGCAAGAAGTTGATAGTTAGCCCGTGACAAGCGACTGCACGGTTGATGCCACACAATCGAAGTGGGTCCAAGAAAATACGTTAAGGTTGGCCCTTAAGAATTCCACAGTCCTTCCTTTATTGTGGGGTGGAGTTGTGATCCAACTTTCAATACCTTTATCATGTCATTGGGGATGACCGGAACATCCACCGTAGGTGCTACTGCGGTAGCCCTTTTGTAACAACCCGTATTTTGAATAACAAGTTATAACATAAATCAAGGCAGAATTAGATGATAAAATCAGAATCAAGGGAAACGGGCTGTGCCATTACGTTCGTCTCGGAAAAATACGCGAAACAGAGTCCGAGTTTTCGAAAATCGGAGTCCGTATGCCAAGTTATGGCCCGTCAAAGTTTTCAGAAAATTTCAAGTTCAAATTTGAATTCAGAATTCAAATTCAGCTAAGCAGGATAGGCGGGAAAAGATCCCGCCACTCCCCAAGTCGACTTGGGAGTCGACACACCCCAGGCTGTGTCGACTGCCCAGTCGACACCCCTGTCGACTTGGGTGGTCGGCCAGTCTGGCCTGGGTGCACCTGACTTGTTCCTCAAGACATGTTTGGAGGCTAGTGACGTGAATTGATGGCCCAGATCTGAATTAGGGTTAATCCTATGGCCTAAACTAACCTAATCCTCTATAAAAAGACCCTAATACCTAGCCTAAATCAACATAATTCATTCCTACAACTAAACTATGCCAAAATGTTTAATCATGGCCTCCACCCTCTTGTCATAGTCTCCATCTTCATTCATATGAGAGTTCCTAAGCTTGTTTGAGAGTTTCTAAGTTTGATTCAAGGCCAAAGTTCAATCTTTCTTCATTAAAACGAGGATCTTTCTTCATACAAATCAAAGGAGCTTCTTGGAGCTTGTATTCATTTGGGGTTTTTAGAGTTGCTAGTGGCTTCGTCTCAATCTTATTTTATTTTATAAGTCTTCATAGCATTGTAAGCCCTATTCTACTCTTAGATTCTAACTATGAAGTTAAATATGACATGTTGCAAGTTTGAGTTTGGGCCTAAGTATGATTTGTGCTTTGATTCTATCATGTTATGCATAGATTTATTCTATGCATGTTTGTAAAGCTATCACCTTGACTTTGTGCATAGAAAGCTATGAGCTTTGATTCTATCATGTTATGCATAGATTTATTCTATGCATGTTTGTAAAGCTATCACCTTGACTTTGTGCATAGAAAGCTATGAGCTTTGATTTGAAATGTTGCATGAAGCAACATAGAAACTCTCATAACCCTTATGTTATCTTGCATATGATGTTATATGCGAATCACTAGCTATCATCCTATGTCATTTATGGCCATGTTTCACCTATTTTGCTAAAGTTGATATCATGCATGTTTTGAGGCTTATAATGTAATATGCAAGTTTATGAACACATTTGCCTCATATGCCACCATGTTTAACTTGTGGCCAAACCTTATTAATTATGTCATGCTTCTAAAGTTCCCCCTTTGAGATCTATTTGCGTTTATGCGAACTTACATGCGATGGGGTTATGCTATGGGTAAACTAAAATGACATAAAATCATGACTTGAAAAATGACATGAAATATGACATGTGATTATGCTTGGAACATGAACATGGACTTGGACATGACTTCTAGAAAACATGATAATGGCCAACTCGAGGTTGGGTTGAGTTTGTAGCATAAATCTACCTGGAACCGACCGGCTTAACTAGTGGCTACAAGCAATAGGACCCAATGTGAGTAGTTGGTCATGTCGCACTTGAAACCCGAGGTTAGACTAAGTTGTGGTGTAAAGCTACCCGGACCCGCCCGGCTTAACTAGTAACCACAACGAGGTCTAATGTGAGAGGTTGGGTGCATTAAATTAATTAATGCCACATGATAGGGTTAAGTCATGGACCGCTTGAATACTTAACCAATTAAACGCGATGGGTTGGTAGGGTTAAGTCATGGACTACTTGAATACTTAACCAATTAAACTCAATGTATTGATAGGGTTAAGTCATGAACTGCTTGGATACACTTGACCAACTCAATACATGGTTAGGATAGGGTTAACCACACTTAACCCGCTTGAAATCCTAGTTACATGGTCCTTTTCAGTAGTAACCCACTTGGGAGTATCATGGGTACCCTGGACTAGGCTAGGGTGGGGCACGATTACTAGACTGATTGTAAGAGACCAAAAGAGACGGCTGAATGGTGCACCGGTTGTTCAGGCGGACCATGGTCGTACACATTAAGTCCGGAGTTGAACATGGGCACCAGTAGGTTTAGACTGTGCATGCTTGAATTGTGTCTTTGGTTTACACCTTAGGGCTGGATACACCCTGGGGTGGACCTTGCACAGTTAACTACATTCCATGATTAAGCCGTATGACACCGATACACGACGAGTAAGGCTTATAGGGAGCCGATCGACTAGACCGAGTAGTTGGACCTTAATTTAGGTCACCTCATGATATTGGGCCAGCTTTGGGCCAAGGGATCATTTCTTGTTTATACTTGACATGGATTGGAATACTAGTACACACTTGGTGCAACTTAACCTTGTATATGCGATGCCACACTTGATCAATCTTGTTAACTTTTCACCATGCCAGTTATCATCCTATGTTTCATCTCTGTTTTACATGTCCAGTTAACTTTATTAGTTTTTATACTAATAGTAGGTAGGACTTACCAGTCTTTTTGACTGACCCGTTTTCTTTCGCCTCTTTTCTTCCGTTCCCCCCCCAGGTTCTCAGGGTGGGAACACTAGCACCTAGTTGGATCTTTAGCTTGCTTACTAGATAGCTCATGTACGGTTTGGACTTGAGCATGCTATGGCTTTACTCTACTTTGGGGATAGTTATTTTATGTTTTTTTTCAGTTTCCAGTTTATGTTTCTAGACTTTGTTTTGTGGGAAAATAATGACCAAGTACTTTGATGTAACTTGACTATGGTTTTGAAATGTTAGTTTTTACCTGCTGCTTTATTCACTCTGTTTTTACTTATATGTTCTGTCTTGTGATATCTGCATGAATGTTTACCTTGTCCAACACCCCTCCAAAGCTAGTGCGCTTGCAAGAGTGATATTGGCGGAGGTGGGGTGTTACATTTGGTATCAGAGCATAAGGTTTACAAGATCTGAGAAAAAGGTTTTTAAAACTTACCTTTTGGAAAACTATTTTCAAAACCAATTAAGTATTTTCCAAGAAAAGTCTAGTTTATTTTAAAAGGCTATTCCCCAAAAGCCATTAGCACTATCCTTTGTTTCCTCGTTCTAAATCTATCTTTTCCCTTTTTCAGCATGGTCGATCTTAACCTTCCCGAGGGAGTAACCATACCCGGATGGTTCCGGAGGTACTTGGAAGATAGGGCCAACGATGCGGGCCCAGCAAATACTCCCACCGTAACTGAGGTTCCTCCTCCTCCTCAGCATCCACAAGCAGATTTCGCAAAGGTTTGCAAAGACTTTAAGGCGATGGGTGGCAAGAATTTTGTTGGGACGGAGACTTTTGTTGAGGCAAGAAATTGGTTGAAAGAAACTGAAGACCTCTTCGCCATCTTTGATGTGGAAGACCGTAGAAAAGTTCTGTTGGCAGTATGGTTATTGAAAGAGGAAGCTGCTTATTGGTGGGAGGTCACCAATGCTACTAGGCCTATAGAGACTTGGGCCGACTTTAGGACAAGGTTTGGGCTTAAGTTTCTATCATCTGCTGAGGCGAATCTACAATTGGAGAAGTTTATATCTTTGAAGCAAAGGGACATGACATTGAGGGAGTATGTGAATAAGTTTAACCAGCTTGCTCGATTCGGTTTGGACATGGTTAATACTCCCCAGAAGAAGGCTTTACGCTTTGCACGAGGGTTGAATGAGCCATTACAAGGTTTAGCCATGTCTCATATACCCATGGGGGCCACTTTTGAAAGCCTAGTAGGCATGGCATTGCTTCAGGGGGATGATAAGAATGGCAAGAAAGAAGTCAAGCCTAATGAGACTCAAACCAAGAAGTCGGATTCCAAGTGGGGAGGCAATCAGAGCAACAAGAACAACAAGGGTAACAAGGCCAACAACAACAAGGCAAGGGACACAAGGAAGTGCAACTACTGTGGGATCGTTGGGCACATAGCCAAAGATTGTAGGAAGAAGAAGAGGAAGTTGGGAGAATGCTTCCATTGTGGAGAGACTGGACACTTTAGCAAAGATTGCCCCAAGAAGCAAGGGCAAGGGCAGACTCAGCGTGCAGGACCTTCTGGAGGGCAAGTGCATGCTCTCAACACTGTTCCAGTTCCGGACCGAGGTAGTATTTCGATAGAAAGTCTTGTTTACATTTCTTATTTTCCTATTCGCACTTTATTTGATTATGGAGCATCGCATACTTTTATTTCTTCTGACATTGTTGAAAGTTTGCACCTAAGTACTAGTCTTGTTGAGGATCCCGTTAGTGTTTCAAATCCAATTGGAGGTTCCGCCCATTTATCTATGATTTGTGTGGATTTGAAGATTTCTATCTTGACCGTAGAATTCACATGTAATGCTTATGTTCTCGGGTTCACGGGATACGGGTTGATTTTGGGCATGGATTGGTTGTCCAGTTATGGAGCCATTCTCGATTGTGAGCATAGGGTGGTGAGGCTCATGACTCGCCTCGGTAATACCCTAGAAATTTCTTGTAACCCTAGAGATCCCGTCATGTTATGTTATCTTGAATCTCTTGACTCGTCCATCGATGATCTGCAATCTGTAAGGGTGGTTCGAGAATATCCTGATGTTTTTGAAGAGGTTAAGGGGTTACCCCCTAAATGAGAGATAGATTTCCGCATTTATCTTGTTGATAATGCCAAGCCAGTTTCATTGCCCGTTAGGCACATGGCCCCACGAGAAAGAAGAGAGCTCGGTAAGCAAATCAAGGAGCTGCTTGAGAAAATTTTTATTAGGCGAAGCATTTCTGAATGGGGTGCTCCTGTGGTGTTCGCTACTAAGGCGGATGGTTCGCTTCGTCTATGTGTATATTATCGAGAGTTGAACAAACTGACAAAGAAGAATAGGCACCCGTTACCGAGGATAGATGACCTCTTTGACCAGCTTGTTGGTGCTTCTGTTTTCTCTCAGCTCGATCTAGCCACCGGATTCCATCAGCTTAGAGTGGCTGAGGATAGTATTGATAAGACTGCGTTTAGGACTCCAGATGGGTTCTTTGAATGGCTAGTCATGCCATTCGGTTTGACTAATGCACCCGCCTACTTCGTAGATTTGATGAGTAGGGTGTTCAGGGAGTTCCTTAACAAGTTTGTGGTTGTCTTCGTGGATGATATTCTGATCTTCTCAAAGGATGAGGAAGAACATGCTAGACACCTCAAGGAAGTGATGGATACGCTGAGGGCTTATCAGTTGAAAGCCAAGTTCTCCAAATGCCATTTTTGGAGAAGGGAAGTTCGGTTTCTTGGACATATAGTTTCTAAGCAAGGCATAGCGGTGGATCCCGCGAAAGTGGTTGCGGTTCAAGACTGGAAGACTCCTAGGAATGCAACCGAAGTAAGAAGCTTTCTCGGTCTGGCGGGCTACTATAGGAAGTTCATCAGGGACTTCGCTAAGATTTCAGCCCCTCTTACTAAGTTGACGAAGAAGAACTTAATCTTTTCATGGGACTTAGAGTGTGAGCTTGCTTTTCAAAGGATCAAGAGGGCCCTTACTACAGCTCCAGTTTTGGCATTACCCGATGGCGGTAAGATGTTTACCGTGTACACCGATGAATGTGGCACGGGGTTAGGTGTTGTTCTGATGCAAGAAGGAAGGGTGATATGTTATGGGGGTAGGCAACTTAAAGTTCATGAGAAGAACCATCCCACTCATGATTTGGAGTTGGCGGCGATCGTCTTTGCACTCAAATCCTGGCGCCACTATCTTCTAGGCGAAAGGTTTGAGTTATATACTGATCACAAGTCGCTCAAGTACCTCTTCTCGCAGAAAGATCTGAATCTAAGGCAGCAAAGGAGGATGGAATTCTTGGCATCTTATGACTTCGAGATAGCTTATACCCCTGGCAAGGGTAATGTTGTGGCAGATGCACTAAGCAGAAGTAGGTTGACTTTGAGTCCCTTGTTTGTTGAGATGAGGAGCCTAGAGTTCTTGGCAACCTTTGATTTCACAACAACTGTTGAGTCGATGACGGGTTCGTTAGCATCTCTTGAGCTTAGACCTATACTTCTTGATCAAGTAGGGACTTCGCAGAAGGAAGATCCGCAGATAGTCGAGATCATGGACAAGTTGATTCGTGGTGAGACGTCTAGTCACCTTGCTAGATATACTATTGATGACAAGGGTTGGCTAAGGCGTGATGGAAGGCTATGCGTTCCACAAGTAGGAGACTTGGTGCATAAAGTTCTCGAAGAAGCGCATCACTCGAAGATGACTATACATCCTGGAGGAGATAAGATGTATAAGGACATGAAGCGCATTTTCTTTTGGGCTGGAATGAAGAAGGATGTGGCAGGGTATGTTTCAAAGTGCATGGTGTGCCAACAAGTGAAAGCCGAGTCAAAAAAACCCGGTGGGCTATTACATCCATTGGAGGTCCCGCAATGGAAGTGGGAAAGTATCTCTATGGATTTTGTGGATGGATTGCCTAGGTCAAGGAGAGGGAATACGAGCATATGGGTCATATTTGATAGACTTACGAAGAGTGCTCATTTCATTCTAGTAAAGAGCAAGAGGACCGCATCATGGCTAGCATCTGTTTATCTTCGAGAGATAGTGCGATTGCATGGAGTTCCTTCTAGCATAGTTAGCGATCGTGACCCAATCTTCACTAGCCAGTTCTGGAATAGCTTGCAAGAAGCGATGGGTACGCGATTGAATCTAAGTACAGCCTATCACCCCCAGACGGATGGCCAAACCGAGAGGGTGAATAGAGTGCTAGAAGATCTTTTGAGGCTTTGTGTGCTTGACTTTGGTGGTACTTGGGAAGACCACCTCCCTCTTGTAGAGTTTGCTTATAATAATAGCTATCAAGATAGCATAGGGATGGCACCATTTGAAGCTCTGTATGGGAGGCCATGTAGGTCACCATCTTGTTGGTGGGAGACAACGGATAGGCATATACTTGGGCCCGATATGATACGGGACACATCTGAGAAAGTTGAATTGGTGAGAAGACGGATGAAAGCGGCCCAAGACAGACAGAAATCCTTTGCTGACAAGCGAAGGACAGATTTTGAATTCGAAGTTGGAGATATGGTTTTCGTGAAGGTTTCTCCTTTGCGTAATGTGGTTCGTTTTGGAGCAGTTGGGAAGCTGGCACCAAGGTTCGTAGGACCCTTCCCTATCATAGAGAGAATTGGAAAGATGGCTTATAAGGTGGAATTGCCCGAGAAGCTGGCCGGAGTGCATAATGTCTTTCATGTCTCGCATCTCCGAAAGTGCCTACATGAGTCCGCTGAGGTTGTTGGACCTAGCATTCTTGAAGACGTGGAGATAGAGAAAGAGGCAACCTTGAGGAGAGCACCGATTCGTATCTTGGGAACGGAGATCAAGAAGCTAAGAAATCAAGAAGTCAAATTGGTGAAAGTTCAGTGGAGTGAAGCTGAAGAGGATGCAACTTGGGAAACAGAGGAGAAGATGCGTGGGCTTTATCCATTTATTTTTGAGGGTACATTCTCAAACTCTTCTCCTAGTTAACATATCTTCCATTTTGCTATCCATGTTTATCCTGTAACTTCGTTAACCTTGTCATGAGAACCTTAGGTAGAAACCCTTTGGATGAAACATGTATTTGAAACATGGTGTGCTTGATGTTTGCAAGTGGTTGCAAGTGTTTGCAAGTGGATACTCGTGGATGCATGATACACATTAGGCACTAAGATCGGCTCACACACTTTCATATTGCATATGCATGAGTGCTTATACTTATTTATGGATGAAACTTGTTATGCTATCACGTGGATGCTGCATATGGATGAATGTTATGTGCACTCATATAGAGATTATAAATTATGTTAGGAATTTTCATACACATGGACGCATTTCACTAACATACTTTGCATTAAGGAGGTTTACTGAATCAGTAACCGCCTGATTTTCGCATTAGATAAGTACATATACACACACCTTTGCATATAATCATACATCATTTAAAATTTGTTAAGGACAATGACTGCACGTGGATGATGTTTTGAGTAGATGGATGATGGATGGTAGGATACGTTCTTCCTAACTTAGAGATTTCGGGGACGAAATCCTTTAAGGCGGGGAGGATGTAACAACCCGTATTTTGAATAACAAGTTATAACATAAATCAAGGCAGAATTAAATGATAAATCAGAATCAAGGAAAATGGGCTGTGCCATTACGTTCGCTTCGGAAAAATACGCGAAATAGAGTCCGAATTTTCGAAAATCGGAGTCCGTATGACCAAGTTATGGCCCGTCAAAGTTTTCAGAAAATTTCAAGTTCAAATTTGAATTCAGAATTCAAATTCAGCTGAGCAGGATAGGCGGGAAAAGATCCCGCCACTCCCCAAGTCGACTGGGGAGTCGACACACCCCAGGCTGTGTCGACTGCCCAGTCGACACCCCTGTCGACTTGGGTGGTCGGCCAGTCTAGCCTGGGTGCACCTGACTTGTTCCTCAAGACATGTTTGGAGGCTAGTGACGTGAATTGATGGCCCAGATCTGAATTAGGGTTAATCCTATGGCCTAAACTAACCTAATCCTCTATAAAAAGACCCTAATACCTAGCCTAAATCAACATAAATCATTCCTACAACTAAACTATGCCAAAATATTTAATCATGGCCTCCGCCCTCTTGTCATAGTCTCCATCTTCATTCATATGAGAGTTCCTAAGCTTGTTTGAGAGTTTCTAAGTTTGATTCAAGGCCAAAGTTCAATCTTTCTTCATTAAAACGAGGATCTTTCTTCATACAAATCAAAGGAGCTTCTTGGAGCTTGTATTCATTTGGGGTTTTTAGAGTTGCTAGTGGCTTCGTCTCAATCTTATTTTATTTTATAAGTCTTCATAGCATTGTAAGCCCTATTCTACTCTTAGATTCTAACTATGAAGTTAAATATGACATGTTGCAAGTTTGAGTTTTGGCCTAAGTATGATTTGTGCTTTGATTCTATCATGTTATGCATAGATTTATTCTATGCATGTTTGTAAAGCTATCACCTTGACTTTGTGCATAGAAAGCTATGAGCTTTGATTCTATCATGTTATGCATAGATTTATTCTATGCATGTTTGTAAAGCTATCACCTTGACTTTGTGCATAGAAAGCTATGAGCTTTGATTTGAAATGTTGCATGAAGCAACATAGAAACTCTCATAACCCTTGTGTTATCTTGCATATGATGTTATATGCGAATCAGTAGCTATCATCCTATGTCATTTATGGCCATGTTTCACCTATTTTGCTAAAGTTGATATCATGCATGTTTTGAGGCTTATAATGTAATATGCAAGTTTATGAACACAATTGCCTCATATGCCACCATGTTTAACTTGTGGCCAAACCTTATTAATTATGTCATGCTTCTAAAGTTCCCCCTTTGAGATCTATTTGCGTTTATGCGAACTTACATGCGATGGGGTTACGCTATGGGTAAACTAAAATGACATAAAATCATGACTTGAAAAATGACATGAAATATGACATGTGATTATGCTTGGAACATGAACATGACTTCTAGAAAACATGATAATGGCCAACTCGAGGTTGGGTTGTGTTTGTAGCATAAATCTACCCGGAACCGACCGGCTTAACTAGTGGCTACAAGCAATAGGACCCAATGTGAGTAGTTGGTCATGTCGCACTTGAAACCCGAGGTTAGACTAAGTTGTGGTGTAAAGCTACCCGGACCCGCCCGGCTTAACTAGTAACCACAACGAGGTCTAATGTGAGAGGTTGGGTGCATTAAATTAATTAATGCCACATGATAGGGTTAAGTCATGGACCGCTTGAATACTTAACCAATTAAACGCGATGGGTTGGTAGGGTTAAGTCATGGACTACTTGAATACTTAACCAATTAAACCCGATGTATTGATAGGGTTAAGTCATGAACTGCTTGGATACACTTGACCAACTCAATACATGGTTAGGATAGGGTTAACCACACTTAACCCGCTTGAAATCCTAGTTACGTGGTCCTTTTCTGCAGTAACCCACTTGGGTGTATCATGGGTACCCTGGACTAGGCTAGGGTGGGGCACGATTACTGGACTGATTGTAAGAGACCAAAAGAGACGACTGAATGGTGCACCGGTTGTTCAGGCGGACCATGGTCGTGCACATTAAGTCCGGAGTTGAACATGAGCACCAGTAGGTTTAGACTGTGCGTGCTTGAATTGTGTCTGTGGTTTACACCTTAGGGCTGGATACACCCTGGGGTGGACCTTGCACAGTTAACAACATTCCATGATTAAGCCGTATGACACCGATACACGACGAGTTAGGCTTATAGGGAGCCGATCGACTAGACCGAGTAGTTGGAACTTGATTTAGGTCACCTCATGATATTGGGCCAGCTTTGGGCCAAGGGATCATTTCTTGTTTATACTTGACATGGATTGGAATACTAGTACACACTTGGTGCAACTTAACCTTGTATATGCGATGCCACACTTGATCTATCTTGTTAACTTTTCACCATGCCAGTTATCATCCTATGTTTCATCTCTGTTTTACATGTCCAGTTAACTTTATTAGTTTTTATACTAATAGTAGGTTGGACTTACCAGTCTTTTTGACTGACCCGTTTTCTTTTGCCTCTTTTCTTCCGTCCCCCCCCCCCCACTGGTTCTCAGGGTGGGAACACTAACACCTAGCTGGATCTTTAGCTTGCTTACTGGATAGCTCATGTACGGTTTGGACTTGAGCATGCTATGGCTTTACTCTACTTTTGGGATAGTTACTTTATGTTTTTTTTTCCAGTTTTCAGTTTATGTTTCTAGACTTTGTTTTGTGGGAAAATAATGACCAAGTACTTTGATGTAACTTGACTATGGTTTTGAAATGTTAGTTTTTACCCGCTGCTTTATTCACTCTGTTTTTACTTATATGTCCTATCTTGTGATATCTGCATGCATGTTTACCTTGTCCAACACCCCTCCAAAGCTAGTGCGCTTGCAAGAGTGATATTGGCGGAGGTGGGGTGTTACACCTTTCGGAATCGGGATCTTCGTATTCCCTTGGATCGTGGTAGTCAAAAAGACGGCAGCGGCACCTGAGCCAAGACTCAGACGCCTTTGATTGCTATGCGGAGACGGTCTTGGCGCAAGAAGATGAAGGCACAACCTTGCCTTTGTCCTTATTGCGCACATTCTTCCATTCTATGAGGTAGCAATCCCTAGATGTTGCTTGGTCACCTTTAACAGTGTCGATTACATTTTCCATTAGGAACTTCACCAAAAGAGACTATGGTGGCATGCGGACTCGGAACTCTATGAGGAAAGGACGTCCAAAGAAGGCGTTGTATGGAGAGATGACGTCGATAACCATGAAAGTGAGGATTCGAACAGGCTTCGATCCCCTTCTCCGAGTTCTACAGGAAGGTCAACCATGCCGACTGGGTGATTGGAAGATCCTTTAAAGCCGTGGATCGTGACATGGTAGGGCTTTAAGTCTTTGGCCTCAAGCTTCATCTGGTCATAGGCCGCCTTGAAGATGATGTTGACTGAGCTTCCTAAGTCGATAATTATTCTCTGAACGAAAGATGATGCGATCTGACCAGAGATGGCGAGAATCTCAATGGTTGAGATATTGATTCCTATGGAATCTCCCTTGCGGAAGACGATATCATTCCCACATTATCTTTTAGAGCTTGGCAGGAACGGACTCGTCCAAAGTAGAGCAAACTTCGTAGGTGGCGTGCTTTACAGAGTTGGCATACTCCTCCATCTTGAGAAAGCTGTCTTTTGTGAGGTGAGGTCCACCACAGATAGTATTGATCACGATGCCATATGGCCTTTGTTCAGACGGCCCTAGGGCCGTGTTTGCAGGTGCTGGAAATGCGGGTGTTGGATGGCCCGTAGCTACTTCGGGAGCGGCAGGATTTTGAATGTTCCATTCCAAGCATTTTTCGTGGATGAGTTTTTCAATCGCATCCTTGAGGTGGAGACTGTCGTTGGTGTTGTGCCCATACATGTTGTGGAATCTTCCGTATTTGCTGGAGTTTTTCTGGCGGTCGGTGGATTCCCTGGTGTTGGGCTTCTAATAGTGGAGAGTATTATAGGTTTCTAAGTAGATTGTCTCCATATCTCGATTTATTGGAGTGTAGGTCCTATAATTCTGGTAGCGGTCGTGCTTCTTAGGATCTACAAGAGCCTGGTTATTGTTGCGACCGCTTTGTTTGTCGTAGTTCACCTTTGGCTTGTAGGGGCTGCTTCTTTGCCTTTGTCAGAAGGATTCTCCGACCCGCTTTCCTCTGACACTATCGTCAACGACGCCATCCTGTGGGTTATTGGAGTGGTTGCACCGAGAAGCTCGATTACGCCTTGTTTTTTCTTGGCATAGGAATTGTCCATCCTTTCATAAAAGCCTCTGGGTCTTAGGCTTCTTTCTATCGATCCGGGCTACAAACTTGAAGGTAAGAAGGACACCTTTTGAAAGCTGGAAGAGTACCATGCGAGAGCCCGGGTCGACGACCTCGGTGAGGGTGGTATTGAATCGCGTGAGGTAGCTCTTAAGGGATTCTCCAGGCCCTTGATAAAGATTGGATAAGGTGAGGGCGTTTTTAGGAGTTAGGATGCGCATTCTTAACAGATTAACAAATTCCGTGGCCAGCTGGCCGAAGTTTTTGACAGATCGGAGTGGAAGACGAGAGAACCAAAGCAGAGTTGTACCTGACAGGAAAGCTGAGAAACACTTGCATTTGACCGCATCGGTGGCTCAGCTGGAGTCCATTTGTCACTTATAACAGTTTAAGAAAGCACAGGTGTCAGTCATGCCATCATAGAATGCCGTCTATGGCATGTTGAAGCGTCAGGGCCACTCGGCTTCATGTACAATCCTAGTGAAGGGGTTATGCCTTAAATGGGTTTCCCACGAGTCGGTGGGGTTCCCTTGCATATCTCTCATGATCCTTCGGGCCATGTTGGGGAGATATGCCGGTTGGGCATCCTCTGGCGGGCTCCAGTGGTTTTGGCAAACTTCGGGAATTTTGTTCTGTGGACGCCTCCTATGATGCACATCAGCCTCATCCTCTTCCATATTGTCGACATCGATGGCCTGGTTTTGTTATGGATGGTGAGGTTGAGCGTGCTAGTGTGTATTCTGATCCGGGGGGACTTGGGCCTGACGGTAGCAGGGAGCGTAGGCCCCAAATTTTGAGTGGTGACAGTTGGGTTCTGTCGAGGAGGGGGTCTGTTCGGACCCGGTTCGTCGTTGATAACCAACCGAGAGCGATCATGGTACCATGTTCCCTCGCTGTAAGTGACAGTGGTTCTTCAACGCATGGTTGAGTTGACTGAAGTTCCGAACAAGCTGAAGTTGAGCAACGATGCGTTGACTGTCTTGAAGTTGACACATTAGGTCGATGTTCTTCAATGCATGGTTGATTTAAAGAGCCGTATTTTCATACTTCTTATTAAGTGCGTATATTTGAGCTTGAGTCACAGGGGCTTTGGGGTCCACAGGGGGAAGAAGTTATGTTTTAGCCTGGTCTTCTACCGATCGAGGTTGCTGAGAAGTACAAGCGTTAGAAGCGGCAGAAGAACCAAGCATCTGATTAACCATCGTAAGCGGACTCGGGGGCAGGTTATGGAAGAAGCCTAAAGCGCATCGAAGTTGAGTTGGAAATGTGCGACAAGGATGCGAGTCTAAGTTCTCAGTGAAAGCACCAGAATATTGACGACAAAAAATGTCGTAATACCCACAGATTCTCCGTTACTTAGAGAATTATGTTTCACATGGGAAAAGTAAGTGCAGAAAGAAGTAAACAACATGGTAGATTTATAGTGGTTCGGTCCTGTGAGGGGCTTACATCCACTTTAGAAGAACTCGCTGATATTTTATTGACATTAATAATTTACAAGCTTAGAACAATGTTACGACATCCATTTACAGACATTTCCAAGTATTTTGGTGTCATAATTGTCATATATGAATATTGGGTACAAGTAATTTTTCTACTTCTTCTTCCTTAATGCAAGGACGCCATTAAAGAGGTCACTTGGAGCTCTCAAGAGTGTCAAATCATCCAATTTCCAACCCCTTTGAAGTGTGAGCTTAGGGTTATTTATAGTGAAGTGGTTAGGTGGGAGTAGGTAGGATTTGAGGACCACAACAGTACATTTCGTATCCCGGAAGGCATGAATCCAGAATCTCGGATCCCCTACTACACAATGACAATAACTCGTATCCCTCCTTAGGGTTACAATTTTGTAACCGAGTTGGTACGAAATTCATATCCCTGGTATACGAGAGAGCGTATCCCCTATGGGTACGTTATTTTGTATCTCCAAGGGATACGGCCCTGTACCCCATTAGGATACAGTTGGTGCAACATTGGGTGAAGGAGGTGAGTCGAAGTCGTTGCGTGGTTGAGTGATCTGAAATCACCACGTGGCAGAGGGATCCAAAGATGTGGCATGTTAGAGGGACCCAACGATTTCGGGTACGAGATTTCTGGACCAAGAGGAGGTTCAGATCTTTTAGGTATGGAGGCGAGGAAATATTGGAAATTGGGAAAAAGGGAGCCGAAGTGATAGGAGTCGGGTCACAGGGATCCGAGAGGTCGGGTACGAGATAGTGGGGTACGAAATTGTTGGTAGAACATAGTTTTGAGGATTGTGGGGACCCTGTTTAAATGACCTCTTCCAAGCTTGTCTCCTTAGCTTCTTGGTGATACTTCGGGCTTTAACATCACGCGATATGTTGAGTCGAGTATGTCTGGTGTACTTTTGGGAATCAGACCAATGGTCGGTTAACAGTAGGTCTATAGATTAACAATATGAAATCTAAAGTTTTATTTAGCAGGGGTGTAAGTATTAAACCCACATTACTCTCTATTTTGGATATGAAAGAAGGTAGAATTCCCATTAAATACTTGGGTGTCCCACCGTCAAACAATTATCTACATTACTCGGATTGTGGTGAACTTTTTGATAAAATTAGAAAGAGAATGGATAGGTGGGATTGTGGATTATTATCCATGGCTGGCAAAATAGAATTAATCAGATCAGTTATCACTCCAATGGTTATTTATTAGATGCTTATTTACGAACTGCCAATGGCGACTATAGAAAAGATTAAAAGGCTTTGGGGAAATTTAATTTGGGCTAGTAAGAAACACAAGATTGCTTGGGATACTCTCTGTATGCCTAAAGATGAAGGAGGAGTTGGCTTACGTAACTTTAAGGACAATAAAACGACAGCTGTGTTAAAATTACTTTGGCATTTGGTCAACGGGAATAGTTTTTGGAAAAGTGGATGATAAAAAGATATTGCTCAGGTAAGCATTTCTGGGTCATGGACATTGATAATAATAGCTCATGTACATGGTAAGCCATTTTAAGACATCATGAAAAGGGATTGCAGATTATTAACATGTAACACTGCGTAATTTTAAAACATGACATATGGGATAATTAAAGAATACTTAATTTTTATTCGAAGAATTAACGGAAACGGGCTGCGCCATTGTGTTCGTCTCGGAATTCTACTTGGAATAGAGTCCGAATTTGCATAAATCGGATATCATATGAAGAAGTTATGAAGCTTAGAAGATTTCAGTTTAAAACGGAACTTATTTAAATAACAATTAAAAATCAAAAACGATTTCAAAATGGAAAATTCCCCGCTCGTCGGTGTCGATCCCCTATAGGGGGTGTCGACAGGGGTGTCGACCCCCATCTGGCCGACGTGTTTTGGTGGTCTAAGGCTGATGTGTCCTTCTGGGATTGGCTGGATGACATGTTTTTCTGGTTTGGATGGTTCAGATGGTTCCTAGTCTAATCTAAAGGTCCTAATACACCTAGTACTCCTATAAATAGACACCTGAACCTAACCCTAATTTCATTACACTAATCCATGGCGCCTCCATACTGCTCAAATCTAAATTAACCTAGCCTTTCTTCTCCACCAAAGCAAATCAGAATAAGAGTATTCAAATTGGAAGATAGGAATTAAATTATACAACAACGGTTTGGCTAATCAAATTCAGAAATCAGAATTCAGATCTATCCTCTCTCCTAAATCCTGTCGCTGTGAGTCTATGTTACTTTCACATATAATTAAAAAGGAATTGTGATAGGATTGTAAATTGGATTTAATGATTATGCCTGTAAGTAAGACAAATCATATCAAGTTTTGTAGATTTCTTATCTTTTAGATTCATACCCAAATTACTGTTATCATATGCCTATTGGATCTATTTTATTGTTCTATGCTAGTTCATGTTTCATATGCCTATTTTATGCAAATTTTGATGTCATGATTCTCTTCCCTTCTTTTCCTTTTTCTTTATGAGATTAGGCTAACTTCGAGCCTAACACATTGCGTTGAGATTTGCGTACAAATAACGTTGGAACGATTGGGAAAAGTTTGGGAAAATATTGAATAATATGTAATTGGGCATAAATTGATTTGTAATCATGTAATTGATTTGGGGCATAAATTGGTACAATTTATATACATTGAATTATAGGCATGACATGGATTGGAATTATAAACGTAACTTGAATTGGAAATTACGGGCTATTGGAATATATGTAACAAGTCAGAACTTGAATTAGGGTTTGTAGAAAAGAAGAGATAATGAGCGCCCAAGACACGAGGTTAGACTTGGTTTGCGGTAGAAGTCTGCCAGGAACCGCCCGGCATATCGAGCAATCGCAAACGGCAATCTAATGTGAGGGGTCAAAGGCAGAAATTAGATGCGTAATAATGCAAAGACACGAGGTTAGATTTGGTTTGCGGTATAAGCCTGCTCGGAACCGCTCAGCATATCCAACAATCGCAAAACGACAATCTAATGTGAGGGGTCTTGCAAGATTACGGTTATAATAAATTAATGAATACTAAACCAAGATAAGACATGTGATTAGATATGGGGATGATAAAGGGTTAAATGGTAACATGGGTGGCATGTGAAACATAATAAAAGAACTTAACCAAGATGGGACATGTGATTAGACAATGGAATAAAGAGGGGTTAAAAGGGAATTCCTAGTGGGGACCAAGCTTAGGTGGGAAGCTTGTGTCAAGTGAGTGTACCATTTTCAACCAGTAACCCATTTTAGTATCTATATGAGCTCGAACTAGGTCGAGGACAGGGACACACTTATTGTGGTTGATTGTAAGAGGTCGATAAAGATTTAACGATGACAGTTCAAGTCCAACAGAGTCATGTGCGTGCGTAGGTACAGACTGATAGGTAAGACGTTGTTGCATCATGTAGGTATAAGTTGTGCATTTCAGTAGTATCCGGGTTGCCACCTTAGTGAGTGATACACTCTATTATGGGACCAGCACAGGTATCTACGAGGTTAGGGAGCCAATCGAATGGGGAGGGTAGTGGGTACAACTAGTGGTGGTAGGAGCAAGTGGGCACCTACGAGTGTAGCTAGGGGTACACGAAGCTACCATTATTATGATTAGTAGAGAGGGATCATCTTTTAGTATGTAACTAGTATGTGGTATGGTGCAGAGCATATCTTTTAGTGGTTAGAAGCACAGTCGATGTCCTATCTTACCTACCTTGTTTACCTTGTCATATCTACTTATGATACAGTCATTTCTTATATCAAGTTTATGTTCTTATCCTGTTACTTTACTTATTATATTGTTAAAGTCACTAGACTCGCCAAACATATGTCTGACCCTTTTTTTCGCCTCTTTTCTTTCTTCTCCCCAGGTCCTCAGGGTAGGATTAGTGAAGCTTGACTTGGATCTCTTTCTTCTTGAAGTGCTTGGAAGTATTGAAAGTAACGCTCAGCTTTATCTCTTTTCCATTATGGCTATTTGGTGTGGGATTATAGTTTTACTTTTATGTTCTTTGATAATAATTTTGTTCAAGATGAATATTTGTGTACTTGGCTCTAGTATGTGGTTTTGATGTTGTAACCAAACTTGTTTTGCTTTTCCACTGTAATGAATAAATTTTAAATTTTCTTAAATACCATTTTATACATCTATCTTGTGATATTCTGTTCTATACTCTTATTATACTCCATGAAAGTTAATGCATTCCCTTAGTGTGTGACATTAATGGACATGGGGTGTTACACGTGGTATCAGAGCTAAAGGTTACCAGATCAGATAAAAGATTTTGAAAACCATTTTCAAAAGCATTTTTAGAAAGAAGTATTTTCAAAAACATGTTCTAGAGAGGGTATTTTCAAGAGAAAAGTTTATCATGAAAAACATAATCCCCTAAAGCAATATATCTATCTTTCGATTCTCTGTTTTGAATCTCTTCCTTTTTCCTTTCAGCATGTCTGGGGAACCTATTATACCCGAGGGCATACCGATACCAGGTTGGTTCAGAAGGTATCTGGAGCTAGGGCTACTGCCGCAGGCCCAGCAGACGTTTCTCCTCCCCAACTGCAGCCGCCCCTCCTCCTCCTCCCCATGTAGATGCTTTTTCTAAGATATGCAAAGACTTCCGTACGATGGGCAGAAAGCCGTTTTATGGGACTGAGACGTTTATGGAGGCTCAGAATTGGCTCAAGGAAGTGGAGGACTTGTTTGGTATCTTTGAGATAGACGATGGAAGGAAGGTTCAGCTAGCTGCTTGGTTGATGAAGGATAAAGCTTCCTTTTGGTGGGAAGTAACTAATGGAGGACGTGCAGTGGAGACATGGATAGATTTTAGACAAAGGTTCGATTTGAAATTTCTTTTGCAAGCGGAGGAGAGTTTATACATGGAGAGATTCTTGGCTTTGAAACAAGGGAGCTTGTCTATGAAGGAATACGTTAATAAATTTAACCAGTTAGCAAGATTTGGAATGGAATTAGTTAATACACCACATAAGAAGGCCTTGAGATTTGCCAAGGGTCTGAATGAACTATTACACGGGTTGGTTGTGTCCCACATTCCTATGAGGGCTACTTTCGAGAATCTTGTTGACATGGCATTGATGCATGAAGAGGAGAAAGGTGCTAGTGTAGATAAGACACAGGATAAGAAAGGGGATCCAAAGAAGGCACAACAACAACAAAAGAAGGGCGGCAAGGATAACAAGGGTTCAGAGAAAAGGAAGTGTCACAATTGTGGAATACCTGGCCATTTGAAGAAGGACTGTAGGAAGAAGAAGAAGAAGACGGGTTGCTTCCAATGTGTTGAGGCAGGACATATGATTAAAGACTGCCCAAGGAGGCAAGGACAAGGGCAAGGACAGAGTACCGGATCTACTTCTGGAGGGCAGATTCATGCTACATGGCACCTATACAAGAGAGAGGTAGAAACATTTTAATTGAAAGTTTGATTTTCCTTTTCGATCATCATGTACGTACTTTGTTTGATTCTGGCGCTTCACATTCAATTATATTTGCTTCTGTTGTTGAGTCTCTACACCTAGATACTAGTATAGTAGTGGATCCCGTGGTTGTCTCAAATCCATTGGGGGTACAACTCATCTTTCTGTGTTATGTCGGGATTTGAGAATATATGTGTATGGCGTTGAGTTCGAATGCAACGCTTATGTTCTTGGCTTCACGGGCTATGGGTTGATTCTAGGAATGGATTGGCTAGCCAGGTATGGTGCCATTCTCGATTGTGAAAAGAGGGTAGTTAGACTGTTGACTAGTTTGGGTAATACTCTTGATATCTCATGCGACCCTAAGGGTTCTGTTATGCTTAGCTACCTAGAATCTCTTGACACATCTATTGATGATTTACAATCTGTTCAGGTAGTCTGTGAGTATTCAGATGTCTTTGAGGAAGTTAGGGGCTTACCTCCAAAATGCGAGATAAATTTCCGTATTTACTTGGTGGACAATGCAAAGCCAGTTGCATTGTGTGTGCGCCACATGGCTCCTAGAGAAAGGAGGGAGCTTAGTAAACAAGTGAAAGAGTTGCTTGAGAAAGGGTTCATAAAAAGAAGTATCTCGGAGTAGGGTGCTCCTGTTGTGTTTGCCATGAAGGCTGATGGTTCGCTTAGATTGTTCATGGACTAGGGAGCTGAATAAGCTCACGAAGAAGAACAAACACCCATTACCGATGATAGATGACTTGTTCAATCAGTTGGTTGGTGCTTCGGTTTTCTCGTATTTGGACTTAGCTAAAGGATTTCATCAGTTGAGGGTAGCTGAGGATAGTATAGATAAGACTGCATTTAGAACTCCAGACAGTTTCTTTGAGTGGCTCGTCATGCCTTTTGGTTTGACGAATGCACCCGCCTATTTTGTAGACTTGATGAGTAGGGTGTTTAGTGAGTTTCTAAACAAGTTCGTGGTAGTCTTTGTGGATGATATCTTGATATTCTCTAGAAGCGATCTTACATCTTGAGGTAGTCTTAAAGACACTTCGACTGCATCAGCTTAAGGCAAAGTTTTCCAAACGTCATTTTGGAAAGGGAGTAGGGTTCTTATGACACGGGGTCTTTAATGAAGGGATAACAGCAGAATCCCGCGAAGGTAGTGGCAATCCAGGATTGGAGGATTCCAAAGAATACAACGGAAGCTTTCTTGGTTGGGAGGACTATTATAGGAAGTTCATTAAGGACTTTGCGAAGATATCAGCCCCACTTACACGGTTGACAAAAAAGAATTTGACCTTTTCTTGGGATGTTGAATGTGATGATGCTTTTCAATGATTGAAGAGGGCATTGATGACAACTCCAGTTTTAGTTTTTCCAGATGGGAGTGAACCGTTCACAGTGTATACCGATGCTTACGGGACAAGGCTTGGAGCAGTTTTCGGTGCAAGAGGAAAAGGTAATATGCAAGAGGCGGTAGGAACACAATTGTGTTTGAGCACCACTTATCACCCTCAGACGGACGACCAAATAGAGAGAGTGAATCATTTTCTAGAAGATCTTTTGAGGTTATGCATCTTGGACTTTGGAGGGACATTGGAGGAACATCTTCTATTAGTAGAGTTCGCCTACAACAACAGCTATCAGACTAGTATTGGCATGGCACCTTTTGAAGCTCTATATGGATGACCTCGCCGATTACCGATTTGTTGGCGGGAATATATGGATAAGATTTTGCATGGGCCCGAGATGGTTAGAGAAACTTCAGAGAAGATAGACTTCATTCGAAGACACATGAAGGCGGCACAAGACTGGCAAAAGTCATATGTTGATAAGAGACGAACCGATCTTGAGTTTGATGTTGGACACACGTACGTTTTTTATTAAAGTATCACCATTGAGGAACGTAGTTTGCTTCGGATCTATAGGGAAATTGGCACCAAGATTCGCAGGGCCATTCCCTATTACAAAAAGAATTGGACAAATGGCCTACAGAGGGAAGATGCCTGAAAAGCTTAGTGGTGTTCATGACTTCTTTCACATGTCGCATTTGAGGAAGTGTTTACAAGATATCGCGGAAGTAGTAGAGCCGAGCATGCTTAGAGAAGCAGAAGTAGAGCGAGATGCCACGGTTAGACGAGTTCCTACATGCATCATTGGATCGGAGGTCAAGAAATTACGCAACCGAGAGGTCAAGTTGGTTAAAGTCCAATGGGGAGATGATCAAGGAGACGCGACTTGGGAGACTGAAGAAAAGATACGCCGTCATACCCTTTCATTTTTAAGGGTATGTTCTTAGCTCCTCCTTTTTTTTACCGCTTTATTTATACTTGTTCTATCATTTAGTGTATCCTCTCGATTATATCTTCGACCCTTAGGTAAAAAATCCTATGGTTGTAAACATGTGTTTGAGACATGTTATGTTTGGTGAATGCAAGTGGATGTAATTGTTTGCTAGTGGTTGCTCGTTGATGCATTTACACACACATTAGGCACTAGATCGGCTCAATCACTTTCATATTGCATATGAATGAGTGTGCATATTTAAGTTAATGGATGTATATTGAATGTGTTATCATATGGATGCTGCATTTGAATGAATGGTTGTGCACTCATATAGGAATGATATGTATCATTAGGATTCTTTTGCATACATAATGGACGCATGGCACTATCATGTTTCGCATTAAGGAGGTCAACTGAATCAGTAGACCGCCTGATCTTTACATTAGATAGGGGACATATACACACACTTTTGCATATGTTCATATAACATTAGAAATCTTTTAAAGACAATGGATGCTTGTGGATGATGGATGAGTAGATGGATGATGGATGGTAGGATACATTCTTCTTAACTTGAAGATTTCAGGGACGAAATCCTTTAAGGAGAGGAGAAAGTAACACCCCGTAATTTTAAAACATGACATAAGGGATAATTAAAGAATACTTAATTTTTATAAGAAGAATTGAGGGAAATGGGCTGCGCCATTGCGTTTGTCTCGGAATTCGGCTTGGGATAGAGTCCGAGTTTGCGTAAATCAGATATCATATGAAGAAGATATGAAGCTTAGAAGATTTCAGTTTAAAACGGAATTTATTTAAATAATAATTAAAAATCAAAAACGAATTCAAAATTCGAAATCAGCGAAAAGGGCTAAGCAGGAAAATTCCCGCTCGTTGGTGTCGACCCCTCTATAGGGGTTTCAACCCCCATCTGCCCAGATCTGGCCAACGTGTTTTGGTGGTCTAAGGCTGATGTGTCCTTCTGGGATTGGCTGGATGACGTGTTTTTCTGGTTTGGATGGTTAAGATGGTTCCTAGTCTAACCTAAAGGTCCTAATACACCTAGTACACCTATAAATAGACACCTGAACCTAACCCTAATTTCATTACACTAATCCATGGCGCCTCCATGCTGCTCAAATCTAAATTAACCTAGCCTTTCTTCTCCACCAAAGCAAATCAGAATAAAAGTATTCAAATTGGAAGATAGGAATCAAATTCAGAAATTAGAATTCAGATCTATCCTCTCTCCTAAATCCTATCGCTGTGAGTCTATGTTACTTTCACATATAATTTAAAAATAATTGTGATAGGATTGTAAATTCGATTTAACGGTCATGCCTGTAAGTAAGACGAATCATATCAAGTTTTTTAGATTTCTTATCTTTTAGATTCATACCCAGATTACTGTTATCATATGCCTATTGGATCTATTTTATTGTTCTATGCCAGTTTATGTTTCATATGCCTATTTTATGCCAATTTTGATGTCATGATTCTCTTTCCTTCTTCTTTTCCTTTTTCTTTATGAGATTAGGCTAACTTCGAGCCTAGCATATTGCGTTGAGATTTGCATATGAATAACGTTGGAATGATTGGGTAAAGTTTGGGAAAATATTGAATAATATGTAATTGGGCATAAATTGATTTGTAATCATGTAATTGATTTGGGGCATAAATTGGTACAATTTACATACATGGATTTATAGGAATAACTTAGATTGGAATTATAAACCTAACTTGAATTGAAAATTATGGGAAATTGGAATATATGTAATAAATCAAAACTTGAATTTGGGTTTGTACAAAAGAAGAGATAATGAACGCCTAAGACACGAGGTTAGACTTGGTTTGCGGTAGAAGTCTGCCCGGAACCGCCCGGCATATCCAGCAACCGCGGTAGTCTAATGTAAGGGGTCAAGGCAGAAATTAGTTGCGTAATAATGCAAAGACACGTGGTTAGATTTGGTTTGCGGTATAAGCCTGCCCGAAACTGCCCGGCATATCCAGCAACCGCACTTAACCAAGATAAGACATGTGATTAGACATATGGATGATAAAGGGTTAAGTGGGTAACATGGGTAGTATGTGAAACATAATAAAAGCACTTAACAAGATGGGACATGTGATTAGACATGGGAATAAAGAGGGGTTAAGTAGGAATTCCTCGTGGGGACCAAGCTAAGGAGGGAAGCTTGTGTCAAGTGAGTGGACCCTTTCCAACCAGTAACCCACTTTAGTATCTATATGAGCTCGAACTAGGTCGAGGATAGGGACAAGCTTACTTGGGTTGATTGTAAGAGGTCAATAAAGAGTTAGCGATGGAATTGCGAGTCCAACGGAGTCATGTGCGTGCGTGGGTCCGGGCTGGTAGGTAAGACGCTATTGCATCGTGTAGGTATAAGCTGTGCATTTCAGTAGTATTGGGGTTGCCACCTTAGGGAGTGATACACCATACTGTGGGACCAACACAGGTATCTACGAGGTTAGGGAGTCGATCGAATGGGGATGTTAGTGGGTACAACTAGTGGTGGTAGGAGAAAGTAGCCACCTACGAGAGTATCTAGGTGTACACGAAGCTACCATTATTATGATTAGTAGGAGGGATCATCTTTTAGTATGTAACAATTATTATGATTAGTAGGAGGGATCATCTTTTAGTATGTAACTAGTATGTGGTACGGTGCAGAGCATATCTTATAGTGGTTAGAAGCGCAGTCGATGTCCTATCTTACCTACCTTGTTTACCTTGTCATATCTGCTTATGTTACAGTCATCTCTTATATCCATATTATATTCTTTTCCGATTACTTTACTGATTATATTGTTAAAGTCACTTGACTCGCCAGACTTATGTCTGACCCTTTTTGTTTCGCCTCTTTTCTTTCTTTTCCCCCCAGGTCCTCAGGGTGGGATTAGTGAAGCTTGACTTGGACCTCTTTCTTCTTGAAGTGCTTGGAAGTGTTGAAAGTAACACTCAACTTTATCTCTTTTCCATTATGGCTATTTGGAGTGGGATTATGGTTTCACTTTTATGTAATCTGATAATAATTTTGTTCAAGATGGATATTTGTGTACTTGGATCTAGTATGTGGTTTTGATGTTGTAACCAAACATGTTTTTCTTTTCCGCTGCAATGAATAAATTTTAAATTTTATTAAGTACCATTTTATACATCTGTCTTTTGATATTCTATTCTATACTCTTATAATACTCCATGAAAGTTAATGCATTCCCTTAGTGAGTGACATTAATGGACGTGGGGTGTTACATAACAGATGTTTTGCTAACGGGTAGGATACTTTGTTGTGGTTTGATCCTTGGTTGAATAATAATACATTAGTAAATACTCTTAGGTAGGACCAGATTAACTTATACGAAGGAGAAAATTTGAAAGTTGCTAATATTTTTCAGAATGGACTTATAAACCTTAACAGCATTCCGGTAACAAGATTGTTGTCAGAGCAAATTAATACAATCACTATTCACTTAGGACATGATCATGAGTTTTGGGGATGGAATAATAATATGAATGGTTTTAATTTCTATTCAGCTTGGGATGGCTCTAGAACTCACTCTGCGACTTATGATTGGAGTAAAGTTATATGGCATTACATAAACATCCCCAAGATGTTGTTATGCACGTATAAAGTGATTCTTAACAGACTGAGCAAGAGATGTTATTATTAGCTGGGGCTATGATTCATATTCGACTTGTGTCCTATGTAATAATGAAAACGAATCTAGAGATCACCTGTTTTCCAAGCCTTTATTCAGCAAATTTGTAGGTTCGGTGTAGATTATAGCTGGGTCTTCCACCTTCAGCTACAAATACATTGAATTTGGAAGAGGAAATAAACTTCCTGGCCATGACATTCACTCGCAAGGACCTCGTCGTTCAGGATGTAGCTTACTGCAGCGTGGTGATAACTGTGTACCACATCTGAAAATAAAGAAATGAAAGGATTCATTGAAATCCAATGAAAGATAAATTCCAATAATGGGAATTACTAGAGATGGAAATCAAGTACCAAATGACAAAATCGTAGAACCGCTTGAATTGGTGTCGTCATAGTGAACAAACCATGGAGAAATGGGGAATCAACCTCCCTGATGGTGGTTAAAGATCATCACAGCATTGATTTTGGATGCGGGAGTGTATTTTCCTCTCGCGGTTTTTGAGTTCTCTAATTTCTACCATTATTGAGGATTTGTTTATTTGTCATTCATTTTAGCTGATGTGACATTTTGGAGAAAGAGTTGAGTGTGGTTAAGTAAAAAATTTCAGTTGCCGCTTCCAGGATCAAGACACGTGGACGGTGGCATATGTTATTAATGTATCTTTTGGTTTTGAATGGATGTTTAGATCAGTTATTTATTTATGGGTTTTTGGGCAGTAAGGTGTGTGATGTTTTCTTTCGTTTTGTACTATTATTGTACTTTTTATTGATGTGTTGTCAATAAAGCACCTAACATTTTTCTGTCTAGTATCCATGATGGGTATTAACATAGGTTTTTAATTAGGCGATTTACCCATTTTCAAAAAAAATGTATGTATATAATATATACACTTAATATTTTTTTAGGAATTTGGCATATTCCTCTCAAAGAAATCAAACCTAATCAATTATATTTAGTTGTCATGCAGAAGTAAAGGAAACATGTAGTTATAATCTTCAATCAAGCATCATGAAGAGAATATTGAAAGGAAAGCTTTGAATATAAATTTTCAATCAAGCGTACGATGATCTTCACCATTGGCAGTAACACATGTCAAAAGGAAACCTTTTATTATAAATCTTCAATCAAGCGTCTTGAAGAGAATATCCCTTTATTCTTGGATATAAAATATTTTTATAGATTTTTTTTCTTGGCCCAGTGTTCATGTAGAGATAGGAGACTTTAGCTATTAAAAATACTCATGTAACCACCGCAAAGACTTTTCATTATTTTCTTCTTGTCCTTAATAAAATCTTTGCTTTTCTTTTATTTCTGCATTTTTATTTTTCATGGCAGTTTGTGCTATCTATTCAATAAAATTTGATAAAGCATAAATTGCTATTGCGTTTTCTTTTCTTATCAGTTGTTGACCATGTGATTAGATTCAACAGTAACCCTAATTTTTATTTCTGTTCGTTTATTTCTATACTGTAATTTTTATTTCAATATTTTGTGTTGTTAGTTAAATATTGAGTTTATTATAGACCCGATTAGATTCGAATCCGTAATGAATTCGATAGTAGTTTACTTGCTTTTCTCTAATTTGTTTTTATTGATAATTGCAAATTTGGTTGTCGGTTCGGTAAGATTTGTTCTGAACCAAATTACAATTTTGATTTTTATTTCAAATCTCATACTCAAACTTCGTCTAACTCGCCCATGAAATTACATAAATAATAAACTTTAATTTTCCTCCATGTGTTCGACCTGCATACTACACACCTTTGAGTTTGTAGTAATTTTTAATAAATTTGCGCTATTCTAGTTCATAGGAAAGTGTCAAACAATTAAATTTCATGTTAGTTTCTTTTTTTTATTTTACATATAAAAAACAATTCTTGATTAGTTGATTTGGTATAACAATTACATTGATACTACCATCAACTAAACAAGAGAAAAAAAAGTTGCCATTTTTCTCGATTTCTTTCCATTTTTCAATTTTTGTTCAACTTCCTTTCCTTTTTCCATTACATTGCCTTTCATCCAAGTTCCACAAAAAAAGAAAAATTCCATTTGTTGTTTTTATTCGTTTCCCCTCTTGCTTTAAATTTCCTTTTTTTCTCAACTTTATTTCCTAGTTCTACATTGCTTTTTGTTCTACAATTCCTTTCTTTTTTTGTATGTTTCTTTTGTTGAAGTGTCTTTTAGTTTTTTTTGTATCGTTAGTTTAGTTTAGATTTTCTAGCTTATTGTATTGATTCCTATTTAGTTTTTTTTCTCTCTTTTCTCTTTCTCCCAAAAAAAAGCTTCAACCAGTCAAAAGCCGTAGTAAATCAAGAGTTCACGTTATTCAACTACTCTGGATGGATAGCCATTCGTCACTATAAAATTTCTTTAACTCTATAGGTGCTTTGTTGCTAAAAAATATATATAGGTATTGCTTGTAAAGATTTTCTGCACGGGAAGCCTCTTGCTTGTACAATATTAATTTCTATAGATATTATGGTCTGATTGTTGTTTTTGCTGCATACTGAAATAAATTTAGTTACGATTAAATCCCCTAACAAACATAAGGTGAGAAAGTCATTACCTTTCCTTTGCTCCAAAATAATTAAATTCTGCCATTTGGATACATCTTGGACTTAATAAAACTTGATTAGACGTTAGCATTAGGATCAAAACTCAAGCTCACTAGGACAAACTAATCGGGTTAAATATCTTAGGTTTTAAAATTTTATTTTTCCTATTCTATTGTGAGGAATTCGGTCTACTCCTTTTGTAAAGGACGGTGATACGTATTACATCGGCAACCTTTCGATATTCTAGCAATTTAACTTTTCTAATCTACTTATTTAATCTGATTTACAAGACATTTATCTGCAGGAGTGTATTTTGTGAAATTAATCCTCTTAAGGGCTTGATCACGGATATATGTTAGTTCAATTTATCGAACTTTTAACAAAAGAGGTTACATATTACTCATAAAATATTGGTCGTATCCCTTAGTATTTGTACTATACGTGGATAACCATAGGACCCTCTGCCCCCTTCAAATCGAGATTATCAACTAATATGATATACTTGAGTATGTTCTTTATTTTGAATAAGAGCTAATTGTGTCAACCGTAAGTCTAGGTTTTACTATGTTTGCATTTGATTACGATGAGTGAAAAAAGTTTTAGCCATCATAATTCTCCTAGAGGTTCTTAGATAAACTAAAACTTTTCAAAAAACATGGACCGACACAATCGAATAAATCAAAACATTCAAAATCTTAATGTCGAAATGAATAGACCGTTGTCTCTTCGAGATCGATGTTACCCTATTAGGACTGTTCAACCTTCTGTCATAGTGTGTCCACCAGATGAAGGAAATAATTTTGAGCTTAAGCATTCTTTTATTCAAGAGCTTCCAAACTTTACTAGTTCCAAAAATGCTTATGAATTTCTGATGAATTTGAATTGTATGCATCCAAAACTAAAATGCAACAATTATCTAATGAATTAATCGAGCTAAGGCTAACTTCATTCACACGACTTGAAAGTGCTAAAAGATGGCTAAATTCTTTTTCTAAACATTCCATATGAAGTTGGGATGAATTTGTCACCGTATTTTTAAAAAAGTTTTTTTTTTGTTCCATAAAACTTTAAAAATCTGAACTGAAATAAACCAGTTCTCTAAAAATGTGGGGGAGACTTTTTCAAAATACTTTGAGAGATTTAACCAATTACTATATAGTTGTCCCCATCATGCGATTCAAATACACTACTTGTGCCAAATTGCATATGAAGGTCTAAACTATCAGACTAGAACACAAATATAATCAATGTGTGGAGGAGAATTTATGTCTAAAATGACAAATGGAGTTTGGGAATTCTTAGAGGATTATTATGAAAAAACATGTAATGGGAGTCAATTTTTGTTCCCACCCGTGCTTCTACAAGGGGAGTACATGTCATGGATCATTTCATATTCCCTTAGAAATTCAAACTCCTCAAATCGGAGAAAGACTACCCCATTACTACCCTCAAGACAAAGTCAATGTAATAGCTCGAAATATTCCTTACTCATCTTCATATAACCCTAGTTGAAGGCATCACCCAAATTTTTCATGGTCTAATCCCAATAATATTGCAAATCCATATCACTTGATACCAAATTCAAATTACCAAGCCACATTTGCTTCTAGTCCTCAAACTTCTCAAATTCCATCCCAATCCAAGCCTTCAAGTCAACCGTATAGGCAACATAACTTTCAATCATTAACTCAGCCTCCTCAATCTTCTCAAGGAATTGTTCGATTAGAGAAATAAATAAATGATCAAGATGCCAAACTCGAACAAATGATGAACATGATGAAGGAGCTAATGAAAAGTAATGAGAAAGGAAAACTGCCTAGCCAACCCAAGGTGAATCCCAAATGTAATTCTCGTACGGTGAATTCTTGTGAGGACGAAAACTATAATTCGTTCAATGTTGTCAACACCATTAGGTCTAGACAAATAATTGACAACAATGTTAACAATCCCATCAATTCTTCGATTTCAACTCAAATTCAAAAGCTTGACACTTGTTTATTGGCTACTAATGCCAATCCTTTCGAACCTTCCAAACTCCCATCTTCTTCGAATGTTAGCAAACCCAACGTCTCTTTTTCTAACGTTAGCAACCTCGACAATATCTTTTCTTCTATTGTTGGCAATCGCAACATTTCGTCTTCTATACCTCCACCTCCTTCACTTCCCTTGTCGACGACTTCTCAACAAATGATCAAATCATCGAAGGAGTCTATAAACCAGTTTCTCCTTATCCACAAAGACTTAACAATAAGAAGAAGGATGCAAATTTTGAAAAAATTCTAGAAATCTTTATACAAGTACATGTCAATATTCCACTCTTAGACACCATCAAACAAATTACGTAATATGCCAAGTGTCTCAAAGAGATATGCACCCGAAAAAGAGCCATTAATGTTCCTAAAATTGCCTTCTTGACTGTGAATACTAGATCTATTTTCTCAAATCCTTCACCAATCAAGTATAAGGATCCTGATTTCCCTAGGTAACACCCACATTAGTTATGCCCTACTTGATCTTGATGCAAGTGTCAATCTTCTTAATTCCCTACACGATTTATCGTCAACTTGGACTAGGAGAGATAAAACCCCTAAACGTCACAATTCAATTAGCCGATTGATCTATCAAAAAGTCCTTGGGAATTGTTGAAGATTTTTTAGTTTAGCTTGAACAATTTTATTTCCCTATTGACTTTATAGTTCTTGAATCCAAGCCTGTTCCGAATCTTGATAGTCAAATTTCATTGATTTTGGGTCGTCCCTTCTTACCCACATCGAATGCTATCATAAATTGTAGGAGCAGCCAACTTCGACTATTGTTTGGGCACTTAACCATTGAATTGAATATTTTTCATCAACCAAAAGAGTCAAAATAAGAGATGACGACGTAATCGAAACAATTGTAGATGACATGTCTAATTTATCTTTTTAGAAACTTTATTTTCCTCAATAGACATGCCCACTATGTCTTTTGAAGATCTGTTTGAAGATGAGCTTAAATTCTTAAATGACAAAATGAATCGAGGAAACATCTCCAAGATAATCTTAATTTCATATTATCAAAAGAAATTGTGGTTAAACGTTCAAGTTTATGGAATTACATAATCTTTATCTAAACGATAATTAACTCTTGGAACGACAAAATTTTCATAGGAAGTGTTTTGATTTCAGAATTCACTGACATGCCTATCGTACCTCACAAATATGATAATAAATCATTATGCATCATTTTTGAAAGAGGTAAGTGTAGGGGGGAAAGGAAGCATCATTCATCGTCACCATGTATTTCATTTTGTATATGATATGCATTAACATATAGTGGTCAAACTGCAATTCATTTTAAAAATCATTTAGCATCTCATTCATCTTTGGATACCATCTTCCGCGTTTAGGAAATGTGTTTACACTGTGGACTCTGGTTTGATCAAGTATAAGGGGAGTCTGCATTGCATTCTTTTTATTTTATTTTTAATTTTTTTCCTATTCGTTTTCATCATTTAGATAGGATCATCATACATTTTAAGTCATAGTAACATGCAACTACTTTTTTTTTTTGAATACTCATTTTAGATTAGTACAACGAAGTAAGTTAACAATTTTTGGTCAGTTGATGGTAAATTTTTTTCTCATCTAAGATCGAATCAGAAATGTAATGAAAAGTTGAATTACGAGCGATAATAGTGTAACCTGTACATATGGAGATTCTTAGGCGATAACCCTGAAGTTTATTCTAAATTATAGTCTTTTCTTAGTGAGCGGAGGAATTGAAGTACATGTATTGAATTTTCGAGTTTTTTAAACTAAGTTATTTTAAGCTCAATTCGCGTAACGCTCTCTCTCTCTCTTCTTCTCTTGTTCAATAATAATAGCAATCAAAGTTTATCCAACATTGCAAGTAAATCTAGCGTTGTTGTGCAAATCCACCAAGCTCTTTCCTAACTCTCACGTAAGCCCGCGAGGCATGCATGAGTGGTATACCTTTGTTTCATTTTATGAGTTGGACACCTCAGGATTACCGACATCTTTTTGACAAAGTCAGCGCCAGTCTGCACAATCTTCCAAGCTCTTTCCCAACTCTTACGTAAGTCCACGAGGCAGTGCATGGGTGGTACACTTTGGTCTTTTCGGTTAGGTATGTGTAATTAGTTATATTTTTTTTTTATAGAAATAGTGAATAAGTAATGATCCCCAAGTAGTTCTTGACCTTATAGATTTGACTAGTCATACACTAGGAAATAAGAATACCACTTTGCAAACTGTGACAAGCAAACTAAGAATTTATTTTATAGCTACACTATGTTATCAACCAAACCAACTAGAAAAACTTGAATTTTAACGTATGAAAACTTGAATTATGTTGAAAATTTGTGACGAGTTAAGGAACCAAAAATTTCTATTAATTTCGAATTGTATACTGCTATGTTGCAACTTTTTTGAAATAAGCATATTTTCATATATTTTTTCTTCAATTGCATATGTTTGTTGCATTCATGTTTTTGTATTAGAAACATAGCATACTACATTCGGATTTTGTGGGTAGTACCCATTGAAAACCCTCACGGCACCACTTGTTCTACTAGGGACACCTAGAGGTTAACGACTTGTTGCATATGCTCAATGCAATTGTGTTTCCTATGAAAGCATGACCTACCTAGTTTTGTTTTTTGTTTTAGTCGAGGATGAGTAAAAGATAAGTGTGGGTTATTTGATTAGCACGTAAAAGTGTTTATTTTTATTCTCATATCTTATCTTTATTATAAATAAATATTTCTTTGGGTGTGTTTGTGTGTTTTCATAGATTGTCAATTAAAGTCTCTTCTATCCTCAATCAAAGACCATTTAAATAGAATTGTGCTACTTTTCAGAATTAACAAGTTTTCAATCATAAAGGAAGCTGTAGCACACAGGTACGGGCCTAAGAAGTTGGGTAGAATGTCCTAAGTTCGATCTCTGTCAAGTCCTATTTTTTATGAAGAAAGGAACATGGATATATACGCACTTCCTCCTTTGCTATGAAGAATATATGGACTAGTGATATATATATATATATATATATATATATATATATATTCATATGTACGTACGTATGTAAATAATATATATACTTAAATAAAGTTTTAGGAATTTGGCATATTCCACTCAAAGAAATCAAATCAATTATATTTAACTGCCATGTAGAAAACATTTGATTATAATCTTCAATCAAGCATCATGAAGAGAATATTTAAAGGAAACCTTTAATCATAAATCTTTAGTCAAGCATATGCTAATCTTCACCACTTATAGTGCCACATGTCAAAAGGAAACCTTTGATTATATATCTTCATTCAAGCATATGATGATCTTCACCATTGAAAGTGCTACAAGTCAAAAGGATACCTTTGATTATAAATCTTCAACCAAGCATCATGAAGAGAATATTCCTTTATTTTTGGAAAGAAAATATTTTTATAGATTTTTTCTTGGCCCAACATTCATGTAGAGAGGTGACTTCAGCTATTATAAATGCTCATGTAACCACTGTAAAGATTGTTCACCTTTTCTTCTTCTCCTTAATAAAAGCTTTGCTTTTCTTTTATTTCTGCATTTTCAATATTAATGGCAGTTTGTGCTATCTATTCAATCAGATTTGATAGAGCACATATTGCTGTTGCATTTTCTTTTCTTATTAGTGATTAACCGTCTAGTTAGATTCAACGGTAATCCTAATTTTTATTTTTATTTATTTATTTCTATTCTGTAATTTTTATTTTGGTATTTTGTTTTGTTAGTTAAATATTGAATTTAATATAGATCCGATCAGATTTGAATATGTAGTGAATTCAGTATCAGTTTACTTGCTTTTCTCTAATTTGTTTTTATTGATAATTGCAAAATTGTTTGTTGGTTCAATTAGATTTATTCTGAACCAAATTGCAATTTCAATTTTTATTTCAAATTTCAGTGCCAGCTACAAAGTGCTAAGTGCTTTTAAAACGCCTCAAATGCCCATTCGCCCATGCTGCATGTGCAGGCTCAGGCTCGAGCACTGGCACAGGTGGGTGCACGCTGGTGGTGCATTGCACCATCCTCTAGGATGGTCAATCTTAATTGTCCCTCTACATTTCATAGTAACTATATTATGGTCCACATAGTAGTTTGTAAACATATATTGTTTACCATATTATGCTATGTAGGACTATTCATCTTCTAAGGTATTTAATCCCTCTCTCTTCCCAATGCAATCCTCTATTTCCAATAACTACATAATTCATTTTTGAACATGACCATTATAAAGATTTTTATTCATTAACTTCCTATTACAAGTGTCTGATGTACAATTGATTGAAGTAGAATAAACCGTAAGTACAAAGACTACCTAGAGAGTTATAGAAATCTCTTTGGTTGCTGATTTAAGGGACAAGAAACTCAATTAGCTCCAACAATTTGTAGGCAGGCAGTATTAAGATCCCCTTTACGTTGCAAGTAGTTTAGTATTTACTGGATCGGAGTTCCCTACATCCAGTTCCGTACCAAAGCCTGTACGGATTTTTATTATCTTCAAAATCTTTTACACTTCTTGATTTCAAGTCTATAAGAAGACACCTTATACAATTTCCTTCTCTAGGCACAACAGTCATGTATTTCTGGTTCAATAAGACACAACCAATTACTTTTTGACTACAATCAGACCCAACATGATTTATGGGCTAACAAGTCACACCATTTTAGAGTATTTTGAGTGGATTCATAATGGAATGCACACTTGATCTTGTGATCTTGATTACAACAGCCCTATAGCTCTGATTTGCACTTTGATCTTGAGAGAGTATGGAGAGGATTATAGAGACTAAGTAGAAATGATTTGATTTACTTGAGAATTTGGTAGAGTATAAGTAGAATTTGGTCAAGAATTAATAGGGAAGAGAAGAGGAAAGAAAAAGATGAATGCATGAATTAAAATTTGTTTGGAAGCTGCTGCAACTTATAAAGGAATAACAATCATAACCATTCGCAAAAGGATATGATGAATAGACACTTTTTTTTAAAATTGAAAATAAAAAATCAATGCACATCGTGTTGAAAACCTCATTCTTGCCATGTCAACATACTGGTAGTTTTAAATTTGAAAATTTTGTTCTGAATTATTTTTTAAAATATAGGACTCTATATTAAACGTGAATTTTTTTAAAACTATTATACATAGCAAAAGGTAGTTTTAAATATAAATATACTTGAGAAAATTTATCAACATAATTTAAACAATTTAAACTTAAATATATATTATATAATCAAAACCAATATATAAAATAAATTTAAATTCAAAGCTAAATATTAGAAACAACAATGATTAATGTAGTAATATATAACTCATAATATAAAGAAAATGTTATCAAAAATCAAAGTATAGTATCAAATATAATCAAAAATAGATATAATATCAAATAAATATAAATATACATATAATCAAAATATAATAGGTTGAAACTTTAAATATCAAATTTAAATCTTAAAAACAATTATGAAATATATACTTTGAAAAAACTTTGAAAACTTTATTTAGAAAAACATTTGAAAACTAATTTGAAATTTAAAAAATTATTTGAAAATCATTTGAAAAGAGATCAAATAAATGCAATCAAGTTTTAACATTACTAACATTCTAATATACGTCTTCATTATTCTTGAACTCTTAATAACCCATGAGTCCAAATTTACATCATCAGCTTTGATCAGCGTCACTGATAATCTTATTACTGTACTGTATACTCCTTAGTAATAACTGTTAAAGAACACTTTGGCATTTCCAGGTGTGATAATGCCCTCTTTCAGGTGCAATAACGGCGATTACCAACAATAACTTTCCTCTTCGTGACTTCTCATATAGGTTGGTGGATCTAAACTCCTCGTCTCTCTCTATCCTTCCCCATCCCATCATCTCCTTCCTCTCGCGGCCTGTAAGAATAATAGGTTCACTCCTCTTCGTTTTGATCCTGATGTTCCAAGTGCTTACCTCTCAGGTTGATCCTTATGTGTCAAGTGCTTACCTCTCATCTGGGTCCAATGTTGCCTCCCTATTTTCAGCTTACAGGTTCTGTTCCCTGTCCTTCCTGCGACCCATTACACTTCTAAAACAGATAATGTTAACTTGGCTGCTTCAGGTAGTAGTTCAGCTTTAGTGAATTGTGATTGTGTGGGAGGTATATATGGTGGTATAACTGTACATGACACGATACTTCATGGCCAGTCTGATGTTGGCAACTCTTACTTGTTTAAATTGGGAGAGTCTTTGCCTCGTGCATAAGGTGTTTGTGATAATGCCCGCTCAAAAACTCCTCTGCCAGCCTCTATCTCTCAGGTTGCAACTGGTTCTTCTTTGCCCACTGTGCTTTCGAAACATTAGACCTCTCTTTTTCACTTCACTTTCAGGTAATGCAGGTGATTATTTCCATATGGAATTCGAGTTAGATATTGTTAATGGTGTGTCTCAGCTTACACTGGAACTTACTGAACTAGGTACTAGTTTCTGGTCAGATTATATAGTCGGCTTCTTCCTAAACCCATTACAACAACTGCACGATGCTAGGTCCTTTTGTTCTCGTCTCTAGAAACTCAAAGGTGATCTTCAAGTTGTCTATCTTGACGCTATATACAATTTAAGATTCTCTTCTTTTGAGGAATGTTTGCATATTCTTCAATCCGAGCCATCCTTCATTGAGGGAAAGCCATTTATTATATTCAAGTGGTCACCATCTATCTCTAGTGCTTGAGGGTATGTTTTATCTATTCCTATCTAGGTCTATTTTTCTCAAATCTCATCTGTTCTTCAGCCTTTGATCGATCTGAATTGACTTGCTTACCACATAGGCAAGTTGAGGTGTTTCGATGCTAGTACCGGTGCTAGTGAAAATTTATTTACATGAAAGCTCTTATTGAAATTTCCTGAATAAGCCTCTGTTTTCATCTATTACGGTCCAACTTTCTTTTGACACTATTGAGGAAGTTAGGGTTCATTATGGTTGAACCCCAGATATATGTTCTGTTTGCTACTCTTTCGGTCATCTGGTCTCCTTTAGCAGGAACCCTCCCTTGGCTCCTCTGCCAACTAAGGTTCCATTGCCCAAACCACCCACCTGTCGTTAGGTCCCGAGATTTATTTCTCATTTTGTTCCCCCTCCTTTGGTTTTTCATCTTGTAGAGTGCATAACTGTACCAGATGCTTATTGTTCCCTTTTTTCTTGGAATTCTACAGAGGAGAATTGGGTCCACCTCCGTTTTACATTCGTTTCATTCCAAAGAAACAAATCTTTCGATTTGTCTCTGATGATGTAGATGGGCATCGGTGCTTTTATTACTCGTTCTTGGATGTAGAATTTTCTGTTATCGTTGATCGACTCATGGATGGTTTGAATCGACATATTCTAGATGATTCTTCTTGGGACTGGTCCTTCTTATACTTCTGTGAACATGCTTGCTATGACCCAAGACTTGCTACTTTGTTTGAAGACTTCGTTCAATATGAGATACCTCTTGTATATGTTTGTAACCCCTCCTCTATTAAGGAATGATATTTCTTCCCTTAGATTGATAGGAAAGTCACCTTCCTCTTTAGGGATGTTATGTTTTTAGTTGTGTTGTCGCATAGGCTACACACCTGTTTCATCATTTGTAGTGGACTGGACACTATAAACCCAATTTAGTTGTTCTATGCATATGCATAACAACTGTTATCCATATATTTATACATAGTGGTACGACCACTATAAACCATTCAGCCTTGCCAAAAAGCTGTAAGTATAACTATAAATATATTTTATTCTAATACCTGTGGTTGTGATCATTAACATATCCTTGCAATAACAATCTCCCCTTTTCTGATGATGACAACCTGTGTATAAAATATATTTCCTAACTCCCCGTACTCTAATAACTCCCCGTTATTCCAACACCATATTTTATTTCTCCCCCTTTGTTATCCATCGAAAAATTACTATTCTTCAAAACTCCTTTGATTACTATTAATACTAAATTTGAACCCCCTTTGACAAAAATTACAAATATTGACTTGACTTAATTTCCATATCAAGCATAGACTTGATTCAATTACTAATTCCTCCCGGAAGATTTCATTCTTATACTATTGGTCATGGAATATGTCTAAGTATTAAAATTCAATCATTTCAATCCAATACAAACAAGTACTAAATTCTATTAAAACAAACATGTTATATATATATATATGATAAAACTTAAACACACACACAAATATATTTAAAAATCAATTCAAGTTATATATACACAATAAAAAATTTAGTCAAACCAATCCAAACTAGCTTATACATAAAAACCAATCAATTCAAATCACGCAGTATTAAATTTAAACTTATTTACACATATATTTAAATTTTTCTGGGAATTTCAGCCCATCCGTCTTAACCGAAGTTTCGATTTTCTTTAATGACATCCCATTCTTTGTCATTTTTGTTTTGAGTGCATTTTGGTTTTGATTTTGTTCGTCTTTGGTTACGGAAGACATCATCCATCGAAGAGCATTGAAATGCTTTTCTTGTTCCTTGATCAACTATATTTGGCTTAATTCTAAATGCCTTTGATTTCAGGGAATGAATGAGAGAATATTTTTGAAAGATTTAAGAATTGTTTTTACGTTTTCGGCTGAACTACAGATTGGATTATCCATAGTTTTTGTTTTTGGATAAGAGATGAATAAGGAAGAAGATGAAATTTTGATTCACAATTCTAGCTAAAATATGTATTTATAGGAGTTTAAAACGGTATGAACTGAAAGGACATGACTTCGTTATTGAAATTTCGAATTTCAAAAAAATATATGTTGTATGTCTACATTCTTAATATATGTATGCCGACATATGTATCGAAATTTTCTGGTTTTGGTTTACTTTGAAATTTTGGGTTGTTGTGAATTGTTTTGTCAATTTTCAGAGACTATATTGATAACAATATATATAGTAAACTAGAATTTTTTAGAAAAATTTATCTCTTTTGCTTGAAATTTTGTCAAATTTCTTACTTATGGACCACTTGTGCGTCTTTTGATTCTCAGCGATTTTCTTTTGATTTCTAAGGATTGTTTTGTTGTTTGGATTTGATTGGAACTTAGTACCCTTCGAAGAAGTATTCTCTACTTCTTTTTCCTCCTCCTTCTCCTCTTCTTCCATTCCTTCCCTTTCTTCTTCCATTTCTACCTCTTCCTCAAAAGCAAATCTTGCATCCTTTTCAGTAAGAGTTTCATAAGGCACGAAGATTAAGAATAAGAGAGATAAAAGAATTATTCTCCTTTGAAATCGATGCCAAGGTAAAAAAAAGATAAATATCATGAAAAAGAGAGTTTTCACGATTTGAAAGATGTTTGGTATGAAATTAATCCAAAATAACTTGTGCCCAATTAATGTTATCTTGGCCAAAAATAGCAAAAAGAGGTTTTCACACTTTAGATGTTGGGTTGTTGTAACATCTTGATTTTGGTGTGATGGTTTGTTGTAAAATAAGATTTAATATTCTCGCTTTTCGATGAAAACAACGATTGATAGAATTTTGATGTTCATTGTTTTCAAAAAGAGGGTGTAGGGTTTTTCTACCATGTTCATCACTTTGAAATGTAGAGATATTCAAACTAGTAAATGTATAATTAATAATAGCAGCCAAAATCTCACAACTTAAAACGATTTGTGTTCCTTTAACACTACTCCAAGTTTCACCTTTATTCCCTCTGAAATTTTCCTTGTTAAATTTCCATAAAACATTTTAACATTATTTGTAAAACAAACATTATTATTTTGAAGAGAATCAACTATGTTAAGGGCACCACATTTTTCAAAAAGAAAATAGATTTCATAAGAAGGATAGAAGAAACCTGCAATGTTCCAGGATGAACTTTGCCAAAGTTCAAATATGAGATGTAAGTTTGAATAGCCTCTGGATCATGAAAGACGAAGGCATTAGTTGCTTGGACAACCTCATAGTTTTTGATGTTAAGGATGATGTAGACTTAGAAGAGATAAGAGTGTATAAAGAGAGTTTTGAAATTTGAAATGAAGTGAATTGAACGAATATATATGAAGTAAATATATAAAGATTAAACCGATGGATTATTTTGGTCAAAGGTGTTTGTAAATGACATATAAGTTGGCGAAAAGATGGTGGAAGAGCTTGAAATTTGAATTCAAACTTGAATTCGGAAATAATTCATTTATTTCTATCAGTATGTGACATGGTGAGAGTAGGTATGTCGACAAACCTATTGAAACAATGGGACACTACTTTTCAATTTATATCTATTTTTCTACCTAACTGAGTACACACGTGTTTATTTTATTATTCTTAGATTCTATATAAATTATTATATATAGACAGATTTTAAATTCAAAAATTTAAAGTTTAAATAAATACTATATTATTAATTTGAAATTTAAAATTCAAAAACTTGTTTATCTTAAAAAATCCAAATCAAACAACCAATCAAGGCAATCGAAAAACCCATATGGAATCAAAAATTTAATATAAATGCATACTTTTTTGAGATCTTTTTTGATTCCTGTCTAATTGATAAATTACCATAAAACACATACTTGCCATTTCAATATCTAATCATTATCACTTGACCATGTTTATGACTTCGAATTATCCTATGTTGTTATATATGATTTCTATAGCGACCCAAGAAAATTCAATAGTCGAATTTCGACACTAATACATCTGTGTCAAAACTTAAGTGCCGAATCCCAAAAAACTAAAAGAATGAAATTACAGGGTGAGGAATAGAAAGAAAGTTAAGACTAGAAGAAAAAGAAGAAGAACCAACATAGAATTAGAGTCTTACATCGCAGCGGAATAAAATATAATATAGAAATTAATCTTTATTAAGAGATTTGAAATAATACTTACAATCATCAGAGTACAGTAGAAACCAATACATTTGGACAGTTATAACAATCTATCCTCATATGCAACACACAGCGGAATAAAAACTAAATAGTATCATACATCTGAACTGCTTCAGCTCAACTCTGGACTTCACAACATCCGATAACATGAACCTATAAAACTCGGTCTGGCCCGAGCATTGCAAACACAATAGATTAGTCTGGCGAACTAGCGTGAGAAACCTCATTAAATTTATAGGTATCAACAAAATGATTTTAAAGAAAAATCCTTTCGAATGAAAAGGTTAATCATAAGACCGATCCAAACATAAATACATATTGTTTTTATCTTACGATAACCCAAAACATTTTGAAACCATATCTATTCTGATATTATAATAATATATAAAATAAATAAATAAATAGTCATGTAGAAGAACGCTTGGCATCTCACGCTCTACATACATAGTCTATAATCAAAACCTACGGGCTCTTATTGGAGAATGGATTTCCAACTATGATAACGTATGGGATCACCTTCCGATAGTGTACCTCTAAAGAAAATACACTAGGGTTCAGTAAGAACATCTTGAAACCCTTGTAAAACATGACTGGCCACTCTCTTCGCTTGAGTGTTTCGAATATATTGTCACCTTATGATTGCAGCCACCATATTCGATGGAGATGTAGAATCGAAATAAGAACAAATGAATTTTCTCTAGATGGTGACAATGCATCCTAATGGGAGCAACCCACATAACCATGCGACCTACCCGATTTTATGCCAATTCCCAGTTGATGAAGCTTGAGGTTATAATTACCTTTTTAGAACATCTGGCCACCATTCACTTTTCATGAAAAATTGTCAGATTTGTCAAAAATCACTAATTGATGTCCACAAAAATACCCTGGGTGTTAAGCTAAGAGAAGGTGTGTGGCACCCCACATCCGTTAATGTCACTCACAAAGGGAATGCAATAAGTTTCATGAAGCGTTATTGGTAAACAAACAAAGAATAATTACAAGACAGATATAAATAAGATAGTAGCAGAAATTTAAATTTTTATTTCAACATAAATCATAATACCGTGGTCCACAATACCATGAGTCACAAAAATCATTACAATAAAATAACTTCTGTCTTGCATCATCAGAGTACATAAGAATATAAAACATAATTCCCCAATTGAAAGAGTTATGCCATAGTAGAGACAAGAACTTGAGCCATACTTCAAAAGTAGCTCCTAGCAAGATGATATCTAAGTCCTGACTAAGCCTGAGTGTTCCCTCCCTAAGAACCTGGGAGGTAGGGGAAGGGAGGGGGAACGGAAGAAAGAAGGAGAAACAAAAGGGTCAGACATAAAGTCCGGCGAGTCTAGTTACTTTTAGCCAGTAAATAAATAAAAGTAACATGATAAGCATATAAAGTGGATAAGAGAGGTCACTACAAAAATGGCAGGTGTGACAAGGTAGACAGGGTAAGGTGCTTACACTTCTTTAATGATTACTCTGCACTATTACTAGTATAACCAGAACGAGATGATCCCTTCCACTATAAGCTGTTAGACTCAGGGCATATGTCTAAAATGTACCCTAACCACTACCCTAATCGATCGGCTCCCTACTCCATTGATACTCTGTGCCGGCCCCACGATAGGATGTATCACGTCTTACAGTGGAAATTTTTCACTGATATGCACAACCCTATATCTACTGGTGTTACGGTTGTCTTATCCCCCTCTGCCCGGCTCATGCACGCACATGGCTCGGTCAGTTTGCGCCTCCCACACCATCCTTTACGTTTGGATCTCTTACAATCAGTCAGTAAACATGTCCCATCTCCGCCTAGTACGGGGTACTTTTATTTGATACTTACTCCGGGTTACTGACTGAAATAGGTCTCCCACAATATGATACAAGCTCTCCCCTTTGTCTTGTATACCACACTAGGTTTTTTTTACTGACTATGTATACCACTAGGTGTCTTTAATTACATAGCCATATTCAGTTATGCTTACCCTAAAAGGTGTCTTTAATTACATAACTTTATTATTTCCTCCGGTTGTGTATACCACTAGGTGTCTTAAATTACATAACCTTATCGGGTTAAGTAGTGGGCCTATATGTAAATATTACCCACCCCTTCTAGATTTTCTTAACCCATCCAATATCCAATCAATTGACTTAACCTTAACCTTAGTTCACAATCATACAATCCCTATGGATTAGATTTGTTTAAGCAGTCCAATTCATTACCATGTCCATTTATGGTTTATAATGGGCTTGACCCCCCACATTAGGCCTACAACGTGTGGATGCTGGATATGCCGGTCGGGTCCGGGAAGTCTTATTCCACAGTTGGGCCTAACCTCGTGTCTTAGCCCGATTCGTATTTGTGTACTTAGACCTCCAACATTAGGTTCAAAATTAGTGGCTGCTAGATATGCCAGTCGGGTCCGGACAGACTTCCACCACTAATGCAACCTAACCTCGTGTCATAAGTACAATTACAATTCCTAATTGTAATTACTAGACATTCCATTATTAATTAATCAATTAATTAAGCCTTTCCCTTTATAGGTGTTAATGCACACTTTACCCAATAATTTGAATTATATGTCCAAAAATGTTCATATTCAAATTATGCCATTATTAACGCTTTTCCCCCCATTCCTTGACTAGCGCCCTCACAAAATTGGCAGCATGCCTAGGCTAGACAACAAGCTAGTCATAAACGATAATAGGGAAAATAATTGGAATATAACCAAAGTGATCATCTTGGCATAAACATAAACTAGCATGATAATAAGGTGAACATACATATGGACATAAAAATTATCATCATAACAAGGTGGACATAAAACTGATGAACGGTTGGCAGTCAATTGATTCTAACATAACTATGATGTCACAATAAGTATAGTAAGATCTAAATTAGCAATTTAGATGTCCAATCGGTTTAGATCTAACATGATAATACAAGGTGATAAATTAGATCACATAATTCAGATCTAGGTGTCAAAATAGATCTAACATGATAACACAAGTTGATGAATTAGATCACATAATTCAGATCTAGAGGTTAAAATAGATCTAACACCATTAGAATGAAATAATAGCATGTACAAATCTAAATATGGATTCACATGTCCAATTTACAACATATCTAAGTTGATCGCAATATGACAGGTGAAAGGTGATTTACATACAAAATTAGATCTAACCAATGTTGCAACTATCAAAATTAATAGATTTACATTCACCACAACATAATTACAAGTCAAGATCCACATAGGCAATATTATATAATAACCACAGTTGCATTAGATCTAAAGGTGTAGATCTATCATAACATAGTATAAGATACAACTATAACATAGATCCACATTTACAACATATCCAATTCATGGTCTTTCACGATTTACTTTTATTTATCTAAACCTAAAAGCGAGTAGAATTCACAGCGTTAGGTTTAGATAATAGAGAGAATGGGTCTTGAATTTCTGGATTTGATTTTCCATAAGTGATAGAAGAAGATAAGGGATACAGTTCAATTCACACACTGGCAGAGTTTGGCCGCCATCGATTCTTTGTGAAGAAAACAAGAGAATTGAGGTATATTTATAGCTGCCAATGTCCAGAATTCGAATGCCACCTCAGCCCTAGAGTGAATTAGGTCACGGGTCGCCACCCACTTGGAAAAAGGCCCGAATACCCAAAAACTCCTATGGGTGCACTTTACAGGTGCGCCAGTGTAAAATTGCCCTGGCGCACTTGTCAAGTGCGCCAGTTATCCCAGTTTTGATTTACGAACTTTTATCGTCCATAACTTCTTCATATGTTTTCCGTTTTACGCAAACTAGGTGTCTATCCTGACCAGAATTTCGAGACGGACGTAATGACGTAGTCAATTTACCTTAATTATTAATATTCAATTAATTATTATTTAATTTATCCTCTTTAATCTTAACAAAATTACGGGGTGTTACATTCCCGCCTACTTAAAGGATTTCATCCCCGAAATCTCCAAGCTGAGCAGAATGCATATCCTACCACCCATCATCCATCTACTCATCCATCAATCACTGGCATCCATTGTCCTTAAGGATTTCTAATGCTTACATGAATATATGCAAAGGTGTGTGTATATGTCCCAATACTAATGCAAAGATCAGGCGGTCTACTGATTCAGTTGACCTGCTTAATGCAATGTATGTTAGTGTGAATCCAATATGTATGCAAATAAGCCTATTATAACATGTAAGCTCTATATGTGTGCACACTCATTCGTCCAAATGCAACATCCATATGCTAGTTCATTCATTTCCATCCATAAAAGAGAAGAAAATTCACACACATCCATATGCAGTATGAGAGTGATTGAGCCGAGCTAGAGCCTAATGTGTGTGTAAATGCATCCACAGGCAACCATTAGAAAACAATTGCATCCACTTGCATCCATCAATCATAATATGTCTTAAACACATGTTTACATCCATAGGATTCCTATCTAAAGGTCGAAAAATACTATGGATGAGGTATACTCAAATGATAGAAACAAGTACTGATAAAGCTTTTGAAAAAGGAGTTAAGAACATACCCTCGAAAAGAAAAGGGTACGAAGCATGAATCTTGTCTTCGGTCTCCCAAGTCGCATTCTATGGGTTATCTCCCTATTGAACCTTTAGCAACTTGATCTCTTTATTGCGTAGCTTCTTAACTTCTGATCCCAGAATACGGGTAGGGACTCGCGTGACTGTCGCCTCCCGTTCCACTTTGACTTCTTCCAACACACTCGGCTTAACGATTACTGCGGTGTCATGCAGGCACTTCCACAGATGGGAAACTGGAAAACATCATGAACACCGGATAGATTGTCTGGGAGTTTTACTCTATATGCCATTTGGCCAATCCTCTCGATTATGGGAAATGGTCCCACAAACCTAGGTGCCAACTTCCCTACTGATCCGAAGCGAACCACATTCCTCAGATGTAACACCCCACATCCATTAATGTCACTCACAAAGGGAATGCATTAACTTTCATGGATCATTTTAAGCGGAAAATACATAAGTTTGATTACATCATCAAAAACCATAGTCAAAGTACATAATATCCATCTTGACCAAATCAAAGTACATAAATTGAAAGACATAATCCCCAATACAAAATAGCCATAAATAAAAGAGGCTGAACTTTACTTAAGCGATCCAAGCAATCTTCTAAAAGCAAAGATATAGCTGTCCAAAATCAAGCTCCACTGGTGCTAGTTCCAATCTGAGCACTTATGGGGGGTGGGGGGGGGGGGGGAAGAAAAAAGGAGGAAACAAAGGGGGTCAGACATAAAGTCTGGCGAGTGCAATAACTTTAACAATACAATTACCAAAATAACTAGGCTAAGGCATAAGTTGGAAAATCAGGAAATGACCATGAACCATTGAGTATGGCAGAGTAAACAAGGAAACAAGATGAACAACGATATCGTTAAAGCACACCTAAACCACTATAAGATAATTACTAAACTACACCAACACTATAAGATAATTGCTATACTGCACCACCACTAGTCACCCTAAGGTTGATCCCGCCTACAGACTTAAATAATGATAATGGTAGTTTCGTGCACCCCTAGCTGCCTTCATAGGTGCCGCCTGCCCTATCTCCACTGGGTGTACCCACTACCCCCAAGCGATTGGCTCCCTAACTCGTAGATACCCGTGCTGGCCCCACAGTGGGGTGTATCACTCCCCAAAGTGGCAACCCGATACCACCAAGAATGCATGACTTATAGCTACACGATGCAACAACGTCTTACCTACCAGCCCGGGTCCACACACGCATATGAACCCGTTGGACTTGCATTGCCACCAATAACCCAGTTTGGCCTCTTACAGTCAAGCCCAGTATGCGTGTCACATCCTCGACTTGGGTCGAGCCCACAAAGATATGTATGGGTTACTGGTTGAAACGGGCCCCCATTACTTGACACAAGCTATCCACCTAAGCTTGATCCCCTCTAGTACATCCCACTTAACCCACTTCTTATTCATGTTCACTTACATGTTTCAATTTTGGTTAAGTGTTTCTAATCGTATTTCCAATTACACCCAAGGCACCCACTAGATTCCACATGCCACCAAAGGCACCCACTTAACCCCCTCATGTCCCACTACATGTTTATCTGGTTAAGTGTTTCTTAATTCATTAAGACCGTAACCTCATAAAGACCTCTCACATTAGACTGGCATTTGTGGCAGCTGGATTTGCAGGGCGGGTCCGGGCAGTCTTACACCACAAAAGAGCCTAACCTCGTGTCTTTACAATTGTTACGTATTTAATTTATGCCTCAGACCTCCCACATTAGACTGGCATTTGTGGCAGCTGGATTTGCCAGGCGGGTCCGCGCAGTCTTACACCATAAAAGAGCCTAACCTCGTGTCTTAGACGATTAATTATACCTAATTAATCATCCCCCAATTTGAAATTCTTTCCCTATACAAATTATCAATCAATTCCAAATTTAACTATGGCCATAATTGAATCAATTATGTCCATCTATTTATGGTATGTAAAATCATACCAATTTTCATCACAAATTAATTTTTATGTCATTCAAGGCATTTATGCCAATTGTCAATATTAAATCTTTTTAATATTCTCCCCTTTTACCCCGCGTTGTACGTTCGTTTGTTTAATGTAAGATATACATTAGACTCGAATAGTCTAACTCATGGAATAAAGATAAAACATCACAAATTACATATAGATAAAACTAGATCTAAACATAAGGGTGAACTTGCATGTGTGAATGTTGTTCTACATCTAAAACTTGCATAGGCCAAAGTTACAACTTGCATAAAACTACATATGTCATAAATCCAAATCTAAAGGTGTGAACTTGTTTAGATAATGGTCACAAACTTTCATAAATCATGTATGTCATAGATCTACATCTAAAGGTGTAAACTTGCATAGGCAATAACCACAAACTTGCATAACATGATTCATATTCCAAACTCATATATTTACATAAACTTGCATATGTGATTTATGCAACATAACAATGGTGTAAACTTACATTTAAACATATAAACTAGCATGTAAAATTTATCATAGAACTCACACATGGCATAGCCTAACTTTAGATCTAAAATTGGTTTCACAAAACATGTAAGGTTATACTAACTTGCATATGATTCATGTCTAAATCAATATCTAAACTTGCATACATACTTGTGATCTATCATATGAATCAACATAACCAAACTAGCATATGAACAACATGATGATTTGATTATACATACGCCAATCATAGAATTACAACATAGGTGATAACATCATAAAATCGCAATATGGATGATCACAACATAACATCATAAAATTTACAACATGTATGATAACATCACAACATAATTATAACATGCGGTCAATAATTCACATCATATCCAAATAATCCACATCATAACTTAATCCAATTAAATTGCTAATTATCTTATTAAAATTATCGAACTCACAACTCAAAGAAGGTCTAGAATTCTGAATTCTGAGTTCTGAAGTTGTATCAGCTTTCCTTTGAAGAAGATTCGTTGTTAAAGTTGAACAGAACTGATTTGATTTGTTGTTCTTCCTCTCTAATTGGTGGCGGCTACTCTAGGTTACAAGATGACAGCATGATGGCCATAGTTTCAGTTTTTATTTTGATTTAGGGTTTGAGTCTGCCCATGTTTATACAGAATTTTAATTTAATTAAAGCCGTCGGATGATCTTAGGGTTAATCAAAACCATTCAGTCGGGATAGGGTGACATCTCAGCCCTAATGACTCAGCGAGGAGTCAGAAAGGACTCAGCAATGAGTCACAACATGGGTCATACTGAACCAGAAAGCTGTGCAGGTTTTCTCTCGGCCTGGGCACACTTGGGAAGTCCGCCAATGCAAATTTGTACTGGCGCACTTCCCAAGTGTGCCAGTGCAATCTTCCTCTTTTTTTTCTGATTTTGTTCGTCCATATCTTCTTCATCAGATATCCATTTTACGCAAACTCGGATTCTATTTCGACCAGAATTCCGAGACGAACACAATGGCGCAACCAATTTCCCTTAATTCTCACATCTGAGATTAATTATTCTTTAATTTAGTTAATTTGATTATTCAAAAATCCGGAGTGTTACATTCTCCCCTCCTTAAAGAGTTCGCCCCCGAAATCTCCAAGTTAAGGAGAATGCATATCCTAACATCCAAACAACCATCTACTCAACCATCAAACACAGACATCCATTGTCCTTATAAAATTTCTAATGTTGTATGAATATATGCAAAAAGTGCGTGTATGTGTTCCTTATCTAATGCAAAATCAGGCAGTCTACTGATTCAGTTGACCTCCTTAATGCAAACCATGATAGTGCCATGCGTCCATTATGTATGCGAAGAACCCTATTGATACATATTATTTCTACATGTGTGCACAACCATTCACCAAAATGCAACATCCATATGATGGTACAGCCATTATACATCCATTACTTAAATATGTACACACATTTATATGCAATGTGCAATATGAAGTGACTGAGCCGATCTAGTGCCTAAAGTGTGTGTATGCATCCACGAGCAACCACTAGCAAACACTTGCATCCATCATACATAACATGTCTCAAACACATGTTTCAACCATAGGACTACCCTATCTAAAGGTCAAAGGTACTAGCGAGAGGACATACTAAAGATAAGATAAGTACAAGGTAAGCGATAAAGGAGAAATTAAAAGACATACCCTCGAAAAGAAAAAGAGTACAATGAATGCATCTTCTGTTCCGTCTCCCAAGTAGCATTGCTCTGATCATCTTCCCATTGCACTTTGACTAGCTTGACCTCTCGATTCCTCAACTTCTTAATCTCCGACCCAAGAATTCACGTAGGAGCTCGTCGAATCGTCGCATCACGCTCTATCTCCACCTCTCTAAGCAAGCTCTGCTCTACCACTTCCGCGGTCTCGTGCAAGCACTTCCTCAAATGTGATACATGGAATATGTCATGTACGCCACTAAGTCTCTCGGGCAACTCCACTCTATACGCCATCTGCCCAATCCTCTCCTTAATAGGAAACGGCCCTAAGAACCTTGGTGCTAACTTCCCAATGGACCCAAAGAGAACGACGTTCCGTAATGGAGACACCTTAACAAAGACCATGTCCCCAATATCAAACTCAAGATCTGACCTCCTCTTGTCCGCATAAGATTTCTGCCTATCTTGCGCCGTCTTCATCCTCCTTTGAATCAAATCGATCTTTTTCGAAGTCTCTCTAATCATATCGGGCCCAAGCAAGATCTTATCTGTAGACTCCACCAACATGTAGGCGAACGACACGACCGTCCATAAAGAGCCTCGAACGGTGCCATGCCAATGCTAGACTGAAAACTGTTATTATATGCGAACTCTACTAACGGAAGATGTTCTTCCCATGTACCTCCGAAGTCCAAGACACACAACCTCAGTAGGTCCTCTAGAATACGATTCACCCTCTCGGTCTGGTCGTCCGTCTGAGGATGATATGCGGTGCTCAAACATAACTGAGTCCCTACCGCTTCTTGCAAGCTCTTCCAAAATTCGCTAGTAAAGATTGGATCGCGGTCGCTCACTATGCTAGAAGGAACACTGTGCAAATGAACTATTTCTCGAATGTATATGGAGGCTAACCATGAAGCAGTCCTCTTACTCTTCATGGGAATGAAATGGGCGCTCTTAGTAAGTCTGTCTACCACAACCCAAATCCCCGTATTACCCTTCCTCAATCTCGGTAATCCGTCAACAAAGTCCATCGAGACGCTTTCCCACTTCCATTGTGGGACCTCCAATGGGTGAAGCAACCCACCGGGCTTCTTTTGCTCTGCTTTTATTTGTTGGCACACCAAGCATCTAGCGACAAACTCGGCCACGTCCTTCTTCATGTCGTCCAAAAAGTAAACTCGTCTCATGTCCATGTACATCTTGTCCCCGCCGGGATGGATGGTCATCTTCGAACGATGTGCATCATCAAGAATGGTCTTCCTTAGGTCCTCGTCTTTTGGTACACAAAGTCTACCGTCCCTACGTAACCAACCCTTATCATCTAGAGTGTACCTACTGAGATGGCTCGGTGACTCCCCCCTTTTAAGCTTCTCTACTAACTCAACCTACTGTGGGTCATCTCGCTGTGCCTCACCAATCCGTCCCAAAAGCGTAGGTCTGACCTCTAAGGATGCTAGCAAATCGGGTACAAAGTCAACGGAAGGTTTAAAGTCAAATTTAGAGATGAACTCTAAGCTTCGCCGCTTAACAAACAACGGACTCAAGGATAACCTCTTCCTACTTAAGGCATCTGCCACCACGTTACCCTTGTCAGGGGTATATGCTATCTCGAAATCGTAGGACGCTAAGAATTCCATCCACCTTTGCTACCTTAAGTTCAAGTCCTTTTGAGAGAACAAGTATTTTAGCGATTTGTGGTTAGTGAACAATTCAAATTTCTCGCCAAAAAGATAATGACGCCAAGACTTAAGCACAAAGACAATAGCGGCCAACTCTAGGTCATGTGTAGGGTAATTTCTTTTATGCACTCTCAACTGCCTTCCACCATAGGCTATTACCCTTCCCTCTTGCATTAAGACTGCGCCTAGTCATGTCCCACAAGCATCGGTATAAACGGTAAATGGCTTACTCCCATCTGACAACACTAAGACTGGGGTTATGGTCAAAGCTCTCTTTAAACGTTGGAACGCATCATCATAATCTACGTCCCATGTAAAAACTAGGTTCTTCTTCGTCAAGCGTGTTAATGGGGCTGATATTTTTGCGAAGTCTTGATAAACTTCCTATAGTAGCCGACCAACCCTAAGAAACTCCTCACCTCGGTAGCATTTTTAGGGACCTTGCAATCTTGGATGGCCACTACCTTCGCGGGATCCACAGCTATCCCTTCTTTGGAAACCACATGCCCTAAGAATCGCACTTCCTTCCTCCAAAAGTGACACTTAGAAAATTTGGCTTTAAGGCTATGCGCTCGAAGAGTCTCCAACACTTCCCTAAGATATAGGGCATGCTCTTCCTCGCTCTTAGAAAAGATCAAGATGTCGTCCACAAAGAATACCACGAATTTATTAAGGTACTCCCTAAACACCCTACTCATCAAGTCAACAAAGTTTGCGGGGGCGTTTGTCAAACCGAAGGGCATCACCAGCCACTCGAAGAAACCGTCTAGAGTCCTAAAGGCAGTCTTGTCTATGCTATCCTCAGCCACTCTCAACTGATGGAAACCAGTGGCTAAGTCCAACTGCGAAAACACGGAGGCTCCAACTAACTAATCGAAGAGATCGTCAATCCTCGGCAGTGGGTGTCTATTCTTCTTAGTAAGCTTATTGAGTTCTCTATAGTCCACACAAAGTCTAAGGGACCCATCTGCCTTCGTGGGAAATACTACTGGAGAACCCCACTCTGATATACTACGTCTGACGAACCCCTTCTCAAGCAATTCCTTCACTTGCTTACTGAGTTCTCTTCTCTCTCTTGGGGCCATGTGGCGCACTGGCAATGCAACTAGCTTTGCATTATCTACTAGATATATTCGGAAGTCTATCTCACGTTTTGGGGGTAAACCCCTCACCTCATTGAAGACATCAACATATACACGGACTATACGAACAGAATGCAAATCATCATCGGATGCATCAAGGGATTCTAGGTAACTAAGCATTACTGGACCTCTAGGGTCACCAGAAATATCAAGGGTCTTTCCACAATGAGTCAACAATCTAACTACCCTTCTTTCACAATCTAGGATGGCCCCATATCTAGTTAGCCAATCCATACCTAGAATCAAGCCGTAGCCCATGAAACCAAGAACAAAGGCGTCGCATTCAAACTCAACGCCCAAGATAAACACTCTCAAATCCGGACAGATCATAGAAAGATGAGCCGAACCACCAATAGGATTTGAGACTACTAAGGGATCTGTAACTAGACTAGTTTATAGGTGCAGTATTTCAACTAATGATGTAGAGATAAACAAATGTGATGCGCCAGAATCGAATAAAGTACGGACAGGATGATCCAACAGAAAAACTAAACTTTCAACGGAAATTGCTCTACCTTGTTCTTGCAGCGGTGGGACCACGAGGGCCTGAACTTGTCCCCTTGCCTGCCCTTGTGCCATAAGAGACTGCACCTGTCCTCCCGAGGTAGACCCTGCCCTTTCTTTGGGCAGTCCTTAATTAGATGTCCCGCTTCGCCACAGTGGAAACAACCGGTCTTCTTTTTCTTCCTACAATCTTTGCTTAGATGGCCTGGTGTCCCACAGTTAAAGCATCTTTTCTTTCCCTTAGCATTGTTGCCTTTACCACCTTTCTTGTTTTGTTGATGCTGTTGCGGTTTCTTTTGATCCCCTTTTCTTCTCGAGTTCCTTATCCATGCCTCCACTATTCGTTCTCCATTTGTGACCCCCGACCTACAAGAAACTTCGTCCATCATCAACCAAGCAGCTAATCGAGCCTTCCTCCCTTCGTCTATCTCAAAGATACCAATAAGTCCTCCACTTTCTTGAGCCAACTTCTAGCCTCGACAACGTCTAAGTCCCATGTAGCGATTTTCCGCCCATCGTACGGGAGTCCTCATATATCTTAGGAAAAAGCATCTATACGCGGAGAAAGAGATTCAAAAAGGGAAAGAGGAAGAGATTCAAAACGGAGAATCAAAGAAAAGATATATGGCTCTTAGGGTTATGCTTTCTAAAATAAGCTTTTCTCTTGAAAATACTTTCCTTAAAACATACTTTTGAAGGTATTTCTTTATAAAAATTGTTTTTGAAAAACATCTTTTCAAAATTCATATGTGTTCTGGTAACCTTCGGCTCTGATACCACGTGTAACACCCCACGTCCATTAATGTCACTCACAAAGGGAATGCATTAACTTTCATGGAGCATTTTAAGTGTGTATAGAACAGAAACTTAACAACAAGACAGATATAAACAGTACTAAAACTTTAAAACTTTATTTCATTGCAGCGGAAAATACATAAGTTTGATTACATCATCAAAAACCATAGTCAAAGTACATAATATCCATCTTGACCAAATCAAAGTACATAAATTGAAAGACATAATCCCCAATACAAAATAGCCATAAATAAAAGAGGCTGAACTTTACTTCAGCGATCCAAGCAATCTTCTAAAAGCAGAGATATAGCTGTCCAAAATCAAGCTCCACTGGTGCTAGTTCCAATCTGAGCACCTGGGGGGAGGAAGAAATGAGGAGGAAACAAAGGGGGTCAGACATAAAGTCTGGCGAGTGCGATAACTTTAACAATACAATTACCAAAATAACTAGGCTAAGGCATAAGTTGGAAAATCAGGAAATGACCATGAACCATTGAGTATGGCAGAGTAAACAAGGAAACAAGATGAACAACGATATCGTTAAAGCGTACCTAAATCACTATAAGATAATTACTAAACTACACCAACACTATAAGATAATTGCTATACTGCACCACCACTAGTCACCCTAAGGTTGATCCCGCCTATAGACTTAAATAATGATAATGGTAGTTTCATGCGCCCCTAGCTGCCTTCATAGGTGTCGCCTGCACTATCTCCACTAGGTGTACCCACTTAACCCAAGCGATCGGCTACCTAACTCGTAGATACCTGTGCTGGCCCCACAGTGGGGTGTATCACTCCCCAAAGTGGCAACCCGATACCACCAAGAATGCACGGCTTATAGCTACACGATGCAACAACATCTTACCTACCAGCCCGGGTCCACACACGCATATGAACCCGTTGGACTTGCGTTGCCACCGCTAACCCGGTTTGGCCTCTTACAGTCAAGCCCAGTATGCATGTCTCGTCCTCGACTTGGGTCGAGCCCACAAAGATACGTATGGATTACTGGTTGAAACGGGCCCCCATTACTTGACACAAGCTATCCACCTAAGCTTGGTCCCCTCTAGTACATCTCACTTAACCCACTTCTTATTCATGTTCACTTGCATGTTTCAATTTTGGTTAAGTGTTTCTAATCGTATTTCCAATTCCACCCAAGGCACCCACTAGATTCCACATGCCACCCAAGACACCCGCTTAACCCCATCATGTCCCACTACATGTTTATCTGGTTAAGTGTTTCTTAATTCATTAAGACCGTAACCTCATAAAGACCTCTCACATTAGACTGGCATTTGTGGCACCTGGATTTGCCGGGCGGGTCCGGGCAGTCTTACACCACAAAAGAGCCTAACCTCGTGTCTTTACAATTGTTACGTATTTAATTTATGCTTAAGACCTCCCACATTAGACTGGCATTTATGGCAGCTGGATTTGCCGGGCGGGTTCAGGCAGTCTTACACCGCAAAAGAGCCTAACCTTGTGTCTTAGACGATTAATTATACCTAATTAATCATCCCCCAATTTGAATTTCTTTCCCTATTCAAATTATCAATCAATTCCAAATTTAACTATGGCCATAATTGACTCAATTATGTCCATCTATTTATGGTATGTAAAATCATACCAATTTTCATCACAAATTAATTTTTATGCCATTTAAGGCATTTATGCCAATTCTCAATGTTAGATCTTTTTAATATTATCCCCTTTTACCCCACGTTGTACGTTCGTTCGTTTAACGTAAAATATACGTTAGACTCGAATAGTCTAACTCATGGAATAAAGATAAAACATCACAACATACATATAGATAAAACTAGATCTAAACATAGGGGTGAACTTGCATGTGTGAATGATGTTCTACGTCTAAAACTTGCATAGGCCAAAGTTACAACTTGCATAAAACTACATATGTCATAAATCCAAATCTATAGGTGTGAACTTGTTTAGATAATGGTCACAAACTTGCATAAATCATGTATGTCATAGGTCTACATCTAAAGGTGTAAACTTGCATAGGCAATAACCACAAACTTGCATAACATGATTCATATTCCAAACTCATATATTTACATAAACTTGCATATGTGATTTATGCAACATAACATTGGTGTAAACTTACATTTAAACATATAAACTAGCATGTAAAATTTATCATAGAACTCACACATGTCATAGCCTGACTTTAGATCTAAAATTGGTGTCACAAAACATGTAAGGTTATACTAACTTGCATATGATTCATGTCTAAATCAATATCTAAACTTGCATACATACTTCTGATCTATCATACGAATCAACATAACCAAACTAGCATATGAACAACATGATGATTTGATTATAAATAAGCCAATCATAGAATTACAACATAGGTGATAACATCATAAAAATCGCAACATGGATGATCACAACATAACATCATAAAATTTACAACATGTATGATAACATCACAACATAATTATAACATGCGGTCAATAATTCACATCATATCCAAATAATCCACATCATAACTTAATCCAATTAAATTGCTAATTATCTTATTAAAATTATCGAACTCACAGCTCAAAGAAGGTCTTGAGTTCTGAATTCTGGGTTCTGAAGTTGTTTAGCTTTCCTTTGAAGAAGATTCATTGTTAAAGTTGAACTGAACTGATTTGATTTGGTGTTCTTCCTCTCTAATTAGTGGCGGCTATTCTAGGTTACAAGATGACAGCATGACGGCCATAGTTTCAGTTTTTATTTTGATTTAGGGTTTGAGTCAACCCATGTTTATATAGAATTTTAATTTAATTAAAGCCGTTGGATGATCATAGGGTTAATCAAAACTATTCAGTCGGGATAGGGTGACACCTCAGCCCTAATGACTCATCAAGGAGTCAGAAAGGACTCAGCAATGAGTCACAACATGGGTCATATTGAACCAGAAAGCTGTGCAAGTTTTCTCTCGGCCTGGGCGCACTTGGGAAGTGCGCCAATGCAAATTTGTACTGGCGCACTTCCCAAGTGCGCCAGTGCAATCTTCCTCTTTTTTTCCTTCTGACTTTGTTCGTCCATATCTTCTTCATCTGATATCCGTTTTACGCAAACTCGGATTCTATCTCAACCAGAATTCTGAGACGAACACAATGGCGCAACCCATTTCCCTTAGTTCTCACGTCCGAGATTAATTATTATTTAATTTAGTTAATTCGATTATTCAAAAATCCGGGGTGTTACATCAGAGGTGACACTTTGATAAATACCAAGTCTCCTACTCCAAATTCGAGGTCAGTCCTTCTCTTGTCTGCATAGGATTTCTGCCTATCTTGAGCTATCTTCATCCACCGTTGAATAAGGTCAATCTTTTAGGATGTTTCCCTAACCATATCTGGTAAAAGTAACAATCTTTCTGTAGACTCCCACCGACAAGTTGGTGACCTACAGGGTTGTCCGTACAATGCTTTGAAGGCTGCCATGCCGATGCTAGCTTGATAAATGTTATTATAGGCAAACTCTACTATAAGAAGATGCTCTTCCCAAGTCCCTCCAAAGTCTAGGATACACAGCCTTAAAAGATCTTCAAGAATCATGTTCACCCTCTCTATCTGTCCACTCGGTCTGAGGATGATAAGCGGAGCTCAAACACAACTTCGTACCTAATGCTTGTTACAAGCTCCTACAAAATTCACTGATGAAGATGGGGTCACCATCGCTCACGATGCTTGAAGGAACTCCATGAAGACGAACTATCTCTCGGACATAAATTGCAGCCAACCATGGTGCCGTCCTTTTACTCTTAACTAGAATAAAGTGATCGCTCTTAGTGAGTCTATCTACCACAACCCAGATACTGTTGTTGCCTTTCTTTGATCTAGGAAAACCATCTATGAAATCTATAGAGACACTCTTCCATTTCCATTGCGGAACCTCCAATGGATGAAGTAATCCACCGGGCTTCTTTTGCTCAGCTTTGACTTGCTGACAAACTAAACATTGAGAAACAAATTTGGCCACATCTTTCTTCATCCCAGCCCAAAAGAAAACCCTCTTCATGTCCCTTTACATCTTATCACCACCTGGTTGAATGGTCATCTTAGAATGGTGGGCTTCTTCTAGGACTGTCTTTATTAAGCTTCCACTTTGAGGAACACAAAGCCTTCCATCTCATCGCAACCAGCCCTTTCCATCTATGACATATCTGCTGAGGTGACTAGAAGTCACCCCTCTTCTGAGCTTATCTATGATGTCTAAAATCTGTGGGTCACCTTGTTGCGAAGCTCCTATCTGGTCCATAAGAGTCGATCGTATCTCCAAAAATGCAAACAAACCAGGAAAAATCTCAATGGAGGGTCTAAAATCAAAAGCTGATATAAACTCCAAGTTCTTTCTTTCCACAAACAGAGGACTCAGGGCCACCCTTTGCCTACTTAGTGCGGCTGCCACGACATTACCCTTGCCAGGGGTATAAGAAATCTCAAAATCATAAGAAGCTAGAAACTCCATCCACCCATATAGCCTTAAATTGAGATCCTTCTACGACAACAAATACTTGAGAGATTTATGATCGGTGTATAACTCGAACTTCTCTCCAAGTAAATAATGATGCCACGTATTTAATGTAAACACTATGGCAGCTAGCTCTAGATCATGGGCGGGGTAGTTCTTTTCATGAACACTCAACTATCTACCCCCATAACACACCACTTTCCCTACTTGCATTAGAACTACACCAAGCCCTGTACCACACGCATCAGTGTAAACAGTAAACACCTTATTCCCGTCCGATAAAGTCAAGACTGGGATGTTGACAGATCCCTCTTCAGTCGTTGGAAAGCAACGTCACAGTCTATATCCCATGAAAATGCCAAGTTCTTCTTCGTCAGCCTGGTGAGTGGGGCTGATATCTTTGCAAAGTCCTTAATGAACTTCTATAGTAACCTGCTAACCCAAGAAAGATTCTCACATTGGTTGCATTTTTAGGAATCGACCAATCTTGTACTGCAATCACCTTCGTGGGATCTATAGCTATCCCTTCTTTGGAGACCATATGCCCCAATAATATCACCTCTTTTCTCCAAAAATGGCATTTAGAGAATTTTTCTTTAAGCTGATGGTCACGGTGAGTTTTCTCAAAACTTCTCTCAAATGTTGGGATGCTCGTCTTCGCTTTCGGAGAAGATCAAAATATCATTGACAAAGACTACAACAAATTTATTTAGGAACTCCCGAAACACCCTACTCATCAGATCGACAAAATAGGTGGGCGCATTCGTCTGCCCAAAAGGCATAACTAGCCATTCAAAGAAACCGTCCGGAGTCCTAAAGGCAGTCTTATCTATGCTGTCCTTAGCCACCCTCAACTGATGGAACCCCGTGGCCAGGTCTAATTGGGAAAATACCGAGGCATCTACAAGCTGATTAAATACATCATCAGTCCTCATGAGTGAGTGTCTATTCTTCTTAGTGAGTTTATTCAGCTCTCTATAATCAACACACAAACGAAGCGAACCATCCTCCTTAGTTGCGAATACCACTAGAGCATCCCATTCAGATATGCTTCATCTGATAAACCCTTTCTCAAGCAGCTCCCCTACTTGCTCACTCAGCTCCCTCCTTTCCCTTGGAGCCATGTGGCGCACTGGCAATGCAACTGGCTTTGCATTGTCCACTAAATAGATACGAAAGTCGATCTCATGCCTTGGAGGTAAACCCCGAACCTCATCAAAAACATCGGAAAAATCCCGGACTACTGGAACAAATTGCAGATCATCGATAGATGCATCAAGAGACTCTAGGAAACTAAGCATAACCGACCCTTGTGGGTCACACGAAATCTCGAGGGTTCTCCCATGACAAGTCAGAAGCCTAACAATCCTCTTTTCACAATCTAGAATGGCACCGTATGTGGTAAGCCAATCCATTCCTAGAATCAACCCATAGCCCATAAACCCAAGCACATACGCGTCGCATTCAAACTCAACGCCTAACACCGATATTTTCAAACCCCGACAAATCATAGATAAATGAGCCGAGCCACCAATGGGGTTTCAAAAAACTATGGGATCCACTACCATACTAGTAATTAGGTGTAGAGATTCGACTATAGAACTTGATATAAATGAATGTGAGGCACCAGAATCAAAAAATGTTCTAATATGATGGTTTGAAAGAGTAATTAAACCTTCCATGGGAATTTTTCAACCTCTATTAGGAGCAATGATTGCGAGAGCATGCACATGCCCTCCAGAATTCCCTGTCCTTTGACCCTGTCCCTGTGATCCCTGTTTCTTCGGGCACTCTTTAGCAAGGTGTCCGGCCTCTCCTTAGTGGTAGCAAGAGTTCTTCCTTCACTTACAGTCTTTAACCAGTTGACCTTCCTTTCCACAATGGTGACATTTTCCCTTATCCTTGCCTTTATCATTTTTCCCTCCTTTCTTCTGTTGTTGCTGCCCCTTCTTGGGCCACATTCCTATTTTACGATGTCTCCTCAGCCTGCTTTTCTCCCTTGTCTTCCTCATGCATTAGGGCCATATCGACAAGCTTTTCGAAAGTAGCCTCCATTGGAATATGGGACATGGCTAGACCATGCAGAGGCTCATTCAGCACTTTAGTAAACTGCAAAGCCCTTTTGTGCGGCATATCCACCAACTCTAAATCGAAACTTGCTAGCTGGTTGAATTTATTCACATACTATTTTACCGTCAAGTTTCCCTGTTTGAGTGCTAAGAATCTCTCCATCTGCATGCTGCTTTCGGCTTGGGAAAGAAATTTCATTTCGAACCTCTGTCTAAAATCTTCCCAAGTTTCCACTGGACGTCCAGCCTGAGTGACTTCCCACCAAAATGAGGCTTCGTCCTTTAGTAGCCAGGCGGCTAACTGAACCTTCCTCCTATCCTCTACTTCAAAGATTACGAATAAATCCTCAGTCTCCTTGAGCCAATTCCGGCTTCTATGAATGTCTTCCCATGGAATGGCTTCCCTCACATAGCATGGAAGTCCTTGCAGATCTTGGCGTAGTTATCTGCTCTTGGAGGGGGAGGAGGAGGAATGACTGGTGCAGCTAGGGAAGGAACATTTCGTTGGCCTTTGGCAGGTGCCGCGGCCTCCAAATATCTACAGAACCATCTGAGTATTGTGATGCCTACTAGAATATTAGGAATGTTTAGTTCCCCAAACATGCTGAAAAAGGAGAAAGAAAAAAAAATTAGATAAAAGACCGTAGGATACTACATATGGCTTGTTGGGGAATGTTTTTCACACATTGGTAGAGTTTGGCCGCCATTGATTCTTTGTGAAGAAAATAAGAGAATTGAAGTATATTTATAGCTGCTAATGTCCAGAATTCGAATGCCACCTCATCCCTCGAGTGAATCAGGTCACAGGTCGCCATCCACTTGGAAAAAGGCCCGAATACCCAAAAACTCCAATGGGCACACTTTACAGGTGCGCCAGTGTAAAATTGACTTGGCGCACTTGTCAAGTGTGCCAGTTATCCCAGTTTTGATTTTCAAAATTTTATCGTCCGTAACTTCTTCATATGTTATCCGTTTTACGCAAACTAGGTGTCTATCCTGACCAGAATTTCGAGACAGACACAATGACATAGTCAGTTTCCCTTAATTCTTAATATTAAATTAATTATTATTTAATTTATCCTCTTTAATGTTAACAAAATTATGGGGTGTTACAAGGTGTCTTCTCCGCTACCAAACAGAAATACATTTGAGAAGATCAATGTACGTGACCTCTTTGGAAGTACTCTTTCTCACATCTACCTATACAAGTGATCCTGGGACTGGACAAACCAAAGGCACCCTCCTACCACATTCTAGGAATCACCCTTTAGTCCAGTAGAGAGTAGTCCTTGCAATCCATAAATTCCAATCATGACAAAATCACTATCAAAATATCTCTAGGGATCAGCTAGAGAATTCAACAAGTAATTCTCCCGCTCATGAAGACTTACAGTCTTCAGTTGCTCCATCTCTGTTAGCATCAAACATTTTTTTCATTTGTGTATTCGTTGGTTCAGAATGGTTTTCAAACATAAATTTGATCTCCTTCTTTCCATATCAACAACGTATAGGTCAGATTTTATAGTTGATCATTTAACTATCAAATAAATAAACATTCATTCATAAAAATAAAATAAATTCACTGATTCAATACCCAATATCATTTAGCCTTCTTTAATTAACTAATCGTTATTTAAAACTTCTGAATCTTCAATATTTGGAAAATAATTCACTTTTTCTTATTTAATATAAGAAAATTAAATTATCGTTTCACTTCTGCTTTATTATCTCCTCATTGTAAATCGATAAGTGAATAAATCTCTATGTATACAACCCAGAAAGCCGAAACCAACATCAGATTGATACCTCGAAAGTTAATTGACTCAACCAACGTACAACATCCTCTAATTTCTTAAAAATCACATCATATTCCTTAACATACTTTGTGTACCTTTTATAACATTATATACATGATCCTTGATTTTAATATAAATAAAACCATACATAAAAACTTCTTATAAACTTACTTCAAACCTATTTTGGTTATATCTTAATAAAATTGATTTATTGTTTAAAATATACGATTTTAGATCAAATATTATAACTTCACTTGCCTAAACATTTAAATTTAATTTGGGTTTTTATTTCGATTTGCACTTCATATCTTTAAGTTTTCATTCCATTCATAAACCACCTTTCAGTTTATAACTTTATATAACTCGGTCCAATATAATTGAAAACATATTCAATAAACTTGGTTTTTAATAACTTCGTCCAACTTTGGATTTATAAACTCTAATTAAAGAGAATTTCAATAAGATTTCAAGTTAAACTTCAATTTATATTGCTATTAATATAAATTCACTTAAAAGTTCATTTAACTATAAACAAGGCCTTTTGTCTTCACAAATCTCCATTAAATGAATTGAAAATTCCAAATCATCCCTTTGATTATTATTAATTAAACAATAATCAATTTTGACATTTATTAACAAATAAAATGGTTTACTTCATCATTAACTATTCCTATTTAATTAATTGACAACAAACTAATTTAATAATCAATTCCAGTTAGCAGTTGACTTAGTCAACTCAAAACAAGATTAACTCGTTAATCAAATTCCAATTAGTCCTTACATTTAAATTAATTAATAATATACTTAATTTAAATAATTCCATTTAATTATTTCTTGGAAATAATTAGTTCAGTTCTTACCCTTAAGTTAATTTCTTCTCACTTGCTCATAAAACATAAGAATCTGCTGGAATCTCGCTTGCTGCTCGCCTCAGCCAGATGTGGCTTATGTAGTGGGTTGTGCCTCCCTAATTATACTCTCCAACTCACAGAAGGGCTTTTGAAGGTGATGCTTGCACTACAACAAAATGACCCTATTACAACGGTGGAAAACCGTTGTAATATACAATTTACAACGGTGGCCTAACCGTCGTGTATTAAGAAGTTGTAATAGACTAAAATCTTTTACAACTTTTTTGCATCGTTGCAGCACCGTTGTAATATGTATATTTTACAACTTTTTTCCACCGTTGTAATAAACTTTATTACAAGAGTTATGCACCGTTGTAATAATATCTACTACAACTATTATGCACCGTTGTGATTGACAGTTGCATTTTAAAAAAAATAAACATCTTTTGCAGCTGAAATGAACAATACACTAAATATAGCGATACTCCATAAGCAAAACAAATATTACAGTTATTTGCAAACTAATTTATTTAAATTCTCAAATTTTCAATATTACAAACAATAATTTTTAGAAAATATTTCGCGTATTATTACGTGATCATACACCAACTTGCGTGCTTGACATCAAAATACAATGACACAGAAAAAACACTTTCGAACAAACAGGCCTGGAAACATGACATGAGAGACTCACTTGCAACACCATTAAGTTGAGTTCCTTGACTTGCAACTAAGAGGAGGCAAGCTGCCAATCGAAGCTGATGCATCAAGAAATCCAAAAGATAATTACTTCAACTCAAGTCACCCCAATAGCATAAGAACCACAACTTCAACATAGCAACACTACAGACCAATACATAGTGGAAAATGATGTAATTTACCAATGGGCTAGTTCAGCTAAATAATCCCGATTGACAAACTTTGTGCCAAGTAAATGTGTTTCTTTGGAATATGCTTCCTAGTGTTTAGCAACGAAGTTTGGTACACCGTCAATCAAAAGGGACAGAAACCAGTGCCCACATGGTCAATCAACAGAGATAAAAGCCAGGACTTACACAACAATAAAAACACTGCCATAAAATAACAAATAGCATGAGGATGATGATAACTAATGTACTTCACAATAGTTGCCGTAAAATAATTTGAGCTTAAGCTTTCATTGCACTTCACAATAGTTTTCACTATATTGAACTACATGTTGTTAAATATCAGTATGAGGATGATGATAGCTAATGTACTTACCAGTTTTCAATTTGAAAACTCTGTACAGTGCCTCCAAGAAATGCACAAGCATCATAGAGTTTGAAATGGAGCCAAAGCACAAGTTTATCTGTTTACATGAATATTGCAGATTAAATGCAGTTTCAATATATAATGTACATATATAATTTGTAAATTATACAATGCATGTTCATCTATTTACAAAAATGATATATAAATATATGTTCTATAAACGACAAGAATATACTGCCAAATAAGTCGACTATCAATTTCTCTCAAGAACATTCATTTTAAGTTTTTAACCCTTTTTCCAATGTCAATCGAGTATATTACTTTTTTTCCTATTTGAACAACTACCAAAAAAATACATTAAATTTTAGAACACGAGATGTTAGTCCAAGATTTATCACATCATATATCCATCCAATAGGACATATTTCATGTGAAAATCTAAAGTGAAATGCGAAGGAGACTAAGTATTCTGTTACCAAGGGTTAGATTTCGGTGTCTTATGCTGCCTTAGTTAATTTTATCAAAACAATATTGTGTCTGCTGACAGTTAATTCAGAATATGAATGCTAATACAGATTTTTCATATAATTCTACAAAAAAGTATCATAATCACAGGAAGGCTTAATGACTTACCCATGACTTCGACAATAGCAGGGTCACTGTTTAGATAGTTGTCCAGTTCCTCCTTTAAAACAGAACATCAATTCAAACTTCTAGTTATTTGCGGCTAGTTGAATTTGTGAACAGAAAAGGGAAATTAGGAAATATAAATTAGATATCCACCTTTAGACTTTTAGCTGTTGCTTAAAAATATTTAGCTCCTCCAATGAAGACTTTCACTCATCCTACTATTTAATAAAAGTCAGCATGGACATGTTATGAGATATATATGAGAAAGATATAAGCCAATAACAATGTTCAGTAGTTTCCTACTGTAGGTAACACACCCGATCCAAATTATTCATAAAAGTAGAAAAAATTGTCACGACTAACTTCCCTTTTAACATGTATTTTAGGAATCGAGTTGAAATAAACGACTCCATTTTAACATTCGGGTTCATGACTTTGGTAGAAGAAAGCTCGTACATATTTCATCTCCAATCTTTCTTGTTGACAGTAATGAAAATCAGTATTTTCCAGTAACAGAAAAAAAACCTGCCAGTAGCTTCAAAAGGCCATGTAACAGAGTTGACAGAAACTGAACAGCACATGCGAAATTGCCATGAAAAACATACAAGCCCAACATAGATATTGAAATAAAATGGGCGATCAATCAATATAAGCACCCCGGGGTCAGATGTAGAGACCAGAGATACAGACCGTACCTTTGCAATCGAAAATAGCAGCATACTTTTAGATGCACTTGGAAGATTTGTGAGAAACGAGATCTCTGGCATAAGTTGTTATAATTAGGGCTCAATCGCTGAAGCACCCTTTCTCAGATCTGATAAACTGTAAACCAAATACGAGATTCGTACCCTTCTGAAACTGAAACTAGATTGAATTACGGGTCCGACTATACAACAGATCGATTAACTGAGAACAAAGGAAATTTGGCTTAAGATGTTGAAGCTAACAATGGTGTCGCCGAAGCACACTTGTTCACCGGTGGCTTGATCGTCTGAATATCGAACGCGTAGAAGTCGAGATTATTATTGTATCTGATTTTTGGAGGAAACATTTCAGCAAAGAAGATTGTCAAAATTGAAAAGGGGGATATCGATTTTTTTTATTTTTCCAGATGATTTTAGTTTAGGGTACAGTAAAACAGAGGCGGCCCGCCAGAATTTTCACGTTCCCACCAAGATTTTCACGTTCCCACCCAAATTTCGATAAAGAACGTACGTTATGAACCAAATTTTTTTCTTTTTTCCACCTAAAGCTTATTATGTATATGCTACCAATGAAACCCTAAATTTAGAAAGGATATGACTTCCCACATGAAGTTTATTTTGTATATGTTACTAATTATTACTTATTAAGCACTTAAAATTAATTATTAGAAAATTATTATTATTTTTAGGCAAAGCATAATTACAACTTAATAATTATTCTTAAATATTAGTATTACTAGTTATTAAATATTAGCTATTATTAGTTATTAAATATTAGTTATTAATAATTATTATTTGATAATTGTAAATTTATTATGGAATATGAATTATTCTATAATGTTAATATTACTAATTATTAAATATAAGTTGTTATTAATATTTAATAGGTCTCTAATACAAGAAATAGAAAAAAAGTTACTAAAAATAAGTTTAAACAACTTTCTAATTTAATTAATAAGAAATTAATTAGTATATATTAGATATTACAACAGACAAAAAAGAAAAGTTGTGATATATATGTTTTTTACAACAGTGATTTTTTCACAGTTGTAAAAAACATTTATTACAACAGTGCGTTTTGCACAGTTGTAAAAAAGCATTTATTACAACTGTGCTTTTCGCACAGTTGTAAAATTAAAGTTGTAATATGGTGTTTTTGTTGTAGTGTTGGTGTAGTTGGTCACCGGGGATTTATGACTGGATTTCGTGGCGCCCCTTAATCAAGAGGAACAACATTTCGTGATCGCTTGGTTTACATTGTAATATAAGTAGGTTGAGGGGCTTCATTGATTAGTAAACCTACGGTGTTGGAAAGGTTGTGACCATGGTTTTCTGTCTCCGGTTTGTCGGCCGATAAGATCACTGATATGGACTATCCAACTGGGTTGGTTTAGCTATTTCTTTCTATTGAAATGGAAAAGAGTCAGCTGTCTGCGCGAGTCACCTTCTTTTAAACTCCGAGTCACCTCTTCTAAGCTCTGCTGGATGACATGGCATTCTCGTTCTATAGGTTAGTCGTACTTGTTATGGTTCCCTAGGATCCAAGAAACTCACTTAGGTCTACGTTGCCAATATATTGTTCTATGGAAGTGAGTAGACAGCTTTTTACAAGTTCGACCTGGTTTTTTAGTTTTTTTACTAAAGAAAGATGACCTCTTCTAGAGCCGAGCGTAAGTGAGGTCCGACCGATCTAAACTATTATAAACATTCGGGAGGATTTACCTTTCTAATGCATATTATGTCGTACTGGCATGGCCTCACTGGTTTGTTCATGATCGGAGCATCAAGCAGCGCAACCCAATTCTACTTGACTAATCCCCCATGCTCGTCCAAGGAGGGAGTTTTCTTTACCCAAGTCCCTGTTTTGATAACAAGGAAACCTCTTCATGCGGTCCACCTGATATAAACATATGCAACCCAGTATCTTAATTAGAGGTCCAGTACACCCAGTATATTAATTTCGGACGCCAGTATATTAATTGTGAGGCGACCCCGATCAATTGGGTTATACTAAGTCCAGTGCATTTTTGGGTGGGATGATCGATCCAGTATACTTTTCGGGAGGTGCGAAGCAAATAACGAAGAGTTCCATGACCATATTTTTTCTTCCCTGTCAGATTTTTAAGTTGGTAAAGACCCACCGCATTTTTAAGTCGGAACGAGTCCCCGGGACCCCGGGACATTGGCTTCCGCCAGCAGTGAGCTATTAAGGATCGCGTTCCGTGCACATTCTACATTATAACTTGCAACAGATTCAACTTCCGCTTTTAGGAGATCCGACGGAGCTCGATTAGATTTTGCTAGATGAGGAATAAGGAACATAACCAATAAGGGGAACAAGGGAATACCTGACCATATCAACTTTTGCGCTATGTCAATCTCACTCAAATTTCAGGGACCTACACATATTAGTACACTATACTGAGGTCCTCAGCGGAACCACATGTGCAAGTATCCCTGCACGTGGCTCGTCCGTACTTTTTTACGCGACGCTGCCTGTGACTCCACATGGGATAAGGAGAGGGGATGAACTGCAAACTTTTGTGTTCAAAGCATTACATTGTTCGAGGTACTGCACAGGTGAGAAAGCAGCGCCTACCAAGCTAAGCTTTCCTTTCGTCGAAAAGGCTAGACTGGTTCCTTTTCAGCGGCCTCCCTTGATTTAGATGTTGGGGAAAGGCAAGCCTAAGGTGACCTCTTCATGAGGCGAGCATAAGTGAGGTCCGACCTTTAGTATATTAATTGGGGAGGTATATTTATTGTGAGAGGGAGGTGACGGCCAGTATACTTACAGGGGGATCGATCCAAACTATTCTTAGACCGGGACGTTGTTCGATTCTCAAAGGGCCAGTTTTGTCTCGGCCGACATCTTGCTCTCGAGAGGGTGTGGTCCTGAACGACTCATGTGATGTGTTGTCCAAAAGGTATTTGCATTTGGTGAGGATCTATGAGGTAACCATTGACAAGCCACTGATCGGAGGCATCTAGAGTGCTTTTGTCAAATGATGCATGTGGGCCGAGCCATTCCCGTCCCAAGTGGCAGCCCGAATCGACCTGGCCAGGTCGAGAAGAGATGCTAAATAGAGAATATGTACATCGACAATAGATAACTACCTTAGCTAGCGGGGGAGCCTTTGGTAGTCCTGTTGCGGCCTCTGCTAATTAATATACTGGGCCCGTCTTCTTACTTTGGCTCTACTGGTAGCTAGCCATGTTAGCTCCCAGCCCTTTCTAACAAAAAAAGGCACGTTGATTCGCCACCCATGCTCCTATCGTTCCTTGAAAATAATTAGTCCAGTCCAGTAAAATCATTTTATAATTATAAATTGAATAAATATTTTATTTTGAAACACACATCATTATTTTAATTCATATATAGTTCGAAAACATTTTAAGAACTTAAAAGTGATTCTAAAAAATCTTTAAATTTTATCGATGCTACTTAAAGAGGTAAATGTCTATTTAAGTACCCAAATCGTGAAATATTAACAAATTTCACATTAAATCAACATAAAAAATCATTTTGATAAATTTTATCAATATCAGTGATGAATCCAGTTGGATCCTTCCAGCCTGTTATTCCCTGCATCCAAATAGGTTACCTCAAATGAAATCATCCATTCAATACGACAATATAATATATGCTATAATAAACATGAGTAATTAATTTAACTGATAATAATCAATTAATAACAACAATACAATAATCAACTTTTAATCTAATACATTTATATTATTATAAACATAACCAACAAGGTAAGTTACCTCATTTGCAAATAATCGTTAAAAAATATTGATTTCAATTAAATTAAACGAATGTTTAATTTAATAAATATATATAAGTATATTCAGCATGTATCCAAACAGCCATCAAATCATCCAACAATTAGCAAACATAGCACACAAATATTAGACCAGACTTATATGAAATATAAATGGGACAAGTGAGTGAGTTATACTCACCTTTATTTTCATTCATCATTTAAACGGCTTGTTTTAATTAAATTAAACAGTCGTTTAATTTAATTAAAAATTACAACTGCTTTCAATTCCGACCAAATTAGCTCCATCTCGTTGCCTACGTCCATACGGTTCAAACATGACCAACCGCGCTCAATTCTGGTGAATGTGCAAGATACAATATTAATACGATTATAAAACAATTTAATTAAATTAAACTTTAAAATTTAAAATTTTTAATATAAACGGGCCTCACCCTACTATACGGCCCAATACTCGCATCCAAACGTGCTTTTACCGGACTTCTTCTTCCCCAAATTCCCCTGATGCTTCACCGTGTACATACTCATGCACGATATATGCATGATACCACATTACACTCCATGAACCATCAAATAAAATCCACCATTCAATGTCTTTTCCATTACTTGACTCGCCAACCTCATCTCTACCACCTTTGATGGCTTATAGCTCCGACCGGCGTCAAGTACCCCCACCTAGGTGCAAATTATTTTGTTGCTAGATTTTTCAAAAAAATCAACACTCGACCGCCGCGCTTCGCTGATCGCTCCTCCACACTCTATTTCACTAGATTGAAGCTTCAGATTTATGGAGTACAACGGAGTTGGTTTTATAATTTTAAGTGGAGTACATAGGTTGGAAATAATTTTCAAAGCCTACGCCACCATTTTTTTCTCTATGTAAAAAAATGGACGATGTACAAGCTGCAAGGTATCTATAAATTTAAAATGTCTTGGTATGCATGGGATGCAATGGATTGGCAAGCAAGGAGTTTGAAATAACTTGGTATGCAAGGGAGGAGGCATTGTATAGTATAGAATAGGATAGGCGTACATGGTTTTCACTTCATAGTTGTGGAGAGTTGATTTTTGTAGGCCTGCGAATGGAACTGGAGAAGAGGTGTACTAGACAAGAAATGCTAGGGTAGGTTATCTCCTTTTTTCATAAGGCATGTGCGTTCTTTTATGTAGCTGCACAAATTAGGGTAGGTATTGTACTTGTTTTTATATATTTATTACTTAGGTTAGAAGCTTTCAAACTTATTATATTTTAATATGGTTAATTCAATTTCTACCGCTATTAAACGTCGAATGCTATATATATGCACTGTCATACACAATCTCCAAACATGACGAAAATGGACATACTGCTATGTCTTGACGTTCCAAATCCAATGAAATTTATTTCATTGAAATTTGACTTCGTTCGTACAACGAAGTTATTTCAATTTCAATTTATTTATCGGTCAGTATTTAAATATTGGACGCTCATAAAGCAACTCCGATCGGCTCCAAACTAGAAATCTGGCAATAATTAGCTATACGTATTCTAATAAAATTCGTTTCATTGAAAACGGAAGTCATTTGAAAAGATTAGGTACTTATTAGGCTTATATAATATCAATAAAATACAAATAAATCCCAAAACAACTAAAGTTAATAAAAATAAATTATTATTGTCGTATATATCCAAATGAATAATATATCACCTCAAATTCAACCAATATAGAATTATAACTCAACATTAATGTTTTTGAATTAAACAATATTCAAATTCTATTTCAATTCCTTTTAAATTTATTAAATAAATGTTATCTTTATAAACGATTCCATAGCGATTATTTGAAAATTTAATTTATTAAACAAATTACAACGTAAAATCTGAAATTTTCTCTTTCACTAGAAAATAATAATCTAATAGATCCTAAGGTTTCATGTTTCAAACAATTCAAACTTAAAACAGATTTTGTGTATTCAATTGAAGTTCAAAACACAGTATTTTGAACTACTACGACGTTACGAGTTCGATTTTAAATTAAATATACATATTCAAACGTCGTTTTATAAATGAATTCTATATTAAAATCCATTAATATTTCAAGTAAAATATTTAAAATAGATTTAAATATTCAATTTCAAATAATTGAAAAATCCGGATCGTTACACTTTTTCCTTTTTCTAGATGCATTATTGTTAGGAGAGAGACCTTTTGTTTATATGGATACGAATAAAATAGTTTCACATGCCATAGTTTTTGCAGTTACAGCACCTGACATCCATTTTACCATCATTTTCTCTTCCTTGATCGTTATTATCATTCCTACTGGTATTATTCATCTTTCTACATTTCAGGAACTTCTGAAAGTTTCTAGTCGTCAGTGCAATCTCATCATCATCATTTTCTAAGTCTGATATATCCATCATAACACTAAAAGCAATTGATTTCTTTTCTAGTGCCTTGCTTTCTCTTATATCCTGCATTTTAGCTTCAAACGACATTAAGTTGCCAATTAATTCTTCTATTTTCATATTACTAATACCATTTCCTCTTCCATAGCAAGTGTCTTCTGATCCCAACCAGGTGTAACTGAATGAATATTTTTCTAACTTGTTGTTCCTTAGAAAAGTTATGACCAAAAATAATTAGTGAATTGACTATAACTTGAAATTTGATATACATATTAGATATTGACTCATTTAGATTCATCTTATATAACTGAAACCGATTAGTTAACATGGAAATCTTGGTTTGTTTAACTTTAGTAGTGCCTTCATTCTTGCAATGTTCTCCAAATATCATATGCAAACTTGTAGATATATACTCTATTAAATTCATTCCTATCTAATGAACGAAATAATATATTCATGGCTTTAGAGTTACTATGCAACTGCTTTTTGATCAATAATCTGCTATGCATAATTAGCCAGGGCTTCATTGTACTTTGTGTAATATTCCAAATACCTAATTTTATAGGTTGTAAATAAATTTTCATCCTCAATGCCCAATAAGGGTAACTACTACAATTAAAAAGATGTGGTCTGGCAGTGGATTGACACTCCAAAAAAGTATTAGTTATCATGATACCATTAACAGTGTTGGTGGTCATTACTACTATTTTCAAAAACCAGATAACGAAACGTTTGAAATCATATGATCCGATACCAATTGTGGGAGCAACAGAAGTGGATCTTAAAGCGAACCTACAACTAAAAGGGGGAGTTGAATAATATTTGTGGAATTTATATGAATCTTTTTATATTTCTTTAATTATACTTGCATAAAAAAAACTACCATAGATTTATCAAAGAAATCACAGAAAATAGAATGTAATCAAAAGTAATGAAAAGCAAGAAAGTAAAGGAAAAAACACACTAGATCTTATACTAGTTCAGAGTTACCCTACATCCAGTCCCACACCAAAGCATGTAAGGATTTTCATTATGTTCAAAATCTTTTACACTCCTTGATTTCAAGGCTACAAGAGACATCCTTTAGAATTTATGCCTCTAGGCACAATAATCTTGTATTTACAGGCTAACAAGACACATCCAATTGCTTTTCAGGTACAATCGGACCCAAACTGATTACGTTCTAATAAGGCACACCCTTTAGAGTATATTTGAGAGGATTTTACAATGAAATGCAGACTTGATCTTGTGACCTTGACTACAACAACCCTATAACTCTGATTTGCACTCTGATTTAGAGAGAATATGGAGAGGATGATAAAGATCGAAAACTAAGCAGAAATGGTTTGATTTACTTAAGAATGTAGTAAAATATAAGTAGAATTTGTTTAAGAATTATGGAGATGGGAAGAGTGAAGAAGAAAATGAAAATATAAATTAAAATTCATTTGGAAACTATTGCGATTTACAGAGGAATAATGGTCATGTCCATTCGCGAAAGGATATGATGAATAGACACTACTTTTGAAAACCTAAAATCAACGGACACTACATCGACAACCTCATTCTTTCCATGTAGACATATTTGTATTTTGTAATTTGAATTTTTTCTTTTGAACTTTTTTAGAAAATATAAAATTATATAATTAAAATTGAGTTTTTTAGAAACTATTATACGCAATAAATGATAGTTTAAACATAAAAGTACTTAAGAAAATTTATCAAAATAATTTTAGATAAATTAAACTTAAATATAAACTATATAATCAAAACCATATAAAGTAAATTTAAATTCGAACCAAAATACTTAAAACAATATTGATTAAATTTTTAATATATAACTCAAATAATATAATTTGTATCTAGTATAAAGTATATGTAATCAAAAATCAAAGTAAAATATCAAATATAATCAAAAAATAGATATAATATCAAATATCAAATAAATATAAAATACATATAATTGAAATTGAATATATTTGAAACTTAAAATATCAAAATTAAATCTTAAAAAATAATTATAAAATATATGATTTGAAAACTTTATTTTGAAAAACATTTGAAAACTATTATCAAATTAAAAAATTTATTTGAAAATCATTTGAAAAGAGATTAGTGGAGTGCAGTCGAGTTTTAACAAAAATGAAACTCTAATATATGTCTTCATTACGCTTGAACTCTTAATAACTCATGAGTATTGATTTATATCATCGATCTTGATTTGTATCACAGGAAATTTTATTACTATGCAGTCTTGAATACGAACACCTACTTTAAAGCCTGTACTATATAACATATAAAATCATTAGTAATAACAGTAATTATATTTTATACCAATATCAATCATACATGTCATACATGTTGTTATCATTAAAATATCTTTGCACCAATATATAGGACTTCAAAATAAATTAGATCAGGCCACGACACCCGAGAGCTTGTATTGGTAGCTAGATATCATGCTAGAAGTCCAGAGTCCACATGAGCCATTGATTTAGGTCAGGGCCATTCCATAGAGGACGAGTCATAACCAACTCAATTCCTTATCATCTTAACTGAACTTAATATTTAAGTCTAGTAGTTTAATTACTAACAAGATATAGAATATTGTGGTAGTGAGAAGTTGATGGTGACGATAGTGGGCTAGGACAAGCTCAATAGTGAGTCGATTTTGGGTTAGCGATAGTGGGGTGAGACTTAGATCATCAGTAGTGAGTCACTTATGATTGAATGTTAGTGGGCTGAGACAACTCTCTAGCAGCGAGTCGTCATCTAAGCTAGTAGCTTGAGAGTATATAGGCACATTTGATGAGATGACTAGATAGCAACCATGTTTGAGTCGACTTACGTACTGATCTGGTAATGGATGTTGAAACGACAAGGAATTTCGTTCGATCCAAATCGATCGCTAAACCGACCAAGACCGTTTGAAACTCGTGATTGTTTTGAGAACACGAGAAATCAGAACACAAAACAGAAGAACATTTCATTGTTTATTACAACAATTCCATCATAATAAAAGAATATACAGGCATGAATAAATATTACACAGAAAATATCATAGATTTAAATTACATTTAAATACATCGCAGCGGAAAAACAATACAAAGCACAACTGAAAACAGATACACGGATACAGAGCTTTCTGAATACTGCTTCAGCTGTAAATCAGGATCCTGTGAATATAAATCTGCAAAACCAAAACTACTAGCTGCCCGTGTCGAAAATAAGGGCACCCAGAGTTTAGGTTAAAATAATAAACTCCAGGTCAGTCATGGGACTGGTGTAAGAACTAAAACAGTTATTAATATTTATTTTAAAGTAAGGTAAATTAAGGGACCACGCCATAGAACACGGAACGGGTTTCCTCCCAAGAATACCATTGCATAAAACAACAGCGCAATGCTAAATAAAGAACAATGAAGCTATTATAAGACCCAGGTCCCATCACACAATGCAACACAAGCCGGAGGATAGGGTTTTACCTTATAATAGCCAAAGCATGCTTGATACGCTAAATTTCATGTTTTATTATTACTATAAGTGTATAGTGTCAAAAAAAATTCAATCATAAGTATCAATCATGGACGACATAAGTGCCCAATACCACTATGTCGCCATATATAGGTTTACAACTAAAACCGCAAAGTCGCGTATTGGAAGTTGGATTTCCATCTGTGAACCGAAGCAAGGGATCGTCCTCACTGAATTCGAGACTGTCTAGCTCGAGCCTCAGGCAAGCGCGCAGGCAAGCCTTGGATCATTAGGGCCGGTCCACCGACGTGGATTATCATGCTTGAACACTGCGTTTCCCCACCCTTTGAGGCGTAAATGAGTCCAATGACTCCATCGGCTCCACATAGTCATCGATATATCCGAGGCGCCTCGCAACCCAACAACCACATTAGTCAAACTCGTCAGGGCATGTCAAACCACTGACGCCACTTCTAGCTAGAAAGAAACGCATGTCCTCCCTGATGTCCTCTCCCATTTCTGGTTCACAACCGGGGTGTGAGGCTCGCGAATCAACGCTACACAAAGCTGTGCCACACAGGCTGTGCTTTGATCATCAACCACAAGACTCTGCTTTTCAACAGAAGCCTTGATCATTTGCATCTTAGCATGCCACACAGGAAGACCACTCCATGCAACCGATATCCATCAATCACACAGATATCCAATGTCAAACACATAATCCATTTACAAGTCCGTTCTGGGTCTGAACGAAACCGGAGACACCTTGTACCTTGCATATCCATCGATCTCCAAATACGTCTGGACGACCACTAATTGATTCCCTCCTCTTGGATGTACATCCCAATAAAGATCATCAGTAATTATCCAAACGATGTGAAGACCACCGGTCTTCGACCACCGTCTTCATCCCCGACACATCGTCGAATTAGTTATTCAGAATGGGATAAACCCGGTATTTCTGAATAACTCGCGTATATAATAAACAAGTGTTACACAAACACAACATACGCCTCATTCCAATTCAGAATATTCTTTTATTCAAATATTCTTATACTTTGGGAAAGGTTCCCATTAATTTTATCAAAGAAAAATTCTTTAAATTTATTCTTTAATCTTCTCTTGAATATCAATTCAAACCAAATTATGGTTTATCCAACTAGTCGGGATTAGCGAACCTTACCGAAGTAATCATTTGTTTTAATTTCCCAATCCCAACCTATTCATCCCATGAAATAAAACTGGTAATACTTCATATCTAACACCATGGTGTTATCGGTAAATTCAACTACCATTTCATGTTCAAATCTAATTAAAGATTTAACTATCGCCTGGAGCAAAACTAGTGATACTCCATTCTCGACCATTTCAATCTAATTAAAGATTCATTAAAACTCCACTTGGTTTTAATCTTCCCAAAAAAATCAATATTAATGAATGTTTAACTTGGGAAACCATATCCTGTCTTTAATTGGGTTGAAGAACCAATGTCATTTAAACACGGTTCACAATAAACCCAAAATCACATTCTATTCCATCAGCCTTTAACCGTAAATTAGCAAGTGAATAATTCCCTAAGTGTTAACCCCGAAGGCCGAAACCAACATCAGATCAATACCCAGGAAACCATTCAACTTAACTAATCTCCAGTTAGTTTCTGATTTTCTTAACTCTGTTGGGTATAAGAATGGTATTATTAAAGATACCATTCACGACAACCCAAATCACATTCTGTTAATTATCGGGTTAAAGAACAAGTGTTATTTAAAACACCGTTCACGATAAACCCAAAAATCGATTCAAATTCAATTCCAACTAAATTATTGGAAATTCTGGTTATTTTCAAAACCATTTCAAATCCACTTTATTTATTTTAAAAATAAATGGGATTATAATTCTAGTTCAAAACTAGTTCATTTTGATAAAAATCTATTTTTATCTTTTCAAATATGGAAATTTTCATCCCAATTCTTTCCAAATCATTTCTTATAATTTTACACAAATTATTATTATTTTTAATAATTTTATCAAGGCTCGTACAGTCGATTTCCATCAACGGCCATCGAACTGCACTTACACCGACCTTTTCCAAATTTGATTTGGACATAATTCTAAATCCAACCGTTATATTTCAAATCTCTCATATTCGTTAGAAAGCTCTTTACGATACGAACCCAACGGTTCCGTTTTTAGGAGAATTCGATAGTCGGATCTCCCGTAACGTCCATTCGAAGTCAATGGTCGAAATTCGTGAACTACCGCTGCGCGGCACGTTCTATTCAGGCCATTATATATATATATATATATAATATTATGTATATTTCGTTGATTTCCTTTTAAAACGTATTTTATAAATCGTTTTAAATTCGTTTTCAAAACGATTTCAACTTCATATTCAATTTCAAATCAAAATTGAATATTCCGTATCATCGATATATAAATGATAGTAATTTCAAAATATTATATTTTGAAATCAATTTCTTTTCGATATTCATTATAAAAATGAATAAAATCGATATAGATATCGTTCACATCAAAATGGCGCAAATCTAATCAACACGGCTTTATATATTTTAATAATTTCGTTATTCTATTCAACAAATGAATATTTTCTTCAACACATGAATATATATTTTTATTCAACACATGAATATTTACTCTATTCAACACATGAATTAATATTTTTATTCAACACATGAATTTATATTTTTATTCAACACATGAATATTTATTCTATTCAACACCTGAATTTATATTTTATTCAACACATGAATTTTTTGTTCTATTCAACACATGAATATATATTTTTATTCAACACATGAATATTTATTTTATTCAGCACATGAATATATATTTTTATTCAACACATGAATTTTCTTTTATAATATTTCTTATTTTCCAAATTGGAATGAGACCCACTCAATTACCATATAATGTTATTTATATGGGTTCTATACAACACCTGTATATAATAGCAATGATAAATAATCAACCATCATCCAAAGTGCACCACACAACCGCATAAGCATTAAATATAAATAATTAACGCTTACACAGTCTGTCAACCCATCGATTGACATACAACTAAACAATCGGGATTAGTGTACGTCAAATATCATCCCAATACCCGTGTGGGGTTTCAAATCAACAAACACAGATTTTTATTTATGCAGTTGGGCGATGTGTAAAATTTATCGTCCCAATCAATATCCTTCAAATGGGTGTACATAAACAAATCGTTCGATTTGTAAATGAATATTTATTTATTCACATACACGTTAAAAATCATATTTTTTTATGATAAAATATTTACTTCAACACATGAATATATTTTCATTCATTCCATATCACAATCAGTTTTCACCACACAACAAAATCAAACAAGTCGTATGTGGTCTGTGGACGACGAGTGTCGGGTGCTGCTAAGCACCATCTCCGTCCTTGTATATAATTTTAACTAGAAAACAAGAATTTAAGTGAGGAGTTCTCACCGAGGGATCCACTCCATCATTCTCTATTTCTGAACTTCTGAACCGTTTGGATTTGTCTGAAATTCCAATGCAGTCCTTACCACACTGTTCATAACAAAAATTATATTTTTATTGCTTCATTTCAATAAATAAAAATCACATTTTTATTTCTACTTCATATATTTTTACGGCGCTTCTTTCTGTATAAAAATTATATTTTTATATTTCTACTCCTTATATAAAGATCGAATTTTTATATCGTCGTACGTATAGTAAAAATAGCATTTTTATTATATCGCTACATATATAAAGATTAAAATTTTACTTCGGTACTTATATAAAAATCGTATTTTTATTTAATTAAAAACCACCTTTTTATATAATTAAAAATCACGCCTTTATATAATTAAAAATCACGTCTTTATATTTCTAAAAATATAATCTTTCCAGTTTAAAAATATAATCTTTCCAGTTTAAAAATATAATCTTCCTAGTTTTAAAAATCTTGTCTTTCTAGTTCTAAAAATCTCGTCTTTCTAGTTTTAAAAATCTCGTGTTTCTTTATTTAAAAATCTAATCTTTATATAATTAAAAATCAAATCTTCTTCTTTTTATTTTTCTTAGCTTAAAAATCCTATTTTTATAAAGAAAAAAACAACAAAATCAAAGGAGCAACCAATAAGGAATTACAGCGCGAGGGGGGGGGGGATTTTGGTGCTGCGCCGGGTTGGTGGAAGGTCGGGGATGGCTGCGTCGCGCCGGAGGTGGCGTTGTGGCCTGCAGGGGTGACGTGGGGTCCCTGGCGGCGGATCTGAAAGGGTTTTGGTGTGCTCCGTTGGCTGTGGGGGCGTCGTCGATGTCAGAAGGGGGGCGCCAGCATGGTGGTCGGGTTCCGGTAGGGCGGCGTCCCGGGGGTCTCCGACGGCGGGGGAGGGGGGAGGGGGTGGAGACGAGGCGCCTGATTCGATCGTCTTTTTTTCTTTTATCTTCGATTTGAGAACTGAACGTGGGGGAAGAGGGAATTAAAGGGTTGACCAATTATTATAATATATATATTTATTTTATTTTAAATCCAAAAAGTAACTTTTTCTTTCGAACACCAAATCGAACTAACCGACTGTCGTCCCTAGCTAATTATCCCCATTCCGAACACAATGGGATATGTATCGTAAGCCAGTTCGACCATTTCAATCACTTTTCATCAAAATCAAAATATAACTATATATATTGAATTTGAACGCACATTTCCATTTACCAAGGCCACATACGAACTATAAAAATTCCCGAAAAATAATTTCTAGCTTCGTAATGACAATACGGTCCTAACAAAACTAATTTCATCAAATTCTAAGATCGTTTGAAAAATGGCCATTTTCTGGTCGATCGAAATTGACTGAAACTGTTAAAACACGTTTTACTTCGCCACGCTCACATATTGATTCGAAAAATTACGAATTTTGGAATCTAGCAATAATTTGACATCACGGACCCAACAAAAGTGGTTTAGTCGAAAAATGAGGTCGTTTGCAAACTTTCCATTTTTAAGGGCCAGAATTCCATAGCGACTATTCTGAATTTTCAACTGGATGTATCTTTTGATTCCCGCTATGAAATTTTGATTTTTCGGATTCGTTGGAAAGATATTCTCAAATAGATTCTAATATTTTCCATTTCGCCATAATCCGGTTTATTTTGAATTATGCACATTCATTTGAACTTTGAAATCGAATTTTCAAATTACCGTGCCATTTTCAATTCCTTTTATAAATAAAAATAAATAGTTATATTCTAACGTCGATTTTAATAAATATATTCATTCTAATTCTATTCAAAATAAATCTCTCGTTGTTATTATTTAAAACAATTCATTTTAAATATTCAAAATTCATCAAAATTGCCAAAATAAAATTTTTAAATTGGCTCAGATTTCTGGGTTATTACAGATGTTCTTTCGGTTAGGAATTCTGAGGGGATAAGTAGTTGGTTGGTGTATGCCGATTATAGCATTTTATGGGATGTTTTGATCTTAATTGGTTGGTTGGGCCATTCGAGCTAACCAACAAGTCTACATATTTTTGTTAATTTCTCGGATCATGTTCCGAGATATCACTTGGAAGAGTTACACTTGTGTTATTCAATTATATTTTTGTTTTCCTATGGATAGAAAGGTTGCACAGTTTGGAGTTGGTGTTTTAGGTGTTGAGAAAATGTCATATGTGGTCCATTATTAGAATTTCACTTTTCATTGGGAAAGGCAGAGTCCAAGAGTCATGTCATCTCGAGTAGGATGTTGATATATATCCTATGAGAGTTTGATGGATGGAAGTTGATGTAGACCCATGAGTATATCGATTAGTCATTCTGAGAAGAAACGAGAAGTTGGTTGCACTCACTTGATTATGTATGTGGTTTGAGTGGTGTGTTTCTGAATGGAGGGTTATCATGTTTTAGTTGGGAACCAAAACTATGCAATAAAGAGTACCCGACTCACGATTTGGAGTCGATGGTGATAAAGTTCGTTTTGGTGAGATGGAGGCACTATTTATTAGCAAGGGAGTTAGAGTCATTGATGATGTTGCGTCATCAAGATTTTTCTTCTTATAGAGGTTTCTCAACCTTTGATAGTGGCAATGATTGAAATTCTTAGCCTTTTATGTGTTTGAGATTTCCTATAGGCATGTATAGGAGATATACATTTTCGTGCATATCGAGTTGGAGATATACCAGTTCGGAAGCGATATTCCTTTAGTGAACGTCACTTATGTTTATTACTAGATACGACTCCATAAATTGAGGAGAGGTAGTATGGACTCGAATGTGATGGTTGGTTCAATGTGGAATGAGTTTTGTTATTTCCAGCATGGTTAGTAGCGTTTGATTACACCTTTATTTTTAAATAAAAGCGATGTCGGCTTTTTATAGCTAAATGGGATGGATCGAATAGTTTTCTATAACTATTCGAGATTTCCAGTAGCAGGAATGGTTATCAATTGTTTTCATCGATATGTTGCCATAAAAATTAGGAATAGTATGATAGCGCTCGAGTCATACTCGATTTATTGACGAGAGATGCTAGAATTACTATTCTATATTTTTGAAATGGCAACCAAGTTTTCGAGACATATATGGATTAAATTTAATACCTGATGTATATTATTAGTTAGATTAGTTCCCTACATGCTAGGATAAGCAAGGATGTTATTTTCTATGTTTGCTATCGTTTTCCATTCATGTGTTATTATTGATGATGCTTGCATCTTTTTTTATATTTCTTAGGCATGAGGGATAGTTGTATTGTTGCATCGTTTATTTATTCAAGATAAAATTCATACATGGCTTGACATGCTATGTTAGATAATTCAGTTTATAGTTCATTTAACATGTTTATTCCCTTGTTGCTGTTTTTACTATTTTGTCGAATCCTCTTTGTTAAGTATATGCCCATGTACAAAGAAGCAAAAATTGATTTATTTGGAAGCTAATTCGCTTTTATTAACATTTTAATATCAAGTTTGCTTAAAAAAGAGGCATTTAGTAAATATAGAGTTGTTTTTTCCATCTAGTGCATTTTGGTGATTTTTAACCTATGTATGGGTAGCCACTTTTAGGATTTTGTTTTCTTTTGTTGTGATGGGCCTTGCATGGTGATTTTGTATTTTTTTCGGATAAAGCCTTACAAGAGAGGTGTTGCCAAAATTTTCCATGAATGTTGTCACATTTATTTTCCAAATAGTAAGTTGTCACTTTTATTTTCCAATGTCTATTAGCCTGGAAAATAAGTGTACAAGTTTGGTGCTTTGCTTGGTTGCATCGTTCCCGGATTGAATGGTGGTTGTACAAAGGAATGAGAATGTTGGCTCCATGCCAAATCCATGTAAATATTCTTTGTTATAGCTGTTTTGATGGTCGTTGTTGAAAGCATTAAGTGACAGTTTCTTTAGCAATGTCACTTATTCGAGGGTGTTGGGATAGGTTTTTTGTCCTTGAGGATTTCGAGGATGACATCCTTTAAAGGGGAAGAGTGTAGCAACCCGTATTTTAACGATTGAATATTTAAATATTGATTGTTAATTATTTGATTGATGGTTCTAAAAGTTGATTTATCATCAAACTTGAGACTAGTTCCGTTGAGTTTGTATGATTTTCAAGTTAATAAAAAATTTAAGGATCTCTATATTTCGAGTTTGGACCATTTGGTGGTCATAACGGTCTCGATATATGCATAAAATCATCGTTTCAGACAATAGTCTGGGATTTTGACGAAACTTGTATCATCGGAACCGTATCGTTGTAGTGATGCACGTTGTCAAGTTTCATGGCGACTGAACTTGTCGTTGGCTATGTGAGAATAAAATGCACACCGATTTGGTTTGAATTAAAATGCACTCAAGTGGATAAAATAATATTAAATCACTATTTATATCCTCGTGGGCCGTTACTGTTTCATAACTTGGAAATAAACCATGGCCTCCACTCTTATTTCCTCTTCAAAAATCATTATCTCCCGATCTACTCATTCTAAAATCGCGAAACAAATTTTAAAATACTTAATATTCAATTCTCTTTACATTAGTACTAATTTTAGGGAACTCAATCATTTTTTGGGCGTTCATATTTGATGGCCACAACAAGGGTTTGGGTTGGTACAAGCTACGGTTTTTGGAGATTGATGTATTAAAGTCTAATATTGGCCTCGGGAAGGCGTGGTGCACATGCACCATCATTTTGGGTAGACTCAATCACCTATTGGTGAACGCATGGACGGGGAGGCCGTATACAGGCTTGGGATGTCACTGTCCACTGTTTCAAGCTTGGCCAAATGGTGATCATTACGAAGAGAGTGCGACGATGAACCTATTGGAGAAGACGGGGAACAAAATCATTGAGTGGATCGAGAGAGGATGTTGTGGGAAGAAGGGAAATGCACGACCATGTTTTACAATGTTCCTGTGCATTTGAGAATAGGAAGGAAGAAGGATTAATGACTTAATTAAGGTAATTAAGCGTGTTTAAAATTTTAAACTGAATAAGTTCATCGAAATTGTTGATTTAGACCGTACCTTATACATTTTATAACTTTTGCATACAATGTCGAATGGGACAACGTTTCTTCCTATGGACTCATATTAACGAGCTCTACCTTATAGAGCTTGTTTGGGTTGATTTGGCTAAGGTGAGTGATATTATCTCTCATTAGACTTTATTTTTTCATATAGTATAAATTTGACGTTTTAAGTTGTTTTATAATTATAAAACGTAATATTTTGGATTGTTAAATCTAGTAAATAATAAATAAAAATATTAGAAAGCAGTTTGAATAGTTTTGACCATGATTAGAACATTTTACCTAGTTGCACGCTATAGTGCGCGCCATTTACCCGATTACGTGCTATTGCGCACTATTTCGACCATATAGCTAGATTTAGACTATGTGTACATGTATTTCATCTTGAATTCTATAAACAGGTTCTAATTGATTTAATATTTTCATTATGGATGTCTTATGCTTGTTTAGGAATTTATTTGGCTATTAGTTGCATGGCTAAATTGTTTTCTTAGTATAGATTAAAACGCCATGTGCAACCGACCTAGTATTAGGGAATATCTCGTTCGTAAGATTTTGGTGTTTATTGATCGAACGCACAAATGGGTGCATAATGATTAACTGCACAAGGGTGGTAATCCTGTAACACCCCATAGTTTTAATTAAATAATAAAATGGGAATAACTTAATTAAATATTCAGAATTAAGTAGAACCGGCATCACCGCTGCGTTCGTCTCGAAAACCTAGTTCAGATAGACCCTAAGTTTGCGTAAAATGGATAACGTATGGAGAAGTTATGAGCATTGAAAGTTTGTATACACACAAAGGGGGTTATATATATGCATAATTCAAATAAATCCAAACAGACTCAGTCAACACGGGGGTGGGTGGACCTATGGGTTAACCCCCTAAGGGGTTGGTAGACCTAGGGGTCGACTCCTTAAGGGGTGGGTCGACCCCCAAAGGGGTAGATAGACCCGTGGGTCGACCCCCCAAGGCGTGGTAGACCTCCCCCCTCAAGGCGTGGGTAGACCTAGGGGTCGACCCCCTTCCAGATCTGGCAAAATTCTAAACTGCGAATTTGGACTGTTTTGTGGCCATATACGTTGATGACTCAGCGCTACGTGTGCAAGAACACCTATAATTAGGTTAGCAGAGCCTAGTCTAAATCTCATATTTTCTGAGAGACTGCCTAAGCTCTGCCATTCTTCTTCCTCCTCAAATCTCTTCAGAAAAATAGAATAATTAGTCTAAGGAAATTTTGATTCAAGATCTAGAGGAAAAGAATGCATATCTTCAAATTGGTGTTTAGACCTCTAATTGAGGTGAGGTAAATTCTTGGATCTAGTCAATTTAGATTTCTCTTCTTTCTTCCCTTTTTCTTTAAGTTTGAGAAATGTGAATCCATGGTTATTTAGTTCTAGACTCAGTTAGGGGAGCCATGGGATGCTAGATCTGGACTAGATTCATGAATTGGAAAGCTATTATTTGAGTGGATTTAAGTTATGCCTTTTTGATAATAGTATATTTATCGTTTGGCATTCCTCGTTAATACGTATGATAAACATGATGAAATGTTTAACATGTAGTAATATGCTGAAATATTAATCTGTTGAACTGTAAACCTTCTAAAATGTATGAACATGTAAATTTGTAGGCTTAATTCAAGATTAAGTGGAAAATTGTGTATTTAAACTGTTTAGGACATTTTAAAAAATTACTGTTGTATATAGAACCATCCTAAAAACCCATTAATTGGCATGTTATGTACGTGAACCCTTGACTGTAAGAATTGGGATAATTACATGTTATGTTGGAATAATTACATGATTGGATAATTACATGTTATTCCTTTAAAGTTGGGTTAATTACATGTTCGGAAGAACATGCGACATGATAATCAGCTAGAATGGACCTAATATGATATTAAGTATGACATGTAAAAATAGAACTACAGTTTGGAAGAATGGATATGCCTAAATTATATGGAAAATTTACAGTAATTAAGAAGTTGTAACCGCACTTAGACACGTAACTTGTGGCATAAGTCTGCCCAGAACCGCTCGACAAATCAAGCATCCACAAGTGGTTAATGTGAGGGGTCTAGTGCATAAATATACATGTAACGGTGGTCAGACACAAGGTTGAATCCAACTTGTGGTAGAAATCTACCTGGAACCGCCCGATAAATCCATCATCCACAAGTAGTCGGCTTAATGTGAGAGGTCTGGTGCATAAACACATATATGAATATATGTATATAATATGATAGAAATAAATGGCATTAATTGCAATTAATGGAAATGGATGAAAGTTACAACAGTGTAAACATTGGAATGAACGGGGAATGATGATAACCTATTATGAATAAACCTAAATGGGAAAAGGAAAAATAATAGGTAGGCTTGTCCTAGGGACAAGTGGAAATTATAACTTAGGTTATAATAAACGATAAGGGGAATGAGATAACTTATAATGAGATAGGTTATATTTAATTATGAATTAAGTAATCTATAAATCTGGAAACCTAAAACCTGTTGTTTGTAATAAGTAGAGAAAGGTGGGGAAAACTTTTGAAATGCAATAAGTTGTACTTAATTATACATTAAGTAACCAGTAAACCTGAGAATCTGAATCATGTTGATAAGAATAACATGTTAAAGGCTTATTAATGAACTTAAATGGGTTAAGTTATATAGTTGAGATTACTAAGGAAGAGAAACTTGGTAACTTGAATAAGAAGTTAATGTGATTAAAATAACCAAGTTAACTGGGAATCTGACGAGGTAGAGCAAGCACGCAATTAAACGATTAGACATAGGGTCTAATAGCACATTAAACTGATGCGCTTGGACCAGTCCGTACGTCTGAAGGTGAATAACCCAATGGGGTAGATCATCGTGGTGTCATAGGACATGAGGGGAGCACACGTCCGTCTGATTATTATGCGTGTTGTTCTGCTAGCTCCGAAGGACTGGAAAGGGAAGCACGCGACTTCCTTGGACGTGGAGGGTACTCTTAGTAGTCCTCTGTGCGGTGACAACGCTTAGGTTGTTCTCGCAGGGGTTGGGTGTGCACGTTACTACCCTGCAAGTATATCGTGATTGCCACGATAGTCGACAATCAGAAGGCTATAGGGTGGCTTACGTGATTCAACGATCCTGTTGCCTTGTGATTAGGCGGGTTACGACCATTTCTGTTTTCCTTTGGCTCGTCTAACCATCTGCTTGATAGTCGTCGTCGGGTACCAACCACCGACAGTCAGCGTAATACGTGATGCGTGATGTGGAAAGACAGAGAGCTAAACCTGAAGACCATAGACCTTTTACTATCAAGGCTTTGGGTGAGGGACAGGACAATTAGAATTTGTTGTTTTCTCTGGGGCCACGTCACTAGCTCTCACTTCTGTTTGTCTTTCACTAGTTGAGGAAGGGGTCAGATGAGAACATAGTCACTATGAAAATGCAGACCATAGCATCTGTGTCTACAGATATCTAAAAAATTCCCGATCGAATTCCGTGTTTCTGATACTGCCCTGTTACGGAACTCGGTGCACAGTAGATAATATGTGCGGATACATGTATACCATTTCCGGATGGTGTATCATAAAGATTATGGCATCGAGTATGGTTAATGATACGTATGTGAGAAAGTCTAGATACATGCATGTCTACTCCAGGTGATGTATTGTAGACTTTAGGGCATTACTTTGTGATGGAATCTGAATTCAATCAAATGATTCGAAGGTGGCAGTCCGTACACTTATAGCATGAAAATGGCGGGACTATGCGGAACATAGCGTTGTTAAATCGATTTGTACGTCGCTCCGATGTAGGATGAGGGGCTGCATATATTTCTGTGGTGTTACAGCAGAGACTGTGCGAGGGGGATACCATGGAGGGTAACTTAATATTGGGGGTACCTACATATATATATATATATATATTGTATTAGGTTAACCTATTGGGAAATAAATGGGTACAACGTGAATGTAAGCCATGAGTGCTATTAACACAACTAACCTAATAAATAAGAGAATGTAACTGAACGTTATACGTAGGATTATCCAAAATCTGTAGTTTAAATCCAGTCACTAGGACTTGTGTTCCAACCCCTTCCTCATAACATACTCACATGTTAGATTTTTGGCAGAGATATGATAGCTTTGGATACTGGTTAGGCAGTATTGTTATTTGGCTAAGGCTATATTTTGATTATATTACATTTTATCCATTCCGCTGTGAGAATTTTTTGAGCTCGGATATAATTTATATCTCTGTCTTTTCCACAGGATACCAGATAAACCAACACGAGTTTCGATAGATTAGATTTTTGAAAAAAAAAGGTCTGTCGGAATTTGGGTTGTTACAAAACTCGAGTGGATGAGATAGATTCTTAATGGAGCTTCATATTGCTTAATGGATCTGACGACTCAACAGCATTAGAGCTCGATGACGGGTTCAAAGATGGAGCGATACCAGAGCTTGATGGTCGACCTCGAGATGGCAGATGGATTTGGCGATGAGCTGGATTTCACAATGAGTGTTGGACTTTCTCTTGGGATGCATATTTAATCAATTTTGGTTAAATAGGTGGTCCAAGTAGTCATTCTCTATCGCTGTAAAATAGTCTCTATCGATTACTATTATTATTGGCTCTTAGCCAATTTGATATCGACAACAATTCGATTTCGAGGAGCAAAATATAATTGATCGTACAATATTGGTTTCGATACAATGACTCTTCGATCAGTGGCTTTGGCTTGAGACAAGATGTGGTGCTTCTACGCAATGATTCGTCATTCGACGACGGTGATTCTATGATGGAGATGAGGTTGTTTCAATGGATTGCTTTTCTTTGAGATGCAGAAAAGATGACATTAAGTCGTATTGAGTTGACTAGCAAATGGGATGGGATGACATGTAGTTGTTACGACTTGGATGACAATTGATAATGTCTCATGGTATTGCAATTTATTGGGGATATCCCACTTATCTATTGACATCAGCGAGGCATCTTAGGAAAGTTTAGATAAAGATTCTGCTGTAGAGATCGTGTGCAAAGGAGTTATTGATGTTCACGATTTGGTACACCTTTGAGAGAGGGGACATGTTGACAAATCAGAGTCGGGGAAATATGGAATTATTCGGTCGGGCCCCAGAGCCAGGCAATGTGGACTGGGTAGGGCTATTGACTATAGAGAAGGGAAGTTGGTCATAGCGAGAGTTGGGTGGTGACTAGGGCGGTTGGTCCCACCAAAGCCCTAATGGATTTGGTGACCAAAGTATTGAGTGTAGTGATGAGTGAGTGAGTGAATGTGAGGATGGTTGATGGATGCTATGGTTGCTTACTTGTCTATTACTATTTAGTATTTAGACATCTATCACACCGTATTTGTATGATGTCTATCATAGTGTGTCATATATCGACAATTATGTGATAACTATGTAGATGCAAGGGAAGGGCACATATGATTCTCCATACCCTCCATGCCATATATACTATTAAGAATTTTATAGTACTTTGAGATTTGTTTATTACTCATACCAGACTTTTGTCTAACCCAAGTTTCTATTTCTCTCTTATTACCTTGGGTGCTCATCAATGATATTAATGAGTAGAACAGGGGATAGGTACAAATATTGTTCGAAGATGCATAAACGGATTAGCAGGAGGCGACAATTTACATATTTATACTTGTACAATATCTTTTTATTTCCAATGGATTACACTGTGGATCCTTGATAGTGTTACGTGGTCTGTTAGAAACAGTTTATACGTTGGGTTTATTTATCACATGTATAAACTTTATTACTATTCTGTATAACGGTATGAGCCTATATACTCTTATTTTCTGGTTTATACATTTATTACTGTCTCGTCTATTTTATATTGATTTGATTATTATATGTTATCTGATGCGCTATGAGATATACGACAAGTTCTATGATTGTGTTTATGTTCTCTCCTTTATCTTCTCTTCCATTTCCTTCCTTTCTTTCTTCTATCCCTTCTTTTGTATATTTCTTTCTCTTGACGACTAATTCACATCGATCAGGTGCTTTTACAACGCTGATTTTTAGTTCTGAGCACTAGTGGTGTATGCTTGGTCATCACAGCTTAAACATCTGATTTGCGTACATTTGCCTTTAAGTTTGAATATGACAGTGTTTTGATTTGCTTATGAATATTTGTTTGATTTTTATAAATTAGTCCTTTTGTTATTTTTCATAAAATGTCTATATTCTGAATTATAAGGAATATACATAAGATGTAAGGGTGTTATGTGTAAGTATACGTGTTTGCTCATAGATTACACCGTGAATTTAAAATAAAATAATACCCATTCTTGTGCATAAGGGATAAAATTTGATGAAAGACATGAAAACATTAAATTTTGTACCCTTTCTCGAAATCTTAGGATTATATGTTGCCTTCCGGTTGTTAGATTGGAATATAGGAATTGTTTGCAACACAAGTGCACTGAGCACTCATGTAGGAATTATATGCATATTAGGGTGTTTGCATACATACAGCATCACAAGTTACACATCCAGGCTGGGACAGAGCTCATTTTAGTAAGTCTACAGTGCATAATCACATCGAGTAATGGATGTTTTATGGATGTCTATAAATAATTTGGGTGTATAACATGTTTGTAAGAGCAAGTTGCGTTTTTCTCCCTTTGGAACGATTTTGGGACAAAATCTCTTTTAAGGGGGGAGAGTATAACACCCCGTAAAATAAACCCTAAATAGACATAGGCAATTAAATTAAATATAAATAATAATAAATTTATAAAATATTAATAGGATGAAAATAATAATTTAGGATAATTGAGAGTTGGGTCATGGTACATTTAATTCATGGAGATTCTAGTTCGTTTTCATATTTTATTTGCTAAAAATGGGGTTCGTAAAAAGAAGTTATTAATAAAACAAGTTTTAAGTAAATTGTATACACATAGGAATTGAAATTCAAACTAAATGAATATAAATCTAAAATAAAATTATATATTGACTGGCATAATGAAACATTCCTCAGAAATTTGAATTTGTGTGTAAATATATATAAATACAAGAGGGGACAAAAATAAATAATAAATGGAAACAATCAACCAGAACTAATTGAGATATAAATAAAAGGAAAGAAACTGGAAAACAATTCTTCTTCGACCACAACCGAAAGAGGTCGACCGCCCCACCTTAAGGGGATCGACCTGTGGGTCAACCAGCCTCCTGGGAGGAGGTCGACCGTTCTCTTGCTCGAGGGTGGGATTAGAGGCTATTTTATTATAGATTTTTATATGGTTTTGCTTAAAAGAGCCATCCAGATTTTATATAACTAGTCCTACGGTACACATACAAACTAGCAACTATAAAAAGTACCTTGGCCTCTCCCTACACCCTATATTCATTCTCTTCTACTCCATTCAATCTCTCTACCATTTTTGTTAATTTTAGAAATAGGTTAGGTTTCTTCTCTTCTTCTAACCAATATTCTATCTCTTCTTAATCTACATTCTTATCTAGATTCTAGAACTAAGTATAATGTGTGTGTGTGTGTGTATATGATTCTAAATATAATTCTGAAATATATATATATATATGTATATGTATATGTGTGTGTGTATACACTAGGATTTGGAGTACGCTAATTTGAAAGGCTCATTCCAAATGTGTCAGATTCTACATCGATTTTACTATTCTTCTGTTCCTACCTATGTGACTGGAAATTACATTAGTTTTCTATTTTATATATTCTGTAGTGTATATTTGAATTGTTATGCCTAAAGGGGTTTGAATTTACACAAAAAATAAAATATAAGCAATCCTCTAAAACCCTTATAATTTGCGGAAATGGTCAATCAATTGGTGCAAATTGGGTTTTGGTTATTAATGTAATAAAAGGTAGGCTTTTAGGTGTCTTACGATTTCTGATAATGGCCAGAATCACTTCCACGTAAAACTATAAAAGTTATGTATGTATAGAAAAGGCATAAGACTTGAGTAATATTGTAGGTTCAATAGGTTTAAGCATCTATTTTTAAATGGATAGTTTGAATGTATTATATACAAATCACTAAAGTTTGAAGTTTTTGTAAATATATAAATCGTATAAAAAGTGTTGCAATACTAAAAAGGAGATTCCACCATATTGCACCTTGTCTTTCTTTTATTATTGAAATAATATTTTAAACCTTGGTCACAAGTTTTTATGTATATTTTTTTATTTACATGTTGTTGATTGAATGTGAATATACTGTTTATGCCATGTTGATGAAGTTACAGAAATAAACTTGTAAACCTTAATTAAATGTTAGGATTGACATTTCAACGATTAGAAAGTTTCATATGCACGCTTGATTTATGTTTTATTTATTACTATTTATAACATGATTAATGCGTATAGAATTCGTAATAAGAGAGTGCTAAATGCGTTAAATAAGAAATTAGAATTATAAATGTCCCCATAGGAAATTCGTATGTGTGTGAGTATTAATGGCTTTTATTAGTATTAATTACACATAGACAAGAGGTTAATCCTAACTTGTAGTAGAAGCCTACCTGGCATCGACTGGCATATCCATTATCTACAACCTACGGTTAGTCGGGTTAATGTAAGATGTCTAGGTGCCATAGTCCATTATAATTATTACATAAGAACACAAGGTTAAATCCAACTTATAGTAGAAGTCTGGCCAGAACCACCTGACAAATCCAGCATCTTCAAGTGGACGGTTTAATGTGAGATATCTTGTGTGTATATATATATATATATATATATATATGAGTAAAGTAGGCCTTCCTTGAGAAGGTATTAAGTGGTTGACCTACCTTACTAGGGTCTTAAGTGGTCACTGGGTCTGCCTTTCTCCTACAAAATTATGGGGTATCAAAAGGTCCTTCGTAAAACGATAGACATATGAGTAAGGTTGTTCTTCGGAAGTTGTCTGATTCTTATCTAGGAGCTACATGAGGGTATACCTAGGGATGGACAGTATGAAAATTTCTAAGGGACTGTCTGTCTAATAAAAGTATTAAGTGACAAGGAGTTCACCTGTAATGACAGCGAGATAGTAACGCATGGGTCCGCCAGAAGGATCATAAATGGTAGATTGCTATCTTTCGATTTACAATGAGACTATATTTAATAATGATGACGACTATAAGACAAGGCCTTAAGTGAATTTAAAGTAGTCCGTCATATATATATATATATATATGTATATGTATATATATATATATATATATATTTGTGTGTGTTGAATTTGTTTAGACATAATTTGATGAAGTTATATTGCCATATTCCTTGAACTTGTGTTATTTTTATTCACCAGAACATATTTTTCTGATCTCCTTCCTCAAAACAATTCACCAGAAGTTGAGTGATAGAGTGATGGAGAAAGGAACCTGTTGAAGGAGAATCTATAGTTATTATTAGTGGTAGTTTATTGTAATTCGTGGGATAACATTATTATTGATGTAACCTTTACAATAGCTAGAATTTGATGTAAATGACATTTTTATGGTTTTATATAATGGTATATTTATTTTCTGTTATTATAATTTTTCCCATTCGCTTTGAGATTCTATTTTTTTTAGTTGTTTCTTATGTAATCCATATAGGAACCAATGATACGTTTAGACTGGCTCTAAGTTCCAATGGGCCTTTTTTCGATCAAAATTTTGACCCATTCCGGACGGGTTGTTACATTTGGTATCAAAGTCTAGGTTACCTGATTATGAGGAGATATACGTATTAGAGACGTACTTGTTATTTTGAAAAAGGGTTTCAAAAAATATATTATATATAAGTATATGTTTATTTCTAAAAGCACATGAACCTTTATAAAATAGTATTTGTAGGTCCTTCTAGGAAAGAATTTACCTTAATTTTTAGAAATACTCTAGAAACCATGCAGTTATTTTGCAACTTCATTATCAATTGAAAAATCGGTAAGCATATAATGGCTATAAGGACCATATGGAGGAAAAGTGGAAAGGATTTAAACCCCAGATTTAATAGGCAGTAAATGGAAGCAAAGTTAGTGACTTAATTATCATATATAGGGAGAAATAATCCGAAAGAATTTGGAATAAGTGTCTGTTAGGATAGCCAGTAATAAAAACAAATTTATGTCCATTTCATAAAAATATCTTGATTTTTAAGGAAAGATGGAAGTACAAGTTTTTTTAAATGTTATAAACTTCCATAATAATAAACATGGAAATTCAAAATTTTGAAAGAGCACTAAATGGTCAATAAGTAAATGGATATTGGAAATGGAAAACATTAATGGATTAATCAAGAACATTTACGCGAGGTATAAATATTTAACTTTCAATTGGATAATAAATGTACATAAGAACAAGTAGTACTTAAAAGGGTTAAAATGGATATAAAGGACATTTCAAAGGTAGCTATTAGGAATGTTAAGAGATGGAATAATAGGAGTATGGAAGAAAAGAATTCAGATAAGAAATAAACTTCTGTGAAAAAGTGGACATCAATCTTTATTGAAAAGAGAGTAGGTAGAATAGGAATGTTTAAAGGAAAATAATAAATATGTTTTTCAAAATTGGTAAAGACCATTATTAGAAAACCTACAAAAGTGATTATTGATATATCATTGAGTTATTTTATAAAATGAAATTTTGAAATAACATTCATTGGTAAGCTTAAGTTATGTAATAGTTCCATTTAGAAAGAAATTGGAAATATTATTTTTGAAACCATAAATGTTTTAGGAGAAATTTTGAAGAATTTACTATTTCTTTTGTTAGACTAACAATAAATATAAATTTTAGGGAAAACAGAAGATAAATTCTTTGAATGGATAAAAGGTAAATAGTAAACCAGTAACTGCAAAAGTGTACATTTATGAGCTTTAATAGAAAGAAATGTGAGTTCATTAAAAAGCATCAAATAACGAAAATCTTAAGTAAAATTTTGTAATTGTTACAATTTCCGTATAACACCTTCTAAAACTTAAACTTTACAAGAATTTACGGTTTTTTTGTTTTACCCATATTTTATACAGGAAAAAATTGTGAAGGACAAAAAAAGCAAAAAGTTTGCACAAAAGGAAAAGAGCCAAAAAATTTGCTCAAAAGGCCAACTTTTAGTGTAAAGTGGAAAAACAAGGCCCCCCCTGAATTCCACCATTTCCACTAGAAAATGTCCTTTTGGGCAAAAATTTTGGCTTTTGTCCTTTTGGGCAAACTTTTTGCTTTTTTGTCCTTGTGGAAAAAATCCCCCTTTTTATATGTTAAGTCCACAAAAAATAAAAAATTCTATAAAGTTCTTTCCTTCAAGACTTTGTAACGGTTGTGATTAAGGACGTGAAACTTATTTGATAATTAATTGGGTAGGAGAGGGAATATAAGATTAACAGGCAAGATATACTCATTTGAAATAGGAAAGGAATTACTAGAATATGGGAGATTATGTAATAGATAGCATCTTCCTAGTAATAATGAATATTCTCCTACGAGTAATTGGAAAAGGATAGAAATTACCATTAATTACTCCAAAAAAATAAATTCTATAATTCATGGCTATTAAATAAATTTTGGAAAGCATCTTTGGAAATGCAAATAAGTTCAGATGAATGCTTATGTTTTTGTTAAAAGGAAATATTTTTGGATAATAAAAGTCTTTCAAAATTCAAAACATATATTTGTGTGAGATTTAAAATACACATGACAATAAAAGTTCTAATATATACAAAGAAGTTATCAAGCCTTATTGCTTAAAGGTATATAAATATCGAATAATGTTCAAAAGGTATTTTTAAGAAGTAACGACATATTTTGAAAGTATAGAAATAAATGTCACTAAACAATTTATGAGACTAAATTGTCGCCTAATTACATTTTGGATATTTAATAAAGATTCTATTTTTAAAAATAAAATAAGCATTTGTTTTACTAGTCATTAATAAGTTTTTGTGTTAAACCTTAAAATATTTCTTGTTTTTGAAAAATGTTAACAAATATAAATGTTAAAAAGAAATTTTGTTAAACTATTATTTTAGAACACTTAGTAAACACTTCCAACAATTCGAAAGGTTTGAAAAGGGACACCTAATTTCTTATTGTAACATTTTTGAAATATAGAAATTCTTATTAAAGAATGTTTTATTTAAAAGATAAATAAGAAAGTAAGAAGCATTACACTCTTTGTAAAGAGTTGCATTTTGAAAGAAAATGAAAATTAAATACTTTAAGTTTTTAATATGACATTAAAAATCAAATTCTTGGAATTCATTACATTTTAGTGAGCTATTTGAACATGTGTATATATAATAATGTAACAATAACTTAAATTTATTTTTTCTCTGTCACTACTAAAACTCTACATTTACAAAAGAAATAAAGTTAAAGTAAATCATTTTATTAAAACAAAGGATGCATTGATGTTTAGTTTAGTAAGCATTATACTCTTCAAAAAAATTTGCCATTTGAAGGAAAAATGTGAAATTTGACATTTCAGGTTTTGATGAGATATTAAACATATTAAACATCTAATTTTAAATTTGTGTAAGTTTGAGTATAAATAATGACATAACAAAGTTTTGGAAAATGTGTTCATAACTGCTAAAATTACATTTTATAAAAAGAAATAATCCTGGAGTAAATAAGGGTAGTGTTAGCACTAAAAATAACCAAGGCTGATCAAGATTTGAAATCAAGGCGAAGGAGTGTGAAAGCAAGCGACTCCCAAAAAAAGACGTGTTAGGCCATCGGAACATGGGAAGAAAAAAAAGTAAATCTCCTTCAAATCGAAAATACCCTTTCAACCTTAAAAATGGCACTTGCCTCAAACCAGGAAGCCCCATTTGGCCTTAACTAAGAAGACATTACTTCCGGACCTATTGACCTTACAAGATAGAGCGAGGGGAGCAATCCAAGGGGAATGCATAATGGGAAACGGAGAAAGAGCTGAGAGTCATAAGCATTCAAAACTGAAGTGATCGAATGCTCTCGGTCATACTCCGAAAGGCTTGGCGCTGGAAACACAAACTGATCTCTCAATTATATGGAAAGAAATACATTCCAAAGTGAAAACCCGAAAGGAAAGGAAAAGAAAAAAGGAGAAGCCCATTAGAGGAAGCGAAGACCAAAAAAAGAGCACTCAGCCCTATCCACGATAGAAAAGATGATTTAAAGATAGATACCATTATAAGCCGAGAGTTCGCATACACCTATGCCACTCACAACTTTTTGGACTGAAACTGAAGGTGTCCATCCTAAAAATACAAATGAAAAAGTATAGCCGACACCAGGAAAGCTTTCGTATAACCTACAGGAAGATCTCTAAAGTAATAGACCCACGAAACCTGAAGACTGATCAAATAATGGAAAGCAAGGGCAAAATAGGAGGAGTCAAGGATCTTTGAAAGCAGTTAAAGACAAAAACAGGAAGGATAACCCAATGTGAAGGCCAGAAGAGCCCTCCAGAAGAGATGAAGCAGGCTTTCGATGTATGCCTCCTAGGTCTGAGAAAGACAAGTCACAAATAACACAATATGAAGGATGAGGAATCCAGATTCAGAACCCCCAAGCATTAGGGATGAAAGCATAAAAAGAGCCAAAAGCCCATGCATGATCATCCTTCTCGCATTGAACTAAAATCTCCCTTCGCTAAGGCCCTCGGATGCAGCTACTTAGTTCTGTCCTCGAAGAAAATCCACCAAAGCACTTGCAAAGTCTTCTTGGTTAACCCCTATCGGGTGAACGGAGTGAAGCACTTATGTCAAAGGAAAGATCAATCTGCACCTATAAATAGTACCCCAGTGATTCAAAAGAGGGATCTCCTTTTTACATTTCATTTTTCCACATTTGTAAACCCTTATAGGCAAAAAAACCCTAATTTCTAAATCAATTCGTGAAAAGTTTGTAATACCAGATATGCTAAATAAAATGTAGAAATATTGAAATTAAGGTTATTATGAGAAACACTATTCAATAATATATATTGTTGCAATTACTTGCTAACATTGCTGGTATAATAAGCGGATTATATGCGTAATTAGACTGATTTTGTGTTGTGACCCATAACCTCCCTTGGGATCTATAAATCATAGAATAGTAATCACCTTTAGTTAATGACTACATCCTCAACTTGGAATTGTGTTACGATCTCCCAATTCAGCGACTTATTAGGTTCAAATGTCAAGTTGAGGTGCTAGATCTATGAGAAATAAAGGAAAACTTACGAAATTCCATCATTTAGGGATTATTTAAGAGGACCCCACTTTCTAGAGTTTAGTTTTGTGATCAATGAGCACTTAGAAAAAATATTTTAGTACCTCAAGGAAAGTCTAAGGAAATATGTTATAAATGGATAAATCTCCTATTTGGAAAATCAAAAAGGAAATTCATGAATGGTTTTGTTCCAAACAGAGAATTTACCTTCAGTGTTTTACAGTTGAATTTCGATAGCAATTTCAAAATATTAGCAGATCTCAAGTTTGGGCTCTTTCCCGCAACGAATCGAGAGTTCTACGGTCAGATATTAGTTTGGGATGTTAACCATAAATTTGGCTAACATTTTTGGCGTTGGAAGGAGGGCTTAAACTTCTGATCTTATTCCTTTCTCCAAGTATTATTGAAGTGTATTCTTAAAAGAAAATTACAATGATAAATAAACATAGGATAATTCTTAATGGATTATAAAGGATCGTGGAAACCTTGAACAATGCTTTGCACGAGCCTAAGGATAAAGGGTATGGGTAGAATGGAAATCCTGGAGAAGTGAGAAAACATCCCAGTAAGATAAAGTACCAATCAGTAGGGATGTCCGAACACCTCCACGGTCTAGTAAAGGAAAAGAGGTTGCAACCCCTTTTTATTGTCAACATAGGGTAACTAAGGAAGGTTAATAGGAAGGCTAATTCAACCTTGGAAGGAAGAGAGGATGTAAAACTTGGCTAGATAGTCCCCTGGTATGGATGTCCAATCAATCAAATCAGAACAATGATAATCTGAACCATTCCAAGTGGGAATATCTTGTGTGCATTTAAGGTTTCACAAAGAATAAATGTTGTGAATGAAAGCACTGAATATGATTAACCTAAAGAGAAAAAGGGATCTTGACTCCAGTAAAGTAGGGATGAGATCAACCTAAGAGGAATTAACTTCATCTTTTGGCAATCAAAGCAGTGTGTTATTCCATCAGATAAAAATGGTTATGCAAACCTTTCCACGAGGCTCAATCTGTGAGGAAGAAATAATGAAGGTTTATAAGGCCTTCGGCCAAAAATGGAAAGATACCATATCTAGACCCTAAGCAAATCCATATCCTTATCAATCAGAATAACATAGAAGTATCACTAGTAGAATCTCTTCACAATACACCTCCGTACTGAAATCGAAAGCGAATTTTTTTACAAAAGCAGGGGATCGCAACTGGGCGAAAGAAAGTCAGAAGACAATCCCCTAAGAAAAGGGAAATACCCAATCTAATTATGGTATACGAGTTAACCACTTCAAAAAAAAATCTTCTTCCTAACCAAAGAAGAAATCGATTACCAGAAAACAAGAAAGAATGGAACAAAGTATGAGTGGAATAAAGAAAGCAGTTGTTGCCATTATCACCTAATGAATGGTCATGAAACTAATCAGTGTTGAACACTTGAAAAGAGAATAAATCATTTTTGTAGGAAAGGAAAATTGCGGAGGTATCTTAAGAATGGAGAATCATTCTGAAGGAAAAATCTAATTTGTAATAAAGAGCCATCGTATTCAATTAAGGATTTCTTCAAAACTAATGACAAAGAAAAAGAATTTATACTTTATTAAGGGAGACATGCCATCCTCATAATGGATTAGTTTCGGAATTCCTGGGTATATCCTAGGTACTTCCCCAAAAAGGGAAGTGGTTAAACCCAGGAAATCGAGCGCTTGGGTCCAAGCCAAAGGTATATCCTTGGCACCTCTACAAGGGAGGAGGAAAAGTCATTATCCACGCCCAAGGGCCAGGGTAATGCACTGAAGCCCTTGACCGTGGCTAAAGGGTCAGGTTAAGGCGCCCGGTAAGCTCGAGAAAATGCACTTGACTCCGAAGGACGCATGCTCTTCCATTGATCATTATATGATCTAGACCTGCCTATGCTTTGGCATAAGCATGCACTTCCTTTGTTTATGTCCCATCCCAAAGAAAAAATTGAAACCTCTTAAGGAGCACTAAAGCATGCCATGACATCTCCTTTGTAAAAATACCTATAATAACCAAAAATAAATTAGAATCGAAAGTACTTTCGTAACCAAAACAGAAGAGGACATTTTGAGTTTCCCTTAAAAAGTCAAGGAAGGCTTCATATTTCTATTACCTGAATCTGGGTCCTTTAAGCCATGGATGGCTTTGTATTTCTATTACTCGAACCTAGGTCCCTTATGCCAAGGACGTTATTGTATTTCTATTACCCAGATCTGGGTCTCTCAAGCAAAAGAAGGCTTCGTATTTCTATTACCCGAATTGGGTCCCTTAAGCCAAGGATGGCTTCATATTTTTATTACCTAAATCTAGGTCGTTTAAGCCAGGGATGGCTCATATTTCTATTACCTAAATCTGAGTGTCTTCAGCCAAAGAAGGCTTTGTATTTTCAATTATTAAAATCTGGGTTCTTTAAGCCAAGAAAGGCTTCCCATTTCCACGGCCCATATCTTAGTCTTTTAAGTCGAGAGTGGCTTCACTTTTTCCCAGAAAATGATCTCTAGTCTTCTTTTTACTTATCACCTGAATCTAGTTTCTCTAAGCCAAATGCAGCTTCGTTCTTCGGTTATTACCCGAATCTGGGTTTTCCTAAGCCGAATGAGGTTTAGCTTTTTTTCAAATAACAAAAAGGGTTCTGCCTATGCCTACAAAACAATTTTTGGACTTCTAGCACATTATTTCCCTATTCGGTATCCTTAGTCACTTAAGTCCATAAAAAGATTTGAACATTCTTGAAGAATGAGCTTCTAAACCTCTAGTGTGACAAATGTTCAAACCATGACTTCGGATTTAAAACCATATAATGTTTCGAACATTCAATAACCTCATACCTCATCTTCAACATAACAGGTGAAGCCCATAATGTCAAAAGGGACCTCTAATTTATAATACTAAAATGAGGTTCCATCTAATAAATAATTTCTCTTTTGGGGTTTCAATATCGAGGAAGGTCGCTCAGGCATAGCCTAGAAAGGCATCAGCTTGCTCGTCGACACAGAAGGCCTTGATTTGGAAATTCCGACGAATATCAAGACGTTAAAGATAACCAAAGAAAGTTTTAAACCTCATTGATACTAGGTACCATTGCACAAATGCTCTGGTAACAGAGTCAATTTCCATTATATTTGACTAAGATTATATGTCTAGGTGTAAACTTTTAGGTCTGCTAAAATAATTGTAATTTCAAGCTTACCATGCCAGCTAGGGAGGTAACAATAAGTAACTAAAATCCTCAAACAAACTAGTTAAAATCTTTAAAAACACACTAGAAAAATTTACGAATAGGAAGGAATCCTCCTATACCCTATTAACTTCAGAAGGAATTAAAGGACCATCTAACCTCTCGTTTCATGAAGAGAAGAACCTTCATACTTAATTTTTTTAACATAGCCTATTTAGACCTAGTAAATAGCCACCCTTTCGATGCACTTTCAAATAGTTTGCTAACTCTAACTTTATATTCTAACCTGTTTTTCCCATGAACTCCATGTTTAAGATTTTCCAAAGAAAGTGCTAAGTATCAAAATTCAACCAAAAGACGGAATTAATCGGCAAGGAATCGAGGAGTGGAATTTAGAATTCCACCCCCTAGGAATTAAAAAGAATTGCACAAGGTATTGTTGCTCTCACAATAAGCTTTAAGGCATCAACGCTCTTCGCCGAAGGGTGCGTTTTGGCCCTATTCTCGAAAATTATACTCGCCCTATAAGGCATTTGTTTTTTAAAATACCCAGACCAAAAAATAGAACCTTTTGTATCAGGTGTTTCATAAGTAAGATGAAAGCTGAAAAACTAAGACAGAGTGAATTCTAAAAACACCACATTCCCTAAAATTTGTATGAGCAAGGGGTTAGTTTAATATCCTACGATTAATAAAACCATTTGACAACAAGGATACTTTTTTATAAATAAAATGTCTCATGAAATTTTGATGAAGTAAAGACAATACCTTTCATAAGCATCTTTAAATAGGCCAAAATTTCACTCATTTGCATGTATTAAGGAGCCAAGATAAATTAAAAGAATTATTTATCTTTCGTAAAAGTTCTCATAAGAAAGGTCCTGGAGGTGCAACCAATAAAAACTATCTTAGCGGTTTCTCCCTCAATAAATTTTGAATATAACTAAAGTCATAAAGCTTCTTAAGATCAAGATATGCATAATTTCATCATCAAAAGTTACACCTCAAGTTACATTATAAAAAGGATTCATATAAGTCATAATATAAATATAGAATTAAAATTCACTTTACTTATGAAATTTAAAGAGGCTTTTGGGCGACAACCGAAGAAGGGATAACTGTCAAAATTCATGTCTTCGCCCCAAAACAAATAACAAACCTTGAGCCACGACACTTAAAACTATGGGGAGTCCGATGAAACACCTTCCATATGAGATTCATGCATGGATCGAGATCTCTGAAAATAATTAGGAAACAATTATCCAATATTTCAAAGCATAACTAACTACATTATTATAAGTTTGTAAGATAAGCAAGTCGAAGGCATCGTTTAAAGGAAAATTGATGGAATAAAACAATGAACTAAATGGCAGGTACTCGAGTTGACGTCCAAACAACAATGGACTAAGGCTCATTTTTGATAAATAATAATCCAATTCTTCGTCACTATAAGAAAGGACAGTGAACTCGTGAAAAGAAAAAATGAAGGGAAAATATTCATTACCTGTTGGCCGAAAATCCCCACTGTTTCCACCACATAATTGCAGTTTCCACAATTGAAATTCACAATGTTGTAAGTCATCCTATGTACCAGAAATGGAATAAACAAATTCATACTTGAGGAGACATAACCAAAAAGGGAACCAGAAAATTACTTAACCAAAAGGAAGTCCTTTGACTAGCAAAGAAAAATCTAGGAAAGATCAAAAAAATTCTTGCTAATTGAATCAGAGGCTTTACCAGAATTTGCATTGAAGAAAATCTTCAAGAGAAAAATGGAAACTCTCAAAGCACAAGGAAGATTCTTCACAAGGGCTGAAGATGACATTACAAAAACAGGCATCATCATGCTTAAACAATAAAATGATAATGCCAATGAAAGAACTTCAGAAAAACTAAGAAGAGAAGTTTTACTACTTAAAGAAAGATAAGGGACACGAGGATAAAAAAGGGAATGATATGATTTATAAAGAAACAACCCCAACATAAGACCATCAGATAAAGTCTGAATGTTCGCATAGTAATGGAAAAAGGACACATGAAATGAAGACATACGAATGCCAACTAGAGCAATTAATTTTCAAAATCCAAAAAGAAACTTGTAGGTAGAAAGGAAAGGAAAGAGAAAAATACGGCGTGCACAGAAGAAGGAAAAATACGGCGTGCACAGAAGAAGGAAAAATAAAACGGAATGAATCGACAACTATTGACCAAATCCCAATCACCTAAATGTATTGTACTGAGGTATATCATGATTCAGTCTCCGGTTCATATTTCGTCGACCAATCCTTCCTAGTTCACATTTTTGTTGAAAAAATTTCAGAGAATTGTTGAAAAGTAGGTATGGTGAAATGACAATGCGAACGTGGTGGGAACACAAGTCAGGTGACTTGAAAAATCAAGAACACTCCTTCATTAGATAGAAGGGAAAAATGTTAGCACTAATAATAACCAACGGAGATCAAGAATTAAAATCAAGAAGAAGGAGTGTGAAAGCCAGCAATGCCCCGAAAGATGAAGTGCTAGGCGTTCGAAATATGGGGAAAAAAGAAAAGGAACTTCCTTCAAACAAAAAATTGCCTTTTGACCTTAAACAAAAGGCACTTGCTTTAAACCAGAAAGACCCTATCAGTCTTAACCGAGAAGGCAATAATTCTGGACCTGTCAACCTTGTAAGACAGAGCGAGGGGAGCAAGCCAAGGAAAAAGCATTGGAGGAAACAGAGAAGGAGCCGAGAGTCATAAGCGGCCAAGATTGAAGCGAACGAAGGCCTTCGGTCATACTTCGAAAGGCTCGGCATTGGAAATCCAAACCTATGTCTCAAGTATATTGGAAAGAAATGCATTTCGAAGCATAAAACCGAAAGGAAAGGAAAAGAGCAAAGGAGAAGCCCATTAGACGAAGTGAAGACCAGGGAAAGAACACTCAGGCATAGCCTCATCGGAAAAAATGTTGATTTAAATAGGACCCTGGTTATTTAAATAGGACCTTTGTCAGGTGACTAGAATGAAGCACTTAAGCCGACGAAAGGACAAATTTGCTCCAATAAATAGGACCCTAGTGATTTGGAGGGGGGGTCACCTTTTTGCAGTTCATTTTTCTACATTTGTAATCCATTATAGTAAAGAAAAACTCTAGTTTCTAAATCAATTTAGGAAAAAAGTTTGTAACACTAGATATGCTCAAAAAATGGAGACATATTGAAATTAAGGCAATTATGAGAAATCTGTTCAATAATGTATATTGTTACTATTACTTGCTAACATTGCTGGTACAATAAGTGGATTATATGCATAATTAGACCGTTTTCATATTATGACCCATAACCTCCATTGGGATTCTTAGATCAAAGAATAGTAATCACTTTTAGTTTAATGACTATAGCCTTTACTTAGAGTTGTGTTAAGATCTCCCAATTCGGCGACCTGTTAGGTTCAAATGTCCAAACGAGGTTACGAAAATATTCTTGATATGCTGCTAAATCTATGAGAAATCAAGGAAAACATATGAAATCCTATCGTCTAGCGATTGTTTAAGACGATTCAACTTCCTAGAGTTCGGTTTTGTGTTATTGAGTACTAAGAAAAATTATTTTAGTACCTCAAGGCAATTCTAAGGAAATATGCTAAAAATGGATAAATCTCTTATTCAAAAATCAAAAAGGAAATTTATGGCCGGGTTTTGCTCCTAATAGAGAATTTACCTTCAATGCTCTGCGGTAACATTTTGAATGGATAAATCTCTTATTGGAACCAATGAAACGTTCACATTCAATTTGGTTCTCATACATTTTTATCCACATACAAATTCGTTCACCTAATAAAACTTAAACATTTCCACTTTTACAGCTCACACTGACTACTGATCAGAGTTCAACTTTAGAGCAAGAGCCAAATAGGGTTAACAATAATTCATAATCTGCAACTGTAACAACCCGGAAAATCTGAGCCAATTTAAAATTTTTGTTTTGGCAATTTTAGTGAATTTTGAATATTTAAAATGAATTATTTTAAATAATAACGACGAGAAATTTATTTTTAATAGAATTAGAATGTATATATTTATATAGATCGTCGTTAGAATATGAATAATTATTTATAATTATAAAAAGAATTGAAAATGGCGCGGTAGTTCGAAAATTCGATTTCAAATTTCAAATGAATGTACAGGATTCAAAATAAACCGGATTTTAGCGAAACCAAAAATATTTGAATCTATTTGAGAATATCTTTCCAACGAATCTAAAAAATTAAAATTTCATAGCGGGAATCAAAAGTTATGCCCAGTTGAAAATTCAGAATAGTCGCTATGGAATCCTGGCCCTTAAAAATGGAAATTTGGCAAACGACCTCGGTTTTCGACGAAACCACTTTTGTTGGATCCGGGATGTCAAATTATTGCTAGATTCCAAAATTCAAATTTTTTGAAAGCAATTTGTGAGCATGGCGAAAAAAAATGTGTTTTAACAGTTTTAGTCAATTTCGATCGACCAGAAAATGGTCATTTTTCAAACGACCTCAGAATTTGACAAAATTAGTTTTGTTAGGACCGTATCGTCAATACGAAGCTAGAAAATATTATTTGGGAATTTTTAGAGTCCGTATGTGGCTCCGGTAAATTGAAATGTGCGTTCAAATTCAATATATAGATTTATATTTTGATTTTACAGAAACTGATCGAAACAATTGAATCAGCTTACGATACATATCCCATTGTGTTTGGAATGGGGGTAATTAGCTAAGGACGATAGTCTGTGGTTTCGATTTTGAGCTCGAAATAAAAAGTTGCTTTTTGAAATTTAAAAATAATAAAATATATAAATAATTAAATAAACCCCCCCTCATTTCTCCTATTCCTAGTCAACCCCTCCTCGTTCAAATCATTCAACAGGAAAAAAACGAGGAACACCTGTCGCCCTCAGCCCCTCCCATAGCCATCGACCTCGACGCTGAGCACCACGCCATCACCCTCTCCATGGATAAACCCCCTCCCCTCGCGCCTCTTCCTCCTCTCCGTAGTCGAAGCACCCAAGCCCCGAATCCCCGCCTAAAATCGAGCTGCGCCTCCTTCACTGGGCCCACCGCAGATCAGACCCCCCTGATGCCACCAGGACCCCTGCGCCTCCTTCTCAAGGCTGACAGCTCCACCGAAGACCAAAACCCCCCTCCTCCAATGTAAAAATGTGAGTTTTATCCCTTTTTCCATTATTTTATTGATTTCTTTGATAAAACTGATTTTCTTATCATAATGAAACTGATTTTTTATCATAATAAATATATAATTTTTATAGTAAAAAACATCACTATAAGAGATTTGATTTTTCATAAGGGAAAGATTAAATTTTTAGTTTATAAAGATTGAAGTTTTACATGTATGGTTAAGGTATAAAGATATGATTTTTAATGCATGAAAAATATGATTTTTATATTGTGGAGATAATAAAAATATGATTTTTATATTGTAGAAATAATAAAAATATGATTTTTATAAGGTAGAGAATATAAAAATACGATTTTTATATATGTTGTAGCGAAATAAAATTTTGGTTTTTATATGAGTAGCGGATTGAAAATATAATTTTTATATAATAGAGAATATAAAAATATAATTTTTATATATGTAGCGAAATAAAAATCTGATTTTTATTATATATATGTTGAGATAAAAATGTGATTTTTATAGCGTCGACATAAAAATTCGATCTTTATATAAGAGGTAGGAATATAAAAATATAATTTTTATATAGAAAGAAGCGTCGAGAAAATATATGAAGTAGATTATTGGAATGAAGCAATAAAAATATAATTTTTATTATGAACAGCGTGGTAAGGGCTGCATTGGAATTTCAAACAAATTCAAGCCTTTCAGAAATTCAGAAATGAAACAGCGGAGTGGAAACCCTCAGTGAGAACTTCTCACTTTTAATTTATTTTCTAGTTGAAATATATACTAGGATGCAGACGGTGCTCAGCAGAACCCGACAACTGTCGTCCACAGACCATGGATAACTTGTTTGTTTGATTGTTGTGTAGTGAAATGTTATTGTGTGATGTGAAATGGAATAAAATATTTTATAGTGGAAAATATTTTATAGTTAAAAATTTAATTTTTAACTTGTATATAAAATAAATAGTAATAAACAAATCGGACGATTTGTTTATATACACTGATTTGACTGATATTGATTGGGACGATAAATTTTACACATCGCCCAACTACACAAATAAAAATTTGTGTTTGTTGATTTGAAACCCCACACGGGTGTTGGGATGATATTGACGTACACTAATCCCAATTGTTTAGTACTATGTCGACCAATTGGTTGACATACTGTGTAAGCGTTAATTATTTATATTTAATGCTTATGCAGTTGTGTGGTGCACTCTGGATGATGGTTGATGATTTATCGTTGCTATTATATACATGTGTTGTAGAAAATCCATATAATTAACATTATATGGTAATTGATTGGGTCTCATTCCAATTTGGAAAATAGGGGATATTGTAAAAGAAAATTCATGTGTTGAATAGAATAAAAATTCATGTGTTGAATAGAATAAAAATTCATGTGTTGAATAGAAGAAAATTCATGTGTTGAATAAAATATATATTCATGTGTTGAATAGAAGAAAATTCATGTGTTGAATAAAATATATATTCATGTGTTGAGTAGAGGAAATTTCATGTGTTGAACAAAATATATATTCATGTGCTGAATAGAAGAAATTTCATGTGTTGAACAAAATATATATTCATGTGTTGAATAAAAGAAAATTAATGTGTAGAAGAAAATATTCATTTGTTGAATAGAATAACGAAGTTATTGAAAGATATAAAGCCATGTTGGTTAGATATGCGCCATTTTGATGCGAACGATATTTATATCAATTATATTCGTTTTTATAATGAATATCGAAAAGGAAATGATTTCAAAATATAACGTTTTGAAAATATTATATTTATATATCGATGATATGGAATATTCAGTTTTGATTAGAAATTGAATAGGAAGTTGAGATCGTTTTGAAAACGAATTTGAAACGATTTTTAAAATACGTTTTGAAAGGAAATCAACGAAATATAATATATATATATATATATTATATAATGGCCTGAATAGAACGCGCCGCGCCGCGGCAGTTCACGAATTTCGACCATTGACTTCGAATTGACGTTACGGGAGATCCGACTGTCGGATTCTCCTAAAACCGGAACCGCTGGGTTCGTATCGAAAAGAGATTTCTAACAAATATTAGAGAATTGAAATCTAATGGTTGGATTTGGAATTATGTCCAAATCAAATTTGGAAAAGGTCGCTGTAAGTGCAGTTCGATGGCCGTTGATGGAAATCGACTGTACGAGCCTTGATAAAATTATTAAAAATAGTAATAATTTGTGTAAAATCATAAGAAATGATTTGTGAAGAATTGGGATGAAAATTTCCAAATTTGAAAAAATAAAAATAGTTTTTTAATCGAAATGAACTAGTTTTGAACTAGAATTATAATCCTATTTATTTTTAAAATAAATAAAGTGGATTTGAAATGGTTTAGAAAATAACCAGAATTTCCAATATATAAAGTGGAAATGGATTTGAATCGAAATTGTCTTTGGAATATTTCGATGTTGGATTTCGTGATTATGCAGATATTGTCATGGAAATTTGAAAGATATATTTATATCGTTATTTCCAATACGATATTTGTTGGTCGTAGGATTTGATATTGAAAATAAGCCGATATATTTTCTATTCAGAGCCTTGTATTTAATAGCAAATGGGATTTGGGTTTGTCGTGAATGGTGTCCTCATTAACACTGTTCTTAAACCTAGTTGAGAAAAAGATTAAATCTTTTTATTTAGATTTAATGAAGTATACCAATTAAATGGTATTTAATTGGAATTGAATTTGAATTGTTTTTTTTTTGGTTTATCGTGAACTGTGTTTTAAATGACATTGGTCTTTAACCCAGTTAAAGACGGGATAAGATTTCCCAAAGTTAAATAATCATTAATAGTGATTATTGGGAAGATTAAAACCAGGTGGAGTTTTAATGAATCTTTAATTAGATTGAAATGACCGAGAATGGAGTATCACCAGTTTTGCTCCAGGCGATAGTTAAACCTTTAATTACATTTGAACGTGAAATGGTAATTGAATTTACCGATACCACCGTGGTGTTAGATACGAAGTATGACCAGTTTTACTTCATGGGATGAATAGGTTGGGATTGGGAAATAAAATAAATGATTACTTCGGTGTGGTTCGCTAATCCCAACTAGTTTGAATTGATATTCAAAAAGAGATTAAAGAATAAATTTAAAGAATTTATCTTCGATAAAATTAATGGGAACCTTTCCCAAAGTATAAGAATATTTGAACAAAAGAGTATTTTGAATTGGAATGAGGCGTATGTTGTGTTTGTGTAACACTTGTTTATATATACGCGAGTTATTCGGAAAGGCCGGGTTTATCCCATTCTGAATAACTGTATCGACGATGTGTCGAGGATGAAGACGGTGGTTGAAGACTGGTGGTCTTCACATCGTTTGAATAATTACTGATGATCTTGATTGGGCTGTACACCCAAGAGGAGGGAATCAGTTGGTGATCGTCCAGACGTACTTGGAGATCGCTGGATATGCGAGGTATAAGGTGCCTCCGGTTTCGTTCAAACCCAGAACGAACTTGTATGGACTGTGTGTCTGACATTGGATTTTGCTCTGTGTTGATTGATCTCTATTAAATATACATCTGCCTGGCGAAGGGGAATTCATTCCCTTACTTCACCCTTCTCTGAGACGTACGGGATCATAGGTTGTATATCAATAGACATCAGTCGTATGATGCGAATTGTCTGTGTGGCATGCCTAAGTGGCAAATGATCAAGGCTTTTGTTGGAAAGCAAAGTCTTGTGGTTGATGATCAAAGCACGACCTTTGTGGCGTACCTTTGTGTAGCGTTAATTCGTGAGCCTCACACCCCGGTGTGAACCAGAAATGGGAGAAGGATTCAGGGAGGGCAGGCGTTTCTTTCTAGCTAGGGTGGTGCCAGTGACCTACCCGCCCTGACATTCATATTATTTTCACATGTGCGGTTGATGGATTGCGAGACGCCTCAGATATATCAGTGACTATGTGGAGACGATGGAGTCATATGACTCATTTACGCCCCCAAAGGGCGGGGAAACGTAGTGTTCAGGGATTGTTAATCCACATCGAGTGGACCGGCCCTGTGGTTCCTAAGGCTTGACAAAGTACTTGCGTGAGGCTCGGGCTAGAGTGTCCCGAATTCGGTAGAGGACTATCTTTTGCCTCGGTTCACAGATGGAAATCCAACTTCCAATACGTGACATTTGTGGTTTTGATTGTAGAGCCTAGTATTGGCGACATGATATATGGTACCCATGCCATCTATGATTGATACATTTATATTTGAAGTTGTTTTCTTCACTCATAGTAATAATAAAAAAATGAAATTTAGCGTATCAAGCATTCTTTAGCTATTATAAGGTAAAACCCTATCCTCCGGCTTGTGTTGCATTGTGTGATGGGACCTGTGTCTTATAATAGCTTCATTGTTCTTTATTTAGCATTGCGCTGTTGTTTTATGCACTGGTATCCTTGGAAGGAAACCCGTTCCGTGTTATACGGCGTGGTCCCTTGATTTACCGAACTTTAAAATAAAGACTAATAACTGTTTTAGTTCTCACACCAGTCACATGACTGACCCAGAGTTTATTGTTTTAACCTAAACACTGAGTGCCCCTATTTCCACACGGGCAGCTAGTAGTTTCGGTTTTGCAGATTTATATTCACAGAAACCTGGTTTACAGCTGGAATGATATCCGGAAAGCTCTGTATCCGTATATCTCCCTCAGTTGTGTATTGTATTATTTTTCCGCTGCAGTAATGTAATTAAATCTCTGATATTTCTCTGATGTATAATATTTATTCATACTCTGTATATTCTTGTATTCTGATGGAATTGTTGTAATTAACAATGAAATGTTCTTCTGTTTGCGTTCCAATTTGTCGTGTTCTCAAAACAATCAGGGTTTTCGAACGGTCTGGGTCGGTTTAGCGATCGATTCGGATCGAGCGAAATTCGTTATCGTTTCAACAACTTGACATCAATGAAAAGAAAAAAGTAACTCAGCTTAGCTGGACAATTTATGATGATGCTCTATAATGAATACCAGCCAAAGTACTGAAATGATTCCATTTTATTAAACAAGAAGACAAGTGTCTCCGCGACCCATAAGATCACACAACTGAACAAGTTTAACTGAAGAAGGGCAGAAAAGGTGTTTGTCATTTGAGTATGGGTATTGACTATTTTTTCAAAATTGGATTATTTTGTTACTACTTAAAGATGGAAAAATATGCTTCATATACATGTTGGTCATACTCATTTGTTAAAACTGTTTTATATAATCACATTACTAACTACATATTAACAAGTATTTCTAATACAAACTAAAATAAGAATAAATATGTTCATCCAAATATTCCAACCGATGTGCTATGATTATTATTCAATAATATATCCCAATTTAAATTTTTCTCCGCATCGTATAAAGTTCACTAATACCTTGGTCACACCTCATCAAATGCTAGCCATCTACCTATAAGCTATATTACCATTCTATAAGATGGTGACAATAATAAAAACACCTCCCCTATAGTCAGTGAACGGTATCAGGAGAAGAGGCCCCAAATTAAGATATGTGCAAACTTATCTATGCTACAATTATCTTATATAATCTGTAAAAATCCCTTTTATGCTATTCTGTTTACCTGATTGTGCAATACCAATCTGTATTTTCTAATTTATGTTATCTAAAACATTTGGTTTCTAGTTCAATGTGGTTGTGTTTTTATTCTACATTTTTTACTCCTACATCGTCTTATAATTTTATAGTCCTCTTAGTACTAACGTAAAATATTACAAATATTTAACATGGCTAGATGTACCGTTTGTGCCAATTCAAATGGTCCATGTAACATAATTAAATCAATAATTAGTTCAATGAAAAATAATTGCATAGCCTAATCTAAGTGGGCAAAGCAATGATTAAAGAAATGATATCGTCCTCAGTTATGATCAATGCAATTTTAAAATATCAATGTAATTCTAAATTTGTCTTTGGTAAATAAAAATAGTTGACAATTTATTTTGTTAGGACTAACCAATACACATAAGTTTGTCTTATATCAATTAACATATAGGCACATTGCTAATCCTTTGGTTTCCTTCATAGAAACGTGCTTACTTAGTCATTTAGTATAGTACTGACTAAGTTGATGAAAAACAAAATATTTATACATGGAATCTTTCCCACTTAAAGCAGGGCAACCTTAAACTATCGATGAAGGGAGGATTGAACTTTTTTATTATTTCATTATCAGTGTAGGATTCTAGATGAAGACTGTGGTTAACACAATCTGTTGGATCTCGCAATATGGCATTTTGATTATGACAACTATACATGTACATATATATTATTATCGACTAATTCTATGTTGCAGGAAGATATTTTTGACAATCAGATTCAAGAACACAAAACGAAGATCACTTATATGTTGAAAGAGTCTATTAGTCCTAGATTTATATGTTAAAGTCTTCCTTGATGACACATACACACACGTTTTATATATATATAGTTTTCTAATTTAAACAAGGCAAGGAATAGGCAAGAAACAGAAAACAGACGTTTGGTCTGAAAAATTCAGATGTCTGTTTGCTGAAACGTAATGTTTTTTAATACAATATTCAGACGTCTGGTTGATATATTTCAGATGTCAGAAATACCCACAAAATACACTATTTCCTTGCTGACTTGATTTTTAAAATAAACAGACATCTGAATTTTATTTTCAGACTTCTGAATTCCAAAGAGTTGCATCCTTTATGAAGAGACACAACTATTTAATCCATATCTCTTCATTAAAACTCTTCATGATCAGTTGTATCTATTTATATATTATAAATAGAGAATTTCTTAGATGATCAAATCACCGAATTTTATTCTAATTCTCTCTATTTTACTCAAAGCTCTCTAAGTTCTAAAAAGCTATCTACTTTCATACTTGAGACTTTTAAACTTCCATATTCGTTCATGCACTTCACGATTATCATCAAGAAAGGCTATAGGAAGGGTGTACTTAATATTCGACAATCCGTGTTATCAAGAACAAAAAAGTGTCAACAATATTCTGTATTAGTGAAGACCTCTTCAGTTGTTGAGGCAAGAAATCCCGTTCAGTGGTTCGGGTAATTGTGAACCTATTCCTCCAGGTGAAGTGAGGGTTTAAGTGTTAGTGAAATACCAGAAGTGAGTCTGGGACTGGACGTAGGACAGTGGTCCGAACTAGTATAAATCGACTGTGTGATTTACTGCTTTCTACTCTGCTATATAGATATTATATCCTATTCTCCATACTACACGATCCTATACAGCTGCATAGCCTCTTTCAATTGGTATCAGAGCTTGGTATTCTAGAGATCGTAACAACATCCTAGAATAAATGGCAATAAAGAAATCTAGTAAAAGCATTAGAAAGTGGAAGAACAACAAAGCAGAAGCGACGGAGCAAGTGAGTTATTGTTTAATAGCTATAGTGAGATCACAATCGGTATGTGAGGATTCAATATATAAAGATCTTTTATTAGACCATGAAAAATTATTAAAAGATTTTAAAAGTTTGGGTAAACTTAATGCAATTATTTTAGCCAAGTCTAAAGATTGTGAGCAAGAAAATTCCAAATTAAAAGAAGAAAACAATTTTTTAGTCAAACAAACCAAATGTTTTGAAAATACCTTAGAAGAGCTTGTTTTTCAAAAAGATTTCCTTCAAATAGAAAATGAGCGACTAGAAGATTAAAACAATGTTCTTTTAAAGGAAATCGATCTCTTGAAAAATAGAAATGAATCATTAGAAGATTCTTTAAATAATTCTAATTCTTTAGTTTCGTCTCTTGAAAAAGAGAATGGAGCTTTAACTGAAAAGAATTTAGAATTATCTAAAGAATATGAGTTTTTAAAAGTTAATATTAATACTTTGCAAAATGAAATTTTTGATTCGAATGAAAATTTTGAAAAATTACACTCTTCTTTAGTTAATTCAGGATCTCAAATTTGTCGTCTCGAAAATGAGAATAGTACTTTAAAAAGGGAGAATTCTGAATTAAATAAGAAAATTGGTTTAAAAGATTGCAAGACTTCTTTTGAAAATTTCAATCGCGACTTTGGAATCAAATTTGAAAAATGTACAAATAAGTTCACAAAATTTAATAAAGGTCAAAATGATTTAAATGCTATTTTATCTTGCTTTAGACCTTTACACGATAAAAGTGGCTTAGGGTATAATAAAACTAATCATAGAACTAGTACTAAATATGCTTTCATGTATTAAAAAAATTTAACTGCTAGTACTAAAGCACGTGTAAGTCGAAGATCAAATTTCTATAGAAATTCAAATGCTTCTATGACTAGAAAAATTTATAATAGAAGTACAAAAGGAAATATTAATAGAAATTATCTAAGTATTCGGGTTCCTGTAAATTGGAAAACCAGAGAAAAATATATTGATGATTATTTTGATTCAGTAGTTAAAAATAAAAACTTTATTTTCAAAGGTACCATTAAACCCTTGTTGGTATGGTTACCTTCTCTCTAACCCCTGGACCCTAACAGAGAAAGTGGGTACCAAAGTATATATATAATATTTGTTGCAGGTAAACCACAACAAAAAGGAGGGTATTTCAGTATCTCTAATATCTTTGAAAACTGAGCTCAAAGCTAAATCAGGGAATTTGGGAAAATAATAGTCACATAATTAGGGGGAGAAATATTCATATATCACACATTCAGGTGAAGAAAATAAAGAGAAGACGACGACATTTATTACATTCCCTCATTTTTTTTGTCAATGACAAAGGGGGAAAATATATGATAATATATGCGTATTGATAGGGGGAGTCACATATATAGTTGTCATTATCAAAAAGGGGGAGAATGTTGGATCTCACAATATGGCGTTTTGATTATGACAACTATACATGTACATATATATTATTATCGACTAATTCTATGTTGCAGGAAGAAATTTTTGACAATCAGATTCAGGAACACAAAACGAAGATCACTTATATGTTGTAAAAGTCTGTTAGTCCTAGATTTATATGTTAAAGTCTTCCTTGATGACACACACACGTTATATATATATATATATATATATATAGTTTTCTAATTTAAACAAGGCAAGGAATAGGCAAGAAACAGAAAACAGACGACTGGTCTGAAAAATTCATATGTCTATTTGCTGAAACATAATGTTTTTAAATAAAATATTCAGATGTCCGGTTGATATATTTCAGACGTCTAAAATGCCCCCGAAATACATTATTTCCTTATTGACTTGATTTTTAAAATAAACAGACATCTGAATTTTATTTTCAGACATCTGAATTCCGAAGAGTTGCATCCTTTATGAAGAGACACAACTATTTAATCCATATCTCTTCATCAAAACTCTTCACGATCAGTTGTATCTATTTATATATTATAAATAGAGAATTGCTTAGATGATCAAATCACCGAACTTTATTCTAATTCTCTCTATCTTATTCAAAACTCTCTAAGTTCTAAAAAGCTATCTACTTTCATACTTGAGACTTTTAAACTTCCATATTCCTTCACGCACTTCACGATTATCATCAAGGAAAGGCTATAGGAAGTGTGTACTTAATATTCGACAATCCGTGTTATCAAGAACACAAAAGAGTCAACAATTATTCTGTATTAGTGAAGACCTCTTCAGTGGTTGAGGCAAGAATTCCCGTTCAATGGTTCGGTTATTGTGAACCTATTCCTCCGGGTGAAGTGATGGTTTTAGTGTTAGTGAAATACTAGAAGTGAGTCTGGGACTGGACGTAGGACAGTGGTCCGAACCAATATAAATCGACTGTGTGATTTACTACTTTTTACTCTGCTATATAGATATTATATCCTATTCTCCATACTACACGATCCTATATAGCTGCATAGCCTCTTTCACAATCATCTTGCTAGCAAGATTAGATGCTTTGGTCCAGAAACAAATGGATTGTATATATTTGCTGACACGTGTAAGGGAGTCTAAGTTTAGATTGAAATCAAAGATTAAGTAGTTGTTGCATTTCAGTGGGCTATAAAGGAAAAATTAATAGTTGAAGAAAACCTATGCATGATCAGCTTTAAAGTCTGAGATGTTCTCCATGTCAGTGCCATTGTCCTGGGGGAGATCTGATTATCCCCACTGCAAAAACAACCATTTTTGAATCTTAGGAAACTACCAATCTACCGATACTGGTGCCAGTTAACCTGGTAAAAGATCGGCACTATAGAATGCATTATGCCATATACATGAACTGCTGGATCAAATGTCGCATACTAAAAACCTTGGCTATCATACATACCATAAGGGTGATTAGATGTCATGACACGACCCGAAATCTCCATTCGGCCTAGACCGAATGAGAAGGCAGATTGTATGAGAACACGACGCATCAGAACACAAACATTGGAGCATTTCATTGCTATTACAATAATTTACATCAGAGTACAAGATATCGGAGTACAAATAAATCATTAACAGCGGAAAAATATCAGAGATTTAAATGAGCGCAATGGAAAAAAAACATTAACTACCACAACTGAAAGAAATACACAATATAGCTCCAGCTGTAAACCAGGATCCTGCTAAATAGATATCTGCAAAATCAAAACTTCTAGTTGCCCATATGGAAAATATGGGCACCCAGAGTTTAGGTAGAAATAATAAACTCTGAGTCTGTCATGGGACTAGTGTGAGAATTAAAACAGTTATTAAACTTTATTATTAAAGTTGGGTAAATCAAGGGACCACGCCGTATAATACGGAATGGGTTTCCTCCCAAGAATACCATAAACAAACAACGCAATGCTAAGAAGGAAAAATGAAGCCATTATAAGACTCAGGTCCCATCATACAATGCAACACAAGCCGAAGGATAGAGTTTTACCTTATAAATGCCAAATATGCTTGATACGCGGAATTTATCTTTTATTACTATTAGTGTATAGTGTAGAAATTAATTTCGAAAGTAATTGTATCAATCCTAGACGGCATAATACCGCATCGTATATATTATGTCGCCATATAAGTATACAACTAAAACCGTAAAGCTCGTATTGGAAAGCTGGATTTCCATCATGATGGCTACTGATTAGAAAGATCGATCATGTAGTCCAATACTCCATGGCTTACGTCCAGGGCTTTTGGAAAACACCGTAATGCACGTCCGCACTATATCCAGGAAAAAAGTATCACCGCGACTTGCGTCCAAGGCTTTGGAAAAAACCGCTTGCTCTATCCTTTTGGGAATCGGGTATAAGCCCTATCCCTACTAGGGTGGAGCGACCACACCCAGCACAGCATGGTCGACCGAATCCATGACAACCCTAAAAGTTGTCATCTATCCTCATCTCGAAAGTAAAATGATCTAACCACCGGTTCACCATCATACGGGTGTGTGAGGCTCGCGAATTAACACTACACAAAGTTGCGCTACTTAAAGCTATGCTTTGATCATCAACCACAAGGTTGTGCTTTTCAACAAAAGCCTTGATCCATCCATCTCAGCATGTCACATTGTCAATCCATACCATACCATTGATTTCTGCCAATATATAACCTTTAAGCTCGTACGTCTCAGAGAAGGGTGTTAAGTAAGAGAATGAATTCTCCGCCACCAAACAATATATATTTAGCAAAGATCAATGAATACAGCATAAAGGATTACAATGCCAGACATACCATCCATTTGCAAGTCCGTTCTGGGTCTGAACGAAACCGGAGGCATCTTATTCCTCATCCTATATGTCTAATATAGGAGAGAGGACCTCGCATATCCGGTCGATCTCCAATTACATCTGGATGACCACCATTCATTACCTCGTCTTAGGTGTACGGTTCAATCAAGACATCGGTAATCTTCCAAACGATGTGAAGATCTCTGGTCTTCAACCACCGTCTTGTTCGACTTTTAATCGTCGTATCAGTTATTAAAAATGGGTTATACCGATCTTTCTGAATAACTCGTGTGTCTTATAATCAAGTGCTATAAAAACACATCATATGCCTCATTCCAATCCAGAATCTTCTTTTATTCAAATTAAACCGAATTAAGGGTTACCAAACTAGCCGGGATTTTCGATCCTTACCGAAGTAATCATTTATTTTATTTTTTTTCCAATCCCAACCTATTCATCCCATGGAGCAAAACTGGTAGTACTCCACATCTAACACCTGCTGCGTTATCGGTAAAATTAATTACCATTTCACGTTTCAAATCGAATTAAAGATTTAACTATCGCATGGAGTAAAACGGGTGATACTCCATTGTTGATCATTTCTTGAATTCAGTAAATTTAATTACCTTATTCTCATTTCAGTCTAATTAAAAATTCATTAAAACTCCAACTTGGTTTTTAATCTCAAAAATCATTACTTTATGATTGTTTAACTTTAAGAAATTAATCTTGTCTTTAACCGAGTTAAAGAACCAATGTTATTAAAACACAGTTCTCAATAAACCCTAATCAACTTCCATTAAATATGGAATCTTCGTAGAAAACAGATCAATATATAGTTGATATAAATTTTCGTATCAAACTAATGCTATAAGTGGAATAACGGCAAAGCCTTTTAAATTCCATAAATAGTACCTTTACAGAAGTTCATTTCGATTATTAAATCGAATTCCATTCAATTCCCATTTAATATATTAATTTGGAAAACTTTTCTTTGGAAAATTCCATTAATCTTATTTAAAAGAATATAAATTCCAAATCATAACTTCACTGTTAATTGGGTTAAAGAACAAACATTATTTATAACATTATTCGTGATAAACCCAAAATCAACTTTCATTTCAATTCCATTTAAATTAATTGATTAGTAAACTTCTCTAAATCTTAATTAAAAGATTCATTACTTTCTCAACTGGGTTTAAGAACAGTATTATTAAAGATTCCATTCGCAACAAACCCAAAATCCAATTTGATATTAAATACAAGGCTCTGAATAGAAACCATATCGGCTTATATTCAATATCAAATTCTGAAACTAACAGATATTTTATCAGGAATAACGATATCTGTATCTTCCAAATTCCTCAACATATCCGTATAATCATGGAATCCAATATCGAAATATTCTGAAGATGATTTCTATTCAATTCCTTTCCAATTCATTTATTGGAAAAATTATGGTTATATTAAAAACCATATAATTTCTTTTAGTTCTTTACTCAAGTTGAAAAACAACTTATTCTGATAAAAATATCTTTTATCCTTACAAATGTGGAATATTTCATCCAAAATCTTTCAAAATCATTTATTATGATTTTACATAATTTATTCATGTTTTTAATAATTTATTTAAGGCCCATATAGTCAATTTCCAATATCGGCCACCGAACTGCATTATAGCGACCTTTTAAAAAAACTAATTTGGACATTTCTTAAAATCTAACATTTAGATTTCAAATCTCTTATTATCATTTGAAAGCTCTTTTCGATACGAACCCAACGGTTCTGGTTTCAGGAGAATCCGACGGTCGGATCTCCTGTTACGTCCATTTAAAGTCAATAGTTGAAATTCGCGAACGGTCGTTGCACGAAATGTTCTATTCAGGCCATTTAAATATACATAATATATTTCATCAATTTCCACTTAAAACATATTTTATAAATTCGTTTTTAAAAATGATTCCAACTTCCATTTCAATTTTAAATCAAGACTGAATATTCTATATCATTATAGTATTAAAATGATAATATTATCAAAATATCATATTTTGAAATCAAACCTTTTCGATATTCATTGTAAAATGAATAAAATCGATAAACAAATCCATTCAAGTTAAAATGGCGTACATCTACTTAACTTGGCTTCATATTCTTTTCAGTTATGAATATTTCAATATTTTCATGTCCATCAAAAATCGGACATCAAAATCATATATTTGATTCTTCACTGAATATTATTTTAAAATATTCGTTATTTCTGAATTGGAATCAAACTCAATCAATTACCATATAATTTTATTTATATGGATTCTATACATCGCATGTATTCAAAAATAGTGATAAACAAGTATTAAAAAGTCAATTAACATCTAGAGTGCAATTTACAACTGTATAAGCATTTAATAATTAAATAATGCTTATAACAGTCTGTCAATCAGTCGGTTGACATACAATTAATTCCAACGTAGATGTGAATTAATTATCATCCCCAGACCCGTGTGGGGTTTGTCCATGTGAATATAATTTTATTTTCATAGTTTAATCATGATAACATTAAAACTGTAAACAACCATCAATCACCACACAAATATTGCAATCACAGGTAATAAATAAATATTCAATTATAAAAATAAATAACTATAAAAAATATTTGGGTGGGAGAGTTATCACATTGATTTCCACTCCGTCAGTCTTTATTGGAGGATTTTATTTTTGAACTAAATTAGACAGGCATTTAATTTAGCTCAAAAATTCAGCTTGCTCCATTTCCGTTCTAATCAGTTCCATGTTGTAGTGTTTGTTGAGATGGTTTTCAACGCAAGTTGTTTCGTTGAGTTCTGTGATGGTTTGCAAAAGTTACAACGATTTATACATTGAATTATTTAATAACATCGTTAACAATTAAATAATATTTTTAATTCCCTTAATTACCATCCTAAATCCTGTCATCTTCTTCTGACCGTTGAAACCCATCGTCACCTGGAACCCCCCTCCCCCGCGGCGCCATACAAGCCACCATACCCCGATCAATACCCATCACCGCGTGCGCCGTCCTCCTCTCCTCCTACTTCTGGCACGCCAGCCAATCCGATGGGCCCAAAACCTGGGAAAACACGCTCGAGTGCATTGATTTCGAGCCTAAAATTCAATAGACCTGCTCCACCATTTTTGATTATATCTATGTAGACTTAAAGCCCTCTAATCACTCGACCATATTAATTTTATAAGTTTTAGTTAATTCGGAGTAGATCAAGAGAAATTAAGGGGAGAAAGATCGAGTCATTTTGGCTATTGAAGAAGAGAGAATGGTGGTTGGGAAAGGTTGACCACGGGTTTGAAGAAACATAGGATTTTGACCGTATTTCATAGTATATGTACTAATATAATATTATTATTTAATCCTTTAACTAGTTCCTTTTCGTTCAAACTCTAAATTAGACCAAATGACTGTCGTCCCTAACCAAATACCCCCGTTCCGAAAACAATGGGATATGTTTTGCAGGCCAATTCAACTATTTTTAATCTGTTTTTATCAAAATTAAAATATAATTAAATATAACGTTCAATATTAAATTTCAACGTACATTTTAATTTATCGAGGCCATATACCGAATCCAAAAATTATGAAAATTGAAACCTAGCTATGTTTTGACGATACGGTCCTAAAAAATTATTAAATTTAGGGTGCGTTTTTTACAAGTCCCTATAAACTTTCTAAATGGGAAAAAACCCGGTGATAAAAAGTATATAAAAAACATCCTTATTTTTGAAATAGCGGTCTAAATATTCCACAAATACCCTTGTGACCGTTCAAAACATTTAAAATCGACTTAAACAATTAATCAGTCATTGCTCCTATAATTTCTCCCTAAACCCTAGAAAGAGAATTCCAGAAAACCCTAAAACGATCATTCAAGTTTGAGAAGTGAAAGCCGCCGTCCTGAAGCTTCTTCCAGAATCGTCAATCATCGCTTCTAATTTGAAGACGTCACCGTCAAAGTAAAAAATGGCGAGAAAAAGGTATAAATCAAACGTTTTTTCGTTCGTAATCGACTGCAGATGATATCATCTTGTGAAAAAGTGTAGTATTTGTAAAAAAAAACTTTGCAATTGGGTGATTGGTGTTCGTAATATATGTTAATTTGAAAATTTTTGGGATTGTACAATTTGTTTTAGAAAATCTGACTACCCAAAGGGATGTGTAAGTTATTATAACCTGGTTAATAAATATGATTATGAATTTGTAAGGTATGTTAGAATAAATGTATGATATTCATGCATATGATGTGTATAGCTGTATCGAAGATAGGGTAATAAAGGCTTGACTGCATGTTTTCGAAATATATGCATGCGGAAATGTTCAATTTCAGAAGATTTGCTTGATTGTGTGCATATTTATGAATTGGTCGCAGTTTTGAATTAATAATGTCAAAGAAACATGAGTAGATGGTTGAGCAGTATTATGAAAGGGAGATAGAGTGGAGTAAATATAAAAATGAATTGTGTAAGTAATATCAATTGTTATTCTTGTGTAATATGAAATATGTATGTTGATACAGTAAAAGTAGTGGACAAATTTATGAGTAATTCAAGATTGAAGAAACTAATGTATACATTAGAATATCAACTGAAGATTTTGTTGCAAGTTTTATATTTACTTGCATTGTTTTGTGATAATGTACAGAATGAGTGGACAGTTGCATGCTAATGTTTGTATTTATTGCATGCGTGCGTTGTTATTTTTGAAATATTTGTATAGAAACATGCATATATTCAAAATTTTGATTTTCTAATACTAAAACAAACTTATCATATTTTCTTACGTGTAGCCTTGTTGTGGGCAATCCGCTATTTCGATTTCTTTTGATTCCTGAAATTTTTTCTTCTCCAGTTTTTTCATCATCCCACAAACGTAATTTAAATGTGTAGTAATTTTTTCACATATGTTTACACATATTAGGTTTTGTTGGACAAATTTGTGACAGAAGTTACACTAGTCAGAAATTTTGTACATATTTTAAGAATACAAGCATTCATATATGAATATATTCAGAATAATTGTATAGATGTATGCATATATGTGATTACATTGAACGTTCTTGTAACAGAGAGCATTGGTCGAAGCAGACCATATTCCCAATGTAGAAAAAGAGAGAGCTATAGTACTTACTGAGCAACCGTGTAAACTGGACAGAATGGTAAAACAGAGAAAAGTTGAAGAATTAAAAAATAAACCAAAGAAAGAAGGGGTGTATAGGAACAATCTAAAAGCATTTATAGAGCTGATTGAGGACCTGAAGAAGAAAGACTTGTATACGCATCATCATTCTGTATTTCTTGAGAAAATACCGTTGAGTAAATTCGTAGACATGATTATTGATGGCATCATCTCTCCTGCAGAAGCCATTAAAAATTCGACAACTTTAGATATTATTTTCAATGGTTATAAGAAGGATTTGAAGTATTTTCAGTTTTGAGATTTGATGCTAACATTTACAGAAGAAGATGTTGGAGATCTTTTGGGTGCTCCTGTCGAAGGTGAGTTGATTAAAACAAGTGGACATTTAAAAAATGATGACAAAGAAGATGAAGATTATAAAGCTTTTATAGAAAGACACTTTAGTGGAGAAGCTACGATTAACAAGAGAAATTTAGAACGACAAATTTTCGCAACAGTTAAAGTTCAGACAGAAGTGGCATGTTTTGATACTGTTAAGCTTTTGCTTCTGTATGTAGTAGCCACATTCCTAGTATCTACTCTTAACTATTCTTTACCGTGGACTTTGGTGCCATATTGTGTGTGCGAGAGAAAGTTACGTACGATATCTTGGCCGAAAACTGTTCATCACCATCTAATCAGTCAAGTTGATAAATATTATGAGGCACCAAGGAAAATTACTGGATGTGTGACATTGTTTTTGGTAATAATATCTTACTTGTTATTTCTGATTGTTTAAAAAATATTGGTATGTTGTTTGTAATGTTATGTTTATTTTGTGTTTATGCAGTGGTGGGTTTGTGACAAAACTCATATTTTGCCAACATCGAAACCTAATTACAATGAAGATGTTTTTCCACGAGCAGGAAAATGGGACCTTAAATTGCTAAAGCCAGCAATGATACTGGATATTAAATTCAACCATGTAAGTTTCGTGTAAATTGTTAACATTTATTTCTGTAAAATTAGTAATATAATTAACTGTAATGATATTGGATATTATGTGCATAGTTGGTTGGATATAATGCCAATATGTACATTCGTGTATAAAGATATAAGGTTTATCTGCATACTTGAATGCAGATATGAGATATAGTTGCATCAGTCAATGCAAATTTTTCCAAGAAATGCATAATTTTCTGGAGATGTTACCTATACTTTAAAATTTGTACACATGTTATCACAATATTAGCATGTATATGTTCAAAAATTAACAATTGTATCATATTTGTAATATGTTGTAATTGGGACAACTACATAGTTATAAAAATTTGAAAAATTAAAAGATGAATATTTGACTGAAAAATTGATTAATATTTGCAGTAATATATCTAGAAAATTTGTTTTAAGATGGATTATAGTCTTATGTAGTAGAAAGTGTTTCGTGAAATCAAAAATTAACTTGAAATATTTTTTCGATGGAGTGCAAACAATAAGGATTTATGCATATAACTTTTGAGAAATTATGAAATGTAATACTAGGAATGTTGAAAAAGTAATTGTAATATTTACAAATTGAAGTTCAGGTAATTTGTACACTTGTAGTTTTTTAAGTTGGTTTGTCATAAACATGATAACACGATACTGAATAGTGATTATGCAGTATTTACTGAATATAAGATGTTTGATATGTTTGCAGGATGATCAACGAAAGGAATTGAAGTTGCTGAAACAAGTCGTGGATAAAGATGAACAATATGACGCATATTTCAAAAAGAGGGAAAAACATTTGAAAGATATGATAACCGATTTGAAACAAGAGAATAGACAATTAGTAGAAGAAAACACAATGTTAAAAAGACGAATAAAAGAGCTTACTGCTTGCACGACATCAGAAAGTGCTAAAGATGATCTAGATGTAAGTAAAAAAATTGCTGGCGAGGTTAGTACAGACAGTGAGGAGAGTCATAAAGGCAATGAAAATGAAAATCAAGATCATGATGAAATGAATATTGATGGAGATAATGAGAAAACTGGAAGTGATAAAGAAGTTGAAGACGAAAACATTGATCAGGTGATTGATAATCTGGTGGAGAAAATTGATAAGATGCACAGTAAGAAAGATGTGCAGAAGAAGAAGAAGCAGGGAAAAATAACAATTTTGGGAGATATTAATGATAAAAATGATGAAGGAACAGATGTTGAAGATATTCAGGGTAATGACAGTTTAGGTGATTGTGTAGAGAAGGATAGAAATAAGAATGTAGTGGATGAGCTTGAAGTGACAGAGATTGACAGGACAACAACAGAAAAAAATGAAGAAGAAAAAACGAGGGAAAATAATCAGATTGTTAGTAGCAGAATTGAGACAGACCTAGAAAATGTAAAGGAGAAGTAGCAAGAGGTGATTGAAGCATGGAATAGAATGAAAGAAAAATCCAAAAATGTAAGAAACCAAAAAGAGCAAGAAAAAGTTAGTGTGAAGAACCAGATCGATGATACAGAAAAATTGAATAGGAGTATTAATTTAAGAAGCAGAAAAGGTGAGCTACATTTTATTGATTTAGTAATATTTATGAAATATAATTTCCAAGGTGTAATGGATGATAAATGTAATGTAATTTGTAGTTGTAGGAAAAGGAAAAAGGAAAGCGGATGAAATTGTTGAAGTTGAAGAATATGGAAAAGGACCACGAGATAAAGAAATGCCTATGAAAGCTAAACCGAGCATAAGGAAATTTAAGAATGTGCGGGAGTTGAAAGAGAACCAAATAGAATTATTAGAGCAATTTTTTGCAAAAACGAACATGAGGTATATCGTTTTCAGAATTTACTTAATTTTTGTTTGTGTTGACTTTTAGTTTTGTTTCTAATGAAGCAATGTTTTATAAAATTTTGCATAAAATTATGCAGATAGTAGTCAAATTTGTATTCTAGTATACATATTCGAACATAATGTGCGAAATTGTATGCAGATGAGTAAAACAAGTGCAGAATTGTATGCATATTTTGGTAATATATGCATTCATGTATGAAGATGTAATGTTTATGTTTGATTTAATGTTGTATATCAGGAAAATGATTGCGTGCCTATATGTCGATGTAAATCGTTGTAAAGAATGGAGATCAAAAAAAATATCGAGTAGCTGAAAATTAAACAAGTATTTGCTGATGATTGTCGTAGGCAAATATTGAAACATATTGTAGACAATTATGCAGTAGAAAAATTTATTTATTTGTATCAGTTTATAATTTATTATTACGTATATTTTCAGAAAAAGCGCGTATTTGAACGGTGAAGATTCAATTTGCATTGTTGGTAGTTCATTGGGTGATTTGTTAGCCGGAGGATTTATTGACGGACAGGTATGAGTATATTATAAATATTTTGCTGTGAATATTAGTTTATTAAAATTTTCTATTTGTTGTATTAGATAATTGACTATGTGGGATACAATTTGAAGAAAAAACATCCGGAGTTGGTATACATTAGAGTTTCAGCTTCTGTAAGTAGTTTTATATTTTTTTTGACGTAAAGTCGTGTTTGTAGTTACATTTGTCCACTGAGTAGATTGCTATTACAGGCATTTGTAAATACGGATTCAGTAGTTAACTGGAGCATTTTATAGATTAACCGCTTGAAAAGGGATTCAAAGCTTGCAAGAAAATGTTAATTCCTATTCATCAAAAAAATCATTTTTCTATATTGGAGTACATTAAAGATGAGAGAAAATGGATCCATTACGATTCCAACAAACCACGGCGTGAAGGACCACATATAAAATTTGCGAAAGATATGGTATGTAAATTGTTAAAATTTTGATTTCAAGTTGTGGTTTATACCGTAATAAAAATGCATAGATATAAAAAAGTATAAATATACATATATATGTATGTATATGTATATGTATATATATGTATATATATATGTATATATTTGCTTGATTAAAAATTTAATATGTGTGTGATTGTTTATATATTGTTGTATGCAGATAAATTACGTTAGTGGGGTGATGAAAAAACTGGAGAAGAAAAAATTTCAGGAACCAAAAGAAATCGAAATAGCGGATTGCCCACAACAAGGCTACACGTAAGAAAATAAGATAAGTTTGTTTTAGTATTAGAAAATCAAAAATTTGAATATCTGTGTGTTTCTATACAAATTATACATGTATTAGCATACAAGTATACAAGTATCAATTATTTTCGTATATTTCGTAAATGGTGGCATAAGCTTATAATGAAGAAATGAAAAATTATACACAGTTAAACTGTTTTTTTTTGTCAACAAATTAGTAGTAACTTCGTAGTTGTATGCAGTTAATGTGAATAATTGCGTACAATTATGCATTTTTTATGAATAAGAACCGGATGTCAAACAAAGTGTTATTGATTATTAATTTCCTGCAGTGTCGATTGTGGGATGTTTGTTATCAACATAATGAAACAAAGATGCGAGGGGAATGAAATTGTTAAAGACGAAGGAATATTTGGTGCTGAAGCAATAAGTAAGCAACGTGCTGAGTTGGCGCATGAAATCCTTAGTTGCAAACTGTATAGCTGGACTGAGGAGACGCAGCTAACGCAGAAATATCTCAAGTCAGAATATAACAAACATGCTGTTTGAAATGAAAGAACATGGAATTTTAGTTTGATTGGGTAATAATGATTGTTGTTTTGTTTGCTGGACTACGTGTAAATGGTTTTCTTTTGTTTGAACTGAAGTAGTTTGTATTTTTCTGCACTGAATTAAGTATCATTTGGTTGATGTGAAATTATGTGTTGAAGCATTCTTCTGTGCAATTATTTGTTAATAGTTGTCTACTTTTGTGAAGGCATTACATATAATTTGTAGAGGGAAAGGATATATTTTTTCAGAAATAATACGGTTAGTAGATAAGAGTTTAAAATGTTGATCATATTATCAGTATTGAAGCAACATTCAGTAAAAATATTTCTGTTATCATTTGTAAAATTTTGTACAGCCTTGGTGGAATGTGTGTTGAAAAGTTGATGTTCAATTTACAAATTAAGGAGGTTATAATTTGTGTATTGAAGACGGATTGAAAAAAATTTGATTTTGATCTGAAAGTTAACTAATTCAAGTTTAAAAAGGTATTTATAATTAACAGGTATACCAGAGATTGTACGAAACCAAATATTTGAGTATGTTGTTGACAATAATTAAACTGGTTAAACAATTGTATGCCAATATAAATAAAACTGTAATACTATATCAATTTGGGTTGAAAAATAATATACGTATAATTAGTTTGTTGGAATAATGTTAAATCAGTCACTATTGTGAATAAGAAACAAAGTAGGTACAAGTATGCAATATAATTGCATTTATGTATGCAAGAAAATATAATAATTGCTTATTTGTAATCAGATAATTTCAAGAACAGGAGAAACAAAAGGAATGAACTGAATTAAGTGGTAATAAACAAGAATTTACATTAAATATAATGAACTAAAAGCAAAGGTGCATGGAAAAAGTTCAGAATTTTATTAATTCGAACAAAATGTACATTTATTTGTTATGCAAAAAAAATTACTTCGCTATTGAAGAACAAGTCCTCTTATTATGACCCAACTTATTGCACAATCCACATCTAGTAGTCTTCGTAAATTCACCTGCCGATTTCAACCTTTTAGAAGATGATGGACGACCAGGAATTCTTCTACCTTTTGGAGGAAGTATAATTGCATCTTCAAAAGCCACATCTTCACCCATGTAATTTATAATAGGATTGATTGGATGTGAGTAGGAGAGCTGAAAATGTCCAACTTTGAAATATGATTCAATGTAGTCGTACACAGACAAGGTTTCACAGCTTAAAATACTTCTAACAGCATGAGCGCAAGGAAAACCGCTGATTTGCCACACATTACATGTACAAACTCGATTGTATAAATCAACAAATTGATGTACGGGAGAATGAACTTCAAAATTATGTTCACTTGATTTGATAACAAACCGAGAAGAACCTTCCAAATGTAGACTTCTTAATCGAGTTTCAATAGCAGGACATAAAACGCTGTTCCAAGTCGAAGCTACTTCACGACGATCAGACATGAGTTTCATTAACTTCATTCTTATTTTATCTAAACAAGCAGTGATTGGTAAATGTCGTTCTTCCAAAATCCACTTATTAAAACTTTCTGAACAATTAGAAGACAATTCACCGTAACGACAACCAGAGAAGAATACGTTAGAAAATTTTTCAAATGGAATTCCACTCAAAAAGTTTGTTGCGGTCGATCCACCTACATCTCTAAAATTCTTCAAAGCAGCATTGAAATCAGTCAAATTATATGCATAAGCAATTCTGGAGAACGAATCCAACAACATCCTTTTATTCGTTTTAGAAAATTGTGATTTTAAAGCAACTTTTAAATTGTTGGTCAAATGATAAAAACAGGATCCATGGATTGAAGTTGGAAACACCTGTGGAATTGCAGCAAGGATACCTGGATGACGATCAGATATGAAAACATAGGTTCTAGAATCTTCTTTAAGAAACTCCCGTAGTTGTTCACAAAACCAAATCCAATTAGCTTCATCTTCGCCAGATACAATTGCAATTGCTATAGGGTAAAAACCTGGTTTTTAAAAAAATTCTTTAATAGTGGAATATGGATGCTTAATATTTGTTTTTAAAAAAAGGATGAATGTGGCAAATTGAATAGGAATAATATAGTAGATGTTAAATGTTAGTATTTTTTTTCTTGGGAAAAAATGCAATCAATTTATTTTCCAATGGTACATAAGTAATAACAGATTTGAAAGTTGATGCAGGTTTTAAAAATAATTTCATTTAGAGTTGAAAATGTAAAAAACAGTTGCTTGAGAGGCGTACAGGCAGAATAATAGCATGACATAATGCATATATTTATATAATTTGCATACTAATGTGAAAGAGTTTCGACTATTTTAGGAATGGTCACAGAAATTGAAATAATTTAACCCGTATGTTAATTAATTTTACAGCATTTTAAGCAATTCTGAAACTGAAGAAACATGGTTATTTTTGTAACTTCAGAATAATATCATAAATGGATGCAACTATTTTAAATAATGGAACATATAAATGCATAGTTTCAAATAAACATCATTTTTAAGCGATAAAAAATAAGAATATTGATAGTCGAAAAAAGAAAAATTAAAATAAAAGAAAAATACCTTCATTTTCATTTTTACCGGTAGCAGCCATTAAACATCCTTGAGCTCGTCCCTTCATGAAGGTAGCATCAACAAAAATTAATGGTCGACAAAATTGAAATCCAAATGCACAGGCCTCAAATCCAATAAAAACCCTCTCGAATTGACGGGTAGAATCATTGCACTCCAACACAACTGTACTTCCAGGATTAGTAGAAAGAATTGCATCACAAAAAGACTGCAAATGATGGTAGGACATTACGTCGCTACCATGTAAATCATCTAATGCCAATTTCTTTCCAGTATAAGCGTAATAATACTTCAAGATGACATTGTACTCAGTTTGGAACAAGTTCATAATGTCCTTTGTTTTCATTAAAGGATTTGCATGAATATGGTCACAAACCAAAAGCTTAATCAATTTACTGGATATAACGGGATTGTTTATATCATGAATACCAGCACCACAATTATGTTCTGGTTGTAAACGCTTTACAACAAAAAATCTTGGAAGATTAAACTTGAGTGAAGCATGAATCCTGAAAGAACAATTTTTTTTGAAGCAAACAGCAGTAACTCTTTCTTTATCATTTTTAATCAAGTTAAGCTTATATCCAGTTTTGATGCTATACATCATCAAATAGAGTCTAAACTCAGTGACACCTCCTTTAAATTGTTGACCAACACCGGAGAAAACAGATTGATTCGAATCAGTTTTCAATAATTGCTTGAACTGATTGCTTGACTCACTGCTACTACCAAAAGATGAATCACTAACTAAAGATGAATTGCTATCAGGAGCAGCAGAAGAATTAATTCGATTAACGTCTACAAAAAAAACCAAGTAATCTTCACGATAATGTGTAGCCAATAAAAGGATGGAATGAAGATCAGAATTATTATCTATATTTCTTCGCAAACCATCTCTAATGTGATAAAAGCACAACGACAACGGACTTAATTCAATCCATTTACCACAAGCAGCATCTATAATGGTATCAACTGTACTATCAAAATAGAGTCGAATAGAAAAACTGTCATTCCCATACTTGAGCAGCACCAACACACCAATATTTGAAGGGCCACTGGAGGAAAAATGAAAAAAATTAAAAATAATCAGTAACATCAGCAGTAGCGAAATAAAATTACAATAGCAAAAAACATAGTAATACAGTTAAATGCATACAAAGATGCAATACACAGTAATAACTGCATATATATCTGCAAAAATTATATTTACATAGAAATTTTGAATTTTAAGAAAACCTGAACCCATGTATTATGCATAAATTAACCCAAAAGCAACAGAATGATAGAACTAATAAACAGACAGGCCAAGAAAAAAATATTAATTTCAGTAGTTTGCATAATTATAAACATAAAATTTACATACTTTCACACGAATTTGCTGAGTACATCCAAACAGACTTAATATAAAAAATATTTGCTTTTACGTATGCTCATATATAATATATATGCATACTTTTATACATGTACGTACAACAGATGAACATAAAATTTGCCAGACTAATTTATAATACTGTTAATACATCAAAAAAATAAATGAAACTTTGTAAATTATTGAAATCACACATCAATAACAAAGTAGACAATTCCGTCAACTAAATCTATTGAATCAACAAATACATATTGAAGAATGAAAACCAGCAAAATAAAAATAAAAAAATAAACGCATATTTTACCTGAGACAAGATGAAGCCATTTCCAAAAACAGTCGTTCGATGTAAAAAATCAGTGGAAAATTTGCCAACCAATTTGAATATGAGCTGGACGGAAATGGAACCTCAAAAACGAAATGCAGCCGCCATTACCAGGAGTAAATTTTGGATGAAAAAACCTTATTCACGAAAAATCCTCAGAACTAATCGCAAGTTTTTTAAAATTGCCGAAAATTAATGCGTAATTATCACATAATTAAAGAAAAAAAATGACTGTAATGACATCCGTATGTCCAGCCGAAATATTGAATTTGGGCAAATTAGTCACATATAAGCGGTTAGTTTAAAAAGAAGGATGTGTTTTATACTTTTTTATAGGGGAGGATGTGAGCTTAATTAAGATTAATTATAAGGATGTGACACTAATTTTCACTTAAATTTAAACTGAAATTGAAAACATGTTTAAATTCACCACGCTCACATACTAATTCCAAATGACTTGAAATTTTAAAACTGATAATAATTTAACATTCCGGATCCAACAAAAGTGGTTTCGTCAAAAACGGAGGTCGTTTACAAAATGACTATTTTTAAGGGCTATATATAGTATTAAAATATATATAAATTTCATAGCGACTATTCTACAATATAATCTGGTCATAACTTATCATTTATATAATGAAATCTCAAATTTTCACATTCATTAGAAAGTAAACAGATCCTAACGCTTCTTTTATCATCAAATTCTGACCTATATTGAATTTTATATATTCAATTGAAGTTTAAAACCAAATTTTCAAACTACCGCGCCATTTCAAATTTGTTTTAATTGAATTTATACGTTCTAACTTTGATTTAAATAAATTTTAAATTGTTAATTCTCAAAATAAATCTTAAATTCTTAAAATCCATTAAATCAATTAAAAATAAAATATTAAATTAGTTCTAAAAATCTGGGTCATTGCAATCTCCCCTACTTAAAATCTTTTCGTCTCTGAAAAGGAAGATAGAATCAAAGGTTGTTTACTAAATCAACTCAACCTTCGCTTGACTCAAGTTCTTCAACTTTTCAGTTTCTAAGAACTTTCTACTTTCTCAAAATTTGGCTAACACCTTAAAGTTTTGAAAAAATTCACCATAACCTCCTTTGTATGGGTTGACCGGCAAAACCACAACTTGCCTCACAGAGCCCTCATCAATCAGAAAGAAAATTAAAAAGCCAAGCGGCTTATAAAATCACCAAACCCAACAAATACAGTAAATATGTCCCTATTTGTCAAGCATACAATTTTATTTCTCTTCTTAGCTTCTACGCAATAACCTGTACAACATATATATGCATGTATAGATATATCCAATTCAAACAAATTTTCAATTTAGTTCAATATTTGATTCGATTTGGCTTAATTCACCTTTCATTTTCATATTAGTTTTATTGTTATTATATTTTAATTAGTTGAACTAATAATCACACATCACAACCACCAATTAATTAGTTAATTAGCTTTTCAAACATATATCTTCTATATATACTAAAAATCATATTTTTAATGCCAAATCACAAACAATAAACTCTAACTAAGTTTTGGTTCTCACACGAGTCAATTGGAAATATATAGATATCCCACTTTTGAAACTCGAACATAAATATTGATGATAATATAGTAATCATCAGGATCATCTCCAGGCGACTAGAATGTGATTCTATATCTATCCAGTATATTTGAGACTTCAAATATACGTTCGCGAGACGTATATGCAAAATCTTCTTATACTCAATAGTCCAAAATTAATATTAAATAAAATAGTTAAACACTTATAATAAGATATAATTTTCAAAACTAATTATTATTATTATATATATAACACTCTTCAAACTCATTTTAGGGCATTACTAACAATATCTCTAACGAGTCGTTCTTGTGTGATATTACTAATCGTATCTCTGATGAATTCTTTCGTTCGGTTCTAATGTGTCTTATTCTCGAGCTTTGTAAACCAATGCTCTGATACCAAACTAACACGACCCGAAATCCCCATCCATTCTAGACCAAATGAGAATGCAGATTGTATGAGAACACGACGCTTCCGAACAAAAACATTAGAACATTTCATTGCTATTACAACAATTTACATCAGAGTACAAGATATTAGAGTATAAATAAATAATTTACAGCAGAATAATATCAGAGATTTAAATTGCACTCAAATTCATAAACATAATGTGTAATGGAAAAAAAACATCAACTACCACAATTGAAAGAAATACACGGATACAAAGCTTTTTGAATATAGCTCCAGTTGTAAACCAGGATCGTGCTAAATAGAAATCTGCAAAACCAAAACTACTAGCTTCCTGTGTGGAAAATATGGGCACCCAGAGTTTAGGTAGAAACAATAAACTCTGAGTCAATCATGGGACTATTGTAAGAACTAAAAAAGTTATTAAACATTATTATTAAAGGTGGGTAAATCAAGGGACCACGCCGTATAATACGGAATGAGTTTCCTCCCAAGAATGCTATAAACAGACAAAGCAATGCTAAGAAGGAAAAATGAAGCCATTATAAGACTCAAGTCCCATCACACATTGCAACGCAAGAAGAAGGATAGAGTTTTACCTTATTATAGCCAAATATGATTGATACGTGGAATTTATCTTTTTTACTATTAGTGTATAGTGTAGAAATCAATTTCGAAAGTAAATGTATCAATTCTAGATGGCATAACACCCATCCTATTGTGTCGCTATATAAGTATACAACTAAAGCCGCAAAGCTCATATTGGAAAGTTGGATTTCCATCATGATGGCTACTGATTCGAAAGATCGATCACGTAGTGCAACTGTAACAACCCGTATTTTTGAATAACATGTTATAACATAAATGGAGGCAGAATTAAACTGTAAAATCTGAATCAAGGGAAACGGGCTGTGCCATTGCGTTCGTCTCGGAAAAATATGCGAAATAGAGTCCGAGTTTTCGAAAATCGGAGTCCGTATGACCAAGATATGGCCTCGCGAAGTTTCATGAAAAATTCACAAATTAAAGTATACTTAATTAGGTGAAATGGGTTGCGCAGAGAAATATATATATTGATATATATATATATATATATATAATTGAAAATTAAATAAATAAATATGCAAAAATGTTCAAAACAACGAATTGGGAGAGGGGAATAACCGAACCGGCCGATTTTTGAGGTCGACCCGAGCTTGTTGGGTCGACTAGGGGTTAATCTAGGGTGTTTGGCTGTCAACCCGTGGGCCGATTCGCTCAAATGCAGATTTTGCATTTGAATGGTTCTCATGGTTCAGCTTTAATCTAAAGGCCCTAGATGGTTCCTACATTTGACTTCTTCCCCAAGACATGCTTTGATGGCTTGGATTGAATCTAGGGTTAATCCTATGGCTAATACTATCCTAATCCTCTATAAAAAGACCCCAAACCTAGCCTAAATCACCATTATTCAATCCTACAACTAAACTATGTCAAATTTGTTCCTCTCATGGCCTCCACTCTCATGCTAAAATTTCTAAGTTAATTTCTATGAGAGATTTTGAGTTCATACAAGTGTTTTCAAACTTGTATGAGTGTTCTTAGCTTGCATTCAAGTCAAGTTGCAACATTTCTATTTCAAAGCAAGGGTTTTTATTGAATTGGCTCAAGGGTTTTCATTTGGAGCTTGCATATTTGGGTTTTTGGTGCTTGCATAAGGGCTTCGTCTCAATCTTTATAATAAATATTTATTTGTATCTTCATAGCATTGTAAGCCCTTTTCTACTTTCTTTCTTTGAACTCTAAAGTTAAATGAATGGTGCAAGTTTGGGGTTGATCATTATATGCAAGTTTGGTTGATCATTATATGCAAGTATGCAAGTTTGGTTGGTCATTATTTGCAAGTTTGGTTGGTCATTATATGCAAGTTTGGTTGATCATTGTATGCAAGTTTGGTTGATCATTATATGCAAGTTTTGTTGATCATTATATGCAAGTTTGGTTGGTCATTATATGCAAGTTTGGTTGATCATTATATGCAAGTTTGGTTGATCATTATATGCAAGTTTGGATGATCATTATGCAAGTTGGTTTAATCATTATGTATGACACATGTTGCTATGTTATGCAAGTTTGGGTTGATCATGTTATCATGTTATGCAAGTTAAACTTGAGGTTTTGAGCATAAAACTCCAAGCTTTATATTAAAGGTTGCATTTTGGCAACATGAAAGTTATCATATCCCTTATGATAACTTGCATGTGAGGCAAAATGCGAACTTCTAGCAACTTCTACATGTTATTTATCACCATGTATCACTCATATGCTAAGTTTGGTTTTATGCATGCTTTTGAAGCCTAATAATGCAATATGCAAGTATATGAACATATGTACATTTCATATGCCACCATGTTAAACTTGTGGCTTCAACACCTATATGTCAAGGTTATGCCAAGTTCCCTATTTTATCCTTTATGCATTGTTGCGATTTTGTAAACGATGGGATTACGTTGGGGTTGGGTAACATAATGACATGAACATGATTTTTGTAACATGACGTGATATGTTAACTTGTAATTATGTTTTGGAAACATAATGGACATGACACTTAGAAAATATGAGTGTGGCCAACTCGAGGTTGGGTTGAGTTTGTAGCATAAATCTACCCGGACCCGCCCGGCTTAACTAGTGGCTACAAACAATAGGACCCAATGTGAGAAGTTGGTCATGTTGTGCTCGAACCCGAGGTTAGACCTAGTTGTGGTGTAAAGCTACCCGGACCCGCCCGGCTTAACTAGTAACCACAACAAAGTCTAATGTGAGAGGTTAAAGCGCATTAAGTTAATTAATGCCTCCTGATTAGGGTTAAGTCATGGTCCACTTAATACTTAACCAATTTGGGCTTGATGGGTTAATCGAGGTTAAGTCAGGAGCCTTGGGTACTCTTAACCAATTTAATCCACGTTTGGATCGGGTTAACCACATTTAACCCGTTAAGAAACCCTAGTTGCGTGGTCCTTTTCAGCAGTAACCTTCTAGGTAGTATCATAAGACCCTAGGACTAGGCTAGGGTGGGGCACGATTACTGGGCTGATTGTAAGAGACCAAAAGAGACGGCTGAATGATGCCCCGGTTGTTCAGGCGGACCATGGTCGTGCACATCAAGTCCGGAGTTGAACACGGGCAACGGTAGGTTTGGACTGTGCATCATGGTATGGTGTCAGAGGGTTACACCATAGGGCCTGATACACCCTAGGGTGGACCCTGCACAGTCAACTACATTACATGATTAAGCCGCATGACACCGACACCTGACGAGTTAGGCTTATAGGGAGCCGATCGACTAGACCGTGTAGTTGGACCTTGATTTAGGTCATCTCATGATGTTGGGCCAAGCTTGGGCCAAGGGATCAATTCTTGTTTTTACTTGACATGTTAGAATGCTAGTACACCCGTGGTGCAAAACTTAACCTTAATTATGCGATGACACCTTTATCTATCTTGTTAGTTAATCATCATGCCAGTATGTTGTTATCCTTATGTTCATCTCAGCTTCTCATGCCAGTTAACTTTACTAGTTCATAGACAGATAGTAGTAGGGCTTACCAGTCTTTTTGACTGACCTGTTTTCTTTCGCCTCTTTTCTTCCGTTTCCCTCCCCCCCCCCCCTCAGGTTCTCAGGGTGGGAACATTGGAGCTTAGCTTGGATCTTTACAGCTTGCTTACTGGATTTGCTCATGTACAGTTTTGGACATTGAGCTAGTTATGGTTTATCACTTCATTTTGGGGATAGTACTTTATGTATTTCAGTTTTTCAGTTTATGCTTTTATCTAGACTTTGTTGTTGGAAAAATAATGACCAAGTACTTTGTTGTAACATGACTATGGTTTTGAAATGCTAAGTTTTATCCGCTGCTTTACTACTATGTTTTACTTATATGTTCTGTCTTGTGATATCTGCATGCATGTTTACCTTGTTTAACGCCCCTCCAAAGCTAATGTCCTTGCAAGAGTGGCATTGGCGGAGGTGGGGTGTTACATTTGGTATCAGAGCATAAGGTTTACAAGATTTGAGCAAAAGTGTTTTTGAAACTTACCTTTTGAAAAACTATTTTCAAAACCAATTAAGTATTTTCCAAGAAAAGTCTAGTTATTTTAAAAAGCCTATTCCCCAAAAGCCATAGCACTATCCTTCGTTTCTTCGTTCTGAATCTATCTTTTTCTTCGTTTTAGTATGGCCGATCGCTTTAACATCCCGGAAGGCGTACAAGTACCCGTCTGGTTCTGGAGATTTATGGAGGCAAGGGTGAATGAAGCCGGGCCCGCGAACATTCCTCCTCCTTCCCCCGTCGCTAAAATTTCTCCTCCTCCCGTAGCTGAGGTTCCTCCTCCCCCTCAGCATCCGCAAGAGGATTTCGCAAAGCTTTGCAAAGACTTTAAGGCGATGGGTTGCAAGAATTTTGTCGGAACGGAGACTTCTGTGGAGGCAAGAAACTGGTTAAAGGAAACTGAAGACCTCTTTGCTATCTTTGATGTGGAAGATCGTAGGAAAGTTCTGTTGGCGGTATGGCTATTGAAAGGGGAAGCTGCTTATTGGTGGGTAGTCACCACCACTACTAGACCAATTGAGACTTGGGATGACTTTAGGAGAAGGTTTGGACTAAAGTTCCTATCATCGACAGAAGAGAATCTTCAGATGGAGAGGTTCCTATCTCTAAAGCAAGGGGATATGACAGTTAGGGAATACGTGGATATGTTTAATCAACTTGCTCAGTTCGGTCTAGAATGGGTTAACACCGCTCGAAAGAAGGCCCTACGCTTTGCTCTAGGATTAAATGAGCCATTGCGCGGTTTGGCCATATCTCATATACCCCTGGGGGCGACCTTCGAGAGTTTAGTGAATATGACCCTACTTCAAGAAGAAGATAAGAGTGTCAAGAAGGAGGTCAAGGTAAATGAGTCCCAAGGCAAGAAGGAAGATACCGAGAAAAGAGATAAGAACAACAACAATAGCAAGGACAACAAGTCAAGAGAAAGAAGGAAGTGCAACTTCTGTGGGATTACTGGGCACATAGCCAAAGACTGTAGGAAGAAGAAGAGGAAGTTGGGCGAATGCTTTCACTGTGGAGAGCCTGGACATCTTAGCAAGGATTGCCCCAAGAAGCAAGGACAAGGGCAAGGGCAGAATCAGGGTGCAGGACCTTCTGGAGGGCTAGTGCATACTCTCAACATCGCTCCAGTTCTTGATCGAGGTAGTATTTCTGTTGAAAACCTTGTTTACATTTCTGATTTCCCGGTTCATACCTTGTTTGATTCTGGCGCATCGCATAGTTTTATTTCTGATTTTGTTGAAAGTTTGCACCTAAGTACTAGTCTAGTTGAGATCCCGTTAGTGTTTCAAAATCCAATTGGGGGTTCCACCCATCTATCTGTGATTTGTGTGGATTTGAAAATCTCTATCTTGAGCATAGAATTCATGTGTAATGCTTAGGTTCTCGGGTTTATGGGATACGGGTTGATTTGGGTGTGGATTGGTTGTGAACATAGGGTGGTGAGGCTCATGATTCGCCTCGGTAATACCCTAGAAATTTCTTGTAACCCTAGAGGTCCCGTCATGTTATGTTATCTTGAATCTCTTGACTCGTCCATCGATGATCTGCAATCTGTAAGGGTGGTCCGAGACTATCCTGATGTCTTTGAAGAAGTAAGGGGGCTACCCCCTAAGCGGGAGATAGATTTCCGCATTTATCTGGTTGATAATGCCGAGCCAGTTACATAGCCCGTTAGGCACATGGCCCCGCGAGAAAGGAGAGAGCTTGATAAGCAAATCAAGGAATAGCTTGGGAAAAATTTCATTAGGCAAAGCATTTCAGAATGGGGTGCTCCGGCGGTATTCGCTACTAAGGCGGATAGTCCATTTTACTTAAGCATGGGTTAGAGAAATCACCCTAGTAAGTACATTTGGTAACGTGGATTGGCACATGTTTTCAAGAGATAGTTTTCTGCGTGGGATACCGCATAGTATGTAAACGAGATCCAAGATTCACTAATGAATCTTGGAAAGCTTGCATGAAACCATGAGTACGCAGTTGGGTGAAAGCCAAGTATTTTAGGCAAAGAATAAGTGGAAGTGGAATGAGAGGCAACGGTGAAATGAGTTCTAACTCATATTTTGGAAATAAGAATTAAGAACTACGGAATTGTGAAGTTAAAAGACGGTCAAGGCACGATGGGATTAAGCACAAGAAAATGCGGCTTAGGAGACTGAAGACTAGATACGCGCATTTAATCTCTTTCTAAGAGTATATCCTTGATCCCTATTGTTCCATAGAGCTTACTCGCATGCTATCTTTTAAGTGTATCCTCTCGGTCCTATCCTCAATCTTAGTTCTGTTACAAACCCCCTAAGGAGTATGGCTAGCCTATTTGTGGTATATGGTTGGGGTGAAGAAGTTCGCCACCAAACTATTTGGGCTTTATGGGATATGGGTAATAATTGATAGATTTACAAAGAGAGCCCATTTTATTCCGGTGAAAAGCAAGAGGACCGTATCACGGCTAGCATCTGTTTATCTTCAAAAGATAGTGCGGCTGCATGGAGTTCCTTCTAGCATAGTTAGCGATCGTGACCCAATTTTCACTAGCCAGAACTGGAACAGTTTGCAAGAAGCAATGGGTACGCGATTGAATCTGAGTACAGCCTATCACCCCCGGACGGATGGCCAAACCGAAAGGGTGAATAGAGTGCTAGAAGATCTTTTGAGGTTTTGTGTTATCAACTTCGGTGGTACTTGGGAAGACCACCTTCCTCTTGTAGAGTTTGCTTATAATAATAACTATCAAGCCAGCATAGGGATGGCACCATTTGAAGCTTCGTATGGGAGGCCGTGCAAGCCACCAACATGTTGGTGGGAAGACGACGGATAAGCTTATAATTGAGCCCGACATGATAAGGGACACATCCGAGAGGGTTGAATTGATTCGAAGACGGATAAGAACGGCCCAAGATTGACAGAAATCCTATGCAGACAAGCGAAGGACAAACTTGGAATTTAAAATTGGAGATATGGTCTTTGTGAAGATTTCTCCTTTGCGAAATATGGTTCGCTGACACCAAGGATCGTAGGACCCTTCCCTACTATAGAAAGAGTCGGGAAGATGACTTATAAGGTGGAATTGCCGAGAAGCTGGCCGGAGTGCATAATGTCTTTCATGTCTCGCATCTCCGGAAGTGTTTGCACAGACCCGCCAAAGTGGTTGAACCAAGTATTCTTGAAGACATGGAGGTAGAGGATGAAGCAACCCTGAGACGAGCTCCGATTCGTATCATGGAAATGAAGACAAAGAAGCTAAGAAGCAAAGAAGTTAAGCTTGTTAAGGCGCAATGGAGTGAAACAGAGGGAGACGCAACTTGGGAAACCAAGGAGAAGAGGCGCGTGCTTTATCCATTTCTCTTGGAGGATACATTTTCAATCTCTTTTCCTAGATTGGTATATCTTCCCTTTGCTATCCATGCTTATCTAGTTTATCTTGTTTCGTAAATCTTGTCATGAGAACCTTAGGTAGAAACCCTTGGTTGAAACATGTATTTGAAACATGTTATGTTTGATGTTTGCAAGTGGTTGCAAGTGTTTGCAAGTGGATACTCGTGGATGCATAATACACGTTAGGCACTAAGATCGGCTCACACACTTTCATACCGCATATGCATGAGTGTTTATGCTTATTCATGGATTAAAACTTGTTATGCTATCACGTGGATGTTGCATATGGATGAATGTTATGTGCACTCATGTAGAGATTATAAATTATGTTAGGAATTTGCATACATATGGACTCATTTCACTAACATATTTTGCATTAAGGGGGTTTACTGAATCAGTAACCTCCTGATTTTCGCATTAGATAAGTACATATACACACACCTTTGCATATGATCATACAGCATTTAGAACCTTTTAAGGACAATGATTGCTCGTGGATGATGTTTTGAGTAGATGGATGATGGATGGTAGGATACGTTCTTCCTAACTTGGAGATTTCGGGGACGAAATCCTTTAAGGAGGGGAGAATGTAACAACCCGTATTTTTGAATAACATGTTATAACATAAATGGAGGCAGAATTAAACTGTAAAATCTAAATCAAGGGAAACGGGCTGTGCCATTGCGTTCGTCTCGGAAAAAATACGCGAAATAGAGTCCGAGTTTTCGAAAATCGGAGTCCGTATGACCAAGATATGGCCTCGCGAAGTTTCACGAAAAATTCACAAATTAAAGTATACTTAATTAAGTGAAATGGGTTGCGCAGAGAAATATATATATATTGATATATATATATATAATTGAAAATTAAATAAATAAATATGCAAAAATGTTCAAAACAGCGAATTGGGAGAGGGGAATAACCGAACCGGCCGATTTTTGAGGTCGACCCAAGCCCGCTGGGTCGACTAGGGGTTAATCCAGGGTGTTTGGCTGTCAACCCGTGGGCCGATTCGCTCAAATGCAGATTTTGCATTTGAATGGTTCTCATGGTTCAGCTTTAATCTAAAGGCCCTAGATGGTTCCTACACTTGACTTCTTCCCCAAGACATGCTTTGATGGCTTGGATTGAATCTAGGGTTAATCCTATGGCTAATACTATCCTAATCCTCTATAAAAAGACCCCAAACCTAGCCTAAATCACGATTATTCAATCCTACAACTAAACTATGTCAAATTTGTTCCTCTCATGGCCTCCACTCTCATGCTAAAATTTCTAAGTTAATTTCTATGAGAGATTTTGATTTCATACAAGTGTTTTCAAACTTGTATGAGTGTTCTTAGCTTGCATTCAAGTCAAGTTGCAACATTTCTATTTCAAAGCAAGGGTTTTTATTGAATTGGCTCAAGGGTTTTCATTTGGAGCTTGCATATTTGGGTTTTTGGTGCTTGCATAAGGGCTTCGTCTCAATCTTTATAATAAATATTTATTTCTGTCTTCATAGCATTGTAAGCCCTTTTCTACTTTCTTTCTTTGAACTCTAAAGTTAAATGAATGATGCAAGTTTGGGGTTGATCATTATATGCAAGTTTGGTTGATCATTATATGCAAGTATGCAAGTTTGGTTGGTCATTATATGCAAGTTTGGTTGGTCATTATATGCAAGTTTGGTTGATCATTATATGCAAGTTTGGTTGGTCATTATATGCAAGTTTGGTTGGTCATTATATGCAAGTTTGGTTGATCATTATATGCAAGTTTGGTTGATCATTATATGCAAGTTTGGATGATCATTATGCAAGTTGGTTTAATCATTATGTATGACACATGTTGCTATGTTATGCAAGTTTGGGTTGATCATGTTATCATGTTATGCAAGTTAAACTTGAGGTTTTGAGCATAAAGCTCCAAGCTTTATGTTGAAGGTTGCATTTTGGCAACATTAAAGTTATCATATCCCTTATGATAACTTGCATGTGAGGCAAAATGCGAACTTCTAGCAACTTCTACATGTTATTTATCACCATGTATCACTCATATGCTAAGTTTGGTTTTATGCATGCTTTTGAAGCCTAATAATGCAATATGCAAGTATATGAACATATGTACATTTCATATGCCACCATGTTAAACTTGTGGCTTCAACACCTATATGTCAAGGTTATGCCAAGTTCCCTATTTTATCATTTATGCGTTGTTGCGATTATGTAAACGATGGGATTACGTTGGGGTTGGGTAACATAATGACATGAACATGATTTTTGTAACATGACGTGATATGTTAACTTGTAATTATGTTTTGGAAACATAATGGACATGACACTTAGAAAATATGAGTGTGGCCAACTCGAGGTTGGGTTGAGTTTGTAGCATAAATCTACCCGGACCCGCCCGGCTTAACTAGTGGCTACAAACAATAGGACCCAATGTGAGAAGTTGGTCATGTTGTGCTCGAACCCGAGGTTAGACCTAGTTGTGGTGTAAAGCTACCCGGACCCGCCCGGCTTAACTAGTAACCACAACAAAGTCTAATGTGAGAGGTTAAAGCGCATTAAGTTAATTAATGCCACCTGATTAGGGTTAAGTCATGGTCCACTTAATACTTAAACCAATTTGGGCTTGATGGGTTAATCGAGGTTAAGTCAGGAGCCTTGGGTACTCTTAACCGATTTAATCCACGTTTGGATCGGGTTAACCACATTTAACCCGTTAAGAAACCCTAGTTGCGTGGTCCTTTTCAGCAGTAACCTTCTAGGTAGTATCATAAGACCCTAGGACTAGGCTAGGGTGGGGCACGATTACTGGGCTGATTGTAAGAGACCAAAAGAGACGGCTGAATGATGCCCCGGTTGTTCAGGCGGACCATGGTCGTGCACATCAAGTCCGGAGTTGAACACGGGCAACGGTAGGTTTGGACTGTGCATCATGGTATGGTGTCAGAGGGTTACACCATAGGGCCTGATACACCCTAGGGTGGACCCTGCACAGTCAACTACATTACATGATTAAGCCGCATGACACCGACACCTGACGAGTTAGGCTTATAGGGAGCCGATCGACTAGACCGTGTAGTTGGACCTTGATTTAGGTCATCTCATGATGTTGGGCCAAGCTTGGGCCAAGGGATCAATTCTTGTTTTTACTTGACATGTTAGAATGCTAGTACACCCGTGGTGCAAAACTTAACCTTAATTATGCGATGACACCTTTATCTATCTTGTTAGTTAATCATCATGCCAGTATGTTGTTATCCTTATGTTCATCTCAGCTTCTCATGCCAGTTAACTTTACTAGTTCATAGACAGATAGTAGTAGGGCTTACCAGTCTTTTTGACTGACCTGTTTTCTTTCGCCTCTTTTCTTCCGTCCCCCCCCCTCAGGTTCTCAGGGTGGGAACATTGGAGCTTAGCTTGGATCTTTGCAGCTTGCTTACTGGATTTGCTCATGTACGGTTTTGGACATTGAGCTAGCTATGGTTTATCACTTAATTTTGGGGATAGTACTTTATGTATTTCAGTTTTTCAGTTTATGCTTTTATCTAGACTTTGTTGTTGGAAAAATAATGACCAAGTACTTTGTTGTAACATGACTATGGTTTTGAAATGCTAAGTTTTATCCGCTGCTTTACTACTCTGTTTTACTTATATGTTCTGTCTTGTGATATCTGCATGCATGTTTACCTTGTTTAACGCCCCTCCAAAGCTAATGTCCTTGCAAGAGTGGCATTGGCGGAGGTGGGGTGTTACAGCAACACTCCACTGCTTACGTCCAGGGATTTCGGAAAACACCGTAATGCACGTCCGCACTATATCCAGGAAATAAGTATCACCACGGCTTAAGTCCAAGGCTTTGGAAAAAACCGCTTACTCTATCCTTCTGGGAATCCGGTATAAGCCCTATCCCTACTAGGGTGGAGCGACCACACCTAGCACATCTCGGTTCACCAAATCCATGACAACCCTAAATGTTGTTGTCTATCCTCATCTCGAAAGTATACTGATCTAACCATCGGTTCACCATCATACCGGTGTGTGAGGCTCGCGAATTAATGCTACACAAAGTTGCGATACTTAAAGTTGTGCTTTGATCATCAACCATAAGGCTCTTCTTTTCAACAAAAGCCTAGATCCATGCATCTCAGCATGTCGCATTATCAATCCATACCATTGATTCCTGCCAATATATAACCTCTAAGCTCGTACGTCTTACAGAAGGGTGTTAAGCAAGAGAATGAATTCTCCACCACCAAATAGATATATATATATTTAGCAGAGATCAATGAGTACAGCATAAACGAATACAACGTCAGACATACCAACCATTTGCAAGTCCGTTCTGGGTCTGATCGAAACCGGAGGCGCTTTATTCCTCATCCCATTTGTCCAATATAGGAGAGAGGCCCACGCATATCTGGTCAATCTCCAAGTACGTCTGGATGACCACCACTTAGTACCTATTCTTGGGTGTATAGCCTAATCAAGACATCAGTAATCATCCAAACGATGTGAAGATCTCCGGTCTTCAACCACCGTCTTCTCCGACTTTTTGTCGTCGTATCAGTTATTCAAAATGGGTTAAACCCAATCTTTCTGAATAACTCACGTATCTTATAATCAAGTGCTATAAAAACACATTATATGCCTCATTCCAATCCAGAATATTCTTTTATTCAATTATTCTTTACACGATTTAAAACAAATTAGGGTTTATCAAACTAGTCGGGATTATCGAGCCTTACCGAAGTAATCATTTATTTTATTTTTTTCCAGTCCCAACCTATTCATCCCATGAAGCAAAAATGTAGTACTCCATATCTAACACTCGCTGTGTTATCGATAAAACTAATTACCATTTTACATTTCAAAACTAATTAAAGATTTAACTATTGCTTGAAGTAAAACTAGTGACACTCCATTCTCAATCATTTCTTGAATTCGGTAAATTTAACTACCTTATTCTCATTTCAATCTAACTAAAAATCCATTAAAACTCAAACTTGGTTTTTGATGTCAAAAATCATTACTTTATGATTATTTAACTTTAAGAAATTAATCTTGTACTTAACTAAGTTAAAGAACCAACGTAATTCAAAGACAGTTCTCAATAAACCTAAATCAACTTCCATTAAATATGCAATCTTCGCGGAAAACAGATCAATGTATAATTGATATAAATTTTTCGTATCAAACTAATACTATAAGTGGAATAGCGGCGAGGCCTTTTAATTCCATAAATAGTAACGGTCTTCCTTTATAGAAGTTCATCTTGATTATTAAATTGAATTCCATTCAATTCCAATTTAATATATTTAATTGGAAAACTTTTCTTTGGAAAATTCCATTAATCTTATTTAAAAGATTATAATAACCTCACTGTTAATTGGGTTAAAGAACAAATATTATTTAAAACATGGTTCACGATAAACCCAAAATCAACTTTCATTTCAATTCCAATTAAATTAATTAATTGGTAAACTTCTCTAAATCTTAATTAAAAGATTTATTCCTTTCTCAACTGGGTTTAAGAACAGTATTATTAAAGATACCATTCACGACAAACCCAAAATCCAATTTGATATTAAATACAAGGCTCTGAATAGAAATCATATCGGCTTATATTCAATATTAAATTCTAAAACTAATAGATATCATATCGGGAATAACGATGTCTATATCTTCCAAATTCCATAACAATATCTGTATAGTTAGGGAATCCAATATCGAAATATTCTGAAGATTATTTATGTTCAATTCCTTTCCAATTCGTTTGTTGGAAAAATTCTGGTTATATCAAAAACCTTACAGTCTATTTCCAATATCGGCCACCGAACTGCATCTATAACGGCCTTTTCAAAAATAACCGATTTGGGCATTTTTTAAAATCTAACCATTAGATTTCAAATCTCTTATTATCATTCGAAAGCTCTTTTCGATACGAACCCAACGGTTCCAGTTTTAGGAGAATCCGACGGTCGGATCTCCTGTTACGTCCATTCAAAGCCATTGGTCGAAATTCGTGAATGGTCGCTGCATGAAACGTTCTATTCAGGCCTTTTAAATATATATAATATATTTCGTCAATTTCCATTTAAAATATGTTTTATAAATTGTTTATTAATTCATTTTTAAAAACGATTCCAAGTTCCATTTCAATTTTAAATCAAAATTGAATATTCTATATCATTATAGTATTAAAATGATAATTTTACCAAAATATCAGATTTTGAAATCAAACCTTTTTGATATTTATTATAAAATGAATAAAATCAACAAACAAATCCGTTCGAGTTAAAATGGCGTACATCTACTTAACTCGGCTTCATATTCATTTCTGTTACGAATATTTCATTATTTTTGTGTCCGTCCAAAATCGGACATCAAAATCATATATTTTATTCTTCACTGAATATTATTTTAAAATATTCGTTATTCTGAATTGGAATCAGACTCAATCAATTACCATATAATTTTATTTATATGGATTCCATACATCGCATGTATTCAAAAATAGTGATAAACAACTATTAAACAGTCAATTCACATCCAGAGTGTAATTTCCAACTGTATAAGCATTAAATAATTAAATAACACTTATAACAGTCTGTCAATCAATCGGTTGACATACAATTAATTCCAAGGGATATGTTAATCAATTGTCATCCCCAGACCCGTGTGGGGTTTTCAATCATCAACAAATAGTTGGGTGATGTGTAAAATTATCGTCCTAATACCCGTGTGGGGTTTACATCACAGTCCATGTGAATATAATTCTATTTTCTCAGTTTAATCATGATAACATTATAACTGGAAACAACCATCAATAACCACACAAATATTGCAATCACAGGCAATAAATATATTTAGTTATAAAAATAAACAATTGTACAAAATATTTGAGTGAGAGAGTTCTCACATTGAGTTCCACTCCGTCAGTCTTTATTGGAGGATTTTATTTTTAAACTAAATTAAACAGGCATTTAATTTAGCTCAAAAATTCAGCTTGCTCCGTTCCCGTTCTGATCAGTTCCATGTTGTAGTGTTCGTTGAGACGATTTCAACGCAATTCGTTTCATTGAATTCTGTGATGGTTTGCAAAAGTTACATAGATTTATACATTGAATTATTTAGTAACATTATTTACAATTAAATAATATTTTTAATTCCCTTAGTTACCATTCTAAATCCTATCATCTTCTTCTGACCGTTGAAACCCATCGTTACCTGGAAACACCCCTCCCACATGCTGCCATACAAGCCACCGTACCCCGATCAACACCCGTCACCGCGTGCGCTGTCCTCCTCTCCTCCTATATCAAGCACGCCGGCCAGTCCGATGGCCCCAAGACCTAGGAAAATGCACTCGAGCTCATTGACTTCGAGCCCAAATTCAACAGACCTTCTTCATCATTTTTGATCATATCTATACAGATTTAAAGCCCTCTAATCACTCTACCATATTAGTTGTATAAGTTTTAGTTAATTCGGAGTAGATCAAGAAAAATTAACGGGAGAAAGATCGAGCGATTTTGGCCAGTGAAGAAGAGAGAAGGGCGGCTGGGAAAGGTTGACCACGGGTTTGAAGAAACATAGGCTAACCGTATTTCATAGTATATATACTAATATAATATTATTATTTAATTCTTTAATTAGTTCCTTTTCGTTCGAACTCCAAATTAAACCCAACGATTGTCGTCTCTAACCAAATATCTCCATTCCGGACACAATGGGATAAGTTTCACAAGCCAATTCAACTGTTTCTAACCAGTTTTTACCAAAATTAAAATATAATTCAATATAACGTCCAACATTAAATTTCAACGTACATTTTAATTTACGGGGGCCACATACCGATTCTAAAAGTTATGGAAATTGAAACCTAGCAATGTTTTGACGATATGGTCCTAAAAAAATTAATTTCATCGAATTTGGAGACCATTTGAAAAATGGCCCTTTAACTAGCTTATTAAATTTAAACTGAAATTGAAAACGCATTTAAATTCACCACGCTCTCATACTAATTCCAAATGAATTGAAGTTTTAAACTTGATAATCATTTGACATTCTGGATCCAACAAAAGTTGTTTCATCGAAAAAAGAGGTCGTCTACAAAATGGCAATTTTTAAGGGTTATATATAATATTAAAATATATATAAATTCCAAAGCGACTATTCTAAAATTTAATCTGCTCATAACTTATCATTTATAAAATGAAATCTCAATTTTTCACATTCATCAGAATGATATTACTAAACAGTTCCTAATGCTTTTTGTTTCATCAAATTCTGACTTATATTGAATTTTGCATATTCAATTGAAGTTCAAAACCAAATTTTCAAACTACCATGCTATTTCAAGTTTGTTTTAATTAAACGTCAAATTTATACACTCTAACTTCGATTTAAATAAAATTTAAATCGTTAATTCTCAAAATAAATCATTTCAAATTCTTAAAATCCATTAAATATACTAAAAATAAAATTTTTAATTGGTTCCAAAAATCTGGGTTGTTACATGTCATCTATAGGAGCAGATTTTGATTGACTTGAATAAGTCGCCTTTTATTTTATGAAAGCCAAAACCAATTCATTTTGGCTTTCAAAAAGCCAAAAACTTCTTATTTTAATTGATTCGAACAAGACGTAAACAGTTGGACTCAGTTACAATTGTGCACTAACGAAGATTTAAAAAGCATATCTTTATTCGAAGCTGAATCAAATGGAGGACTAAGTGAATGCAATCTTCTAGTTGTCAACGATAAGACTGAGCAAGCATAGCACTGGTTTTATTGGAATAAAAGAGCACCACGTCAATTTGCAAGATTTCTATGTCTTATAGTGTTAAATGGCTTGCACATGTAATGTGATTTTTCAGCCTTTCACCTGTGCTATTTCCAAGGTTCAATGTTGTGGTTTTACATTAAGAATCCATTTTCAAACATGTTGTTCTTTACTGAAGGGTTTATATATATGATTAACTTAAATCTAAATTTTTCTTAAGATTGTACTTCTAGCACTGTTCCTCTAAAATTTGACTTTTGTAGATGATATATTAGGGCCTTGGATTTGGAAATAAGACACTGTGTGTAATGGATGAAGCACTCAAAACATATTTTTTTGGTTGTGAAAGGATTTTACTTGATGGAACCATTGTTGCTCGTTCCATCATGTCTAAATAGTGTTGTATGCATGTCTACAAATGACATTATATAAACTAAACTTTGTCGCTGTTGTAACTTGTAAGACTACAAATTCCTATGTTTTTGAAATTCCTTAATGAGTTCAGACAATATTAATAGACATCATTACTCTCACAAAACACTTGCATAACACTTACCATAATTTGCACTGCAAATAGGCAGCGTTTGATTTCAAAAAAATAGCATGACGAAAGCCTCTGCGAGCAAACTCGCTAAACGTTTTATCTTTTTAACCAAGTCTTCTGGTGATTAGTTTTGTTCATTGTAGATTCTTTATGTTCTTACATATTTTCAGTTCTTGTGGAAATCATGAATATCCCTTGATAAGAACATCAAATTATCATACAAACAAACTGCATATATAATTTTGACTTGATAATGATTATATTCTTTTATTTAAATAGTAGTTAATATTTTCTATGGTATCATTAACCTATATTAACATATATTCGGTGGAAAATTGTGTATCAAAATATTCAAAACATCTAATGATCCAAGTTTGCTGAACGTTATGTGTAGAGATTTGGAAATTTTAGTTAGTTGTTATTGATGAAAAATTTAATTTTGATACTTCTTGAAAAATTGTTTTTATTTGAAAAACAAAGAACATGTTAGCAAGAATAGGATTACGAGATACTTTTTATAATAAACTGATGAAATCAATTCAACATTAAAACTGAAATGTTGTTAAAATCAAAAGCATTTTCGTAACTCTAATACCATTATTTCTTTACATAGATTGGAAATGAGCTAGAGAAAATTGGATTGCATTTGAACCAGTGATTTTACTGTTGTGATTTGTGACATGAAATCACATATGTTGTTGAAGACAATGATGAGTGCTTTGTGGTGGAGAAGAGGTGTGTGAACTGGAGTTTGGAGGAAGATAATGCAACGGCTCAGAGGCTTGTGCTAGGCTTCAGCACAGACATCTGAGGGATCTTAGTCTGATGTCTGTGCCTGCAATGTTTTGAAACCCGAGAGTGTGGACAGACATCTGACCAATCTGGGTCAGACGTCTGCGGCGTTTTTCTTGATATTGACCGGTTATTTTGGAGGTATATTTCTAATATATTTCTGAGGGGCAAATTGGGTATTTGCCTAGGCCTTCTATTCTCCTATAAAAGCAGCATCTAGGGTTGGATTAAAAGTATGGGATTGAGACCGAAATAATTAAACCAAGGGTTAGCCGTCGTTCTTCATTGTTATCCTTCTTCAACAAGAGTGTTAGTCATCTAGATATTCTTTCCCTTTCTCAATAAGGTTATTGATTCTTGTAATTTGTTTATTGTTGGTTGTTGAACCAGTGAGTGTAAAAAAAATTTGTTTTTGTGAATGAATAAAGAGGGTGGTTGGGTGGAATATCTTGTGTTTGTGCATGTGTTTTCATATCCGTGTTTATTTCCACAGAAATCATTTTTAAGTAATTGGCTGAAGAAGATCTTGGTCGCTTCCAAAAAGGCACAGTTTACCATAATAGTTGGTATCGGAGCCAGATCATCGCAAAGCTTAGAGTGATTTTGGATTGGAAAGAAAAATTGACTTTTGTTTGGAAAAATCGTTTTTTTATGTCGGATATGATGGCGTTTCCGAAGATGACTATTTTTGATGGAAGAAATTGTGATATTTGGAAGCCTAAGATGGAGGATGTGCTTTACCTCAATGATCTTCATGATCCGATTGTTGGAGATGTGGAGAAGCCTTCAGGTGTGGATGAGGGAAAGTGGAAGAAGATGGATAAGAAGGCTATGCCTTGATTCAGAAGTACCTTGATTATTCGGTATTCCATCATGTGGCTAGTTGTGAATCCGCGAAGGATTTGTGGAGCAAGTTGGTATGTTTGTATGAGTCGAGGAGTGCTACAAGTAAGGCTTTTCTGGTTCGAAAGCTTGTTCAACTTAGATTAGGAGAGAGAAGTCTGTTGGTGAGCACCTGAATTAATTTTAAGATATGATCAATCAATTGGCAAATCTGAAGGTCAATTTTGATGATGAATTGCAAGCTCTTTTGCTGATGAGTTTTCTTTCAGAAAGTTGGGAAACTTTGGTTGTTTCATTGACTAACTCCAATGCTGGTGGAGCTATCTCTTTGGAAACTGTTCGAAGTAGCCTTTTGAATGAGGAACTAAGGAGAAAAGGGTCGGGTTTGAAATAAGTTCAAGGTGAGGCTATGGTAGCAAGGGACTCGGGGAAAGATACAAGAAGGAAGAAGAAAGGGGCTACTGGTAAAGGTGCTTGTTATTATTGTGGTAAGCAAGGTCACATATGCAAGGATTGTTATGCTTATCAGAGGGATAAGAACAAAGTTGTAGATAGCGATGGAAGTGATGAGGCACAGGCAGATATTGCTGCAAGTTCCATTAGTGATACTTCTTGTGATGTCCTTTTCAGTGAAGTTATTCCTTGGAAGATGGATTCGGGAGCTAGCATTCACATTTGTAGGGATGTGAAGTGTTTTTATTCTTATGAGAAGAATGTTGACTTGATTAGAACAACCAAATGGGCTATCAGTTTGTGGTAATGGATTTATCCGGTTTCGTATGCATGATGGCGTGGTGAGAGAAGTCTCTAGAGTTAAACATGTACCCACGAGTTCGCATAACCTCATTTCTCTCGGTTAATTGGATCGCCATGGTTCCACTTATGATACTCGAGGTGGAGTTTTGAGAGTGAAGAAGGGTGATTGTTTTGTGATGAGAATTGTCTCGGAGGTGGGAAACCTATATAAATTGGTCGGTTCTGTGGTCGACTGTGGAAGGCAAGTGACGATTGAAGAACTTAGTCCACAACAAGGTAGAGAGGTTAATTTGATCACTGCTGATGTGCTAGACAGGGGTCTTCATGTTGATGATGCTCGAAGGATCCAGAGTGATCAAGGAAGGGGCTCAGATCAAGTGGTAGACGGCTGTCGATGTAGAAAATCCACAAGGTGGAGATCCTTGTGGTATTACAAGCACTTTTAGACCGTTAGAGATGCGTGGTGCATCTTAGACGGAAGATGCATCGTTGGCAGGCGGTGGGTTGTGTTTGTAATGATTCAGTTGAGAGTAGGTGTCATTGAAAGAGCTAGATGACTTGTGTGTCGGAAGTTCGTTTGATGTGATGTGATTTCATATCAAGGTGGAGTGTTGTGATTTCTGACATGAAATCACATATGTTATTGAAGAGGATGATGAGTGCTTTGTGGTGGAGAAGAGGTGTGTGAACCGGAGTTTGGAGGAAGATGATGCAGCGGCTCAGAGGGTTATGCTAGGCTTCAACACAGACATCTGAGGGATCTTGGTTAGATGTCTGTGCCTATAGGGTTTTGAAACCCGAGAGTGTGGACAGACGTCTGACCAATCTGGGTCAGACTTCTACAGTCTGATATTGACCGGTTATTTTGAAGGTATATTTCTAATATATTTCTGAGGGGAAAATTGGGTATATGCCTAGACCTTCTATTCTCCTATAAAAGAAGCATATAGGGTTGGAGTATAAGTATGGGATTGAGACCAAAATAATTAATCCAAGGGTTAGTCGTCGTTCTTCATTGTTCTCCTTCTTCAACAAGAGTGCTATTCATCTAGATATTCTTTCCCTTTCTCAATAAGGTTATTGATTCCTGTAATTTTTTTATTATTGGTTGTTGAACCAGTGAGTGTAAACAAAAATTTGTTTTTGTGAATCAATAAAGAGGGTGGTTGGGTGGAATATCTTGTGTTTGTGCATGTGATTTTATTTCTGTGTTTGTTTCCATAGAAATCATCTTTAAGTAATTGAGTGAAGAAGATCTTGGTCGCTTCCGCAAAGGCGCAGTTTACCATAACATTTACTTCATAGAATTGGTTTTTTCATCCACTATTGCTGAAGGCCAAATGAGCAGCTGAAGTAGGCCTGGTCTGGTTTGGGAGCTAGGCTAACCATATCTCCATTTAAGAATAAAATGAATATCCTTTTTAGTCCTTGTAAGTTACGTGATACTTCCAAACCAAATGTTGGCAATATCAATTTCAGCGTGAGAAAAAGAGCCAAAGAAGATGACAAGAGAGGCCCAACTCTAATTTTCTTTTCATAGCTTGCATGATGACGAGAGGTACAATTCCAGTTTTCAAGTTATCTGGAAACAAATAGGTAACATTAAAATGCAAAGGTCTCCATTTTGTATAATTTCCTGTAAGCTTACGTCCTTGCTATATGATTTTTCTTATGTTTTCACTTGAATTTATAACTATCTATTATTACCATCAAATCTAGGCATGTCCATATTCGTTAAAACTTTGCTGAAATTTTTTACTGAAATTTAATTATTCTGGTAGATATATTAATGCCATTAAAAGCAAAGGGATTTGATTTTATGTTCTGGACTTGAATTAGTAGACTGGGGAAAAAAAGTTCACGTCGGGATAACGTGTGCCATTACAGCAAAAGGCTAATATCTTGCTGAAGTTTAGAAGGCAATTTTTCGTAATGAGGAGATGACCTAAAGGAAGAATACATCTTGATAAGAAAAAATATTCATAATTTACTCTTAGTAATATAAGTGGTAAATTGTCTTCTAACTTACACATGTTACAGGAGAGCATAGTCAGTCTAACATGTTATCTATGACTTACAATAGAAAACAGGAAATGAAACATGCGAGGTGGACTAACCAGAATCTACCATTTCAAAATGCTTTTGATCTATGCATGTAATTTTTTCTTCTTTTAACACACAACGATTGCTCCCCACCAATTTGAACTAAAGAAATCATATCTCTCTCTCTCCCTCTCTCCATATTTCAACTCATCTTTCGTTAGTAATTTTTCCCCGATACCGATAACTAAACCCACGTAACTTGAAAACCTCTTTACCTTCTCTGCTTTTCTTCATTCCACATTTATTTACCCTCCATATCAAAATAGTTCTACCTCTGTCTCCTTATATCTATGATTGTCAACCTTGTCTCCCTTTACCTCTCATAGCAGTAAAATTCGAAAGATCATTCATTGATAGCATCATCCACTGCGATAACATTTTCTTCTGTAATTGATTTTTGACGACTGGAACAGTGTTTGTTCACCGTGAAATAAAGACTTAGCGTTGGACAAATTAGTTGCTCTTTTGTTTTACCTCCATTACCCCTGACCGATTTTACGATTTCATTTTTTTTCACTATTTTTCAATCTTAACACTATGTTTTCCACATCCGTCTAGCAGACGGAATGAAATCCCCTGTACCCAATATTCCTTGTCCCCCTGTACCCAATCAATTAGGACCCCTTGATTTCCACCTTTTACAAATAACCCCTTTTTTATCTCTGACTTAATTGCAAAAATGTAAAAATCAAAGGCTCTGATTGGTTGGACACAAAGGGATAAGGAAATTTAGGGACAGAGGACTGACTACAGATGTGGTTGCTTTGTTCCATTGTTCTGATAATCAGATTTCCTTGCACTATTCCAACACTCACTGTATATTATTTTAGTTTATAGTTTATTCTAATATTAAAGATTTGACATTTACAATATACAATTGCAATAAAGTAGGCTAAAACGCATAAAAAAGTAATCGAGAAATCTAAAGAACAGCAGCAATGGCTGCTCCTAAACCCTCTCCAAACCCAATCTTCGACAATAACCCCGCTTGAAAGGGGGAATCTTCTTCTTCTCCTCCCCTCTCTTCTGATACTCCTCCTAAAAACCCTCAATCTACGTCTGATTTCATGGTAGATGATGGTTTCACCACTGTTCCGAATCGAAAGAAAGGAAAGAAACAATTTCCACAAGGACAACCGAATGCTTCTTTACATTTCAGGAAAGGGGCTGGAAGATCCAATGAAATCCCATCCAAACCGAAACAGAAATTGTTTCCCTCTTCTAATGGTGCTCGCAATCAACCCAAGAATCCTACCAAAACCATGCAAGAATCACAAAAGAGTACAAAGGTTTATCAGCCTAAAGATTCAAAAGTTTCTTCATGGGCAGATATGGTGAAAGGTAGGAATCAAGATTCAAGTTATGAGTTACAGTATATACCACCAGTTGAGACAATTGGTGAGAGAATAGTGGTGGTTTCGGAAGAAGCCAGTATACACACGGAAGGGAAATGAGGACTCGCCATAGTGGCATATGTATTTGGCAAAAGACCTTCATACTTTCACTTTCGAGCTTTCGTCGCTCGTACATGGAATCTAACAGGTTCATTCGAAATTTTTACACGAGAAAATGGTTTTTTTATTATCAGGTTTACCAACGCAGAAGATTGTGAAAAACTTCTGAAAGATGGTCCATATTTTATAAATGGAAAGCTAATTATACTGAAAAAGTGGACCAAGAAGATAGTTTTAGATAAAGATCTGCTTAGTACGATGCCAATATGGATTAGACTACCTGAATTGAACCTTAAGCTATGGGATAAAGAAGTTTTTAGTGGAATTGCGAGTTTAGTTGGAAATCCAATTAAGATGGATGAACAGACAGCCAAAGAAACAAGATTGAGCTATGCCCGAATCTTGGTAGAGATTAGTGCCGATTCTGATCTACCTAATGAAGTATCTGTCTATACACATGATGGAGATATCATATCCCAACAAATAACCTATGAAACGATCCCGGATAGATGCAAAAACTGTAAAATCTTTGGGCACACACTGAACGATTGCATTCATAGTAAAGAAGGAGAAGACGCACTCAAAGATCCTACAGAAATGGACCAAAGTTCTGATCCTAATAATTCAGGGATCAATTCAAAGGAAAAAACTCTGATTTCCTCTGATCATGCTTTCGATTCTTGCAACAATGAAGATTCAATGAATTTGGATGCTCAAGAAGATTGTGCAGCAGACTCAGGTATTCCTGAATCGGATCCCACACAATCATATATGGACACTGCTATCCCGTCCAAGAACCTACAGCCCAATTTAGATCAGAATAGAAAAGATAGGGTAAAAACCCCATCAGTCTCAAAGGAGCATTCACAATCAGCTCCTTTAGCTCAAGATAATACTAAGGTGGGAATTACAGAGCAGATTCGTAAACCCCCCACCCACATGGAGGGCTCTGCTAATATTACATTGGATTCAAATAATATTACATCTACAACAAATAGTAAGGAATCTAATGTAGGTCTGGAAAGTTGTGCTTCTCTTTTGGAAGCGGACCCCATTTACACTAATAGCTCACTAGTTTCTGAAAGGCTTGCGCCGAAGAGAACTTCATCTTTCTTTGAAACGGACATGCAGAAAGCAGTGAGCCAATCAATAGCAGCAGCCAAACCATCGACAACCTCCAAGCCTGCAGCAATTAGCAAGAGAAAGAAGAGGACTAGAACAAAAAGCCTTTTAGATATTACTTCATTAGAGGAAACTGAAGACATAAAGGATCATGAATTCAGAAAACAATACATTGGTAAAAATGCCAATTGGGAAAAGCAGCTGAAATCCGCTGAGCATGCTAGTTTTAAAAAAAGTGGCAAACAAGTGGATGTGAAGGTGGGAGTTAGCAAACACAATCCTCCACCATAGAGGCTGTATCCTTGGGTATATCCTTTTATATTTTTATTCCTATTTTTTTATATATGGATATTATTGGTTGGAATGTTAGGGGACTTAATTCCCCTGAAAGGCAACTAGACCTTTCTGAGTTTTTAATTAAATATAAGCCTAGCATCATAGGTTTATTTGAGCACAAACTGCAAGATCAAAAAATTCTTGATCTGCACAGTAGAAAGTTTGCTAATTGGAATTGTGTCAATAATAATAAAATGGGGGGCAATGGTAGGATAATGGTTATGTATGTTCCTTCTATTTGGACTCTCATTAATTACTTTATTGACTTGCAATATATACATTGTCTTTTTAAAAATAAGGGGGGTCTTTTCATTAAGGTCACTTTTATTTATGCTTCAAATTTTGAGGATGACAGAACAAAGCTATGGAATAGTATAGAGCAACTTAGTATTTCTAATAATAGTCCTTGGATGTTGATAGGAGATTTTAATACTATATTTCACAATGCAGAAAAAAGAGGAGGCAACCATGTTCCTTTCAATAAATTGGAAAGGGTTGCAAACTTCATATTAAAATCTGGATTAATAGAGCCCCCCCATCCATGGGAATAAGTTTGCGTGGAAATCAGGTGAATATAGAAATATTCACTGTAAATTAGACAGGGTCCTATTAAATCAGATTTTTATTAATTTTTTCTCCTATGTGAAATGTATCACTCTCCCTCAAAACTCAAGTGATCACGCACCCATTCAAGTTTCTTTTAAGGAGAATAATACTGCACTTAAAACTCCCTTTAGATTCAAAAATGGATGGGTGTATGAGGAAGGCTATAAGGAGACAGTTCACAAGAGTTTTTCTAATAATTTTTTTGGAATTGCTCAGTTTAAATTTAATAAAACTTTGAAAATTGTCAAAACCAATCTCAAAAGTTGGAATTGCAGCAAGAACAAAGGGGATATTAATACTATCAGGAAAGAATGCTCTGAGCTTCAAGACAAGATTGATGACAACTGCTCTAACAAAGATTTAGTTGATTCATTTTATAATGCCCAAGCTAAACTAGTTAATGTTTACATATTAACTCTGTTAATATTAAGCAGAAGGCTAAAATAGACTGGTTAACTTATGGGGATGAGGCCAGCAAATTTTTCTATACCAAAATGTCAAATAGGAGGCATTGGAATGATAATGGGAAAATAATTAACAATGATGGTAAAATAATTAATGAAGCCCATGTCATAGAACAGGAGGCTATTAATTATTGCAGTTCATTATATAATTCCTCCAGTTATTGTAAATCTTTTCCCAATATAGAGTACAAATATACTGCAAATGGTAATAGTGCTGACTTATTGATTGCTCCTATTAGAACTGAGGAAATCAAAAATATTATTTTTCATGCCAATAATGATAAAAGCCCTGGGCCTGATGGGTTTGGAGCTAAATTTTATAAAACCCACTGGTCTGATATTCAAGGCCCATTAAGTGATTCCATTACAGAATTTTTTAATTCTGGAAAATTGTTAAAAAATACAAACCATACTTTTTTATCTCTTATTCCTAAAGTGGAAACACCACTTGGCCTTGCAGATTACAGACCTATAGCTTGTTGCAATTTTATATACAAGATTATATCTTCTATTCTTTGCAACAGAATGAAGTATTTTCTAAAATTTATTATCTCTGAAAATCAGAGTGCTTTCATTCCAGGAAGACTTATTTCTTAAAATACTTTATTAGCTAATGAGCTTATAAGAGATTTTAATAAGAAGAATAAAAATCTTATGTGTATTAAATTTGACTTGCATAAAGCTTTTGATAAGATAAACAAAGATTTTATCATTTTTACTATGCAAAGAATGGGGTTCAATGATAAGTTTTGTGGGTTAGTAAAAGAGTGTATTACTAATGTGACTTTTTCTATTATGATTAATGGTACCCCAAAAGGCTTTATACATAGCAATAGAGGAATAAGACAAGGTGATCCCTTGTCGCCCTATCTATTTTCTATTGCTATGGAATATTTCACAATCCAAATGGATATAGAATTAGCCAGGGGTAACATTAAGCCAACTAATAGGAGCAAGCCACATATAACTCATCTATTATATGTTGATGACATGCTCCTCTTTCTGAAAGCTAATAGGATCAGTGCTATTACCATTTGTAAAATTTTGGATAATATGGAAAAATTTGCTGGGCTCACAGTTAACACTAATAAAAGTAAAATCTACTTTAGTAAAGATGCTTCTCATAAAGAGGAAATTCTGAATATTTTGAAATACAAAGAGGGAAAATTACCAGTCAAATATCTTGGCCTTCCACTTAGTATTAATCAGGTTAAAGACAGAGATTGCTCTAGTTTAATTGACATTATTCAGGGAAAACTTGAAGGTTGGTCTAGTAAATTACTGTCCATGGCTGGTAGGGTTGAGCTCACTCACACAGTCATTATGGCTGTTATCATATATTGGTCTCAAACCCACAACATCCCCTCTAGTATTATCCAAAAAATTGAGAAGCTATGCTCTAACTTTATTTGGAGGGGTAAGTATCATAAAATTGCCTGGGACAAAGTTTGCAAACCTAAGTAATTTGGGGTTTTAGGGCTCAGAAATATTAGAGACATTTCTGAGGTTTGCAAATTTAAGTTGTTTTGGAAATTTGTTGAGGGTAAATCTCTTTGGGCTAGGTGGATGAAAGCTAAGTACCTCAAAAATAAGAATTTCTGGATTACTAGGAAAGACAGTCAACACTCTTACGTTTGGAAGAGCATTCTTGATTGTAGGGACATGGGTAGAAAATTAATTGACAGAAATATTAAAAATGGAAACCATACTAATTTGTGGTTTGATCCTTGGATTTATGGTAATTCTCTTATTAACCTTCTAGGTTGGAATAATCTTTTTATATTAGGGGGTATAAATGATAAAGTGGATAGTATTATTGTCAATAATTGTTGGAGCTTTCATAATTGTACTGCTGCTACTATATATAAAGAAGCTATCAGCAGTATAAAAATTAATCAAAACAGTTTCAAAGATGATTGGATTTGGAAATTAAGCTCAAAAGATAATAAATTTTCTTTTAAAAAGATGTGGGAATTTATTAAAGGGGAGGAAGTAGAGGTAAATTGGCACAAAGTCATTTGGAGTAAGTCAAACTGCCCAAAAATGGCTTACTGTACTTTTTTTGCTCTCCTTAATAAGTTACCTACTAGGGATAGATGTTTTAAATGGGGATTTTTTTTGGATAATATTTGTTTGCTTTGCAAAAAAGATTTAGAAAGCTCCAAGCATTTATTCTTTGATTGTGAATATTCCCAGTACATTTGGTATAATGCCAAAAATACTTTGGGATTCAATCAATATTTTCCTACATTGGATATCAGAAGTAGTATTGATTATATTTTGAATCATTTCAAGCCCAAGTCTAAAATATTTATTAAGGCTTGTGTTTTCCTTACTGCTGTGGTATTCCACATATGGAAAGAGAGAAATGAAAGGCTACACTCTAATAAATTTATGAGTAGCTCTCAATTATGGAGGAACATTCATGCTGACAGTCAAATCATATTGAAAAAAACCAACAAACAAAAGACTGAAAGCACAGTTAATCAAGAGATTACTAGCAAAGATGATGATTATAATAAGCATGTTGAAGATTTCTTACTAAAGGGTAAGCAAAGCTTTTGCAAGCTTAATATTCACAATCAAGCCACATATTCTAGAGAGCAGAGAAGTGCAGGCAACAAGTACAAGTTCAATTATTCTGATTTCCTGCCTAGAGAAAATCATCCCAAACCAGATAACAGTTCTCAAATCTGCAAGGGAAGGGTCCAGAGTAATCTTAATAGCAATAGAAATTTATTTAATAATCTGAACAGTAACAGGTGTTCACCTGTTACAGGTATTAGAGATAATTTCTCATCTAGGAGCGATGCAGATTATAACCAACACAGGAATTGCAACCCTGGCTTCCATGCTGATGTGAGACTAAAAACTGATCACAGACTACATTTCTGTAAGGGAAGTAAACAGGTTACTAATTATTGTCATCCAGTTATACATGATAATCTAGACTCTAATTACTTTTTACCTGAATCAGTTAAAGTCCATCTCAGTAGTGATCCAGAGTTTCACAATATCCTGGAGAGCAATAAAGTCCATTGGTCATTCCATGAAGATAATCACAATACAAAGGATATTGATAAAGAAAGAAACTTTTTGCACAAAGTCGGGGATAATCACTATAAAAGCAGGATAAACAACCAAATTTATCACCTTTCGTGTTGGGAAGAAGGAGAGAGCAGCTGCAGCAACTTAATTCGTGTAGATCTGAGCTCCAATAGTCACAGAGATGAAAACGAGAGCTTATCGAACACGAATAAGAGCAGATCTGAAATTTATACCATCAGGAGACCTGAAGATATGGATATCATTGACTCAAGCAACCACAAAGTACTCAAGAGGAAGTTCAAGGACAGAGAAGAGTATGTCTGGAAGCCTCCATGCCGTTTTAGACGTCTTCGAGAAAGTAAATGACGGAGCTTTTCCTCGTCCGCCATTTTTGAGATTGTTGAAGATTGTTTTGATGAGAGGCTGTGTCGGCTAGGGTTTGTAAAACCTGGCCTTTTGTTATTTCATTCGGGTTGTTTCCCGATGGGCTTTGGGCCTTTTTTTAACTGTTTCAAAAAAAAAATTGACATTTACATACACTACGTTGATATATACCATTTTGGATGACAACTAAAACACCATTTATTAATTATATTTACTACTCTAGCCTGGAAAATAAATATATCCTCATGCTTTCCGTGTTGCTTCCTATGGCACTGAATCTTAGTTACGAAGATTTCACTTTCTACTGCTATTATATTGCTTTTACATTGAGCTACTTCTATGTCACTGTGCTTAAATTGAGATCAAATCTTCTGTCCTAAAAATTCCCTATCACTCTATACCTAACCAATCAAAATCTTTGTTTTTCACATTTTTTTCAATTAAGTCAGAGATAAAATAAAGGGCTTAATTGCTAAAATTGGAAATCAAGGGTCTTAATTGGTTGGGTACTGGGGGATAGGGGGTTTTGGGTATAGGGGATTTGCTTTGGCTTAAATTATCCCGTGATACTTAGGAAGCGATGACATAATATATAACCTGCTTTGGTGAGTTTAAAGTTCTTGATATAATTACATATCATTAGTCTCACCGTTTGTTATACAAAATTTTCTTATTTTAACTTCGTTTTAAATCTTACTTTAAAATATGACTTGTTATACACTTTTCAAATTTGGCATAGTCTGATATGTAGTGACTGAAAATTTACTCATCAAATAATTTAGCATGTTTTTTTCCTGTTTTGTTGAGTCCCCCATTTATGCTATATTAGACCATTCTTCAACAGCAGCAAAAACACAACATATGAGGTACAGTAGCAGTTGTTGTTTTTTTTTATAAAGAAAACAACATATGTTTTTATCGGTCATTAGTTGTAAAATGGATCACCACATTGTTTGGTTTACAACATAAGTTTTGTGCCTTTAAAAGGAAATCAAAACTCCTTGAACTCCATGGTTGTCATTGGTTCCCCATAATGCACTAAAAAGGTTATGAACCATGTTTAAAAAATTGATCATTAGTGAGAACGTAGACTTAATTGATTATGCGTACACCTTTATCTTCAAGTACTCCAACTCACGGGTGTCCCTGGGGTAAGGCCACTAAGGCGGCTGCCTAGGGCCTTCGACCTCAAAATGCATGTGCTTATGATGTTCTGATAGCCAGGGGCTCCGATATCCTAATTTGTCTAGGGCTTCTGATAATTTTTTGTGTTTCAGGGTCAGCCTTGCTCCAACTGAATATATATATATATATATATATATATATATATATATATATATATATATATATATGCACGTCCAGGTGGACCTGCATCTAATCAAAATATGCATCCATGCATTAATAACATGCCAATTATCCTCTCTTTAGGAGTTAAATCACCTAATTGCTATTCAACCATAGTTTATTAGATAATAAATCGATCATAAATTACTATATCACATATCAAAAATTTGTTACTTAAATATATATTAGGATGCAAAACCCCAAAGGCAAACCTCACTCTTTTCTAGAAAACAATTGTGAAGATTACTACGTAATTGCTTAATCGAAGTTATTAATGCTTTTGGAAAAACTATTTAATATATGTCTTTTGCGTCATATAAAACCATCCATATAAAATGTTATAATTTGATCTTACTAAATAATTTGATCCTTATAAAATGTTATAATTTCAAAATTAATTAACGTGTGTGTGTGTGTGTGTGCATGAGTATGTTTTATAAAACATGTGTACATGTAAAAATAAACCATTTATCCAAAAATAAATGAATTGAGTTATTTTCAAATGAATTAATGTGATAAAGAGAGTAGCTAACCATTGCGTTAGTAATGTGGAGAAATGTAAATTAATGTGGAGAAATGTAAATTTTAAAAATAGAGTTACTTTATGGTAGAGAAAAGTTTGTTGGAAACTTATAATAGAGTGCACGTGTAAATATATTTGTTACTGATTTTGTGCATTGTTTTGACCTAGTGGTTTGATCCATATCCAACGTTGAATTTTCATTGTATGCAGTAGTCATTACATATTATGTTTTGATATGTGTAGTAATCATTAGATATTTTTTGTTTCTACCATGTGAAGCAAATATTTGATAGCTGAATTTCCACCATGCATAATGATTATAATTGGATGTATGTGCATAATGCAGTTGGTTTATTAGCTTAATCTACCTGCATCATTTAGTTGTCAATATATGGTGGCCATTAGGTACTTGAAACCATGTCTGTAGTAGCTATGACATTTCCACCCACTTTATACCTCTCATTTTTCACATATATATTGAGCATGCAAACTCAAAACCAAAATATAATATTAAATCAACTTGAAACTTTTCCAACCAGGTAAAGTTTAGATGCAAAAAAATGTAAAAGTGTTTTCTTATGTATTAGATATGGCTTCACGCTTTCACTGTCATGCAGTGAAAGTTTACAATTAGTTAGAACATCTTAATCAACATATTTCATAGTGAATAATAAAATAAATACTTCATTTTTCATTTTAATGAATAATACCATTAATCAATTCATGCAAAAATTTACGGTATTAATTTTACAAAAATGCATTTAAAATGTCCTTATTTTCCTTCTTTGAGTACCAAATATTTAATAAATTCTAAACATAACAATGGTAAAAGAAATATCCATATTTTGAAAAACCAATTTAGTAAGAATTCATTAATTACACATATGTTTCAAAATAAGCACATCCACTTTCTTAACAAAGTACGTTATAAAGATTTACAGACCTGATAAGTACGTGTAAATAGGTAAAATGGACCATCAATTACCAATCTACAATAGAATTTTTTTACAAATAATTTACTGAAATATGAAATAATAAATATTATTTAATGAGACATAAGAATTATGTGTTTATTTGTTTTATTTTCTGTTTTATTTGTATAATACACATAAACTATTATTGCTGGTAAAATACTTCTTATCGATGGATCCTTTTTCTTTCTGCGAGAAAATAATCTTTTTTTCCTTATCCAGCAGATAGGATAAGATTGTTTAGCCTAAGAGGCTAGATAGAGTAGGTTTATGAACCTACAACCTTTTAAGATTCCTCAAGCTCACGCAACATTTGACATTCCTCAGCACTTTGCCCAAAAATTTTGTCAACTACACAAATAAGCTCCATTGTCAGTTCACATTTGCTCTTCAGCTTTGTCAGCTTGCAGTGTATTGACGGGAGTGTTCACACATGAATATGTACATTGAAGCGTCTGCGTTTTTAATATACACCACCTACCTTCAGGCTGCAGTGTGCGTGAATCTCCTGTTTCGTGCAAGTGCTTTAATAAACAGTTTTAATAAGCAGTGCATGCGATGGTTGTGCTTATTCAAGCTGCAGTGCATATGCATATATACGGTTACATGTTATACTCCATGGCACATGTTGTACTCCATGGCTTGCGCATATTTCCGTAGAGGCCTATCCAGTTGTAATAAACAGTGGGAGTGATCACATGTTATAATAAAATCATGTGTGCTCTCTTCTTATGAGGTAAGGATCACTCTTTTATCTCAAAAAATTCCCTTGTTACAATAGCAACCACCTAAAGTACTGTAGAACACATGTAAACATCAAAATGCATTAATCTAATGTAGTTATTTCGTCTAAAACACAAATAATAAACATGTGCGTACTACCTATCCATTTAAAAAATTGGTCAAACTGAGAAACTTGTTCATAATAAACATAAACTAACAAAAAATATCAAAACTGGAATCCTGAGAAACTTGTTCATAATAATAAACATAAGCTAACAAAACTGGAATCAAGATCTGTCATAGTAGACTATAAATAGCTAATTTATGGATATCATCATAACTCCGTCTCCAGCAATGATTCATTCAATCGGAGTATAGAGCTCATTGTGTCCGTTAATTGCAAGATATAAAATGACATTGAGAGATTTTCCCCACCTTCTAATCCATGCTTGTGATTCTTGCAAGCTTGAACACTTTCAAAATCAAGCACTCCGGTACCGCAGCGTTGAATATGATGGCAATAACCACGACACACAAATGTGTGGATCCTCTTTTCTTCAAATGATAGTGGATATTTCCAACTGTAAACTAAATGCTTAAGAGCATTAAAAGGTTAGATCTTTGTTGTTGTTCCTGGCAGCAGTTATTTTGGCAGTGAGAAGTCCTTTCCTCATTTCCTACCCATTATTAAAATAATTAATTTTGAGGAAGGATACACAATATTTATATATGTCATTCTTTACTTTAGTAGTTCTACCTAAACTCCATTTACTTCACCCTTGAAAATGCATCACATAATTTCCATTTACTTTACAACTACCATATGAATATCATATTCTCAAATAGATGATCTGAACTTAAATATTAAAACAACTGTAACAACCCGAATTTTTAATAACATGTTAAAACAAGAAATCAGGGAAGAATTAAATCATAAGTTAAGAATCAATGGGAACGGGTTACGCCATTGCTTTCGTCTCGAAATTCTGCTTGAAAACGAGTCCGAAATTTCGTAAATCGGAGTCCGTATGACCAAGTTATGGTCCGTATGACCAAGTTATGGCCCATAGAAGATTTCAGAAAATTCAAAATTCAGCCCGAAATTCGAAATCAGCTCCAAACAGATTGGGCGGGAAATTTTCCCGCCCTACCCCAGGTCGACTGGGGAGTCGACCTGCCCCCCCCCCCAGGTCGACTGGGGAGTCGACCTAGGCGTCGACCTGGGGGTCGACCTCCCTTGTCGGGCCAGGTTACCCTGGTGCACCTGCTTGCTTGTGTGGTCTGGTTAGTTGGTCTGTGACGATTTTCAGTGGCTCAGATCTATCCTAGGGTTAATCCTATGGCCTAAACTAGCTCCTACTTCTATAAAAACACCCTAAGACCTAACCTAAATCACTAAAAATCATTCTAGCAACTAAGTGCTGCCAAAATGCTCCTAAATCATGGCCTCCATCTTCATCATTGAGAGCTTGAGAGTTCTAAACTAAAGCTAAGGCAAAGGAGCAATCTTTCTCCATCAAATCAAGGAGCTACTTACATTCTCATGGCTTCTAGTTTTGCTACATCATTCCTAAAGCTTCTACAACGATTCTATGACGATTTTGCTCCTAATTCACTAGCCATGCTTAGTAAGTTCTAGCTACTTTTAGATCTAAACGGTAGTTCTAATGTTGACATGGAATAAAATGAGATGAACCCTAAGTATGCTAGTTTATGTGAATCTAGTCTTGCCTCTCTCTTGAACCTATGACTTTGGGCTATTTCTTAGTGATTAAATCATGCCACTCATGTTGTGTTTGACTTAATTTATCATGCAAGATTGAATTTTTACTTATGGAATGTTGGCATGAACCCTTAGAACCATTTGGCTTGTGGAACATTCATATGAACTTAACTTGGCGCTTATGCATGTAAAAGAACCTAAACCTCTCATGACTATTTACATGCCTATGATGATGAACCTATTGTTATGCTATTATGCATGTTTGAGGCCAATCCCTTTATGCTATTATGCATGTTTGAGGCCAATCCCTTTATGCTATCATACATGATTTGAGGCCAATATGTTGTCATATTATTCCTACTATGTTGACTCGCTTTCACTTGCGTTGGTAATACGCCTTGGGTAGTTTAGGAAAACGTGAGATGGACTATGAAATTTAACATGAATTAAGCAATGGGACAATGGGCACAAGTGTAAGACGTGGACTTTGTCGTAGCCTAAATTTGACATGAACATGATAAGTTGGAAGACATGAAAGTGGCCAACTCGAGGTTGGGTTGAGTTTGTAGCATAAATCTGCTCGGAACCGCCCGGCAAATCCAGTAGCTACAGACAGTAGGACCCAATGTGAGAAGTTGGTCATATCGCGCTCAAAACCCGATGTTAGACTAGGTTGTGGTGTAAAGCTGCCCGGACCCGCCCGGCGTAACCAGTAACCACAACAAAGTCTAATGTGAGAGGTTGGACTGCATTAATTTACTTAATGCCACATGATAAGGTTAAGTTAGTTTGGCTAATGGCACTTAACCGATATGACATGAATGGGTAGGTTAAGTAAGACCGGACTTGATTTCTTAAAGACACTTAACCATATAACATGATTAGCGGATGGGTTAGTTTAACCTAAATGGGTTGATAACACCCGACTGGGATAACGCGATGCGTGGTAGAGTTAAGTAAACCCACAATAATGATACTTAACCATTATAAATACGACTAGTGGATGGGGTTAAGTTAACCTACAATTAACCAATCCGACTCGGTAATTTGATGGGGTTAAGTTAACTTACACTTAACCAATCTGACGTGATGATTTGATAGGGTTAAGTCACGAACCTCTTAAATATACTTAACCAATCCGACTCGGTAATTTAATGGGGTTAAGTTAACCTACACTTAACCAATTTTACACGGTAAATTTGATAGGGTTAAGTTAAACTATAATTAACCAATCTGACACGGTAAATTTGATAGGGTTAAGTTAATCCATACTTAACCAATCTGACACGATAATCTAGGGTTAAGTCATGAACGTCTTGATATACTTAACCAACTTGATACATGGTTTGTAGGGGCTAAGCCTTGAACTTGAATACTTAGCCAATTTTGACATGATTCGTGGGCGGGGTAAGTTATGAACTCGAATGACAACACTTAACCCATTAGACAAAACCCTAGTTCAGGGGACTAAGTGGGAAATCGTAGTTAATAAGGATAACGGGAAGGGGAAACTAAGTGATAAACCTTAGTTGAGGATAACTAAGTAATAATTCTTAGTCAAGACCATGGGACCAGTTCACAGATAGATGAGTAACCTAATACGGTAGGTCATCGCTTAAAACGAACACACAAGGAGGAGCGAATGTTTATCTGACTTAGATAAAGGCTCCAGCAAACTGGGTGACGAAGCGGTAGCTTCAGGGGACGTGAGGTTACTCTTGGTATCCCTCTGCGAGGTTGCAGATGATCCTCCTAGGCTCACAGAGTTTAAGGTCTGCGGTAGAAGAACCAAGGGTATGCCTTGGTTGCTGTGCAAGCAACCTAAAGACTGGGGTGGATTAGCGTGGGGTCGGCGTTATCTAGTTTAGCCCTGTGATAGCACGTCGTCGACTACCTACCATCTTTAGTCAATCGTGTACGTATGCGGAAAGGCAGAGAACTCCCAACTGACCATATACTTGCTATCTAGTTATGGGTGAGGAGGGCCAATAGGAAAGTGGGGCATAGGTGGCCGGAGTATAGTTCTCGTGCATGATTTTCTTGGATTGCCTTTCAGTAGTTGAGGGAGGGGTCACGTGGGACCATAACCACTGGTAGAAAAAAACAGACCTTGATATCTGCATCGGCAGATAACCTAAATCTCCTGACCGAGTCCTGTATTTCTTGATTAGCCCTGGCACGCGACTCGGATGACACATTGAGATACATGTGCATCTAGACATGGAAAAACGATTCACGATACATACGTGGGAAAAAGGGGCGTGGTTGACGGGTAGCGTAATCCCTAGTGGTCCTAGGTGGATTAAACCCAAACCGAGTTACGAAAACGTTTAGTAGGTAGCGTAATCCCTAGTGGTCCTAGGTGGCATAAATCCTAGCCGAACATTCGAGAATTCATGGTAAGAAAACACAGCTAGATCAAGGGTGACAGTCCAGACGATTTCAAGGATAATGGAACTACGTTGAAGTAGTATAGAACTACGTGAGGAAGCCCGTAGGATTTACGGCAAAGGACTAAACATATACATGGAAAGAAACATACGAGCTGGGAAAACCTACCTTAGGTTGGCATGGACCATCTCATGACATTGGGTGAGGGACATTTGGTAGCTAACACATGACACGGGTTGGGATACTAGTACGGAAGGTGTAGGGCAAACATACTTGATAGAACCTTGGGTGTATTACTTGATAGAACCTTGGGTGTTATACTCGATAGAACCTTGGGATGTTATACTCGATGGAACCTTGGATGTTATACTCGATAGAACCTTGGAAAGTTATACTTGATGCATAGTGACCGTAGTTTATCTCTATACAGTAGTTCATCCTGTTACCTTAGTTTAGCTTGTCTATCTTGTCGGAATCCTTATGTTTACTTTCAGTTTATGCATGTCATGTTACCTTTACCTATTTTATGCTGGAAGTAGATAGGACTTACCAGTCTTTATGACTGACCCCGTTTTCTTTCGCCTCTTTGTCTTCCGTTCCCCCCCATGTTTTCAGGGAGGAAATACTGTTATTTAGCTTGGACTTCTTCTGCTTCAAGGTCATCATGTATGGCTTGGATTTTTCTTGGCTATGGCTGCTTTACCGTTTTACTTGGGGAATATTTTATGACCGTGGTTTTATGCTTCTTTAACTATTGCAAGACAGGTTTCCAATGTAATGGCTTTTAAAGGCATTTTGATGTAAAAAGGCTTTAGACCTTGTAATTTTATGAGGTAATGAAATTTGGTTTTTCTTCCGCTGTTTTATATGTTGTCTTGTAATATTTCTGTGCATGTTTACCTAGATAATACTCCACCAAAGCTAGTGCATTCCCTTTGTGAGTGACCCTGGCGGAGGTGGGGTGTTACATTTGGTATCAGAGCAGAAGGTTACCAGACTGGGCAAAAGTTTTAAAACCTTCTGAAAACCATTTGAAAACCGTTTACAAAGAAGCATTTTTCATGGAAAGTTTTATTTTAAAAAAAAGGCTATTCCCCAAAGGCCATTAGCATTATCCTTTGTTTCCTTGATTGAATCTCTTTTCCTTTCTTTCCTCCACCTGTAGTCATAGTGGTTTGAACTGCGACTAATCTTTTTTCTAATTACGTCATTGTTTTCGGTACGATGGAGGCAGTTCTCCAGAGACCTGTTACCGCATTATAAGAAAGGATAGTAAGAACAAGGTTAAAGGATACAAGCTTAAGGACAAGCAACTGGTTGGTATGGCTCAATCCACAAAGGAGGAAAAGGGTGAATGATAAAACACATGACAAGAGAGAATATCTCTAGTAGGATAAAAAGAGAAAGATAGTCAAGTATTATGAGACGAGGACAAGATCTTCGAGAGGCAATCGTATGATCTCCCTGTTAGCGTACCTAAGAAGGATGGTAACGTTTCTGTGAAAGGTTTAGCTTTTCTTCTCTACCATCCCGTCAAGACTTTGTTTTGATCACCGCATCATTTAAGCCTGCTTCGATAGTTGAGTCTCTGCACCTTCGTATTAGCATAGGGGAGGATCACATTTTTTCTCAAATCTTGTTGAGGAATCGGTCCATTTATTCATGACTTGTTTGGATTTGAGGACATCTATGACTTTTGGGAATAATGCTTATGTTTTTTTAGCTATGGGCTGATTCTAGGAATGGAGTAGCTATCCAGTAAGGTTACCATTCTCGGTTCGGAAAGGAGGGTAGTTAGACTCTTGACTTGCCTCGGTAATACCCTCGAAGTCTCGTGTAACCTTTAGGGTTCTGTCATGATTGGTTACCTAGAATCTCTTGATGCATTTGTTGGTAACCCGTTCGAGTAGAGTTCTCCACTAAGGCGGATGGTTCATTTTGCTTGTGCATGAGTTATGGAAATCACTCTAGTGAGTACACTTGGTAACATGTTTGGCATCTATTTGTTTCCAAGAGATAGTTCTTTTGCATGGAATGCCGCCTAGTGAGTAAACGAGATCCAGAGTTCACTAGTGAATTTTGGAGAGCTTACATGAAACCATGAGTGCATGGATATGGTTGAGCCAAGTATACTAGAGCGAGAATAAGTAAAAGTGGAACGAGAGGCGACAATAAAGTGAGTTCCAGCTCATATTTGGAAATAGGAGTTAAGAGGCCACGAAATCATGAAGTTAAAAGCACAATGGAATTAAGCTCAAGGAAATGCGACTTAGAAGATGGAAGACAAGATACGCGCATCATATCTCTTTTTAAGAGTATATTCTTGATCCCTATTTTCCTGTAGAGCTTACCCGCGTGCTATCCTTTATGCATATCCTCTCGGTCCTATTCTCGATCTTATTTCTGTTGCAAACTCCATAGGGGGTATGATTTATCGGTTAACAATACATGTTAGAGTTTGAAGGTGTCCATTAGGTTGAATAAACCTTTTGGGCTTTATAGGACATGGGTTGGGTTTAGAAAGGCATTTCTTGTAATCCAAAAGGAGTTTATCTTGCTTATCTTCTCGGTCCCATCTTGAGGACCTTTGGTAGAACCCTGTGGATGTAAACATGTATTTGAAAACATGTTATGATTGATATGGTTGCAAGTGGTTGCTCGTGGATGCGCGAATACACACTAGGTACTAGATCGGCTCAGACACATTTTCATGTTGCATATGCATGAGTGTTTATACTTGTTTATGGATGAAATTGAATGTGTTATCATGTGGATATTGCATATGGATGAATGTTTGTGCACACATACAGTGTTTATGTGACTAGGACTATTTGCATACATGTGGATTCATGGCACTAAACATATTTTGCATTTAGAAGATCAATCAGGCCTGATCATTTGCATTAGATAAGGAACATATACACACTTTCTGCATATGTTCATACAACATTATAAATCTTTTAAGGACAATAGTTGCTTGTGGATGATGTTTTGAGTAAATGGATGATGGATGGTAGGATACGTTCTTTCTAACTTAGAGATTTCGGTGACGAAATCCTTTAAGGTGGGGAGAATGTAACAACCCGAATTTTTAATAACATGTTAAAACAAGAAATCAAGGCAGAATTAAATCATAAGTTAAGAATCAATGGGAACAGGTTACGCCATTGCGTTCGTCTCGAAATTCTGCTTGAAAACGAGTCCGAAATTTCGTAAATCGGAGTCTGTATGACCAAGTTATGGCCCATAGAAGATTTCAGAAAATTCAAAATTCAGCCTGAAATTCGAAATCAGCTCCAAACAGATTGGGCAGGAAATTTTCCCGCCATACCCTAGGTCGACTGAGGGGTCGACTGGGGAGTCGACCTGCTCCCCCCCCCCCACAGGTCGACTGGGGAGTCGACCTGGGTGTCGACTTGGGGGTCGACCTCCCTGGTCGGGCAAGGTTACCCTGGCGCACCTGCTTGCTTGTGTGGTCTGGTTAGTTGGCCTGTGACGATTTTCAGTGGCTCAGATCTATCCTAGGGTTGATCCTATGGCCTAAACTAGCTCCTACTTCTATAAAAACACTTTAAGACCTAACCTAAATCACTAAAACTCATTCTAGCAACTAAGTGCTGCCAAAATGCTCCTAAATCATGGCCTCCATCTTCATCATTGAGAGCTTGAGAGTTCTAAACTAAAGCTAAGGCAAAGGAGCAATCTTTCTCCATCAAATCAAGGAGCTACTTACTTTCTCATGGCTTCTAGTTTTGCTACATCATTCCTAAAGCTTCTACAACGATTCTATGACGATTCTTGCTCCTAATTCACTAGCCACGCTTAGTAAGTTCTAGCTACTTTTAGATCTAAACGGTAGTTCTAATGTTGACATGGAATAAAATGAGATGAAACCTAAGTATGCTAGTTTATGTGAATCTAGTCTTGCCTCTCTCTTGAACCTATGACTTTGGGCTATTTCTTAGTGATTAAATCATGCCACTCATGTTGTGTTTGACTTAGTTTATCATGCAAGATTGAATTTTTACTTATGGAATGTTGGAATGAACCCTTAGAACCATTTGGCTTGTGGAACATTCATATGAACTTAACTTGGGGCTTATGCGTGCAAAAGAACCTAAATCTCTCATGACCATTTACATGCCTATGATGATGAACCTATTGTTATGCTATTATGCATGTTTGAGGCCAATCCCTTTATGCTGTTATGCATGTTTGAGGCCAATCCCTTTATGCTATTATGCATGTTTGAGGCCAATCCCTTTATGCTATTATGCATGTTTGCGGCCAATCCCTTTATGCTATCATACATGATTTGAGGCCAATATGTTGTCATATTATTCCTACTATGTTGACTCGCTTTCACTTGCATTGGGAATACGCCTTGGGTAGTTTAGGCAAACGTGAGATGGGCTATGAAATTTAACATGAATTAAGCAATGGGACAATGGGCACAAGTGTAAGACGTGAACTTTGTTGTAGCCTAAATTTGACATGAACATGATAAGTAGAAATACATGAAAGTGGCCAACTCGAGGTTGGGTTGAGTTTGTAGCATAAATCTGCCTGCAACCGCCCGGCAAATCCAGTAGCTACAGACAATAGGACCCAATGTGAGAAGTTGGTCATATCACGCTCGAAACCCGAGGTTAGACTAGGTTGTGGTGTAAAGCTGCCCGGACCCGCCCGGCGTAACCAGTAACCACAACAAAGTCTAATGTGAGAGGTTGGAGTGCATTAATTTACTTAATGCCACATGATAAGGTTAAGTTAGTTTGACTAATGGCACTTAACCGATATGACATGAATGAGTAGGTTAAGTAAGACCGGACTTGATTTCTTAAAGACACTTAACCATATAACATGATTAGCGGATGGGTTAGTTTAACCTAAATGGGTTGATAACACCCGACTGGAATAACGCGATGCGTGGTAGAGTTAAGTAAACCCACAAGAATGATACTTAACCATTATAAATACGACTAGTGGATGGGGTTAAGTTAACCTACAATTAACCAATCCGACTCGGTAATTTGATGGGGTTAAGTTAACTTACACTTAACCAATCTGACGTGATGATTTGATAGGGTTAAGTCACGAACCTCTTAAATATACTTAACCAATCCGACTTGGTAATTTAATGGGGTTAAGTTAACCTACACTTAACCAATTTTACACGGTAAATTTGATAGGGTTAAGTTAACCTATACTTAACCAATCTGACACGGTAAATTTGATAGGGTTAAGTTAATCCATACTTAACCAATCTGACACGATAATCTAGGGTTAAGTCATGAACGTCTTGATATACTTAACCAACTTGATACATGGTTTGTAGGGGCTAAGCCTTGAACTTGAATACTTAGCCAATTTTGACATGATTCGTGGGCGGGGTAAGTTATGAACTCGAATGACAACACTTAACCCATTAGACAAAACCCTAGTTCAGGGGACTAAGTGGGAAATCGTAGTTAATAAGGATAACGGGAAGGGGAAACTAAGTGATAAACCTTAGTTGAGGATAACTAGGTAATAATTCTTAGTCAAGACAATGGGACCTGTTCGCAGATAGATGAGTAACCTGATACGGTAGGTCATCGCTTAAAACGAACACACAAGGAGGAGTGAATGTTTATCTGACTTAGATAAAGGCTCCAGCGAACTGGGTGACGAAGCGGTAGCTTCAGGGGACGTGAGGGTACTCTTGGTATCCCTCTGTGAGGTTGCAGATGATCCTCCTGGGCTCACAGAGGTTAAGGTCTGCGGTAGAAGAACCAAGGGTATGCCTTGGTTGTTGTGCGAGCAACGTAAAGACTGGGGTGGATTAGCGTGGAGTCGGCGATATCTAGTTTAGGCTTGTGATAGCAGGTCGTCGACTACCTACCATCTTTAGTCAATCGTGTACGTATGCCGAAAGGCAGAGAACTCCCAACAGACCATATACTTGCTATCTAGTTATGGGTGAGGAGGGCCAATAGGAAAGTGGGGCATAGGTGGCCGGAGTATAGTTCTCATGCATGATTTTCTTGGATTGACTTTCAGTAGTTGAGGGAAGGGTCACGTGGGACCATAACCACTGGTAGAAAAAAACAGACCTTGATATCTGCATCGGCAGATAACCTAAATCTCCCGACCGAGTCCTGTATTTCTTGATTAGCCCTGGCACGGAACTCGGATGGCACATTGAGATACATGTGCATCTAGACATGGAAAACGATTCACGATACATACATGGGAAAAAGGGGCATGGTTGACGGGTAGCGTAATCCCTAGTGGTCCAAGGTGGCTTAAACCCAAACCGAGTTACGAAAACGTTTAGTAGGTAGCGTAATTCCTAGTGGTCCTAGGTGGCATAGATCCTAGCCGAACATTCAAGAATTCATGGTAAGAAAACACAGCTAGATCAAGGGTGACAGTCCAGACGATTTCAAGGATAATGGAACTACATTGAAGTAGTATAGAACTACGTGAGGAAGCACGTAGAATTTACAGCAAAGGACTAAACATATACATGGAAAGAAACATATGAGCTGGAAAAACCTACCTTAGGTTGGCATGGACCATCTCATGACATTGGGTGAGGGACATTTGGTAGCTAACACATGACACGGGTTGGGATACTAGTACGGAAGGTGCAGGGCAAACATACTTGATAGAACCTTGGGTGTATTACTTGATAGAACCTTGGGTGTTATACTCGATGGAACCTTGGGATGTTATACTCGATAGAACCTTGGATGTTATACTCGATAGAACCTTGGAAAGTTATACTTGATGCATAGTGACCATAGTTTATCTCTATACAGTAGTTCATCCTGTTACCTTAGTTTAGCTTGTCTATCTTGTCAGCATCCTTATGTTTACTTTCAGTTTATGCATGTCATGTTACCTTTACCTGTTTTTATGCTGGAAGTAGATAGGACTTACCAGTCTTTATGACTGACCCCGTTTTCTTTCGCCTCTTTGTCTTCCGTTCCCCCCAAGGTTTTTAGGGAGGAAATACTGTTATTTAGCTTGGACTTCTTCTGCTTCAAGGTCATCATCTATGGCTTGAATTTTTCTTGGATATGGCTGCTTTACCGTTTTACTTGGGGAATATTTTATGACCGTGGTTTTATGCTTCTTTAACTATTGCAAGACAGGTTTCCAATGTAATGGCTTTTAAAGGCATTTTGATGTAAAAAGGCTTTAGACCTTGTAATTTTATGAGGTAATGAAATTTGTTTTTTCCTCCGCTGTTTTATATGTTCTGTCTTGTAATATTTCTGTGCATGTTTACCTAGATAATACTCCACCAAAGCTAGTGCATTCCCTTTGTGAGTGACCCTAGCGGAGGTGGGGTGTTACAACAACTGCCTCACTTTTCGTAAGATACATGTCTCCTTTCATTTCTAAATCATACATGGAAGAGCATAGAAAATATGTTATTCCTAATAAATCAAGATCTTGCAATAGTTGGTTTCAAAACTATAAAGTAATTTGCTCTTTAGGTTCGATGGTGATCCTAAATAGCTATGGTTAATTTGCAATATAGTTAAATGTTAATATACATATCAGATATCAGGCAAGAATATTGATATGGACATCTCATAGTGAAGTTGATATGGAAATTTATGAAAAAAAAAACTAATCTCTTATGATTGAATCTTCTTTAGAATTTTGACAGTCGTTTTTATCAAATAAATAGAAATTAATTCTTTCTTGTTACACCTTTTGGATTTAGTAATTTTTAGATTTACATCTTGACATAGTAACTGGAAAATAATTACAACGTCTTACTTTCTTAGAAAAAGAAAAAGCGATAAATCTTGAATCCTGACTAATGGAAATATAATGCACTGTGTTTTTAGGATTGCACCATGAACGCACTTGCATTCATACATGATCTAAACTGACAATTGTCTTCACCAAATAAACTTAGGGAGGCGACTTTATTAATTGTCATTCCACTATTTACATTGTATGTAATTTGTATAATTTCCTGTAACCTACATAACCACTCATGGCATCGAGCTGGAAAATAAATTAGACCTTTATTAGTCTACCTAGACAACCATAGTTAACTTTAGAGGCATACATAAGTGGAATGGAGTAAAACAGTGAAAAGGAGAATGAATTGCATAGAAAAATATTTTCTCAAATGTTAAAACACATAAGTAGATTTCATACATTATTCTGTTATAATGCATGTATGATGTATGTAACATATAATACTATAAAAAATGGGAAATCAGTAGATTATCATAAAACAAGGAGCATAATGTACAGGAAAATCGGTGAAAGATTTTCAGGATCCTCCACCCTTTGTTCGGTCATTATGGTGCAACATACAATTGCTTTTTTCAGCATTTCTAGAAATTTAAGTTTTCATTTAACCGACTGATAAAGAACATGGCAAGAGCTTAAACCTTTATTTTACCTTCCCTAAAGCCAAGTGAATTTATAAGTAGCTTGTCAACTTGATCATTGGTGCCCAACATACCCATATTTAGTGTCATGACTGAGAACAATCGATCCACCAGATTGCTATCATTGATCACTATCATTTCGAAGTGCAAGAACTTCTTCATCGTGAAAGTCTATGATAGGATCGTTTATGTGTCTAAACAGTAGCAAGTACTAAAATAATGCAATAGTAAGCAGTAAAGATAAAATAAAAGAATCACACTGATATTTTATCCTGGTTTGGACCTCCCGTCCTACATCCAGTCCCAAAGCTCCCCTTTAGCCTTTCAACTATCAAAAATTGTCCTCGCTTCACCCGGAGGAATAGGTTTACAAATGAATAGAAATCTTGACAATCTTGTGTTCTTTACAACACTGATATTGACTGAATCGTATAAGTTGCTCCTATAATCTCCTTGAGTTGATATGAAAATTGAACCACTTAGAGAGAATAGTAGTATTTAGTGCTTGATTGAAATCTAGAGAGTTTGGAAATCAAGATCTTTAGAGAATATAGAATAGGTCGAGAAAGAATAAGTGATTTGAGAATTTGAATCTTTGGTCTATTTATAGAAAACCAAGAGTTTTTATGAAAAGTTGTGATTTCTGAATAAAACCCTTGGTTTGAAAAGATATCTCTTTATAAAAATTGTATTTGGAGAAGAAGAGATAGAGTTACGACTGTTCAAACTGAAAAGATGTTGCTTGGAAAATATAGGTCGTGTGCCAGGACAAACGTCTGTCCATTTTGATCAGATGTCTGTCTTTGTAATCTGATATTACACAGATACAAAGACATACGTCTGTTCTTAGGATAACAGACATTTGTGTGTGCAGGAAAATTAGCCCGAGGCTTGCAACAGACTCTGTTATATATATATATATATATATATATATATATATATATATATATATATAACAGACGTCTGTGCTGAGTGAGGAATATTTTTCCTGCTGTAGTGACAGACGTCTGTTATATAATGTGACAGACGTCTGATACTTGCACAGACACTATGACATGTTGATGTTTTTCTCATATTTAGTCAAGGAGATTTTACACAACATCTAATACTATAAATATGAAATTCTTCGAGCAATCATGACATCTTGAGTTCTTCTCCTTGAGTTGATTCCTGCATGAATGTGTGTATGTGTGTGTGTATATATGTGTTTGCGTATTGTATAGTTTGTCGTCATCAAAATCAAGGATCTAACATTCTCCCCATTTTTGATGATGACAACTATACTATAATAAAGCTCCCCTTAAGTTAATGATTCCTTAACTTTCCTCCCCCTTTGTCATTATCAAAAAATTGTAGAACAAGCCAAAATATATAAAGCAAAAGCTAAAGATGTAAAGAAAACATAGTTGATAGAAATCTTGTGGAGGACGGAGCAGTCCACTACAGTCACAACTTGATTTACCAGTGCTTACATTTTTGCAAGTCATTGAGTATAAGGCTGAGATTATGTCTTTTTCTTATAAGAGGTAACTTTGGCATCCAATAGTTCTATTTGCAGTTTACACAAGTAATTTTCTTACTTTGGTTAAAGCATATTATGCTAAGAATTGTAGGTAGATTAGGTACATAGCAAAACATACATCCTTTTATTTTTATTTTTATTCGTAATATTTTGATCAAACAAAAAGATTTAGCATACCTCCTTTCGATTCTTTTTCATATTAATAGTTTGATCAAATAAGTTAAAATAAGGGTCAATAAGTTTGCATCCTGGCTAGATTTCCATCATTTAAAACTCGAAGTGCCTCATTCTTATTGTGATGAATATCAACACTTTTGAGCTATATTTAATATCTTTGGTTTTTGGTAAAGCTTTGGCTAATTTCAAATTGTTCTAGCATGTTATGTGACACAATTAATAATATTTAGGATAGTAAAATTAGTTCATATAGTTAAAATTGGACGATTTAAATCCATCCCAATTATGGAGAAAATTTTAATTGATTCTTGTAATCAATTAATTATGGACAATAAACTGGAAAGATATAGGAGATATTTGATTTGATTAATCAATCCAATCTTCGTATATGTGGCAACAAATTTGGATGGAATGAGAAGTTATATTATTTGATTAGAGTAATCAATCAAATATATGTATACGGGGAAACTATCACAAATATGCAAGATTTGCATTGACACAAAATCAAGGAAATCCAGAAACTTCTCATGCTTATCTTTAGGTAAGCCTTCATTATTACTCTTATAATTAGGGAAGCATTTGCTCATCTTTTGTTAACAAGCCAATAATGCTCTCTTCTTCATATCTCAATAAGATCCTTATTTCTTTTTAAATTATAGGGTGAGAAATATATAATGAGTGTTATGTATTCTTCTCTTATTGTACTCCCTCTTGTGAAGAAAGAATAAAAAAAGTTGTTGGGTCTCTGTCAACGTATGATATTCATATCCGAACCACGTTAAATCTTCTGTGTCTCTTATTTCTGCTATTGTTTTTGTGAGTCTGCATGATTGATTCCTATTCTTTTGTGTTGAGATTCATTGGTATCTAAATAGACAATACTAGATCCTGAACAAATACGTTTCCGCTTAAATTAACAAAAATTTCACTATAATTTAGTATCATAGCTAGTGTTATTGTTCCTATTTAGATATCAATGGCTACTTCTAGTAAGTCTATTGGTAGAACTATTGTCAATTATGGAGTAACTCGTTCTAACGGAAAAGGAGATTTGCTACTTGGAAGATGAAGATGGAGGCTGTATTGAAGAAGGAGAAGACTTATAAAGTTGTTTCTGTGCCTGAGAAAATGAAAGATATTGATGCAGCTGATTTGGAAGAGATGGAAGATTAAGCTCTCACAACAATTCAGTTGAGTCTTTCAGATGAAGTTCTTAGATAATTTTCTCAAAAGAAGACGTCGAAGGAACTATGGGACGCATTATCAGATGCATATCAAGACAAGTCTCTCACTAATCGGATTATTCTACAACAACAACTTTATTCGTTCAAGATGAAGCCTGGAGTCGATCTTATGGAGCATGTAGATGCGTTGACCACTTTAGTTAGATGTTGATATTACTGATGAGGCTCATGCTTTAACACCCCACATCCATTAAGGTCACTCACAAAGGGAATACCTTAATTTCAATGGAGCATTATGGGTACTGGAACAGAAATATTACAAGACAGACGTATATAAAACAGTGGAAAGTAAAGTAGAAGTACTTCAAATCATTTATTAAATATAATTATTTACAATAAAAGCCCATGGACTTCCAATACCCGATTACATAGTCAAAATATCTGTCTTGCTCAAAAAACAAAGAAGCATAAAAATAAATTGTAGTATTCCCCAATAAAGCAAACAAGCCATAGCTAAGAGAAATCCAAGCCGTACACGAAAGAGCCTTGAAGCTTGGTAAGATCCGAACTAAGCTGTATTCCCACCCTGCGAACCTGAGGGGGGGGGGGAATGGAAGAAAAAGAGGCGAAACAAACCGGGTCAGTCACAAAGACTGAGTAAGTCCTAGTGACTTTCGGCATAAAAACAGGTGAAGATAATATGGCATGAATAAACTGAAAGTAAACATAAGCATGATGACGAGGTAAGCTACGGGCACGATGAATCAGGTATAACATCCCATACTTCCGATTAAGGGAAGCATCACAAGGTTCCTACCAAGTATCACATCGCAAGGTTTTTATAACATCGCAAGATTTCTAAGTTTCACCATTACCCTATTTTCCTTGATTTCCTATATTCTCTGGACCACCTAACTAGCGTTCAAATTGGTTTACTTAGTTATAATTACAAGATAAGTGATCCCCCATAACCCACATGATAGTTTTATAGGTACATATCCCACGATGAGGGTCCCACCTCATATTGACAGTTTCATGTCCCCACCGTACCTATCTTAATTGATCGGCTCTTACTTACAATGTTTCACATGTGTTATATACTAAGGTTATCCCAACCCCGTAGTTGTGGTAGCCTTCAGGACTACATCTAATATCAGGATTTCACCTCAACCAGCGCAATTGCTATGAATGTGTTAGATGTACCCTTACTACCCTAATCGATCGGCTCCTACTCGACCTAATTTTTGTTTGTGTCACGCGGCCCCCTATTCGTAGATAACTGTGCTGGTCCCACCCTAGGGTGTATCAATCCCTAGGATGGAAACCCCGACACAATTCTTGATGCACAGCTTTATATCTACTGATGCCCAATGGCTAAATTTTCCACTCTGGAATACGTGCACGCCCGTAATCCGTCGGAACCTGCACTGCTGCATCACCCGCCGCCGTTTTGACCGCTTATAATCAGCCCAGTAATCGTGCCCCACCCTGCCTAGCTCAGGGTACCGTTGATACCTAATGTGGGTTACTGCTAAAACGGGTCCCGCTACTAGGGTTTTCCTAGGGTCTATTCGTATACCCTACGGGTTGGTTAAGTGTTATCCATTCAAGTTAACTTAACCCCACCCCCCATCATGTTACCTTGGTTAAGTGTTCACTCTTGTGTTAATTAACCTTACCCCATGTCTTGTTATATCTGTTAAGTGTTGCCTTCGCGTGTTTACTTAACCCTACCACACACCTTGTCATATTGGTTAAGCATCGCCAACCCATTTAACTTAACCCTCCCATTTGTCAGATTGCATTGGTTAAGTGTTTTCAAGTAATTCATGGCTTAACCCGCACACGTATCATGTCAAGTTGGTTAAGTGGTGTCTAGTGATTCATAACTTAACCCCGCTATCTTAGCATATCAAATTGGTTAAGTGGTTTCAAGTAATTCATGACTTAACCCGCCCACGTATCATGCTAAGTTGGTTAAGTATTATCTATATGTTCAAGTTGACTTAACCCTGCCACGCATCATGTTATATTGGTTAAGTGTCATTAGTCTAGTCATATTACTTAACCCACCCATTCATGTCATATCGGTTAAGTGTCATTAGTCTAGTCATATTACTTAACCCACCCATTCATGTCATATCAGTTAAGTGTCATTAGTCTAGTCATATTACTTATCCCACCCATTGGTCTGACTAACAGTTATGTTGGTTAAGCGTTCTTGATTTACTTAACCCTACCCACTGCTCTAATTAACATGTTATGATGATTTAGTCCACACTTATAAGTTTTACGTGTTCTTAACTAATAACGGTTAGGTCCATATTTACATGTCAAATTTCCATGTCATCCCACCTAACCCTCTAACCATACCCACGTCTTATTATGGTTAGTATTCCATAATTCATTCATTATGACGAACGAATCATGACCTCTCACATTAGACCGTGCACTTTGTGGCCACTGGATTTGCCGGGCGGTTCCAGGCAGATTTACACCACAAACTGAGTCTATCCTCGTGTCAGAAACCGTTACGCCTACAATTTGACCTTCGACCTCTCACATTAGACTGGCACTTTGTGGCTACTGGATTTGTCGGGCTGTTCCGGGTAGATTTACACCACAAACCGAGCCTAACCTCGTGTCAAAGGTTCATTAATGGTCATATTCCCCCCAAAACCCCAATATCAGTTCATGTGGTTAACATATAAAATGTTCATGTTTCAATCACGTTCATATTTCCAGTTATATGCCAATTATCAAATTCATAATTCACGTTTTTTCCCTAAAACGCATTCCTAAATTATTATCATAATTCACTATAAGGTTATGCCAAGTTATAGCCTTTTTATTTACAATACGTGCCAACTACCACAAACCCAACTTAGGCGCGTTCATATTAAACCTCTACCAAGTCATTAGTTATCATATATGTTTCAACTCCAAAATTTTCATAATTAACATATGCCCAAGTTCTAGATTACATGTCAGTTGTACATATGCCCAATTCATACCAAATTTACATATGTTCAATTCATGCCGTTTTACATGTATGCCAATTTTATGCCAATTTACACATATACCAAGTTTCATGCCATTTTACATATGTCAAGATTCATGATTTACATGTTTACAAAGCTATGCTTAATTTACATAGATCAAGTTTTATACCCAAAATTCATGTATACCACGTTTACACCAATTTACCCATAACAAGTTCTAGCCAAATTACATATATCAAGATCCATATCAAATTACATATGCCAATCCCCATTCTTGCAATTACCATTTTAATGACAATGCCCAAATATCCAATTTCATGTTAATGGTAGTAATACCCAAATATCCAGTTTTTATGTTATGCCATCAATTCCACCAAACACATATATTCCACTAGGAAATATTCCAATATTTCCCCCGTATACCATTGCACGTATATCATAGTTTAGGCCTAGGTCCGAAATTGACCTTGGTTCATCAAAAGAAAATAAATAGGGGAAGGTAGAAGTTGCAACAAAAACAAGATTAGAGAGAAAACGGCATAAAAACATCATCTCAGGCATAAAGAATAGATCTTGATAATATCAACATGAACCAAGAAAAGTGATTTACAACAAGCTGAATATACCATAAACTTGTCATGCGAACAAAGATAGAAAAGTTCCCAAAATCAAGATCCAAGAAGAAACAAGAATAGACTTGAATCAAAAGTCCAATTTCACTTCATCACATGTCCATATCAAATTTAATTATTTTAATCTGTAAATAACAAGAACTTACAAATCGTGGACAACAAATTAAGAACTGAATGTTGTTGTAAAAATGTTGCGGCGTTGTTGATTTATTGTCTTGAATCATTGTTGAAGCTTTGTTCTTTGAATTGATTTGAGTTTGAATGCTTGTACTTTGATTTGGAGACGGCGACCATGGTTCAAGAGATATTTTAGCAGCATAATGGTGTAAAAGTGATTTGTTATGAATTAGGTTAGGTCTTAGGATATATTCATAGGCGTAGGAACAATTTAGGGCCTTTAGATCAACCCTAGAATCAATCCGGACCATCAAAACACGTCTCAAGCCTCAAAAATGGGTTCTGGATCAAAACAGGTCGACCAGGTCGACCTGTAAGGGGGGGAGGTCGACCACATGGTCGATCTGGGGGGTAGGTCGACCCCCAGGTCGACTACATGGTCGACCTGACCCCTAGGTCGACCCCCAGGTCGACCTGCCTGGTCCTGTGCTGCCTGAAATTTGCGGAATCTTCTACAGGCCATAACTTCTTCATCCGGACTCCGATTTTCGAAAACTCGGACTCTATTTCATGAAGAATTCCGAGACGAACGCAATGGCGCAACCCATTTCCCATAATTCTCATTTTAAAAATTAATTATACCTTGATTTCTTGTTTTAACATGTTATTAACATTCGGGTTGTTACATTCTCCCCTCCTTAAAGGATTTCTTCCCCGAAATCTTCAAGTTAAGAAGAATGTGTCCTACCATCCAATCATCCATCTACTCAATCATCAATCACAGGCATCCATCGTCCTTAAGAGATTTCTAATGCTATATGAACATATGCAGAAAGTGTGTGTATATGTTCCTTATCTAATGCAAATGATCAGGCCTGATTGTTCTCTTTAATGCAAAATATGTTTTAGTGCTATGAGTCCAACATGTATGCGAATAGTCCTAGCCACATAAACACTATTTGTGTGCACAAACATCCATCCGTATGCAACTTCCATGTGATAACACATTCAATTTCATCCATAAACAAGTATAAACACTCATGCATATGCAATACGAAAGGTGACGGAGCCGATCTAGTATCTAATGTGCGTGTATATGCATCCACGAGCAATCATTAGCAATCACTTGCAACCACTTGTGTAATAACCCGGAAATTCTGAACCAGTTTAAAATTTTTATTTCGACAATTTTAGCGAATTTTGAATATTTAAAATAGATTATTTTAAATAAAAACAACGAGAAATTTATTTTGAATGTAATTCGAACGTATATATTATATACGTCGTCGTTAGAAAATAAATAATTATATATAATTATAAATAGAATTGAAAATGGCGCGGTAGTTCGATAATTCGATTTCAAACTTCAATTGAATGTACCGGGTGCAAAACAATCCGGATTTTAGTGAAACCAAAAATAGTAGAATCTAATTGATGATATCTTTCCAACGAATCCGAAAAATCAAATTTCATAGCGGGAATCAAAAGATATGTCCAGTTGAAAATTCTGAATAGTCGCTATGGAATTCAGGCCCTTAAAAATGGAAATTTTGCAAACGACCTCGGATTTCGACGAAACCACTTTTTTGGATCCGCAGTGTCAAGTTATTGCTAGATTCCAAATTTCATAATTTTCTGAATCAATATGTGAGCGTGGCAAAGGAAAACGCGTTTGACCAGTTTTAGTTGATTTTAATCGACTGGAAAATGGCCATTTTTCTAATGGTCTCAGAATTCGACGAAACTAGTTTTATTAGGACCGTATCGTCAATACGAAGCTAGAAAATATTTTTATGGAATTTTTCGAGTTAGTATGTGACCCCGGTAAATTGAAATGCGCGTTCAAATTCAATATATAGAATTATATGTTGATTTTAACGAAAATTGATCGAAACAATCGAATCAGCTTGCGATACATATCCCATTGTGTTCGGAATGGGGGTAAAACGCTATGGACGGCAGGCGGTGGGCCTCGTTTTGAGGTCAAAAATAAAAGTTGCTTTTTGCAGAGAAATAAAATAATTAAATAATAAAAATAAAATAAAATGAACACTCTCTCTCCCCCTTTAACCCGAGGCCCCCCTTTTCCCTTGTTCATTCAATTTCAGAAAGAAAAAAAAAACTAAACCTAAATCGATGCCGCCTCCACCAAGTTCCAGCCGCCTCCTCCCCGTCGAACTCCCCCTCACCGCCGCCTTTCGCCTTCGATCCCTCCCTCCCCCACTCGCCATCACCCCTCTGACCAAACGCGAAGCCCTAGCCCCCGTACCCAATCGAAGACGACAGCCACCGGAAGGCTGCGCCGCCCCTCCACCCAACCTAGCGCCGCACAGTCGCGTTAGCCCCTTCCCCCCCTGACCATTCGACGAACCCCTCCGCCTTGCCTCTCTCCTCCGTCCAGCGGAGCGCCCGATCCCCGAAACCCCTCTAACCGCGACCTCCCTCGGCCTCGCCACCGCCTGGGCAACCTCCAACCGCGACAGCCCTTCTCCCCCCCCCCTCTAGTTTAACTGTAAGTTTTAAATTTCATTTTAGTTAGTTATTTATTTGGTTAATTTTCGGTAATTACTCTATTAAAAAAAATGGAATTTTTATAAGCTAAAAGATTATATATATATATATTTATAGAAAGGTTATATCTTTAACGTGAAAAAGATTACATCTTTACATTTAAAAAGGATTTGATTTTTTTTTTTTGAAAACAAAGAAGAGTGATTTTTAAGGAAGGAAAAAAAATATAATTCTTACTCGTATAACATTAGAGTATAAAGAAATGATTTTTCCTTACATAACCATTTGATTTTTGAACTAGAGAAGACAAGATTTAAAAAAAAAATGAAAAGACGATATTTTTAAATATGATTTTTATATTTTTAAAGTAATAAAAATATTATTTTTATATTTTTAAAGTATTAAAAATATAATCTTTACTATATAGAAGATGTAGAAATATGATTTTTGCTTAGATAGGAAAGAGTATATTTTTAGAGAAAAAAATAGGATTTTTGCTTTCGTGAAGTTCAGATTTTTAATATCTAAAAGTTCGGATTTTTTTATAATGATATAATTGAAAAGGCGAAATATTTATTTTTGAAAAGGCGAAATCTATATTTTTGAAATATAATTTTTATCTATATGACATCGTAGTAAAAATTCGATTTTTATATATTGAATAGCAATATAAAAATGTGATTTTTATATATATAGTGGCTACGGGCAACGAAAGCGACAAAAGGCGAGAACGTTGAAGATTTCTATCAATGAAGAGTCGTGGTATTGGATAGCTATTGGTGAGAATTTCTCACCTTTCAATTTCTTTTTCTAGTTATATATATATACTAGGATGCAGACGGTGTTTAGTAGCACCCGACACAATCGTCCACAGACCATGGACTTGTTTGTTTGACTGCAAAAATTAGTTAGATTATTTGATTGAAATTTGAGTTGTTTGGTGAAATGAATGGATTTGATTGATGCGTGAATGGCGTGGGCCTTCACTAGACCAGGGATAAGGCTAGACCTTGTCCCGTTTCTAGTATCGTGCCGTTATGCCGCCGAAATTTTCTAAAATAAGTTAGAAAAATAAAAATATCATTTTATTTAAAGAATGAACTGAATAGAAATTCATATGTTAAAATAAAATGTTTTATCGTTAAAAATATAATTTTTAACGTGAATATGAATATAGTAAACATGAATAAATAAATATTCATTTACAAACCGGACGGTTTGTTTATGTACACTGATTTGACTGACATTGATTGGGACGATAAATTTTACACATCGCCCAACTGCACAAATAAAATCTGTGTTTGATTGTTTGAAACCCCACACGGGTGTTGGGATGAAATTTGAAGTTCACTCATCCTGATTGATTAAATATGTCGATCGATTGATTGACAGGCTGTTATAAGTGTTAGATATCTATATTTGATGCTTATACAGTGTAGTGCACTTTGGTTGATGGTTGATTATTTTTCAATGCTATTATATACATGTGTTGTATGAAAGTCCATATAATTAACATTATATGGTGATTGATTGGGCCTCATTCCAATTTAGAAAATAAAGAATAATATAAAATAAAGGTTCATGTGTTGACTGTACTCATCCGTTGAGATTAGTCATGTGTTGAACGAAATATTTTAACAATAAATTTTATATCTTTATCAATATAAAATAAAGGTTCATGTGTTGACTGTACTCATCCGTTGAGATTAGTCATGTGTTGAACGAAATATTTTAACAATAAATTTTATATCTTTATCAATATAAAATAAAGGTTCATGTGTTGACTGTACTCATCCGTTGAGATTAGTCATGTGTTGAACGAAATAATTTAACAAAAATAGTCACACGTGGACAGTACTCACTCGCTGAGATTAGTCGTGTGTTGACAAAAATAAATATTCATTTGTTGAATAGAATGAAGGAATATATGAAGCCGTGTTGATTAGATTGACGCCATTTTGACGTAAACGGTATTTATATCGATTTTATTCATTTCGAAATGAATTGAATATAAAGCGATTTCGAAATGAATTGAATATAAAGCGATTTCGAAATGAATTGAATATAAAACGATTTCGAAATGAATTGAATATATAACCAATTTGAATTGAATCGAATAGAAAACCAATTTGAATTGAATCGAATAGAAAACCAACTTGAATTGAATCGAATAGAAAACCAATTTGAATTGAATCGAATAGAAAACCAATTTGAATTGAATCGAATAGAAAACGACTTTGAAACCAATTTGAATTGAATCGAATAGAAAACGACTTTGAAACCAATTTGAATTGAATCGAATAGAAAACGACTTTGAAACCAATTTGAATTGAATCGAATAGAAAACGACTTTGAAACCAATTTGAATTGAATCGAATAGAAAACCAATTTGAATTGAATCGAATAGAAAATCAATTTGAATTGAATCGAATAGAAAACCAATTTGAATTGAATCGAATAGAAAACCAATTTGAATTGAATCGAATAGAAAATGACTTTGAAACCAATTTGAATTGAATCGAATAGAAAACGACTTTGAAACCAATTTGAATTGAATCAAATAGAAAACGACTTTGAAAACAATTTGAATTGAATCGAATAGAAAACGACTTTGAAACCAATTTGAATTGAATCGAATAGAAAACGACTTTGAAACCGAATTGAATTGAAAACGAATTCAAATTGAATTGAATGCGAATTGAAATGAATTCAAATTGAATTGAAATTTGAATTGAATAGAAATGAATTTTAAAATGAATTTATAAAGAAGAATTCAATTTTGCTTTGAATTGAAATGGAAGTTGAAATGAATTTTGAAACGAATTTAAAAAAACTATTTATAAAATTCGTTTTAAATAGAAATCGACGAAATATATATTATATATATTATATATATAATAAAATGGCCTGAATAGAACGCGCCGCACCGCGGCAGTTCGTGAATTTCGTCCATTTATTTCAAACGGATATTACGGGAGATCCGACCGTCGGATTCTCCTAAAACCGAAACCGTTGGGTTCGTATCGAAAAGAGCTTTCTAACGAATTTTAGAAATTTGAAATCTAACGGTTGGATTTGGAGATACGTCCAAATCAAATTCGAAAAAGGTCGCTGTAAGTGCAGTTCGATGGCCGTTGATGGAAATTGACTGTACGGGCCTTGATAAAATTATTAAAAATATCAATAATTTGTGTAGAATCATAAGAAATGATTTGTGTATAACGTGAATTCGCGGGCCTCACACCTCGGTATGAGTCAAAAACGGGATACGGACTGCAGGGAGAGCACGACGTTTCTTTCTAGCTTTGGTGGTGTCAGTGACTTACCAACCCTGACATATATATACTTTTCACCTTTGTGGTTGTTGGATGAGGCGCCTCGATTATAGGTCTGTAAGGACCGGGAAACGTGTGTTTAGGCATAATTAATCCTCTAACGTAAGTGAGGACCGGCCCTGAAGCATCCAGGGGTTGCCCAGAGTGCGTAGCCCTGGGACATTTGCTAGAGTGTCTCGAACGCAGAGAGGAGCTTGCCCCTTGCCTCGACTCATGACGGAAATCCAATTTCCAATACGTGTATTACGGCTTTATTTGTAGAGCCTAGTATGGCGACATCGTAGCATGGGATGCTATGCCGTCTATGATTTATATTTATGATTGAAATTGTTTTGACACTATACACTTATTGTAGTATCAAATGATTTGTTTTAAACGTACCAAGCATGTTTGTCTATTATAAGGGAAAACCCTATCCTCCGGCTTGCGTTGCATTGTGTGATGGGACCTGGGTCTTATAATAGCTTCATTTTTCGAAAAAGCATTGCGCTGTTTATTCTATGCACTAGTATTCTTGGGAGGAAACCCGTTCCGTGTTATACGGCGTGGTCCCTTGAATTACTCTCTTTTAAAGTAAAGCTTTAAATAACTGTTTTAGTTCTCACACCAGTCACATGACTGACCTGGAGTTTATTGTTTTAACCTAAACTCTGGGTGCCCCTATTTTCCGCACGGGCAGCTAGTAGTTTTGGTTTTGCAGATTTATATTCACAGGATCCTGGTTTACAGCGGGAATGATATCCGGAAAGCTCTGTATCCGTATATCACCTTCAGTTGTGCTTTGTATTATTTTCCGCTGCTATGTAATTTATTGTAATCTCTGATATTTATCGAATGTAATTTATTCCTTTATACTCTGTATATTCTTGTATTCTGATGGAATTGTTGTAATATGCAATGAAATGTTCTTCCGTCTGCGTTCTATTTTGTCTTGTCCTCAACGCTATCCGCGCTTTCCTTCACGGGGAAGTTCGGGTCATGTCAACTTGCAACCATCAATCATAACATGTCTCAAACACATGTTTACACCCCAATTGTTCCTACCTAAAAATATAGTCAAATGATAGAAGCAAGTAAAAACTTTGTGTCCATTAGGCACTGTCAAAACTGGAAATCTACGTCACATATATACTGATCAGGAGAAGAACTCCCTAAACACCAGCCCCGAAGACCGAAATCATCATCAGACTGATACCCAAAGAATTACTCAACCTAACCAATATATATGATCCTAGGAAACTAAGCATGATGGACTCCTTTTAGGTCACAAGAAATCCCTTCCTAAAACCAACCCGTATCCTATAGAACCCAAAAAATTTAGTCAACCCAACAGACACCCTCAAGCCCCAACATGTATTACCAATAGATGATTCATACCCCCTATGGGGTTTGAAACAGAAATAGGATTGAGAATAGGATCAAGAGGATATACTTAAAAGATAGCATGCAAGTAAGCTCTACAGGAAAATAGGGATCAAGGATATACTCTTAAAAAGAGATATGATGTGCGTATCTAGTCTTCAATCTTCTAAGTCGCATTTCCTTGAGCTTAACTCCATTGTGCTTTGACCGTCTTTAACTTCACAATTTCGTAGCTTCTTAATTCCTATTTCCAAAATATGAGTTGGAACTCATTTCACTGTTGCCTCTCGTTCCACTTCACTTATTCTTTTTCTAGTATACCTGACGTAACTGCGTACTCGTGGTTTCATGCAAGCTCTCCAAAATTCACTAGTGAATCCTGGATCTCGTTTACTTATTATAAGGTATTCCACGCAGAAGAACTATCTCTTGAAAACAAACAAATGCCAACCATGTTGCCAAATGCACTTACTAAGGTGATTTTCTATAACTCATGCATAAGCGAAATGAACCATTCGCCTTAGTGGCAAACACTACTCGAGCGGATCAATAAATGTATCAAGAGATTCTAGGTAACTAAGCATGGCAGAACCCTAAGGGTTACACTAGACTTCGAGGGCATTACCGAGGCAAGTCAAGAGTCTAACTACCCTCTTTTCATACTCGAGAATGGTATCATTTCTGGACAACCGCTCCATCCCTAGAATCAACCCATAACCCAAAAACATAAGCATTACTTTTAAACTCAACACTTAGCATAGACATTCTCAAATCCAAACAAGTCATGAATAAATGAGCCAGTTCCCCAACAGGAATTGAGACAAATACGGGATCCTCTACTACGCTAGTACTAAGGTGCAGAGACTTCAACTATCGAAGCAGAATTAAAAGGATGCGATGTACAAAAACAAAGTTCTAACAGGATGATGGAAAATAAAAGCTAAACCTTTAACAGAAACGTTACCACCTCTCTTAGGTATGCTAGTAGTGAGAGCATACAATTGCCCTCTCGACGATCTTGTCCTTTGCCCTTGTCATTATCTTATAATACTTAACTACACGTCCCTTTTTACCACACCAACGATGCTCTTTCTTGTCATGGGTATTATTATTCTTTCACTTGGACCTCTTTCCTTTCACCTTTTTCCTCCTTCGTGGATTAAGCCATATTAGCAAGTTTTTAATCCTTAGGCTTGTGTTCTTTATCCCTATTCTTACTATCCTTGTATAGTTTGTTGACAAATTTCTCGAAAGCTACCTCCATCGCACGACAACTCTACAAAACTTGAAATAAGATTAGACACAGATGGAAGTTGGGCACTTCTTTGCCCTCCTACATGTGTCGTACACCTACAAAACTTATGGTGAAAAAGAAAGAGAGAAGGGACTCAAGGAGAGAATCAAAAGACAGTGCATATGGCTTTGGGGAATATGCCTTTCATAAAACAAAACTTTTCTTAGAAAAATGCTTCTTTGTAAACGTTTTGAAAGTAATTTCAGAAGATTTTTTAAAAGCTTTTGCCCAGTCTGGTAACCTTCCGCTCTGATACCAAATGTAACACCGCACATCCGTTAAGGTCACTCACAAAGGGAATGCCATAATTTCAATGGAGCATTATAGGTACCGGAACAGAAATATTACAAGACAGACGTATATAAAACAACGGAAAGTAAAGTATAAGTACTTCAAATCATTTATTAAATATAATTGTTTACAATAAAATCCTATCAACTTCCAATACCCAATTACAATAGTCAAAATATCTGTCTTGCTCAAAAACAAAGAAGCATAAAAATAAATTGTAGTATTCCCCAATAAAGCAAAGCAAGCCATACCCAAGAGAAATCCAAGTCAAACATGAAAGAGCCTTGAAGCTTGGAAAGATCCAAACTAAGCTGTATTCCTATCCTGCGAACCTGGGGGGAGGGAACGGAAGAAAAAGAGGCAAAACAAACCGGGTCAGTCATAAAGACTGAGTAAGTCCTAGTGACTTTCAGCATAAAAACAGGTGAAGATAATATGACATGAATAAACTGAAAATAAACATAAGCATGATGACGAGGTAAGCTATAGGCATGATGAATCAGGTATAACATCACATACTTCCTATCAAGGGTAGCATCACAAGGTTCCTACCAAGTATCACATCGCAAGGTTTCTATAACATCGCAAGATTTCTAAGTTTCACCATTACTCTATTTTCCTTGATTTCCTATATTCTCTGCACCACCTAACTAGCATTCCAATTGGTTTACTAAGTTATAATTACAAGATAAGTGATCCCCCATAACCCACATGATAGTTTTATAGGTACATATCCCACGTTGAGGGTCCCACCTCATATGGACAGTTTCATGTCCCCACCGTACCTATCTTAATTGATCGTCTCTTACTTACAATGTTTCACATGTGTTATATACTAAGGTTATCCCAACCCCGTAGTTGTGGTAGCCTTCAGGACTACATCTAATATCAGGATTTCACCTCAACCAACGCAATTGCCATGAATGTGTTAGATGTACCCTTACTACCCTAATCGATCGGCTCCTACTCGACCTAGTTCTTGTTTGTCTCACGTGGCTCCTTATTCGTAGATACCTGTGCTGGTCCCACCCTAGGGTGTATCAATCCCTAGGATGGCAACCCCGACACAATTCTTGATGCACAACTTTATATCTACTGATTCCCAATGGCTAAATTTTCCACTCCGGAATACGTGAACGCTCGAAATCCGTTGGAACCTGCACTACAGTATCACCCGCCGCCGTTTTAACCGCTTATAATCAGCCCAGTAATCGTGCCCCACCCTGCCTAGCTCAGGATACCGTTGATACCTAATGTAGGTTACTGCTGAAACGGGTCCCGCTACTAGGGTTTTCCTAGGGTCTATTCGTATACCCTACGGGTTGGTTAAGTGTTATCCATTCAAGTTAACTTAACCCCACCCCCCATCATGTTACCTTGGTTAAGTGTCCACTCTTGTGTTACTTAACCCTACCGCTTGTCTTGTTATATCGGTTAAGTGTTGCCTTCACGTGTTTACTTAACCCTACCACACACCATGTCATATTGGTTAAGCATCGCCAACCCATTTAACTTAACCCTCCCATTTGTCAGATTGCATTGGTTAAGTGTTTTCAAGTAATTCATGGCTTAACCCGCACACGTATCATGTCAAGTTGGTTAAGTGGTGTCTAGTGATTCATAACTTAACCCCGCTATCTTAGCATATCAAATTGGTTAAGTGGTTTCAAGTAATTCATGACTTAACCCGCCCACGTATCATGCTAAGTTGGTTAAGTATTATCTATATGTTCAAGTTGACTTAACCCTGCCACGCATCATGTTATATTGGTTAAGTGTCATTAGTCTAGTCATATTACTTAACCCACCCATTCATGTCATATCGGTTAAGTGTCATTAGTCTAGTCATATTACTTAACCCACCCATTCATGTCATATCAGTTAAGTGTCATTAGTCTAGTCATATTACTTATCCCACCCATTGGTCTGACTAACAGTTATGTTGGTTAAGCGTTCTTGATTTACTTAACCCTACCCACTGCTCTAATTAACATGTTATGATGGTTTAGTCCACACTTATAAGTTTTACGTGTTCTTAACTAATACCGGTTATGTCCATATTTACATGTCAAATTTCCATGTCATCCCACCTAACCCTCTAACCATACCCACGTCTTATTATGGTTAGTATTCCTTAATTCATTCATAATGACGAACGAATCATGACCTCTCACATTAGACCGTGCACTTTGTGGCCACTGGATTTGCCGGGTGGTTCCGGGCAGATTTACACCACAAACTGAGTCTAACCTCATATCATAAGCCGTTACGCCTACAATTCGACCTTCGACCTCTCACATTAGATTGACACTTTGTGGCTACTGGATTTGTCGGGCGGTTCCGGGCAGATTTACACCACAAACCGAGCCTAACCTCATGTCAAAGGTTCATTAATGGTCGTATTCCTCCCAAAACCCCAATATTAGTTCATGTGTTTAACATATAAAAATGTTCATGTTTCAACCACGTTCATACTTCCAGTTATATGCCAATTATCAAATTCATAATTCACGTTTTTTCCCTATAACGTATTCCCAAATTATTATCATAATTCACTATAAGGTTATGCCAAGTTATAGCCTTTTTATTTACAATACATGCCAACTACCCAAAACCCAACTTAGGCGCGTTCATATTAAACCTCTACCAAGTCATAAATTATCATATATGTTTCAACTCCAAATTTTTCATAATTAACATATGCCCAAGTTCTAGATTACATGTCAGTTGTACATATGCCCAATTCATACCAAATTTACATATGTTCAATTCATGCCGTTTTACATGTATGCCAATTTTATGCCAATTTACACATATACCAAGTTTCATGCCATTTTACGTATGCCAAGATTCATGATTTACATGTTTACAAAGCTATGCTTAATTTACATAGATCAAGTTTTATACCCAAAATTCATGTATACCACGTTTACACCAATTTACCCATAACAAGTTCTAGCCAAATTACATATATCAAGATCCATATCAAATTACATATGACAATCCCCATTCTTGCAATTACCATTTTAACGACAATGCCCAAATATCCAATTTCATGTTAATGGTAGTAATACCCAAATATCCAATTTTTGTGTTATGCCATCAATTCCACCAAACACATATATTCCCCTAGGCAATATTCCAATATTTCCCCCGTATACCATCGCACGTATATCGTAGTTTAGGCCTAGGTCCGAAATTGACCTAGGTTCATCAAAAGAAAATAAATAGGGGATGGTAGAAGTTGCAACAAAAACAAGATCAGAGAGAAAACGACATAAAAACATCATCTCAGGCATAAAGAATAGATCTTGATAATAATATCAACATGAACCAAGAAAAGTGATTTACAACAAGATGAATAGACCATAAACTTGTCATGCGAATAAAGATAGAAAAGTTCCCAAAATCAAGATCCAAGAAGAAACAAGAATAGACTTGAATCAAAAGTCCAATTTCACTTCATCACATGTCCATATCAAATTTAATTATTTTATTCTGAAAAGAACTAGAACTTACAGATCGTGGACAAGGAATTAAGAACTGGATTTTATTATAAAAATGTTGTGGCGTTGTTGATTTATTGTCTTGAATCATTGTTGAAGCTTTGTTCTTTGAATTGATTTGAGTTTGAATGCTTGTACTTTGATTTGGAGACGGCGGCCATGGTTCAAGAGATATTTAAGCAGCATAATGGTGTAAGAATGATTTTTTATGAATTAGGTTAGGTCTTAGGATATATTTATAGGCGTAGGAACAATTTAGGGCCTTTAGATCAACCCTAGAATCAATCCGAACCATCAAAACACGTCTCAGGCTTCAAAAATGGGTTCTGGGTCAAAACACGCCGAGCAGGTCGACCTGTAAGGGGGAGCTCGACCACATGGTCGACCTGGGGGATAGGTTGACCCCTAGGTTGACTACATGGTCGACCCGACCCCTAGATCGACCCCCAGGTCGACCCGCCTGGTCCTGTGCTGCCTGAAATTTGATGAATCTTATACATGCCATAACTTCTTCGCTCGGACTCCGATTTTCGAAAACTCAGACTCTATTTCATGAAGAATTCCGAGACAAACGCATTGGCACAACCCGTTTCCCATAATTCTCATTTTAAAAATTAATTATACCTTGATTTCTTGTTTTAACATGTTATTAAAATTCGGGTTGTTACACAAGCTGTGATCCTCTTATGTTCCTTGCCTAAGGAATATACTACTTTTGTTAATTCCATGATTTATGGCCGCTGTAAAATTAGGCTTTCTGATGTAAAGGCTGGTCTTCATAATGAAGTGTTAATAGGTAGATTGACAAGCACTAGCATTGATAGTGATACCATAGACTTATCTGCTCAGAGAGGTAGAAGTCAAAGCAAGTCGAGGAAAGATGGAGGACGGAATTCTTTGAGGTCTCAGTATAGGGGGCCCAAGAAATTGATTTGCCATCATTGCAAGAAGTCCAAACACTTTGTTGTACTTCCCAAGCTTGAATGAAGAAGAAAAGACCCAAAGTAAGCTTCAGCCTCTACAGCAGAGAAATCAGATACAAAGAGTGACACCAACGTGTTTACAACTTCTGGCTCTTCTGGGAAGAGTACCCTATGGTTGATTGATTCTGGCGCATCCTATCGTATGACACCTAATAGGAACTCCTTTTCCACTTACTTTGAGATTGATGGAGGAGAAGTTTTAATGGGCAATGATGCTTCTTGTCGTATTGTTGGTGTTGGCAGTGTAAAGATCAGGATGTTTGACGATGTTATTTGAACCATTACTGATATTAGGCATGTACCTGATTTAAGGAAGATCTTGATTTTTATTGGGACATTGAGTAGAGTTGGACTTAAAGATTGTAGCTGAAGAAGAGAAGATGAAAATATCTAAGGATTCCATGATTGTTATGAAAGGAGTAAGGGAAGTAAATCTCTATTTACTTAAGGGGACTATCTAGTTGGCGAATCAGCTCCGTTACTTCAGTTGATTCAGATTCTTCCAGATTATGGCACTTGCGGATAGGTTACATTAGCGAGCGCAACATGGATGAGCTAAGAAAGCGTGGTTTGATTGACGGAGTTTGGCATTCAAAGCTTGGTTTTTGTGAAGAGCGTGTTCTTGGTAAGCAGACGAAGATTTCTTTTGGTGTTGGTGAGCATAAGGAAAATGCTGCTCTAAATTATGTTCATGCAGATGTTTGGGGACCTTCCCTTTGCCCATCCTTGGGTGGAGCCAAGTATTTTGTTTCATTTATAGACAATTTCTCTCGTAAAGTTTGGGTATACTTCTAAAGTCCAAAAGTGAAACCTTTGCTATATTTTGTAAATGGAAATCCATAGTGGAGAAGAAGTCATGGAAGAAGTTGAAAGTTCTCCATTCAGATAATGGCGATGAGTTCATATCACAGGAATTCATTGATTATTGTGAGTCTAAAGGCATTAAGAGGCACTGCACCACACCAGGCGAGCCCCAACCAATGGAGTTGCAGAAAGGATGAACCGGACATTATTGGATAGAACTAGATGCCTCAAATTGACTGCTAAGTCGAAGAAGTGATTTTGGGCTAAATATTTATCTATGGCGGCTTTCCTCATCAACCACACACCTTCTACTGCTATAGACATGTAGATCCCTGAAGAAGTATGGAAAGGAGAGCATGCTAGCTATTCATTCCTCAAGGTGTTTAGTTGTCTAGCTTACGTGCATGAGAGTCAAGGAAAACTAGAACCTAGATCTTGCAAGTGTATCTTTCTTGGTTATATAAGAGGAGTGAAAGGATATAGGTTGTGGTGTGCTATTAGCAAGAAACTTATTATAAGCAGGCATGTAACTTTTGATGAGAAGGCTATGCTGAAGGTGGAACCTTCCTCATCAGATAACAATGAGAGGGCCTGTAAATAATACCAGACACAAAGCAAGTCATCTACTAATTCTTTTCATGGACGTTCAAATGGTGTTTCCGATGACACCGTGGTTGATAAGGATAGTACATATGTTGACACAGAAGATCAGACTCTAGGTTGAGCTCATACACAGACTAGGCTTGTTAGAGAAAGAAGAAAGCCTAGATGGCTTGATGAGTTGTTGGTATGAGCATCAAAGACATTGACTTTGATGATATGGCGACATATGCATTAAACGTTGTCCATGATGAGCCCAAAGATTATAGAGACGTTATTACATCAGTTGACAGTTACAGTTGGTTAGTTGCTATGGAAGAGGAGATTGAATCTTTACAGAAAAATCAAACTTGGGATTTGGTGCCACTTCCTACCGACAAAAGAGCTATTGGATGTAAGTAGATCTATAGAGTGAAAGATGGTGCCAATGGAAATTTCATATATATAGCAAGACTAGTAGCAATGGGGTATGTTCAGAAGAAGAGGGTAGAATATCATGACATCTTTGCTCTAGTTGTTAGGCATACTTCTATATGTATTCTCTTGGAATTAGTTGCTCATTATGATATGGAATTAGAGCAACTAGATGTCAAAACTGCATTCTTGCATGGTGATCTAGATGAAGAATTTATTTAGAGCAGCCGGAAGGGTTCACTGATAGTAGCAGACCAGACTATGTTTGCAAACTCAACAAATCTCTATATGGATTAAAGCAATCTCCGAGGCTATGGAGTAAGAAGTTTGATAATTTTATGCTTTCGCAGGGATTCTCCAGAAGTTTCAAGGACTAGTGTGTTCTTTAAGAGATATGATGATGATATGATTTATTTTTTGTCACATGTTGATGATATGTTGATTGCTATGGTTAAAATTAAGGAGTTAAAAGTGGAGTTCAGTAGAGAGTTTGACATGAAGGATTTGGAAAAGGCATAAAGAATATTGGGTATGGAAATAAGCAGGGATAGGAAACAGAGAGAGTTAAGGCTCACTCAGGTGCAATACATCGAGAAAGTCCTCACTCGATTTAGAATGGAGAAAGCCAAACCGGTTGGCACTCCATTAGGCTCTCATTTTAATTTGTCAAAAGTGCAATCTCCTACATCGGAAGAAGATAAGAGGTATATGGATAATATACCTTATTCTAGTGCCATTGGTAGTCTTATGTATGCGATGGTGTGCACAAGACCAGATTTGGCCCATGCAGTTGGTGTTGTGAGTCGATATATTTCTAACCCAGGCAAAGAACATTGGCAAGTAGTGAAGTGTATTCTTAGATATCTTTGAGGCACTTCTTCGGTGGGATTGTTATATGGTGGAGTAGATTGTGACATATTTCTTAGAGGATAATATGATTTTGATTATGCTGGAGATAGAGATGCTAGGAAGTCAGTGTCGATCTGTGTTTTCACACTTGGCATATGCTCGATTTCATGGAGATCAAAGTTGCAATCTATCGTAGCTTTGTCAACTACCGAAGCAGAGTTAATATTTATTGTGGAAGTAATAAAAGAAGGACTATACTTACTTCAATTGTTGGATGATGGTGCAACGAACAGTAGAGCTATTTCAAGATAGTCAGATTGCGATTCATCTTGTAGAAAATTAAGTTTATAGTTCACGGACGAAGCATATTGATGTCAGAGGTTTCTTTCTTATGCTTGAAGAAGAACGAAACAAGATAATATTGGTGAATGTAAGTACTTTGGATAATCCTTCAGACATGATGACAAAGTCACTTCCAAAAGACAAGTTTGCTCATTGCTCAAACTTGATTAGTTTACTTCCTACACTTGAGCGCTATGGGGCACTGACCCAACAACTAATTCTATTGATTGATGAATATATTTAAATCGAGGTATAGTGTTAAAATTGGATGATTTAAATCCATGCCAATTGTGGAGAAGATTTTAATTGATACTTGTAATCAATTAATTATGGGTAATAAACTAGAAAGACATGGGAGAGATATTTGATTTGATTAATTAATCAAATATTGGTATATTTGGCAACAAATTTGGATGGAATGAGAAGTTATATTATTTGAATTGAACAATCAATCAAATATATGTATACGGGTAAACTATCACAAATATGCAAGATTTGCATTGACACCAAATCAAGAAAATCCAGAAACTTCTCATGTTTATTTTCAGGCAAGTCTTCATCCTTATTCTTATAAATAGGGAGGCATTTTCTCATCTTTTGTTAACAAGCCAATAATGCTTTCTTCTTCATATCCTCAATAAGATCCCTATTTCTATATAAATTATAGGGTGAGAAATATATAATGAGCATTTTGTAGTCTTCTCTTATTGTATTTCCTATTGTGAAGAAAGAATAAAAGAAGTTGTTTGGTCTCTGTGGACGTAGGATATTCATATCCGAAACACGTTAAATCTTTTATGTATCTTATTTATGCTATTGTTTCTGTGAGGCCGCATAATTTATTCATGTTCTTTTGTGGTATCTAAATAGACAATAGTAGATCCTGATTAAATATGCTTCCGCTCAAATTAACAAAAAATTCACTATACATACTTCGTTGCTTGACTTTGCCCGTATTTAGAACAATATATGAACAAAAAGTGAACAAAGTAGGAAGCTTTATTCTAAAACATTATACCACCTAACTAATAGGTATGCTTATTTTGGCTGTAACTAGGTGTAACAATGTCCAACTCAAAGGAGAAGTGGCCATAGAAAAAAGATTTACAAATAGTTTCCTGCACTAAGTTTGAACTTAGATTTTTATCCAACATGTATTTACATAGTGCCAGGTATCAATCTATAGAACAATCTGAAAAGACGTGCAGGACAGAGTACTCTTATTTTCATTACTTCAAATCTGTTACCCAGTGGTTAAGTGAAATGCTCCTATAGTTTAATCATGCATGTTGAACATTTCCAATAAATTATAAGATATGATGTTAGCAATGTTTTATGAATATCAATACAAAATATGTATATTCTCAGTATGGCGTAGACAATAAGTTTATTCATATTGTTTGTAGAGGAACTATAATGTTGAATGCATGCTTAGGCTTCAGAATGTCCACCTCACACATATCAATCGGGTACGCAGGAAACAAGATAGCAAGTGTTTGGCAATGTATAGTAAATGTTATTACCAAGTATTTCTCTGCCTTGCATAATTTATGTAAATATGAACTGTTCTAGTAATTATTGCTCATGTATGTTTCCACCATTGACAACTTCACAGAATATGGAAGAAAATGTAATAGTGAACTGAATTTATCAGAGCATATGGTTAGCAAACTTGGATCACCCATTACCACTAGTTGGTGCAGCAGACATAAGAGGATTCAACATATGGATCAGGAAAGAAGTAAGTAATGAATGATGAAGTCTATTATGTCAAACATAGCTTTTTCTTTTTGTCAAAGAGATTTTGCATGATTTATATGCAAACTGTTAGTGGCCTTTTCTATTTGGTTCATTGTTTTGTTGCTAACGCTTCTTGAATTCAGTTTGTTTATTGAAAATCTTCCAGTTAAAATTTTGCTTCCTTGCTATATTTTAGTTCTTTGCATTGACTAATATTATATTAATCTCTGTTTTTTATTAGTTCGCTACATAGTTAGCTTTTACATTCCTCTCTTTAGATGATGCACGTTTTCTACTTGTTGTCTTGACATATGATTACATAGACTCATTTTTCATTAGTTCTCCCATCATTACTACATACAGCGTACACTCTAGCATAAAGCTAATGTAACATTAACACTTGCGATTCATGCAATATCTATCTATGAATCTATGCATCCATGCCCCTATCCTCTATTCTTTATATAATAGTTTTGCTGTTTTAAGTAATTTTTTTTCTAGAATTATATTTTAGAATACCATGAAAAATGTAACAATGATGCAGCACAAGAAGAAAATGGAAGCCAGTCACTAACAATGAAATAGATGACACTTCTATAAATTAGTATAACATTTTACTTATGATGTTTACAACTGTTGCAAAGCTGAAAAAGATGCAATCAACATTTCACTGTTTTATTACTTCAACCTAAGAATCAGTTTGATAGTGCAGATTCAAACCAAAGTTTACCATGATATATAGAGAACTTCCTTCCCAAATGTTGTGCTAATGGATGTGACAATTATTTCACTACTGAAAAAGTTTCTAACCAGTGTTTAGGAGCTGCTCGATGTATCTGACAGAGATACTTAATAAACCTCTTTTCAACATCAGAAATAAGAATAGAAAAGGAACCTTCTTTCTTTGCCAATCCATTTACTTTAAGTCAATTAATAATATTATTCCTAGGCTTTACCCTTTTCTCCAAATCATAACATAAATAGGCCGGAAATTTTTGTAAATAATCCACTGAAAATCCCAATTCGTTTCAAAAGTAACTCTCTTTCCTTTGGATCACATCCATACTCTAATTCAACATACGAGTAAGCTACCATTTTTAAACATCACTATGTCCAATTCTAAATATACAAGGAGAAGTCGTTGTTTTCAGTATTTGAATAGCAGCTTATCAACTGTTCACTCCCTGTTTATCAAGTATACGGTTTTGTTGATTTTCTCAAGCCTTAGTGTAACTACTTTTACACTACGCCATAAACGGCCTAATGCAACGATTTTATAAGGTGTTGCCAGCCAAAATGTGACGATAGGTATAATATTTTGGTCCTAATGCAACATTCTATTTTGGATGCTACCTTAGCCATAAAAATGTGTTGCTCTAGATAAACAAGTGTAACACGATGCAACATTTTGTACAGTGTTGCTATAGCAGACCATTCCATGTCCGATGTGGCGATCCGCGTGAATCAGATCCTACGTTGTAAAACATGCCACCTCAACAATCCTGATCGCTTCTTCTCCAAACAACATTTTTTCTTTGGTGCAATTCATTTTGTACCCTGTCATCTTATTTTCATTTCCCCTTCGCAATAACAATTTCTTTTGCAATCAGAAATAACATTTTGAATCGTCGGTTCAATTAGGGCTTTGATTATGGGGTTCAGGCTTTATTCAACAATTTCAGTTCACTTAGGCCTTTGTTTTGGGGTTCAAACTTAGTTCAATGATTTCGATTCAATTGGGGCTTTTATCTGGGGTTTCAAGTATTGATTTTGAGGTATAGCACTCTCTCACATACTTTAGGATTTCGATTTAAACTACTTAAAATTCGATTTTGAGGTATAACACTCTCTCACATCACTTTAGGGTTTCGATTTAAGCTGCTTATAAATTCTTAGGTCAACCTGTATTAACAATTTGAATTGTCTTAGGTTTCCTCTTATTGGACAAACACAAACACATTTTGTATAGGATGGGGGGATCCATGCATCTCACATTTCATCACAAGGGTACATTTCAAAAGGAAGAATATGTTGGTGGAACCTTTAACATAGTAAAGGGCATTGATCCTGAATACTTCTCGTACACAGTGCTCATGGAGTTTGTGAAGGAGGAACTTTTCTACAACGTAATAGGAGGGATTTATATAAAAAATGGTGAGAAGGGTGGGTGGAAGTAACTGACAAATGATGCGGACCTCATAGAGTATGCCAATGGAGCTAACAGTGGCGGCAACTTGGAATTTTATATCGGCAACGTCGTCGATAATGCAATTGAGCCACTGAAGAAAATGCAGCCACATGTAATCATTCGGCCAAGGCCACTGAATCTGGTTACAGGTATATATATAATATCATTTACTGATTTTTGTTATTTTGATGTAGCAAAATAAATAAATTAATTGTAATATTATATCGTTTAAAGATCATAATTATAATATCATTGTGTGATTTTTTGTACTTACAAAACAACTGAAATGACAATATGTGACGACTCTTCAACTAAAATAGAACCAAAAAAACAAGAAGTTAACTGAAGTCAACAGTTCTCGAAAGTCAGCAATCCAGAACCCAACAATGCAACCACGAATCAAAAGATAGATGAAGTGAACAGTCCTCGGAAGTTGGCATGGCTGAATAATCCATGATCCAACAATACAACCACAAATCAAAAGGTAGCCGAGGTGAAAATTTCTCGGAAGTTGGCAAGGCTGAATAATCCAGAACCCAGCAATGAAACCCTTAATCTAAAGTCAGCTGTTACTGTAAATCAATGGAAGACGACATAAAAAAAAAACAAAAAACAAAAAATCAGCGATTCAATAGTGAGTCTGAACTCATCGGGTGTTAAGAAGAAGTTGGAATCACATATTCAACCAAGGGAAGGCGAAGATATGAATGAAAATGGCAAGCAGGTTCTAAGAATTCTAATTATGATGATCTTAATGTAATTTGAATATTTTGTACCACTCTTGTAGCATACTTACTTTGATTTTCCTATTTATTATATAATTGCTGAATGTTCATGTACCACCTCCACCGTCTCTAAGACTATGAAATACAAAGGGCTAAGAATTTGATGAGGAACAATGGACTTCTGGCTTCTCTATGTGTGCCTACAATTTCAGCTAAACTGAGAAATGCAAGCCAAAAAAAGGAAAAGAAAAGATGCAAAAGGATGTGGATAGCAAGGAATATAATCCGGGCGATGAGGAGGAGGAGCATAGTGAAGATGATACTTCACAAAGTCCACGAAAGGTGTGTGATAGCTATATATCTTATTTTTTATGCTTCTGAAGATAATAACTTTAAAATCCAATCTTATTTCCTAATTAATACATACAATTTAGATTAAAAAAAGTTGAGAAGCCCTAGCCTATTAGTAAACAATAAACTTGTTCAACTAGTGGTAACGCAAAGGAAAATGATATGTTTAAAACCCCAAGCCCAACCAAAGCATGTTAGCAAGTTCAGCAGAGAAGGATGTTGAAGGACAAGGAACAATGGCTGATTATTTGGCTCTGCGGGAACGACAAAAGAAAATTGTTGTTAAATCTAGTGCAAGTGGCATGGCAAATAAGGATATGGCGGAGAATGTCTTGGCAGACATTGAAAATGAAGAAGTTGAAGTAGGTACTAAATTGATGTGATAGCAATATTTAATATTACAGTGGGATTAGTATTTAAGTACCTAATTTACATTATGTTTTATATGTTATTATTTGACGGGACTTTTCATTTTAATTAAAGATGAAGTTGCTAGAAGACTCAGAGGTCAAACAAAGATGTTTAATGTCCATACAAGGGCGTATGACAAAAGAGTTGTAATTGGGATGAACGAGTGGTTCCAACCTATTTTAGATGATGAAAAAGTAATATCTTAATTAAGCAACTTTTTAGGAATATTGAAAAGGAAATGCCACTTACATATAAATCTTGGTCGGATGTTCCTGAAAAGTTGAAGAAAACTCTATGGAATCATGTTCAGGTTATCTATTATTAACTATAATGTAGCTGAAATTTACTTCAATAAGTAATATTGATCTATTAACTATAATGTAGCTGAATTATGATTTATTTATTCTTTTTAATCTTTTATTTATATTTTAGCAACGGTATATTATTCCCGATGAATGTGAAAACTGGGTGTTGAAGTCTATTCGTGATTGTTGGAGAGGGTACAAGAGTCGCATAAAAACAGCTTATTATAGAGCTTATGAGACCGATGAGGACAGGTTAGAAAACAGGCTGGACAACATCCCACTGGAGGACTTTAAAGTGCTCCTGAAGTATTGAGCAGATGAGGAGAATCGGGTATACATACATAATATTTATTTCGCAACATAAACAAGTACTTGGTTTTTTATGAGATATACGAGTACTTTGTTTTTTGTGAAATTTTTAGAAAAGAGCCAATAAAAATTCTGAAAGTCGTAAGTCGTATAAGACACACACACACTGCTGGTCCAAAGTCGTTTGCCCATCTTTGCCATAAGATGGTATGTGATACTTTAGAGTTGTTTATTAATTACAGTTTTCTAGATGAGATAGCGTGGTAGCCATTGACATGAAGTAGTTAGCCTAGATGCTTTTTGACTGAAGAGAGTGTATGCTAAACTATCTATTGAACTTGTATCAGGAGACACTATCCGATGCAACATTTTTTCTTAAAATTCGTAAGAGAACAGATCGATGTGAGTACGTGGCTAGTCCTGAAGTAATGAATTACAAACTTGTAAGTAATACTTTTTTCTATTTTGTACATGCTACACATTGTTCATGTCTTGCTGATGTGCATGTTTGCTCATGAACTGTATGTTTTATTTTTCATGCTACATGTTATAGTATAGATTCCATGGTATAGACGTGTCAACTTGTCAACGAGCAATATTAAAATAAATATGCAATTTTTTCCCTATGTATGATTAAAGCCAAACATGGGTATCTTTGTTTTCTTTATATAATGAATGCTTCCCTATCATAGATTAAAATAAAAATTTATTCTGCTTGGGCGTATTGATGGTGGCTACTGAGTGACAATGTTTGAAGCACATAACGACTGTATTTTGTATTTATCAAATATTTATACTTCAGACTTGTTATATGAAGGTCAAGCAGTGGAACGAAATATACGGGATATTTTGTTCGCTAATGATGTAGGAAACTGGCTAAAATGCCAATAGAATTACACGTTTCATTAAACCATTAGAAAGAAAGCTCCCATGAAGAGTCGTATGCACATTTGTTGAAACACTTGTTGAACCTGAGTTTCGCACCAGTAACCTTGTGCACTTCTGCTCTATGCATGCACTTGTGACATTTGTGCACATAAAACTATTTTCATAACATTTTTACACTTGACATCGAGATAGGCATGTAAAATATTTATGGATGTCCATAAAGACCCCCTTCCATTATTCCATTTTTTGAGCAGACTTCACCAAATCATTGTACCCCTATAAACTTAACCACGCAGTATTATACCCAAATGGAATTCTCCCTTGTTTCTATTTGCTGTGCATATTTGCTGCATATGTAAGCATTTAATGTAAGGTAATTTGTTGCATTCTCTCCATATGTATGCATTTGCTGCTTTCACTCTATACATAAGCATTTTCTGCATTCTCTGCATTTACTATAGGGTAATTTTGATGTGGGTTTATTTTGTAGGAGTTGATTCAAAAGGCAATGAGCAGTGGAGAAGGGGGAAGTAATGTTGAAACGGTAATTTCGAATAGAAGATCACATCTTCACCCTTTTCTTATCAGGAGGCATGTAAGGTGTACAAAACAATCAGCCGAGGCTCCTACAAATGCTTATATAAAGGACTTAAGGCAAAGGCTTGTTGAAGAAATGGAAGCACAACTAGAATCCAAGGTAAATGAGAAGGTATAAGAGAATTTGGCTTGGGTGCTTAAAAAATTAGGCGATGCTAATCCGTAGTTGAATCTAGACGAACTAATTTAATTTCCACAACCATGTCCAGCGACAATGAAAATCCAGCTGAAGGCAATAGCTCTTAGTCTATTTTATGAAAATCCAACTGTAGTTGTTGACAAATTGTGATGTTACTATGTACTTCGTATTATGATGCTTACTATGTACTGCTCACTATAATGTTCATGCAAGTTATAAGTACTGAACAAATTGTGATGTGTATCGTGTACTGTGTATAATGCAAGTACTTATGTGTTATTATGCCTTTTATTGTCTTTTCAGTGTAGCGTTGCAGTAGCTTTAATATAGTGTTGACATCGGGTTACAAATATTGCTGAAATATTGTTGCAATAGTCATACAAGATGTTGCTGCAGGGATGGGATTAGCTTGGGATGTGGGCCCAATGGGCCCCACATTGTGGGCCCTACAATATATATATATATATATATATATAATTAATATCTATAGCAATATTTTTGGATGTTGCTACAGACACCTAAGAATGTTGCTGTAACGATTCGGATTTTGCTCGGACCTAAACGATCGTTAAATCAACTAAGACCGTTCAAAACCCGAATACGCTAACTTTGGGCATACAACACATCAGAACAAATAACATAAGACTTTTATAAACATCATAATAATGTAACATCAGAGTACATAATATCAGAGTACATCGAATATAAATATCACAGCGGAAGATTAAATTACAATAATTTAATAATGTGCAGCGGAAACAAATAAAATAATCCAACGGAAGACTATCAATGCTCTGAACACAGTTTTAAGCTTCGATCCAAAATCCTGCTCAAAATATCTGCAAAATAAGCTACTCAACTGCCCGTGTGGAAAAGAGGGCACCTGAGTATGCAAAGTGAAACAAACTACGAGTCAGTCATGGGACTGGTATGAGAAATCTTACTTAACTTATCTAATGTTAAGGCTAATCATAGGACCACGCTGCTAATGCGGAATGGGTCTACTCTATTGGATTGCCAGTGCATAAATAAAGTAAACCGTTAAACAACGCAATGCTTTTTAGAAAAATGAAACCATTATAAGACTCAAGTCCCATCACACAATGCAACGCAAACCGGAGGATAGATTTTTACCTTATAATGGTCAAAAATGCTTGATACGATAAAACGGATATGATATTATTTGTTAGCCTACTTTGTGAATTAGGCTACACAAAGCTAGAGGATCAAATTATGGAGAAAATCATGCCAGGCAATCAGATCGGATCGGGCTTCCTGGGGCAGAGACAAACCGACACAACGCTATAAAGGAAAAAAAGCAACACTGACCAGATCAAAGGAGAAGAAGCCGATCTGAACCCCCAGTCATCAGCTTATCCGATCCGAACCCCGAATTTCAGTTGCTTCACTCCATGTTCTCCTTAAGAATCGGGGCGGTTATGTACACGTTCTACCCACAATTGCCACTAACCAGATGTGTTGTCATCATCAGAACTCATCCGAACCCGAAAGAGATGGGATGGACGCCACGTGGATTCGAACCGATCTGCTTTCAGAAGCTTTTCCCACCTATACATACACCATCAAGAGGCATTTGAAAGGATCTTTTGTCATTTTCAGTATTGAAACTCCTTTGTAACCCGAATTCCACCAACTTATTCAGCCTACAATCATCTTTCAAGTCGTAAAAATGAAAAAGGAAATTGAGTGAATCAATGTATGAAATGAGTGAGATTTGTGTGAAAATCATTGTTTTTCTCGCTTTCAAGACATCAATAAAAAAGAAACAAAGTGGACGTAGGCTAATTAATGCTGAACCACTATAAAATGTGCGTTTTCTTCGCTTTAGTTTTCATCCTATTATAATCTTTGCTAGTTTGGGTGTTAGAGCCAATTTTGGATCTAACATTTTGGTGCTTTCACTGAGAGATCTTCTCAGCCTTTTTGGGATTATCATTCTACTATTTGGGCTTTCAAGTTCAAAGAAGTTAATCCTCTGTCTCTGACATCTTTAAGTACTTGTTGACTAACTGTTGAAGAATCAAGTATCACGGCTAAGACCAAAGGAAAAGAATGCAAGGCGCTAGGGGAAACGATGCTAGAGAAGATCAGCAAGCCATCGTATTAACGAGGTCACGCGCTCAAAGCTTCGGAGCAGATCGCTCCGACCAGGAGGATCCGGAATGGATAGAAGGCACCGATCCGAACCGGAGGGAAGGCATCAATCCGATCCGGTCTAATGAGGTCGAGGGCACTCACTCTCTCCATCTGAACCGCCCCGGCCAGGCCACTGCGAACCAATCCGATCCGAACAAGAATGAAGCTGGAACTTCTACTCGAGCTCCGTCCAACGCTCCGATTCCAGCCATGATGGCTAATGTTCACCCTGATCCATCTGCACCCATTACCCAGTGAGATTTTTCGCGTTTTATTGACATGCTCCAGAGCACTAAAGAAGCATTGGAAGCCCAAAGGCGTGACAGCCTTCGCATGCAGGAAAACATTATCACTATGGGTAGAGAACTAAAGGAGCTCCGGAGGCAGAAGACTCCTTCCCCAACACGCCGCCTTGCTACAGATGATTCGTCTTCTTCAGACGAGGGACGCCCTCACGAGAGAAGGCCGTTTGAACGACCTCAGAGCCTCGATCAGTTGGCTTTTGGATCTTTAGGATCCTGAGAAGACGCTGCTCGTGTATTGGGCCCTAATTACCCAAGCCTGCAACAACCTATGTTGCTACCCATGCGCGGATCCCACCTCCTACCCAGGGAACCTAATATTACCAACCCTACGCAGCAACAGCTTCTCCAACCTCTACCTCCTGAGATTGACCGGGAGCACAGAGAGCAATGTAGAGTAGCTTCCGCTAGAAACTGGAGGTTATCCCCTGATCAGGAACACAGGGGTAATCCGAACATCAGACCTAGAGAGCCTGTGCAAACATTAAAAAATGCCGATGTATAGGCAATGGTGCGTCATTTTATGTCCGAAAGCCGGCGGTATACTAATGAAGATTAGGGCATTGAGCGAAGTCATACCCCCTTCACAGATGATATACTGGATTTCCAGTTCCCTCGACGATTCAACTCGCCTCAGATGGATCGATATTCAGGAAGAACAGACCCAGGGCAGCATCTGATGAGGTATGCATGGTTCATGAATGCAGTAGCAGCTCCACATGCCGTAAAATGCAAAGCTTTTCCAATTTATCTTGAAGACGTAGCGTTAATGTGGTTCACCCGACTCCCCCTCGGTCGATATCAAATTTCACAAAATTGAATGAGCGCTTCATGAATTAGTTTCGACTTCATTCCCGAAAGTCCAAGAGCATTATAGAATTGTCACGGATTAAACACGCCCCAGGAGAATCTTTGAAGTCGTATTTGGATCGCTTCAACCTGGCCGTCACCGAAGTTAGTGATCCCCATGAGCCCACTATCCTGATGGCCTTAATAGAAGGGGTAGATCTTGACACAGAGTTCGGGGATTACTTGTCAGGGAAACTGCCTCCTACTAGAGAATTGTTCTATGAAAAAGCCAATATCCGCTTAAGGAGAGAAGAAGCTAAGGCAAATCGGATGAGAAAGTTCGAAGGGGCCTCGAGGGAACGTGTCTAGAGTAACGTTGCTATGAAACAATCTGGTGACAGTTCAGGGAAGGTGGAAGTAAATGTTGGCAACCAGAGTGGGGGTAATAGCAACAGAAATGGGAACGACAATAGAAGGAACAGAAACCGAGGGAATAGCTCTAGTAAAAGACCCAGATTCCAGACTTTTGAAAATTATACGCCATTAAATGATACGTTGGAGAATATTTATTTAGATACATATAGAATATTGCAGTACAAAAAACTACCACCCAGAGACTATACTGAGAAAGAGCTTGCAACAAGAAAGTTTTGCTTGTTTCATGGAACTCACGGTCATTCCACCAATGAATGCCGTCATTTGAGAGATATTATCGAAAGCTTGCTGCGAGAAGGGAAGTTAGACGAGTACAAGGTCGCCCCAAGGGACATGGGGCAAGGGGGACAGGCCCCGGACCAAAACCAGCCTACTTCAAAACCCACAGCCCAGCAAAAAGGTAAGGGGATCGTCATTAATACTATTATAGGCGGACCTCACCTAGTTGGTTGTAGTTTTAAAGCAATGGATCAGTACGTCAATGCCACCAAGCATTTTGAGGTAGGAGAATGCAGTAGCCTCGAAGACGTTACTCCAGTAAAACAACAAAAGACGATGTCAGATGACGTCGTATTCCGCAATAGAGATGATTCCGGAGTTCAATCTCCAACCGACGATCCACTAGTGATTACCACAACAATTGGCCCTGTTTTAGTCCATAAAGTGTTAGTGGACAATGGGAGCTCGGTCAATATCCTCTTCAAGAAAGCTTTCGAACAAATGAGACTCGAAGCAAAAGATTTAAAGCCATGCGAAGGATGAATACGTGGCTTCAATGGAGCGTCGACGACTCCGATGGGCTTTGTGGAATTACCAGTCACGTTAGGGCAGGGAGATCGCCAGAGAGTAAGGATCCTACCATTTGTAGTTTTAGATGTGGAGTCGCCCTATAATGCCTTCCTAGGCCGACCGGCCCTTGCCGAGTTTAGGGCGTGTATTGCACCTTGGTGCTTGCTACTTAAATTCCCGACTGACTCAGGAATTGGGGTGATGAGGGGCGATCAACCTACGGGATGAGCTTGTTACATGACAGAGTTAAAGATGTTAATGAAGGGATTGAATATAGAAGCTAAGGACGATTCCGCCCATCCATAGGAGAACTCAACATAGCAATTAAGGGGTCCTGCCCCAAGAGAGTCGCCTTCAGACGTGCTCGAGGATATAGATCCCAGAGAGGATAGAGAACCCGGGGACAGGAAGGCAACTCCCAACGAAATAACAATAGACATACCTATTGATGAAACAAATTCGATAAAAGTACTAAAGATCGGCTCGTAACTGGATCCAGTTCGAGCGAGGGAATTGGCTGATTTCTTAAAGGCAAATCTGGATGTGTTCGCTTGGACTCACGCTGACATGCATGGGATTTCGCCTACCGTCACGAGCCATTCTTTGTGTATTAATCCAAAGCACCCACCAGTCAAGAAGAAGAGACGGATGTAGCGGTCAGCAGCTTTAAAAGAAGAAGTAGAGAAATTAAAAGACAATGGATTCATTAATGATTCGAAATATCCCGACTGGATATCGAATCCTGTCCTGGTTAAAAAGTCAAACGGGAAGTGGCGAACATGTATCGACTTTTCTGATTTGAACAAAGCTTGCCTGAAGGATAGCTTTCCTCTCCCTAGAATTGATCAGCTAGTAGATTTGACGGCCGGGCATGAGCTTTTATCCTTTATGGACGCCTATTCCGAGTACAATCAAATTCCCATGCACATACTAGATCAAGAGCATACATGCTTTATCACAGACTTGGGGTTATATTGTTACGTGGTAATGCCCTTTGGGTTAAAGAATGCAGGAGCCACGTATCAGCGCCTAGTCAACCACATGTTTTACAATCAAATCGGGAAAACCATGGAGGTTTACGTGGATGACATGCTTGTGAAGTCTAAACAGTCTTCCAATAATACAAGGGACTTAGCTAAAATGTTTAATATTCTTCGAAGGTATGGGATGAAGTTAAACCCCCTACAATGTTCGTTTGGGGTCGCATCTGGAAAATTCCTGGGGTCTATTGTGAGTTCTCGAGGAATTGAGATAAATCCTAACCAAATAGCAGCAATAAGGGACATTGAAGAACCACGCAAGATCAAAGACGTTCAAAGCTTGGCCGGAAAAGTTGCTGCATTGAGTAGGTTTATTTCCAAAGCTATCGATAGATGTGTACCTTTCTTCAATCTCATAAAACGGGGAAAGCGAAATTTTGAGTCGACTCCCGACTGTGTGGAGGCGTTCCAGAATCTATTACACTTCTTAGAAAAGCCTCCAATATTATCAAAGCCTGTGGAACATGAGGATTTGTTCGTCTACTTGGCGGTATCATCTCACGCCGTCAGCACGGCATTAGTACGTGAAGAGGATAAAGTCCAAAAACCTGTATATTACGTAAGCAAAAAACTAGCCGCTGCAGAACGTAATTATCCGAAGATAGAGAAGCTTGCTTATAGGCTCTTGATTGCTTCCCGCAAACTTCGCCATTATTTTCAGGCACACCCAATAGTTGTATATACCGATCAACCTTTGAGACAAGTGTTGCAGAAACCCGAAGCATCGGGGCGGTTACTTAAATGGAATACTGAGCTAAGTCAATTTGATTTGAACTTTCAGCCACGAAGATCAATAACGGGGCAGGCGTTGGCTAACTTTATAGCTGAATTTACAATTCCCGAAGAGGAAACGGTGGGTGACAAGGTAGTTACTTTGGATTGAGAATTAGAGCTTAGTCCGTGGAAACTAAATACAGACGGAGCCAAGAACGATCGAAAGTCCAGCAACCGGAGTTGTTTTAATAACTCCTGAAGGACGATCTATTTACTATGCATTACAATTAGAGTTTGCTGCTACTAACAACGATTCCGAGTATGAAGCCCTGATTGCCGGGCTGAAACTCGCCAAAGAAATGGGAGTGAAGACACTAGATATATATTGCGATTCCAAGATAGTTGAATGCCAAGTTCAGGAAGAATTTACTACTAAAGGACCTCGACTCATTACTTATCTCAAAAAGGTAAAGGAGTGTTGGGATGTTTGGAGCATTATAGCATAACACACATTCCAAGAGCAGAAAATCAAAAAGCAGATCGACTGGCGAAGCTAGCAAGCTCTGATAATCCTAAAGAGACTGAAATGGTTCCGACAAAGGTGTTGGAATCACCGAGTTTCAACCTAATGGAAGTAGAGCTAGCCTTGGAAGTTGAACCAGAGAGATAATCCTGGATGACATCGATTAAGAATTTTCCCAAGAATGGAACCCTCCCATTGAAAAAAAGCGAAAGACGAGCTGTAAGACGCAAGGCTGCAAGATACGTTTTACAGGACGACGCCCTTTATCGCCAAGGGTTTTCAATGCCCCTATTACGGTGTATCGCACACGACGACATTAAACATGTACTGCAAGAAGTACATGAAGGTGAGTGTGGAGATCACACTGGGGGACAAACCCTAGCAAAGAAAGTATTACGGTACAGATATTTCTGGCCTACCGTGAATAAAGACACGGCTGATTATTCACGACGCTGCGATAGATGTCAAAGATTAGCCAAAGTTCCCAGAGCGCCTCCGACCCAGTTCAAGTCGATGGTAAGTCCATGGTCCTTTGCCATGTGGGGAATTGACATTATTGGAGTGTTACCTATTTACAGAGGAGGAGCTAAGTACGCGATCATTGTTGTGGACTACTTCACAAAATGGGTGGAAGCTGAACCTTTAACAACCATCACGGTGAGGAAGGTGATCAGTTTTATGGTCAGAAACATTATTTGTCGATTTTGGATACCGAAGACCATCATAACTGATAATGGGATGCAGTTTGATAGCATCGAGTTCAGAAACTTCTGCCAGAAATACAAGATTGATAAACGATACACTGCAGTAGCTCACCCGTAGTCAAATGGCTAGGTCGAAGCCATAAACATGGTCATTAAATCAATTTTGAAGAAGCAGTTGGAGCGGGCCAAAGCTAGATGGGTAGATGAGTTGCCATTAGCTTTATGGACCTACAGGACAACCTTTAAGACGGCTACCGGCCATACTCCCTTTTCACTTTCCTTTGGGTCAGAAGCAGTGATCCCAGTAGAATTAGAAGTCCCTTCTCATCGAGTTGCGTATTATGACCCGATGACAAATAAAGCACTCCTCTTAGAATCTCTTGATATGATTGAAGAAAAAAGAGATGAAGCCGACTTGCGTGCCTCGAGACATCGACATCAAGTAGCACATTATTATAACCGGAAAGTTCGCTTCAAAACTTTTGAACCAGGAGACCTAGTACTGAAACGAGTCTTCCCGCTTTCGACCCAATTGGGTCCAAAATGGGGAGGGCCATACACCATCCAACGGAAGCTTGATACAAGAGCATTCAAGATAACGACCGTGGATGGTGAGCTTGGAACGCTCAGCATTTACGGCGATATCTGAGCTAAATATGAAATGTCATCCTTTTTGTTTTTATAAGCTATGTAGAAAGGCACGACTTGCCTTAAAATGTCTATTTATATGAACAAAGGATTATGAAGTGGATGTAGGCTACGACTTAGCTGAACCACTATAAAAATGTCGTGTGTCATTTACTTTTCTACATTATTTATATCTTCAACAATTATTCTATCATGACCATGAAACACGGAATACTAAATTAGATTTGGAATGTTGAAAATGACCTATGTGCAGGAACAAATAAAATGATCGTTTGCAAAAAAAACATAAAAGAATGGGAAGACAACATTCTTAACTCTAACTCTCGAGAATCGAGAGAGAGTATAAAGGACGGGAAGACGACGTCCCTTGAGGCGTGAAGGTGCACCCAGATGAGAGACCGCCTCAACGATACTCTAACCTGGATATGAGACAGGTGAGTATAAAGATGCTAGATAGAATAGGCATCAATGATGAAAGGAATATGGCCCCGTCGGAGAATTGGGGGCAATTGAATTTTGAATTTAATCAATCTTGAATAATTCTTGCTCAGTTATCCAAGATTAATTGGGGACATATATGTGTACGCATATTCCCCTCAATAATGACTTCATTATATAATTGTAATATGACATGCTCTTGCATTTTTACTTAAGTACTAAACTAATAACTATCAGACATTGTAGGTAATAAATTATTATTATTTACAAACACGTGAGTTTGTACAGGGAAATCAAGCAAAGGATGTGAGGGCCGCACTCGCTGCAACAATTGGGACCAATTAAACGCCAAAATAAAACAAAGCACTCCGTCACTTGGGCTTTGGAGCAGAATTGTATTTTTTGGGAGCTTTATGAGTAGCCCTAGCCTCCTTTTCAGCATCAGTCATAATGCGCTTCGGCCTTTTCTTCTATGCAGTCGAAGTGCTAGAATCAGTTGATTTTTTACCAGGAGTCAGAACACTGGAATCAAGAGAAGATTTTTTAGCAAGCTCCTCTGTAATAGACCCAGTTGAAAGCTTAACGACTAATCTTGATCCAGGATCCACCACTGCAAGGGGTTTAAGACTTTCGGGGTTCAAGTCTTCAACTTTTAGCTGCATGCATTTGTCTTGTTCGGCTTTCATTTCAGCCAAAATGACGTCATCAGCACTTTTTGAATCCCCAATTATAGCCACATCAAGGTCTTCTTCATGCCCCTCGCTACCACCATCGTCTTTCAAGGCATCTATCATCTCGTCATCATGAGAAGTGCCGGCCTTAGACAGTTCACCTCCCCCTCCTGACTCTACAATGGTAGCCTTATCCTGTTCTCCTTGAGTCTTTTCCACAGATTTTACCCCAGTGGTGGTTCCCTGATGCATGTCAGTCTTCTCGGTCGGTTCAACACCTACAGAAAGAGAAGCAACAATTATCAACTCAGGAGAAAATAAAGGATCCTCCATCAATTGCCCAATTATGAGGTGAAAAGTGGAGATGGCCTTGACGAATTGTGGTGAAAAGGTAGAAATACCTTCCTACGGTTTCTCAATTGGAGTGACTACAGTCTCTGACACTGATTCGGGTATAGCAGATTAAAGAAATGCCTGAGGGATCCCCACGTTCTCGGGATCATATCCCTTGACTTCAGTAGTTTCAGCGGTAGTGGAAGAAGAACCAGCCTCAGGGATATTCTTTTATTTGGCCATCCGCTTCTCCTCTTCCATAGCAGCGGCAATGAGGCGACACCCCTCGGTCAGGCGTGTCGGCTTATCATCTCTCAGATACTTTTCCATAAGTTTATCTTTGTCGATGAAGTCTACCTTAAGTTCCTCTTTCTCCCATTCGATGATTTGACTCCGTACGCGAACTAAGGTAGTTGGATAGTCTTCAATCCAAGAGATGTTTCGACGACGAATTATGTGCATGAAAAATTCAATTAGTAATTCGCCAATACCGTGCACTTCTTCCTGAGCCTTTAATAGTTGTTTATGGGTCTCTTCAGCAGACTTAATGACATTTTCCACATTCCCCTCAGCGAGGGCAGCCCTATTCTCGGCTTCCATTAACTTGGACTCCAAGTCAGCGTTTCGTTTCTCCAGTTCAGCATTTTTTCTCGCTAACTCGGCTTTTTCTTGTTCAAGAGTATTATAGGCCAGTTGCATTTTGACATTGTCCGACTTAGCGTCTTCCGCTTGTTTCTTCAACTCCAATCGCTCCTGACTATGAGATTCCAGCAAGTCATGATAACGCTTCTGTAACTCCTCAAATTGTTGTTTGAAGTTGGTAGCATCTCGTTGAGCGATGACAAGTTGAGCCTGTGTGTCCTCAAGACCCTTCTCCAAAATTTTCAAGGCCTTTTCATCGGCATCTGCAGTCTTTTTCATCGAATTAACATATGTAATTAAAGTCCGAATGATTCTGGAGAGACTGCGTGAATACTTTAACATCTCCGAGTATTGCTTCTCGACTGTGTCAATTTTCGCTTTAGCCTCATCTGCCCACTTTGAGGAAGTAGGCTCAAGAGAAGGTAAAAAAGTCAGATTTTCAAAATAATGATCTGGGAACTGCTTCTCTAGATATGCCAGCTTAACTTTGGACTCAGCATCCAGTGGTGGAGGTTTGCAGTATGTTAGCTCAGTGTCTCTACGCTTAGTAGGCACGATGGCTGCATCACCCTTTCCAGATCGCTTCTCAAAAACCTTATGTTTGTCTCGTGAATCGGTATGTTTCAATGGACTTTTTTTCCGATTGTGTTTGTCTTGAGGAGAAGTTCGGTCTTTGGGCTGCAACGTGTCTTCTCCTCGACGACTCTGATAGCTTTTATATCGGTCTGGATCCAACCGGACGGGGGAGCGAGAGCGCGAGGTATGTGGCCGATAAGAATCATGAGGCCTTCTGTCATCTCTACCCCGACTTTCACGGTGATCATGCTCGACATCGAAAGGAGGTCTAGACATGCTATGACGTATTTTTATGACGTCATAATAGGGGCGAGACATTGTACATGCGCAACAATGTAAGTGGAATTCAGAATCAGTGTTCACATAAGAAGTGAGTGCTGTGAAGTGTGGTGCTATTGTGTTGGGTGCATCCTAAGTGGTGTTCCCCCCGACAAACCCGAGTCCGAAGCCAGGCCAGTGCGAGTGGGCTCTTTGGCCTTCACGGGAGTAGTCTCCTCTGAAGAAGTGAAAGTTAAAGGATTTGTGCCAAAGTCCTCTGAAGTATAGATGGTTTCTGGTAGGTGGAGATCTCCTAAACCCTGAAATGTGGAATCGTCGGTAGTAGGGACATCTCCTTGAGAAGCGTCTGTGGCACTCTTTAGGGGACATTGACTTCTCAGGAGAAATAGCATCATCAGGGACGGTACACCCTTCTCTGTGCTTTTCAGCTATGTTGGCTAACTCGTCGTCCTGAGTTGAAGATGGAGAAGGTGAAGTCCGAAGAGGTATTGTTGGACTTTTCAAGCCCTCGCCCATTTCTGGAATAATGTCCACTGGGGGTATGTATACATGCGGCCCCGATACATGACCTATGCTACGGCTAATGGATAGTAACCCGTGATGATGGATATACTCCTCCTTAAGAACTTCGTCGATGGTTAGAAATGTTTGATCGCCATTGAGAAGCCGATGCAACCGATCAAAGTACAATTGATCCGATATTTGTTTTGGGTTATCACATGCGAATAAAAGAGAAAGCAGGTTAATGTGTTGGCATGAACATTCAAAAGTGAGATCTAGAAAATCGATGCTTTACTTGATTTGCTCCATCTCCTGGCGCACCCCGGTTGTTGCCTGATATAAAACTATTCGAGCTTAGAATCGCCATCCTTGCTGCTAAATGGAGCTGAAATAATTTTCCTCTTTGGGACTGATGCAAAATAGGAGAAGGAAGGAGTCTCTTGAGTCCGATGCTTGAAATTATAAAAAAAGTGGATGTCATCAAAAGTAGGCTCTATACCTAAAACCTCTTTGTATGCTATATATAAGGTATATAAATAAGCATAAGAGTTGGGGTGTAACTACATGGGGGCAATCCGCATCTATCTCAGATAGTCGACGATAAAAGGCGGAAACGGTGGAATAGCCCCAACCATACACATCAATCGGGTAACTGCCATAAATCCTTCTGGAGGATTGTAGGGACGATCAGCTTTCGATGGCACCAGGGTATCTCTTTTCAGTCTCCCGTGCTTTAAACATATTCGAACAAGTCTGTCGTCATCAATCGTCGATTCAACAGAATCTTTGGGTAACTCCAATATAATGGCAGACTCAAACTCATCAGGAGCTCGATTATCTCCTATCCCTCCTTCCTCATCATCGCCCAGAGAAACTTCACTATCGGAAGGTGTTTCACTATTATGCGCTCCTACTTCATAATCTGGGCCCTCATCGTCCCATTCATGGTCTAAGGAAGAAGATATATCATCAAGAACAAATTTCTCAGTAGTTTCCGCAACTTCTATCTTCTTTGCTAACCTAGATGAACGTCTCTCGGCCATGGTCACTAGACTACTGAAGAAGCAATAACATAAGTTAGAGTAAGATAGCCCGCATCCCCCCGTGTGTGTATGTGAACTAAAGTGTGTGCTACGTGTAACAAGATGCAAAGTAAACACATGAGAGCGTGATGTAAAGATTCAAAGGAGTAATAATGTTTTAGAATAGTTCTTGATGTTTGTTATGTTCGTAAAGCGCTATCCTAACTCTCCATCAAGTTGAAGATTATGTCAAATATTGATTTAGCCATTTGAACATATTCTTGTGTATTGAGCTGAACTAATTCGTTTCGGTTCAGACGTAAGTGTTGGGACCAGATCGGGCGGAGCCCTGTTATGGTCTGCAGTAAATATTCGTGCCTATCGAGCAAAAACCGGATCAGATCGGAAGTAGGCTTTCGGAGCGGATCGGATTGATTTGAATAGCCGTGCTGCTTCATCTCCTTAATTCTCATTCCAACCTGACCCGATTAAGCGATCTATGTCCCCCCCTCTTTGCTTTCTAATCTGACCCGATCCGGTCAGTTGAAACTCATTTCCATCTCCACTCCCATGCCTCTTCACCCGAACCGATCCCTAGCTCTAAACTCCTTTCCTCTTCTCCCTCTCCATCCTCTACTCCACTTAACTAACATCGAACCCATTTCCCTTAGGAAAACCGTTTATTTTTAAGGAATTAGTCGCAACGAAACCCTTATGGACCTATATATTTCCTACCATGCCAAATCCCTTCCCCAACGCCTCGAGGAGGTGGCAGAACCACCAACGACGATGGCGACGAGAGAGGGAGCCACGGCGTCGAAGACGAGCAGAGGCCATCACCAAATCGCTCAAAGTTAATCCCAAATCAAAACTGAAATCAACTATTTTAAGATAATCAAGATTATAAACCGGCCAACGTGTTTAGTTTAAAGATTAACAAGAGAGGTTGGAGTTTTTGGAAGCTAGGGTTTCAGTGCAATGTTTATCAGAAAAGAACAATGAAAAAGGAAGAAGAAAAAGGAGGATGGCAGCGGGCTTATATAGGTTTATCGTGACCAATCGTATTCCTAGCCTCTTTTCCTACTCGGACCGGGATACAGGCCCACAAATGCATTCTGGCCTGTCAACCCAGTGATAAGCAAGAAAAGATGAAAAGCCGTTCGAGTTGGGGTCCGAACCAAATGGGATTATGCACATTTTTCTTGGCATATAAATTGAATTGAAGGAAAAATAAAGAAAAAGGTTACCTAGATGAACCGCTGGAAATCAAGAAGAGTTCCTAAATTTTTTTAAAAATGAAAAAGAAAATTCGTATGCGTCATGACGTATATATAGATCACAAGAGACCCGGTTTTTATGAAGCAACACGTCCCTGTAAACGAACGGAAATGACTATTTAACGATTCGAATTCAAAGACCAATGAACAGACGATGTCATGGCACGCTCCATCTTCGATAGAAGCATCCCTTGAGGGGGCAAAATGTTAGCCTACTTTGTGAATTAGGCTACACAAAGCTAGAAGATCAAATTATGGAGAAAATCATGCCAGGCAATCGGATCGGATCAGGCTTCCTGGGGCAGAGACAAACCGACACAACCCTATAAAGGAAATAACGCAACACTGACCGGATCGGAGGAGAAGAAGCCGATCCGAACCCCCAGTCATCAGCTTATCCGATCTGAACCCAGAATTTCAGTTGCTTCATTCCACATTCTCCTTAAGAATCGGGGCGGTTATGTACACGTTCTACCCACAATTGCCACTAACCAGATGTGTTGTCATCGTCAGAACCCATCCGAACCCGAAAGAGATGGGATGGACGCCACGTGGATCCGAAACGATCTGGTTTCAGAAGCTTTTCCCACCTATAAATACACCATCAAGAGGCATTTGGAAGGATCTTTTGTCATTTTCAGTATTGAAACTCCTTTGTAAACCGAATTCCACCAACTTATTCAGCCTACAATCATCTTTCAAGTCGTAAAAAAGAAAAAGGAAATTGAGTGAATCAATGTATGAAATGAGAGAGATTTGAGTGATAATCATTGTTGTTCTCGCTTTCAAGACATCAATAAAAAAGAAACAAAGTGGACGTAGGCTAATTAACGCCGAACCACTATAAATTGTGTGTTTTCTTCGCTTTAGTTTTCATCCAATTATAATCTTTGCTAGTTTGGGTGTTAGAGCCAATTTTGGATCTAACATTATTATTAGTGTATATATGTTTCAAAAACATTTTAATAATAATGTATCAATCATAGACGGCATAGCTACCATATACTATGTCGCCATACTAGTTATTAAATCAAAACCGTATGGTGTCGTATTGGAAGTTGGATTTCCATCATGAACCAAGGCAAGAGATAGTCCTTACCGAATTTGAGACAATCTAGCCAACCATGTCTCAGGATCAGAGCTCGAGTGACCCTTGGATCTTCATGGCCGGCCCACAAATATGTTAGTGGATTAGTTATGCCTGAACAATACGTTTCCCCGCCTATGGAGCGTAAAAGAGCCACTAGGGACTTAAATAACCGAGGTGCCTCATTCCATCATACACATAAGTAAAAATGTCAGGGCTTATAAACGCTGATAATACTCCTAGCTAGAAAGAAACATATATGCTCCCTGCAGTCCTTCCTCCTGTTTCTGGTTCATACAGGGGTGTGAGACTCGTGAGGTAACGCTATGCACAAAGCTATGTCGAAATAGGCTATGCTTTGATCATCAACCACAAGACTCTGCTTTTCAACAATAAGCCTTGATCATTTGCATCTTGGCATGCCACATTGTCAATCCATACCATACCATTGATTTCTGCCAATATATAACTTCTAAGCTCGTACGTCTCAGAGAAGGGTGTTATGTAAGAGAATAAATTATCCACCACCAATAGATATATATTTAGCAGAAATCAACGAATACAGCATAAAGGAATACAACGTCAGGCATACCATCCATTTACAAGTTCATTCTGGGTCTGAACGAAACCAGAGACACCTTATTCCTCGTCCCATAGGTCTAGTACAGGAGAGACGTTCTCGCATATCCATCGATCTCCAAGTATGTCTGGATGATCTCCACTTATTACCTTGTCTTGGGATGCCTCCCAATCAAGACATCAGTAATCATCCAAATGATGTGAAGACCTCCGGTCTTTAATCGTCGTCTTCATCTTTGACTTTTAATCGTCATAGTAATTATTCAGAATGGGTTAAACCCGATCTTTCCGAATAACTAGCGTATTTTATAAAAGCACATCGTACGCCTCATTCCAATTCAGAATATTCTTTTAAATAAAATATTCACATTATTAGGGAAAGGTTCCCATTTATTTTATCAAAGATAAATTCTTTTAAGTTTATTCTTTAATCTTCTTTTTAAAGATTCATTAAAACTCCAATTTGGTTTTAATATCAAAAATCATTACTTTATGATTATTCAACTTTAAGAAATTAATCTTGTCTTTAACAGGGATAAAGAACCAATGTCATTTAAAACACAGTTCATGATAAACCAAAAATCATCTTCCATTAAACATGGAATTTTAATAGAAATCAGATCAATATATAATCGATATAAACTTCTGTATCAGATTGATAATATAAATGGAATAACGACAAAGCCTTTTAAATTCCATGTATAATAACGGTCATCTTTTACAGAAGCTCATCTCGATTATTATTAAATCAATTTCCATTCAATTCCAATTTAATATATTAAATTGGAAAACTTTATTTTGGAAAATTTCCATTAAAATCTTAATAATAGATTTATAAATTCCAAACTATATTTTCACTATTAATTGGGTTAAAGAACGAACGTCGTTAAAAACACAGTTCACAATAAACCCAAATTACATTCCATTTTATTCCAATTAGTAAATATAATTGGAAACTCTAATAATCTTAATTAAAAGATTTATTCTTTTCAAACGGGGTTTTAAGAATAGTGTTATTTAAGACACCATTCACAACAAACCCAAAAATCCAATTTATTTTGTTTAATTCCAATTAAATATTAATTAATTGGAAAACTTCATTAAATCTTAATTTAAAGATTTATTCTAGTTAAAAACTAGTTCATTTCGACAAATATATTCCTATCTTTTACAAAATTGGAGTTCTTCATCCAAATTATTTTCAAATCATTTATTATGAATTTACATAATTTTTCCATATTTAAAAAAAAATCTTAAGGCCATTTCGGTCGATTTGCATAAACGGTCATCGAACTGCACTTACAGCGACCTTTTCTAAAGTTGATTTGGACATAATTCCAAATCCAACTTTTAGATTTCAAATCTCTTATATTCATTCGAAAGCTCTTTTCGATATGAACCCAACAGTTCCGGTTTTGGAGAATCCGACGGTCGGATCTCCCGTTACGTCAATTTGAAGTTAATGGTGAAAATTCGCAAACGATAGCTGCGCGATGCATTCTATTCAGGCCATTAAATATATAATATATATCATCGATTTCCTTTCAAAACGAATTTTATAAAATATTTACAGTTTCATTTTAAATGATTTTTAATTTCATTTTCAATTTTAAATCAAAATTGAATATTCTATATTGTTATCATAGTAAAATATTAATAGTTTCAAAATATTTAATTTTGATATCACTTCTTTTCAATATTCATTTTAAAATAAATAAAATGGATCAATAAACCCATTCGGGTTAAAATGGCGTTTGCTACTTAGCCCGGCTTCATATTTTTATATTTTTGTGCCCATCCAAAGATGGACATAAAAATCGTAACTTTATTCTTCACTAAATTTATTTTATAATACTCTTTATTTTAATTTTATTATTTTAAAATATTCTTTACTCTGAATCGGAATGCGGCTCAATCAATTACCATATAATTTCAGTTATATGGATTTCATACATTGCATGCATATAACAATAATGAGAAATAATCAATAAACAATCCATTCACATCCAGAGTGAAATTTATAACCATTTGAGCATTAAAATAAATAAATATATAATGCTCATCATAGACTGTCAATCCATCGGTTGGCATACAACTAAATATTGGGACTAGTGTATGACAAATATCATCCCAATACCCGTGTGGGGTTTTCAAACAACAACAGTCTACATAAATAAATCATTGGATACTGAATTGAACCGATTATAATTTGGTTTGGATTATTTTATATTTAACCAATTTCCATTGTTTAAATTATAAATAAATATTTATAATTTAATTCCAATAGAACATATATTTTTTTACAAGTAATTATTCTCGTCTAACATGATAAAGGTGACAATTTTTATTTAACTTGTACATAATCTAAATAAATGAAATTTCTAAATAAAGGACATTTCTAAATAAATGGCATTATTATTAACATGGCATTTCTAAATAAATGACCTTTTTATTTACACAACATGATTCAAAACAAAATGATGTTTTTATTTATATGACATGATTCAAAGCAAAATGATATTTTTATATTAACATGAACTGTTTAATGTAACATGAACATATCTAAATATATGACAATTTAATGTAACATGAACATATCTAAATAAATGGCATTTTAGTATAACATGACATTATCCTAAGTAAATAGCATAATTATTTGACAAACCAGTATTCTAAATAAATGACATATTTATTTGACAAATCACTATTCTAAATAAGTGACATATTTATTTTAATAAAACATTCCTAGCAAATGTGACATTTTTATTCTAATGTAACATTTCTAACTAAAATGACAATTTTATTCTAACATAACATTTTATTTCTAATGCAACATTTCATAACAAAAATGTTATTTTTATTTCTAATGCAACATTTCATAACTAAAATGTTATTTTATTCTAATATGACATATTTTACTAAAATGACATTTTTTCTAACGTGACATATTTTACTAAAATGACATTTTTAAACTAAAATAGAATTTTTAACTAAGATGACAATTTATAACAAAAATACTAATTTTATTCTAATATGACATATTTTATTTATAAAATATGATTTCTACATGAAGGACATATTTGTTCTAATATGACATCCCTAACAAAAATGACATTTTTAACATGACATGACATTATTCTAACTTAAATGATATTATGATATTATTCTAACATAAATGATGTTTTTAATTAACATGACATATAATGATGTTTTTCATTAGCAAGACACATAATAACAAAAATGATGTTTTTCTTTGACAAGACATATAATAACAAAAATGATGTTTTTCATTAACAAGACATATAGTAACAAAAAATGATGTTTTTCTAACTAAAATGATATGTTTAACATAACATGATATTTGCATTTTAATATTTAAAGATTATATCTTTATCCTAGATAAATATAATTCAACAAATAATCATCACCACAATCAATTAGTCAATCTAAATTTTACACACCACATATTTATGTTCTATATGGCGTATATTAATAACACAGTCACAATGAAATCAAATATATATATATATATAAATTTTTAATTTGAGAAATCTCACCGATGGTTTTAGTTCTATACAGTTCAGATTTGAATTTTTCCCAAATTCTGATTTGCTCCGTTTTAGATCTGGTTTGTTTCATTGTGTAGATCTGGTCAACACAAGTCCAACGCAACGAAAATCGTTACAGTTGCTATAGACCTAATTAGGACTCTATTGTAATAATATTTGTTGTGTTGCCATAGATACTCAAAATGTGGCCTTTGAGGTCTGAAGTAACGACGAAAATTGTGTCACCCCAAAAAACGTTGCCAAAGACCTATGCCAACATTTTTTGGGCCTATGCCAACAATTTTTATGCGTTGCATTAGACCATTTATGACGTAGTGTTAGAATTCAGTTTGCACTTTTTAAAAAATGATATAAACATACAAAATTGCCTGCACGCTCATGTACTTACACAATAGAACCTTGCATCAACACAACTGTTTTATGTAACAGGGCTGTTACGCCTCCATATTGCGACAATTGACAAAAACTAAACCAACCAGATTCTGGACTACCAACACTATTTCAAAACTACCCGTGCGCGAAGCACGGGTCCAAACCTAGTACATAAATATATATATATATATATATATATATATATATATATATGAATTTATAAGGAGATATATATAAACTATATACATATAAAATGTTTTATGAAAACTTAAAGTTAAATAAGAATATTTGAAATTATAATCAAACATAAACTCAGTATATAAAATATTTATATAAATGATTTAATATATAAATGTAACAACCCGATTTCCGAAAGACCTATTTTTTTTATAATTCTAATCAACCCATGTTGGTTGCTCTGGTATCCTGCAGAAAAGACAGAGATATAAAATATATCAGGGCGCAGAAAATATCTCTCAGGGGAATGGATGAAGTATAATATAATCAAAGTCTAGCCTTACCGTGGTAATAATACTGCCTAACCAGTATCTAAAGCTATCATATCTCTGCTACAAATCTAACATACGAGTATTTTATGAAGAGGGGGGTCATAACATAAGTTCTGGTGACCGAATTTAAACTATACACTTTGGATAATTCTACATATACCATTCAATCACATTTTCTTATTTATTAGGTTACTTGGGTTAACAACACTCAAGGCTTACACATACGTCATACCCATTTATTTCCTAGTAGATTAACCTAATACAATATATATGTAGCTATCCCCCAATATTGAGGTACACCCCATGGTACCCCACTCGCACGGTCTCCGCCATAATGCCACTGAAATGAACGCAATCCATCATCCTACGGCGGAGTGACATATGGATCTCTATATAACAATGTTACGTTCCGCATATATCTGTCATTATTATGCTATGTAAGCGTACAGACTTCCATCTTCAATCGAATCAGATTCCATCACAGAGTAATGCATCAAGTCTACGATACACCACCCAAAGCAGACATGCATGTATCTAGACTTTCGCATGTACGTATCGTCAATCATTTTCTATGCCATAACTGCACATAACCTCTAATGTGCACCGAGTTCCGTGGCAAAGCTATACATGAAACACGGAAATAGGTCCGGAGCTTTTCCATATCTGTACAGGCCCGCCTTTAAGGTCCTCAAAGTACAAATATCCCTTGGCTCTATTTTTCATGCTGAATATGGCCCCACCTCGACCCCTCCCTCAATTAGTAAAAACTAAAAGAGCTTAGCGAATTACCCCTAACAAACAATCTAAACCTCTAGTTGGCATCTCACCTCAACCACCATCCCTCGATAGTGAAAGGTTAATGGTATCTTGGGCTTAGCTCTAGTCTTTTCGCATCCCACTGGCTGCCGATGACGGGTACCCGACGATCTACTATCCTTGTTGGTCCTGACCTCACCTCCTGTTGAGGCGATCGCCGAATCACCCTAGTGTCACCTTGTCATAGCATTCTGAATGCAAAGTTAATTTTTCAGTCAAGTCCCACCCACCTGGTAGTAATGCACATACCCAACCTCTGTAAGCACAGCCTAAATATCAGCTACCGCACAAAGGACTGCTAGGAGCACCTTACGTATCTCAGGAAGTCGCATGCTTCCCCTTCCAGTCCTTTGGAGCCGACAGAATAATCAGATGAACGTGCACTCCCCTCGTGCCTTATGACACCAAAATGATCTACCTTGTTGGGTTATTCACCCTCAAACGTGTGGACTGGTCCAAGCGCCTCACTTTAATATGTTATTAGACCCTATGTCTAAAAATTCTTTTATTTGCTTGATTTACCTCACCAGGTTTCCATTTAAATTGGTTATTCCCATTACATTGAATTCTTATTCAAGTTACCAAGTTCCTCTTGCTTATTAATTTCAATCATTTAACTTAACCCATTTAAGCCTTTCAATAAGCCCACAACATATTATTTTCTAGATTGTGATCCAAGGTCTGTAATTCACATCCCTTTGTATTTTTGTTTGATTTCAAAATCACAATAACATGTTCTTCTTAATATGTAAACAAGTATATCTCAATTCACTTGTTTTCTGTTTAACATGCCAGTCATTATTTATGATTAAATATAACTTATTTCATTTCATAAGTTTGCCTCACTCTTTCCTATTTAATCATAATTGCATCTTACACTGTCACTGCAACTTATCATTGTTTATTATTAACTTGGTTCTCTTAACTAAGGTTTACTAATAAGTTCCCTTTTCATAAATATAACTTATGTTGCCCTTATCAGCATATCTCAGATTCTCGTTCTCATATATAACTTATTTTGTAATTAAGTACACTTATCTTATTTCATAAGCTATTCCAATTTCCTTATTGTTTACTATAGCATAAGTTCTAATCCCCACTTGTCCCTAGGACAAGCCTACCGATTATATAACAATCTCACTAATGTAATTTATTTATAATAGGTTGTTATCATCCCACGTTCATTCCATTTTTTTACTGCTGTAATTATCTTTCATTCATTTCCTTATTCATTTCCATTAATTATAGTTAGTGACATATAAATCTATCCTTATATATATATATACTTATGTACTAGACCTCTCACATTAAGCCTACCACTTGTGAATGCTGGATTTGCCGGGCGGTTACGGGTAGGCTTCTTCCATAAGTTGGCTTAACCTCGTGTCTTAGCACCACTGCATGTTTTATCTATGCACTAGACCTTTCACATTAAATTAGCAACTTGTGGACGCTGGATTTGCTGGGCGGTTCCGGACAGACTTCTACCACAAGTTGAATTTAACCTCGTGTTTACGTGCATTACAGTTTTCTATTTACTGTAAATTTAGGCATATTACTCTTTCCACATTTTTACTGCATCCTATTTTACATGCCATCATATTAAGCCCATTTTGTGTCATATGTTCTTCCTAACATATAATTAATTTCATCTCAAAATAATATGTGATCGTCAAATCATGTAATTATTCTAATTTAACATGTAATCATTTAGTCATGTAACTGTTCGAATCTAACAAATTAACATGTTATTTTCTCAATTCTACAATAAATAATTCAAGTACACCATATGCCACAAGTGAATCATGTAATTACAATTGTTCACATATTTTAACAAGTTTGCATTTCAATAGATGAACATTTCAGCATATTAAACGTTTCAACATATGAATTTTCCAACATATTAATATTTTAACATATTAATATTTCATCATGTCATATTAGTATTTCATCACTTTACATTGCATAATAACGGGGAATGTTAAACGATAATATGTCATTATCAAAAATGATATAACTTAATTCCACCCACTTAAATTGCTTTCCAATTCCTGAACCTGGTCCGGATCTAGCATTCCATGGTTTTCCCTAACTGGATTTAGAACCTAACAACCATGGATCCACAATTCTTAATAAAAGAAATAGGGAAGAAAGAGGAAGAAAATTGAATAGACCAGATCTAAGAATTTACCTTACTTCGCATATGATTCTGAACACCTTATTGATTTTCATTCTTTTCCTCTAGATCTTGATTCAAAATTTTCCTAAACTAATTATCTTATTTTTCTAAAGAGATTTGAGGTGAAGGAAGAATGGCAGAGCTTAAACGTTTACTCAGGGAATGTGAGATTTAGTGTAACATCCCAGAATTTTAACTAAGTTCATTTGGATTTTTATTATATAATCTTGGATTTACTAAATATAAATTGATTTTATAAGGTTTGAATATGAATCTTAATTGAATAAGTAACTAGTTTTATTTTATATGATTTTGTATAAGAAAAACTTATTTTAAAAATTATATTTAATTTACAAGATTTTATGTTTAAGTAATGATATTCTCTGATTTTGATAATATTGAATTGTAAAATATAAATTTGTTAAGGAATAATTTATTTTTTAGATTTTACAAGAATGATTACTATTTTATTACTTAGATGTTTATAAGATTTTATAAGGATTTTTAGGTATTTATTTTTAAAACCATTTGTTAGTATAAATTTAGGTAAATTACATATGTATATATTTGATAAATTATATAGATAAATATTTTAAAATAATAATAAGTTATATTTTATAAACATTTGGTAATAAGATAGTTACATGTATAAGTGTTTATCTTAGACCATTTTGGTTAATATAAATTTTGGTAAATTATATAAATATTTTGAAATAATTAGTGAATTTAAAATATGATAACTTATAATTTGATAGTTAAAATTTATAAATGTTGTATTTATAGGTATAACTAAATTTTGGCTACATTTATAAGTGTTACAACTTATGTTGCTAATATAAATAAATAAATTAAGGCTTAGAAGATGAGTTGTCCGCTTACTTGTCATGACGCATGGAGTAGTTCATGTTGTAAAGACATGTAGCATATATGTGTAATGCATGCATGTAGTTAGATATGAATATAACATGTGTCCTAAAGAGGTGTCACCACCTTATTCACTTAAGGAATATGTGTTAACGTGCATCAATAAAAAACATAAGGAAAGGACAAGTGTCTTATGAGGTGTAAGCTCCTTATACCTTTAAGTTTCCTATATAAACCCACCTTAACCCTATCTTTTCACCATCCTTCTCGATTTCTCATTTCTTCCATTTTCTTTTATCCTTCTTCCCTTCTTATCCATGGCTTCCTAAGCCATTCACCTCTCCTCTTCCTTTCACCATTTTGGCTTAGCCTTTTTCCTCCTCCCTCAAAAACTCGGCCTCCATCACCACCACCACCACCTTGCCAAAGTTCGTCCTCCTCCTCTTATAAAGAGATAAGATTTATATATATGTATATATATATATTGGCAAAGAAGATGATGCGCGGAAATACTGCCTGAGGGTTCGTTCAGCTAGGCTCGTCTACTGTGAAGTTTTGGAAAGCTGTTGGTGAGAACTCTTTAACCACGATTTATATTTTTAATTAGTAGTCAGACTAATTTAAATATAGTGATGGATTATTAGTGGTCAATGATGATTGATGTTTGTTGTGATGAATGATGGATGCGTAGTTTAGTACACACACACTATTAAGCGTTAGTGTTATAACGCTTGTGCACAGTTGTGATTTATTTAATAATGTTGATGATGGTTGCCATAGATGTTTATAATGGTTGTTGATGTTGTTTCGCACACACTATAACACAATAATTATGGTATCACATTGGTGATCGACAAATCTCCTTCGTAATTAGAAGCAATATTATCATTGAAATTAAAGAGTATTAATTAGAAAAGACATATGTATAAATTCATACATATTGATAAAGTTTCTTAAAATGAATAAATAAATACCTGAACGTTTTAGGATGACAGAGAGGATAATGTCTAGGCTTGGGTTTGGAAAATATAGTTTCCTGCTCTCCCTGGCTATCCCTAACTAATCCGATGAATGGGATGATTAATTTGAAGTTATTTGAATTTAGAAATAAATTGGATTTTTAATTTAATATTTAATTAAGTAGAAGATAAAAGTTGAATTTAGAACCCGAGATAATTTGGAAAGTGAATGTAAATTACCTTAAATGATTTAAATGGTATATAATGGTTTTCTAAGGTATTTTGAAGTACTAAAGAATAATTTTATTTGCGGTCAAAGTAGATCTTGTCGCACAATGGCAATTCGTGTATTTTAGATGTAAACTTTAAACGCTTATAACCTTTGTAACTTAAATCAGATTTCCACGGAACGAAAAAAGTTTGATTTTCATCAACAAGAGCTTTCAAATGAGTGAAAGAGATTTTAATTTCGACTTATAATTTTCAAGTTATGTTTAAAATAATTTACAAAAGGTCGCTATAAATGGAGTTAGTTAACTATAATTATAAAATGGCTGCTATAAACTATTTAAAAATATGGAAAAAAATAGTAAAATCATTACAAATTATGAAAATGTGTTTTGAATTGTAAATTTTAAGTTTTGGCTAAGATAAATGATATTGTGATCAAAATGGTTAAGATAACTGTTTTGTAATGCTTTTGTAACACTTTTGAAACGCTATTGTAACGCTTTCTTCGAAAACAATCTATTTTGAACTTTAAACCCGTAAACTATTTTCCGAACTATAAGTAATGATTTGTGGAATGTTTTCAAAGGTTTAAAAGTATTAGAAATATTTTATATGGAATTTAAATTGATATTAATATGGGTTTTTATTATTAAATAATTGGATATCGTTGGAGATAAATCTTCGGATATTTGATATTAATCCGGTAGATGATGACACTTACTATTTGAGGAATTTAAAAGGTAGTTCATCGTTATTCTGCTTATAGTGTGAGTTGGATACAGAGATTAATACTGAAGATAAGTTGATGGTATGTAACACCCCGTAATTCTATTAATATTAATATTCTCAAATTAAAGAATAACTAATCTCAGATGTGAGAATTGTGGGAAACGGGTTGCGCCATTGTGTTCGTCTCGGAATTCTTGTTGAAATAGAGTCCGAGTTTGCGTGAATTGGACTTCGTATGAAGAAGTTATGGCCATTGGAAGTTTCAGAAAATTTAAAACAGCTCGCAGGAAATTTAAAATTCAAACAGAAAAGTGCAGAAGCGGGCTGGGCGGGAAAAATTCCCGCCCAGGCAGGTCGACTGGGGGGTCGACACTAGTGTTGACCTGCCCCCCTAGGTCGACTATGGTTCGACCTGGGTGTCGACCTGGGTCTGGCGGCTAGGGTTTTTGACTGAGCCTGTTTTGAGTGAGTGATGACCCATTAGGGTTTTGACCTAATCTGGTTGGCTGAGATTAGTCCTGAGTTGATCTGACGGTCTAAAATAAATCCTAACTCTATAAATACCTAGGTAGTCTCTCACCCTAATTCATAATAAAAATAGAATAGCTACCGTCATACCGCCGCCATGGAACTCAGTGGAGCCGCCGTCAACTAAGAAGGAAGAAAAGCTAATCAAATACTAATTCTACTCAACTCTAAAGCAAATCTATGCTATCTTTTCTCTTCTAAATTGTGAGTATGATGATCTTAACAAGATTATTATTATTTTAGTTAGATTAGGTCATGAATGGATTATGAGTAGATGATGTGAATTGTCATATATGTTGTTGTAAACCTTATACTATCATGTATGTTATAAATCCTATGCTATGTGTTGATGATATCCTATATGTTGTAAATCATGCTATAATGATGTTATATATGTTGAAAGTTTCTATGCTAAGTTGAGATTAATCATACATGCTTTAAAGTCATGATGTTATTGTCTATGCTAGTTAGTTCATGTCAGTCAAATCATAATGTTGATACTATTTGGGTTATGTTGATCTACATATGCAAGTTTAGGTTGATTAGTAAAAGTTATGAACATATGCCATGACATCTATTATGACATCTAGAATTATGCTATGACGTATGTAAATTCTATGCTAGTTCACACCATCATTATGTTGCCTAAAACCCCATATGCAAGTTCATACATAAATTTGGGTTATGATCATATCACGTAAATTGTGACATTTAACAAGTTGACACATTTAGATCCTTAACATGTGTAGTTTATGCAAGTTTCACCCCTATTATGATTAGATTCATTTTAATTGTCTATATGTTGTGATAATTTATTTTTGTGCTATAAGTTAGACTATTCGAGTCTAACGTATATTCTGCGTTGAATAAGCGAACGTATAAACGTGGGGTAGGGGTAATATTATGGATTTAATAATAAGATGTTGGGGTGCAATTGATATGATTTTGCATGCCATAAGTGGATGGCCATAATTGAGTCAATTATGGACATCATTAAAAGTTGACTTAATTAATAATTTGAATAGGGAATTATTAAAACTGGGGTAAAAGATTATAAGTGATAATCAATGCTTAGGATACGAGGTTGGACTCGTTTGTGACGTAAACCTGCCCGGACCCGCCCGGCAAATCTAGTGGTGACAAATGTCAGCCCAATGTGAGAGGTCCTAGGCCTAAACTAAAGCATAACAGTTGTAAAGACACGAGGTTAGACTCTTTTATGGTGTAAGACTGCCCGGACTTGCCCGGCAAATCCAGCTGCCATAAATGCCAGTCTAATGTGAGAGGTCTTTATGAGGTTATGGCCTGAATGAATTAAGAAATACTTAACCAGATAAACATGTAAAGTGGGACATGGGGGTTAAGTAGGTGCCTTGGGTGGCATGAGGAATCTAGTGGGTGCCCTTAGTGGCATGTGAAATACGATTAGTAAGACTTAACCAAACACACATGTAAAAGAACATGACTAAGGGGGTTAAGTGGGATATACTAATGGTGACAAGCTTAGGTGGGTAGCTTGTGGGGGCCCATTTCAACCAGTAACCCAAACATATCTTTGTGGGCTCGACCCAAGTCGAGGACGGGACACGCATACTGGGCTTGACTATAAGAGGCCAAAACGGGGAGCGGTGGCAACGCAAGTCCAACGGGTTTCATATGCGTGTGTGGACCCGGGCTGGTAGGTAAGACGTTGTTGCATCGTGTAGGTATAAGCCGTGCATTCTCAAGTTGTATCGGGTTGCCACTTTAGGGGAGTGATACACCCCACTGTGGGGCCAGCACGGGTATCTACGAGTAGGGAGCCGATCGAAAGTGGGTAGTGGGGTACACCTAGTGGAGATAGGGGCACACGGCACCTATGTAGTCAGCTAGGGGTACGCAAGGCTATTTATAAAGTTTCTATGTGAAGCAAGTGGGATCAACCTTTAGGGTGACGGGTGCGGTGCAGTGTAGTAATTATTCGTTAGTAATTAGGTATGCCTTTAACGTATCTTTCACGTTATCTTTATCTGCTCATTCCATACCTAATAGTTCATAGACATTTACTTGTCTTCCAGCTTATGCCTTAGTCTAGTTATTTTGATAATAGTATTGTTAGAATTATCATACTCGCCAGACTTTATGTCTGACCCCCTCCATTTCTATCCTTTTCCCCCCTCCAGGTCCTCAGGTTGGGCCCAGCTCTAGTGGAGTTTGATTGGATTGCTTTATCTTTCTTGGAAAGCTTGGACCGTTGAAGTAAAGTCCAGCTTGTTATCTCTTTTAATGGCTATTTGTGTAATGGGATTATGTATTTTGTTTTATCAAGATGGATAATGTACTTGACTCTGATTTATGGTTTTATGATGTAATAAACATGTTTAAATTCCGCTGTAATAAAATGAAGTTTTAGTTTTCAAGTACTACTTATTATCTGTCTTGTTGTAATTTTTCTGTTCTATATTCACTTAAAACCTCCATGGAAGTTAATGCATTCCCTTAGTGAGTGACATTAATGGACGTGGGGTGTTACACGTGGTATCAGAGCTTAAGGTTACCAGAACAGATAAAATTTTTAGAAAAACTATTTTTCTAAAGTATTTTTGGAAGAAATGTTTTCAAAAACATGTCTTAATGAGTAATTTAAAGAGGAAAGTTTTTTTTTGAAAAACATAATCCCCAATAGGCATATATCTTTATCTTTCGAATTCTCCATTTTGAATCTTTCCTTTTTCGTCTCAGCATGGCTGAAGATCTTAACCTACCTGACGGTGTAACGATACCAGGATGGTATAGGAGGTTATTAGAGGCTAGGGCCGCTGTGGGTCCAGCCAATGTTCCTCCACCACCAGTTGCACCCATTCCTCCTCCTCCTCCTCCTCGCGTAGATACTTTTGCAAAGACGTGCAAGGAATTTAAGGCTATGGGTGGAAAACCCTTCCAAGGGTCAGAAACGTTTGTGGAAGCTAGAGATTGGCTTAGGGAGGTGGAAGAATTGCTAGAAATCTTTGAAGTGGAAGAAAGGAAGAAAGTTCGATTAGCAGCTTGGTTGATGAAGGGAGAGGCCTCGTTTTGGTGGGAGGTAACCAATGGGGAGCGTCCTGTTGACTCTTGGGCGGATTTCAGACGTAGGTTCGAGGCGAAGTTTCTCTCAAGGGCGGAAGAAAATCTATATATAGAAAGGTTCTTGACATTGAAGCAAGGAAGTTCATCAGTGAAAGAACATGTCAACAAATTTAATCAGTTAGCAAGGTTTGGCTTGGACTTAGTGAACGCGCCGGAGAAGAAGGCTTTGAGGTTCGTTAATGGCTTGAATGAACCGTTGCAAGGGTTGGCTATGACCCACATCCCTATGGGCCACCTTTGAGAAGCTAGTATAAATGGCGCTCATGCACGAGGAGAAAAGCGCTAATGCTAATAAGGCACCCGAGAAGAAAGGGGATCAGAAGAAACCACAACAGCATAACAAGAAGGGTGGTAAAGACAATAACGGCAAGGGAAAGAAGAAATGCTTTAACTGTGGGACACTAGGCCATCTCAGCAAGGATTGCCGAAAGAAAAAGAAGACTGGCTGTTTTCATTGTGGCGATGCGGGACATTTAGTGAAGGACTGCCCAAAGAAGGGGCAGAGGGCAGGAGCTACCTCGGGAGGACAGGTGCAGGCTCTTATGGCACCAGGGCAGGCAAGGGGACAAGTTTAGGCTCTCGCGGTCCCACCGCTGCAAGAACGAGGTAGAACCATTTCTGTTGAAAGCTTAGTTTTTCTGTTTGATCATGTTGTCCGTACCTTGTTCGATTCGGGCGCATCGCATTCGTTTATCTCTACATCATTAGTTGAATCACTGCACTTAAACACCAGTTTAGTAGAGGATCCCTTAGTTGTTTCGAATCCGATTGGGGGCTCAGCTCATTTGTCCATGATGTGTTTGGATTTGAAAATTTCTATACTTAGCTTTGAGTTTAGATGTGATGCTTATGTGTTGGGCTTCACAGGCTATGGGCTAATTTTAGGAATGGATTGGTTATCCAGAAATGAGGCCGTTCTTGATTGTGAAAGGATAGTAGTTAGGCTCGTGACTCGCCTTGGCAACACTCTCGAAATCTTTTGTAATCCCATAACTTCTGTTATGCTAAGTTATTTAGAATCGCTTGACGCGTCTGAGGAAAATCTACGATCTGTTAAAGTGGTCCGAGAGTATTCGGATGTGTTTGAGGAGGTGAAGGGCTTGCCTCCAAAGCGGGAGATAGATTTTCGGATATATCTTGTGGATAATGCAAAACCAGTATCTTTGCCAGTACGCCACATGGCTCCTCGTGAAAGGAAGGAACTCGATAAGCAAGTGAAGGAGTTGCTTGAGAAGGGGTTCATAAGACGAAGTATATCGGAGTGGGGTGCTCCAGTAGTATTTGCCACGAAGGCGGATGGGTCCCTTAGACTTTGTGTGGACTATAGAGAACTTAATAAGCTTACTAAGAAGAACAGACACCCACTGCCGAGGATTGACGATCTCTTCGATTAGTTAGTTGGCGCCTTAGTGTTTTCGCAGTTGGACTTAGACACTGGTTTCCATCAGTTGAGAGTGGCTGAGGATAGCATAGACAAGACTGCCTTTAGGACTCCGGACGGTTTCTATGAATGGCTAGTGATGCCCTTCGGTTTGACAAATGCCCCCGCATACTTTGTTGATTTAATGAGTAGGGTGTTTAGGGAGTACCTTAACAAATTCGTGGTAGTCTTTGTAGACGACATCTTAATCTTTTCTAAGGATGAAGAAGAGCATGCCCTACATCTTAGGGAAGTGTTGGAGACCCTACGAGCGCATAATCTTAAAGCTAAATTTTCTAAGTGTCACTTCTGGAGGAAGGAAGTACGGTTCTTAGGACACGTGGTTTCCAAGGAAGGGATAGCTGTGGATCCCGCGAAGGTGGTGGCCATCCAAGATTGGAAGATCCCTAAAAATGCTACCGAAGTGAGAAGTTTCTTGGGGTTGGCTGGCTACTATAGGAAGTTTATCAAAGACTTCGCAAAGATATCAGCCCCATTGACACGCCTGACGAAGAAGAACCTAGTTTTCACATGGGACGTAGATTGTGATGATGCATTCCAACGTTTGAAGAGAGCTTTGACTTCAGCCCCAGTCTTAGTATTGCCAGACGGGAGTAAGCCGTTTACTATTTATACTGACGCTTATGGGACAGGACTAGGCGCAGTCTTAATGCAAGAGGGTAGGGTAATAGCCTATGGTGGAAGGCAGTTGAGAGCGCATGAGAAGAATTACCCCACACATGACCTAGAGTTGGCCGCTATTGTTTTCGCGCTTAAGTCTTGGCGTCATTATCTTCTTGGGGAGAAGTTCGAATTATTCACTGACCACAAATCGTTAAAATACTTATTCTCTCAAAAGGACTTGAACTTAAGGCAGCAAAGGTGGATGGAGTTCTTAGCATCCTACGACTTCGAGATAGCATATACCCCTGACAAGGGTAACGTGGTGGCCGATGCCTTAAGTAGAAAAAGATTATCCATAAGTCCTTTGTTTGTTGAGCGGCGAAGTTTAGAGTTCATCTCTATGTTTGATTTTAGACCTTCCGTCGACCTTGTACCCGGTTTGCTAGCATCCTTGGAGGTCAGACCTACGCTTTTGGGACGGATTGGTGAGGCACAGCGAGATGACCCACAGTTGGTTGAGTTAGTAGAAAATCTCAAAGGAGGGGAGTCATCAAGCCATCTCCGTAGGTATACCCAAGATGATAAGGGTTGGTTACGTAGGGACGGTAGACTTTGCGTACCAAAAGACGATGACCTAAGGAAGACTATTCTTGATGAAGCACATCGTTCGAAGATGACCATTCATCCCAGCAGGGACAAGATGTACATGGGCATGAGACGAGTTTACTTTTGGGCCGACATGAAGAAAGATGTGGCCGAGTATGTCGTTAGATGCTTAGTGTGCCAACAAGTAAAAGCGGAGCAAAAGAAATCCGGTGGGTTGCTTCACCCATTGGAGGTTCCACTATGGAAGTGGGAAAGTGTCTGGATGGATTTTGTGGATGGATTACCGCGATCAAGGAAGGGTAATACGGGGATTTGGGTTATAGTAGATAGACTTACTAAGAGCGCCCATTTTATTCCCGTGAAGAGTAAGAGGACTGCTCCATGGTTAGCCTCTGTATATGTCCGAGAAATAGTTCGTTTGCACGGTGTTCCTTCTAGCATAGTAAGCGACCGCGATCCTATTTTCACTAGCGAATTTTGGAGAAGCTTGCAAGAGGCGGTAGGGACTCAGTTATGTTTGAGCACCGCATATCATCCTCAGACGGACGGCCAGACCAGGAGGGTGAATCACATTCTAGAGGATCTTTTGAGGCTATGTATCCTAGACTTTAGGGGTACGTGGGAAGAGCATCTTCCATTAGTGAAGTTCGCGTATAATAACAGCTTTCAGTCTGGCATTGGCATGGCACCTTTCGAAGCTCTTTATGGACGACCTTGTCGTTCTCCTACATGTTGGTGGGAATCTACCGATAAGATTTTGCTTGAGCCCGATATGATTAGAGAGACTTCGGAGAAGATCGACTTGATTCGAAGGAGGATGAAAGCAGCGCAAGATAGGCAGAAATCTTATGCGGACAAGAGGAGGACAGATCTCGAGTTTGAAGTTGGGGACTTGGTCTTTGTCAAAGTGTCTCCATTACGAAACGTTGTTCACTTTGGGTCCGTTGGGAAGTTAGCACCACGGTTTGTAGGGCTGTTTCCTATTAAGGAGAAGATTGGACAGATGGCATATAGAGTGGAGTTGCCCGAGAGACTTAGTGGTATACACTACGTATTCCATGTGTCACATTTTAGGAAGTGCTTGCACGAGACCGCGGAGGTCGTAGAGCCGAACTTGCTTAAAGAGGTGGAGATAGAGCGTGATGCGACGTTTCGACGAGCTCCTACGCACATCCTTGGGTCGGAGATCAAGAAGCTGAGAAATCGAGAGGTCAGACTAGTCAAAGTACAATGGGGAGATGATGAGAGCAACACTACTTGGGAGACGGAAGAGAAGATGCATTCGTTGTGCCCTTTCCTTTTTGAGGGTATCTCTTTTAATTTATCCTTTATCGTTTAGCTTGTACCTATCTTTTCTTTAGTATGTCCTCTCGCTAGTATCTTTGACCTTTAGTTAGGATAACCGTACGGTTGAAACATGTGTTTGAGACATGTTATGTATGATGGATGCAAAGTGGATGCAAGTGGTTGCTAGTGGTTGCTCGTGGACGCATATACACACACTATTAGGCACTAGATCGACTCAGTCACTTCATATTGCATATTGCATATAAATTGATGTATTTAGTAAAATGGATGTATGACGATTGTATTTTCATGTGGATGCTGCATTCAGATGATGATTGTGCACGCATGTAGAGATAATATGTAGCATTAGGGAACTTTTGCATACATAATGGACACATGGCACTATCATGGTTTGCATTAAGGAGGTCAACTGAATCAGTGGACCGCCTGATTTTGCATTAGATAAGGAACATATGCACACACATTTTGCATATGTTCATACAACATTAGAAACTTCATAAGGACAATGGATGCCAGTGTTTGATGGTTGAGTAGATGGCTGTTTGGATGTTAGGATATATACATTCTTCTTAACTTGAAGATTTTGGGGTCGAAATCCTTTAAGGAGGGGAGAATGTAACACCCCGTAATTCTGTTAATATTAATATTCACAAATTAAAGAATAAATAATCTCAGACGTGAGAATTGTGGGAAACGGGTTGCGCCATTGTGTTCGTCTCGGAATTCTGGTTGAAATAGAGTCCGAGTTTGCGTGAATTGGACTTCGTATGAAGAAGTTATGGCCATCGGAAGTTTCAGAAAATTCAAAACAGCTCGCAGGAAATTTAAAATTCAAACAGAAAAGTGCAGAAGCGGGTTGGGCGGGAAAAATTCCCGCCCAGGCAGGTCGACTGCGGGGTCGATACTAGTGTCGACCTGCCCCCCCCCCCCCCAGGTCGACTATGGTGTCGACCTGGGTCTGGCGGCTAGGGTTTTTGACTGAGCCTGTTTTGACTGAGTGATGACCCATTAGGGTTTTGACCTAATCTGGTTGGCTGAGATTAGTCCTAAGTTGATCTGACGGTCTAAAATAAATCCTAACTCTATAAATACCTAGGTAGTCTCTCACCTTAATTCATAAGAAAAATAGAATAGCTACCGTCATACCGCCGCCATGGAACTCAGTGGAGCCGCCGCCAACTAAGAAGGAAGAAAAGCTAATCAAATACTAATTCTACTTAACTCTAAAGCAAATCTAGGCTATCTTTTCTCTTCTAAATTGTGAGTATGATGATCTTAACAAGATTATTATGATTTTAATTAGATTAGGTCATGAATGGATTATGAGTAGTTGATGTGAATTGTCATATATGTTGTTGTAAACCTTATACTATCATGTATGTTATAAATCCTATGCTATGTGTTGATGATATCCTATATGTTGTAAATCATGCTATAATGATGTTATATATGTTGAAAGTTTCTATGTTAAGTTGAGATGAATCATACATGCTTTAAAGTCGTGATGTTATTGTCTATGCTAGTTAGTTCATGTTAATCAAATCATAATGTTGATACTATTTGGGTTATGTTGATCTATATGACAAGTCACATATGCAAGTTTAGGTTGATTAGTAAAAGTTATGAACATATGCCATGACATCTATTATGACATCTAGAATTATGCTATGACGTATGTGAATTCTATGCTAGTTCACACCATCATTATGTTGCCTAAAACCCCATATGCAAGTTCATACATAAATTTGGGTTATGATCATATCATGTAAATTGTGACATTTAACAAGTTGACATCTTTAGATCCTTAACATGTGTAGTTTATGCAAGTTTCACCCCTATTATGATTAGAATCATTTTAATTGTCTATATGTTATGATAATTTATTTTTGTGCTATAAGTTAGACTATTCCAGTCTAACGTATATTCTGCGTTGAATAAGTGAACGTATAAACGTGGGGTAGGGGTAATATTAAGGATTTAATAATAAGATGTTGGGGTGCAATTGATATGATTTTGCATGCCATAATTGGATGGCCATAATTGAGTCAATTATGGACATCATTAAAAGTTGATTTAATTAATAATTTGAATAGGGAATTATTAAAACTGGGGTAAAAGATTATAAGTGATAATCAATGCTTAGGACACAAGGTTGGACTCGTCTGTGACGTAAACCTGCCCGGACCCGCCCGGCAAATACAGTGGTCACAAATGTCAGCCCAATGTGAGAGGTCCTAGGCCTAAACTAAAGCATAACAGTTGTAAAGACACGAGGTTAGACTCTTTTATGGTGTAAGACTGCCCGGACCCGCCCGGCAAATCCAGCTGCCATAAATGCCAGTCTAATGTGAGAGGTCTTTATGAGGTTATGGCCTGAATGAATTAAGAAATACTTAACCAGATAAACATGTAAAGTGGGACATGGGGGTTAAGTAGGTGCCTTGGGTGGCATGAGGAATCTAGTGGGTGCCCTTAGTGACATGTGAAATACGATTAGTAAGACTTAACCAAACACGCATGTAAAAGAACATGACTAAGGGGGTTAAGTGGGATATACTAATGGTGACAAGCTTATGTGGGTAGCTTATGGGGGCCCATTTCAACCAGTAAACCAAACGTATCTTTGTGGGCTCGACCCAAGTCGAGGACGGGACACGCATACTGGGTTTGACTATAAGAGGCCAAAACAGGGAGCGGTGGCAACGCAAGTCCAACGGGTTTCATATGCGTGTGTGGACCCAGGCTGGTAGGTAAGACGTTGTTGCATCGTGTAGGTATAAGCCGTGCATTCTCAAGTTGTATCGGGTTGCCACTTTAGGGGAGTGATACACCCCACTGTGGGGCCAGCACGGGTATCTACGAGTAGGGAGCCGATCGAAAGTGGGTAGTGGGGTACACCTAGTGGAGATAGGGGCAGTCGGCACCTATGTAGTCAGCTAGGGGTACGCAAGGCTATTTATTAAGTTTCTATGTGAAGCAAGTGGGATCAACCTTTAGGGTGACGGGTGCGGTGCAGTGTAGTAATGTGCGGTGCAGTGTAGTAATTATTCATTAGTAATTAGGTATGCCTTTAACGTATCTTTCACGTTATCTTTATCTGCTCATTCCATACCTAATAGTTCATAGACATTTACTTGTCTTCCAACTTATGCCTTAGTCTAGTTATTTTGATAATAGTATTGTTATAATTATCATACTCGCCAGACTTTATGTCTGACCCCTCCATTTCTATCCTTTTCCCCCCTCCAGGTCCTCAGTTTGGGCCCAGCTCTAGTGGAGTTTGATTGGATTGCTTTATCTTTCTTGGAAAGCTTGGACCGTTGAAGTAAAGTCCAGCTTGTTATATCTTTTAATGGCTATTTGTGTAATGGGATTATGTATTTTGTTTTATCAAGATGGATGATGTACTTGACTTTGATTTATGGTTTTATGATGTAATAAACATGTTTAAATTCCGCTGCAATAAAATGAAGTTTTAGTTTTCAAGTACTACTTAATATTTGTCTTGTTGTAATTTTTCTGTTCTATATTCACTTAAAACCTCCATGGAAGTTAATGCATTCCCTTAGTGAGTGACATTAATGGACGTGGGGTGTTACACGGTATTTCTATTTAGATCAAATGTCAAAGAGTTGAATAAATCCTTTAATTAAGATACGGGTTTCTCAACCTGATTGAAATAATTTAGATATAAATAATCTTCGACATTTGGTATAAAATTTCATGATGTAAACGTATACTATTTGAGGAATTTGGTAGATATTATTATATCGTTATTCCACTTACGGTATACGTTGATTTGAGAATTTATATCGAATATAAGTGGATACAATTTCTGTGTAAATTATGATTAAAAATAGATTTGATTTGGGTTTTGCCGTGAATAGTATCTTCAATAATATCATTCTTGAAACCCAATGAGATTGGGTTGTGGAAATTCATATCGTAATTGGGGATTTAACCAAATCTTCGATTCAAGGAAATTAAAGTAAGGAATTGAAGCGAAGGTATAATCTTTGATTTCAAAGAAGAGTTTAAGATGATAACGAGATGTATGAAATTAAAGTAATTCAAATCTTGAGTCATAAATGAATTGATAATTATTTGGAAGGAGATTTGAATTGAAAGCCTGTGTGAACATAGCTACTGTTTTAAAGTACGCTTATTACTTGGAAAGACTGGGATCGAGTATATGATTGAAAACCATTCCAAGTAATAATACGATGTTATGAAGCAATTCAAAATTTGGTAAACAACAAATGAAGACCGGGAATATTTGAATTGTTTAGATTGATTTATGATTTATGTCTCGATTGGGTAGGCCACCCGATACGAGGTTATGAATGTCATGAGACCTGAACATATTTGAATATTATCGGATTGTTGTTCCGTTCAGACCCAGAACGGACTTGTATGGATGGTGTGTCTGACGTTGAAATTGACCGCATAGCACTGATTTCTGTTAATATATATCGGATTTGTGGCAAGATATTATCCTCGTCTCTAAGTCATATGAACTTAGAGGATATGCATTGATTGAAAATCAGTGATATGTCGTGAATTGTCAATGTGGCATACTTGAGTTATGAAACGAGCTAGTGATGAGCAAAGCATGGCTTATCGAAGCCTAGCTTTGTGTATGACGTGACATCTACAAACCTCACACCCTGGGATGATGAGAAACTGGCGGTTAGGTTATGTGTGTGTACATATATATATATATATATATACGAATTGATGATGACCGCTGCAGCAGTGGGAAACCACTTATGATTTATGGAATAGGGTATGTTCGGGGGGCCGTGTCTGGTCGAAAACCATTGATTTACCTCGCGATTTGTATTGGTGTCCGTGTCTGGATGAAAAACCCGTGATTACATTTCGTTTGTGTTCCGATTGATCTTTCGTGCCAGGAATCATCAAGTTGGAAACCCAATATCTCCAATATGAACCATACGATTTTGATTGTATGTGTGTGTGCATGTATATATATATATATGGCGACATAATATTATGGGGTATTATGTTGTCTAGGATTAATACATTTATCTGCGAAATGCTTTCCACACTATATATATTATGGTATTGAAAGAGGATTTTACGTTTGAAAGCATATTTGGTTGTCATAAGATAAACCTCGCCCATCTGGTATGCGCTTGCATTGTGTGATGTGGGACGAGCTTATGATAGCTTCATTTTCAAAAGTCATTGCGCATTTATATGCACGGGTGTTCACATGGAGTAAATTCGTTCCGCGTTAGCGGCGTGATCCGATGAATTTCCCAACTTTAAAATGAATCTAATAACTGTTTTGAGTTCTCACACCAGTCCCACGACTGACATGGAGTTTATTGTTCCCACACCTAAACTCGGGGTGCCCATAATTTTGCATGGGCAGCTAGTAGTTTAGTTTTGCAGTTATAGATCGTTGGAGCAGGATTCGGAGCACTTTTAGAGTTGGAGCTCACACAAGAGTTTAGGGCTTCTGCTACATCATACGATTCTCCCGCTGAGAGTATATTTTCTTTTCTTCCGCTGTATTTGTTGTAACTCTGATATTCTATGTAACTCTGATGTAACATTGTATTTTGTAATGAAAAGTTCCGTTATTTTGTTCAATATATGTATGTACCCATAACAATTCGTCTTTAAGAATGGTTTGAGTCGATTTAATTACCGGCAAGAACTAGACAAAAAGGCGGGTCGTAACAGTTGGTATCAGAGCTTTGGTTATACAAAGCTATGGGTACGACATATTTGAACAAAATATAGGACTCATTAGAGTTATATTATCTCATTAGAGACAGGGTTAGAAATGCCCTAGAATGAGGTTCCAGAATATTATGATCGAGAGAGCGTACCTGAAAATGGAATATTTTGAAACGAAGTAAAGTGTTTTAAAGAACGAAATCATTTTGAAAGGTAACTTTTAATAAAAAAATTCGAGTATTTATATTCAACGTCAAGATTGGACTATCGAGTATATGGGATTTTTAGTATACGCCTTGGTAACGTATATACAAAGTCCAATATATACTAGTTAGATGTAGGGTCACACTCTAGTCGCTCGAGGATGATTTTACTGATGACCCTGGCACCATCAGTAGTTGTTTTCGAGTTTCGAATGTGGGATGACTATATGGTTTCAATTAAAACGTCGAGGAATATTTGAACCATTTCGATATGTTAGAAATATTAAAAGGAATATAATGTAAGGACAATATGTTATAGATGCAAAACCAACTATTTTCATTATAACAAAAAGGGATATTATAGAAGTAAACTATACTTAAGAACTAGAAAGAACACGTAAATGTGAAAATTCATTAAGAGATTATATAAATACCACCCTTAAGGAATCTGAAGATGATTTAGATTTAAGTTAAGAATTTGTTTAAAGAGATGATTTTGACTTAAGAATGAGTTTTAAAGTTAATTTAAATCGTAACAAACATCGAAGTAGGAAAAATTTGGATCTTAGGAATATTGAATTTGAAGAAGTGAGTTCTGAAAATGTTAAGATCAATATTTGAAACAACCCTAGCTTGAACATGTATACACATAATCAGAGTGCGCAGTGGAAGCGTGATGGTATTTTAAATAAAACTGTTTTAAGAGATCTTCCGGCTTGTTGAGTAAGAAAAATTATCTAAACAAGATTTGATATTTAAACTAGAATGAAAAAGAGTTATATATTTTTGAGTTTTAAAGTGTATTTAGAAAGAGTGTTATTCGATTAGGTGAATATGACAACAGAAATATGAATATTAAATGAGTATAAGTTTAACTTATAAATGGGTTAATATGAGATTGAAAATGATTGGAATAAAAATTTGAAATAAAATGAGTGTTTCGGAAATATAATTCTATCTCATCCCTTGTCACTGGGTTTTGCTCGACCCATTGTCATCTTTTGAATATCACCCCGAATTGTCAGGCTTGAAATTTTAACTGTTCAACTTTATTTCTAAACTCTTCCTTGTTCCCTGCTCTGATAAAACCATGAACACGTGAATTAATTTGGATTTGAAACTAGTATTTTGAATTATAAGTTAAATTGAATTTGAATTTGTATTGAGGCAATAGAATTTCTAATGTTGAATTTTGCTAAGATGTTATTTGCAAGGTAATTGAATGATTAGGGAAAATTTTATTTGAGAATTTTGAAGTAAATTTCTAATCTATATAATTGATAAGAAAACCGTGGGTTCCGTAAGAGTAAGATAGAAAGATAATTTCCAAACTTTAAAATTTTCTTAGAGTCGTAGACTTTTAAGTACTAGACAATGTCTATCCTAGTTTCTCCTTAGTGGTAGTGGTAGCAGCTCGGAGTCTAACTCAGAGAATTCGATTATAAACAAGACCTGTGACGACCCCAGTAATCACAAGATCATAGAAGTTTCCTTATACTCTACCTTTAGTGAGAATTAGATAGAGTAGCCTGAGAATGATATGAGCCTTTGTTCTGACCATTACATTTCCGACATATTAAGAGAGAAATGGGAATTTATAATTGGTTAAGGAGTTTGAATTCACCCGACTTCCTTTTCGAGGATGAAAAGTTTTTAAGGGGGGGAGGGTGAATGTAACATCCCAGAATTTTAACTAAGTTCATTTGGATTTTTAATATATAATCTTGGATTTACTAAATATAAATTGATTTTATAAGGTTTGAATATGAATCTTAATTGAATAAGTAACTTGTTTTATTTTATATGATTTTGTATAAGAAAAACTTATTTTAAAAATTATATTTAATTTACAAGATTTTATGTTTAAGTAATGATATTCTCTGATTTTGATAATATTGAATTGTAAAATATAAATTTGTTAAGGAATAATTTATTTTTTAGATTTTACAAGAATGATTACTATTCTATTACTTAGATGTTTATAAGATTTTATAAGGATTTTTAGGTATTTATTTTTAAAACCATTTGTTAGTATAAATTTAGGTAAATTACATATGTATATATTTGATAACTTATATAGATAAATATTTTAAAATATTAATAAGTTATATTTTATAAACATTTGGTAATAAGATAGTTACATGTATAAGTGTTTATCTTAGACCATTTTGGTTAATATAAATTTTGGTAAATTATATAAATATTTTGAAATAATTAGTGAATTTAAAATATGATTTATTAAAATATGATAACTTATAATTTGATAGTTAAGATTCATAAATGTTGTATTTATAGGTATAACTAAATTTTGGCTACAATTATAAGTGTTACAACTTATGTTGCTAATATAAATAAATAAATTAAGGCTTAGAAGATGAGTTGTCCTCTTACTTGTCATGACGCATGGAGTAGTTCATGTTGTAAAGACATGTAGCATATATGTGTAATGCATGCATGTAGTTAGATATGAATATAACATGTGTCCTAAAGAGGTGTCACCACCTTATTCACTTAAGGAATATGTGTTAATGTGCATCAATCAAAAACATAAGGAAAGGACAAGTGTCCTATGAGGTGTAAGCTCCTTATACCTTTAAGTTTCCTATATAAACCCACCTTAACCCTATCTTTTCACCATCCTTCTCCATTTCTCATTTCTTCCATTTTCTTTTATCCTTCTCCCCTTCTTATCCATGGCTTCCTAAGCCATTCACCTCTCCTCTTCCTTTCACCATTTTGGCTTAGCCTTTTTCCTCCTCCCTCAAAAACTCGGCCTCCATCACCACCACCACCACCACCACCTTGCCAAAGTTCGTCCTCCTCCTCTTATAAAGAGATAAGATTTATATATGTATGTATGTATATATATATATATATATATATATTGGCAAAGAAGATGATGCACGGAAATACTGCCTGAGGGTTCGTTCAGCTAGGCTCGTCTACTGTGAAGTTTTGGAAAGCTGTTGGTGAGAACTCTTTAACCACGATTTATATTTTTAATTAGTAGTTAGACAAATTTAAATTTAGTGATGGATTATTAGTGGTCAATGATGATTGATGTTTGTTGTGATGAATGATGGATGCGTAGTTTAGTACACACACACACTATTAAGCGTTAGTGTTATAACGCTTGCGCACACTTGTGATTTATTTAATAATGTTGATGATGGTTGCCATAGATGTTTATAATGGTTGTTGATGTTGTTTTGCACACACTATAACACAATAATATGGTATCACATTGGTGATCGACAAATCTCCTTCGTAATTAGAAGCAATATTATCATTGAAATTAAAGAGTATTAATTAGAAAAGACATATGTATAAATTCATACATATTGATAAAGTTTCTTAAAATGAATAAATAAATACCTGAACGTTTTAGGATGACAGAGAGGATAATGTCTAGGCATGGGTTTGGAAAATATAGTTTCCTGCTCTCCCTGGTTATCCCTAACTAATCCGACGAGTGGGATGATTAATTTGAAGTTATTTGAATTTAGAAATAAATTGGATTTTTAATTTAATATTTAATTAAGTAGAAGATAAAAGTTGAATTTAGAACCCGAGATAATTTGGAAAGTCAATGTAAATTACCTTAAATGATTTAAATGGTATATAATGGTTTTCTAAGGTATTTTGAAGTACTAAAGAATAATTTTATTTGCAGTCAAAGTAGATCTTGTCGCACAATGGCAATTCGTGTATTTTAGATGTAAACTTTAAACGCTTATAACCTTTGTAACTTAAATCAGATTTCCATGGAACGAAAAAAGTTTGATTTTCATCAACAAGAGCTTTCAAATGAGTGAAAGGAGATTTTAATTTCGACTTATAATTTTCAAGTTATGTTTAAAATAATTTACAAAAGGTCGCTATAAATGGAGTTAGTTAACTATAATTATAAAATGGCTGCTATAAACTATTTAAAAATATGGAAAAAAAATGTAAAATCATTACAAATTATGAAAATGTGTTTTGAATTGTAAAGTTTAAGTTTTGGCTAAGATAAATGATATTGTGATCAAAATGGTTAAGATAGCTGTTTTGTAACGCTTTTGTAACATTTTTGAAACGCTATTGCAACGCTTTCTTCGAAAACAATCTATTTTGAACTTTAAACCCGTAAACTATTTTCCAAACTATAAGTAATGATTTGTGGAATGTTTTCAAAGGTTTAAAAGTATTAGAAATATTTTATATGGAATTTAAATTGATATTAATACGGGTTTTTATTATTAAATAATTGGATATCGTTGGAGATAAATCTTCGGATATTTGATATTAATCCGGTAGATGATGAAACTTACTATTTGAGGAATTTAAAAGGTAGTTCATCGTTATTCTGCTTATAGTGTGAGTTGGATACAGAGATTAATACTGAAGATAAGTTGATGGTATGTAACACCCCGTAATTCTGTTAATATTAATATTCACAAATTAAAGAATAACTAATCTCAGACGTGAGAATTGTGGGAAACGGGTTGCGCCATTGTGTTCGTCTCGGAATTCTTGATGAAATAGAGTCCGAGTTTGCGTGAATTGGACTTCGTATGAAGAAGTTATGGCCATCGGAAGTTTCGGAAAATTCAAAACAGCTCGCATGAAATTTAAAATTCAAAATTCAAACAGAAAATGCAGAAGCGGGCTGGGCGGGAAAAATTCCCGCCTAGGCAGGTCGACTGCGGGGTTGACACTAGTGTCGACCTGCCCCCCCCCCCCCAGGTCGACTATGGTGTCGACCTGGGTCTGGCGGCTAGGGTTTTTGACTGAGCCTGTTTTGACTGAGTGATGACCCATTAGGGTTTTGACCTAATCTGGTTGGCTGAGATTAGTCCTGAGTTGATCTGACGGTCTAAAATAAATCCTAACTCTATAAATACCTAGGTAGTCTCTCACCCTAATTCATAAGAAAAATAGAATAGCTACCGTCATACCGCCGCCATGGAACTCAGTGGAGCCGCCATTAACTTAGAAGGAAGAAAAGCTAATCAAATACTAATTCTACTCAACTCTAAAGCAAATCTAGGCTATCTTTTCTCTTCTAAATTGTGAGTATGATGATCTTAACAAGATTATTATTATTTTAATTAGATTAGGTCATGAATGGATTATGAGTAGATGATGTGAATTGTCATATATATTGTTGTAAACCTTATACTATCATGTATGTTATAAATCCTATGCTATGTGTTGATGATATCCTATATGTTGTAAATCAAGCTATGATGATGTTATATATGTTGAAAGTTTCTATGCTAAGTTGAGATGAATCATACATTCTTTAAAGTCATGATGTTATTGTCTATGCTAGTTAGTTCATGTTAATCAAATCATAATGTTGATACTATTTGGGTTATGTTGATCTATATGACAAGTCACATATGCAAGTTTAGGTTGATTAGTAAAAGTTATGAACATATGCCATGACATCTAGAATTATGATATGACGTATGTGAATTCTATGCTAGTTCACACCATCATTATGTTGCCTAAAACCCCATATGCAAGTTCATACATAAATTTGGGTTATGATCATGTCATGTAAATTGTGACATTTAACAAGTTGACACCTTTAGATCCTTAACATGTGTAGTTTATGCAAGTTTCACCCCTATTATGATTAGATTCATTTTAATTGTCTATATGTTGTGATAATTTATTTTTGTGCTATAATTTAGACTATTCGAGTCTAATGTATATTCTGCGTTGAATAAGCGAACGTATAAATGTGGGGTAGGGGTAATATTAAGGATTTAATAATAAGATGTTGGGGTGCAATTGATATGATTTTGCATGCCATAAGTGGATGGCCATAATTGAGTCAATTATGGACATCATTAAAAGTTGACTTAATTAATAATTTGAATAGGGAATTATTAAAACTGGGGTAAAAGATTATAAGTGATAATCAATGCTTAGGACACGAGGTTGGACTCGTTTGTGACGTAAATCTGCCCGGACCCGCCCGGCAAATCCAGTGGTCACAAATGTCAGCCCAATGTGAGAGGTCCTAGGCCTAAACTAAAGCATAACAGTTGTAAAGACACGAGGGTAGACTCTTTTATGGTGTAAGACTGCCCGGACCCGCCCGGCAAATCCAGCTGCCATAAATGGCAGTCTAATGTGAGAGGTCTTTATGAGGTTATGGCCTGAATGAATTAAGAAATGCTTAACCAGATAAACATGTAAAGTGGGACATGGGGGTTAAGTAGGTGCCTTGGGTGGCATGAGGAATCTAGTGGGTGCCCTTAGTGGCATGTGAAATACGATTAGTAAGACTTAACCAAACACACATGTAAAACAACATGACTAAGGGGGTTAAGTGGGATATACTAATGGTGACAAGCTTAGGTGGGTAGGTTGTGGGGGCCCATTTCAACAGTAACCCAAACGTATCTTTGTGGGCTCGACCCAAGTCGAGGACGGGACACGCATACTGGGCTTGACTATAAGAGGCCAAAACGGGGAGCGGTGGCAACACAAGTCCAACGGGTTTCATATGCGTTTGTGGAACCGGGCTGGTAGGTAAGACGTTGTTGCATCGTGTAGGTATAAGCCGTGCATTCTCAAGTTGTATCGGGTTGCCACTTTAGGGGAGTGATACACCCCACTGTGGGGCCAGCACGGGTATCTACGAGTAGGGAGTCGATCGAAAGTGGGTAGTGGTGTACACCTAGTGGAGATAGGGGCACACGGCACCTATGTAGTCATCTAGGGGTACGCAAGGCTATTTATAAAGTTTCTATGTGAAGCAAGTGGGATCAACCTTTAGGGTGACTGGTGCGGTGCAGTGTAGTAATATGCGGTGCAGTGTAGTAATGTGCGGTGCAGTGTAGTAATTATTTGTTAGTAATTAGGTATGCCTTTAACGTATCTTTCACGTTATCTTTATCTGCTCATTCCATACCTAATAGTTCATAGACATTTACTTGTCTTCCAGCTTATGCCTTAGTCTAGTTATTTTGATAATAGTATTGTTAGAATTATCATACCCGCCAGAATTTATGTCTGACCCCCTCCATTTCTATCATTTCCCCCCCTCCAGGTCCTCAGGTTGGGCCCAGCTCTAGTGGAGTTTGATTGGATTGCTTTATCTCTCTTGGAAAGCTTAGACCGTTGAAGTAAAGTCCAGCTTGTTATCTCTTTTAATGGCTATTTGTGTAATGGGATTATGTATTTTGTTTTATCAAGATGGATAACGTACTTGACTCTAATTTATGGTTTTATGATGTAATAAATATGTTTAAATTCCGCTGCAATAAAATGAAGTTTTAGTTTTCAAGTACTACTTATTATCTGTCTTGTTGTAATTTTTCTATTCTATATTCACTTAAAACCTCCATGGAAGTTAATGCATTCCCTTAGTGAGTGACATTATTGGACGTGGGGTGTTACACTGTGAAGTTTTGGAAAGCTGTTGGTGAGAACTCTTTAACCACGATTTATATTTTTAATTAGTAGTTAGACTAATTTAAATATAGTGATGGATTATTAGTGGTCAATGATGATTGATGTTTGTTGTGATGAATGATGGATGCGTAGTTTAGAACACACACTATTAAGCGCTAGTGTTATAACGCTTGTGCACAGTTGTGATTTATTTAATAATGTTGATGATGGTTGCCATAGATGTTTATAATGGTTTTTGATGTTGTTTCGCACACACTATAACACAATAATTATGGTATCACATTGGTGATCGACAAATCTCCTTCATAATTAGAACCAATGTTATCATTGAAATTAAAGAGTATTAATTAGAAAAGACATATGTATAAATTCATACATATTGATAAAGTTTCTTAAAATGAATAAATAAATACCTGAACGTTCTAGGATGAAAGAGAGGATAGTGTCTAGGCTTGGGTTTGGAAAATATAGTTTCCTGCTCTCCCTGGCTATCCCTAACTAATCCGATGAATGGGATGATTTATTTGAAGTTATTTGAATTTAGAAATAAATTGGATTTTTAATTTAATATTTAATTAAGTAGAAGATAAAAGTTGAATTTAGAACCCGAGATAATTTGGAAAGTCAATGTAAATTACCTTAAATGATTTAAATGGTATATAATGATTTTCTAAGGTATTTTGAAGTACTAAAGAATAATTTTATTTGCGGTCAAAGTAGATCTTGTCGCACAATGGCAATTCGTGTATTTTAGATGTAAACTTTAAATGCTTATAACTTTTGTAACTTAAATCAGATTTCCACGGAACGAAAAAAGTTTGATTTTCATCAACAAGAGCTTTCAAATGAGTGAAAGCAGACTTTAATTTCGACTTATAATTTTCAAGTTATGTTTAAAATAATTTACAAAAGGTCGCTTAAAATGGAGTTAGTTAACTATAATTATAAAATGGCTGCTATAAACTATTTAAAAATATGGCAAAAAAATTGTAAAATCATTACAAAATATGAAAATGTGTTTTGAATTGTAAAGTTTAAGTTTTGGCTAAGATAAACGATATTTTGATCAAAATGGTTAAGATAACTATTTTGTAACGCTTTTGTAACACTTTTGAAACGCTGTTGTAACGCTTTCTTCGAAAACAATCTATTTTGAAGTTTTAACCCGTAAACTATTTTCCGAACTATAAGTAATGATTTGTGGAATGTTTTAAAAGGTTTAAAAATATTAGAAATATTTTATATGGAATTTAAATTGATATTAATATGGGTTTTTATTATTAAATAATTGGATATAGTTGGAGATAAATCTTCAGATATTTGATATTAATCCGGTAGATGATGACTCTTACTATTTGAGGAATTTGAAAGGTAATTCACCGTTATTCTCTTATAGTGTGAGTTGGATACAAAGATTAATATTGAAGAAAAGTTGATGGTATTTCTATTTAGATCTAATGTCAAAGAGTTGAATAAATCCATTAATTAAGATACGGGTTTCTCAACCCGATTGAAATAAGTTAGATAGAAATAATCTTCGACATTTGGTATAAAATTTCATGATGTAAACGTATACTATTTGAGGAATTTGGAAGATATTATTATATCGTTATTCCACTTACGGTACACGTTGATTTGAGAATTTATATCGAATATAAGTGGATACAATTTCTGTGTAAATTATGATTCAAAATAGATTTGATTTGGGTTTTGTCGTGAATAGTATCTTCAATAATATCATTCTTGAAACCCAATGAGATTGGGTTGTGGAAATTCATATCGTAATTGGGGATTTAATCAAATCTTTGATTCAAGGAAATTAAAGTACGGAATTGAAGCGAAGGTATAATCTTTGATTTCAAAGAAGAGCTTAAGATGATAACGAGATATATGAAATTAAAGTAATTCAAATCTTGAGTCATAAATGAATTGATAATTATTTGGAAGGAGATTTGAATTGAAAGCTTGTGTGAACCATAGCTACTGTTTTAAAGTACGCTTATTACTTGGGAAGACCGGGATCGAGTATATGATTGAAAACCATTCCAAGTCATAATACGGCGTTATGAAGCAATTCAAGATTTGGTAAACAACGAATGAAGATCGGGAATATTTGAATTGTTTAGATTTATTTCTGATTTATGTCTCGATTGGGTAGGCCACCCGATATGAGGTTATGAATGGCATGAGACCTGAACATATTTGAATATTGTCGGATTGTTGTTCCGTTTAGACCCAGAACGGACTTGTTTGGATGGTGTGTCTGACGTTGAAATTGACCGCATAACACTGATTTTTGTTAATATATATATCGGATTTGCGGCAATATATTATCCTCGTCTCTAAGTCATATGAACTTAGAGGATATGCATTGATTGAAAATCAGTGATATGTCGTGAATTGTCCATGTGGCATACTTGAGTTATGAAACGAGCTAGTGATGAGCAAAGCATGGCTTATCGAAGCGTAGCTTTGTGTATGACGTGACATCGACAAACCTCACACCCTGGGATGATGCGAAACTGGCGGTTAGGTTGTGTGTGTGTGTGTATATGAATTGATGATGACCGCTGCAGCAGTGGGAAACCACTTATGACTTATGGAATAGGGTATGTTCGGGGGGCCTTGTCTGGTCGAAAACCGTTGATCTACCTCGCGATTTGTATTGGTGTCCGCGTCTGGATGAAAAACCCGTGATTACATTTCGTTTGTGTTCCGATTGATCTTTCGTGCCAGGAATCATCAAGTTGGAAACCCAAAATCTCCAATACGATTTTGATTGTGTGTGTGTGTATATATATATATATATATATATATAGCGACATAATATTATGGGGTATTATGTTATCTAGGATTAATACACTTATTTGCGAAATGTTTTCCACGCTATGTATATTATGGTATTGAAAGAGGATTTTACGTATGAAAGCATATTTGGTTGTCATAAGATAAACCTCGCCCATCTGGTATGCGCTTGCATTGTGTGATGTCGGACGAGCTTATGATAGCTTCATTTTCAAAAGTCATTGCGCAATTATATGCACGAGTGTTCACATAGAGTAAATTAGTTCCGCGTTAGCGGCGTGATCCGGTGAATTTCCCAACTTTAAAATGAATCTAATAAATGTTTTGAGTTCTCACACCAGTCCCACGACTGACCTGGAGTTTATTGTTCCCACACTTAAACTCTGGGTGCCCATAATTTTGCACGGGCAGCTAGTAGTTTAGTTTTGCAGTTATAGATCGTTGGAGCAAGATTCGGAGCACTTTTAGAGTTGGAGCTCACACAAGAGTTTGGGGCTTCTGCTACATCATACGATTCTCCCGCTGAGAGTATATTTTCTTTTCTTCCGCTGTATTTGTTGTAACTTTGATATTCTATGTAACTCTGATGTAACATTGTATTTTGCAATGAAAAGTTCTGTTATTTTGTTCAATATATGTATGTACCCATAACAATTCGTCTTTATGAACGTTTTGAGTCAGTTTAATTACCGGCAAGAACTAGACAAAAAGACGGTTCGTTACATTTAGGCTAGGCTCTGCTAGCCTATTTATAGGTGTTCAGGATCTTATCGTACACGAAGGGCTGAGTCAGCATTGAACCCAGTTAAGAAAATAGTCCAGATATGCTTAATGAATCTGCCTGGATCTGGGGGGTGTCGACCCCCTAGGTCCCACGAGTTGGCGCAAAAATTTGATTTTTGAATGTTTGAATTTCTGGAATTTATTTAACTGTTATATTCACATGTAATCTTTTTATACGTATACAAATCTTCTAATAACCATTTTACGTGTGTGTATATATATATACGCACAGCTTTTGTTTTATTTTCAAAATTCAAACGGTGTTGCACCATTATTTGATTCTTGCCATATTTCTTTAATTGCAACCTTATCTTGAACTTTATCTCAAGTATATTTTTTTTTGCACATATGTACATATATATTTTCATATATATATACATATATTTTTTTACTTCCTTATTTGTATATTATTCCTTATATGTGCGTTTATATATATTTTCTATCATGAACATGAGTTATTTTGGCCGTTATCTTAAAATAAAAACATGACGGTGGCGAGGATCGAACTCTGTACCTCTTGTATGCAAGACACATGCTCTAACCAACTAGACTACTAAGGCTATTGATAAGACTTAGAACAATGGTAGTTATTGTTCTCTTCTTATTCCTCTTTTTCATGTTTGCTATAATATTTCATTTAAATCATTGCATGAATCTTTTTCTTTTATTTCTCCTTTATTATTAATGCATAATATTTGTAAATCAGTGCATGCAACATACCTTTCTTTCTTTTAATGCATGCATTACATTTTTATTTTCATTATCTTTATTTTATTTTTCATATATACATTTATGTCTACGCATATATATATACACACACACATATGCATTATTTAATTTTCATAAAATGCGGGGTGTTACAATAAAACTATAAAAATAAGAAACTTATAAATTTATTTTAAATCATAAGTTTGAAATCCTTGAATGATTAAAAATCATTTTAAGAGGAGTTTGAAAACAATTTGACAATAGTTTAAAACCAATTTGAAAAGAGATCATTTGAAAACAGAGTCTGAGTACTATTCAGAGCTTTACATAAAATCTAGACTCTGTTACCCTGATAGTCTTGAACTCTTGGACTCTTAATATCTTGATACTAATGAGTCTTTATTCTCCTTTAAAATCTTGAATCTCTTTACTGTACAGTCTTCAATATCTATTACTTGCATATAAATACTACACACACGCACGCACACGCGCGCACGCACATGCACACAAACACACACACACACATATATATAATATCTAGATAAAAGTGTAAGTATATATTTTATAACAAATAATAATGATTGAAACAAGGTTGTTGTCATCAAAACATCAGCATTCCATTCTTCAACAATCTCCCCCTTTTTTGATGATGGCAAGATTGGTTTATAAAATATTCATACGTGATAGTACCTGTTAATCAGATTATTCGATAACTTCCCCTTTCACCATGAATTCCTTCTAGCTACCCCTTAAATTATACCTATTTTATAATTTCTCCCCCTTTTTCATCAACAAAAAATATATCAATCTAAACTTGGAATAATCCTAGTGACTAATTCTATATATAACTCCCTCTAAATCTATAACTTTCATATAACCCCCCGCCTTAAACTAACACAAGACTAAACCTATCCTAAACTCTAATACCCTTAACACTATATTAAGAAATAATTCTGATAATAGTTCCTTAAAACTATGATACAATTTAAATTAATACAGGTCGGGTAATATTAAAACTATATTAATGATAAGTAAATATTTAAGCAATTTAATCCAAACAATCAACCAATTTAAGTTTTGTTGTCACAAAATATCAATTAAATAAATTCAAACATAAAGCCAAACATTACTTGTAACTTATATTTATCCTAAAAACCTATAAAGCTCCTACCTTAATCTAATACTATAAGAACTATATAAAAGTGAAGTAATGAAATCTGAAAAAGATGAGTATAGTTATATTACTTAATACCTACATATGCATAAGTATATTTATAACAAACCTATCAACCATAAATGAAATTTAACCATGTCAAACAAGTCAATCAAGTTATTCAAGTCAAACAAATCAGACAAATTAAGTCAAACAATTCAAATAACTTGATCAAGTTAAACAAATCAATCAAGCCAAACAAGTCAAAGTAAATATGTTATGTATTTAACTAATAACCCTATACATTTCTAAGACCACAATACAAACTTTAAATATGATACACTTGTTAAAAATTTAACATGTAATGCAGTGCATGTAGTTTGTTGTTTATAATGCGGTATGTCATACGAAATGATTATTGAATGTAATGCAAATTGTGATATGAATGTTTTTAACATGCTTTGTAATTTATAACAATGAGGAGTAATATGAACTAAGGTATTTAATGATTTAATAAGCCTCACTTTAATATGTTATTAGACCTTATGTCTAAACATTCTTTTATGCGCTTGCTTTACCTCACCAGGTTTCCATTTAACTGGGTTACACATTGACTTCTTATTCAAGTTACCAAGTTCCCCTTGCTTGTTTATTTCAATCATATAACTTAACCAACTTAAGCCTAATAATTAGTCCACAACATATTATTTTCTAGATTATGATCCAAGATCTGTAATCCACAATCCCTTTATATTCTTGTTTGATTTCATAGTCACAATAACACGTTCTTCTTAATATGTAAATAAGTATATCTCAATTCACATGTTTTCTTTCTAACATGTCAGTTATTGTTTATGATTAAATATAACTTATTTCATTTTCATAAGTATGCCTTACTCTTTCCTATTTAGTCATAATTCCATCTTACAATGTCACTACAAATTATCGTTGTTTATTATTAACTTAGTTCTCTTAAATAAGGTTTATAATAAGTTCCCTTTTCATAAATATAACTTATGTTGTCCTTATTAGCATATCTCAGATTCTCTTTCTCACTATAACTTAATTTACAATTAAGTACACTTATCTTGTTTCATAAGTTATTCCAATTTCCTTATTGTTTATTATAACATAAGTTATAATCCTCACTTGTCCCTAGGACATGCCTACCTGTTGTATAACATTCTCATTAATGTAATTTATTTATAATAGGTTATTATCATTTCCCGTTCATTCCATTTTTTTTACTGTTGTAATTATCTTTCATTCGTTTCCTTATTCATTTCCATTAATCATAGTTAGTGGCATTTAATTCTGTAACGACCCGGATTTTGAGCGACTTTGGTTATCGACGTAAGCTCGACGTCGATAACCAAAACATCGAAAAAATCCCGGTAATTAATGAAAGAAATTAGAAGGTGAGAATAGATAAGATAGAAACTTAGAATAGAAGAAGAAGAAGAACACAACATCAGAGTAACACGAACCTCACAGCGGAACGAATAACATATAATATATAACATAACTTTGAAATATAACAGTTATGTATACAATAGCACTTATCAGAGTACAACACTTACAACACAGCGGAAATAAACTATAGCTATATAATCCAGAAGCCTCCTGCTCCAGCTCTTCAAGAGTATCTGTAAAATCCCGACTACTTGACTGCCCGTACAAATTTAGGCACCCAAGAGTTTAGGGAAAACAACAAAGTAAACTCCGGGTCAGTCATGGGACTGGTGTGAGTAAAATAGTTTAAACAGGTATATGCACAAGTAAACGATATCTCATAAGACCACGCCGCAGAACGGAACGGGTTTTTCCCTTATGAGAATCCAAATATCTTTATATCAAAAACCTTTTGATATTATAATAATGTCTATGTACAAATAGATATCAACTAGCAGAAACGCTTTCATCTCACGTTCTACATATATAGTATACAATCAAAACCGCAAGCACGTATTGGGTAATGGATTTCCAACTATGACAAGGTATGGAATCACCTTCCGATCAGTGTACTCTAGGAACGATACACTGGAGTTCAACAAGAACATCTTGCAACTCAGCCACACATGACCGACCACTCATTTCGCTTGAGTGTATCGAATGTACATCACCAACGGTTGGGATCAGCAACCGTTCCCGTATATATATATGGGACAGCATTGATAGATTTAAGAAACAAATGAATATTCACTAGATAGGTGATTATACACCCTACTTCGGTGCGACCGACTTAGCCATGCTGCCTGCCCGATTTCTGTCATTTACCGGTTGATGAGGCTAGAAGCTACGCTTTATCATCACATCAGATTCACTTCGAATTCCACATTGTCAGATCCATCAGAATCACTAATTGACGTCTACAACCATACATTACGTGTCAGCTAAAAGAAGTTTCCTTCTCCGCTTCCACTCTTGGTATAGTTGAAGAAATCAATGTACGTGACCGTCTGGAAATACTATGTCAGACATCCATCTTCATTCACTTAGAAATGTCACATCGTCATACCCGCCAAATCACAAATTGACTTATCCAAAAATAACACGGGTATACAGCTAAGAGAAACGAATTCCTCCGCCACCAAACGTGAATACGTTTGAACAGATCAACTTACGCGATCCATTGGATATACTCTGTCAGACCTTCGTCTATACAAGTTGTCCTGGGACTGGACAAACTGAAGGCACTATTCTGTAAACAGGATAGCCCTTGAATTTTACTCCGTCCTCAATTATCTTTGGCATATATGATTCGCGACGCTTATGCCAATACAGAGTGGTTCTTTGGATAATGATCCAACCGGTCTCTCCATATGAACACGTTAAAATGGTCAAAACTTCGATAGTCTGTGAGTTAACTATCAAAGAAAAACAAGTGTGCAAACAATGATATTATTTCCAGATGGAAATTATATCGAACAAACATCATTTAACATTAATCTCTTTAGTTCATTTATTTACTTATCTCCTGTTTCCCTATATTCTAAATTCTTATTTTCTTTTATCAGAAAACATTTCTGATTCTCGTTTGGAAAACATTTCCAAAACTCCTTTACGATCAAACCTTACCATTTCTTAGTTAAGAAGGAAGTCACTCAAGTTGGGGTATAATTACCTCTCAGACCTTAACTGAACAACGTTATAACTTCGAAATGGTCAAAGTTTATCTTTTAATCTTTAACAACTTCTTTACGCCTTTCTCGGATCCAATTTTACTAATCCACTTCTATATTTAAAACATTGGTTATAACGATAACGTTATAATCCCTACTTTCGAATTATCTAACTTTAATTATAACTTCTATTCTTATTAGTGAATAATTAACCTAACACTTATTTATTTATATATAAATAAATCTCTATTTAGACACTGGAAAGTATCAGTACTTTCCCGAATTCGATATAATCGAATTTGCCGATTTACTCTCTTCGAGAAATCTCTATTTGATTAACTCTTCTTCGAATAACCTATATTCGATTAACTTCTTCTCGAATAAACGATATTTGATAATCTCTCTTCGAATAACTAATATTCGATAACTCTTCCTTTTCAAATATCTCATATTTGAAAATCTCACTTCGATTAAACTATAATCGATAACTCCCTTCGATGAAACTAACATCGATAACTCCTTTCGATGAAACTAACATCGATAACTCCTTTCGATGAAACTAACATCGATAACTCCTTTCGATGAAACTAACATCGATACTCCTTTCGATGAAACTAACATCGATAACTCCTTTCGATGAAACTAACATCGATTTATTTAACTCGACGAACTTAACTCGACGAACTTAACTCGACTAACTTAACTTGACTCGACTTACTTGGTTCGACCAATTCGATTCGATTAACTAGGCTCGACTAACTTGGTTGAACCACCCGATCAACTCAACTTATTTAACTTAACTTATTTCTCAACTCGATTAACTCGATTAACTCCTATCGAATAACTAATATTCGATTAAACTCCATTCGCTTGACTCTAGATCGCAGCGATCACAATGGTTACGCCTGACTCCCTCAGGAAACATCCGACCGCCGTAGGCTATTTACAGCCCTGCGAATTACGCTAGCAGTCGTACAAGATGGCAACTTTCCCTGAATACTATGTTTGACTAACTCTGTCTCAAATAACTATATTTGATTAACTCTAGTTCGTTTTAACTCTAACTAATTAACTCCAACTGGTTAATTCTAACTGATTAACTCTAACTGGTTAACTCTATTTGACTAACTTGACTTGACTAACCCCTTTCGAATAACATATTCGATTAACTAACTTTTGAATACCATATTCGATTAACTAATTTCGAATACCATATTCGATTTACTAACTTCGAATACCATATTCGATTAACTCCTTCGAATGTCTATATTCAATTAACTAACTTCAAATACCATATTCGATTTCTCCTTTCGAATACCTATATTCGATTTACTAACTTCGAATACCATATTCGATTAACTCCTTCGAATGTCTATATTCAATTAACTAACTTCGAATACCATATTCGATTTCTCCTTTCGAATACCTATATTCGATTAATTAACTTCGAATACCATATTCGATTTCTCCTTTCGAATACCTATATTCGATTTACTTTATTCACTTTATAAAGATTTCCTTTTTAACAAAGTTTTATTCATTTGAAAAGATTTACTTTTAAATAACGGTTCTACACTTTAAAAATGATTTTCTTTTTATAATGTTTTCCTTTCCAATTCTATTTGTAAATGGTTTACAAATATTTCCTTTTCAAATTTATTCTTGAAATATTCGAACTCCTTAAATTCTCGGGAAAATTCGCCATAACGTCCTTTGTATCGGGAGCATCGGGAAAATCCCCAAACTCGCCACACAGGCCTTTCCATTCAAAAAGAAATGTTTTGAATTTATTTTCCTTTTTAAAATATCTCCTATTTATAAATATCCCAATTTATAAATATTCCTTATTTATAAATATTTAAATTTATAAATATTTCATTTTCAAATATAACTTTGAAAATCTCCTTTATCTACATTCCGGTATGTTATGATATTCTACATATCAAATCACGATGATCACTATCGTCCAAACACATATAATCGACAACAGATTATATCACATCATATAACACAATATATGAAAAACAATAAAATAACTGTTGAGGAATCCGGTCGGATTCCTCCAACCTGTTCTCCTGCATCCACAGATGTTACACAATAAAATTAACCTCACTTGCAGTTCCTATATGATATATTCTAATAAACAGAATCAATATGGAAATTTCAACTAACTGACTAGCAGTTCAATCAAACGGTCAACACACAGTCAATCGGTCAATATCTAACAGTTCTAAAAATACAACATGAAAATATAAACTGTTCAGAGTTGGTGAGTTTTACTCACATTGATTTGATTCTGTTTGGTTACAGTTAAATTAAACAGTCGTTTAATTTTAACAGTAACCTCCAGTCGTCTTCTGCACTGCCCAGATCAGTGCCAAAATATTCCGCTCGTCGCCACTATTACAGTGTCTTCGGTTTTGTTTAGTTCTTAATTACATATTAACCGGTTAACACCCGCGAACGTCCTTTGTTTCCATCGTTCTTCATGTGTACTCCATAACGCACTTTCTTCATGTTCCCATTCTGGTTTTTGTTCCAACTGCTACGTTAAACCCAACTCGGTTTCATCCCAGCGCCATGTTTTCACCACTGTACCGCTTCCTTTTTCACCATATTAACCTGATAACAGTCCTACTGTTTTAAACAAATACTGCACCACGTCTTAATCCCCTATGAGCTCACGGTTCCATTTCCTGGCCTTCACTGCTTCAAAGTGAACGAGCCCATTTTCACTCCTTCACCATTTTAAAACTTGCTTCACATACTGCTTCTCTCCCAACCAAAGTAACCTCACGTTATATATAAACAAAGGCCCATCCTCTTCTTTACTGTCCTGATCGAAATGACCCACTATATTTGCTTCCATCCTTCTTTTGTTACTGTGACCAATTTCGGCCTCAACCCCGCACTGCTGCTCCACTTCACGACCATCGGATCTTCATCCGAAATCACCCTTCCACGCGCGCTGACCCCCTCCGACTTCACCATAAGTTTCGAACCTCCTTGCTTCACCGTTCATCACAGATCAGTTCACAAACGCGGTGGCTTTCGGGGCTGATTCCGCCTCCAACGTCACTCGGAAATCCATCATACTCGGTCATTAGCAAGATCTCAGTAAGCGGGTTAATGTTGTAGTTGAAAGTTTTGTTGGGAAGATCAGTGGATTTAGAGGAAAAATTTGAGAAAGAATCGAACATTAGTTCGTTCATTTTAAAATAGTGGCGGCTCCCCAAAATTTTGACTACGCAGATAAAAATCTAGGGTTACAGAAGTGTTGTGTATTTATAGCATGGGGTTAGAATTAAATAATATTAATTGATACTTAGTAACGAAGTACTGTGTGAAAACCGCTATATAAAATCTTCGTTTCGGACAAAAATTGTAATCTTGGCATAGAAAATGATTTCAAACCCAATGGGACAGGTTTCGTCGAATTCCGACACCGTTTGCGAAAATCCTTTAGAAAATATTGATGAAAAACACCGAGCAATAATTCCTAACAATTCCAGAAAAAATCCTAAAAATATGAGGCCTTAGCGTTTCACTAGACCTTTTCCTAAGGTTTCGTATGAAACTTGTTTCGTTGAATTTCGAGTTAGTTTGACCAGTTAACCATTCAGTTTAGTTTGTTTTAAGTTAAAAACATAGCGTACCCCACTATGAAATATTCTGTTCACGTAGGGACTGTTATGGACAGAAACTAAAATACCATTGAAATGAGTGACGTGCTCTGGTCCCAAAAATGTAATAATACCGGTAGATGGACTCATATTGTGAAACCCCGAAATGTCGATACAGGGTGCCCAATACTCCAAATAAAAAGTTGCTTATTAAATAAATTAAAAATTACCATAAAATGCTAAAAATTATTTTATCACTGTTTCCCAAAAGAACCTTGTCTAAATTCAAACCCTATCTCTAGTTATATCGAATAACCCATTACGGTCGATAAACGAATCTATAGCGACTATTTTAAAATTTGATTTGGACATATCTCAAAATCTACACGACGAAATCCTGATTTTTCTCTTCCACTAGAAAGATATACTCCGCCAGCTCCGTGCGTTTCTTGTTTCACAGAAATCCGGCTTAAAACGAATCCTGTACACTCTGTTGAAGTTCGAATCGCCAATTAGCGAACTACAGCGCCATTTCGAGCTCGTTTATAAATATATTATAAACTATACGTTCAACTATCGTCGATTCAATATAATCGTTATTATATTTCGAATCGAAACTCCACCAAATCTCGTATGCTATTCAATTCACACGATATTGTGAATTTCACTATTTCCGACTATTTCGACATTATAATATATTATTATATTATAATTATTTATTAAATATTCAATATTATTTAATTAAACGATCATTAACTTCTCTAAATCACCAATTATATAATTATATAAATTAATTATATATCGCAGAAAATGCGGGTCATTACATTCTTCCCCACTTAAAATAATTTCGTCCTCGAAATTGCTAAGCTAGAGAAATGCTACCCACACTACTGACTAGATTCAAACATCTTTTGGTTAACTTATTAACTTCCATTCCAATTGAATCAATTCAATTTCAATTCAATTATTAATTTATTTCGTCTAACTAAAAATTTCAAAAATCATGAAAATTTTCTAACGCCTTTAATTTTCGGAAAATTTCGCCAGCATTTCCTTTGTACGGGGTTACCGGAAAAATTCAAACCTTGCCACACAGGCCCTCTCCAACCCAAAAGAAAATCAAACAGCCAAGCGGCTTGCCAATTCGGCTCATCAAAATCTCAAACCCATATATAATATAAACTGGTACCTTTTTGTCGGGCATATCAACTCTATCACTTCCATATGTTATCAACTCAGCATATACCAGTGTTATCTCAATCAAATTCCAATCAGTTCATATCCTCAAATCCAAATCGATTTCATTCGAACCCCAATATCAAATTCCAAATTATTGACTCATCAACCCAATTCCATAACAGATTATTCTCTAATCCAATTCAATTCTATTTAACTATGTTCAAGCTAAATTTCAATTTATTTTTTCTACTATCTTATTCTATTTAACTTCATAAGTTAAAATTAAATTCTGAAACTTAATTTCCTGGGTCTATTTCAAATCAATTTGAAATTACAATGCCAATTCAAAACCTTTGAATTTCTAAACAACTTGTTTTCTCAAAACAATTCAAAAACAAAACCTTTGGTAGTAGTCCGTCACTTAGAACTCGAAAATGAACACTGATGATGTCGCGATTCATCATCAGAACCTATTTTCCAGCTATCGAAATGAGTTCAATACTATATCACCTTCAGTTTGAAAAACGTTTTCAAAATCTCCCAGGAACTTAAAATTTCCTTATTTTAATTCCAATCTGATTTAAATTCAGATTTTTCTTCATTTTATTTCATATACTTTACTTATATGAATTCTGATTAGTCATTTATAATCATTTTACCTTTTTATAATCTTACTCGATTATAATAACAACCAATATACTATATCAAATATATTCGGGTAAAATTATTCCATTTACCCTCTTTAAAAACATACCATGACGGTTCATCGTATTCAAGTGTTTATTTACTCCTACCGATACAATGGATCAAACTGATCGACCAGAATTCATAAACAACTCAGCCAATGAATCTCCACAATATAAAACCATTTTATATTAACTATCAAATACGTTCACTCGTATATATACACTCAAACTCAGTCTAGGATATTACTAATCCCATCTCTACTGAATCACGCCACAGAGCCAAGGTAATAACTAAACCAATGCTCTGATACCAACTGTAACGACCCGGATTTTGAGCGACTTTGGTTATCGACGTAAGCTCGACGTCGATAACCAAAACATCGAAAAAATCCCGGTAATTAATGAAAGAAATTAGAAGGTGAGAATAGATAAGATAGAAACTTAGAATAGAAGAAGAAGAAGAACACAACATCAGAGTAACACGAACCTCACAGCGGAACGAATAACATATAATATATAACATAACTTTGAAATATAACAGTTATGTATACAATAGCACTTATCAGAGTACAACACTTACAACACAGCGGAAATAAACTATAGCTATATGATCCAGAAGCCTCCTGCTCCAGCTCTTCAAGAGTATCTGTAAAATCCCGACTACTTGACTGCCTGTACAAATTTAGGCACCCAAGAGTTTAGGGAAAACAACAAAGTAAACTCCGGGTCAGTCATGGGACTGGTGTGAGTAAAATAGTTTAAACAGGTGTATGCACAAGTAAACGATATCTCATAAGACCACGCCGCAGAACGGAACGGGTTTTTCCCTTATGAGAATCCAAATATCTTTATATCAAAAACCTTTTGATATTATAATAATGTCTATGTACAAATAGATATCAACTAGCAGAAACGCTTTCATCTCACGTTCTACATATATAGTATACAATCAAAACCGCAAGCACGTATTGGGTAATGGATTTCCAACTATGACAAGGTATGGAATCACCTTCCGATCAGTGTACTCTAGGAACGATACACTGGAGTTCAACAAGAACATCTTGCAACTCAGCCACACATGACCGACCACTCATTTCGCTTGAGTGTATCGAATGTACATCACCAACGGTTGGGATCAGCAACCGTTCCCGTATATATATATGGGACAGCATTGATAGATTTAAGAAACAAATGAATATTCACTAGATAGGTGATTATACACCCTACTTCGGTGCGACCGACTTAGCCATGCTGCCTGCCCGATTTCTGTCATTTACCGGTTGATGAGGCTAGAAGCTACGCTTTATCATCACATCAGATTCACTTTGAATTCCACATTGTCAGATCCATCAGAATCACTAATTGACGTCTACAACCATACATTACGTGTCAGCTAAAAGTAGTTTCCTTCTCCGCTTCCACTCTTGGTATAGTTGAAGAAATCAATGTACGTGACCGTCTGGAAATACTATGTCAGACATCCATCTTCATTCACTTAGAAATGTCACATCGTCATACCCGCCAAATCACAAATTGACTTATCCAAAAATAACACGGGTATACAGCTAAGAGAAACGAATTCCTCCGCCACCAAACGTGAATACGTTTGAACAGATCAACTTACGCGATCCATTGGATATACTCTGTCAGACCTTCGTCTATACAAGTTGTCCTGGCACTGGACAAACTGAAGGCACTATTCTGTAAACAGGATAGCCCTTGAATTTTACTCCGTCTTCAATTATCTTTGGCATATATGATTCGCGATGCTTATGCCAATACAGAGTGGTTCTTTGGATAATGATCCAACCGGTCTCTCCATATGAACACGTTAAAATGGTCAAAACTTCGATAGTCTGTGAGTTAACTATCAAAGAAAAACAAGTGTGCAAACAATGATATTATTTCCAGATGGAAATTATATCGAACAAACATCATTTAACATTAATCTCTTTAGTTCATTTATTTACTTATCTCCTGTTTCCCTATATTCTAAATTCTTATTTTCTTTTATCAGAAAACATTTCTGATTCTCGTTTGGAAAACATTTCCAAAACTCCTTTACGATCAAACCTTACCATTTCTTAGTTAAGAAGGAAGTCACTCAAGTTGGGGTATAATTACCTCTCAGACCTTAACTGAACAACGTTATAACTTCGAAATGGTCAAAGTTTATCTTTTAATCTTTAACAACTTCTTTACGCCTTTCTCGGATCCAATTTTACTAATCCACTTCTATATTTAAAACATTGGTTATAACGATAACGTTATAATCCCTACTTTCGAATTATCTAACTTTAATTATAACTTCTATTCTTATTAGTGAATAATTAACCTAACACTTATTTATTTATATATAAATAAATCTCTATTTAGACACTGGAAAGTATCAGTACTTTCCCGAATTCGATATAATCGAATTTGCCGATTTACTCTCTTCGAGAAATCTCTATTTGATTAACTCTTCTTCGAATAACCTATATTCGATTAACTTCTTCTCGAATAAACGATATTTGATAATCTCTCTTCGAATAACTAATATTCGATAACTCTTCCTTTTCAAATATCTCATATTTGAAAATCTCACTTCGATTAAACTATAATCGATAACTCCCTTCGATGAAACTAACATCGATAACTCCTTTCGATGAAACTAACATCGATAACTCCTTTCGATGAAACTAACATCGATAACTCCTTTCGATGAAACTAACATCGATAACACCTTTCGATGAAACTAACATCGATACTCCTTTCGATGAAACTAACATCGATAACTCCTTTCGATGAAACTAACATCGATTTATTTAACTCGACGAACTTAACTCGACGAACTTAACTCGAATAACTTAACTTGACTCGACTAACTCGACTTACTTGGTTCGACCAATTCGATTCGATTAACTAGGCTCGACTAACTTGGTTGAACCACCCGATCAACTCAACTTATTTAACTTAACTTATTTCTCAACTCGATTAACTCGATTAACTCCTATCGAATAACTAATATTCGATTAAACTCCATTCGCTTGACTCTAGATCGCAGCGATCACAATGGTTACGCCTGACTCCCTCAGGAAACATCCGACCGCCGTAGGCTATTTACAGCCCTGCGAATTACGCTAGCAGTCGTACAAGATGGCAACTTACCCTGAATACTATGTTTGACTAACTCTGTCTCAAATAACTATATTTGATTAACTCTAGTTCGTTTTAACTCTAACTAATTAACTCCAACTGGTTAATTCTAACTGATTAACTCAAACTGGTTAACTCTATTTGACTAACTCGACTTGACTGACCCCTTTCGAATAACATATTCGATTAACTAACTTTTGAATACCATATTCGATTAACTAATTTCGAATACCATATTCGATTTACTAACTTCGAATACCATATTCGATTAACTCCTTCGAATGTCTATATTCAATTAACTAACTTCAAATACCATATTCGATTTCTCCTTTCGAATACCTATATTCGATTTACTAACTTCGAATACCATATTCGATTAACTCCTTCGAATGTCTATATTCAATTAACTAACTTCGAATACCATATTCGATTTCTCCTTTCGAATACCTATATTCGATTAATTAACTTCGAATACCATATTCGATTTCTCCTTTCGAATACCTATATTCGATTTACTTTATTCACTTTATAAAGATTTCCTTTTTAACAAAGTTTTATTCATTTGAAAAGATTTACTTTTAAATAACGGTTCTACACTTTAAAAATGATTTTCTTTTTATAATGTTTTCCTTTCCAATTCTATTTGTAAATGGTTTACAAATATTTCCTTTTCAAATTTATTCTTGAAATATTCGAACTCCTTAAATTCTCGGGAAAATTCGCCATAACCTCCTTTGTATCGGGAGCATCGGGAAAATCCCCAAACTCGCCACACAGGCCTTTCCATTCAAAAAGAAATGTTTTGAATTTATTTTCCTTTTTAAAATATCTCCTATTTATAAATATCCCAATTTATAAATATTCCTTATTTATAAATATTTAAATTTATAAATATTTCATTTTCAAATATCACTTTGAAAATCTCCTTTATCTACATTCCGGTATGTTATGATATTCTACATATCAAATCACGATGATCACTATCGTCCAAACACATATAATCGACAACAGATTATATCACATCATATAACACAATATATGAAAAACAATAAAATAACTGTTGAGGAATCCGGTCGGATTCCTCCAACCTGTTCTCCTGCATCCACAGATGTTACACAATAAAATTAACCTCACTTGCAGTTCCTATATGATATATTCTGATAAACAGAATCAATATGGAAATTTCAACTAACTGACTAGCAGTTCAATCAAACGGTCAACACACAGTCAATCGGTCAATATCTAACAGTTCTAAAAATACAACATGAAAATATAAACTGTTCAGAGTTGGTGAGTTTTACTCACATTGATTTGATTATGTTTGGTTACAGTTAAATTAAACAGTCGTTTAATTTTAACAGTAACCTCCAGTCGTCTTCTGCACTGCCCAGATCAGTGCCAAAATATTCCGCTCGTCGCCACTATTACAGTGTCTTCGGTTTTGTTTAGTTCTTAATTACATATTAACCGGTTAACACCCGCGAACGTCCTTTGTTTCCATCGTTCTTCATGTGTACTCCATAACGCACTTTCTTCATGTTCCCATTCTGGTTTTTGTTCCAACTGCTACGTTAAACCCAACTCGGTTTCATCCCAGCGCCATGTTTTCACCACTGTACCGCTTCCTTTTTCACCATATTAACCTGATAACAGTCCTACTGTTTTAAACAAATACTGCACCACGTCTTAATCCCCTATGAGCTCACGGTTCCATTTCCTGGCCTTCACTGCTTCAAAGTGAACGAGCCCATTTTCACTCCTTCACCATTTTAAAACTTGCTTCACATACTGCTTCTCTCCCAACCAAAGTAACCTCACGTTATATATAAACAAAGGCCCATCCTCTTCTTTACTGTCCTGATCGAAATGACCCACTATATTTGCTTCCATCCTTCTTTTGTTACTGTGACCAATTTCGGCCTCAACCCCGCACTGCTGCTCCACTTCACGACCATCGGATCTTCATCCGAAATCACCCTTCCACGCGCGCTGACCCCCTCCGACTTCACCATAAGTTTCGAACCTCCTTGCTTCACCATTCATCACAGATCAGTTCACAAACGCGGTGGCTTTCGGGGCTGATTCCGCCTCCAACGTCATTCGGAAATCCATCATACTCGGTCATTAGCAAGATCTCAGTAAGCGGGTTAATGTTGTAGTTGAAAGTTTTGTTGGGAAGATTAGTGGATTTAGAGGAAAAATTTGAGAAAGAATCGAACATTAGTTCGTTCATTTTAAAATAGTGGCGGCTCCCCAAAATTTTGACTACGCAGATAAAAATCTAGGGTTACAGAAGTGTTGTGTATTTATAGCATGGGGTTAGAATTAAATAATATTAATTGATACTTAGTAACGAAGTACCGTGTGAAAACCGCTATATAAAATCTTCGTTTCGGACAAAAATTGTAATCTTAGCATAGAAAATGATTTCAAACCCAATGGGACAGGTTTCATCGAATTCCGACACCGTTTGCGAAAATCCTTTAGAAAATATTGATGAAAAACACCGAGCAATAATTCCTAACAATTCCAGAAAAAATCCTAAAAATATGAGGCCTTAGCGTTTCACTAGACCTTTTCCTAAGGTTTCGTATGAAACTTGTTTCGTTGAATTTCGAGTTCGTTTGACCAGTTAACCATTCAGTTTAGTTTGTTTTAAGTTAAAAACATAGCGTACCCCACTATGAAATATTCTGTTCACGTAGGGACTGTTATGGACAGAAACTAAAATACCATTGAAATGAGTGACGTGCTCTGGTCCCAAAAATGTAATAATACCGGTAGATGGACTCATATTGTGAAACCCCGAAATGTCGATACAGGGTGCCCAATACTCCAAATAAAAAGTTGCTTATTAAATAAATTAAAAATTACCATAAAATGCTAAAAATTATTTTATCACTGTTTCCCAAAAGAACCTTGTCTAAATTCAAACCCTATCTCTAGTTATATCGAATAACCCATTACGGTCGATAAACGAATCTATAGCGACTATTTTAAAATTTGATTTGGACATATCTCAAAATCTACACGACGAAATCCTGATTTTTCTCTTCCACTAGAAGGATATACTCCGCCAGCTCCGTGCGTTTCTTGTTTCATAGAAATCCGGCTTAAAACGAATCCTGTACACTCTGTTGAAGTTCGAATCGCCAATTAGCGAACTACAGCGCCATTTCGAGCTCGTTTATAAATATATTATAAACTATACGTTCAACTATCGTCGATTCAATATAATCGTTATTATATTTCGAATCGAAACTCCACCAAATCTCGTATGCTATTCAATTCACACGATATTGTGAATTTCACTATTTCCGACTATTTCGACATTATAATATATTATTATATTATAATTATTTATTAAATATTCAATATTATTTAATTAAACGATCATTAACTTCTCTAAATCACCAATTATATAATTATATAAATTAATTATATATCGCAGAAAATGCGGGTCATTACAAATTCTATCCTTATATATATATATATATATATATATATATATATATATATATATGCTTATGTACTAGACCTTTCACATTAGGCCCACCACTTGTGGATGCTGGATTTTTCGAGTGGTTCCGCGTAAACTTCTTCCACGAGTTGGCTTAACCTCGTGTCTTTGCGCCGTTACATGTTTTATCTACGCACTAGACCTCTCACATTAAATTAGCAACTTGTGGACGCTGGATTTGCTGGGCAGTTCTGGGCGGTTCTGGACAGACTTCTACCACAAGGTGAATTTAACCGTGTGTCTAGGTGCATTACTATTTTCTATTTACTGTAAATTTAGGCATATTATTCATTCCACGTTTTTACTGCATCCTATTTTACATGTCATCATATTAAACCCATTTTATGTCATATGTTCTTCCTAACATATAACTAATTTCATCTCAAAATAACATGTGATCGTGAAATCATGTAATTACTCTAATTTAACACGTAATTATTTAATCATGTAACTGTTCGAATCTAACAAATTAACATGTCATTTTCTCAATTGTACAGCTAATAATTCAAATACATAATATGCCATAAGTGAATCATGTAATTACACTAGAAATTGTTATACATATTTTAACAAGTTTGCATTTCAATAGATGAACATTTCAGCATATTAAATGTTTCAACATATGAATTTTCCAACATATTAATATTTTAACATATTAATATATCAACATGTCATATTAGTATTTCATCACTTTACATTGCATAATAATGGGGAATGTTAAATGATAATATATCATTATCAAAAATGGTAAAACTTAAATCCACTCACCTAAATTGCTTTCCAATTCCTGAGCATGGTCCAGATCTAGCATTCCATGGTTTTCCCTAACTGGATTTAGAACCTAATAACCATGGATCCACAATTCTTACTAAAAGAAAAAAGAAGAAAATTGAATATACCAGATCTAAGAATTTACCTTACTTCGCATATGATTCTGAACACATTCTTATTAATTTTCATTCTTTTCCTCCAGATCTTGATTCAGAATTTTCCTAAACTAATTATCTTATTTTTCAGAAGAGATTCGAGGAGGAGGAAGAATGGCAGAGCTTAGACGTTGTCTCAGAGAATGTGAGATCTAGGCTAAGCTCTACTAGCCTATTTATAGGTGTTCAGGATCTTATCTGTAATGACCCGCATTTTTAGAGATATATAATTAATTTATTTAATTATATAATTGGTGATTTAGAGAAGTTAATGATCATTTAATTAAGTAATATTGAATATTTAATTAATATTTATAATGAATAAAATATTATAAATATCGAAATAGTCAGAAATAGTAGAATTCACAATAGAGTGTGAATTGAATAGTATACGAGATGTGGTTGAGTTTCGATTCGAAATATAATAACGAATATATTGAATCGACGACAGTTGAACGTATAGTTTATAATATATTTATAAACGAGCTCGAAATGGCGCTGCAGTTCGCTATTTGGCAATTCAAACTTCAACTGAATGTACAGAATTCGTTTTAAGCCGGATTTCTATGAAACAAGAAACGTGTGGAGCTGGTGGAGTATATCTTTCTAGTGGAAGAGAAAGAACGGGATTTTGTCGTGTAGATTTTGAGTTATGTCCAAATCAAATTTCAGAAAAGTCGCTGTAGAATTCCTTTATAATTCGTAACACTTTATATACGTTATAAAAGGGAATTTCAATATAAATTGAAATTCGATTCAACCCGGACTTGAAATATCGAGTATATGAATTTTCTGGAGCTGTATGGTATTCCACTGTGAATATATACAATAATATAAATTTATTTATATTTAATTTTATTTTATTTAAATATATTTGTATATTTAAATGGGTTATTCAAAGCGTTAAAAATAGCCGGTTTTGCAAACGAAGTCGGAATTCAACGAAACTAATTTTGTTGGATCCGCAATGTCAAATTATTGTTAGATGTGAAGTTTCGTGATTTTTAGAGTCAGTATGTGGCCATACGAATTTTTAGAGTGGAAAACAGTCAGTATTTTGACAGTTAAAAATACACTGTATGAGCATACGAAGTCGGAATTCGACGAAACCAGTTTCGTTGGGACCGTAATGTCGAACAGTAGTTGCATGTCCAATTTCGTGATTTTTGGGTATCGTATATGACCACAGGAATTTTTAGAAGACAAGTAAATGAGATATTTGCTAAGTTAAATGAATAAAATATTAATATTTAAAATATCTATATATTTTTCTTAGGTATAAATACCCCCCTTAGCAAATCCTTAAGACCTAATTCAGTTTTATCCGCTGCTCCTCATTTCCTTTATACAGCAAAAGTGGGATCAAAGAAAAATAAATAGGAAATCAAATTAATTCCTTAAAATCTCCAATCAAATATATTTGGATTCAACAATGAAGCAGCTTCGATCCTGCGTAGGTATTATCAAGTTCGATGTCTGTTTTATCAAGCTCGACCATGTTTTTGTCGGAATCATTTTGTACAGCGTGGGTTTTGAACAACTAGGGCTTGGGTTTGTCGTCAACGTGGGGGTGAGTGGACCAAGCTGGTGGTGGCGTAGCTCGTGTGAAGGTAAGGCGCACGGATTGAAGACAGTTTGGGGTGCTCCGGTCGTCGGAGTTCGAAAGCGATGACGAGTTGTGGATTTTAAGCTACAGGTCGATGTCTGGGATGAGGGTTCGAACTGTGCAAGTGTGGGTGGAGTTGGTAGAGATGGCGAAGGGGAGTGCTATGAAGGTGGTTGCGGCCGAGATGGATGACCGAAGGGGGAGCAGTGGTCGGTCAAACGGGGTCAACGGGGGAGGGGGGACATTACTGAGATTCGGATTTCTAAGTATGTGGGGGAGAAAGTAAATACGGGTCTGTAGTGTAAAGGGGAATGGACCGGGAAAATATTGAGGTGAGGCCCATTGAATAAACTAAAGTCTAAGTTTTTATTTATTTAAATTAGTGTGCTAACTTCTAAATGATATAACTTTATCGTACGTAATCGGATTTCAGCGAAACAAGTTGCGTTGGGACCGTACGGACGAGAGCTTCACAATGAAGCTGACTGGAAGTGGATTCGAGCTCCTATGAGTTTATGGCGAAATAAATTGTTTGATTCAAATCAAATAACAGTTTGTCGTTCTTTAATGATGAACTGCAAATGTGAGTAAAACTCACCAACTCTGAACAGTTTATAATTTAATGTTGTATTTTTAGAACTATTAGAAATTTGTCTGTTTGATTGTGTGTTGACTGTTTGATTAAACTGCTAGTCAGTTAATGAAATATAATATATATATAAATATATATATAATATATAAACAGTTATATAGTTATATATTGATTCTGTTTATCAGAATAATTCATATTGAACTGAAAGTGATGAAGATCATGTTGTGTAACATCTGTGGATGCAGACAAACAGGTTGGAGGAATCCAACTGGATTCCTCAACAGTTATTTTATTGTTTTTCATATATTTTGATATATGATGTGAATTATAACCTGTTGTTGATTGTGTGGGTATGAACGATATTGAACATCGTGATTTGATGTGATTGAATACCATGACATACCGGAATGTTGATAAGGGAATTTTCAAAGTGATATTGAAAATAGAATATTTATAAAATGGAATATTTATAAATAAGAGATATTTATAAAGTGGAATATTTATATATAAGAAATGTTTATAAAGTGGAATATTTATAAATAAGAAATGTTTATAAATTGGAATATTTATAAATAGGAGATATTTGAAAAGGAAATAAATTCAAAACATTTCTTTTTGAATGGAAAGGCCTGTGTGGCGAGTTTGGGGATTTTCCCGATGCTCCCGTTACAAAGGAGGTTATGGCGAATTTTTCAGAGGATTTAAGGAGTTAGAATGTTTCAAGAATAAATTTGAAAAGGTAATATTTGTAAACCATTTACAAATAGAATTGAAAGGAAACGTTATAAAAAGGAAATCATTTTTAAAGTGTAGAACCGTTATTTAAAAGTAAATCTTTTCAAATGAATAAAACGTTGTTAAAAAGGAAATCTTTATAAAGTGAATAAAGTTAATCGAATATAGATATTCGAAAGGAGAAATCGAATATGGTATTCGAAGTTAGTTAATCGAATATAGACATTCGAAAGGAGAAATCGAATATGGTATTCGAAGTTAGTTAATCGAATATAGACATTCGAAAGGAGAAATCGAATATGGTATTCGAAGTTAGTTAATCGAATATAGACATTCAAAAGGAGTTAATCGAATATGGTATTCGAAGTTAGTTAATCGAATATGGTATTCGAAGTTAGTTAATCGAATATAGATATTCGAAAGGAGAAATCGAATATGGTATTCGAAGTTAGTTAATCGAATATAGACATTCGAAAGGAGAAATCGAATATGGTATTCGAAGTTAGTTAATCGAATATAGACGTTCGAAAGGAGAAATCGAATATTGTATTCGAAGTTAGTTAATCGAATATGGTATTCGAAGTTAGTTAATCGAATATGGTATTCGAAGTTAGTTAATCGAATATGGTATTCGAAGTTAGTTAATCGAATATAGATATTCGAAAGGAGAAATCGAATATGGTATTCGAAGTTAGTTAATCGAATATAGACATTCGAAAGGAGAAATCAAATATGGTATTCGAAGTTAGTTAATCGAATATAGACATTCGAAAGGAGAAATCGAATATGGTATTCGAAGTTAGTTAATCGAATATGGTATTCGAAGTTAGTTAATCGAATATGGTATTCGAAAGTTAGTTAATCGAATATGTTATTCGAAAGGGGTTAGTCAAGTCGAGTTAGTCAAATAGAGTTAACCAGTTAGAGTTAATCGGTTAGAGTTAACTAGATAGAGTTAATTAGTTAGAGTTAATAGATTAGAGTTAAAATGAACTAGAGTTAATCAAATATAGTTATTTGAGACAGAGTTAGTCAAACATAGTATTCAGGGTAAGTTGCCATCTTGTATGACTGCTAGCGTAATTCGCAGGGCTGTAAATAGCCTACGGCGGTCGGATGTTTCCTGAGGGAGTCACGCGTAACCATTGTGATCGCTGCGACCTAGAGTCAAGTGAATGGAGTTTAATCGAATATTAGTTATTCGATAGGAGTTAATCGAGTTGAGAAATAAGTTAAGTTAAATAAGTTGAGTTGATCGGGTGGTTCGACCAAGTTAGTCGAGCCTAGTTAATCGAATCAAATTGGTCGAGCCAAGTAAGTTGAGTTAAGTTAGCCAAGTTAGTCGAGCCTAGTTAATCGAATCAAATTGGTCGAGCCAAGTAAGTTGAGTTAAGTTAGCCAAGTTAGTCGAGCCTAGTTAATCGAATCAAATTGGTCGAGCCAAGTAAGTTGAGTTAAGTTAGTCAAGCCTAGTTAATCGAATCGAATTGGTCGAGCCAAGTAAGTCGAGTTAGTCGAGTCAAGTTAAGTTAGTCGGGTTAAGTTCGTCGAGTTAAATAAATCGATGTTAGTTTCATCGAAAGGAGTTATCGATGTTAGTTTCATCGAAAGGAGTTATCGATGTTAGTTTCATCGAAGGGAGTTATCGATTATAGTTTAATCGAAGTGAGATTTTCAAATATGAGATATTTGAAAGGAAGAGTTATCGAATATTAGTTATTCGAAGAGAGATTATCGAATATCGTTTATTCAAGAAGGAGTTAATCGAATATAGGTTATTCGAAGAAGAGTTAATCAAATAGAGATTTCTCGAAGAGAGTTAATCGGCAAATTCGATTATATCGAATTCGGGAAAGTACTTATACTTTCCAGTGTTTAAATAGAGATTTATTTATTTATAAATTAATAGGTGTTAGGTTAATTATTCACTAATAAGAATAGAAGTTATAATTAAAGTTAGATAATTCGAAAGTAGGGATTATAACGTTATCGTTATAACCAATGTTTTAAATATAGAAGTGGATTAGTAAAATTGAATCCGAGAAAGGCGTAAAGAAGTTGTTAAAGATTAAAAGATAAACTTTGACCATTTCGAAGTTATAACATTGTTCAGTTAAGGTCTGAGAGGTAATTATACCCCAACTTGAGTGACTTCCTTCTTAACTAAGAAATGGTAAGGTTTGATCGAAAAGGAGTTTTGGAAATGTTTTCCAAACGAGAATCAGAAATGTTTTCTGATAAAAGAAAAATAAGAATTTAGAATATAGGGAAACAGGAGATAAGTAAATAAATGAACTAAAGAGATTTATGTTAAATGATGTTTGTTCGATATAATTTCCATTTAGAAATAATATCGTTGTTTGCACACTTGTTTTTCTTTGATAGTTAACTCACAGACTATCGAAGTTTTGACCATTTTAACGTTGTTAATATGGAGAGACCGGTTGGATTATTATCCATAGAACCACTCTGTATTGGCATAAGCGTCGCGAATCATATATGCCAAAGATAATTGAAGATGGAGTAAAATGCAAGGGCTATCCTGTTTACAGAATAGTGCCTTCGGTTTGTCCCGTCCCAGGACAACTGGTATGGACGAAGGTCTGACAGAGTATATCCAATGGATCGCGTAAGTTGATCTGTTCAAACGTATTCACGTTTGGTGGCGGAGGAATTCGTTTCTCTTAGCTGTATACCCGTGTTATTTTTGGACAAGTCAATTTGTGATTTGGCAGGTATGACGATGTGACATTTTAAGTGAATGAAGATGGATGTCTGACAGAGTATTTCCAGAAAGGTCACGTACATTGATTTCTTCAACCGTACCAAGAGTGGAAGCGGAGAAGGAAACTTCTTTTAGCTGACACGTAATGTACTGTTGTAGACGTAAATTAGTGATTTTCGATGGATCTGACAATGTGGCATTCGAAGTGAATTTGATGTGATGATAGAGCGTAACCTCAAGCCTCATCAACCGGTAAATGACAGAAATCGGGTATGCAGCATGGCTAAGTCGGTCGCACCGAAGTAGGGTGTATAATCACCTATCTAGTGAATATTCGTTTGTTTCTTAAATATATCAATGCTGTCCCATATATATATACGGGAATGGTTGCTGATCCCAACCGTTGGTGATGTACATTTGATACACTCAAGCGAAATGAGTGGTCGGTCATGTGTGGCTGAGTTGCAAGATGTTCTTGTTAAACTCCAGTGTACTGTTCCTAGAGTACACTGATCGGAAGGTGGTTCCATACCTTGTCATAGTTGGAAATCCATTATCTAATACGTGCTTGCGATTTTGATTGTATACCATATATGTAGAACGTGAGATGAAAGCGTTTCTGCTAGTTGATATCTATTTGTACATAGAAATTATTATAATATCAAAAGGTTCTTGATATAAAGATATTTTGGATTCTCATAAGGGAAAACCCGTTCCGTTCTACGGCGTGGTCTTATGAGATATCGTTTACTTGTTCATATACCTGTTTAAACTGTTTTACTCATACCAGTCTCATGACTGACCCGGAGTTTATTTGTTTTGTTTTCCCTAAACTCTTGGGTGCCTAATTTTGTACGGGCAGTCAAGTAGTCAGGAATTTGCAGATACATTGAAGAGCTGGAGCAGGAGGCTTCATAATCATATAGCTATAGTTTATTTCCGCTGTGTTGTAAGTACTGTACTCTGATAAGTGCTATTGTATACATAACTTTTATAGTTCAAAGTTATGTTATCTATTATATGTTATTCGTTCCGCTGTGAGGTTCGTGTTACTCTGATGTTGTGTTCTTCTTCTTCTTATATTCTAAGTTTCTATCTTATCTATTCTCACATTCTAATTTCTTTCATTAACTATTCGGTTATTTTCGATCCTTGGATGTTCGATATGTGTTGTATATCGGATAACCAAGATCGCATTTTTCCGGGTCGTTACAGTTGGTATCAGAGCTTAAGTTAAGTTTTACCTTGGCTCTGTGGCGTGACTCGGTAGAGATAGGGTTAGTAATACCCTAGATTCAGTTGAGTGTATATATACGAGTGCGTATTTGTATTTGATATATAAAAATGATTTTGTATTGTGGAGATTCATTGGCTGAGTTGTTTATGAGTTCTGATCGATCAGTTTGATCCACTGTATCGGTAGGAGTAAATAAACACTTGAATACGATGGACCGACACAGTATGGATATGTAATATATTATCATATATTAGATATATAGGTTGTGATTATAATCGAGTAAGATTATAACATGTGAAATGGTTATATATAACCAATCAGAATTCATATAAGTAAAGTATATGAAATAAGATGAATTAGATATGAATTTAAATTAGATTTGGAATTAAAATAAGGAAATTTTAAGTTCCTGGGAAATTTTGAAATGTTTTAAAAATGGATGTATTTAGTAATGGTTTTGAAAATGATATAGTATTGAAATCACTTGGGTCGCTGGAAAATGATTCCGATGATGACTGCGCAGTATCATCGGTGTGATTTTCGAGTTTCTAAGCGGTGGATTACTACCAAAGATTTTGATTTGAATTGTTTTGAGAAAACAAGTGTTTAGAAATTCAAAGGTTTTGAATTGGCAGTATGATTTCAAATTGATTTGAAATTTACCCAGGAATTTAAGTTCTAGAAATTAAAATTTAACTAATGAAGTTAAATAAAATGAGATGGTAAAAATAAATTGAAATTTAACTTGAACATAGTTAAATAGAATTGAATTGGATTAGAGAATAATCTGTTATGGAATTGGGTTGATGAGTTAAGAATTTGAAATTTGATATTGGGGTTCGAATAAAATTCGGTCTGGATTTGAGGTTATGAACTGATTGGAATTTGATTGAGATAACACTGGTATATGCTGAGTTGATAACATATGGAAGTGGTAGGGATATAATGATATGCCCAACAAAAAGGTACAAGTTTATATTTTATATGAGTTTGGAATTTATGAGCCGAATTGGCAAGCCGTTTGGCGTTTTGATTTTCTTTTGGGTTGGAGATGGGCCAGAGAGGCGAGTTAGAGTTTGAGATATTGACCAGTACAAAGGAGGTGCTGGCGAAATTTTTCGAAGAGTTAAGGCATCAGAAAATTTTCAAGATTTTTGGAAATTTTCGGTGATAAGAATTAATTAATATTTAATTGAAATTAAATTGGTCCAGTTGGAAACTGAAGTTTAGAAGTGAACAAATATGTTCTAACCAGTCGATAGGGTCGTCCTCTAACTTAGCAATTTCGAGGACGAAATTATTTTAAGTGGGGAAGAATGTAATGACCCGCATTTTTAGAGATATATAATTAATTAATTTAATTATATAATTGGTGATTTAGAGAAGTTAATGATCGTTTAATTAAGTAATATTGAATATTTAATTAATATTTATAATGAATAAAATATTATAAATATCGAAATAGTCAGAAATAGTAGAATTCACAATAGAGTGTGAATTGAATAGTATACGAGATGTGGTTGAGTTTCGATTCGAAATATAATAACGAATATATTGAATCGATGACAGTCGAACGTATAGTTTATAATATATTTATAAACGAGCTCGAAATGGCGCTGCAGTTCGCTATTTGGCGATTCGAACTTCAACTGAATGTACAGAATGCGTTTTAAGCCGGATTTCTATGAAACAAGAAACGTGTGGAGCTGGTGGAGTATATCTTTCTAGTGGAAGAGAAAGATCGGGATTTCGTCGTGTAGATTTTGAGTTATGTCCAAATCAAATTTCAGAAAAGTCGCTGTAGAATTCCTTTATAATTCGTAACGCTTTATATACGTTATAAAAGGGAATTTCAATATAAATTGAAATTCGATTCAACCCGGACTTGAAATATCGAGTATATGAATTTTCTGGAGCTGTATGGTATTCCACTGTGAATATATACAATAATATAAATTTATTTATATTTAATTTAATTTTATTTAAATATATTTGTATATTTAAATGGGTTATTCAAAGCGTTAAAAATAGCCGGTTTTGCAAACGAAGTCGGAATTCGATGAAACTAATTTTGTTGGATCCGCAATGTCAAATTATTGTTAGATGTGAAGTTTCGTGATTTTTAGAGTCAGTATGTGGCCGTACGGATTTTTAGAGTGAAAAACAGTCAGTATTTTGACAGTTAAAAATACACTGTATGAGCATACGAAGTCGAAATTCGACGAAACCAGTTTCGTTGGGACCGTAATGTCGAACAGTAGCTGCATGTCCAATTTCGTGATTTTTGGGTATCGTATATGACCACAGGAATTTTTAGAAGACAAATAAATGAGATATTTGCTAAGTTAAATGAATAAAATATTAATATTTAAAATATCTAGATATTTTTCTAAGGTATAAATACCCCCCCTTAGCAAATCCTTAAGACCTAATTCAGTTTTATCCGCCGCTCCTCATTTCCTTTATACAGCAACAGTGGGATCAAAGAAAAATAAATAGGAAATCAAATTAATTCCTTAAAATCTCCAATCAAATATATTTGGATTCAACAATGAAGCAGCTTCGATCCTGCGTAGGTATTATCAAGTTCGATGTCTGTTTTATCGAGCTCGACCATGTTTTTGTCGGAATCATTTTGTACAGCGTGGGTTTTGAACAACTAGGGCTTGGGTTTGTCGTCGACGTGGGGGTGAGTGGACCAAGCTGGTGGCGGCGTAGCTCGTGTGAAGGTAAGGCGCACGGGTTGAAGCCAGTTTGGGGTGCCCCGGTCGTCGGAGTTCGAAAGCGATGACGAGTTGTGGGTTTTAAGCTATAGGTCGATGTCTGGGATGAGGGTTCGAACTGTGCAAGTGTGGGTGGAGTTGGTAGAGATGGCGAAGGGGAGTGCTATGAAGGTGGTTGCGGCCGAGATGGATGACCGAAGGGGGAGCAGTGGTCGGTCAAACGGGGTCAACGGGGGAGGGGGGACATTACTGAGATTCGGATTTCTAAGTATGTGGGGGAGAAAGTAAATACGGGTCTGTAGTGTAAAGGGGAATGGGCCGGGAAAATATTGAGGTGAGGCCCATTGAATAAACTGAAGTCTAAGTTTTTATTTATTTAAATTAGTGTGCAAACTTCTAAATGATATAACTTTATCGTACGTAATCGGATTTCAGCGAAACAAGTTGCGTTGGGACCGTATGGACTAGAGCTTCACAATGAAGCTGACTGGAAGTGGATTCGAGCTCCTATGAATTTATGGCGAAATAAATTGTTTGATTCAAATTAAATAACAGTTTGTCGTTCTTTAATGATGAACTGCAAATGTGAGTAAAACTCACCAACTCTGAACAGTTTATAATTTCATGTTGTATTTTTAGAACTATTAGAAATTTGTCTGTTTGATTGTGTGTTGACTGTTTGATTGAACTGCTAGTCAGTTAATGAAATATTATATATATATATATATAAATATATATATATATATATAAAATATATAAACAGTTATATAGTTATATATTGATTCCGTTTATCAGAATAATTCATATTGAACTGAAAGTGATGACGATCATGTTGTGTAACATCTGTGGATGCAGGGAAACAGGTTGGAGGAATCCAACTGGATTCCTCAACAGTTATTTTATTGTTTTTCACATATTTTGATATATGATGTGAATTATAACCTGTTGTTGATTGTGTGGGTATGAACGATATTGAACATCGTGATTTGATGTGATTGAATACTATGACATACCGGAATGTTGATAAGGGAATTTTCAAAGTGATATTGAAAATAGAATATTTATAAAATGAAATATTTATAAATAAGAGATATTTATAAAGTGAAATATTTATAAATAAGAAATGTTTATAAAGTGGAATATTTATAAATAAGAAATGTTTATAAATTGGAATATTTATAAATAGGAGATATTTGAAAAGGAAATAAATTCAAAACATTTCTTTTTGAATGGAAAGGCATGTGTGGCGAGTTTGGGGATTTTCCCGATGCTCCCGTTACAAAGGAGGTTATGGCGAATTTTTCAGAGGATTTAAGGAGTTAGAATATTTCAAGAATAAATTTGAAAAGGAAATATTTGTAAACCATTTACAAATAGAATTGAAAGGAAACGCTATAAAAAGGAAATCATTTTTAAAGTGTAGAACCGTTATTTAAAAGTAAATCTTTTCAAATGAATAAAACGTTGTTAAAAAGGAAATCTTTATAAAGTGAATAAAGTTAATCGAATATAGATATTCGAAAGGAGAAATCGAATATGGTATTCGAAGTTAGTTAATCGAATATAGACATTCGAAAGGAGAAATCGAATATGGTATTCGAAGTTAGTTAATCGAATATAGACATTCGAAAGGAGAAATCGAATATGGTATTCGAAGTTAGTTAATCGAATATAGACATTCGAAAGGAGTTAATCGAATATGGTATTCGAAGTTAGTTAATCGAATATTGTATTCGAAGTTAGTTAATCGAATATAGATATTCGAAAGGAGAAATCGAATATGGTATTCGAAGTTAGTTAATCGAATATAGACATTCGAAAGGAGAAATCGAATATGGTATTCGAAGTTAGTTAATCGAATATAGACATTCGAAAGGAGAAATCGAATATGGTATTCGAAGTTAGTTAATCGAATATGGTATTCGAAGTTAGTTAATCGAATATGGTATTCGAAGTTAGTTAATCGAATATGGTATTCGAAGTTAGTTAATCGAATATAGATATTCGAAAGGAGAAATCGAATATGGTATTCGAAGTTAGTTAATCGAATATAGACATTCGAAAGGAGAAATCGAATATGGTATTCGAAGTTAGTTAATCGAATATAGACATTCGAAAGGAGAAATCGAATATGGTATTCGAAGTTAGTTAATCGAATATGGTATTCGAAAGTTAGTTAATCGAATATGTTATTCGAAAGGGGTTAGTCAAGTCGAGTTAGTCAAATAGAGTTAACCAGTTAGAGTTAATCAGTTAGAGTTAACCAGATAGAGTTAATTAGTTAGAGTTAATCGATTAGAGTTAAAACGAACTAGAGTTAATCAAATATAGTTATTTGAGACAGAGTTAGTCTAACATAGTATTCAGGGTAAGTTGCCATCTTGTACGACTGCTAGCGTAATTCGCAGGGCTGTAAATAGCCTACGGCGGTCGGATGTTTCCTGAGGGAGTCAGGCGTAACCATTGTGATCGCTGCGACCTAGAGTCAAGCGAATGGAGTTTAATCGAATATTAGTTATTCGATAGGAGTTAATCGAGTTGATCGAGTTGAGAAATAAGTTAAGTTAAATAAGTTGAGTTGATCGGGTGGTTCGACCAAGTTAGTCGAGCCTAGTTAATCGAATCAAATTGGTCGAGCCAAGTAAGTTGAGTTAAGTTAGCCAAGTTAGTCGAGCCTAGTTAATCGAATCAAATTGGTCGAGCCAAGTAAGTTGAGTTAAGTTAGCCAAGTTAGTCGAGCCTAGTTAATCGAATCAAATTGGTCGAGCCAAGTAAGTTGAGTTAAGTTAGTCAAGTTAGTCAAGCCTAGTTAATCGAATCGAATTGGTCGAGCCAAGTAAGTCGAGTCAAGTTAAGTTAGTCGGGTTAAGTTCGTCGAGTTAAATAAATCGATGTTAGTTTCATCGAAAGGATTTATCGATGTTAGTTTCATCGAAAGGAGTTATCGATGTTAGTTTCATCGAAGGGAGTTATCGATTATAGTTTAATCGAAGTGAGATTTTTAAATATGAGATATTTGAAAGGAAGAGTTATCGAATATTAGTTATTCGAAGAGAGATTATCGAATATCGTTTATTCGAGAAGGAGTTAATCGAATATAGGTTATTCGAAGAAGAGTTAATCAAATAGAGATTTCTCGAAGAGAGTTAATCGGCAAATTCGATTATATCGAATTCGGGAAAGTACTTATACTTTCCAGTGTTTAAATAGAGATTTATTTATTTATAAATAAATAGGTGTTAGGTTAATTATTCACTAATAAGAATAGAAGTTATAATTAAAGTTAGATAATTCGAAAGTAGGGATTATAACGTTATCGTTATAACCAATGTTTTAAATATAGAAGTGGATTAGTAAAATTGAATCCGAGAAAGGCGTAAAGAAGTTGTCAAAGATTAAAAGATAAACTTTGACCATTTCGAAGTTATAACATTGTTCAGTTAAGGTCTGAGAGGTAATTATACCCCAACTTGAGTGACTTCCTTCTTAACTAAGAAATGGTAAGGTTTGATCGAAAAGGAGTTTTGGAAATGTTTTCCAAACGAGAATCAGAAATGTTTTCTGATAAAAGAAAAATAAGAATTTAGAATATAGGGAAACAGGAGATAAGTAAATAAATGAACTAAAGAGATTTATGTTAAATGATGTTTGTTCGATATAATTTCCATTTGGAAATAATATCGTTGTTTGCACACTTGTTTTTCTTTGATAGTTAACTCACAGACTATCGAAGTTTTGACCATTTTAACGTTGTTAATATGGAGAGACCGGTTGGATTATTATCCATAGAACCACTCTGTATTGGCATAAGCGTCGCGAATCATATATGCCAAAGATAATTGAAGATGGAGTAAAATGCAAGGGCTATCCTGTTTATAGAATAGTGCCTTCGGTTTGTCCCGTCCCAGGACAACTGGTATGGACGAAGGTCTGACAGAGTATATCCAATGGATCGCGTAAGTTGATATGTTCAAACGTATTCACGTTTGGTGGCGGAGGAATTCGTTTCTCTTAGCTGTATACCCTTGTTATTTTTGGATAAGTCAATTTGTGATTTGGCGGGTATGACGATGTGACATTTTAAGTGAATGAAGATGGATGTCTGACAGAGTATTTCCAGAAAGGTCACGTACATTGATTTCTTCAACCGTACCAAGAGTGGAAGCGGAGAAGGAAACTTCTTTTAGCTGACACGTAATGTACTGTTGTAGACGTAAATTAGTGATTTTCGATGGATCTGACAATGTGGCATTCGAAGTGAATTTGATGTGATGATAGAGCGTAACCTCAAGCCTCATCAACCGGTAAATGACAGAAATCGGGCAGGCAGCATGGCTAAGTCGGTCGCACCGAAGTAGGGTGTATAATCACCTATCTAGTGAATATTCGTTTGTTTCTTAAATCTATCAATGCTGTCCCATATATATATATATATACGGGAACGGTTGCTGATCCCAACCGTTGGTGATGTACATTTGATACACTCAAGCGAAATGAGTGGTCGGTCATGTGTGGCTGAGTTGCAAGATGTTCTTGTTGAACTCCAGTGTATCGTTCCTAGAGTACACTGATCGGAAGGTGGTTCCATACCTTGTCATAGTTGGAAATCCATTATCCAATACGTGCTTGCGATTTTGATTGTATACCATATATGTAGAACGTGAGATGAAAGCGTTTCTGCTAGTTGATATCTATTTGTACATAGACATTATTATAATATCAAAAGGTTTTTGATACAAAGATATTTTGGATTCTCATAAGGGAAACCCATTCCGTTCTGCGGCGTGGTCTTATGAGATATCGTTTACATGTTCATATACCTGTTTAAACTGTTTTACTCATACCAGTCCCATGACTAACCCGGAGTTTATTTGTTTTGTTTTCCCTAAACTCTTGGGTGCCTAATTTTGTACGGGCAGTCAAGTAGTCAGGAATTTGCAGATACATTGAAGAGCTGGAGCAGGAGGCTTCAGAATCATATAGCTATAGTTTATTTCCGCTGTGTTGTAAGTACTGTACTCTGATAAGTGCTATTGTATACATAACTGTTATATTTCAAAGTTATGTTATCTATTATATGTTATTCGTTCCGCTGTGAGGTTCGTGTTACTCTGATGTTGTGTTCTTCTTCTTCTTCTATTCTAAGTTTCTATCTTATTTATTCTCACCTTCTAATTTCTTTCATTAACTATTCGGTTATTTTCGATCCTTGGATGTTCGATATGTGTTGTATATCGGATAACCAAGATCGCATTTTTCCGGGTCGTTACATTATCGTACACGCAGCGCTGAGTCAGCATTGAACCCAGTTAAGAAAACAGTCCAGATATGCTTAATGAATCTGCCTGAATCTGGGGTGTCGACCCCAATGTCGACCCCCCACCTACAGGGGTATCGACCTCCGGGGTCCCGAGCTGTTTTGGCGTAGAAATTTGGTTTTTGTATGTTTGAATTTCTGGAATTTATTTAACTGTTATATTCACATGTAATCTGCTTATAATAACCATTTTACGCGAATATATATATATATATATGCACAACTTTTATTTTGTTTTCAAAATTCAAACGTTGTTGCACCGTTATTTGATTCTTGCTATATTTCTTTAATTGCTGCCTTATCTTGAACCTGATCTCTTGTGTGTGTGTGTGTGTATTTGCACATATATACATATATATTCTCATGTATACATACATATATTTTCTTTACTTCCTTATATGTATAATTTTCCTTATATGTGCGTTTATGCATATTTTCTCTCATGAACATGTGTTATTTTGGCCGTTATCTTAAAACAAAAATATGACGGCAAAAGGATCAAACTCTGTACCTCTTGTATGCAAGCCACATGCTCTAACCAACTGGACTACTAAGGTTGTGTTAATAAGACTTAGAACAACGGTAGTTATTGTTCTCTTCTTATTCCTCTTTTTCATGTCTGCTACAATATTTCATTTAAACCATTGCATGAATCTTTTTCTTTTATTTCTCCTTTATTATTAATGCATAATATTTGTAAATCAGTGCATGCAACATACCTTTCTTTCTTTTAATGCATGCATTACATTTTTATTTTCATTATCTTTATTTAATTCTTCATATATACATTTATGTCTGCATATATATATATATATATACACACACACACATACATGCATTATTTAATTGTCATAAAGTGCGGGGTGTTACAATAAAACTATAAAAATAAGAAACTTATAAATTACGAAATATATATATATATTAAATCATATGTTTGAAATCCTTGGATGATTAAAATCATTTTGAGAGGAGTTTGAAATCAATTTGACAATAGTTTAAAACCAATTTGAAAAGAGATCATTTGGAAACAGAGTTTGAGTATATTTAGAGTTTTACAAAAAATCTAGACTTTATTATCCTGATAGTCTTGAACTCTTGGACTCTTAATATCTTGATACTCATGAGTCTTGATTCTCCTTTAAAATCTTGAATCTCCTTAATGTACAATCTTCAATATCTATTACCTGCATATAAATCCTGCACACACACACACAAACACACACACACACATACATACATACATACATATATATATATTCTAGATAAAAGTGTTAGTATATATTTTATAACAAATAATAATGATTGAAACAAGGTTGTTGTCATCAAAACATCAGCATTCCATTCTTCAACAATCTCCCCCTTTTTTGATGATGACAAGATTGGTTTATAAAATATTCATACGTGATAGTACATGTTAATCGGATTCTTTGATCACTTCCCCTGTCACCATGAATTCCTTCTAATTCCCCCTTAAATTATACCTATTTTATAATTTCTCCTCTGTTGTCATCAACAAAAAATACATCTATCTAAACTTGGAATAATCCTAGTGACTAATTCAATATATAACTCCCTCTAAATCTATAATTTTCATATAACCCCCCGCATTAAACTAACACAAGACTAAACCTATCCTAAGCTCTGATACCCTTGACACTATATTAAGAAATAATTCTGATAATAGTTCCTTAAAACTATGATGCAATTTAAATTAATACAATTCGAGTAATATTAAAACTATATTAATGATAAGTCAATATTTAAGCAGTTTAATCCAAAAAATCAACCAATTTAAGTTTTGTTGTCACAAACATCAATTAAATAAATTCAAACACAAAGCCAAACATTTCTTGTAACTTCTATTTATCCTAAAAACCTATAATGCTCCTGGTTTAATCTAATACTATAAGAACTATATAAAAGTGAAGTAATGAAATCTAAAAAAGATGAGTATCGTTATATTACTTAATACCTACATATGCATAAGTATATTTCTAACAAACCTATCAACTACAAATGAAATTTAACCATGTCAGACAAGTCAATCAAATTATTCAAGTCAAATAAATCAGACAAATTAAGTCAAACAATTCAAATAAGTCGATCAAGTCAAACAAATCAATCGAGCCAAACATATCAAAGTAAATATGTTATGTATTTAATTAGCAACCTTATACATTTCTAAGACAATAATACAAAACTTTCCATACAATACACTTGTTAAAAATTTAACATGTAATGCAGTGCGTGTAGTTTGTTGTTTATAATGCGGTATGTCATAAGAAATGATTATTGAATGTAATGCATCTTGTGATATGAATGTTTTTAACATGCTTTGTAATTTATAACAATGAGGAGTAATATGAACTAAGGTATTTAATGATAACTAGTACGAACCCGTGCTACACACATGGGTTGCAACTTTATATTTGTGTTATCGTTGTTAGCACAAAAAGTAAGCTCTACTTTAAACATTCAACCTACTCAAAAGTCTAATACCATAACAGATACGTACACAATCTCATAACACTAATGCTACTTCAACCGGGACCAAATCCGGTTAAAAGGTTGATGTAGCATAGTCCATTTCATAAATATGCAAACAATATGTTGATGCAGCATAGTCCATCTCATAAGTATGCAAACAGTCTCATAAATATGCAAAGTTTCGTGCACTACAGATAACAGATGAGCTAAAAGGGGCCAACTATTGTTTATTGCATCATAAACTAATTTTCAATGCAAAGTTATTGATATGGGTTGAAATTTTCAATGCAATAGAATAAATGTTGGTGCAAAAATTTCATATACAACCAAACAATGATCTTTTGCAATGTAATGTCCCGTATTTTTATGGTATAATAATTAATTTATTTAATTATTTAATCAGTGAATTAGAGAACCAAAGGGTCGTTTAATTAAATAACTTTGAATATTTAATTAATATAATAATTAAATAATATATTTAATTCTCAAATAATCAGAATTAGCTGAAATGGAAATACGGTGTGAATTAGGCCATTCAAAATATATAATTCAGTTTAGAATTTGAATGAGAATAACGAATATATTATTTGAACTATAGTTCGAACGTATAATTATATTATAACTAAAATCGAGCTCGAAATGGCACGGCAGTTCGCTATTTGGCGATTTGAACTTCAACTGAATATACAGGGTCCATTTTAAATTGGATTTCTATGAAAGAAGAAACGTTTAGAGCTGGTGAAGTATATTTTTGTAATAGAAGAGAAAAATCGGGATTTCATTGTGTAGATTTTGATTTATGTCCAAATCAAATTTTAGAATAGTTGCTATGAAATCGCTATAAGCCATAATGATATATTTAATTATAATTAAATATTGGTATCGAATTTGGACAAATCCTCCTAGATGTAGTTATAATTAAATTTTTAGAATTTTACTTTAATTTTTAATTAATTAAATAAGCAACTTTTTATTTGGAGTAATTTGCACCCTTAATCAGCTATTTTAGGGTTTCACAATATGAATTTACCTACCAATATTATTATATTTATGTAATCGTGGGGCATTCTCCATCACAATGGTATTTTTATATCTGTCTATAATGACTCGTATGGGAATGAAATATTTCACAGTGGGATACATTAAGTTTTATAACTTAAACTAAAGTTATTTTTATTTCTCTCTGGTCAATACTTGTGCCACCGCTCCCTTTCGTATCTCCTCAGCAAAACTGAAACGTGGAGAAGATTTCTTCCTATCAAAAATCAAAGTAAATCCCCTCAAACCCTATAAATAAGCCTCAAAATCCTCTAAACCTAATTTATTTAATCCACAAGTCAAAGACTTTTTCCGCCGTAAGTTTTTTCGTTCCAGGAAAATATTTCGATCTTCAAATAATCCAAACAAATTGTATAAATTCCTACAAATCATAATAGATGGATATTTGGAATCGTATGAGGGTGGGCTTCAATCAAGTGTAGCTTTTATTGGGTGCGGTCGTAGTTCAGGGGACTGGAAGATTCACCGGCGATGGCTTAGGGTTACATCGTTCAAAAATTTGGAACATCGAATGGAGAAATGAGTATTATAGCTGTAATTGGGTGGTGATTTAGCGTCTTGGTGGTGATTTTCATGGGATTTGGTGTTTAAAGATGTCGTGGGTTTTTTCGGTTCTGGCGAGAAACAGGGAACGATGGAATCGACCAGGGGGTGCGAGTTGTGTTTGAAGGGGACGGTTGGGTAAAGGCTTCGACAAGAGGAACGTTGAAGGTGGTGATGTTTTTTTTTTTGATGTATAGGGAAGGAGAACGGAGTGATCAAAGTTGATCATGGTGTTGGAAGTTTTCCTGGAGCGTGTAAATTGGGATTGGGGAAGATGATTTAGTGGGCTGGAGTTATATTCTAAGTGGGCCGGGAGAAAAGAGGTTAAGCCCAATCTTTAATATGTTAAGTTATATTAAATTTAAAAATTGTACACTAACTTAGAAACTGTATAACTTTACCATACTTTATCAGAATTCTAAATGGTCAGATCCATTGGAATCGTAGAGACGAGTGCTTCACCATGGAACTGACAGGGAATGAATAGGAGTTCGTTTGGATTTATGGTGAAATTAAACGCCTGAATCAAATCAATGACCGATAATCGTTATTTAACGATGATCGTCCAATGTGAGTAAAACTCACCAACTCTATCAGTTCATATTTTTATAACGTATATTTAAAACTGATAAATGATGATTGATTACTGTTTATTGACAGTTTGGATGAACTGCTAGTCAGTTGGTTGAAATTATATATTTAGTGATATATATATATATATATCGTTGACCAAATATGGATTCTATTGATCAGAATATTTCATGTTGAAATGAAATCGATGTTATTATATTGTTTAACATCTGTAGATGCAAGGAAACAGGTCCGAGGAATCCAACTGGATTTCTCAACATTTATTTTATAGTTTTCCATATATTGTAATATAGGATGTGATATATAATCTGTGTTGATTACGTGTGTTGAATGATATCGATCATTGTTATTTGGGTATTTTAAATACCGTAAGAAATACTAGGAGGTTGAAAAGGGGATTTTCAAAGTGTATTTTGAAAATGAATTATTTATATAAAATCAATGGATATTATATATAAAAGAAAAAGGGTATTATAAAAGAAAATAATTATAAAATCAAAGGATAATTATAAAAGGAAATTATTTGTGAAACAAATATAAAAGGATAATATTTGTCAAACAAAAATAAATGGAAATATTTGTCAAACAAATATAAAGGAAAATATTTGTAAAACAAATGTAAAGGCATATTTATTTAGAAAATAAGTATAAAAGGAAATTATTTGTGAAACAAATATAAAAGGATAATATTTGTCAAACAAATATAAATGGAAATATTTGTCAAACAAATATAAAGGAAAATATTTGTAAAACAAATGTAAAAGCATATTTATTTAGAAAATAAATAGAATTATAAAGGAAATATTTATTTAGAAAATAAATAGAATTATAAAGGGAATACTTGAAAAATGAAAGAAGTGGATAAAAAGAGAATTTGACGCTAAGGAAAGTTTAGACCTGTGCTTCGCATACGGGTATAACAAAATATGAATTTAAATTAGATTTTAAATGAAAATTTATTTTAAAAGATAAGTGGAGAAGATAAATTTATAAATAATATTTTATAAATTAAATAAAATGTTTATCATTGGACAAATAGAATATATAAGTCAGGACTCATATAGAGAAGCAAGAATCGATTTCAACATCGATATTTGAAACTGAATATGGTCGAAGAGTTAATCAAAAGAGTTAATCAAAGGAGTTAATCGAATTATAGTTAATCAATTAGAGTTAGAATTAATCGATTAGAGTTAGAGTTAATCGATTAGAGTTAGAATTAATCGATTAGAGTTAGAGTTAATCGATTAGAGTTAGAATTAATCGATTAGAGTTAGAGTTAATCAGTTAGAGTTAATCAGTTAGAGTTAACCAGTTATAGTTAATCAGTTAGAGTTAATCAGTTTGAAATAATCGATAGAGTTAATTAAATAGGGTTAATCAAATATAAGTTAAATCGAATATAGTTATTCGAGATAGAGTTAAAATAGACATAGTTATTCAGGATGAGTTGCCATTTAGCATGACTGCTAGCGTAATTCGCAGGGCTGCAGATAGCCTACGGCAGTCGGATGTTTCCTGAGGGAATCAGGCGTAACCATTGTGATCTAGAGTCAAGCGAATGGAGTTAAATCGAATATTAGCTATTCAAAATAAAGTTAAAACGGACATAGTTTATTCGAATAGAATTAAAAGAGTTAATCGAATATAGATTATTTGAATAGAATGAAGGAGTTAATCAAAAGAAGTTAATCGAAATGAGTTAATCAAATTAGAGTTAATCGAGTTAGAGTTAGTCGAGTGTTATTTAATCAAGTTAGAGTTCGTATATTATTGATTAATCGAAGATAAGAATTTATCGAATAGAATTATTCAAAATGAGTTAATTGAATATTAGTTATTCGAAGGGGTTATCAAATATAGTTTATTCGAAAGGAGTTAAATCGAATATAAGTTATTCGAAAGGAGTTAAATCGAATATAAGTTATTCGAATGGAGTTAAACCGAATATAAGTTATTTGAAGAGAAGAGTTATCGAATATTAGTTATTCGAAGTGAGTTAATCGAATGTTAGTTATTCAAAGTGAGTTAATCCAATATTAGTTATTCGAAGAGAGTTAATCGTCGAATTTGATTATATCGAATTCGGGAAAGTACTTATACTTTCCGGTGTTTAGATCAAGATTTATTTATTTATAAATTAGATGTTTATTTATTTATTCAAATTAAAGAATAAAATTTATATTTGAAGTTAGATATTTCGAAAGTACGGATTATAGCGTTATCGTTATAACCAATATTTTTATAAAAGAAGTGGATTCGTAAATAGAATCCGTGAGGTTCGCAAGGAAGTTGTTAAAGGTTTAAAAAGATAAACTTTGTCTATTCCGAAGTTAAAATGTTGTTCAGTTAGGGTCTGAGAGATAATTATACCCCAATTTGATTGACTTCCTTCTTAACTAAGGAATGGTTAAACTTTGATAGTAAAGGTAGGTTACGTGAATTAAGTTAATGAGCGTAATTGTTTGTGTTGGCATAGCGATGTTTATTTAAACATCAGTTTAAATCAAATGAAGGAGTTTTGGAAATGTTTTCCAAATAAGAATCAGAAATGTTTTCTGATAATAGAAAATAAGAATTTAGAATATATGGAAACATGAGATAAATAAATTAATGATAAATTAATTTAAAGGGATAAATGTTGAATATTGATTGATCGATAAAATTTCCATTTGGAAATAATATCGTTGTTTGCACACGAGTTTTCTTTTGATAGTTAAATCACAGACTATCAAAGTTTTGGCCATTTTTCCGTCGTCAATACGGAGAGACTGGTTGGGTTATTATCCGAGAACCACTCTGTATAGGCATTAGCGTTTTGAATCAAATAGATCGAAGACAAACTGAAGATGGAGTTATGTAAGGGCTATCCTGCTTATAGAATAGTGCCTTCAGTTTGTCCAGTCCGAGGACAACCTGGATGGAAGAATGTTTGACAAAGTATATCTGGTGGATCACGTGAGTTGATCGTTTCAAACATATTTACGTTGGTGGCGGAGAAATTCGTTTCTCTTAGCTCATACCCGTGGTATTTTTGGGGAAATCAATTTGTGGTTTGACGGGTATGATGATGTGGCATTCAAAGTGAATGAATGAGTAATCTGTTGAAAGATACGTTAAGACCTCCAGCCTCATCAACTGGGAAATGACAGAAATCGGGCAGGCAGCATGGCTAAGTGGGCCGCACCCAAGTAGGGTATATTTTCACCATCTAGAGAATATTCATAGTTGTTACTTCTTTCAATTCTCCATCTCCCAGGAATGGTTATGTTGGTTTACCATCTATAAGGTGACAATATATTCGATACATTCAAGAGAAACGAATGGTCGGTCATGTGTGGCCAAGTTGCAAGATGTTCATGTTGAACTCCAGTGTATCGCTTCTAGTGTACATTGAGAGGAATGTGGATCCATACCTTGTTATAGTTGGAATCCCTTCCCCAAATAAGAGCCCGCGGTTTTGATTGCATATTATATATGTAGAACGTTAGATGCAAATGTTTCTACTAGATTGATATTACTGGTGTTAGACATTATTATAATATCAGAATAATATTGTTTTACAAATGATTTGGGTTATCGTAAGGTAAAAATAATCCTTGTTTATGTGAGGATCGGTCTTACGATTATTCTTTCTTTTGAAAGGATTTTTAAAGTTAAACAAATGATTTGAGTTTACTCACACCAGTCACATGACTGACCTGGAGTTTATTTTGTTTTGTTTTCCCTAAACTCTTGGGTTCCCTAATTTTGTACAAGCAGTCAAGTAGTCGGGGTTTACAGATACTTGAACAGCTGGAACAGGAGGCTTTAGGATTATATAGCTATTGTTATTTCCGCTGTGTTGTAAGTGTTATACTCTAATAATTGTATTGTATACAGATACTGTTTTATTTCAAAGTCATGTTATGAAATATATTTATTCGTTCCGCTGTGAGATTCGTGTTTACTCTGATGTTGTATGTTCTTCTTCTTCTTCTATTATAAGTTTCTATCTTTTTTATTCTCACCCTCTGTTTTCTTTCTATTAGTTTTCTGGTTTTCCAATGTAATATGGGTTGGACTTGTGTTATTTGGTCAGCTCAAAGTGGACCGGAATTTCGTGACACTACATGCAACCTTATAAATTAATTTATCAGCTAAAGACTAAAATCAAAAGAATTACTTCACCTATTGATCATGATCTGTGACAGTTTAGCAATAACACCTTAACATGATTATCCTGTTATATAATACCAAATACTTATAGCTATATCATGGGGAAAAAACTAAAGATTCCTCCAGATTATTATTCAAGTATCAATCAACCAAGGATTTTCTTCAAATCTATCATAATACACAATAAATAATCCCTGTGGTGACATCAGAACCCATAATTCAATTTAATAACTAGAAAAACATTCCATATTCGGTTAAGTAAAAGAGGAAATGTTTACACCAAAATTGGTCTAAACACCCAAGGTACTAAAACTATACTTCACCAATTTGGTACGGAAATAAATGGAGCGTTGTTTAACAACAATTGAAAATGAAAATGCGAGGAAGTTAAAATAGAGATGATATTTAGAGTGGTTCAGCCGTAAACTAGGCCTACGTCCACTATGAAGATAGTTTGCATTTTTATAATGAGGATTACAAAATACATCAACTCTCTCTTTTTATACATCTTTATGTCCAACCAACATACTCTCATTCACAAATTTCAACCTTAGAGTTTTGCAAGAGAATGATAGAATCTGCAGAGGAGAAGGATAGGTAAGTGATTGAGAATGTAGATGTTTTTGCTTCCCCTTGATTATAAGATTGTGCTTGATGCCATGGCCGGATGAATGGTGGAACTTCGAGGCATGGAAATGAGGATTTCTTTTCAGAATATCTAAGGAGTCATTGAGGATAGAATTTAGCAGCACTATGTGGTTTCAAAGAGTGGATCCCCTCTATGTTGGCAGCTACGTGTATTTATAGGTGAGCTCCCCTCAGGAAATGATCTGAAATATGTATATGCAGGCTGCGAGTTGTTCATCCCTTTAATTGCAATCATACCCCTGCCCATCAGTAGCCAGCTGTTCGTAGCTGTATCTAGTTGTCGTGTGCGAGCGGTTCCACAGGAGCGAGTGCTTCGAGTAGTTGAGCGGGAGACTTTATAGGAGCGAGCGCTTTGGGTTGCTTTATAAGAGCAGAATGCGGGACTAGAATCAATTCTCCTTTGTATTATGCGCGACCGACCTTCTTGGCTCGAGAGCGTTCGTCCTTTTGTCGACTTTGTATGACGATGTTCACCCTTATGGCTATATTGTGATGTCGCTCCCGCCTATGTTGAATAGGCAACTTACTTTATTTTGGTATTTGGTCGATTGTCAAATATGTCGTGTGACCTCGACACCTTTGTTGAGTCGCACTACTCATAATGTATTGTACCGCCACTCTCGATCGCGTTGGGCATTTGACTTGCCTTGAACTTGGTATTTGGGCCTTGTCCTGCGCGGTTGCTTCCTGTCCTTTGTGAGTCGCTTAAATGCTTCGGTTAAAACTATGCGCGATCGACCCTGAAGGTGTTCGTTCTGTAGTTTCTGCTCAGATCTTATAACTCATTATGCGTATGGATTTTATGAGGGATTAACACTTTCCCCTCGAAGTCCGTGATTTCTCTTAGCAAGGAATTACTGGCTTTGACATGGTTGATTGCAACCTTGTTTGGCAGGTTTAACCTAGCTCATCGAAGGGTTGGTCGTGCAGAGATTAAGATTGCTACATTGGAGTTGATTGGTGTCGTTTTCATCGGGTGCAATGCTTAAACTATCTTTTCATCATTGCAAATGACTAAATCATGGGGAAGTGATCATGCCAACTAGATTCTGATGGGACACTTATTTCTGTAATCGAGTATTGGGCTGACATGGCGAGAAATGCTTTTGATTTGTGTCCTTTAATCTTCCCCTTATTTTTTATTCCTCATTCAATTTTGCTCTCATTTTCCTTCAACAAGGTTTCTCAACCGAAAAACTTCGTGTTTCCTTCTGTCGCCATTTCGTATAATACAGGTTTGTCGATTCTTACTTACGTTCATTCTTCCTTTGGATCTCATGGTTATTTCCTGATCCACTTGCAGGATGGTATCGTCTCCAGAGCGACATCGATGGGAAAAATTCATTGATTTGGATGTCCCGACAGACGAGATTCACTCAACTGGTCAACCGTCTGTAAATTCTCCCTCCGATCCTTCTCATACAGAGCTTCAAACTATCATCAGTAAGCTGCGCTATGCTCCTAGGACATGCAGTCCTAGGCTTGCTAAGTGGTTCCGGGGGTGGAGCCTACAGGGAGTACCTTCTAATGTGGATATTTCTCTGTCTAACTATCAGACTTTTCCTTGTGACATGATTGCCGCAAAAAGGTCAGATGTTGGCCCGTCTTGAGACTGTTGTGCATTAATTTGGAAAACAGATGGATTTGCTGAAAAATCATTCTGCGAAGCAGATGAATGGCTGGCATACATTGGCCTGCAACCTCCAAAAGCTTCACAAGGACAATCTCGAGAGCATCTCTGTTCTAGAAGATGATAAGGCGAAGTTGATCCGTGCTCTTAGGTCCAAAGATAGCGTGGTTGCTTCTTTCGCCCCAGGGGATGTCGAATCGGCGGTTCCTAAACATGCTGATGAACTTCCATCCTGTTCTGCTCAGACTAAGAGGAAGGTAAGTAGACCAAGGAAGCTCAGAGACCTATAGTCTCCTTTTCCTATCTTTGGTTGTTTTGCTTTTTGAACTTTAAGACCGGTTGTGTAAGCGGGTGTCGGCCCTCGCTTGTGATGTTATGCTGGTTTGTGACTTGTGTTAATCTTTGACACTTTTGTGATCTTGATGTATGGTTGTTTTGCTGGCTTTGCGATGCTCTTTGTGTCTCTCTACCACACCTTGTCTCTTTGTCCAGCTCAACAACACTTTTTTTTGCGATCGTGCGTTAGTATCGTATTACGGGTCGATCATACGTTAGTATCGTATTACGGGTCTATCGTACGTTATTACGATTATTAGCGTTACCAATTGGTCTTATTAAGCTTTTATTAAGCTGGGATCATCCAATTTTTAGCATTTGTCTTGATTGGTGAGTTTCTCGTTGTTTTTAACTTTGGCAATTAAGCCATTTAGATTATTTTTTATTAAATATCTGCTTGTATGTATGTTATGGTATTTTCTGGATGCATTTTTATGCGTGCCCCTATGGGAGGACTTTGGTTTCAATGTTGTAATCAAACCTTGGCTTTGTTTGACTTGGTTAACAACAAAGAACAAGAATGGATACACCCTTTTGGCTGAGATTTCTGCTTTGTGCTGGTCCTTCCAGCATGTTTGATCCTTCCCCTTTTTTATGCTTCATCTCAAGGAGCGGACACTAGTTTATCTCATCGAGTTTGACTCAGAAAGAATAAAACTTGTGTCCTTCACCTAACAAGGTGCCCCCCGTTTTTTGGATTGGCAATTTTATTTTACCTTTTTGGGACATATCGGTTTTTTCTGATTTTATGCCTCGCCCTAGGAAACAAACATTGGTTCACCTCGTCGATTTTTTTTCCTCAAGTCGTATAACCCGTGTCCTGCACCTAAGAAGGTGTTTCTTTTATGGGCTTGGCAATTTTAACCATGGGAGTTTTTGAGTTGCTTTCACCCCAGCATTGACTACTTTGATCTGGTACCAAGCCTTTTGTTGGTCGGGTGTCAAAAGATTTGGTATTTCCTGATGAAAGTTGGCACTCCTTGGGTTGGTGCCCCCTAGTCGCTTGTTTGCCTACACAAAGAAATCACCTTTTAGTAGGAGCTTGTGAATGAGAGGTTTGTACATGTAAACAGAACTCTATATCATTCGTTTTATGTACATCATTCAAATGTGAAATTCTTGTAAATCTTTACAGCATTTTACGTATTTGAACAACATATTATAAAAAATAACGAAGAACATGCTTGCTGTTCCATGCTCGTGGAATCTGGTTTCCATCTGTGGTAGTCAGTTTGAAGGTGCCATCCTGGAGTTTTTGACTTATAACGTAAATCCCTTCCCAATTGGGTCCAAAACCCCAGTACCGACCATTATCTTCTTCATAACAAGGTCTCCAATTTCGAAAGTCCTATGTTTGACTTTTGAATTGAAATGCCTTGCCACCCTTCTTTGATATGCGGCTACTCCGAGTTCTTCTTCCTTTCTTCTTTCCCCAAGCTGGTCGAGGGCTTCGAGCTGTAGCTTATCGTTTTTTTTTGTGGTTGAAGTGTATCCTTCTATGGGTAGGGACTTCCAGGCCCCACTGGTATCATGGCTTCAGAGTTATAAGATAAAGTAAAGTGAGTATGTCCTGTTGCAGCTTTATGCGTGGTGCGATACACTACAACAAAATGACACTATTACAATGGTGGAACACCGTTGTAATGTACATTTTACAACGGTGGGCTAACCGTCGTGTATTAAGACGTTGTAATAGACTAAAATCTTTTACAACTTTTTTGCATTGTTGCAACACCATTGTAATATGTATATTTTACAATATTTTTCCACTATTGTAATAAACTTTATTACAACAGTTATGCATCGTTGTAATAATATCTACTACAACTGTTATGCACCGTTGTGATTGACATTTGGGTTTTAAAAAAAATACACTAAATATAGCAAATACCCCATAAGCAAATCAGATATTACAGTTATTTGCAAACTAATTTATTAAAATACTCAAATATTCAATATTACAAACAATAAGTTTTAGACAACATTGTGTGCATTATTACATACTTGACCGTTACAAAGCAACTTAGTACAAACACAAGTTATCCACGAAAATTGCATATCCTACGGGAGTACACTAGTCGAAGACACTGAAATCTTTACGCCATTTATCTTTTTGGTGCAAATTCACTGCAGTGATCAAACCTGTTGCATAAGGATATGTCCATTGTTAGAAAAAAGAAGAAAAAATAACAAAAAATTTGATCTTTGACATAAGACCACTCTCCCCACAGCCAAATATACTGAAAATTTGATCTGCAAACAACATGTAACAATTGATGCACAATCCTATATGTTTCATCAGAGAAGAGGGGTTTCTTGAAAACAAAAACAAAAAATCAACTAGCTGATGCGAAATCTTTTGTTATTGTTAAAATATAAAATGAATACGAGATGTGAAATCTTTTGTTATTTTTATGTTAAAATATAAAATGAATAATTCGAAAGGAATATGCTTAACATGGAGTACACGCAAACTTACAGGTGATGATAAAACCACAGAATGAGTTTTGTTCAACATTCCATATCCATATCAGGTATTTGGTCAAAAAGTGTCGGCACAACGCCTACAACCACAGAAGGGAATGCTCCTGGGAGTGCCTATAAGATAAAAATGACTTTAATTTAGCAAGTATAAATGACATAAATACCTGAAATTACTATGTGCCTATATGAGGAATGATACACCGTAACCCCCTCAAACGACATTAGATGGTCAAAACTAACCTTGAGGAATCATGACTTGAATATATTTGTAGTTCATTTGCGCACTTCCTGAGAGTATTAGACTAAAATATGTCTTTGAGTGTCCATATGACCTTGAAGTGAGCATTATGTTTGCCACTACTGTTGGGATAATCAACATGCATGTTTATGGATCAAACAAATGAAGCAGTACAGAGTGGCTCCATGCACAAGCATGATTTTGGAGCCAAGGAATAACAAGCATACGGACAAAAAATAAAGCCTACGGTTGTATAATTAAAAAGTGAATGTATATTACAAAGACAGAATTACAGGAAGATGTATAGTCTTCTGAGATTTTACCACTAAGTAGTTGTGTAACTAAGTTTGGAAGTGTAATAAAGCTTGCATCAAAAATAATTTACAACCAAAATTATGTGCTATGTTCCGAACTATCAAATAGTTAAGGCAGTGTGATGGCCAGAAAAGGAGAAAACGCATAAAAACCTCATAAGCAGTCACTTGATCAGATTGACCAACTTCATTAATGCTTCCTAAAAGATACATATACATCGAAATAAAAAAATCAATGAAGTAAAACTTTTACTGAGAAATGACCTAACCTAACAGAATACACATATGCACGAAACATATATGTTGTACTTTTACCTTTGGAGCTCCGATTTGTGCTCCAGCTCTTAATATTTCCTTGTACGTAGAATAAGCCATCCTTTAGTTGCTGCAGCATGCTAATCATGGACTTCCAGCTTCAAAGTTTGAGCTAATACTATTCGACCTTGGTACTTCGTCAATCATGGTTTTATAAAAATACAGAGTTGGTCAGTCACAGTTTTATAAAAATGCAGAGATTGAAAGTTGTGATATATGTATATATGTATAAATATAGATACATCAAACCATGTGCGCCTTGTTGCTATTATAAATGGCCATGTAGTGGATAAATGCATACCCACTTCCATACAGGAATTTACGTGGGTTTGACTTGAATTTTTGTTAGATTTTAATTCAGACAAAAATTGCTCTATGATTCATCCGCTACTATCTGTGGTTTGTTTCGTCAACAACGACGACTGTGCACATGGTTTGGCATGTAATAATTCTTCTATTCAAGGAATCAACACTCAGAATCAGAATCACTGCTCGTTTGCAAGGTTTAAATGAAAAGCAGATTAAAATAATGTACAAATAATTCACCCAATATCCAATTTAAAATCGATATCTCAAATCATTGCCCCTGTTTCAAAATCAAAACAAACTTAAAACTCTCAATTACATAATCTTGTCGCAAACAGGTTATGACGGACGCCGATGTAGTGGGTTGCTATTGAATTGGAGGAAGTAGTCTGCAACCGAAGTGGAGGCAACAGTTTGCAACGGCGGAGAAGCATCAGATTCCGATAGATTTTTGGGTTCCGCCATTTTTTGGGTTGAAAAAATTTCATGATTGTAGAAATTAGAGAAGGAGGTAGCTAAAACGGTCTACTTCCACCCGGTTCAACCGCGATTTCCAGGTTCCACCGGCGGCTTGTGCAGATGAAAGGTATGGGAATTTACGGTGGTGGGATTAAAATAGGACAAGAGGGAGTTGGAAATTTACGGTTGTACTGAAGAATGATTAAAAGAGGACGGAGGATTTACGGTGGTGTGGTGGGAATTTACGGCGGCGGTGGGATTTGGAAATTAGGGTTGAACAGAAGAAGACAAGAGGGAATTGAAAATTAAACGAGATGACGCTAGCGGGAAATGAAATTTCATGCGGAGGAGAAGCGGTAAAATAAATAACGTTGTGACCTGAACGACAATCAAAAAAAGATATTTTCAAATTAAGGAAAGCTTCTAAATTCACTTTCTATTGATTGTTTTATTTAGTAGTGGCTATTGATGATTATTTATTAATCATCAACCATTAATTTAATATGCAATATTTATTTATTTATTATTCATTATCGTTTTACACTACAACAAAAAACACTTTTCGCAACAGGCAAAATCTGTTGCAGTAGACCTATTGCAACAGGCAAGGGCCCGTCTGTATAGCCGAAGTTGCAATAGGTCGGTCCCTTTTTGCAACAATTATTTCCTGTTGCGGTAGTTTTTTTTTTTGCAACAGGCTTTTGCTGTTGCAACAGACCATTTTGCAACAGTATATGCTCGTTGCAATAGATTCATAAATCTGCAAAAAAAAAAAAAAAAAATTATAGCTTATAGATATTATATATTAAATGTATTTGTTTTAGTAATAGTGTATATCACAGAATGAAATAAACAAATAAAATTTTTATTTTAACAAAGTTTTAATAGTACAAACAATTACAATAAAAATTTCTACAAATTTCATACACCATTCGTGTATAATAAATTTGTAAAATCTACTTTTCCACGAACTATTTTCCAGAACATTTTTCATAGCCATTGATGTTCCATCTTCTTCATGTGTTGCTCCCATGGTTTTTGGCTGTAAGAAATTTTCCCTAAGAGATCGTGACCTCATATTCATCTACGTAAAACCAAGTGAGTATGCAACAAGTTCAAAAGGAGAAAATCGTGAGCGTTTGATAGTGTGTCCAGACATATATAAGAAAACATAAGCATTTTAAAGTATACCATCCTATTTTGACACAAATCATAAACTGTCTAAAGTAATGGTTACATCAATACGTTTCTGATTTAAGTTTTTTGACGTTAGAGGTCAGTACCGCACTTCGATCCAAAACTCGAGCAGTAGATCATGTGGAATAAGAGTGATTGAATCTCCTGGCATTCGCCTGATACTGAAAAACAAGACAGACAAAACATTATATAATATAAAATGTGTGATACTAGAGAAAATAAAACCTCCGACCAACATCAGCAATCCCCTCTGAATACTTTATTCAAAAAAAAATTGGCTGAAGACACTTAAATCTATTATTATGCCACCCCTTAGTAGTTAATATCATGATAATACATAGTTTGGGACATTAACAGAAACTTTCCACTAAATTTTGGTTAAAATGCAGGTAGTGATATATCAATTGTTGTTATTTATTGATATACCGAACAACTATTTGTTACAAAGCATCTCCGACAATCAAGCTATATTGGCTCATTAATATAATATATTTTAGTATATTGAATACAACAATAATTATCTTTTCACTACCTACAGCCATATTTGTAAGTTGTATTTGTAACATACATAGTAGAATCGTTTATTTATTTTACAATCTACCGTCATTCCCGCTAAAGATGAAATTTCTAAGGTTTCAAAACCAAAAACACTCCAAGTTATTTTCAAAAGACTTCTTTTTTAAGATAACACAGTTACCACAGTGAGCATAAAATACACAGCATGCAAACTGTCAAAAAGTTTGATCTTTACCTTTCTTTTGTCAAATGCCAAGACGACACCAATGAAAATGGAAGTCCCATTTGTATGATTTTCGACACCAACAGAGTTCTTGAGTGAATACAGAGGCGTGAAAACTATGAGATCAGAATCAAGATAAATTCCACCAAACCTGAAATAAGAACGATAAAATTTTGTCAGTAAAAGAAACAAAACGTCTATAAAGATGAGAAAGTAGTCGCAAATTATAACTACCATCCATATAGAATAGCTAAAAATAACCGCCTATTGCTGGATTTTTTCCCCCAGTCAGCACAATGTGCTCAATTGGATAAACAGTATGCAAGATGTTATAATTTTATATTTATTGAAACTATTTAGCTCTAAAAAATAATAAAAGTTATCTTTTTACCGGTTTATATCTTCACACAGAGCTATTACATTACAACATAATGAATGCTTTTTTTTCTTTAATTTGAAGTTCAGCAGTGTCTAATATTCGCTAAACATGTAACTACATCCGCTTTTGGCACAATGCTAACCTCAAGATGACATTTGACCTTTAAGACTACTGACTTCCATTAAATTTGTCCACATAAACAAGTAATTTTCCCATTTATGTAGTAGTGAAAAATGAAAACCATAATAACAGGACAGTCGCCCCCCATTTATTTCTTACAATCTGTTCAGACTGAATAGTAACTGAAGTTTGGAAGAAGAACAAACCGCAAGGCAGGCCTACGTTCATTTTGTTACTAAACTAAGAAATGAAACACCACTCATTAGCAGTATGGCAGTACTCAAACATTCAAGGCACGAAAACAACATGGCATATAAATGTTCAGGTATGCTTCAAAATAGAACATGATAGAAAAACCATGACAACATATTCCAACTTGACATCATGACAGTATATATCAATGACATTACTGTGGACCTAGAATATGTTCAATGAATGTGGATGTGCCAAGAATGCAAACAGTTCATAGTATTGTATTTCATACATTCAAACATGGTCTGAGGCATGAAAACAGATGACAGGTTACTAAATTATCTATGGATATATATATATGTATATGTATATGTATATATATATGTATATATATATATATATATATACATATATCCATTTTTGGGGTGCCATTGAACCACAGTTCGGCCCAGTATAAGACAGACCCAACAATAAGACAGTGAATCAAATGCAATGATCAGTGTACATGAAAAAAATGCTCAAGGCAATAGGTGCAGCAGGAGTAAATGTGTGCCCACAGAAATAAATATGTTGGTTAAACCAAAGGTTTCAGATTTAAGGGGACTGATTTCTTACAACATGGTGGGTACATATATCCATATTTCTCATTTTATAGTGGCATACAATTTAGACCAATTTGCGAGACGAAAACCTTAACAAGGTAACAACATCGCTCATGACCGAAACTAAGATCCTCAAGCTAGCTTCGTAAACATTGCTTTAGTCATATGACTACCAAATCAATGATACATTTATAACCATACTAAGCAATAATGGGTGCAATATGTAACGAAGTCCCCAAGTCCCTTTAACAGATTTTTAAATAAGAGGTTAAATGTCCATCCATATATATATATATATATATATATATATATATATATATATATATATATATATACACACATATATATATATACATACATACATACATACATACATATATATATATATATATAATGACAATGTGAATGCATATGACTAAAAAACAGGGCCTAATTTCCTTTACTGAGTTCATACAAGGACTATGGATTTCAAAACTTACGCAAACAAGAATATTACCGTGGTTAACAGTACATTTCCCATTTTACTGAAAATTGCTGTGCTAATAATTTGATGCTAATACATTATCTACATTGGTAAAACTAAATTTCAGCAGTGCTAGCTTCGATTATTCGATAAAATGACCATCATTTCTTATACCCAAGCATAAGATTTGTAAAATTTTATAATAAGCTTAATAAACTCTGGTAATTCTTTCAAACTTTTACTGACTTAAACCACAGTGTAGCTCATTTTAACAGCTGCACTCTCATACAAGGTCAAAGCCAACCAACAAAAGGTTCGAGCGTATTCGGGTTCAAACCGGGGTTAAAACCTTGTATCAACACATGAGTGAACAAAATAGCCAAATTTAACATTCGTTTTTATTTCTCAAAATTTTATGCATATATAAATATATATATACACATGCAGCTGCATGTATATAGATACATATTGAAAATCCAGGGAGAAATTTGGGAACAATTGAATGACTGAGCCTCACTTACAGGTATAAACATACGTATATACGCAAATAGTTAGCTATATCAGTCCGTACCTCGATAACTCTAACAAATGATAGATCTAAAGAAATTAGGTATCCGCAAGGCAATCCACGCAATGAAATCAACGATATATTCAGCTTAGATCGAAATTAGTCAACTTGAAATAAGTTAATCGTAAGAGGATTCTTACCTTTGGACAACGACGAAAAGAGCAGTAGAGGCTCGGCCTCTGATCTGGCAAAGGCAGCGTCTTTTCGTGGGTGGTGGTTCGGTGCGCCTCAAGCGATGGTGGAGGCAGCTTTAAATTGCAATGGAAGTTGACATCAGACCTACAACACGGCTCTTATACTAGTTGTTTCTGAGTATTATACATAAACAGATTTCAACATCTGAAAAGCATACATAGCGCTAAATCCTAATATAACAAAATAAGCAAAATAGCATAGTTAACACTTGGACATGTAGCTGTAACTCAAAAAATCTTTAAATCTGACCACAAACAAAATTTTAAAACTAGTTGATGTTGCACTGATTCTAAACTTGCATCATATGCAAGATAGGGCCAGCAAGAGAAAGTAGTTTAACACAGCCTAAATTTAGCCTCCATCATCATTGAATACTTGGTGAATACCTAATTTTCAAACACCCAAAACCCCACTAAATCCTGGTATTGCCACTTACACCAGATGCAGACCCAAAACTGCACCGCTCGTACTAGATCGATTAAAGCAAGATACCAAATGGCACAAATCGATTAAAGCAAAATTCAAAACACGTAAATGACCTAAATCTTATATATAAAATGGTACGAATCGATTAAAGTAAGATATAAATTTGACGTACTAACCACTAACACCAGATCCAAACCCAAAACCGCACCTAAATCCTCGTATCACCACTGCCAACTACGCTCCCAATATCCCATACTTCTCTATTGAACGACCTCCCATCTGACATAGATCGTCAAAGCTTCAGTTACCGACTTTAATTCCACCAATGCAATGTATAGTATCACAAAAAATAAAACGAAAATAGAAAAAGGCCGATGTGGGATAGAGGCGATTTGTTTGGATCTGATTTCGAAATGAGGAGAAAACATGTTTTTTAGTTTGTTGGATTGTAAAAGGAGAATGCCTAATTTATGGATCTGGAGGAATTGGGAAAGTAGCATGTTTGCTAAGGGTTACTATGCAAATGAAGGTGGATGGAGCGAAAATAATGTTTTGGAGCTAAAATTTTCGGGTGGCGGCAATGGAATTGTGGGGTTGGAGCCAAACCGTGAGCCAAAATTAGTTAAAAGTTATAACCAACGGAAGTTTCTTTACTAGAAAACATAGATAAGAAAATAAATATAAAAGTAATAGAACATTCAGTCATTCACTATGAAAAAATAATTAGTAAATATTTATTCTTCTTCTTTATTTTATAATAGTTTACTTAATATTACTTGTTGCTTCTTCATTGTAATGCAATATCAACTGTTAAATGTTTAGTAAAATATGTATATATGTATGTTTATATATATATATATATATATATATGTATGTATGTATGTATGTATGTATGTATATATATCAATAATTATTTTTGTAATTCTATATTATCAAACAACTAGCATCAATTATTAAATATCGGTTAACAAAGAAACAAAGATTAACTATAAATAATTAGTTATGTATCAAATAATTATATCATACATTATTAAATAATTATAAAAAAAGAAACAACAATAACTTTTAAAATTAAAAGGAACTAAATTATGATCAATATCATACATCATTAAATATATTAATTAGTAATAATTAGCCCACATTATTATATAGTTATGTATCAAATAATAATTGTTTATTATTTTATACTAATTACTTATTAAAATATAACTCATTGTTTACTAATTTTTATTGATTGCTTGTTATTTCATTACTATAACTGTATGTTAATCAAATATATAAGTACGTATATGTATGCGTGTATGTATGTATGTGTGTGTGTATATATATATATATATTAACTATTATGCTTATACTTCTTATATTATAACAGAATATTAGTTGGAGAAAAAGTAGTTTTCAAAAGTACGTTTTTCGCAAGTGGCTTTACCAGTTGCAAAATTTTTATAGTTATCGCAAGTGGCTAAGACAGTTGCTAACTATATATTTTTTGCAACTAGTTTGAAAGTGCAGTTGCAAATAATATTTCTATTGCAACTGGAATGAAAGAGCCGTTGCTAAAAGTATGTTTTTGCAACAGGTATGAAAGCGCTGTTGCGAAAAATATGCTTTTCGCAACAGGAGGAAAAAGCCTGTTGCTAAATCTTATCTATTGCAACGGCTACAGAAGGCCTGTTGCTAAATCTTATATATTGCAACGGCTATAGAAGGCCTGTTGCTAAATATCATTTATTGCAACTGTAATTTGACGCCTGTTGCAAATAGCTAGTCGGTGGTGTGGTGGAAATTTACGGCGGCGGTGGGATTTGGAAATTAGGGTTGAACAGAAGAAGACAAGAGGGAATTGAAAATTAAACGAGATGACGCTAGCGGGAAATGAAATTTCATGCGGAGGAGAAGCGGTAAAATAAATAACGTTGTGACCTGAACGACAATCAAAAAAAGATATTTTCAAATTAAGGAAAGCTTCTAAATTCACTTTCTATTGATTGTTTTATTTAGTAGTGGCTATTGATGATTATTTATTAATCATCAACCATTAATTAAATATGCAATATTTATTTATTTATTATTCATTATCGTTTTAATTAATAATTATTTATAGAAATAATTTACGAAAGCTTTTGTTTATTGATTAAGCTTTGTTTATTTCATATTAGTTTTGTTTATTGATTATTAATTATTTTTAGTATAACTAATTAAGTATAGTTATTATCTAATATTGATTTTTGAGTATTTTAAAAACGTTTTCAATAGCCACTGCTTATTAATTATTGGTGTTAATTTGTAAATTTATTATTAAATATGAATTATTCTTAAATGTTAATATTACTAATTATTAAATATAAGTTGTTATTAATATTTAATAGGTCTCTAATATAAGAAATAGAAAAAAGAGTTACTAAAAATAAGTTTAAACAACTTTCTAATTTAACCATTAATTATCAGAAATTAATTAGTATATATTAGCTATTACAACAGACAAAGAAATAGAAAAAAGTGTTACTAAAAATAATTTTAAACAACTTTCTAATTTAACCATTAATTATCAGAAATTAATTAGTATATATTAGTTATTACAACAGACAAAAAAGAAAAGTTCTGATATATATGTTTATTACAACAGTGATTTTTTCACAGTTGTAAAAAACATTTAGTACAACAATGCATTTTGCACAGTTGTAAAAAAGCATTTGTTACAATTGTGCATTTCGCACAGTTGTAAAATTAAAGTTGTAATATGGTGTTTTTGTTGTAGTGATATGCCCATAATGCTAACGGGAGTTCATCTACCCCAACCACCTTTAGACTTCTCTAGTCGTTTCTTAATGGTCGTCTTGATGATTCTATTTACTGCTTCCACCTACCCGTTCGCTTGCGGATGAGCGACTGTTGAAAAGCTTTTGTGGATTTTATACTTGGCGCAAAAGTTTTGGAACTGTTCACTTTCAAATTGAGTCCCATTGTCAGTGATTATCTTTTATGGTACCCCAAAACTGCATTTGATATTTTTCAAGACAAAGTTAATAATTTTCTTCGAAGTTACAGTGGCCAATGGTTCTGCTTCAGCCCATTCTGTAAAGAAATCAGCAGCGACAATTGCATATTTAAAACCGGATTTTGCAATGGGATGGGCTCATATGAGGTCGATGCCCCAGATAGCGAATGTCCATGGGCTGACCATGTGGGTTATAACTGTAGACGGCATCCTTGGGATCTTGGCAAATCTTTGGTACCTGTCGCATTTTTTAGTGTAAGCCATGGAATCTTTATTGATATCTGGCCAGAAGTAACCGTATCACAGGATTTTCTTAGCCAAAGTTTGTCTACAGGTATGACCTCTTCATTCCCCTTTGTGTAATTCCTCCATGATCGCCTTTGACTCCTTTTCTGTAACACAACGAAGTAAAGGTGTAGGAAATCCACGTCTATACAGTCGTTCGTCCTGAATATGGTAAAAAGAAGTTTTTCGCAAAAAAAAATTCGTTGCTTGGCTTCAGCCTGGAGTGCCCCAGTGATTAGGTACTCTTTCATTGGCGACATCCATGAGTTTGGCTCATCGATTACTTCCATGATCCAATCCATTTCAGTCGTCTTTGTGTTTGGGATGGAAAGGACTTCCACTAGGACTAACCTTATTAGTTGTGCATTTCCCATGCTTGTGTACTTTGCCAATGAATTAGCTTTGGTATTTTCTTCTCTAGGAATGTGAGATATGGTGTAATGCTCAAAAGCTTCCAATAGTTCCAAGGTTTTGGTGAGACAATCTGGCAAGTTACCCATTTTGGCTTGGAATTCTCCTAGAATCTGGCATACTACGAGTTGAGAATCACTGAAGATTTGTATAGTTTTTATTTTCAATTCTTTTGCTAGTTTTATTCCTACGATAAGGGCTTCATACTCAGCTTTGTTGTTTGTTGACAGGAACTCTAGCCTTAGTGCATATCTTAAAGATCTTCCCTCGGGGGTTTCGAGAACTATCCCTGCCCCTGAACAATGATCGTTCGAGGCTCCATCAACAAATAATTTCCACTGGATATCGGTTTCAACATCATCTTCCTTCTTTATCTCCCCTCGGTCGGTAAATTCTGCGATAAAGTCAGTAAGCGTTTGTCCATTGATTGCTTTTCGAGGATGACACGTAATGTCGTATTGACTGAGCTCTATATTCCATTTTAATAACCTCCCGGAGGTCTCTGGTTGGGACAGAACTTGCCTCAGAGGCTGGTCTGTGAGAACCTTGATGGGATGAGCCTGAAATTAGGGCCGAAGTTTCTTTGATGCAATAAGAAAACAATAAGCGAGTTTTTCAAGCTTTGGATGATTAAGCTCTGCTCCGGATAATCTCTTGCTGATGTAATAGACTGGTTTTTGTACCTTCAGATCTTCTCTTATCAATGCTGCACTTAGGGCATGGGCAGAAACCGCCGGGTATAGAAACAAGTCTTCTCCGTCACTAGGCCTTGATAGCATATGAGGTGTTGCCAGGTATTGGATCAGTTCCTCGAAGGCTTTCTGACATTCAGAGGTCCACTATATTTCTTTCTTTCCTTTCCTAAGGGTATCGAAGAATGGAAGACATCTGTCCGTTGCCCTGGATATGAAGCGATTTAAAGCCGCAATCTTCCCATTCAAACACTGAAGTTCCTTCTTGGTTCCTGGGGCACGCATTTCTCTCAAAACTGATATCCTGGCTGGATTAGCTTCTATACCTCTAGCATTGACCATGTACCCAAGGAACTTGCCTGAACCAACTCCAAAAGAACAATTCAAGGGATTCAACTTCATGCCATATTGGCGTAGGACATCGAACATTCGGGCTAGGTCCTCCAAATGGTCTATTGTTTTTTTGACTTTACCAACATATCATCAACATAAACTTCCATCGTCTTGCCGATTTGTTTTTTGAACATGGCATTTACCAGAATTGATAAGTTGCCCCTGCGTTTTTTAGACCGAATGGCATTAACTTATAGCTGTATAGACCGAGATCAGTAATGAAGATTGTGTCTTCCCGGTCCGGGCCGTACATCATGATTTGGTTGTAGTCGGAATACGAGTCCATGAAAGATAGCAACTCGTGACTGGCCGTAAAATCCACCAATTGGTCGATTCTGGAAGAGGGAAGCTATCTTTCGGACAAGCTTTATTCAGGTCTGAATAATCTACACAGACTCGCCACTTACAGTTTGATTTCTTTACGAGCACTGGGTTGGAGAACCATTCCAGATAGGTAGATTCCCTGATAAAACCATTCTCCATTAATCTGTCGACTTCTTCTTTTAAGGCGTGCGACCTCTCCGGCCCCTGGGTTCTCCTTTTTTTGTTTAATAGCCGGAATGCGGGGGTCAATGTTTAGCTTATGGACCGCAATGTCCGGAGATATGTCGCACATGTCGGAATGGTTCTATGCAAACACATCTAAATTAACTCTTAGAAAGACAATCAATTGACTTTTTTAACTCAGGGCTTAATCGAGATCCTATATTCAACACACAGTTTGGGTGCTTTGGAATTACAACTATAGGAATTGTGTCTTCGGCCGATGTCGCCCTTTCGTCCTCTACACTAGCTTCTTTAGGATCGATCTCCTTTTGCATTCCACTATGCTCGCCAGTGGACGGACCCTTCTTTAATTGCTATAAAGGGTTTTTTTGGATGCGGGAATAGCCTCCGCGTCCTTTCCTGAATCTTTTTTCTTAACCTCTCTCAGCTCTGTTACATAGCAGTCTCTTGCAGCGATTCGGTCGCCCTTAATTACACCAATTCCCCTTTCAGTTGGAAACTTCATAGTCAAGCACCATGGAGCTAACGCAACCTTAATCCCCAAAGAGTCGGTCTCCTAAGGAATGCATTGTAAGATGAAAACTCATCTATCAGGACAAAAGTTTGTACCATAGAAACCCTACGTTCCCCATCCGCCAATTCCACGGGCAAATCTATCGTTCCGATGGGTTGCGTAGGTTGTCTTGTAAAACCATGGATCTTATTTGGGTATGCACGTACTTTATCCATAGGGAGAATCATCTTTTGGAAAGTGTTTATAAAAATCACATTAACAGATGCCCCCGTGTCAACTAGGACTCTTTTTTAACTACAGGACCGAGACCAATTGTGATCACCATGGCAACAATAGTTTGTATAATTCAGCCTTCCGCATCTTTATCTTTGAATATCACATCCTCGGTCGAGGTTTTGAGTATTTTCATCAGGAGCTCGTTGTTCAAGACCATGCATCCTTCCTCTTTTGAGGCATCCTTCAATTCATTAATGTATCTTTCCATATCTGCCCAAATGTTCCCAGCCGGGTAGGCCCCCCCCCCCAAATATCATATTGATTACTGGCCTCGACACGACCAGTATTTGGTCTTCCTCACTCGATTTGGGTTGGCTAACCACATTATTATATCCTTGTGCAGCTGGAGTACTTTGGGGATTTTTCACATACTTGTAGAGTTGATTCTTCCTGATGAGCTCTTCAATTAAAGTCTTCAGATGCCGGCATTCGTTGGTGCTGTGTCCTGGTTGGTTATGAAACCGGCAGAATTTGCCTGCTGCTCAGTTTTCTTCTGCGGCTTCATCTGCGGAAAGATAGTTGAATCCTTTGCGGCGGAGTAAATTCTTTTCGGGGTTTCGTTTAGGAGGGTTAGTTCGGATAGTTTATACAGCCGCGTATTTTTATAAGCTTTGTTATCCCTCTTATCACTTCCCCTCTTTTGTCCTATGTCTTTCTTCTGCTCAACCCTGGACTCATTACTTTTTCCTTCTCTGGTGGCATTGCTTTCCATAGTCTTCTGGACACTTGGAGCTTCATCTTCCACACTCATGTATTCCTCGGCTTTCTTATAAAACTTCTTCAAAGTTTTTGGTTTCTTCATCTTGAGCCACTTTCCAAATTCTGACTTCTTATCCATAGCTCCTTTCAGGGCTACCAATAGGTACCAAGGCTTTGGTTCTATGACCTGTACTGCTGCAGCATGGAAGCATGTAAGGAAAGCTCTGATGGTTTCCTCATGCTTTTGTTCCATTTCACATAGTGACATTACGTCTCTTGCCTTGGTGGTTTGTATTCGGAATTGATCTTGAAATCTTCTTGCCAAATCGACAAATTGGTACATTTAGGTGGAAGTCTGGTGAACCATAGTGAGGCCACACCTTCTAGGCACATGGGAAAGTATAAGCACTTTATTTCGTTAGTGGCCCTAGCTCCATTCATGTGCTGGTTGTATTTGAATAGAAAAATGGTTTGATCTCCAACTCCGCTATAAGGTGTTATTGTTGGGGGTATGAATTTCTTCGGGAATTTTGCTTGATGGATTTCTTTTGTGAATGGATTTTTGCTGGGGGAAAACTCCCATTCTTTCTCTGCATCTTCTAGGATCACTTTCTCCTTCATTATTCGTTGGATCATGTCTGTGATGCGCCTCTCATCACTTGCTTGTTCATCAGGATCGACATTGAAGTTCATATCAGTTGGACCACGGTTTGAGCTTCGGCGCCTTGCATCTTTTTTGAGGGATGTTATGTTGGTGGGGATTGCGACAGCCTGAGTCGCACGTTTTTCTTTGCGCTGTGGAGATCTAGGCTTAGAGTCCTCAACGCCGGCCTCTCCCCTATCTCTCACCAGGTTGTGAGGTCGACCATGGTCTGAGGCTGATGAGTCCTCTTTTTCACTAGCATTATTTACAGTGTTCGGCGGCAGCAAATTGGCTTGAGCATTAGTCAGGACATCAAACCTTTCCATTATCATCTTCGTCGTATTGTTCATTTTCCCATTCAGGCCAGTTACAACCACATTCAACTCATCTCGTGTTACAAATGGCCTAGGGGTTTCTCCAGCCCCTTAGTTCAGAGTTTGTGGTATGATTTCATCAATATTACTATTCTCATTGATCGTAGTAACTTTCGCAGATTTGCCACTTTTCTTTGATCCGGCCATGGTTTCAAGGGAGAAAGCAATTTTTGGATTTTTTAGAATACTGAATTTTGAAGCAAGGAATTATGAAGACAGCCCCACGGTGGGCGCCAAAATGTTTACACCAAAATTGGTCTAAACACCCAAGGTACTAAAGCTGTACTTCACCAATGTGGTAAGGAAATAAATGGAGCCGTGTTTAACAACAATTGAAAACAAAAATGCGAGGAAGTTAAAACAGAGACAAGATTTAGGGTGGTTCAGCCGTAAACTAGGCCTACATCCACTATGAAGATAGTTTGCATTTTTATAATGAGGATTACAAAATACATCAACTCTCTTTTTTTATACATCTTTATGTCCAACCAACATACTCTCATTCACACATTTCAGCCTTAGAGTTTTGCAAGAGAATGATAGAATCTGCAAAGGAGAAGGGTGGGTAAGTGATTGAGAATGTAGATGTTTTCGCTTCCCCTTGATTATAAGATTGTGCTTGACGCCATTGCCAGATGAATGATGGAACTTCGAGGCATGGAAATGATGATTTCTTTTCAGAATATCTAAGGAGTCATTGAGGATAGAATTTAGCAGCACTTTGTGGTTTCAAAGATTGGATCCCCTCTGTGTTGGTAGCTATGACGTATTTATAGGCGAGCTCCCCTCAGGAAATGATCTAAAATCTATATACGCAGGCTGTGGGTTGTTCATCCCATTAATTGCAATCATACCCCTGCCCATCTGTAGCCAGCTGTCCGTAGCTGTATCCAGTTGTCGTGTGCGAGCGGTTCCACATGAGCGAGTGCTTTGGGTAGTTGAGCGGGCGACTTTATAGGAGCGAGCGCTTTGGGTTGCTTTATAAGAGCAGAATGCGAGACTGGAATCAATTCTCCTTTGTATTATGCACGACCAACCTTCTTGGCTCGAGAGCATTCGTCCTTTTGTCGTCTTTGTATGGCGCCGTTCACCCTTATGGCTATGTTATGAGGTCGCTCCCGCTTATGTTGAATGGGCGACTTGCTTTATTTCGGTATTTGTTCGTTTGTCAAATATGTTGTGTGACCTCAACACCTTTGTTGAGTCGCACTACTCATAATGTATTGTACCACCACTCTCGATCGCGTTGGGCAATTGACTTGCTTTGAACTTGGTATTTGGGCCTTGTCCTGGGCAGTTTCTTGTCCTTTGTGAGTCACTTAAATGCTTCGATCAAAACTGTGCGCGATCGACCCTAAAGTTGTTCATTCTGTAGTTCCTGCTCAGAACTTATAACTCATTGTGCATATGGATTTTCTGAGGGATTAACAGGAAATATTAGACTTCATACAAAACTAAGAAAACATTGGAGTTAAAACATATTTTTAATAAGAATATGTAGTAAATTCATAAATTCAATGAATCTATTACACATAACTTCGATGAATCTGTTACTTCCTGCGTGTAAGGCTCCCTCCTTTAATGGTTCTCGGTTGTCCTTAACCTTGGAAAAAGAATATAAGTTGACCTTAGTATTATAACGATTACATGAGATAAGGTGACAGAATATTGAAAATTTTTATATCTAAATATTGATAACTACTGAAATCTCATATATCAAGGTGATAGGACGCAACTTTGATAATTATTGATAATAAAAAATTGGCACAAAGATAGATAATAATATTCACCATCCCAATTTTTTACTTGGATATTCAAGAAAAAATATCGTTGTTGGGGAGAATTTTTTCCATCTAGTCAAGATTACGAAACTGATTTGTTCAACTACTGGCGATGTTCCAAAGATTGGTTTTTAAAGCATAGTTTCTTGAGAATAGAACCAGAATAATATCAAAATTTCCTAGGAAATTTTGGATAGTTGGACTATTCAATATATGGAAGGCACAATCATTTAACCTTAGAGTGAAAAACTACTAGTAATTTTTTGTTATGCAAATATATGTAAGAAAAAATTGAAGACTATGCTTCCATTTTTAATACTAAACAACGGATTCAAACAATTATTTCCAATGGTTACCTGTGATGTGTCTCAAAGTATAGATTAGTTTCTATTTGAAGTTAGAATAGAACAACGCATCATACTTGATTGGTCATGGTTATATAACACCAAGCGTTTAGTATTTCAACTGATCTTATACCGCTCGCAATATCGATTTTACATAGCTTACTGAAAGCTCTATGATTCAAGTCACCATGTAAAAAGCCACACGTACGTTTTATTTGCTTGAGGTTGGAATATATTAGTTTCTATTTGAAGTTGGAATAGAACACCGCATCATACTTGATTGGTCATGGTTATAAAAAACCAAGTATTTACTATTTCAACTAATCTTGTACCGCTCGCAATATCGAATTTACACAGCTTACTGAAAGCTCTATGATTCAGGTTACCATGTAAACAGCTACAAATTTTATTTGCTTAAGGTAAATATGATTGTTTGTGAAAAGACAATCTTATTAAATTTTAAAAAGAAAATCGAATAAGTCATGGCCTCTAGGTTCTATCTACAGATCCTATAATCCTTTTATGCACCCATTACAGGTGCACAAACATTTTGCTTTAAGTCAGTACTGTAGCACACAAACCCTTATTGGGAACCTCACTTGTTATTGTTATGAAAATTGTCTCTTTGCGGAAGCGACCAAGATCTTCTTCACCCAATTACTTAAAGATGATTTCTATGGAAACAAACACAGATATGAAATCACACGTGCAAACACAAGATATTCCACTCAACCACCCTCTTATCGATTCACAAAAACAAATTTTGTTTATACTCAATGGATCAAAACCAACAATAAACAAAATTACAAGAATTAATAAACTTATTGAGAAAGTGAAATAATATCTAGATGACTAACAATCTTTGTTGGAGAAAGAGAACAATGAAGAATGACGGCTAAGCCTTGAATTAGCTAGAGGCACCAATCATCTCTAGGGCACCAAGCCCTAGAGGCACGCAGCCGCCACTCTATTCGGTCATCCATTAATCCAACCCAATGTGCTGCTTTTATAGGGGAATAGAAGGTCTAGGAAAAATATCTAATTTTCCTCTTAGAGATATATTAGGAATATATCCCCTCAATAATTGCAGATAAGTCACAGAAAGACCGGGTCAAAATCCATCAATAAATCCGCTCAAATGTCAAACTGCTCCTTCTAACCTTCTTTCTGTTGCTGCACCATCTCCTCTACCGCCAAGCACATCCACGCCTCGTCTCTATCAACATATGTGATTTTATGTCACAAATCACAACAGTTATTTGTTTCTTTCCTTCCTAAAAATACTAACACCAAACTACAACAATGTAATTCCAGATCATAACATTGTTTTGACAACCAAGTGTGATCGTGTGCTGGTAATATTGTCTTTTATCCCATGTTATTAATTTACAATATGTTTATTAAGATCATTACTTGTTACATAACTAACGGTTGTGCCTTTTGTTCCCTAAAATATTGGATAAAATAATTCATACACACAACAAACGAAACTTTGCAAGATTCTAGTAAGTATTCAAGAAAAACTTTTTTACAAAAAATGTTATTTCTCCCATTTCATTCTTTAGTTCGTATTGTGAAGCATGATTAAGCATAAGTTCAATTTTTATAGCAATCGAATTCTTTATTATTTTATGTGGTTGAAAATACATAGCTTAATACTTATTTGTTTGGAACAATCTTTCTTTTCTACAAATAGCTATTGTATGAACGTGCTTAAGTAGTCGACATAAATAATGGCTCTATTTAAGGAATTTTGATAATTTGAAAATCGAAAACCATAAGAGAATTAAGAAGAAGAAATGACAGGCACTAATATGTCAGCTTGCTCCTTGTTTAGGTATTATGCATCTTCTAATTGGAAAAACGGTGTAACTCACTCAAATTTCTTACACTGTATATCTCAGAAAATTTCATTTTTGTTCTTTGATTACCTATCAGCCTTAAAGTCCTGTAGTGTCTATATAGATAACTAAGCATAAACTTACCATGTATAAAGAAATACATCAACTTACTTGTTAAACATTGTTCCTTATGCAAAATGTATTACCAATGCTGAAACTTGAATTTCCCATATCATTAAAGCCAACCTTAATCCTTCATTCTCAAATGATATGAAAGGAAGCGCTTAGACTATACATGATAATAGATAACCAAATAAACTTATAAATACCATATACCTCTTAGCTGTTCATTAGGGAGCAAGAAATGGTTAAAACGAACGTGTGGCTTCTCTTTGGAACGTGGTGCAGTTGTGTAAGAAATTTTGAAGCTTGTCCATTGCTTTTATATAATGCAATAAATATTAGGAATACCCATTAAACTTGCAATTTGATAGTTATAATTAATTGAAAACCACTTATTATTAAAAAACATAATAACTAATGATATTAAACAATTATTTATGTATTAATTAAGGAAGCTTACCCGTAATTATTAGTTAACATTTTACTGTGTTACAATCATATATATTTATGGTCATCCATATCAATTCACCATGCTATAAAATACAGAAGGGAAAACGCCTATTGATGGTGCTAAGCTGAAAAACCAAGAGGATGTTCCTAAAGTTCTCGAGAAGGATGTTTTCTAGTAAATTTAATATTTACTTCTGGGAGAAAAAAAATTTGATCATTTAACACATCTTTTGTATTGTACTAAGTTTTTTTTTCTGTATCAATGATTTGTTTATTCTCAAGTTTAACTATTCCAACTACATGTTTATGCGAGTATATGTATTGGAGGATTCAGGATGAATACTCATTCGACTTGTAAATGTTGGATAATATGATTGATACGTTTGTATGCGAATGTCTTTATTAGCCATCACCATTTAAATAAAATAACGCATGATTTCACCTTTCCATAATCTGTATACCAAACTCCTTATAGGTTGTATTATATACTTGTATCCTCATCGAATAGACCGCCATATTTTAATAATTTGTTTGGAGAGTAAAAATAAGAATGCAATCATCTTGCAAAAACAACAAGTTGACAACTGACTGTGCTGTCAACTTCAGATTTAATGCATCTAATTGTCAACGGTGTAGATCTCCTAAGTTATATTTATCCATTACTTTGCATGCAAATTTATTTTGTTGTTTATATATGTTATTTTATCATAACCAAGCGCATGCTTCATTCTTTAATGTGATGACATACATGCGTGCATCACAAACACATAGCTGCGTGTGTTTTTATATGTATATATGTATGTGTGTTACAGTATGTATATACCATAAATGTATCATTGCATGTATGTATGTACATACGTATACGTACATGCCCACACACACTCAAGCTTAATCACTGTAAATATGCATCCAAACTATAACTCACATATTTAAATCTCTAATAACGAAATAAAATCTAATCAGTTGTGGTAAGTACATAAAAGGAACCTTTTCTCATATTGAAACAGTAATTGCAATTAATGTGACAATCATATATTTAGTGGTTCAATTAACGTAGTAAAAACTAATTCTATTGATCAAATAAACGGCCATCCTAATCGAGTCAAAGCAAAAAATCATAGCAAACGACCGTATTTGTTTGAAAAAACGTCTTATTCCCAAAAAGAAAAGATCGAATGCGAATTAGGTTTGAAATTCAAAAAATAATAATAATAATAATACATAACTAAGAAGCAACAAAGATTTAAATATTATTCATTCGTAGCTGCCAATCAATCATTTTTGCATCAACTTAAAATTAATTTTCGATGAAAAATAGAATATAATAATTTATATTGAAGCAATGTTTATCATTCGTCAAGCAGGGGATGCAAACATGCAGTTATCATCTCCTACATGGCAGCTTACATAGATAGTCGGTCCGTAACTATTTGAATTGTATCGTTATGTTGTTAAAACAATAGGCATGTGATTTCCAGTAATAGAAAAGCATCAAAATTTGATACTTGCTATAAGGCGAAAATTTCGCTTTACCTATTGTTTATAGCAGTGGTTTAAGCTTGAAAAAAAATATTTTTGTGTCGTAATATTGAGATAATAAAAGGTAAAATAAGATATTTCATAAATACGATTTATAATATATAGTGGTTTATTTTATTCAAAAGAGGTAAAAACAACATGGAATGTATACAAATAAGTATACTCAAGCATATTTGGACAATACTAAAAGATAAAAGCAAGGGTAACAATACTTACAAAAGACATCAAAATTTGACACTTGCTATAAGACGAAAACTTTGCTTTACCTATAATGAGATAATAAGTGGTCAAATAAGATATTTCATAAATATTATTTATAATATATAGTGGTTTATTTTATTCAAAAGATGAAAAAAAACTTGGAATTTATGCAAATAAGCATATTCAAAAAATGCATAATTGGACAACAGTAAAAGATAAAAGCAAGGGTAACATTGCTTATGAAAGACTAAGCAGAAAAAAGACCAGGATTAAAGCTATCCATGAAATATGGGCATATAAGAGTATTCTCATAGAAAACATTTTCATCCTACGCATCACCTTAAAATTAATCATCGATGAAAAATAGTATAATAATGTAAATTGAAGCAATGTTTATTATTTATAAGAAAGGGAGACAAACTGAAATTATCATCTCCTACATAGCAACTTACACAGATATTCAGTCCACGAACACTTAAATTGTATCGTTGTATTGTTAACACAATAGGCATGTTATTTACAATAATAGAAAAACATCAACATTTGATACTTGTTATAAAACAAAAACTTTGCTCCACCTATTGTTTACAATAATTGTTTATGCTTCTTAAACATTGTTAGTGTCACAATAATGATAAAGGGTAAAATAAAATATTTCGTAAATGTTATTTATAATACACAATAGTTTATAATATCCAAAAACGTTAAAAAAACTTAGAATGTATAAAAATAAGTATATTAAAGAAATGCATAACTGGCCAGTACTAAAAGATAAAAGTAAGGTAACAATACTTATGAAAGACTAAGAGGAGAAAAGACCAGGGTTAAGGCTCTTCTTGAAATATAGGCATATAAGAATATTCTCATAGAAAATATTTGCATCCTACATATGCTAATGTAAATTAAATATATATGGCTTACTGTTTATCTGATGAAAGTTTACTTTGCATCTTTATACGAAACCAAGTTTCAGATCAGTATTGGCTCCCAACGAGAATCAAAACCTAAAAATGAACAAAAATAATAAATAATTGAAAAAAATAAATGAGATAAAATTGAAATGAAGAGGTCACCTACAGTATTAACAATTGAAGGAAAAGGAGGAAATTGAGGAAATCAGGAAGAAAAAATAATCATGTAGCATAGAATGACCGAAATCATGAGAAAATTTGAATAAATTAGTAAACTGGTTTATCAAACCTGAATAAACTAAAAATAAAAATGCATACTTTTATCAAACCTGGCGTCCTTGCAAACTGCAGCAACCTATAATCAGAAATTGCAATGCAACTACAGCAATACACAATCGATTAAACAAATTTAACTATAATCAGAAATCCTAAGTTAATTGAGTAGAATGTAAAAAGAATCAAAAGCAGAAATTAGAACTGGAAGCGAACCATATACAAATAGGCAATCAAATGGAATCAAATAATCGACTGGATGTGATGAAGCTCGTCGTGATCAAAAAATTATATCCGCAATTAGAAGTTGTCAAACGTAGCCGAAACTATGAAACAACGGATGCATGATAGGTCAAAATTTACCTTGAAAATAGGAAAAGTAATTTGGATCTATGAAAGAGCAACGAAAATGGATAGTGCCAATAGATTGACATTTGATTAGTTAGTAGATCTGGCTAAGCCAATTGAGATTTAGAAAGGCGGAGTCATAGAAGAACATTCGGAGAGAAAGAAGTGAAATTGAAGAGACAATTGGATATTGGGGAAAAGTCGTGATTTAGGGAAAAAGGTATGGTCCGTAATACATGGACGGTTCAGTTTCAAAGTATAGATGTCAAAATCTGATTAAATTTTACTTAGAAACGAAGGGAAAGATATGAAGAAGCGCTTCGAGCCCACCATTCCATACTCAGCTTTAATAGTATAGTATAGATATGACAATAATTATGCTAAATGATTTGATGATGATATGTACCACGTTAAAAGATATTCAAAGTATAATCTTAAGTAATATCTAATTTATTATAAATTAGATCAACTAAACAAAGGTAATATACATTAACTTTTTAAAATTAGGTTAACGATACTAATGAATTAGATTAAAAAATAGTAAAGGTAAGAATTTAATGGTAATTAAAAATATATTCATGATAGGTAGTAAAATATTTAGAATAATTCTATGAGAAATGTGGAGTTAAATAATCTTAGTAAGGTGGTTCTTTAAAAATAACATAGTAAATATTGAAGATCGTTGTCACACACCGAATTCGCCTGGCCTCTGAGGAGACTGGGAAAACGCGGATTGTATTGAGAACGCGACGCATCAGAACACAAACATGAGAACATTTCATTGCTATTACAACAATTTACATTAGAGTACAAGATATCAGAGTTCAAACAAATAACATACGGCGGAAAAATATCATAGATTTAGAAATTACATTTAAATACAAGAACATAATGTACAGCGGAAAAAATCAACTACAACAACTGAAAGAAATACGCAGATACAAAGCTTTCCGAATGTAGCTCCAACTGTAAACCAGGATCCTGCTAAATGGAAATCTGCAAAGCCAAAACTACTAGCTGTCCGTGTGGAAAATATGGGCACCCAGAGTTTAGGTAGAACAATAAACTCCAGGTCAATCATGGGACTGGTGTGAGAACTAAAATAATTATTGACTTTATTTTTAAAGTTTGGTAAGTTAAGGGACCAAGATGCATAACACGGAACGGGTTTTCTCCCAAGAATACTATAAAATAAACAACGCAATGCTAAAAGGAAAAATGAAGCTATTATAAGACTCAAGTCCCATCACACAATGCAACGCAAGCCGGAGGATAGTTTTACCTTATAATAGCCAAACATGCTTGATACACAAAATTTATCTTTTATTATTATTGATATAAGTGAAGAAATTAACTTCAAATATAAATGTTTCAATCATAGGTGGCATACATATCATATATTATGTCGCCATATATAGGTTTACAACTAAAACCGAAAAGTCGCATATTGGAAATTGGATTTCCATCTATGAACCGAGGCAAGGGATCTTCCTCACTGATTTCGAGACACTCTAGAAAATGCCTTAGGATTACACACTTTGAGCAACCTTTGGATCTTCAGGGCCGGTCAGCCGTCGCTGATTAGTTATACCATAAACTATATGTAAGGACCCGAACTTCCCCGATCTCCAAAGAGAATAGAAAGAACGAATTGTCTGGGAACAAGACTAATCGGAACGCAAACAGAAAAACATTTCATTGCTTATTACAACAATTTACATCAGAATACAAGATTATACAGAGTATGAACAAATAATATACATTTGATAAATATCAGAGATTTAAATTACATTTAAATACATAGCAATGGAAAAATAATACAAAACACAGCTGAAAGAGATACACGGATACAGAGCTTTCCGATTATCGTTCCAGCTGTAAACCAGGATCCGGTGAATATAAATCTGCAAAACCAAAACTACTAGCTGCCCGTGTGGAAAATAGGGGCACCCAGAGTTTAGGTTAAAACAATACACTCCAGGTCAGTCATGTGACTGGTGTAAGAACTAAAATAGTTATTAATTTGATTTTAAAGCTAGGTAAATCAAGGGACCACACCGTATAACACAGAACGGATTTACCTCCACACTACAATTAAAACACCATATTACAACTTTAATTTTACAACTGTTCGTAAAGCACAGTTGTAATAAATGCTTTTTTACAACTGTGCAAAACACACTGTTGTAATAAATGTTTTTTTACAACTGTGCAAAATGCACTGTTGTAATAAATGTTTATTTACAACTGTGAAAAAATCACTGTTGTAATAACATATGTATCACAACTTTTCATTTTATTCGTTGTAACAGAGATGCCTAGTACAAACTTCATGTTTATAATTAATATCTATATTTAATAACTAATTATATTGATATTTAATAATAATACTTAATAATAATAATTAATAATAAACTTGGGAATCAATAATATTTGTCAATTATTATTAAATAATTAATAGTTAATAAGTAGTAATTTTTTTAATAGTTAATGTATGTTAACTAGCTACTTTATTAATTAATAGTAACATAAGCTTGTAATAAGTATTACTCTCGATTATAATTAACTAAGTAGAAAATAAGTAAAAGTTAATTAATTAATAACTATTATTAATAAGTAATATTTGATTTGGTAGTAACTATTTCAGCAGTCTTAATAAATATAATTTTGGCAAATTTGTTTGTTCAGCAGTTAACAACCGCGCTATCGTTTGTGCGCTTTTGATAGATTTTATTTATTTGCGTGTAAACTTAATGTTGTAATTCCATGGCATTGCTTATGATCTGTCGGCTTTTGACAATTTTAATTACAAAGTAATATTTAATATTTGGCAATTAAATTATATAATAATTCATAAAAATATTGACGATAAATATGACATTTATAATAAATAATAAATAAGATTTTAATAAACAATAAAAAATAAATACAAATATATAATAATTAATAACTAAGACTAAATAATAATTATTAATTTGAAATGTGGCACAATTCAAAGCATAATGTTGAAAACGTTTTTTGAGAATAGCGGAACATAACTCAACACCGAACTGATTTCTCACCCCCCGACACTTAACAAAATTTCCATCCTTCTTCAATTAATCTTCCCACTGTGTGGATGAAACGTTGTGCCTTTTGACATCGGTTGACAACATTTCTTTCGTATTCCATCGTATTCAATTCCTTTTCCATCCGTTCACAACATTTCCTTTTCCATCCATTCACAGTACATTTCCTTTTCCATCGTATTCCACCGCAAACCCTAATTCCCCTTTCGATAACCAGGCGGCATAGCGATCTCCTCCACTTCACATCGCCACTGCTCGATCGCCGCTGCTCAATTGCCGCTGCTAAACCGCCACTGCTCGATCGCTGCTGCTCAATCGCCACTGCTCGATCGACTCCGTATCTTGCCTGCGTTCTCTCGCTGGTAAATTTTTATTTGTTGTCTCAATTGCATGTGATTTTACTGTAATTTTACTGTTTCCCTCTAGCTGATGATCATGAGAACGCTCCCCGTCAGTATTTCCCATATATCCAATCCCTTACACATGCAAAGCTTGACCAACTTTTTGTCTCATGCTACTGTGACATATTGATTGTAACAATGCCCCTTTTAGGTTGAACTTTGTATATAATTTGATGACAAACCTCAATAATGACCAAGAAACTGATGCAAGTTTATAGGGTATTTTGTATTATCACTTATTTTATTTATATTTATTGTAACGTCCCGTGTTTTTGATAGCCAAATATTTTATTTAATTTATTATTTTAAATATTTTATTTGGAATATTAATGAATTTTAATATTTAATTCATTATTTAAAACGAAGTTCGAACGTTATATATTTATATTAATTTTAAACGAACCCAAAATGTCACGGTAGTTCGTAATATAATATTTTAACTTTAATTTTTGCACTTCATGTAGAAAACAAATGAGTTTTTTTTTTCCGTTGAACTTGTAACTTTTAGATAAGGATATAAGAGAACTCAATGCGACCGACCAGAATAACTCTTGCGCTCCTTACATGTTTTGTTCGCTCGTTTTGGGTAGGGAAAATAAAAATAAATAAAAATGGCGGTTGTCCGAAACATAACTTAACACGCTTTAAGTTTCAAAATACGTTTGAGACTATTAGATTCAACACTTAAGGGTTGTATACTGATTTCAAAGCCATTAATGAGGCGTTGATTTTTTGTTACTAGGGTAGACGCTCATGCTAGAAAGATGTTCGATGATACAAACATTCAATATACAATTTAAAAGCCCACGCATTATTTTCAAACCCTATTCTAAATCTCTACATCTGGATTGATCAGAAAGGCATATGCAAATTCGTATATTTGTCAAAAAGTTTCGGCGCCCTGAGACATACTAAATTAAAAAAAAAAACTCTGCACAGTTCGATCAACAGCTAAGCCATGTGAGAGACCACATGGAATGTCTAAACGTATCACGGTCAGAACATCAAAATTCAGAAGAAAATTTCAACTAAACCATGTGTAGTCTGTTTCATATATCGGCCAACCAATTTTGACAAATCAGAAAATAAATGTGCGTCCTTTCAAAATATTTTAAGCCAATAACTTTCTTCCATTTTGATCAAACATTCAATGATACAAATATCTCTGCATTTATACCATGTGCTCCCTCATAAATTAAACAGCAAAAGGAAAAGACAATTCATATACACATCTTCACAGCAAATATATATATATATATATATATATATTTACACAGTGGAATTCATATACAAACACATACAAGACTGTTGCCTGGACAACAGAATCTACAATATAGTTTCTAATCTCCAAATGAAATAGACAACTCAATAACCTTACAGCTTTACCCACTCTAGTACTTAAACAAGTTCAATCATAGCATCCATTTAAGCAAACCACCAGTATATGATATTCCCACGCAAAATCTTCAAAATCTTTGAAAATTCCTTGTTAAACATGTCGCAGCATCAAGCTGTCATCAACCTGCAAAGGAAAAGAAGAAAATTGCCTAAGCTAGTAGTAGCTGACCCACTTAAGAACAGCTATGGAAAATAATTTAAATGAACAGAATAGTAGGAACAGCTGAGGAACAGTGACATACATAGCTGAATGAAGATGAATATATGTATATTTATACATTAAACAAATCGAACAACAAAATATATATTTACAGAACCAAATCTCCTGTTCAAATCTTGTTTTGTCAAATATGCTCAGATAATGAATCAATATATATATATACACACACATATATACAGTCGATTCCATGAACAGATTCACTGCTGCAATATATTTAAAGGTGGAAAAGAAAATCTACAACAGCTTCAAAATCTATGATTTGAATTTACAACTCATAGCCTAACCTAATCTACACCTACATGGTTTGATCAAGATCACATTTGGGCAGATCTGAAAATTTAATACAATCCCAAAAATCCAACTAAAAGATCTGCTAACTCATCAATACTTCCATCACCAGTGTACGAAATCTAAAAGGGAAAATGAAGAAATGACATCAACTCATAGTAACTGAACCTAGCTACTATAGTCCCTGATAGACGTTGATTCTATCTTAAGTGTTTCACGCCTATAAATACGCAGTGATGTTTCACAAAGAACTCGAGAACCAAACCATTCGGAAAAAATAAAACCGAAATAAAAAATCAGTGAAGCACTTATCTTTGTTCAGGGATTCGACGAGTTCTAGTAATTTTCGTTCAAAGCCGAAGGTGTAGGGATCATAGATGAAAGAAGATCGGATTTTTGTATGGAAATTTTTGGTTGAGGCGGCGGATGAAGGTGGAGAGGTGCATAAGGGGGAGGTTGCGACGCCGCTGCTCTTCAATGTTGCTGAAATAGAAGAACGGGGCAGGATCTGATGTCGGCCATTGAAGGACGTGGGAGGCGGCGGGTTCTTTCGTGAGTTAAGGGATCCGATTTGGGGCAATTAGGATTTTCAAGTTTTGGAGGCGGTGGACTTTGTGGGATTAGGTAATCCGATAATATGGTTTTAAGGGAGATAATGGGCCGGGTTTACTTCGTGATGGGTGTAACGACCCAGAAAATCTGAACCAATTTAAAAATTTTAAATTGGCTAAAATAATGGATTTTAAATATTTAAAATAAATATTTTAAATAATGACAATTAAAAGTGAGTTTGAATCGACAATTGAAAACGAATATAATTAATTCTAATTATAAACAAGGCTTGAAAAGGCGCTGCAGTTTCAAAAATTGAATTCAAACTTAGTCGGACTGTACCGGGTGCAAAACAAGACGGATTTTAGCGAAACCAAAAATATTTAAATCTGTTAGTGAATACCTTTCTAACGGATCTGAAAAATTGAATTTTCATAGTGGAAAGCAAAAGTTATGGCCGAATGAATTTTCAGAAAGGTCGCTATGGAATTTTTATAGCCCCTAAAATTGGCCATTTTGCATACGACCTCGGAATTCGACGAAACTACTTTTGTTGGATCCGGGATGTGAAGTTATTGCTAGGTTTCGAATTTCATAATTTTTGAAGCTAGTATATGAGCATGGCAAAGGAAAACGTGTTTTGGTCAATTAAAGTTAAATTGGATCGACCAGAAATGGGCCTTTTTGCAAACGGTCTCAGAATTCGACGAAACTAGTTTTGTTGGGACCGTATCGTCAAAACATAGCTAGATTTATTTTTCTGGAATTTTTTTGAATCAGTTTGTGGCCCTGGCAAATTGAAATGTACGTTCAAATTAAATATTGAATGTTTTATATTTTAATTTAAAGGAAAACTGACTGAAACAATCGAATGGGCCTTCGAAACATATCCCATTGTGTTCGGAATGGGGGTAAAACGCTAGGGACGACAGTCGTTGGGTTTGGATTGGTGGTCGCGTCAGAAAAACCCTTATAAAATCTACCGACCAATCAGAATTCAAATAAAAAAAAAATAGAAAAATCCTTTTTCTCTCTCCCCGTAACAGCCGATCGACGGCGAAAACCCTCCTCGCCATTCCCATCCAATTTCCGACCAAACCAGGCAGAATTAGCCCCTCCTCCAGTTGAAGATTTTGTAGAGCTCCTCGAGATCTTCAAATCCATACCTAGTTTCGATTTTTTCATTGTGTATTTTGGGAGAACGGACGCCGAGAAGTCGTCGCCTTCACTTCGCCGCCGCTGTCACCAGAAGCCACCGAAGTGGGCCCCCTTCCTGACGCACGTGCGCCTCACGTAGCTCTTCGACCCTGCGCAACCCGATCGTGGAACCATTGCACGGATTGATCGAAAAATTCAAACCTAGTTTTGAAGATTTTTGAAAGGTATCGGCTGTTAATTATTTAACTGATTTCGACAGTTTAAAACCGTTGCAAACTTCGAAAAATCATATCTTTTTGCTATGTTAACGAAATGCTATGAAACAGGAAACATCATGACCGTGTGCACGTCTTCTACATTTTAGAAGAGACCGCATATTTTTCTGAGCCTCCTGCTATTTTTGGTGGAGTGGAACCCAATGTGAGATTTCTAATTTAAAAACAATATGGAAAACGACGATGTATAAATTATATAGTCGATGTATGAGTTATATAAGCGTTGTACACCTCTTGTATAATCGTTGTATAAGTTGTACGTTCGATGTATAAGTTATATATGCGTTGTAAAAATTATATATGTGTTGAAATAAAAGTGAATTGCTATATATAAATAAATATATATATACATATATATATATGTGTATATATATACGCTCCTCGTCCACAAACCATGGACGATATTTATTGGTTGTGATTGGTGTGAAAATTGATTGATAGCGAATGGTTGTTTGGGATTGTTTGTGGTTGATATTGATTGATTGTGGTTGAAAAATACCCGTTTGTGGTTGAAAAATATTTGGTTGAAACCACATAGGATTAGTTTGTGGAAATGAAATAAATATATACATGCCGCCTGCGTGCGAACTAGATGCATGATCCCCATTGTCAAAAACCGCGAGGTTTTAAGGTAGAGCGAGAAGCCGTACTAGGGACGGTCCCGGTTTTAACTACCCTGCCGTTATGCTGCCGAAATTTTGAATAATATTCATGTGTTTGAATTATTTTCATTTGCTGAAACTATATTTATTCATTGAATAGAAAACCTTCATGTGTTGAATCGATATTCATTCGTTGATTAGAAATTCATGTGTTGAATGGTATTCGCTTTCAAATATAAAAATCACATTTTTATCTATATATAGAAACTATAGAATACCTTCATGTGTTGAATCGATATTCATTCGTTGATTAGAAATTCATGTGTTGAATGGTATTCATATTTTGAAATAAATTGTTTGATAATAAAAATCACCTTTTATCGACTATATGGACTATGTAAAATAATCTCGTTTTAAAAGAAATTGTTTTATAATAAAAATCCTATTTTTATCACCTATATAAACTATAGGAAATAATAGTGTTTTGAAATGAATTGTTTTACAATAAAATCACATTTTTATTATATACACGAATTGTTGAAATGTGAGGTGTTAAAAATAGCCACTCGTTCAAATAAATATATATGAGTTGAAATATTCATTAATTAGCTAATGATATGATTTTTACCTATGCATGCAACATTAGAATGAATGGTGTTTTTAAACCAAATGGAATCAAATATGAAGTTGAATAGAAAATGATAAGTGATAAGAACTATATATATGTACATGCATATTTATTGAACAGGTTATAGCAAAGGGGCTAGAGAAGAGGAATAAAATTTTGTGCCCGACAAATAGGTACACATTTACTGTTTTGTTTGGGTGATGATTTTATGAGCCTGTTGGCTAGCCGCTTGGCTTTTTCTTTTTCTTTTCGACATGAGACGCCCGTGTGGCTATTTGGGAATTTTCCCAGCCCCTCCCGTACAAAGGAGGTTATGGCGAAATTTTCCAAAATTTAAAGGCGTTAGTGAAATATTTGAGTGGAAAACGATATTGAAATTGTTGAATGAACTATATTTATATAAATATATAAATATAAATAAAACTAAAACGAAACGTGGCCGTGCAGTTCGTGTTTTGAAACCGTGATTTCAAACAAATAGTGCGGGAAATCCGACCATCGGATTTTCCCGAAACCGCAACCGTCGGGTTCGCCTGGGGAATATCTTTCCAACGGCACCAACTTTGTAAAATTCCAACGGTTGGATTGTCTGGAATGTTTAATTCAAATCTGAAGAAAAACAGCGCCAGAAACGATTATATTTATATATATATAAATATAATTATATTTAATCGAATAACGACGCTGCAGTTCGTATTTTGAAATCAAAACTTCAAACGATTGTACCGGGAGATCCGACCGTCGGAATTTCCCGAAACCGGAACCGTTAGATTCGTTTTGAAAAGACCTTTCTAATGATGTAAATTTTGTGAAGATCCAACTGTTAGATTTTCAGATATGTGTAAATCAAATCTGAAGAAAAACAGCGACACGGCCGCGTTATGGCCCAAAGCGTCGTTTTGAATAAATAGGCTATTTTAAAATAAATAAAAATAGCGATAAATCGTTATAAAATATTATAAACGATATGGAATGGAAATAAACTGAATTTGCTCGATTTATGTGGTATTTGATGGTTGAATGTGTTTGGTGTGAAAATTACATTAAAGAACAAAATTGGTGTTGTCGAATAATTTAACCATTGAAATAAATTGATTTGAAATTCTAAATATACGTGAATTATTTGAAAAGGCCGAGTTAATTCTCATTTCAAATAATTGACCGACGATTGAAATTCGAAGATAAAGACGGTGGTCGAAGACCGGAGATCTTCACCTCGTTTGGATGGTAACCGAGGTCCTGATTGGGAGGCATCCCGAAATATGGATAATGAGTGGTGATCGTCCAGACGTAGGTGGTGGTCGATGAGTTTGCGAGGTATTTAGTGCCTCCGGTTTCGTTCAGACCCAGAACGGACTTGTAAATGGACTGTGTGTCGGACATTGGATTTTATTCTGTGTTGATTGATCTCTATTAAATATACATCTGTTTGGCGGCGGAGAATTTATTCTTTTGCTTAACGCCCTTCTCTGAGACGCACGAGCTCAGAGGTTGTATATTGATGGACATCAGTCGCATGGCATGAATTGCTAGTGTGGCATGCCTAAGTGGCAAATGATCAAGGCTTCTGTTGAAAAGCAAAGTCTTGCGGTGATGATCAAAGCACCGCCTGTGCGGCGTAGCTTTGTGTATAACGTGAATTCGCGAGCCTCACACCCCGGTATGAACCAGAAACGAGAGAAGGACCTCAGGGAGGGCATGCGTTTCTTTCTAGATAGGGTGGTGTCAGTGACCTACCAGCCCTGACATTTATATACTTTTCACCTATGTGGTTGTTGCTGCTGCGAGGCGCCTCGGTTTGGTCGGACGATCCGGGTCCGATGGAGTCATTCGTTGGCTCATTTACGCCCCAAAGGGCGAGGAAACGTATTGTTCAGGCACTATAATCCGCATCGGTGGACCGACCCTGTCGCTCCAAGGGGCAGTTGCGGCTGTTCCGGAGGCTCGGGCTAGAGAGTCTCGAAGTCGGTAAGGACTATCTTTTGCCTTGGTTCATGACAGAAATCCAATTTCCAAATACGTGACTGTGTGGTTTCGATTGTATATATATTTGGCGACATAGTGGCATGGGACGCTCATGTCGTCTATGATTGATAGTTATGATTTGAAATTGTTTTTGAAACACATAAACACTAGTAGTAGTATCAAATGCTTTTGTTTTATTCGTATCAATCATATTTAGGCCATTATAAGGTAAAACTCTATCCTCCGGTTTGCGTTGCATTGTGTGATGGGAACTGAGTCTTATAATGGCTTCATTTTTATAAAAAGCATTGCGTTGTTTAAAAGAAAGATTTGTTTTAAAGCACTGGCAATCCAATGGAGTAAACCCGTTCCACGAAAGTGGCGTGGTCCTGTGATTAGCCAATTATATATGTGTTGAATGAATTTCTCATATCGGTCCCATGACTGACTCGTAGTTTGTTTTACTTTCAAACTCGGGTGCCCCTTTTTCTACACGGGCATCCTTGTATTTAGGTTTAGCTGGTTATTTCTGGATAGCTGGAGCTGAAGATGGATTCTATCATTTATCTCTTTTTATGCTGTTCAGCTCCTATTGTACATATTTTGTTTATTTCCGCTGTAGACATTTATGTATAGCTGAACTGTATTTGTGCTAAGTATGATCATGTATACTGTGTAACTCTGATGATTACTTTTATCCAACATATTCTATTGTTCATTATCTGGTGTATTTAATTATTCTGTTCTGCTATTATCTGTTTCTGTGTTATATTCCAAAGATTACCCTCGTCTCCGTGAGTACGGGATTCGGGGGTCGTCACAACGTGGTATCAGAGCTTTGGTTAAGCTTAGTTCTGGAATATAACATATTAACGAACTCGTCAGAAAAAGAACCAGTAGTGTTCTAGGACGGGTAACTCACTACAAATAGGATCAGTAGTATCCTAGTATGAGTAGCAGAATGAAATAACACCTAGATAGACACATTTACATTCAAGTAGTTGTCTCTATGTTTTGAAATATCTTTTCTGTTGACCTGACACTTTGTCTGCTAATTGCAGACGCTCTAGAAAATGAGTGCCAGAAACAGAAGAAGTAATACTGACCCGGATATAGAAGCTCTATTTATGAAATATAGGAATCTGGGTGGAAAGCCGTTCTCGGGCGAAGAATCTATTATGAGAACACAAGCTTGGATTCGTTCAGCTGAGAAAATCTTCGAAGCCTTAAAACTGAGGGATGACCAGAAAAGATTACTGGCCTCCTGGGCACTAAAAGATGAAGCTTTGTTCTGGTGGGATTCTGTTATTAAGGATAATCCAGAAGGTGATATCACCTGGGATATATTCAAAGTGATTTTCCTGGAAAGATTTACTCCTCCCGAAGCGACTGAGCGGTTATGCGATGAATTTTCTTATCTGATACAAGGAGATATGACAATCCCAGAATATCATAAGAAGTTCAACGAACTTTCTCACTTTGCTCCTCATCTAATTCAAAATCTGAAGAGGAAGAATTTGAGATTTATCAGTGGGCTTCAAAGGAAATACCAGAATAAAGTATTGGGGGCATGTGAAGCTTCCTTTTTCAGAAATGATTTATATGGCTTATCAATATGAAGATCTAGATAAGAAAGGTATGTTACAGTACGAAGAGGAAGTCAGCTCTAGTAATAAAATTGGGTCTGAAACTGATCATCCTGAGGCAAGTACAACGTCTGAGGTCAGTAAGGAGCCCGGTGCCAAGAGGAAAAGGGCCAAATCCGAGAAGAAATCAGTAACGACAACTGTATGCTCTAACTGCAATAAGCAAGGACATCTCTCGATAAGTTGCCGATCTCTAAAGAAACCAAAAAGGGATGAATCTAAATCCAAGAATAAGTTTCAAGAGACTAGAGAATGTAGCATTTGCCATCGGTTTGGCCATGTAAAACAGGATTGCCGGCTGTTAAAGGCAACCAAGGAGGCTCAGGTAAATGAAGTGGCGGAAACCTCAGCACCCTCAGGTAGTCAGGGAAGGTCTGATGTTTTAGAAGGCACGCTTAATGTCAAAAATATTCCAGTTAAAGTACTGTTTGGCACAGGCGCGTCTCGAAGTTTCATTTCGAAGGATGCAGCTAAGAAATTGGATTTGAATTTGAAAAAGCTCAAGGAACCAATGACTGTCCAGAATCCGGTTGGGGGTTCCGTCGATCTCAGTTGGGTTTGTGCAGTACCTGTCTCTTTCTCCTGCTATAAATTCCCTACTATCTCCATCGTCATGAATTTTAAGGAGTTTGATCTTATATTGGGGTTGGATTGGCTAACCAAATATGAAGCAGAGGTTAGATGCGCCGAGAGAGTGGTTAAAGCAAAGGCTCAATCGGGGAATTATATAACCATACCATGTGAAGGCCCGACTTCAAATAGAAAAGACTTCTGAGCAACTTTGAATGTTTCTCCAGCCCAAATAGAAAATGTCCCTGAAACCACAGAGAATATTTCCGACCTAGTGAAAGATATCCCTGTCGTCAAGAACTATGTGGATGTGTTCGAAGAAGTTGTTCGCTTACCTCCGCAGAGAGAAATAGATTTCAAGATTGCTTTGATTCCCAATGCAAGGCCGGTAGTTCACGCTATTCGAAGAATGTCCTTGAAAGAGAAAGAGGAATTAGATAATCAAACACGACAGCTAGTATGGAAGGGTCTGATCAGGCCTAGTTTCTCTGATTGGGGTGCAGCAGTGGTGTTTGTCCCAAAATCTGATGGTACTCTACGTGTATGTGTGGATTATCGTGATTTGAACAAACAGACGATAAAGAACAAATATCCTTTGCCGCGAATAGATGATTTGTTGGATAGATTAAATGGCGCACAAGTATTTTCAAGGATGGACCTAGCTACAGGCTTCCATCAACTTCGAATTGCCGAAGAGTGTGTTCCAATGACAGCATTCAGAGGTCCCGGCCTATTCTACGAGTGGTTAGTAATGCCGTTCGGCTTATGTAACGCTCCTGCTTACTTCGTCGATCTGATGAACAGAGTATTCAGAGGAGTATTGAATAAATTTGCTCTGGTTTTTATTGACGATATTCTAATCTTCTCTAAATCGAAGGCCGAACATGAAAAGCATCTGGAATAGGTTCTAGAAATTCTCGGATGGAATGTATTAAAAGCCAAATTTTCCAAATGAATATTATGGCAAGATGAAGTGAAATTTCTGGGCCATGTCGTATCGAAAGAAGGAGTCGCTGTGGATCCAAGCAAAATCACAGCTATTCAGAATTGGAAACAGCCCAGTACCCCCACTGAAGTCCGCAGTTTTCTCGGGTTGGCTAGCTATTATCGGAAGTTCGTTAAAAACTTTTCGAAGATATCTGGTCATTTAACCAAGCTTACAAAGAAGCACTCTAAATTCAAATGGACTCCAGAAAGTGAGGAGGCTTTTGAAGAGCTAAAATTAAGACTAACGACTGCTCCAGTGTTAACCATCATCGATGGCAACCGAGATTTAAAGGTCTGGACTGATGCTTCTAGAGAAGGCCTTGGCGCAGTGTTAATGCAAAGGGCCCAAGTGATTGCTTATGCTAGCCGTCAGCTGAAGCCACACGAGAAGAACTATGTCACTCATGATCTTGAGTTATTGGCTATAGTATTCGCTTTGAAAATATGGAGACACTATCTTCTGGGCGAGAGATTTGAACTGTTTACAGATCATCAGTCGCTGAAGTATCTGTTCACCCAGAAGGACTTGAATCTGAGGCAGCAACGTTGGCTGGAGTTTCTTGAAGCATATGATTTTGAAATTCTATACACTCCAGGGAAAGCCAATCTCGTGGCCGATGCGTTAAGCCGAAAGAATGAAATGATCGCCAGTTTCATCATTGCGACTTCCTAGATTGACAAGATATCGGCTCTCCAAGAAGACGACCAATTTATCAAAGGAATGAGTAAGTGAATTCGTGAAGGCAATGCTTCGGATTTCCAGCTAGACAGCGTAGGGATTCTGAGGTTAGAAGGACGAATTTGCGTTCCAGAAATTCCTGAACTCAGAAGAGATGTGCTTGATGAATGCCACAAATCTAAGCTCAGTATCCATCCGGGTGTGAATAAAATGTATAACGATATCAAACGCACATTCTGGTGGAAGTCGTTAAAAAGAGACATCTCGATATATGTTAGTCGATGCCCTACTTGCCAGCTAGTCAAAAGCGACCAACAGAAATTGGCTGGATTGTTACAACCACTGGATGTTCCTGGTTGGAAGTGGGAGCATATCTCCATGGACTTCATTGATGGTCTGCCCAGAACCAGAAAAGGGAATGTCAGTATTTGGGTGATCGTAGATCGCTTCACGAAACCCGCCCATTTCATACCTGTCAGATCAAACAGAACTGCTCAGAGTCTGGCGCAGATATACTTCAGGGAAATAGTTAGACTACATGGAGTGCCGCTCAGTATAGTCAGTGATAGAGATACAATATTCACTAGCAAATTCTGGGAAGCATTTCAAGTTGAGCTGGGAACGAAGTTGAACTTGAGCACCGCTTATCATCCTCAGACAGACGGTCAGACTGAGAGGGTGAATCGTTTTTTAGAAGATCTATTGCGGGCTTGTGTTCTAGATTTCGGTGGATCATGGGAAGACCATCTACATTTGGCTGAATTCTCTTATAACAACAGCTACCAGGCGAGTCTGACAATGTCACCATTCGAAGCATTGTATGGTAGACCGTGCCGATCTCCTGCTTGTTGGGTCGAGCCCGTAAATAGACTTGTGTTGGGTCCTGATATGATCCGAGAAGCTGCCGACAAAGTCGATTTTATCAAAAAGCGATTACTCGCCGCTCAAAGCCGACAAAAGAGCTATGCCGATAGAAGAAGAAGAGATATATCCTTTGCTGTTGGCGACTATGTATATTTGAAAGTATCGCCGATGAGAGGAGTAATCCGGTTCGGTAAAACTGGAAAGTTGGCGCCCAAGTTCATTGGTCCGTTTCCTATTCTGGAACGGATCGGAACTCTCGCTTATAAGGTTAAATTGCCAGACTGGTTGCCTGGAGTCCATGATGTATTTCACATATCTCAATTTCGAAAGCACGTTCATGATCCAGACTTGATCGTGGAAGAAGCAGCTCAACAGGACATTGAAATTACCCCAGAATTAGCTGTGAGAAGAGAGCCGCTAAAGATTATCGGCAAAGAAACCAAAGAGCTTAGGAACAAGAAGGTTCACTTAGTCAAAGTGCAATGGAGTGGAGATCCGCGAGATTGTACTTGGGAAACTGAGGAGAGCATTCAGAAAGCCTATCCCAGATGCCAAATAGATATCTCTGATTGACTCCGGTGCAAGGTACATTTACCATACTTTGCATTACCATTTAATTCTCAATTCTGTTGCTATTTTCTTCCCATGGATGTGCACTATTCATTCTATACTCTGAATGATTTTTAAAGGAATATAGGATTTGATTAGTATATTTTTGGAAGGTTAAAAACAAATTGGTTGTTGTGTTGTGTGATTGTAGATTTATCAAACCACTTTCGACTTTGTTCCTTTTCAGGGACGAAAAGTTTTAAGTGGGGGAGATTGTAACGACCCAGAAAATCTGAACCAATTTAAAATTTTTAAATTGGCTAAAATAAGGGATTTTAAATATTTAAAATAAATATTTTAAATAATGACAATGAAAAGTGAGTTTGAATCGACAATTGAAAACGAATATAATTAATTCTAATTATAAACAAGGCTTGAAAAGGCGCTGCAGTTTCAAAAATTGAATTCAAACTTAGTCGGACTGTACCGGGTGCAAAACAAGACGGATTTTAGCGAAACCAAAAATATTTAAATTTGTTAGTGAATACCTTTCTAACGGATCTGAAAAATTGAATTTTCATAGCGGAAAGCAAAAGTTATGGCCGAATGAATTTTCAGAAAGGTCGCTATGGAATTTATATAGCCCCTAAAATTGGCCATTTTGCATACGACCTCGGAATTCGACGAAACTACTTTTGTTGGATCCGGGATGTGAAGTTATTGCTAGGTTTCAAATTTCATAATTTTTTAAGCTAGTATGTGAGCATGGCAAAGGAAAACGTGTTTTGGTCAATTAAAGTTAAATTGGATCGACCAGAAATGGGCCTTTTTGCAAACGGTCTCAGAATTCGACGAAACTAGTTTTGTTGGGACCGTATCGTCAAAACATAGCTAGATTTATTTTTATGGAATTTTTTTGAATCAGTTTGTGTCCCTGGCAAATTGAAATGTACGTTCAAATTAAATATTGAATGTTTTATATTTTAATTTGAAGGAAAACTGACTGAAACAATCGAATGAGCCTTCGAAACATATCCCATTGTGTTCGAAATGGGGGTAAAACGCTTGGGACAATAGTCGTTGGGTTTGGATTGGTGGTCGCGTCAGAAAAACCCTTATAAAATCTACCGACCAATCAGAATTCAAAAAAAAAAATAGAAAAATCCTTTTTCTCTCTCCCCGTAACAGCCGATCGACGGCGAAAACCCTCCTCGCCGTTCCCATCCAATTTCCAACCAAACCAGGCAAAATTAGCCCCTCCTCCAGTTGAAGATTTTGTAGAGCTCCTCGAGATCTTTAAATCCATACCTAGTTTCGATTTTTTCATTGTGTATTTTGGGAGAACGGACGCCGAGAAGTCGCCGCCTTCACTTCGCCGCCGCCGTCACCAGAAGCCACCGAAGTGGGCCCCCTTCCTGGTGCACGTGCGCCTCACGTAGCTCTTCGACCCTACGCAACCCGATCGTGGAACCATTGCACGGATTGATCGAAAAATTCAAACCTAGTTTTGAAGATTTTTGAAAGGTATCGGCTGTTAATTATTTAACTGATTTCGACAGTTTAAAACCGTTGCAAACTTCGAAAAATCATATCTTTTTGCTATGTTAACGAAATGCGATGAAACAGGAAACATCGTGACCGTGTGGACGTCTTCTACATTTTAGAAGAGACCGCATATTTTTCTGAGCCTCCTGCTATTTTTGGTGGAGTGGAACCCAATGTGAGATTTCTAATTTAAAAACAATATGGAAAACGACGATGTATAAATTATATAGTCGATGTATGAGTTATATAAGCGTTGTACACCTCTTGTATAAGCGTTGTATAAGTTGTACGTTCGATGTATAAGTTATATATGCGTTGTAAAAATTATATATGTGTTGAAATAAAAGTGAATTGCTATATATATATATATATATATATATATACGCTCCTCGTCCACAAACCATGGACGATATTTATTGGTTGTGATTGGTGTGAAAATTGATTGATAGCGAATGGTTGTTTGGGATTGTTTGTGGTTGATATTGATTGATTGTGGTTGAAAAATACCCGTTTGTGGTTGAGAAATATTTGGTTGAAACCACATAGGATTAGTTTGTGGAAATGAAATAAATATATACATGCCGCATGCGTGCGAACTAGATGCATGATCCCCATTGTCAAAAACCGCGAGGTTTTAAGGTAGAGCGAGGAGCCGTACTAGAGACGGTCCCGGTTTTAACTACCCTGCCGTTATGCTGCCGAAATTTTGAATAATATTCATGTGTTTGAATTATTTTCATTTGCTGAAACTATATTTATTCTTTGAATAGAAAACCTTCATGTGTTGAATCGATATTCATTCGTTGATTAGAAATTCATGTGTTGAATGGTATTCGCTTTCAAATATAAAAATCACATTTTTATCTATATATAGAAACTATAGAAAACCTTCATGTGTTGAATCGATATTCATTCGTTGATTAGAAATTCATGTGTTGAATGGTATTCATATTTTGAAATAAATTGTTTGATAATAAAAATCACCTTTTATCGACTATATGGACTATGTAAAATAATCTCGTTTTAAAAGAAATTGTTTTATAATAAAAATCCTATTTTTATCACCTATATAAACTATATGAAATAATAGTGTTTTGAAATGAATTGTTTTACAATAAAATCACATTTTTATTATATACACGAATTGTTGAAATGTGAGGTGTTAAAAATAGCCACTCGTTCAAATAAATATATATGAGTTCAAATATTCATTAATTAGCTAATGATATGATTTTTACCTATGCATGCAACATTAGATTGAATGGTGTTTTTAAACCAAATGGAATCAAATATGAAGTTGAATAGAAAATGATAAGTGATAAGAACTATATATATGTACATGCATATTTATTGAACAGGTTATAGCAAAGGGGCAAGAGAAGAGGAATAAAATTTTGTGCCCGACAAATAGGTACACATTTACTGTTTTGTTTGGGTGATGATTTTATGAGCCTGTTGGCTAGCCGCTTGGCTTTTTCTTTTTCTTTTCGACATGAGACGCCCGTGTGGCTATTTGGGAATTTTCCCAGCCCCTCCCGTACAATGGAGGTTATGGCGAAATTTTCCAAAATTTAAAGGCGTTAGTGAAATATTTGAGTGGAAAACGATATTGAAATTGTTGAATGAACTATATTTATATAAATATATAAATATAAATAAAACTAAAACGAAACGTGGTCGTGCAGTTCGTGTTTTGAAACCATGATTTCAAACAAATAGTGCGGGAAATCCGACCATCGGATTTTCCCGAAACCGCAACCGTCGGGTTCGCCTGGGGAATATCTTTCCAACGGCACCAACTTTGTAAAATTCCAACGGTTGGATTGTCTGGAATGTTTAATTCAAATCTGAAGAAAAACAGCGCCAGAAACGATTATATTTATATATATATATATAAATATAATTATATTTAATCGAATAACGACGCTGCAGTTCGTATTTTGAAATCAAAACTTCAAACGATTGTACCGGGAGATCCGACCGTCGGAATTTCCCGAAACTGGAACCGTTGGATTCGTTTTGAAAAGACCTTTCTAATGATGTAAATTTTGTGAAGATCCAACTGTTAGATTTTCAGATATGTGTAAATCAAATCTGAAGAAAAACAGCGACACGGCCGCGTTATGGCCCAAAGCGTCGTTTTGAATAAATAGGCTATTTTAAAATAAATAAAAATAGCGATAAATCGTTATAAAATATTATAAACGATATGGAATGGAAATAAACTGAATTTGCTCGATTTATGTGGTATTTGATGGTTGAATGTGTTTGGTGTGAAAATTACATTAAAGAACAAAATTGGCGTTGTCGAATAATTTAACCATTGAAATAAATTGATTTGAAATTCTAAATATACGTGAATTATTTGAAAAGGCCGAGTTAATTCTCATTTCAAATAATTGACCGACGATTGAAATTCGAAGATAAAGACGGTGGTCGAAGACCGGAGATCTTCACCTCGTTTGGATGGTAACCGAGGTCCTGATTGGGAGGCATCCCGAAATATGGATAATGAGTGGTGATCGTCCAGACGTACGTGGTGGTCGATGAGTTTGCGAGGTATTTAGTGCCTCCGGTTTCGTTCAGACCCAGAACGGACTTGTAAATTGACTGTGTGTCGGACATTGGATTTTATTCTGTGTTGATTGATCCCTATTAAATGTACATCTGTTTGGCGGTGGAGAATTTATTCTTTTGCTTAACGCCCTTCTCTGAGACGCACGAGCTCAGAGGTTGTATATCGATGGACATCAGTCGCATGGCATGAATTGCTAGTGTGGCATGCCTAAGTGGCAAATGATCAAGGCTTCTGTTGAAAAGCAAAGTCTTGTGGTGATGATCAAAGCACCGCCTGTGTGGCGTAGCTTTGTGTATAACGTGAATTCGCGAGCCTCACACCCCGGTATGAACCAAAAACGGGAGAAGGACCTCAGGGAGGGCATGCGTTTCTTTCTAGCTAGGGTGGTGTCAGTGACCTACCAGCCCTGACATTTATATACTTTTCACCTATGTGGTTGTTGTTGTTGCGAGGCGCCTCGGTTTGGTCGGACGATCCGGGTCCGATGGAGTCATTCGTTGGCTCATTTACGCCCCAAAGGGCGAGGAAACGTATTGTTCAGGCACTATAATCCACATCGGTGGACCGGCCCTGTCGCTCCAAGGGGCAGTTGCGGCTGTTCCGGAGGCTCGGGCTAGAGAGTCTCGAAGTCGGTAAGGACTATCTTTTGCCTTGGTTCATGACGGAAATCCAATTTCCAAATACGTGACTGTGTGGTTTCGATTGTATATATATTTGGCGACATAGTGGCATGGGACGCTCATGTCGTCTATGATTGATAGTTATGATTTGAAATTGTTTTTGAAACACATAAACTCTAGTAGTAGTATAAAATGCTTTTGTTTTATTCGTATCAATCATATTTAGGCCATTATAAGGTAAAACTCTATCCTCCGGTTTGCGTTGCATTGTGTGATGGGAACTGAGTCTTATAATGGCTTCATTTTGATAAAAAGCATTGCGTTGTTTAAAAGAAAGATTTGTTTTAAAGCACTGGCAATCCAATGGAGTAAACCCGTTCCACGAAAGTGGCGTGGTCCTGTGATTAGCCAATTATATATGTGTTGAATGGATTTCTCATACCAGTCCCATGACTGACTCGTAGTTTGTTTCACTTTCAAACTCGGGTGCCCCTTTTTCTACACGGGAAGCCTTGTATTTAGGTTTAGCTGGTTATTTCTGGATAGCTGGAGCTGAAGATGGATTCTATCATTTATCTCTTTTTATGCTGTTCAGCTCCTATTGTACATATTTTGTTTATTTCCGCTGTAGACATTTATGTATAGCTGAACTGTATTTGTGCTAAGTATGATCCTATATACTGTGTAACTCTGATGATTACTTTTATCCAGCATATTATATTGTTCATTATCTGGTGTATTTAATTATTTTGTTCTGCTATTATCTGTTTCTGTGTTATATTCCAAAGATTACCCTCGTCTCCACGAGTACGGGATTTGGGGGTCGTCACAATGGGTCTAATAAAATAAAACAAGGACCAAGGTTTTATTTAATTAAGGTTTATTTAAATGTTCAATATAAACTTAGATTTTTAATTTCGAATTCTTACGTAATCGGATTTCGACGAAACAGAAAGCATCGGGACCGCATCGACAAGTACTACTCAATGGAAGCGAACCGGGCAGGGTTACAAGCAGCTGGATTTTCCAGTTAAATTAAACATCCATTTAATTTAACCAAAACGAGCTATCTATCAACGAATTCAAATATAGGTGAGTTAAACTTACTCAGTTTTCCCATTTATATTTTATATAAATTGGGTTTTTATTCTATGTGCTCTGCTTGCTGATGGTTGACTGGTTGCTAGTTATATAATTATTATTGATTTAACTGATGAAATTAAACCGTCGTTTAATTTCAGTGAAATACCAAATCGTTTTAAAGATTGGTTCCAATAAAGGTAACATACCTTGTTGGTCACGTTTATAAAATAAACGTGTTGAATGGGTTGAACTGTTTAAACTGGTTGAATCGTTTTATTTATTGGTTGATGATTTATTATCATATATGAACTAATCCGATGGGTTGATTGATTTGAGTATTGGTGGTTGACTGGAATTTCAACACCTGTGTAGTTTAAACCAATGGGCGGTATTGGTTGGGTATTTGACAACACATGGCCTAGAAAATCAATCGTTTTATAGATGTTGATTTACCGTCAGGAAAATGACAGAAATGAAGTTATAAAATTTATTTTATAACTAGATATAGATTTTGAAATATATTTGAATAAAGGTTTGTTTTATTATTTAAGTTTAAAACTTATTTATTAATTCAAGTAAATTCTGATGATAGTCAGATTTATAAGAAAATGAATTTAACCAATTGACCGGATTTGGATAGTTATTTACTTAGGAACAATCGAATGGAATTTATTGATTTAAAGAGAAAATAAATTAGAATCGATTACCAAGATAACTTGTTTAAGTTGATTAAATCGACTGTTTTAATTGAGATTGATTATTAAATTAGTGTGTCTAAATAAACTAGTTAAATGAATATTGTTTTAATTTTAATGAAGTTTCAAAAAGGGGATTCACTATTTATGTTAGTAAATAAAGGAATTAACTACCTTTACCATAGTTAAAGATTAAGCTCAGGTATTATTCTGATTTATAGTAATTTGGGAAATGACTTTTTAATTGAATCCGTTTTAAAGGTAATCAAAGTGGAAAACTAAATCTTGTTGAATGGTGAGAGGAGTTTATGAACAGGTTTGTTTAAAACCTGAGTTTATAACAAAGTTATAAAAGAAGATTTTAAGCAGATATTATAGCTTAAAATAATGTTACTTAATTATTTAAATTAAGTAAAAATGGAAATTGAGATAAAGGGTTTATAATAAACCAAGGTTATATTAATGAGATTAAAAGTGGTGAGTTATAAAGAAGTTACTTAATCGAATTAAGTAAAAATGGTATATTAAAGAAAGAGATTTTCAAAGTGATGATAAGGTTTATTGAACCTTACATTGAATTAAATAGTTAAATGGAATTTGTGTTGGGATTAGGATGAGATATTGGTTTTATATTACAACTCGTATTTATCTTTGGGTATGAACGTTGTCGATCAAGGTCTGAGAGGTAATTAAAATACCCCAACTTGAACGACACCAGGACTATCTAAGGGTGATATTAGTTGTGATGGTAAAAAGGATTAGTGATAGTTTATTTTGATTAGTGAAATAATGAAAAGGTGGGGTTTTATCCAACAACAATAAGCGTTGGGTTCTGTCGGGTAATAAATAAAGGATATTTCATAATGATGTTTAATTAAAAGGCCAAGTGGTGCTGAATACTTAACCAATGAACTCATTTGTTTCTCATGATTGAAACACTGTTTATTTTGATAGTTAAAACACCGACTATCAAACCGGTCCAATACAATTGTTGGTACGGAAAGACCGGGATCAAATTTATATTCGAAAACCATTCCGACCAACAAATACGTGAAGGTACCAGAAGGTGATCGAGATGGAGCATTGAAGACCGTAGAATTTCGTAAACGGAAGGACTGCTAATAATCTCTGGACTGCATCCAGAAATGTACTGTGGTTCTGTCGTGGTCGGAATCTACGGGTTGCAAGGACTTCTCGCTACTGATCCATGGGGTGATTCCTATATGAGATGCAGTAGGAGAGTACCTTCGGTTCATCCTGTTCCTGGATGACTTGTATGGACGAGTGTCTGATAGAATATTTCCAAATGGCCACGTACATTGATTTGTAAAAACGTACTTCTGTCAACTGCAGAGTATTTTTGTGGACGTCAATTACTAATTTGACGGATCTGACGATGTGGCATTCCAAGTGAATAGTGACCAGACGTTCAAAAAGGGAATTCTAGCCTCAAGCCTCATCAACCGGGAAATGATAGAAATCGGGCAGGCAGCATGGCTATGTGGGTCGCTCCCATTAGGGTGTATAATCACATATCTAGAGAAATTCCTTTTGCTTCTTTAATCTATCGATGCTGTCCCTTTTCGAGGAACGGTGGTTTGAGTCCAACCGTTGGTGATATACATTCGATACACTCAAGCGAAATGAGTGGTCGGTCATGTGTGGGTCGGGTTGCAAGACGTTCTTGTTGAACCCAGTGTATTCGTCTCTAGAGATACACAATCGGCTGGTGGTCCCATACCTTATCAAGGTCGGAATCCAATCTCCAATAAGCGCCCGCGGTTTTGATTTTATACTATATATGTAGAGCGTGAGATGCAAGCGTTCTACTAAATTGATATTTACGTGTATTTAGACATTATTATAATATCACTGGATTTTGATATCAAAATATTTTGGGTTATCGTAAGGTAAAAACCGTCCGTGTTTATGTGTGGATTTGATCTTACGATTATCCTTTTCTTTGAATGATTTTAACGTTAAAATCTGGTTGTGTGATACCCCTAATACTTTGTGAGTTTATCTCACTCTGGTTCACCAGACTGACCCGGTGTTTTTTGTAAATGCTCGGGTTAGCCCGGGGTGTACAGGTTCAGGTTATCGAATACTGTGAAGAGACGAGCTGGAAGAGTCCAGACGAAATATAGCTATTATTCCGCTGTGTGTTGTACCTGAGGACAGGTTATTAGAACTGTCCAGATGTATGATGTACTCTGATGGTTGTAAGTATTTTAAAGCTCTCAATAAAGTTATTTCTATATTATATTTTGTCCCGCTTCTATGTGAGACTCTGTGTTGTGTTGGTTCTTCTTCTTCTATTCTTATATTTCTTTCTTTCTTATCTCACCCTCTAAATTCTTTCTAATAACGTCTAGTGTTTTCGGTGTTTGAAAGGTAGGCATGAGTTACAGTAAAGGTATTTATGTCGACTTTCGGGGCCGAAATCCCTGGGTCATTACAGTGGTATCAGAGCTATTGGTTTAGTAATAACCTTAGGCTCTGTGGTGTAACTCGATAGAGATGGGGTTAGCAATACCCTAGATCGAGGTTGAGTGTGTGTGTATATATATATATATGTATATATGAGGGCGTATTTGTAAATTTTATATACAAATGTTTTGTGTTGTGTTTGTTGATCGGTTCAAGTGTTGAAAAGCATAGAACTAGCAATGGATACAGTATTGTTTAGGAAAGAGGGTGAATGAAATAATTTTACTCAAATTATATTTTTGTATAGAAAAGAAATAATTTATCGAGATATTGGTTTGTATGTTTGATTGTTGTGAATGAAATTCAAATTTGATTGAAATTTGAATTAAAACTTAACTTGGTCAAATTTAATTAAATTAATTAAACTTGGAATTTGAAATAAATTGGGTATTAACCGATTGATGTGAAACCAAAGTAAAATATTAAATTGAGCATAAATTCAATTATTTTGATTGAGATTGGTTGTGCATGGATGGTTGATTGGTATTGATTTGGTGTTAGATTGCTTGAATATAAATTCATCGACAGTTTAATAAAAAGTTGAATTATAATTAAATTCCAGTATAGTCAACTGGAATGTAATCACATGGATTAAAGTTGAATAATTCCGTCCTGTGTTGCAAATGAATACTTCATGCTTGATTTTGGAAATTATGTATTTACTATATTGAATTGTTTTCGATTTTAAAAATAAATTGGATTTAGAAATTAATGGGTTTGTAACGTTCTTTCTTACCATAGCAATTTCGAGGACGAAATTATTTTAAGGGGGGAAGAATGTAACGTCCCGTATTTTTGATAGCCAAATATTTTATTTAATTTATTATTTTAAATATTTTATTTGGAATATTAATGAATTTTAATATTTAATTCGTTATTTAAAATGAAGTTCGAACGTTATATATTTATATTAATTTTAAACGAACCCAAAATGTCACAGTAGTTCGTAATATAATACTTTAACTTTAATTTTTGCACTTCATGTAGAAAACAAATGAGTTTTTTTTCGTTGAACTTGTAACTTTTAGATAAGGATATAAGAGAACTCAATGCGACCGACCAGAATAACTCTTGCGCTCCTTACGTGTTTTGTTCACTCGTTCTGGGTAGGGAAAATAAAAATAAATAAAAATGGCGGTTGTCCGAAACATAACTTAACACGCTTTAAGTTTCAAAATACGCTTGAGACTATTAGATTCAACGCTTAGGGGTTGTATACTGATTTCAAAGCCATTAATGAGGCGTTGATTTCTTGTTACTAGGGTAGACGCTCATGTTAGAAAGATGTTCGATGATACAAACATTCAATATACAATTTAAAAGCCCACGCATTATTTTCAAACCCTATTCTAAATCTCTACATCTGGATTGATCAGAAAGGCATGTGCAAATTCGTATATTTGTCAAAAAGTTTCAGCGCCCTGAGACATACTAAATTAAAAAAAAAAACTCTGCACAGTTCGATCAACAGCTAAGCCATGTGAGAGACCACATGGAATGTCTAAACGTATCACGGTCAGAACATCAAAATTCAGAAGAAAATTTCAACTAAACCATGTGTAGTCTGTTTCATATATCGGCCAACCAATTTTGACAAATCAGAAAATAAATGTGCGTCCTTTCGAAATATTTTAAGCCAATAACTTTCTTCCATTTGGATCAAACATTCAATGATACAAATATCTCTGCATTCATACCATGTGCTCTCTCATAAATTAAACAGCAAAAGGAAAAGACAATTCATATACATATCTTCACAACAAATATATATATATATATATACACACAGTGGAATTCATATACAAACACATACAAGACTGTTGCCTGGACAACAGAATCTACAATACAGTTTCTAATCTCCAAATGAAATAGACAACTCAATAACCTTACAGCTTTACCCACTCTAGTACTTAAACAAGTTCGATCATAGCATCCATTTAAGCAAACCACCAGTATATGATATTCCCATGCAAAATCTTCAAAATCTTTGAAAATTCCTTGTTAAACATGTCGCAGCATCAAGCTGTCATCAACCTGCAAAGGAAAAGAAGAAAATTGCCTAAGCTAGTAGTAGCTGACCCACTTAAGAACAGCTATGGAAAACAATTTAAATGAACAGAATAGTAGGAATAACTGAGGAACAGTGACATACATAGCTGAATGAAGATGAATATACGTATATTTATACATCAAACAAATCGAACAACAAAATATATATTTACAGAACCAAATCTCCTGTACAAATCTTTTTTTGTCAAATCTGCTCAGATAATGAATCAATATATATATATATATATATATGTATATATATATACATATATACAGTCGATTCCATGAACAGATTCACTGCTGCATTATATTTAAAGGTGGAAAAGAAAATCTACAACAGCTTCAAAATCTATGATTTGAATTTACAACTCATAGCCTAACCTAATCTACACCTACATGGTTTGATCAAGATCACATTTGGGAAGATCTGAAAATTTAATACAATCCCAAAAATCCAACTAAAAGATCTGCTAACTCATCAATACTTCCATCACCAGTGTACGAAATCTAAAAGGGAAAATGAAGAAATGACATCAACTCATAGTAGCTGAACCTAGCTACTATAGTCCCTGATAGACGTTGATTCTATCTTAAGTGTTTCACGCCTATAAATACGTAGTGATGTTTCACAAAGAACTCGAGAACCAAACCATTCAGAAAAAAATAAAACCGAAATAAAAAATCAGTGAAGCACTTATCTTTGCTTAGGGATTCGACGAGTTCTGGTAATTTTCGTTCAAAGCCGAAGGTGTAGGGATCATCGATGAAAGAAGATTGGATTTTTGTATGGAAATTTTTGGTTGAGGCGGCGGATGAAGGTGGAGAGGTGCATAAAGGGGAGGTTGCGACGCCGCTGCTCTTCAATGTTGCTGAAATAGAAGAAGGGGGCAGGATCTGATGTCGTCCATTGAAGGACGTAGGAGGCGGCGGGTTCTTTCGTGAGTTAAGGGATCCGATTTTGGGCAATTAGGGTTTCATGTTTTGGAGGCGGTGGACTTTGTGGGATTAGGCAATCCGATAATATGGTTTTAAGGGAGATAATGGGCCGGGTTTACTTCGTCATGGGCCGAATAAAATAAAACAAGGACCAAGGTTTTATTTAATTAAGGTTTATTTAAATGTTCAATATAAACTTAGATTTTTAATTTCGAATGCTTACGTAATCGGATTTCGACGAAACAGAAAGCATCGGGACCGCATCGACAAGTACTACGCAATGGAAGCGAACCGGGCAGGGCTGCAAGCAGCTAGATTTTCCAGTTAAATTAAACATACGTTTAATTTACCCAAAACGAGCTATCTATCAACGAATTCAAATACAGGTGAGTCAAACTCACTCAGTTTTCCCATTTATATTTTATATAAATTGGGTTTTTATTCTATGTGCTCTGCTTGCTGATGGTTGACTGGTTGCTAGTTATATAATTATTATTGATTTAACTGATGAAATTAAACCGTCGTTTAATTTCAGTGAAATACCAAATCGTTTTAAAGATTGGTTCCAATAAAGGTAACTTACCTTGTTGGTCACGTTTATAAAATAAACGTGTTGAATGGGTTGAATTGTTTAAACTGGTTGAATCGTTATATTTATTGGTTGATGATTTATTATCATATATGAACTAATCCGATGGGTTGATTGATTTGAGTATTGGTGGTTGACTGGAATTTCAACACCTGTGTAGTTTAAACCAATGGGCGGTATTGGTTGGGTATTTGGCAAAACATGGCCTAGAAAATCAATCGTTTTATAGATGTTGATTTACCATCAGGCAAATCGACAGAAACGAAGTTATAAAATTTATTTTATAACTGGATATAGATTTTGAAATATATTTGAATAAAGGTTTGTTTTATTATTTAAGTTTAAAACTTATTTATTAATTCAAGTAAATTCTGATGATAGTCAGATTTATAAGAAAAGGAATTTAACCAATTGACCGGATTTGGATAGTTATTTACTTAGGAGAAATCGAATGGAATTTATTGATTTAAAGAGAAAATAAATTAGAATTGATTACCAAGATAACTTGTTTAAGTTGATTAAATCGACTGTTTTAATTGAGATTGATTATTAAATTAGTGTGTCTAAATAAACTAGTTAAATGAATATTTTTTTAATTTTAATGAAGTTTCAAAAAGGGGATTCACTATTTATGTTAGTAAATAAAGGAATTAACTACCTTTACCATAGTTAAAGATTAAGCTCAGGTATTATTCTGATTTATAGTAATTTGTGAAATGACTTTTTAATTGAATCCGTTTCAAAGGTAATCAAAGTGGAAAACTAAATCTTGTTGAATGGTGAGAGGAGTTTATGAACAGGTTTGTTTAAAACCTGAGTTTATAACAAAGTTATAAAAGAAGATTTTAAACAGATATTATAGCTTAAAATAATGTTACTTAATTATTTAAATTAAGTAAAAAAGGAAATTGAGATAAAGGGTTTATAATAAACCAAGGTTATATTAATGAGATTAAAAGTGGTGAGTTATAAAGAAGTTACTTAATCGAATTAAGTAAAAATGGTATATTAAAGAAAGAGATTTTCAAAGTGATGATAAGGTTTATTAAACCTTTCATTGAATTAAATAGTTAAATGGAATTTGTGTTGGGATTAGGATGAGATATTGGTTTTATATTACAACTCGTATTTATCTTAGGGTATGAACGTGTCGATCAAGGTCTGAGAGGTAATTAAAATACCCCAACTTGAACGACACCAGGACTATCTAAGGGTGATATTAGTTGTGATGGTAAAAAGGATTAGTGATAGTTTATTTTCATTAGTGAAATAATGAAAAGGTGGGGTTTTATCCAACAACAATAAGCATTGGGTTCTGTCGGGTAATAAATAAAGGATATTCCATAATGATGTTTAATTAAAAGGCCAAGTGGTGCTGAATACTTAACCAGTGAACTCATTTGTTTGTCATGATTGAAACACTGTTTATTTTGATAGTTAAAACACCGACTATCAAACCGGTCCAATACGATTGTTGGTACGGAAAGACCGGGATCGAATTTATATTCGAAAACCATTCCGACCAACAAATACGTGAAGGTACCAGAAGGTGATCGAGATGGAGCATTGAAGACCGTATAATTTCGTAAACAGAAGGACTGCCAATAATCTCTGGACTGCAGCCAGAAGTGTACTGTGGTTCTGTCGTGGTCGAAATCTACGGGTTGCAAGGACTTCTCGCTACTGATCCATGGGGTGATTCCTATATGAGATGCAGTAGGAGAGTACCTTCGGTTCATCCTGTTCCTGGATGACTTGTATGGACGAGTGTCTGACAGAATATTTCCAAATGGTCACGTACATTGATTTGTACAAACGTACTTCTGTCAACTGCAGAGTATTTTTGTGGACGTCAATTAGTGATTTGACGGATCTGACGATGTGGCATTCCAAGTGAACAGTGACCAGATGTTCAAAAAGGGAATTCTAGCCTCAAGCCTCATCAACCTGGAAATGATAGAAATCGGGCAGGCAGCATGGCTATGTTGGTCGCTCCCATTAGGGTGTATAATCAACTATCTAGAGAAATTCCTTTTGCTTCTTTAATCTATCGATGTTGTCCCTTTTCGGGGAACGGTGGTTTGAGTCCAACCGTTGGAGATATACATTCGATACACTCAAGCGAAATGAGTGGTCGGTCATGTGTGGGCCGGGTTGCAAGACGTTCTTATTGAACCCAGTGTATTCGTCTCTAGAGATACACAATCGGCAGGTGGTCCCATACCTTGTCAAGGTCGGAATCCAATCTCCAATAAGCGCCCGCGGTTTTGATTGTATACTATATATGTAGAGCGTGAGATGCAAGCGTTCTACTAAATTGATATTTACGTGTATTTAGACATTATTATAATATCACTAGATTTTGATATCAAAATATTTTGGGTTATCGTAAGGTAAAAACCGTCCGTGTTTATGTGTGGATTTGGTCTTACGATTATCCTTTTCTTTGAATGATTTTAACATTAAAATCTGGTTGTGTGATACCCCTAATACTGTGCGAGTTTACCTCACTTTGTTTCACCAGACTGACCCGGTGTTTTTTGTAAATGCTCGGGTTAGCCAGGGGTGTACAGGTTCAGGTTATCGAATACTGTGAAGAGACGAGCTGGAAGAGTCCAGACGAAATATGGGTACTATTCCGATGTGTGTTGTACCTGAGGACAGGTTATTATAACTGTCCAGATGTATGATGTACTCTGATGGTTGTAAGTATTTTAAAGCTCTCAATAAAGTTATTTCTGTATTATATTTTGTCCCGCTTCGATGTGAGACTCTGTGTTGTGTTGGTTCTTCTTCTTCTATTCTTATATTTCTTTCTTATCTCACCCTCTAAATTCTTTCTAATAACGTCCAGTGTTTTCAGTGTTTGAAAGGTCGGCATGAATTATAGTAAAGGTATTTATGTCGACTTTCGGGGCCGAAATCCCTGGGTCATTACATTTATGCTAAGGAAAGCTGAGGAAGTCATAGAGATGAATTAGTTGTTGACTCTATCCTTGGAATAGCTATTATAAAGTTCAGATTTTAATGTAAGATATAAAAATTAATTGTGCTGAAACTGTTAGTTTCCATGTGAAATCATGACAATTCATTGTCATTAATACTGTACATTTCCTTCTTAATCTGTCCATCTCTTGACAAATTACCATGGCATACATCTACATTTCCACTACTGCTTATTTTTCCCTTCTTTACTACCCATTATGTTTCTTCGATCTCACCAAACCTTATCATCCATTTATTATTTGTTTATTTTCATCTCCATATTTCTTCATCTAATTGTAATTCCTGTCAATTTGCAGTCACACTCGTTTTGGACATGAAATATGAAATTCGATCATATATATGCATATACACGTGCGCATATGTATAAACATGTATTTGGTCATACGTTGAATTTGTATATTTAGTTTATGATATTGACTTTTTGAATTTTACGGGTTTGGGTATTTTCCATAAACGGCTAGTATGTTAGAATAACCAAAGTTTGTTCGCTTGCATTTCATACTTTGTACTGCGGTACTGACTTTATAGGCTGTAATATATATACATTATACCAGCATTATTTTTGTATACAGTCAGGATTAAGTTCAACCATAAAAGCATGGGTTAATACTGGTTAATCATTTATTAAATATACACCTATACATATACGTATATATATGTAATTGGCGACACCTTAAACCGGGTTCATATACGTATATGCTATTAAGACGGGGTAATATATGTATATTTGTCACACTATATATGTAATTGGCGAGACCTTAAACCAGGTTGTTAACTGGATATATGTCACACTATATATTAGGTAGAAACTTGTAGGCATGTTAGTTTAGCATGTACTCGGCTGCTGCCCTGGCATGTTAGTGGGAAGAATTAACAGGTTATTTCATTACTTGAAGTTGTCAAACGATGTCGAAGATCGTAATAGGTGGAGGCCTCTGAAGTCGACCCATGTACTATCCACTTAATGAAGAAATATATTGCTTATTCGTGCTCAGCTAAGCTGTGGACAACGCCATAAAAGCTATTTAACTGCAGAAGTAGACTGCTTATTGGCTCACACCTACCTCTGGACGGCAACATGAAAGCTATTTACATAAAGAACCAACCGGGAAAATACATAATTTAAAGAAGAATTAATACAAAATTTCATTTGAATTAGTTAGATATTAAAATATGCAGCCTAGAAAAATAGTTCAAAGATTTAAGGAAATATGTCTAGATACAGCAATGTAAATAGTAACTAAGTGATTTAATGAGACATGTTGAAGACATATCTGTTTTTGCCCAGTTTGGTTTTGCAAGTTTAGAACAAAGGAACATCCCTTACGATTGTGTTAATAGGATGCTACATGCATCAACCTAAGTAGCCAGGTGAAACCAAAAAAACGTATGCAAGTATGATAATGTTAGTTACAGTTAGGATTTGATGATTTTTGTATTTGAGATGATTAAATGAATATTGTAACATGCAGTGTAGTCAAGGCGAAAAAGCCCCAGGCTGGCGCCTAGCGCTTTTTGGCGCCTAGGGCTTTTTTGGGTGCCTTGAGCATGACTTTTGCTATTTTACAAAAACAAAAAAAACTGCACTTAAAAAATGAAACTTAAAAACTGCACTGAACAAAAACTGCCTTAAAAAACTACACTTAAAAAAACTGCACTTTAATAACTACACCTAAAAACTGCACAAAAAAAAACTGCACCTGAAAAAATAGCATTTGTTTTATAAAAAAACTGCACTGCACTTTGTTTTATTAAAAAAATTGTACTGATTTTTTTTTTTAAAAAAACTGCACTGATTTTTTTTTGAAAAAAACTGAATTTGTTGAAACTTAAAAAAAAACTGCATTTGTTCCCAAAAAAAGCATTTATTCAAAACTTCAAAAAAAAAATACTGCATTTTTTCTTTAAAAAAAAAATCTGCATTTGATTAAAAATAAACAGGATTTGTTTAAAAATAAACTGCATTTCTTCAAAAAGAAAAACACACACTTACTCTTGTTTAACAAAAAAAACTGCTGTTCAAAGAAGGAAACGAGAAAAAAAAACTTACAGAACAAAATATTTCTGAAGGCTCGAGCTTTGATCAGATAAGATTAAAGTAATTTTTGCTGTTGATTTGCTTGTTCGATGTCCTCTTTGAGTTCGACGGCTGCTCTTTTTTTTTGTTCAAGGTATGAAAATGAGTCAAAACCCTAGCAGACTAACTTGATATCATCGAAGTGGGCATGTTGTAGGCATGATAAACAAATGAATGTTGTAGGCATGTTATTTGAAAACCGAAAATACACCTGTAGCACAAGTATGCTTGTATATCCTTGGGGTTGGTCATCTAGGTGGAGATAGAATGATCAATGGGTTGGTTGCCATGGAAATGAGATATGAAAGATAGAGAGAGAATAAGGTTATGGATGTATAAAACTATCAACTTCAGTACTAAGTTTAACCAATTCATTAATGAACTGTTGAACCATATAAGATCATTTCCAGTAGGTCCGAAAATTAGAGGCGTTGTTTTACCAAGATGGACAAAGCATGGATCAATCTACCAAGGTTTCATCATTTTGGTTGTTACTTCCATAGTTATAAGTAGTGTGATTCTAAGGATACATCATTTTTCTCTTACTAATACCACGAATAAAAATAATAAGTACAATAAATTTTATGTGCTTCCTAATACCATTATAATAAATATAAGTATTTATGAATGAGTTTGGTGTTAGGAAGCATGTAGTATAAATTTTTGGTATTAGTAAGAAGAAAACGAGGTGCCCTAGCATCACACTATAAGTATTTAAGAATGAGTAATAATACATTTTTTGTTTTGTAGAATGACAAGCGAATATAGGAAAGCTGTGGAAAATTTTGTATATGGGCATGCTGCGAGTGAAGGGAATCCCGAAAAAATTAGATGCCCATGTCGTAATTGTAGGAATCTAATTTGGCAAACATCAAGGGTAGTTGTGTCACACTTGATTTGTTCTGGAATGGACCCAACTTATGATATATGGATTTTTCATGGAGAAAAACGACGATCACAAAAAAAAAGTGAGACTGATACTTATAGAATGTATGTTGATGCGCAAATCTATGATGAGGAGGTAGAAGCCAATGTTTAAGAAAGACATGGGGAAGGTATTAAGGAAATGATGGAGAATGCCGAAATTCCTTTGTATCCCGGTTGTGCAAGCCACACAAAGTTATCTGCTACAGTACTTCTTTTCAAGCACAAAGCGCGAAATGGTATATCGGACACGGCTTTTACAGAGCTTCTTAAACTTCTAAAGGATATGTTGCCTAAAGAAAACATGCTTCCCGATTCTACATATGCAACAAAGAAGTTGCTTAAGTCATTTGGTTTAGGGTATAAGAAAATACATGCATGTGTAAATGATTGTTGTTTATTTAGAAAAGAGCTTGCAAATAGTGATTTATGTCCTAAGTGTGGTAAGTCTCGCTGGAAAAAAAACAAGACTACTAAAGATGGGAAGCAAACCAAAATACCTATGAAGGTTTTGAGATACTTCCCATTGATACCAAGACTGAAGAGAATGTTTGCATCCCTAGAAACATCAGAACAACAAAGATGGCATAGCAGTCATAAGAGTGAAGATGGTAAATTGCGTCATCCAGTGGATTCTACTCAGTGGGCTACGATTAATGGAATGTATCATTCTTTTTCTTCTGATCCACGAAATTTAAGACTTGGCTTTGCGTCTGATGGCTTTAATCCTTTTGGTGATTGGAATTGTGGATATAGTTGTTGGCCAGTGTTTCTTGTTTCTTACAACTTTCCTCCATGGCTTTGTATGCACAAAGATAATATGATGCTATCTTTGTTAATTCCTGGGCCACGACAACCGGGAAATGACATTGACGTACACTTGCAACTACTTATTGAAGATTTGAAAAAATTGTAGGATAAAGCGGTGAAAGTGTACGACGCTTACAGTCGTAGTGAATTTAGATTACATGCTATTCTTATGTGGACAATCAATGATTTTCTAGCTTATGGAAATTTAGCTGGTTGCACTGTAAAAGTAAGAGAGCATGTCCTGTTTGTGGTGTCAATACCTGCTCAATATGGCTACCATTTAGTAAAAAGTGTGCATACATGGGTCATAGACGACTCCTTGAACCTGACCATGAGTATCGTCGACGGAAAAACTTATTTGATGGAACTACAGAGAATAGACAAAAGCCTTAGATACAAACTGGTGTTCAAATCTTTGATGATGTTCAAGATATTATTAATGATTGGGGGAAAAAATTAAAAAAGGAAGAGAAAGGTGAAAGGAAAAGGAAAACTATGATGAAAAAAGGATGTAAAATGTGGAAGAAGAGGTCCATTTTCTTTTACTTGCCTTATTGGAAGGTGAAATTTAACTAGAAACACATTGCTTGTCATTTTCTATTCATGTTTGCTACTTAGTACTTAATTATTTGTGTTTTGTCAATTTTTAGGCACTTCCTTTGCGGCATAATCTAGATGTGCTGCATATTGAGAAAAATATTGGTGAAAGTATTATTGGTACATTGCTTGATATCAAAGGAAAAACAAAAGATGGCCTCAAATCACGCCAAGATCTAGAAGCAATGGGCATTAGAAAAAAATTGCATCCTATAGACATGGGAAATAAAGTATTGCTCCCAGCCGCACCGTGCACCTTATCCGATCAAGAAAAAGAGATCTTTTATAGTAGAATGAAGAATTTGAAAGTGCCTGATGGATATAGCTCAAATATTGGAAAATGTTTTGCAAAATAAGACAAGATATCAAACCTTAAGTCTCATGATTATCATGTATTGATACAACAACTATTGTCCGTTGCATTATGAGGACTTCTACCTATAAGGATAAGGAATGCACTACTACGACTATGTTCATTTTATAATGACATATGCCAAAGAGTACTTGATAGGAATAAAGTAGAATTAATGGAGTATCAAGTTGCATTAACATTATGTGATCTAGAGAGGTTCTTTCCCCCTTCCTTTTTCGATATCATGATTCACTTAACAATACATTTAGGGAGAGAAGCAAGAATTTGTCGGCCGGTCCAATATCGATGGATGTATCCATTTGAGAGGTAATATTTATTATAAATAATTGACGGTTAAAAGTATGTATAGTTATGAAAGTAACTTGTTTATTCATTTTGGTTATAGATATATGAAAATATTAAAAGGATATGTTAAAAATCAAGCACGACCTGAAGGGTGCATTGCTGAGCGCTATGTTGCCGAAGAATGTATGAAATATTGCTCTGGATATATTAAATATGCATTACAAATTAGAGAGAGGAAAAACCGAAATGAAGTGGAACAAAATGATTTTATACTTGAGGGGCGTCCTATTTCCAAAGGAAAACCTACTACAGTCGATGAGGAGGTAATTAATGCTGCTCATCGATACGTTTTGTTTAATACGGAGGAAGTAGAGCCGTATTTAGAGTAAGTATAAGTCCAACTTAACTATGACATATAAAATAAATTAGATCCTTAATTACATTTATGTATGCAGAATGCACAAAGAGAAGCTAAAATGTTTCAATCCTCATCTTGCACAAGACGATTTGGAACTGTCAAAATTGCAATCGGAGACTTTTAGTTTTTGGTTTGGAGAAAAGGTTGATAGTTATATCTCAAAAAACTATTAATGATGAAAGTAATAGATCAACATTAATCTTTTTTTAATGTATTGTATTTGTCCAGGTTAGAGAGGATAGATGTATATCCAATGTTAGCTACATAATAAAATGGCTTTCATACGGACCTCGTTCGCAAATAATTTCTTATTTTGGCTATATTGTTAATGGTCGACGTCTTCATATGAAAGACTATGAGAAGGCTACACAAAATAGTGGTGTTTCCATTGAGGCAAGTACTGTTTGTGTAGATGGGTCTATTGAAAAAGTAATATATTATAGGGTCTTGCGTGAGATTTTCTTGTTGGATTATCATCAATTTCGAGTTGCCTTGTTTAAATGTGATTGGGCAAATATGTATCATGGAGTCAAAGTTGAAGATGGATTTACATTGGTCAATTTGCATCAATTTCAAAATAAATTTGAAAACGACCCGTTTATCTTGGCAACACAAGCGGTTCAAGTTTTCTTCTCTAGAGAAGGTAGTTCTTCAAATTGGTATGTTGTGTTGAGAGCGCCCTCTAGAGGGTTTCATGAATTGGAAAAATACGACGAGGATGAAGAATCAACTAGTAAACCATTGGATGAGTCACAACTTGATGATAGAGACGTAGACAATGGAGATGAAAGTTACATAAGGGAGGGTTGTAACGGTATTTTGGTACGTTTTAAGCATATTTTATTGATTTTTTTATTTTATGCATGTTCATATATACCATAAAATGTGTTGTTAGATGGTAAAAAAAAATATGATATAGATTTACATCTTAGCATGTATCAAAATGATTTTATTTTCTATTGTACGTGTTCTTTGCATGTGTATTTTATTTTTGTACGTGGTTGTTACAAATAGTGCTATATTTAGTGTGATGTTCTAATCCTTTGTAAATCGTTATGTTTTTTTGTAGGTTGACGAGAAAGATTGATCTTGTATTATCGACGAGGAAGATGGTGCTACATGATGCAGAGGTATTCAAGTTACATATGCATTTTTTACAACATGCTTTTTTTACTTCAGCCTTATTTTGTTTCTTTTGGTACGTTGTGTTGAGGTATTCGACCATCGATGCGCATATGATATTTTAAAAAAAAAACATTCACATTATTAGTTAAAAACCGAAGGAATTCCGCTTTTTATTTCTCACGTACCACTTGAATTGATTTTGGGTGTGAGAAAACAAGAAAAGCGAGAGTTTTCCTTGGTAAAAGCGAGAGTTTATACTAGATTATTTTTGAATTACTTGGTAAAAGCGAGAGTTTTCCTTGAATGTGTATAAATTTAAGTTTACACTAGATTATTTTTGAATTACTTGCAAAACTGTCTATTTTTTAAATAATTATAAAACATTATTATTCATTCAGAAAATATGCTTACATACATTTATTCTGCAAATACCATTGAAATAGGTAAATTGCCTTTTAATTTTTCTAGGTGTGTTATATTGATACACATGTATCTCTTCTTCATTACAAATTGATGCACCTTTGTATTTGTCTTTGATTCCCGTGCGAGATAATATATCCTAATTAATAATATTAATAAAAATACAATTTTTAGATTCAATTATTAAATTTAAAATTCAATTTTTTGATTCAATTAGCAAAAATTTGCATATATTTATGTAATTTTTGATAAATGCTTTAAAATTTCAAATTTAATGTCGATATTAATTCAGCATTGCATTATTGCAGAAAAATCATTAAAAACTTAACGTAAATTGCATACAAATGACTTTTGAATAGGTATATGTCGTGTATAAAGTTTGATTTAAAAAACAAGTCGCTTATTTTGACTTTACTAAAAACAAGTTCTTATGTGGAATTCTTTACAAAAAATGTTCTTTCATTTAGGCATATTTGAGTGACAAAGATCCAGGATCGGCTGATTTCAACTCTTTGTCAATTACACATAAAAAGTTGTTATTAAATAGCAGTAATACCATATCTCAAAAAAATTGGATGCGTTGAAAGTGGAAACGATGACTCAAACATTTTATCGTGTTTCCTCCTACGTAAGAAAATTAAATAGTTTGAAGTCGAACTCTGTTACGTCAAACACGGTGTCAAACAGCACATGACAATACAACGCCCTTTTTATTTAACAAACAGCACATGCAAAACTGTACTCATCTCATTTTTCTAATTCCGCTGCCCTTTTTATTTAACAAAAAAGCAATTTTTCTTTCATCAAACATTTCCATGACAATACAACGCCCTTAAGTGGGTGCCTGAGACAGCGTCCTCTGCAATAAAGTAGTCGTAACCCCTGCCGCTGTGTACACGTCATTATCCAAGAATGGTGGTAACACCCTTAGATTCGCGAATACATGTTTAGCCATATCGAAGAAAAAGGGGGCACTTAATACCACCAGTGCAGGGTCATAAATTTATGTGCCGCTAAGTACACAAATGCCTCATTTGGCTAAACATTAATTATAGCCACCTGAAAGCTCGTAAGCCCAAACATTTCATTTGCTTTTGTGTTTTCAATGTATATAATCCTGTATTATTTTTCAATGTATATATGCAGGTTGGTAATGGTCAACCTCCAACCCACCCCACCAAAAAAAAGAAAAGAAAAAAACTTAGTATGCTTTATTTTAACTCACTATGGAATTTTATTATTTAAAAAAAACATGGTCTCTGCAAGTTACCTTTTAACTTGTTGAGATAACTTTTTATTAAAATATATTATCAGCTAAATGGCTGTTTTTGAACTTTTAGGGTTGCTTTTGCAAACCTTTAAAGTTATCAAAGCAACCCTGCAGAACACAACCGACCCCATGTTGTGGGTCGGTTACTTTCCAACCCACACTTGGTTGGGAATGCTCCTACTGTTCACCACATTACAACTATGTGATATATATGTACATAAATATATGCTATGCTTAAATTTCCGTATGCTCATATATGGGGTTTAGACATTGCTTCCTTTATAACTATATAATAAACGTGTTCTTTTTTTTTTTTTGAAAATTGGTTAATACGCCATCATAGTGGACAGAGTAGTACTCGAAATAAACGTGTTTTTATATGCATACGAAAAAGGTACAAAATAAGAAACCGTCTTGCGTGCATTTTCTTAACTATAATTTCCCTTTGCTACGGTACCTTTTTTTTGCATTTGCAAGATCATAGCTTTTTAAAAAATATATATATTCTCTGCATGTTCAGCATTAATGTACTTTTGTTCTATGTTAATACTTAATACCCTTTCTCTCTCCTATTGAAATAACAAAACTATGTTAGAAAAGGCCTATGCATGCTAAAGTTTTAATATTATAATTTCCCCTCAATGCATCATCCCCTACCTATACAGTATACAGTACCTTATATTTTACTTCTTTCTACTCACTTTTCCTTCCTTTTTTGCTTTACACCCTCACATATTTTTCTCCACTGTCGTACAAGTGCAGACTAAAAAATATAGATGACTATGTAAAATCATATTTAACGCTTCTGAATTCCGAATCCCAAAGAAGAACACAATAAATAGTGGATGTTTGTTTGAATATACAAACAAATACTCAGATGTCAGTTCTGAATTATGTCAGACGTTATTAAATCAGCACTTTCCGACTTTGTAAATTAACGTCCAACGGAAATTGTTGATTTAATCAATGATCAAGCTAAAAAAGAAAAAAGTCGAAGTATATTTTTAATGAGTTTGAACGCTGATTTAATCAAGGCACTTTCAATTAGTGCTGATAACATATAAATGCATGCACTAGCACATCGACTTAATTAGCACTCTTCTGTTCGGTTGCACACGTATTATTCAACTTGAATATTACATGCCATAAGATTATCAATTAGTGCCCAAACATTTAATTTGCTTTTCTGTTGGGTCGCTACTTTTCTGTTTTTAAACACCACGGTTACAAAGACTTAACTACTGAAAACTGACTTAAGATTTTTATTTTTTAGAGCTCAAAAGTAGGAAGCAAAAGAGCAAAAAAGCAAAAATTAACTACACTTGCAGCTGCTAATGCTGATGATGAGAGGATGGTTGGGATTAGAATCAACGATCAGCCAAATGGACCACTTCCGTTGCTTCGTGATTTAAATATTGCTATAAGAAGATCTCCTCGAAAGCATGTTGAATACCCGATACGCCCTACTCCTCGTAAAATTGGAAGCAACCTTCGCCACACTACAAAACATATGCAGCCCCCTCCTCCTTCCAGTAGCATCCTCGTCGACACTACAAACGCGATTCAGCCCCCTCCTTCCAGTAACAGCCCCATCCACACTACAAACCAGATTCAGCCCCCTCCTTCCAGTAACAGCCCCTTCGACAATACAAACCCAGAACAGCCCCCTGTCTGTCAACTAAACTTCCAGCAAACTACAGCCACCTCAGATTCCAGTCCAAACGAACTTCAACCGGATTCTACTGAAGGTAATAGATCGACGCAAACTAGAAAAAAGAAAGGCATAACGATGTTGAAATCATTAGCTATTATACCGGATGAGAAGCCGGAAGTTGAATTTAATGAACATGGACAAGCAATAGGTACTAATTCCAAACTTTTATCGTCATGTATTGGTACTCTAGCAAGGGAGATGGTGCCTTTTGCCATTAGCTCATGGAGGAAAGTCGATGATGATTTGAGGGATGATCTGTGGACTTGTATACAGGTATTGATATTTGACTTGTATATACCAGCTGTTGGCGATAACATGAGCAAGTGAATAATGAAATATAGCTTTCAATTGTTTTTAATTTAACTGATTCTATGTTATTTATGTTATAGTACCTATATGTCTCGATATTCAAAGCAACATATTATATACCTGTTGTAGTTCTCTCTATGTGCAATATGCATTATGCACATGCCTATGGTACAACATTGCATTTTGCAATACTGTTAGAGACTAATCTGCATTTTTTTGGGGATGTAGTCAAGATTCCATGTAGATGCAGTGTATAAGGATTACTTGTTAATGATAATAGGACAGCGACGGAAGGAGTCGAAATCAAGGTTAGTTGCAGCTATCAAAAAAGCGTCTCAAAATCCCGACTCTACCAATACTTTAGCAGGCCTAAAATCGTTTAATATAAAGAGCGCTAACGAGTGGAATGCTTTTGTGAATGAAAAATTGTCAGAAAAGTTTGAGGTGGTTATTTTTGTCTGATTGATTTTAACTATTAAATATATTACATTTTCCTATATCATATTTATTTAATTGATCTTATAGGCAACAAGTCAAAGATTCAAAAGTATTAGAGAAAAGAATAAACTTCCGCACACCATGAGCAGAAAAGGTTATGCAAGATTGGAAGAAGAAATGGTAAAAAAATATTGTTAAAGAAATTTTTATTTGTTATCATTTGTACATTTTTAAGCTGTTAATTAAGCTATTTTTGCAGAAAAAGGAAAAGGCAACATCTAGTATCACTAGAAACGAATTGTGGTGCAAAGGCCACACTTGAAAAGATCGAAAACCTCCGAATACAATTATTGCTGAATGCAAAGTAAGAAAAAGTTCAAATATACAATATAAGAAACTGTTGCTATTGTTAATGTAGTTTTAATTTTAATTTCTAAATATTGGTTGTTTTTGAATTTGTAGTCTAAGATAACAGAGCATCATATTGCCGCAAGTCAGGATTCTCAAGAAGGAACATCAGTTACTCAAGATGGTGTGTCGAAGCTTTTTGGTCAGGAGCATGGAGGACGTGTAAGAGGGCTTGGTTTTGGGGTTGTACCTTCTCAGCTTCGTATTCGGGGTAACTCATCAGGTGAAGTACATGCATTGCGAAACCAAGTTAGTGGCTTGGAGAACAAAGTACATGAGCTTACTTCAATGTTGATGGTAAGTGTTAATTAGAAATTTATTTTAACGGGGATTTTTCCTGTTTTCCTGTTAATTAGAAACCAAGTTATTGTTGGCAGCAGGTGTGGCTATTGCCCTCAGTTTGCTGCCAAATTCATTAGTTTTAAGATTAGTTTTAAGATTTTTCCTGTTTTCCTGTAGTAAACCATCATCTGAAAGGGAAATGAACTGTTATTGTCGGCAGCAGGTGTGGCTATTGCCCACAGTTTGCTGCCAAATTCATTAGTTTTAAGATTAGTTTTAAGATTTTTCCTGTAGTAAACCATCATCTGATGGTAAATGTATTTATAGTTGAGTATAATTTTCGGTCCATGCAATCTTTACAGGAGCTAAAAGAAAAGCAAGCAACTTATGCGGGAAATCCAGCAACTCCTGATCCTAATACGCCTCAGGTACCCTTTTTTATTGGTATAATCGATAGAAAGCTGTAACATTTAATGATCTACGAAATTGGAATATTGCTGTTAAAATGCGTAAACTTTTTTTTGACAATGCAAGTTTAGTTCTTTGGTGACATGTTTGGTGAACATTGAAATGCTTTTAACCGGGGCTGTGAAATTTTTGGGTGATTTTAAGGACAGTTAATGGAGGGGGTTTGGGTACTGTTAAAAAGGTATTTCGACGGGGGTTGGTTAAATTGAGAAATGGGTAAAATGAGCCCCTAATGTGGCACTGTCTTATGTGTATACCAGATCTCCCTTTAATCTGCAATGTTTGCAAAGAATTTCGAAACACTTTATTTTTACAGATTCAGAAACGCCAAGAAAGCACAACAAATTCAAGTTTTTTCATCCTCTTCTCCTTGCTTATGTCTTTCAACTCTTTCGTTTTGAGATTACAAATTCAATGCTCTCATCTTTGCGGTCAATTTAACAGATTGTTTGAAACGGTCTCCACAGTATTACCACAATTAATTAAGAAGAGTAATCCTCTTGACTTCATAGGAATTTGAAAATCGATTTTCTTTAACTCGCAGCACTAATTTGTTTGTTTAAATGATCGGTGAAAGCAAATAACGTGTTAAGAAAAATATTGTCGCTTTGCCACTTCATCATATATCTAGAGTCCACACCAACATATGTGTTATATAATGATCCAGAATTGGACTGGCTTAGGTAGATTTTTTTTTAAAAAAATAAATGGAAATGGAGTAAAATTACACTACAAGCAGGTTTTTATTTTTATGGAAAAAAAGGGAGAGAGGGATACAACATGCTATATGTACAAAATGAAAAAAAAAGGTCATTGAGGTTTCTCCCAGACTTGATTATACAATGATAATATCCATGATCATACATCGATAATGGCGCCCAAGTATTCCAAAAATGCATGAATTAGCTGACCAGAACTGTACATGCACACAATGCGTTCCCAGTTTTCTCAACCTTGTATATCTTGGTCTTCTGTTGATCATTTAAATGACCTCTTATGGTTTTTAGGAGAATATATAAGACCTTATTTGACCTTTTTATTTTATGCGTTGTTGTAGCTTAGACGGAAAATAATAACATTCAAATTGTTGGTTAGTTGACTATTGACTAGCTGATTAGCTTCTTTGGCTCTTCATTTTATTGTGAAATATTCGACACAATAACCAAAAAATTGCCCCCCCCCCGCCAAATTTCTGATTAAGTCCCTGATTGCTGTAGGAGTATATTATAACATAATAAGCAAATAAGCTTATCACAAACAATGCAGTTAGGTTCTGTACGATCTATACTCCAATTTCTTTGTTTAGAAGATTAAGAGCCGTGCTTTCAAACAATGTCACATAAGAAGCACCCAATCGGAAATTGAAATAAATTTAGTGAAAATTTCAGTGAAAATAATGAATAAATGTTATCGAACAGAATAGGAAAACAAAAATTCTCAACAGATGTCCATCATCTTATGCAACAAGCGAAAATAAATGGGAATGCTTCTAGGAGCTATGAATACCTTTAAGTTGAGAAGCAGTATCATTGCGATCGAGAGCAAGAATAAGATGAGTCCCCATATTAATATGTATAAATACTGGGAAAGGCGATGATGTTGAACCCTCCGTAGCCATTGCAGACGGGAGAAAGTCCCTTTCACTTTGCAAAATTAAAATTTTGCATAAAAAGAATTGTTAGCGACAAATATAATTTGAATGTTAATTAATATACTACTTGTGTACAAATTTTTATCTGCTAAACTAGTAACCATTAATACTTACCACTTTATTCAGTTAGTTTTGCACTGAGTTTTCACTGGGTAAAGAGAGGAGTCATTTTCCAGTTCATTCCCAATCTTGTTATACTGAACTTATTATTATTATTATTATTATTATTATTATTATTATTATTATTATTATTATTATTATTTGCAGTCATACAGAGGAAGCAATACCTTGACAGCTCAACAGGAACAAATTGCACAGCAAGCAGCTGAAAAAGATAAGCATTTGCAGCTGAAAATGAGGCCAACAAAATGGAAAGAAAGCTGCAAATGCTCAGGGTAGCAGACCAATTCAGCAGTATAAACAACTTGGAAATCACGCTGAAAACGATCACGCTAAAGAAAATGAGGGCAGAAAATGTAAAATACTGAATTAGGACAAACATGTAGTTGCTGAAGGAAGATTGGCATCCACTGATCCAGAAGCTTTGGTGCACTTTAAAAAGATTGGAATGCAAGGTTGGAAAATTTGGGTTGATGCGGCGGTGGATGCAGAAGCTTTCTTGTGGAGGCCGACTGTCAAAATGACTACTATTGGAGAAGTTGTTGGATCGACTGTGGCCTGGAATAAAAATAATGTTGCCTTCAACTAGAGAGCTTTCGTAGGGTATGCAACCTTTTGTGGACAGAACTTCATCTTTCTTATGTATATTTTGGGTTAGATCATATGTATTTTGAAACAGTTATGTGTTTGGTGACGGGTTAAGTTGGTGATGCATGTACTACGTACGTTTGTTTTATGTTGATCGAATATTATGTCAAGTAGTATATATGAAAGATTCCGTGTAGTAATATTTGTTGCATTGAAATGTCAATCGTATTATTATTAATATATGTGAATTTGTTTTACTAGTTAGGTTTATATAAATTACAACAGAAAAAAAGTTGTAACAAGCCATGTTACAGCGATGTAAAAATGTTGTAATATTAAGGTACTTACAATGGTGTAAAAATGTTATTATATCTATGATCTCACGATATTACAATATCTACAACAACGGGGATAAAAGTTGTAGTACAGTTTATTACAACGGTGTATAAATGTTGTTATATCTATGATCTGACGGTATTACAATATCTACAACAACGGGGATAAAAGTTGTAATAAAGTCTATTACAACGGTGATAAAAGCTGTTATATGTATGCTCTTACTTTACTACAACATATACAACAACAGAGAGCTAGAGTTGTAATAAAATTTATTACAACGGTAAATAACTGTTGTTAAATACTACTATTACAACGGTGATGCAACGGTGTAGAAAAGTTGTACGAGATTTGAATATATTACAACTTCCGCATGCACAACGGTTCAGGCACCGTTGTAAAATGATATTACAACGGTGTGGCACCGTTGTTATAGGGCGAATTTTTTGTAGTGCCAAGAATACCAATGCATAAAACAAACAGCGGAATGCTAAATAGAAAAAATGAGGCTATTATAAAACTCAGGTCCCATCACACAATGCAACGGAAGCCGGAAGATAGAGTTTTACGATATAATAGCCAAACATGCTTGGTACGTTTTAAACAAATCATTTGATACAATTATAAGTGTATAGTGTCAAAAAAACTTCAAATATAAATGTATCAGTTATAGACGACATAACATCCCATGCTACTATGTCGCCATACTAGGCTCTACAATCAAAACCGCAAATGTCATATTGGAAGGTTGATTTCCATCATGAACCAAGGCAAGGGATCATCCTTACCAAATTCGAGACAATCTAGCCTACCATATCTTAGGCAACAGTCGCAACTGCACCTAGGAAAATGCAGGGCCAGTGCACATTTTAAGTGGATTAGTAATCACCGAACAATACGTTTCCCTGCCCTATGGGGCGTAAATTAGCCAGATGACTCAATATCCATCGGCTGCGCAGTAACCGATATATCCGAGGTACCTCGCTTTCCAACAACCACATAAGTAAAAATGAAGGGCTCCATACCATGACACCACTCCTAGCTTGAAAGAAACGCATGTCCTCCCTGCCGTCCTTCATCCCGTTTCTGGTTCATACCGGGGTGTAAAGCTCGCGAATTAACGCTACACAAAGCTATGCTATACTAAAGTCGTGCTTTGATCATTAACCACAAGACTCTACTTTTCAACAGAAGCCTTGATCCTTTGCATCTCAGCATGCCACATAGGCAATTCACGCCATGCGACTGATGTCCATCGATATATAACCTCTGAGCTCGTATGTCTCAAAGAAGGGCGTTAAGCAAGAGAATAAATTTTCCACCGCCAAACAGATATATATTTAACAGAAATCAATCAACACAGAATAAAATCCAATGTCAGACACAAATCCATTTACAAGTTCGTTCTGGGTCTGAACGAAACTGAAGGCACCTTATTCCTCGTCCCATATGTCTAATCCAGGAGAGAGATCCTCGCATATCTAGTCGATCTCCAAGTACGTCTAGACAATCGCCACTTATTACCTTGTCTTGGGTGTACAACCCAATCAAGACACCATTAATCATCCAAACGATGTGAAGACCTCCGGTCTTCAACCACCGTCTTCATCGTCGACTCATCGCCGATTCAGTTATTCAAAATGGGTATAAACCCGACCTTTCCGAATAACTCATGTATATAATAACCAAGTGCTATAAAAACACAACATACGCTTCATTCCAATCTAGAATATTCTTTTATTTAAATATTATTATCATTTGGGAAATGTTCCCATTAATTTTATCAAAGATAAATTCTTTAAATTTATTCTTTAATCTTCGTTTGGATATCAATTCAAACCAAATTAAGGTTTATCCAAATTAGTCAGGATTAGCGAACCTTACCGTAGTAATCATTTATTTAATTTCTCAATCCCAAGCTATTCATCCCATGGAGAAAAACTGGTAATACTCCATATCTAAAACCATGGTGTTATTGGTAAATTTAATTACCATTTCACGTTCAAATCTAATTAAAGATTTAACTATCGCTTGGGGAAAAACTGGTGATGCTCCATTCTCCACCATTTCCCGAATTTGATAATTTAAATTATCATATTCATCTTTCAATCTAATTAAAGATTCACTGAAACTCCACTTAGTTTTAATCTTCCCAAAAATCAATATTAATGATTATTTAACTTTGGAGACACAAATATGTCGCATTGACAGTCTACACCGTGCTATTGATTTCTACCGATATATAACCTCTAAGCTCGTACGTCATAGAGAAAGGAGTTAAGCAAGAGAATAAATTCTCCCCCACCAAACAGATATATATATATATATTTAGCAAAGATCGGCGACTACGGTATAAAGGAATCAATGTCAGACATGTAATCCTGTCTTTTAACTTGGTTAAAGAACAAACGTCATTTAAAACACGGTTCACAATAAACCCAAATCCTCTTCCATAAAAATGGAATCTTCATGGAAAAACAAATCGATATATAATCGATATCAATTTCCGTATCCGACCAATAATATAAATGGAATAACGACAAAGCCTTTTAAATTCCATATATATTACCAGTCTTCCTCCACAGAAGTTTATTTCAATTATTATCAAATCGAATTCCATTCCAATTAAATATTAATTAATTGGAAACTTTACTTTGGAAAATCCCATTAAATCTTAATAAATTTTTTATATATTCCAAATCACGTTTTACTGTAGATCGGGTTAAAGAACGAATGACGTTAAAAACATAGTTCATAATAAACCCAATCCACATTCATTTTTCAATTCCAATTAAATGTTAATTAATTGGTAATTCTTCTTTAAATCTTAATTAAAATATTTATTCTTTTCACATTGGGTTTAAGAGCGGTGTTATTAAAGACACCATTCACGACAATCCCAAAATCCAATTCAATTCCAATTAAATATTAATTAATCGGTAAACTCTTCTGAATCTTATTTAAAAGATTTAATATTTTCTCAAATGGGTTTAAGAAAAGTTTCATTTAAAACATAGTTCACGACAAACCCAAAATCCAATTCAATATTAAATACAAGGCTCGGAATAGAAATTATATCGGCTTATATTCAATATCAAATTCTGAAATTAACAAATATCGTATTGGGAATAACAATACATATAACTTTCAAATTCCTCCACAATATCCATATGATCACGAAATCCAATATCGAAATATTCTGAAGATAATTTCGATTCAAATCCATTACAATTCATATATTGGAAATTCTGGTTATTTTTAAAACCATTTCAAATCCATTTTATTTATTTAAAAATATTGGATTATAATTCTAGTTCATAACTAACTCATTTCGATATATTTTTATCTTTTCAAATATGAAATTTTTCATTGCAATTCTTTCCAAATCATTTATTATGATTTTACACAAATTATTAATATTTTTAATAATTTTATCATGGCACGTACAGTCGATGTAATGACCCGCATCTTCAGCGGTATAATAATTAATTTATTTAATTATTGAAATGGTCGTTTAGAGGATTTAATGGTCATGGAATTAAATAATGGTGAATATTTAATGAAAATAATAAATTTTAGTAATATATTTAATTTTGAAATAATCAGAATTGGCAAAAATGGCGATATGGTGTGAACTGGATCATCTGTAATATTTAATTCAGTTTACAATTGAATTTCGATAACGAATATATTATATAAACAAAGTTTGAACATATAAAATATATTATAAATATAATCGAGCTCGAAATGGCGTTGTAGTTCGTAATTTGGCGATTTAAACTTCAACTGAATGTACAGGGTTCGTTTTAGATTGGATTTCTGTGAAATAAGAAATGCGTGGAGCTGGTGGAGTTTATCTTTCTAGTGGAAGAGAAAAATCGGGATTTCATCGTGTAGATTTTGATTTCTGTCCAAATCAAATTTTAGAAAAGTCGTTGTGGAATTCCTTTATAATTTATAAAGGAATTATTTATATTTTAAAAAGGAATTTCAATGTATATCGAATATCGGGTTGACCCAGATTGGAAATATCGAGTTATAAATCCCAGTAGAGCTGTATGGTATTCCACTGTTAATATAGACGATAATATTTATTTTTAAATATTAAATTCAATTATATTTAAATATATTATATATTTAAATAGGTCATTTAGAGCTTTAAAAATAGCCACTTTTGCAAACGAAGTCAGAAGTTGACGAAACTAATTTTGTTGGATCCGCAATGTCAAATAGTTGTTAGATTTCTAGTTCCGTGATTTTTAGAGTCACTGTGTGCCATAGGGATTTTTAGAGTGAAAAACAGTCGATATTCTAACGGTTAACAATACGCTGTGTGAGCATACGGAGTCGGAATTCGACGAAACTAGTTTCGTTGGATCCGTAATGTCAAACTCTAGCCACGCGTCCAGTTTGGTGATATTTGGGTATCATGTGTGATCACACGGATTTTTAGAAGACTGAAATGAATATTAAAAAATAATAAGAAAATATCTAAACTAAAGTAGAGGTCAAAACATAGCCACATCATCCTCATTTACAGCCACACACACACAAATGATCCTGTATATATTTCCTTGTGAGCCGCCGCATTCAGTTCCAAAGAAAAAAAAAATTCGATGCTTAGAAAATCCAAATAAATCAAAATAAATTCTTATAAATCAAGATTCACGTATATTTGAACTCAGGAAATTATTCTCTACAACCAGGTACACATTTCATGTAACTCGCGCACCATTTCTGGAGTGCTGGAACTAGACAGCGAAGCTAGGGTTGAAATTTATTTGAAATAGAAGCATCGATGTGGTGTTTTATTGGTATTTTTGGATTCTCCATATGAAATAACACCTGCTCGAATAAAAATGGAGTGATTCGGCGCTTGGGAAGTTCGGTGATTCCTAAAATGACGCAACGAAGGAAATTGGTTGGTGAGGGCGGGGTGCATCGTATGGTGATGGAAATGTAGACGAGTGGAAGAGATTGAGGTTGGTAGTTTCTGTTTGGGGTTCGGTGTAAGGAAGGAGGAGAATGAGAGGCAAGAAGGGGTGGAAATGGCCATGGTTTTTGGCGGATGATGTTTACTGGAGCATGGTTGTTTTGGAGAGGAAAAGCAAAGGAGCGGGTCGGGTTTTAAGTGGTTGGGCGGGCTGGTGTTGTAGGATTGACGAACCGTCAGATCCGTTGGGATCGTATGGATGAGCGTTACACCATGGAACTGACTGGAAGTCCATCGGAGCTCGTTATAACTTATGATAAAATAAATTGTCCGTCTGAATCAAGCGATGGTTATCGTTATTAACGATGATCGTCCAATGTGAGTAAATCTCACTAACTCTGAACGTTTTATAATTTCATGTTGTATTTTTAGAACTGTTAAATATTGGCTGATTGACTGTGTGTTGACTATTTGATTGAACAGCTAGTTAGTTAGTTGAATTTCTATATTGATTCTATTTAGCAGAATATATCATATATAACTGAAAGTGATGTTGATTTTATTGTGTAACATCTGTGGATGCAGGGAAGCAGGTTGGAGGAATCCAACTGGATTCCTCAACATTTATTTTACTGTGATTCATATATTGTGATATATGATGTGAGATATAATCTGTTGTTGATTATGTGTGTTTTGGACGATATTTATCGTTGTTATATGGTATGTTAAATACCATAAGAAATACTGGATCTGGGAAAAGGGATTTTCAAAGTGTATTTTGAAAATGAATTATTTATATAAAATCGATGGATATTATATAGAAAAGGAAAAGGATTTTTATAAAGGAAATAATTATAAAATCAAAAGAGTAAAAAAGGAATATATTTGTAAAACAAATACAAAGAAAGATATTTGCAAAACAAATAGAAAGAAAAATATTTGTAAATCATTTACGAATAGAATAGAAAAGGAAATATTTGTAGAACATTTACAAATAGATTTAATGGGATTATTTATTTATTTAGGAAATAAATAAAGGAAAAAGGATTTATTTATTTAGGAAATAAATAAAAGAAAAGGGGGTATTTATTTAGGAAATAAATAGAGAAGATAAAAGGAGATATTTATTTGTTAAGATAAATAGAACCAAAGGAGTTATCAATTATTAGTTAAAGGGAAGGAATTATCGATTATTAGTTAATCAAAGGAGTTATCGATTATTAGTTAATCGAAGGAGTTATCGATTATTAGTTAATCGAAGGAGTAATCGAAGATAGTTTATTTGAAAGGAATTATCGAATTTGGTTATTCGAAGGAGTTATCGAATTTAGTTATTCGATGGAGTTAATCGATTAGAGTTAAATCAAATGAGTTAATCGAATATAGTTTATTCGAATAGAAAGTAAAAGAGTTAATCGAATATAGTTTATTCAAATAAAATCAATTGAGTTAATCGAATATTAGTGATTCGAATATAAAGTAAAAGGAGTTAATCGAATATAGTTTATTCGAATAGAGTTAAAGGAGTTATCGAATATAGTTTATTCAAATGGAGTTAAGTGAAACGAGTAAATCAATACCGTTAGACCAATAGCGTTAGTCCAATAGAGTTGATCAAATAGCGTTAGTCCAATAGAGTTAATTGATAAGGGTTAATCGAATAGAGTAAATTGAATAGAGTTATCGAATATACCTTATTCGAAGGAAAGAATTATCGAATATACCTTATTCGAAGGAAAGAATTATCGAATATACCTTATCGAAGGGAAGAATTATCGAATAGAGATGATTCGAAAGAGAGTTACGTAAGGAAGTTTGTTAAAGAATTAAAAGGGTGAACTTTGTCTATTTCAAGGTTAGAAACGTTGTTCAGTTAAGGTCTGAGAGGTAGTATTACCCCCAACTTGATTGACTCCATTTTTAACTAAGGAGTGGTTAAGGTTCGATAGTGAAGGTTGGTTAAAGGAATTTATTAAGTAAGCATAATGGTTTGAGTTGGCATCGCGATGGTTTGTTAAACATCTGTCTAAGCCTAATGAAGGAGTTTTGTAAATGTTTTCCAAATAAGAAACAGAAATGTTTTCTGATATAGAAAACAAGAAATGGAAATGTTTTCCAGTGTTAACGTATAATTTCTAAACATAGAAAATAAGGAAATATGAATATATATATAGACATATATATGATTGATGATTGATTTATAGAATTTCCATCTGGAAATAATATCGTTGTTTGCATACGTGTTTTTCTTTGATAGTTAAATCACAGACTATCGAAGTTTTGACCATTTTAACGTTGTTAATATGGAGAGACCGGTTGGATTATTATCCAAAGAACCACTCTGTATTGGCATAAGCGTTGCGAATTATATATGCCAAAGATAATTGAAGGCGGAGTAAAGTGCAAGGGCTATTGTATAAGTCTTAGATAACAATGCCTAAGACGGATATACTGAATAGTACCTTCGGTTCATCCTGTTCCTGGATGACTTGTATGGATGAATGTCTGACAGAGTATTTCCAGAAAGGTCACGTACATTGATTTCTTCAACCGTACCAAGAGTGGAAGCGGAGAAGGAAAACTTCTTTAGCTAACACGTAATGTACTGTTGTAGATGTCAATTAGTGATTTTCGATGGATCTGACAATGTGGCATTCAAAGTGAATCTGATGTGATGATAAGGCGTAACCTCAAGCCTCATCAACCGGTAAATGACAGAAATCGGGCCGGCAGCATGGCTAAGTCGGCCGCTCCGAAGTAGGGTGTATAATCACCTGATCTAGAGTTTCATTTACTTCTCAAAAATCTATTGTTGATGATGTCCCATTCGGGAAACGGTTGCTGATCGCAACCGTTGGTGATATACATTCGATACACTCAAGCGAAATGAGTGGTCGGTCATGTGTGGTCGGGTTGCAAGATGTTCTTGTTGAACCCAGTGTATTCCTTTCTAGAGGTACACTAGCGAAAGGTGGTTCCATACCTTGTCATAGTTGGAAATCCATTACCCAATACGTGCTTGCGGTTTTGATTGTATACCATATATGTAGAACGTGAGATGAAAGCGTTTCTGCTAGATGATTATTATAGTTATGGTTGATAGACATTATTATAATATCAAAAGGCTTTTGATATAAAGATAATTTGGATTCTCATAAGGGAAAAACCCGTTCCGTTATACGGCGTGGTCTTATGAGATATCGTTTACTTGTTCAAACTGTTTAACTCATACCAGTCCCATGACTGACCCGGAGTTTATTTATTGTTTTCCTTAAACTCTTGGGTGCCCAATTTTGTACAGGCGGTCAAGTAGCCAGGATTTACAGATATACTGGAAGAGCTTGGAGCAGGAGGCTTCAGGATTATATAGCTAAGGTTATTTCCACTGTGTTGTAAGTGTTGTACTTTGATAATGATGTATATTCAAGTATAGATGTATATTTCAAGTTATGTTATATATATTATATGTTATTCGTTCCGCTGTGAGGTTCGTGTTACTCTGATGTTGTGTTCTTCTTCTTCTTCTATTCTAAATTTCTATCTTGTCTTTCCCCACCCTCTAATTTATTTCATTAATGACCGGTATTTTCGATCCTTGGATGTTCGATATGTGTTGTATATCGGATAACCAAGATCGTCAAAAACCCGGGTCATTACAGTTGGTATCAGAGCTTAAGTTAAGAATTACCTTGGCTCTGTGGCGTGACTCAGTAGAGATGGGGTTAGTAATACTCTAGATTGAGTTTGAGTGTGTATATATATATACGAAAGCGTATTTGTTATTCAATATAAGACTGTTTTATATTGGGGAGATTTATTGGTTGAGTTGTTTATGGGTTCTGGTCGACCAGTTTGATCCACTGTATCGGTAGGAGTTTATAAACACTTGAATACGATGGGTCGACACGATATGTTTTGAAAAGAGGGTAAATTAAAATAAGTTACCCAAGGTATATCTTGATATAGAGAAGATATATATATCAAAATTATAATATTGTGGATATATTGGTTGTTATTATAATCGAGTAAAGATTTGTAAATTTAATGGTTATGTAAATAACCAATCAGAATTCATATAAGTAAAATACGTGAAATCAGATGAGTTAAATCTGAAATTTAAACCAGAAATTGAAAATTCTGGAAAATTGGATAAGTGTTTGTAAATGGATTTGGATTAAAAATAAGGAAAATTTAAGATCCTGGGAGATTTTAAATTGTTTTACAAGCAGTGTGAATTATATTTTGAAATGAATTTCAAAGTGGAAATGTTTAGAAATGGTTTTATAGTATTGTACTCACTTCGATCGCTGGAAAATAGATTCCGGTGATGAGAGCTGCATCATCAGTATTCATTTTCAAGTTGTAAGTGACGAATTACTACCAGAGATACTGTTTTGAATTTGTTTTGGGAAAGACAAGTTGTGTTGAAATTCAAATGGGATTTATAATATAGAATTTGAATAGAATTTGATGTATAGAATTTGAATAATAGAATTTGATATATAGATTTTAATAATAGAAGTGATATAAAATTTGAATAGAAACTGAATAGAATTAACTAAGTCGAAGAGGAATTAGTTAATTGAGTTTTGAATTTGAAGTTGAACTTTGAAAGTTGAATTGGATTTGTAAATGGATATTCGAAATCGAATATAGAACTTAAATTTGAAATTTGGATTCAAATTAGTTAATAAGCAAGTTAAAATATATTTGAACATGTCATGTTCAAATATAAAAAGTGAAATAGACTAAAGAGTTAATTAACAAATTAATTAACGAATTGAGTTAAAACGATCACATATTTTTAAAATAAATTGGGCAGGTATAAATATACATGAGATAGGTATGGATAAGGTATGAAGGTATATAAATAGAATGCTCGACGAAAAGGTATGCATTTAATTCATATATGAGATTTTATGCGCCGTATCAGCTAGCCGCTTGGATTTTCGTTTTCTTTTGGATTGGTGAGGGTCATGGAAGGCTATTTGAAATATCCCGATGCTCCTGGTACAAAGGAGGTTATGGCGAATTATTTCGGGAATTTAAGGAGTTAGAATATTTTTAAGATAATTTGATAATTAGAAATCAACGTATCGATATATATAGAAGTCGATAAGGAAATGAACTTGGAAATAGAATAGTAAAATCAAAAAGGAAGACTAAGAATAAAATCTAGTAAGAATAGAAAGAGGAAGCGTATATGTGTTTAAAAGTGAATAAGTAGTTGTATGGTATCTATTATTTGAGTAAGTAGTCATATCTGTTTTGACATTATAAATGTTATTCAGTCAAGGTCTGAGAGGCAGTTATACCCCAACTTGATTGATTTCATTATTAACAAATAAATAGTAAGATTTCAGGCTCGAAGATCAATGTTGAATAAGAGTTAGTTGAATATAGTATTTGGGTTGTCGTAACGATGTTTTACACAACATCCGTTTTAACCCAAATAAGTGTAAGCTTGGAAATATAATAAAGAATATTTCCTAAGTATAGAAATAAACGAGATCGGAAAAGAGATAAGTAATTGGAATATTTTCCAATTATAAATAGCATATATTTTCTAAAGTTTAGAAAATAAAGGAAGGCGATATTCAGAAATGTTTTCCAAATAACATAAAAGGCCAATATGGTTTTTGAAAATATTTGGTTAACAAATATTGATAAAGAAATAGAGAAGTGATTTAACTAGTGGAATATTAATTAAGGGCTCATTGACATGTTCAAAAGGAAAATTTGATTTTTTTGAAAAGAGTAAACTGTTTAAAAACTCCCAGGGAAAGACTGTTTGAATTAAAAACAAATTTAACAGAAATTTGTGAAAGCAAAATTGAATTAAAGTAAATCAGTAAAGTGGTAACTAAGATTGAATTAGAATGATATCAAGACAAATTGGATTGTGAGATTCAAATTTGAAGTGTAATGTGATAATCAAGTTAAGAGTTGGGAATCGAGAAGAAACACGAGTTAAAATGATATTTGGCTTGGTAAAAAGGCGAATGGTTGTGTTGTGGATAAAAGCAGATTGGAATTTGATTGGGATGACCTTGTATCTGCTGAATTAATAACAGGTGGAAAGGATAAAATGATATCCCGACAAAAGGTATAAGATTATATTTCTATTGGATATAAGATTTATGTGCCGAATTGGCAAGCCACTTGGTTGTTTTATTTTCTTTTGGGATGGAGATGGCCCAGAGAGGCGAGTTGGAGTTTTAACGATCGACCAGTACAAAGGAGGTGCTGGCGAAAATTTTTGAAAAGTTAAGGTTTTAGAAAATTTTCAGGATTTTTGAAAATTTTCGTTGATAAGAATTAATTAATAATTTAATTGAAATTAAATTGGTTCAGTTGAAACTGAAGTTAAGAAGTGAAAAAATACGGTCTAACCAGTGGATAGGGTCGTTCTCTACCTTAGCAATTTTGAGGACGAAATTATTTTAAGTGGGGAAGAATGTAATGACCCGCATCTTCAGCAGTATAATAATTAATTTATTTAATTATTGAAACGGTGGTTTAGAGGATTTAATGGTCGTGGAATTAAATAATGGTGAATATTTAATGAAAATAATAAATTTAAATAATATATTTAATTCTAAAATAATCAGAATTGGCAGAAATGGCGATATGGTGTGAACTGGATCATCTGTAATATTTAATTTAGTTTAGAATTGAATTTCGATAACAAATATATTATATAAACGAAGTTTGAACGTATAAATTATACTATAAATATAATCGAGCTCGAAGTGGCGCTGCAGTTCGTAATTTGGCGATTTGAACTTCAACTGAATGTACAGGGTTCGTTTTAAATCGGATTTCTGTGAAACAAGAAACATGTGGAGCTGGTGGAGTATATCTTTCTAGTGAAGAGAAAAATCGGGATTTCGTCGTGTTGATTTTGATTTATGTCCAAATCAAATTTTAGAAAAGTCACTATGGAATTCCTTTATAATTTATAAAGGAATTATTTATATTTTAAAAAGGAATTTCAATATAAATCGAATATCGGGTTGACCCAGATTGGAAATATCGAGTTATAAATCCCAGTAGAGCTGTATGGTATTCCACTGTGAATATAGACGATAATATTTATTTTTAAATATTAAATTCAATTATATTTAAATATATTAATATATTTAAATGGGTTATTTACAGCTTTAAAAATAGCCACTTTTGCAAACGAAGTCAGAATTCGACGAAACTAATTTTGTTGGATCCGCAATGTCAAATATTTGTTAGATTTCCAGTTCCGTGATTTTTAGAGTCACTGTGTGGCCGTAGGGATTTTTAGAGTGAAAAACAGTCGATATTCTAACGGTTAAAAATACACTGTGTGAGCATACGGAGTCGGAATTCGACGAAACTAGTTTCGTTGGGACCGTAGTGTCGAACTCTAGCTTTAAGTCCAGTTTGGTGAATTTTGGGTATCATGTGTGATCACACGGATTTTTGGAAGACTGAAATGAATATAAAAAAATAATAAGAAAATATCTAAACTAAAGTAGAGGTCAAAACATAGCCACATCATCCTCGTTTATAGCCACACACACACAAATGATCCTGTATATATTTCCTTGTGAGCCGCCGCATTCAGTTCCAAAGGAAAACAAAATTTCGATGCTTAGAAAATCCAAAGAAATCAAAATAAATTCTTATAAATCTAGGTTCACGTATATTTGAACACAGGAAAGTATTCTCTACAACCAGGTACACATTTCGTGTAACTCGCGCACCATTTCTGGAGTGCTGGAACTAGACAGCGAAGCTAGGGTTGAAATTTATTTGAAATAGAAGCATCGATATGGTGTTTTTTTTGGTATTTTTGGATTCTCCATATGAAATAACACCTGCTCGGAAAGAATGGAGTGATTCGACGCTTGGGAAGTTCGGTGGTTCCTAAAATGACGCGAAGACGGAAATTGGTTGGCGAGGGCGAGGTGCATCGTATGGTGATGGAAATGTAGAGGAGTGGAAGAGATTGAGGTTGGTATTTTCTGTTTGGGGTTCGGTGTAAGAAAGGAGGAGAACGAGAGGCAAGAAGGGGTGGAAATGGCCATAGTTTTTTGCGGATGATGTTTACGGGAGCGTGGTTGTTTTGGAGAGGAAAAGCAAAGGAGCGGGTCGGGTTTTAAGTGGTTGGGTGGGCTAGTGTTGTAGGATTGACGAACCGTCAGATCCGTTGGGATCGTATGGACGAGCATTACACCATGGAACTGACTGGAAGTCCATCGGAGCTCGTTACAATTTATGACAAAATAAATTGTCCGTCTGAATCAAGCGATGGTTATCGTTATTAACGATGATCGTCCAATGTGAGTAAATCTCACTAACTCTAAACAGTTTATAATTTCATGTTGTATTTTTAGAACTGCTAAATATTGGATGATTGACTGTGTGTTGACTATTTGATTGAACTGCTAGTCAGTTAGTTGAATTTCTATATTGATTCTGTTTAGCAGAATATATCATATGTAACTGAAAGTGATGTTGATTTTATTGTGTAACATCTGTGGATGCAGGGAAACAGGTTGGAGGAATCCAACTGGATTCCTCAACATTTATTTTACTGTGATTCATGTATTGTGATATGTGATGTGAGATATAATCTCTTGTTGATTATGTGTGTTTTGGACGATATTTATCGTTGTTATATGGTATGTTAAATACCATAAGAAATACTGGATGTGGGAAAGGGGATTTTCAAAGTGTATTTGGAAAATGAATTATTTATATAAAATCGATGGATTTTATATAGAAAAGGAAAAGGATTTTTATAAAGGAAATAATTATAAAATCAAAAGAGTAGAAAAGGAAAGAACAAATACAAGGAAAGATATTTGCAAAACAAATAGAAAGAGAAATATTTGTAAATCATTTACAAATAGAATAGAAAAGGAAATATTTGTAGAACATTTACAAATAGATTTAATGGGATTATTTATTTATTTAGGAAATAAATAAAGGAAAAAGGATTTATTTATTTAGGAAATAAATAAAAGAAAAGGGGGTATTTATTTTGGAAATAAATAGAGAAGATAAAAGAAGATATTTATTTGTTAAGATAAATAGAATCAAAGGAGTTATCGATTATTAGTTAAAGGAAGGAGTTATCAATTATTAGTTAATCGAAGGAGTTATCGATTATTAGTTAATCGAAGGAGTTATCGATTATTAGTTAATCGAAGGAGTAATCGAAGATAGTTTATTTGAAAGGAATTATCGAATTTGGTTATTCGAAGGAGTTATCGAATTTAGTTATTCGATGGAGTTAATCGATTAGAGTTAAATCAAATGAGTTAATCGAATATAGTTTATTCGAATAGAAAGTAAAAGAGTTAATCGAATATAGTTTATTCAAATAAAATCAATTGAGTTAATCGAATATTAGTGATTCGAATATAAAGTAAAAGGAGTTAATCGAATATAGTTTATTCGAATAGAGTTAAAGGAGTTATCGAATATAGTTTATTCAAATGGAGTTAAGTGAAACGAGTAAATCAATACCGTTAGACCAATAGCGTTAGTCCAATAGAGTTGATCAAATAGCGTTAGTCCAATAGAGTTAATTGATAAGGGTTAATCGAATAGAGTAAATTGAATAGAGTTATCGAATATACCTTATTCGAAGGAAAGAATTATCGAATATACCTTATTCGAAGGAAAGAATTATCGAATATACCTTATCGAAGGGAAGAATTATCGAATAGAGATGATTCGAAAGAGAGTTACGTAAGGAAGTTTGTTAAAGAATTAAAAGGGTGAACTTTGTCTATTTCAAGGTTAGAAACGTTGTTCAGTTAAGGTCTGAGAGGTAGTATTACCCCCAACTTGATTGACTCCATTTTTAACTAAGGAGTGGTTAAGGTTCGATAGTGAAGGTTGGTTAAAGGAATTTATTAAGTAAGCATAATGGTTTGAGTTGGCATCGCGATGGTTTGTTAAACATCTGTCTAAGCCTAATGAAGGAGTTTTGTAAATGTTTTCCAAATAAGAAACAGAAATGTTTTCTGATATAGAAAACAAGAAATGGAAATGTTTTCCAGTGTTAACGTATAATTTCTAAACATAGAAAATAAGGAAATATGAATATATATATAGACATATATATGATTGATGATTGATTTATAGAATTTCCATCTGGAAATAATATCGTTGTTTGCATACGTGTTTTTCTTTGATAGTTAAATCACAGACTATCGAAGTTTTGACCATTTTAACGTTGTTAATATGGAGAGACCGGTTGGATTATTATCCAAAGAACCACTCTGTATTGGCATAAGCGTTGCGAATTATATATGCCAAAGATAATTGAAGGCGGAGTAAAGTGCAAGGGCTATTGTATAAGTCTTAGATAACAATGCCTAAGACGGATATACTGAATAGTACCTTCGGTTCATCCTGTTCCTGGATGACTTGTATGGATGAATGTCTGACAGAGTATTTCCAGAAAGGTCACGTACATTGATTTCTTCAACCGTACCAAGAGTGGAAGCGGAGAAGGAAAACTTCTTTAGCTAACACGTAATGTACTGTTGTAGATGTCAATTAGTGATTTTCGATGGATCTGACAATGTGGCATTCAAAGTGAATCTGATGTGATGATAAGGCGTAACCTCAAGCCTCATCAACCGGTAAATGACAGAAATCGGGCCGGCAGCATGGCTAAGTCGGCCGCTCCGAAGTAGGGTGTATAATCACCTGATCTAGAGTTTCATTTACTTCTCAAAAATCTATTGTTGATGATGTCCCATTCGGGAAACGGTTGCTGATCGCAACCGTTGGTGATATACATTCGATACACTCAAGCGAAATGAGTGGTCGGTCATGTGTGGTCGGGTTGCAAGATGTTCTTGTTGAACCCAGTGTATTCCTTTCTAGAGGTACACTAGCGAAAGGTGGTTCCATACCTTGTCATAGTTGGAAATCCATTACCCAATACGTGCTTGCGGTTTTGATTGTATACCATATATGTAGAACGTGAGATGAAAGCGTTTCTGCTAGATGATTATTATAGTTATGGTTGATAGACATTATTATAATATCAAAAGGCTTTTGATATAAAGATAATTTGGATTCTCATAAGGGAAAAACCCGTTCCGTTATACGGCGTGGTCTTATGAGATATCGTTTACTTGTTCAAACTGTTTAACTCATACCAGTCCCATGACTGACCCGGAGTTTATTTATTGTTTTCCTTAAACTCTTGGGTGCCCAATTTTGTACAGGCGGTCAAGTAGCCAGGATTTACAGATATACTGGAAGAGCTTGGAGCAGGAGGCTTCAGGATTATATAGCTAAGGTTATTTCCACTGTGTTGTAAGTGTTGTACTTTGATAATGATGTATATTCAAGTATAGATGTATATTTCAAGTTATGTTATATATATTATATGTTATTCGTTCCGCTGTGAGGTTCGTGTTACTCTGATGTTGTGTTCTTCTTCTTCTTCTATTCTAAATTTCTATCTTGTCTTTCCCCACCCTCTAATTTATTTCATTAATGACCGGTATTTTCGATCCTTGGATGTTCGATATGTGTTGTATATCGGATAACCAAGATCGTCAAAAACCCGGGTCATTACAGTTGGTATCAGAGCTTAAGTTAAGAATTACCTTGGCTCTGTGGCGTGACTCAGTAGAGATGGGGTTAGTAATACTCTAGATTGAGTTTGAGTGTGTATATATATATACGAAAGCGTATTTGTTATTCAATATAAGACTGTTTTATATTGGGGAGATTTATTGGTTGAGTTGTTTATGGGTTCTGGTCGACCAGTTTGATCCACTGTATCGGTAGGAGTTTATAAACACTCGAATACGATTAGGTCGACACGATATGTTTTGAAAAGAGGGTAAATTAAAATAAGTTACCCAAGGTATATCTTGATATAGAGAAGATATATATATCAAAATTATAATATAGTGGATATATTGGTTGTTATTATAATCGAGTAAAGATTTGTAAATTTAATGGTTATGTAAATAACCAATCAGAATTCATATAAGTAAAATATGTGAAATCAGATGAGTTAAATCTGAAATTTAAACCAGAAATTGAGTCAAAATTTTGGAAAATTGGATAAGTGTTTGTAAATGGATTTGGATTAAAAATAAGGAAAATTTAAGATCTTGGGAAATTTTAAATTGTTTTACAAGCAGTGTGAATTACATTTTAAAATGAATTTCAAAGTGGAAATGTTTAGAAATGGTTTTATAGTATTGAACTCACTTTGATCGCTGGAAAATAGATTCCGATGATGACAGCTGCATCGTCAGTATTCATTTTCAAGTTGTAAGTGACGAATTACTACCAGAGATACTGTTTTGAATTTGTTTTGGGAAAGACAAGTTGTGTTGAAATTCAAATGGGATTTATAATATAGAATTTGAATAGAATTTGATGTATAGAATTTGAATAGAATTTGATGTATAGAATTTGAATAATAGACTTTGATATATAGATTTTAATAATAGAAGTGATATAAAATTTGAATAGAAATTGAATAGAATTAACTAAGTCAAAGAGGAATTAGTTAATTGAGTTTTGAATTTGAAGTTGAACTTCGAAAGTTGAATTGGACTTGTAAATGGATATTCGAAATCAAATGTAGAACTTAAATTTGAAATTTGGATTCAAATTAGTTAATAAGCAAGTTAAAATATATTTGAACATGTCATGTTCAAATATAAAAAGTGAAATAGACTAAAGAGTTAATTAACAAATTAATTAACGAATTGAGTTAAAACGATCAGGTATAGTTAAAATAGATTGGGCAGGTATAAATATACATGAGATAGGTACGGATAAGGTATGAAGGTATATAAATAGAATGCTCGACGAAAAGGTATGTATTTAATTCATATATGAGATTTTATGCGCCGTATTAGCTAGCCGCTTGGCTTTTTCTTTTTCTTTTGGATTGGTGAGGGCCATGGAAGGCTATTTGAAATATCCCGATGCTCCTGGTACAAAGGAGTTTATGGCGAATTTTTTCGGGAACTTAAGGAGTTAGAATATTTTTAAGACAATTTGATAATTAGAAATCAACGTATCGATATATATAGAAGTCGATAAGGAAACGAACTTGGAAATAGAATAGTAAAATCAAAAAGGAAGACTAAGAATAAAATCTAGTAAGAATATAAAGAGGAAGCGTATATGTGTTTAAAAGTGAATAAGTAGTTGTATGGTATCGATTATTCAAGTAAGTAGTCATATCTGTTTTGACGTTATAAATGTTATTCAGTCAAGGTCTGAGAGGTAGTTATACCCCAACTTGATTGATTTCATTATTAACAAATAAATAATAAGATTTCAGGCTCGAAGATCAATGTTGAATAAGAGTTAGTTGAATATAGTATTTGGGTTGTCGTAACGATGTTTTACACAACATCCGTTTTAACCCAAATAAGTGTAAGCTTGGAAATATAATAAAGAATATTTCGTAAGTATAGAAATAAACGAGATCGGAAAAGAGATAAGTAATTGGAATATTTTCCAATTATAAATAGCATATATTTTCTAAAGTTTAGAAAATAAAGGAAGGCGATATTCGGAAATGTTTTCCAAATAACATAAAAGGCCAATATGGTTATTGAAAATATTTGGTTAACAAATATTGATAAAGAAATAGAGAAGTGATTTAACTAGTGGAATATTAATTAAGGGCACAGTGACATGTTCAAAAGGAAAATTTGATTTTTTGAAAAGAGTAAACTATTTAAAAACTCCCAGGGAGAGACTGTTTGAATTAAAAACAAATTTAACAGAAATTTGTGAAGGCAAAATTGAATTAAAGTAAAGCCAGTAAAGTGGTAACTGAGATTGAATTAGAATGATATCAAGACAAATTGGATTGTGAGATTCAAATTTGAAGTGTAATGTGATATTCAAGTTAAGAGTTGGGAATCGAGAAGAAACACGAGTTAAAATGATATTTGGTTGGTAAAAAGGCGAATGGTTGTGTTGTGGATAAAAGCGGATTGGAATTTGATTGGGATGACCCTTGTATCTGCTGAATTAATAACAGGTGGAAAGGGTAAAATGATATGCCAACAAAAGGTACCAGTTTATATTTTTATTGGATATAAGATTTATGAGCCGAATTGGCAAGCCACTTGGCTGTTTGATTTTATTTTGGGATGGAGATGGCCCAGAGAGGCGAGTTGGAGTTTTACCGATCGACCAGTACAAAGGAGGTGCTGGCGAAATTTTTCGGAAAGTTAAGGTGTTGGAAATTTTTAGGATTTTTGAAAATTTTCGTTGATAAGAATTAATTAATAATTTAATTGAAATTAAATTGGTTCAGTTGAAACTGAAGTTAAGAAGTGAACAAATATGTTCTAACCAGTGGATAGGGTCGTTCTCTACCTTAGCAATTTTGAGGACGAAATTATTTTAAGTGGGGAAGAATGTAATGACCTGCATCTTCAGCGGTATATTAATTAATTTATTTAATTATTGAATTGGTGGTTTAGAGGATTTAATGGTCGCGGAATTAAATAATGGTGAATATTTAATGAAAATAATAAATTTAAATAATATATTTAATTCTAAAATAATCAGAATTGGCAGAAATGGCGATATGGTGTGAACTGGATCATCTGTAATATTTAATTCAGTTTAGAATTGAATTTCGATAACGAATATATTATATAAACGAAGTTTGAACGTATAAATTATATTATAAATATAATCGAGCTCGAATTGGCGCTGCAGTTCGTAATTTGGCGATTTGAACTTCAACTGAATGTACAGGGTTCGTTTTAAATCGGATTTCTGTGAAACAAGAAACGTGTGGAGCTGGTGGAGTATATCTTTCTAGTGGAAGAGAAAAATCAGGATTTCGTCGGGTAGATTTTGATTTATGTACAAATCAAATTTTAGAAAACTCGCTGTGGAATTCCTTAATAATTTATAAAGGAATTATTTATATTTTAAAAAGGAATTTCAATATAAATCGAATATCGGGTTGACCCAGATTGGAAATATCGAGTTATAATTCCCAGTAGAGCTGTATGGTATTCCACTATGAATATAGACGATAATATTTATTTTTAAATATTAAAATCAATTATATTTAAATATATTAATATATTTAAATTGGTTATTTAGAGCTTTAAAAATAGCCACTTTTGCAAACGAAGTCAGAATTCGATGAAACTATTTTTTTTGGATCCGCAATGTCAAATAGTTCTTAGATTTCCATTTCCGTGATTTTTAGAGTCACTGTGTGGCCGTAGGGAATTTTAGAGTGAAAAACAGTTGATATTCTAAAGGTTAAAAATACGCTGTGTGAGCATACGGATTCGGAATTCGACGAAACTAGTTTCGTTAGGACCGTAATATCGAACTCTAGCTACAGGTCCAGTTTGGTGATTTTTGGGTATCATGTGTGATCACACGGATTTTTAGAAGGCTGAAATGAATATAAAAATAATAATAAGAAAATATCTAAACTAAAGTAGAGGTCAAAACATAGCCACATCATCCTCGTTTACAGCCACACACACACAAATGATCCTGTATATATTTCCTTGTGAGCTGCCGCATTCAGTTCCAAAGGAAAACAAAATTTCGATGCTTAGAAAATCCAAAGTAATCAAAATAAATTCTTATAAATCAAGGTTCACGTATATTTGAACTCAGGAAAGTATTCTCTACAACCAGGTACACATTTTGTGTAACTCGCGCACCATTTCTGGAGTGCTGGAACTAGACAGCGAAGCTAGGGTTGAAATTTATTTGAAATAGAAGCATCGATGTGGTGTTTTTTTGGTATTTTTGGATTCTCCATATGAAATAACACCTGCTCGGAAAGAATGGAGTGATTCGGCGCTTGGGAAGTTCGGTGGTTCCTGAAATGACGCGACGACGGAAATTGGTTGGTGAGGGCGAGGTGCATCGTATGGTGATGGAAATGTAGAGTGGAAGAGATTGAGGTTGGTAGTTTCTGTTTGGGGTTCGGTGTAAGGAAGGAGGAGAACGAGAGGCAAGAAGGGATGGAAATGGCCATGGTTTTTTGTGGATGATGTCTACTGGAGCGTGGTTGTTTTGGAGAGGAAAAGAAAAGGAGCGGGTCGGGTTTTAAGTGGTTGGGTGGGCTGGTTTTGTAGGATTGACGAACCGTCAGATCCGTTAGGATCGTATGGACGAGCATTACACCATGGAACTGACTGGACGTCCATCGGAGCTCGTTACAATTTATGACAAAATAAATTGTCCGTCTGAATCAAGCGATGGTTATCGTTATTAACGATGATCGTCCAATGTGAGTAAATCTCACTAACTCTGAACAGTTTATAATTTCATGTTGTATTTTTAGAACTGTTAAATATTGGCTGATTGACTGTGTGTTGACTATTTGATTGAACTGCTAGTCAGTTAGTTGAATTTCTATATTGATTCTGTTTAGCAGAATATATCATATGTAACTGAAAGTGATGTTGATTTTATTGTGTAACATCTGTGGATGCAGGGAAACAGGTTGGAGGAATCCAACTGGTTTCCTCAACATTTATTTTACTGTGATTCATGTATTGTGATATGTGATGTGAGATATAATCTCTTGTTGATTATGTGTGTTTTGGACGATATTTATCGTTGTTATATGGTATGTTAAATACCATAAGAAATACTGGATGTGGGAAAGGGGATTTTCAAAGTTTATTTTGAAAATGAATTATTTATATAAAATCGATGGATTTTATATAGAAAAGGAAAAGGATTTTTATAAAGGAAATAATTATAAAATCAAAAGAGTAGAAAATGAATATATTTGTAAAACAAATACAAAAAAAGATATTTGCAAAACAAATAGAAAGAGAAATATTTGTAAATCATTTACAAATAGAATAGAAAAGGAAATATTTGTAGAACATTTACAAATAGGTTTAATGGGATTATTTATTTATTTCGGAAATAAATAAAGGAAAAAGGATTTATTTATTTAGGAAATAAATAAAAGAAAAGGGGGTATTTATTTAGGAAATAAATAGAGAAGATAAAAGGAGATATTTATTTGTTAAGATAAATAGAATCAAAGGAGTTATCGATTATTAGTTAAAGGGAAGGAGTTATCAATTATTAGTTAATCGAAGGAATTATCGATTATTAGTTAATCGAAGGAGCAATCGAATATAGTTTATTCGAAAGGAATTATCGAATTTGGTAATTCGAAGGAGTTATCGAATTTAGTTATTCGATGGAGTTAATCGATTAGAGTTAAATCAAATGAGTTAATCGAATATAGTTTATTCAAATAGAAAGTAAAAGGAGTTAATCGAATATAGTTTATTCAGATAAAATCAATTGAGTTAATCGAATATTAGTGATTCGAATATAAAGTAAAAGGAGTTAATCGAATATAGTTTATTCGAATATAGTTAAAGGAGTTATCGAATATAGTTTATTCAAAAGGAGTTATGTGAAACGAGTAAATCAATAGCGTTAGTCCAATAGCGTTAGTCCAATAGAGTTAATCCAATAGCGTTAGTCCAATAGAGTTAATTGATAAGGGTTAATCGAATAGAGTAAATTGAATAGAGTTATCGAATATACCTTATTCGAAGGAAAGAATTATCGAATATACCTTATTCGAAGGAAAGAATTATCGAATATACCTTATCGAAGGGAAGAATTATCGAATAGAGATGATCCGAAAGAGAGTTACGTAAGGAAGTTTGTTAAAGAATTAAAAGGGTGAACTTTGTCTATTTCAAGGTTAGAAACGTTGTTCAGTTAAGGTCTGAGAGGTAGTATTACCCCAACTTGATTGACTCCATTTTTAACTAAGGAATGGTTAAGGTTCGATAGTGAAGGTTGGTTAAAGGAATTTAGTAAGTAAGCGTAATGGTTTGAGTTGGCATCGCGATGGTTTGTTAAACATCTGTCTAAGCCCAATGAAGGAGTTTTGGAAATGTTTTCCAAATAAGAACCAGGAATGTTTTCTGATATAGAAAACAAGAAATGGAAACGGTTTCCAGTGTTAACGTATATTTTCTAAACATAGAAAATAAGGAAATATGAATATATATATATAGACATATATATATATAGACATATATATGATTGATGATTGATTGATAGGATTTCCATCTTGAAATAATATCGTTGTTTGCATATGTGTTTTTCTTCGATAGTTAAATCACAGACTATCGAAGTTTTGACCATTTTAACGTTGTTAATATGGAGAGACCGGTTGGATTATTATCCAAAGAACCACTCTGTATTGGCATAAGCGTTGCGAATCATATATGCCAAAGATAATTGAAGGCGGAGTAAAGTGCAAGGGCTATTGTATAAGTCTTAGATAACAATGCCTAAGACGGATATACTGAATAGTACCTTCGGTTCATCCTGTTCCTGGATGACTTGTATGGATGAATGTCTGACAGAGTATTTCCAGAAAGGTCACGTACATTGATTTCTTCAACCGTACCAAGAGTGGAAGCGGAGAAGGAAAACTTCTTTAGCTAACACGCAATGTACTATTGTAGACGTCAATTAGTGATTTTTGATGGATCTGACAATGTGGCATTCGAAGTGAATCTGATGTGATGATAAGGCGTAACCTCAAGCCTCATCAACCGGTAAATGACATAAATCGGGCAGGCAGCATGGCTAAGTCGGTCACTCCGAAGTAGGGTGTATAATCACCTAGTCTAGAGTTTCATTTACTTCTCAAAAATCTATTGTTGATGCTGTCCCATTCGGGAAACGGTTGCTGATCCCAACCGTTGGTGATATACATTCGATACACTCAAGCGAAATGAGTGGTCGGTCATGTGTGGCCGGGTTGCAAGATGTTCTTGTTGAACCCAGTGTATTCCTTTCTAGAGGTACACAGCGAAAGGTGGTTCCATACCTTGTCATAGTTGGAAATCCATTACCCAATACGTGCTTGCGGTTTTGATTGTATACTATATATGTAGAACGTGAGATGAAAGCGTTTCTGCTAGATGATTATTATATTTGTGGTTGATAGACATTATTATAATATCAAAAGGTTTTTGATATAAAGATAATTTGGATTCTCGTAAGGGAAAAACCCGTTCCGTTATACGGCGTGGTCTTATGAGATATCGTTTACTTGTTCAAACTGTTTTAAAATGTTTTACTCATACCAGTCCCATGACTGACCGGGAGTTTATTTTGTTGTTTTCCCTAAACTCTTGGGTTCCCAATTTTGTATGGGCAGTCAAGTAGTCAGGATTTACCGATATACTGAAAGAGCTTGGAGCAGGAGGGTTCAGCATTATATAGCTATAGTTATTTCCGCTGTATTGTAAGTGTTGTACTTTGATAACTTTGTATATTCGAGTACAGATGTATATTTCAAGTTATGTTATATATATATTATATGTTATTCGTTCCGCTATGAGGTTCGTGTTACTCTGATGTTTTGTTCTTCTTCTTCTTCTATTCTAAGTTTCTATCTTATCTTTCCCCACCCTCTAATTTTTTTCATTAATGACCGATATTTTCGATCCTTGGATGTTCGGTATGTGTTGTATATCGAATAACCAAGATCGTCAAAAACCCGGGTCATTACAGTCGATTTCCATAAACGGTCAACGAACTGCTCTTACAGTGAACTTTCCCTAATTTGATTTGGACATAATTCCAAATCCAATCATTAGATTTCAAATCTCTTATATTCATCGGAAAGATCTTTTCGATACGAACCCAAGGTTCTGGTTTTAGGAGAATCTGACAATCGGATCTCCCGTAATGTCAATTCGAAGTCAATGGTCGAAATTCACGAACTGCCGCGGCGTAGCGCGTTCTGTTTGGGCCATTAAATATATATTATACATATTACATATATTTCTTCGAATTCTAGTTAAAACATATTTAATAAATCGCTTTAAATTCGTTTTCAAAACGATTTCAACTTCATATTCGATTTCAAATCAAAATTGAATATTCCATATCGTTAATATATAAATGATAATATTTTCAAAAAATTAGATTTTGAAATCACTTCCTTTTCGATTCATTATAAAAATTAATAAAATCGATATAAATATCGTTCACATCAAAATGGCGTTAATTTAATCAACACGGCTTTATATATTTCAATATTTTCGTTTCCATCTCAAATCGGACATCAAAATCATATTTTGATCCATTAATAAATATTATTTTAAAATATTCATTACTCGTCATTTTAAATTATTCGTTAATTTAAAATATTAGTTCTTTCCGAATTGGAATCGGACACAGTCAATTACCACATAATTTTATTTATATGGATTTCAAACACACATGTACACAACAATAATCGGACATAGTCAGCCATCATCCAGAGTGCATTACACAAATGCATAAGCGTTAAATGTAAATAATTAACGCTTACAACAGTCTGTCCACCCATAGATTGACATATAACTAAATATTTGGTTTAGTGTATGTCCAATATCATCCCAGTAACCATGTGGGGTTTTCAAACAACATACACTAGTTATTATTTGTGCAGTTGGGCGATGTGTAAAATATAACATCCCAATCAATATCAGTCAAATGTGTGTATATAAACAAATCTTTGGATTTGTAAACGAATATTTATTTTCTTCATATACACATTAAAAAATATATTTTTAACTATAAAATATTTATTTCAACACATGAATATTTTATTTTCCATTTCACATCACAATCACAATCAATTTCCACAACACAATACAATCAAACAAGTCGTCCATGGTCTGTGGACGGCGGGGAGCAGTTCATATATGCTGTTATAAAATAAATAATTGTACAAGAAATTACAGTGAGAAGTTCTAACCTTTGGGATCCACTCCTCCATTCGTTATTTCTAAATGGTTCGGATTTGGATTTGATTCCAGTCGGTTCCATCGCATCTATTTCAAGCGGTTTTATATTAAAAATCCCAATTCTAAACAATGATGTTTATAAATAAAAATCACTTTTTTATTTCATTGCTCTCTTTATAAAAGTCATATTTTTATAATATCACTTCATGTATAAAAATCAATTTTTCATATCCCTCCTATATATATATAAAAATCTAATTTTTATCTTCGTTTTTTATATATATAAATCTAATTTTTATCTTCTAAAAATCGTATTTTTAATCCAAAGCCACTAAAAAAAATCACATTTTTAAAGCGAAGTTATCTAAATAAAAATCATAGTTTTGAAGCTACTTAACATAGATAAAAATCGTATTTGTATCGCTACTTCATATATAAAAATCACATTTTTATCTCTCTTCATATATATAAAAGATTACATTTTTATATCGCTTGTTCACACTATAAAAATCATATTTTTATACCATAAATAAATATGCAAACGTCGAATTTTTACACCATAAGAAAATATGTAAATTTAAGATTTTTATTTCACAAACATATATATAAATTTGGATTTTAAACACGCTATTATATAATAGAACTGAAAACAAAATAAATGTAAATAAATTAAAAAGACTCACTGTTTTCGGGTTTGAGAGGGAGTGGCGGCATTCGCTGTAAAACGGCACGGAGGGGGAAATCTGAGGAAGGCAGCGCTGGGGTCAACAAGTGGCGGCGGTGGTGCAGATGACCGTGGCGACAGGAATGGCTAGGGCGTCGGGTTTCGATTTGAACGAGAGTTTGAACGGAGAAGGCTGATGGGGGGTACGGCAACCCCTGGTGGAGGTAGAGAAGCTGCTCCGGCGGTGGCGCGCTTCGGCGAGGTAACGCAGTAGGGGTAGCGGGGGGAGAAAGCGACGAGTTCAGAAATTTTGGGGACGGGTATTTCTTTTGACAGTGGTTTTTAATTTTTAGGGTTTGATTTCAAAGGGGGGTATTGTATATGGTATATTTTATTTTATTTTATTCAAAATAATTCGTTCAGTCTTCGAACTCTGAGTCGAACTCAACGACCATTGCCCCTAGCTAATTACCCCCATTCCGGACACAATGGGATATGTCCCGTAAGCCAATTCGACTGTTACGATCAGTTTTTTCTTTAAATTAAAATATAAATCGTTATATATTCAATATAAAAGTACATTTTAATTTACCAGGGCCACCCACTGACTTCGAAAATTCCAATAAAATAAATCTAGCTATGTTTTGACGATACGGTCCTAACAAAACTAATTTCATAGAATTTGGAGACCGTTTGAAAAAGGGTAATTTTCCAGTCGATTAAATTCAAATTGAATTGACTAAACACGTCTAAATTCATCATGCTCACATATTAATTCCAAAAATAATGAAAATTGGAATCTAGCAATAATTTGACGTTTCGGATCCATCAAAAGTGGTCTCGTCAAAAACGGAGGTCATTTGCAAAATCACTATTTTTAACGGCTATATCTTATACAAATTCCATAGCACTATTCTGAATTTTCAACTGGACATAACTTTTTATTCTCATTATAAAATATGGATTTTTCACATTCATTGTAAAGATATTTTCAAACAGATTCAAATATTTCTGGTTTCATTAAAATCCGGTTTATTTTGAATCCTGTACATTCGTTTGAAATTTGAAATCGAATTTTCAAACTACCACGCCATTTCCAATTCCTTTTATAATTAAAATAAATATTTATATCCTAATTTCGATTATAAATAAATTTATATGTTCTAATTCTATTCAAAATAAATTTCTAGTTGTTATTATTTAAAATAAATCATTTTAAATATTCAAAATTTATTAAAATTGCCAAAATAAAAAAATTAAATTGGTTTTGATTTTCCGGGTTGTTACAATCTCCCACAGTTAAAATCTTTTCGTTCTCGAAAAGGAACGGAGCTGAAAGTTGTTTTACTAATCAACTCAAATTTCAGTTTAGCTTTCATTCTTCAACTTTTCAGTTTCTAAGAAATTTCTAATTCTTCAAAAATTTGGCTAACACCATAAATTTTTAAAAAATTTCGCCATAACCTCCTTTGTACGGGGAGACATTTAAAATCTCAACTAGCCACGTAGGGCCCTCATCATCCAAAAAGAAAAAGAAAAAGCCAAGCGGCTAGCCAATCGGCTCATGAAATCATCCAAACCCAATAAATTAGTAAACCTGTACCTATTTGTCGGGCATACAATTTTATTCCTCTAGCCTCCTTGCTATGACTTGTTCAATGTATATACATGTATATGCAAGCAATTCCAACCAATTCCCAATTCATTTAAATATTTGACACAATTTGGTTAAATTTAATTTCATTCACATGTTGGTTTAAATGAATAATCACATAACACAATCAACAATCCGCAATCAATTAGTTGATTGACGTTTCAAACACATAACTTATATATATATATATATATATATATATATAAATTCGTATTTTTGATGCTAATTCACAAACAATAAATCCTATCTAGTTTTGGTTCTCACACGAGTCAATTGGAAATATATAGAAATCCAACTTTCGAAGCTCGAACCTAAACTCTAATGATGTCGTGGTCATTATCAAAATCATCTCCGAGCGACTAGAGTGTGATTCTATATCTATCCAGTATATTAAAACTTCGAATCTACGTTTGCAAAGCGTATATGCAGAATCTTTATATACTCGATTGTCCAAATTCAATATAAAATAAATATTCAAATACTTATAATTTGGTTTAAATTTTAAAATCAAATTCATTTTCATTTTTATTTTAAAAATAACACTCTTCAGACCCATTCTAGGATACTACTGATCCTATCTCTAATGAGTCATTCTTATTGGATATTGCTAATCCAATCTCTGATGAATTCTTTCGTTTGGTTCTAATATGCCTTGTTCTCGAGCTCTGTAAAACCAAAGCTCTGATACAAAAATATAATGATGCAAACTTCCCCGGTCTCCAAAGAGAAGAGAAAGAACGAATTTTCTGAGAACAAGACTAATCGGAACGCAAGCAGAAGAACATTTCATTGCCTTTTACAACAATGTACGTCAGAGTACAAGAATATACAAAGTATGAACAAATAATATACATTTGATAAATATCAGAGATTTAAATTACATTTAAATACATAGCAGCGGAAAAATAATACAAAACACAATTGAAAGAGATACAAAGATATAGATCTTTCCGAATATCGTTCCAACTGTAAACCAGGATCTTGTGAATATAAATCTGCAAAACCAAAACTACTAGCTGCCCGTGTGGAAAATAGGGGCATCCAGAGTTTAGGTTAAAACAATAAACTCCAGGTCAGTCATGTGACTGGTGTGAGAACTAAAATAGTTATTAATTTGATTTTAAAGTTAGGTAAATCAAGGAACCACACCGTATAACACGGAACGGGTTTACCCCCAAGAATACCAGTGCATAAAACAAACAGCGCAATGCTAAATAGAAAAATGAAGATATTATAAGACTCAGGTCCCATCACATAATGCAATGCAAGCCGTAGGATAGAGTTTTACCTTATAATAGCCAAATATGCTTGGTACGTTTTAAACAAATCATTTGATACTATTATAAGTGTATAGTGTCAAAACAACTTCAAATATAAATGCATCAATCATAGACGGCATAGCATCCTATGTTACTATGTCGCCATACTAGGCTCCACAATCAAAATCGCAAATGTCGTATTTGAAGTTGGATTTCCATCATGAACCAAGGCAAGTGATCATCCTTACCGAATTCGAGACAATCTAGCCTACCATGTCTCAGGTTACAGTCACAACTGCACCTAGGAAAATGCAGGGTCGGTCCACATTTTAAGTGGATTAGTAATCCCTAAACAATACGCTTCCCCACCCTATGGGGCATAAATGAGCCAGATGACTCAATATCCATTGGCTCCGTAGTAACCGATATATCTGAGGTACCTCGCTTTCGAACAATTACCATAAGTAAGAATGTATGGGCTCCATACCATGACACCACTCCTAGCTAGAAATAAACGCATGTCCTCCCTGCCATCCTTCATCCAGTTTCTAGTTCATACCGGGATGTGAATCTCACGAATTAACACTACACAAATCTATTCTATATTAAAGCCGCGCTTTGATCATTAACCACAAGACTCTGCTTTTCAACAGAAGCCTTGATTCTTTGTATCTCAGCACGCCACACAGGCAATTCACGTTATGCGACTGATGTCTATCGATATATAATCTCTGAGCTCGTACATCTCAGAGAAGAGCGTTAAGCAAGAGAATAAATTCTCCGCCGCCAAACAGATATATATTTAATAGAAATCAATCAACACAGAATAAAATCCAATATCAGACACACATCCATTTACAAGTTAGTTCTGGGTCTGAACGAAACCAAAGGCACCTTATTCCTCGTCCCATATGTCCAATACAGGAGAGAGGTCCTCCCATATACGTCAATCTCAAAGTACGTCTGGACAATCACCACTTATTACCTTGTCTTGGGTGTACAGCCCAATCAAGACATCGGTAATCATCCAAACGATGTGAAGACCTTCGGTATTTGACCACCAACTTCATCATTGACTCATCGCCGATTCAGTTATTCAGAATGGGTATAAACCCGGCCTTTCCGAATAACTCACGTATATACTAAACAAGTGCTATAAAAACACAACATACTCCTCATTCCAATCCAAATTATTCTTTTACTCAAATATTCTTATCATGTGGGAAAGGTTCCGATTAATTTTATCAAAGACAAATTCTTTAAATTTATTCTTTAATCTTCCTTTGGATATCAATTCAAACCAAATTAAGGTTTATCCAAACTAGTCAGGATTAGCGCACCTTACCGTGGTAATCATTTGTTTAATTTCCCAATCCTAACCTATTCATCGCATGGAGCAAAACTGGTAATACTCTATATCTAACACCACAGTGTTATTGGTAAATTTAATTACCATTTCACGTTCAAATCTTATTAAAGATTTAACTATCGCTTGGAGCAAAACCGGTGATGCTCCATTCTCGATCATTTCCCGAATTTGATAATTTAAATTATCATATTCATCTTTCAATCTAATTAAAGATTCATTAAAACTCTACTTAGTTTTAATCTTCCCAAAAATAAATATTAATGATTATTTAACTTTGGAAACACAAACATGTCACATCGACAATCTACATCGTACTATTGATATCTGCCGATATATAACCTCTAAGCTCGTACGTCTTAGAGAAGGGTCTTAAGCAAGAGAATAAATTCTCCGCCACTAAACAGATATATATTTAGCAAAGATCAACGAATTCGGTATAAAGGAATCAGTGTCAGACATGTAATCCTGTCTTTTAACTGGGTTAAAGAACCAATGTCATTTAAACACGGTCCACAATAAACCCAAATCCTCTTCCATAAAAATGGAATCTTCACAGGAAAAAATCGATATATAATCGATATCAATATCCATATCCGACCAATAATATAAATGGAATAACGACAAAGCCTTTTAAATTCCATATATATTATCAGTCTTCCTCCATAGAAGTTCATTTCAATTATTGTCAAATCGAATTCCATTCTATTCCAACTAAATATTAATTAATTGGAAACTTCACTTTGGAAAATCCCATTAAATCTTAATAAAAGATTTATGTATTCCAAATCACATTTTACTATAGATCGGGTTAAAGAACGAATGTCGTTAAAAACATAGTTCATAATAAACCCAATTCACATTCATTTTTCAATTCCAATTAAATGTTAATTAATTGGTAATTCTTCTTTAAATCTTAATTAAAAGATTTATTCTTTTCACACTGGGTTTAAGAACGTTGTTAATAAAGACGCCATTCACGACAAACCCAAAATCCAATTCGATTCAATTCCAATTAAATATTAATTATTTGGAAAACTCTTATAAATCTTATTTAAAAGACTTAATCTTTTCTCAAATGGGTTTAAGAACAGTGTCATTTAAAACACAGTCCACGACAAGCCCAAAATCCAATTCAATATTAAATACACGATTCTGAATAGAAAATATATCGGCTTATATTCAATATCAAATTCTGAAATTAACAAATATCGTATTGGGAATAATGATATATAAATCTTCTAAATTCCTCCACAATATCCGTATGATCACGAAATCCAATATCGAAATATTCTGAAGATAATTTGGATTCAAATCCATTCCAATTCATATATTGGAAACTCTGGTTATTTTTAAAAACATTTGAAATCCAATTTATTTATTTCAAAATATTGGATTATAATTCTAGTTCATAACTAATTCATTTCAATAAAAATATATTTTTATCTTTTCAAATATGGAATTTTTCCTTGCAATTCTATCCAAATCATTTATTATGATTTTACACAAATTATTACTATTTTTTTATAATTTTATCAAGGCCCGTACAATCGATTTCCATAAACAGTCATCGAACTGCACTTACAACGACCTTTTCCAAGTTTGATTTGGACATAATTCCAAATCCAACTGTTAGATTTCAAATCTCTTATATTCATCGGAAAGCACTTTTCGATACGAACCCAACGGTTCCAGTCATAGGAGAATCCAATGGTCGGATCTCCCGTAATATCAATTCGAAGTCAATGGTCGAAATTCGCGAACTGCCGCGGTGCGGCGCATTCTATTCAGGCCATTAAATATATATATTATATATATTTCGTCGATTTCCATTTAAAACGTGTTTTATAAATCGTTTTACATTCGTTTTCAAAACGATTTCAACTTCATATTCAATTTCAAATCAAAATTGAATATTCTGTATCATTAATATATAAATGATAATATTTTCAAAACACTAGATTTTGAAATCACTTCCTTTTCGATATTCTTCATAAAAATGAATAAAATCGATATAAATATCATTCACATCAAAATGGCGTTAATTTAATCAACACGGCTTTATATATTTCAATATTTTCATGTCCATCCCAAATCGAATATCCAAATCATATTTTGATCCACTATTGAATAATATTTCAAAATATTATTTATTTTAAAATATTCATTACTTGTCATTTTAAATTATTCGTTAATTTAAAATATTCGTTCTTTCTGAACTGGAATCGGACACAGTCAATTACCATATAATTATGTTTATATGGATTTCATACACACATTTACACAACAATAATCAAACACAGTCAGCCGTCATCCAGAGTGCATTACACAACTGCATAAGCATTAAATATAAATAATTAATGCTTACAACAGTCTGTCAACCCATTGATTGTCATACAACTAAATATTGGGATTAGTGTATGTCCAATATCATCCCAATACCTGTGTGGGGTTTTCAAACAACAAACAATGATTATTATTTGTGCAGTTGGGCGATGTGTAAAATATATCGTCTCAATCAATATCCGTTAAATGTGTGTACAAAACAAATCGTCCAATTTGTAAATGAATATTTATTTTATTCATATACATGTTAAAAATTATATTTTTAACTATAAAATATTTATTTCAACATAGGAATTTTATTTTCCATTTCACATCACAATCACAATCAAACAAGTCGTCCATGGTCTGTGGACGACGGGGAGCAGTTCATATATGTAGTTATAAAATAAATAACTGTACAAGAAATTATAGTGAGAAGTTCTCACCTTTGGGATCCACTCCTCTATTCTTTATTTCTGAACGATTCAGATTTGGTATTGATTCTGTAATAACCCGAAAATCTGGGCCAGTTTAAAATTTTTATTTTGGCGATTTTAGCGAATTTCGAATATTTAAAATAGATTATTTTAAATAAAATCGACGAGAAATTTATTTTTGAATAGAATTCGAACGTATATATTATACGCGTCGTCGTTAGAATATAAATATTTATATATAATTATAATAGAATTGAAAATGGCGCGGTAGTTCGATAATTCGATTTCAAACTTCAATTGAATGTACCGGGTGCCAAACAATCCGGATTTTAGTGAAACCAAAAACATTAGGATCTAATTGATGATATCTTTCCAAGGAATCTGACAAATTGAAATTCCGTGGCGGGAATCAAAAGATATGTCCAGTTGAAAATTCTGAATAGTCGCTATGGAATTCAGGCCCTTAAAAATGGACATTTTGCAAATGACCTCGGATTTCGACGAAACCACTTCTGTTGGGTCCGTGATGTAGAGTTATTGCTAGGTTTCAAATTTCATAATTTTTCGAATCAATTTGTGAGCGTGGCAAAGGAAAACGTGTTTTGACCATTTCAGTTGATTTTAATCGACTGGAAATTGGCCATTTTTCTAACGGTCTCAGAATTCGACGAAACTAGTTTTGTTAGGACCGTATAGTCAATACGAAGCTAGAGAATATTTTTCTGGAATTTTTAGAGTTCGTATGTGGCCCCGGTATATTGAAATGTACGTTTAAAATTCAATATAGTGATTTAAATGTAAATTCAACGGAAACTGATTCAAACGATCAAATCAACTTGCGATACATATCTCATTGTGTTCGGAATGGGGGTAAAACGCTATGGACGACAGGCGGTGGGCCTCGTTTTGATGTCGTATGTAAAAGTCAACAAGTTGAAAAAAAATAAAAAATAAAAAAATATCTCCTTCCTTTTAACCAGGCCCCCCCTTTTTTTTTCGATTCAGTTCGTTTCAGAAGATAAAAAAAAAAGAAAAAAAAACCTAAAACCCGCCCCCTTCCTCGATAACCTCCGTCGCCCCTTGTATAGCCGCCGCCCACCTCCATCGGACCGCGCCACCACCCACGGACCCCACCCCGTCAGGCCGCACTCCCCCTCTCTCCTCCTCCCCCGTGTAAACAACACCACCCCCCAATGCCCAAATCGATGTTCGAGCTCGATTTCCTCCGCCTGAGGACCGCCGAACTGGCAGCGGTGGCCAGTGCTGACAAGCACCATCGAGGCGCAGGAGGGGGACGCCTCCGATCAGACTTCGGCACCTCGGATTGCGGGCGGGTTGAAGCCCTAATGGATGAGTTCTTCGAAGCAAACGTCTTAAGCGTGATAATCGGGGATGAAGGTGGTTTATTTCTTCTTTTATTGTTATTATTTACAATCATATACCTTGTTAATTGTTTTTGAAGTATATATAAATTTGTTTTGAAAAGAAAATCAACATTTGTTTTGAAAAGAAAATCAACATTTGTTTTGAAAAGAAAATCAACATTTGTTTTGAAAAGAAAATTAATCTTTGTTTGAATAAAAAAATATGATTTTTATATATTGAATAGCAAAGTAAAAATATGATTTTTATATATTGAACTTCGAATTAAAAATATGATTTTTATATATTGAACTTCGAATTAAAAATATGATTTTTATATATTGAACTTCGAATTAAAAATATGATTTTTATATATTGAACTTCGAATTAAAAATATGATTTTTATATATTGAACTTCGAATTAAAAATATGATTTTTATATGTTGAACTTCAAATTAAAAATATGATTTTTATATGTTGAACTTCGAAATAAAAATATGATGTTTATATATTGAATAGCGAAGTAAAAATTCGATTTTTACATAGGTAGTGAAAGCGGGCGAAGAAAGTGACAAGATGCGATGACGATGAAGATTTCTATCAAAGAAGAGTCAAGATGTTTGGATAGCTATATGTGAGAATTTCTCACCTTTCAATTTATTTTTCTAGTTATATATATATATATATATATATATACTAGGATGCAGACGGTGCTTAGTAGCACCCGACATAATCGTCCACAGACCATGGACTTGTTTGTTTGGCTGTGTTGTTAGTTAGATTGTTTGAGTTGATTTGAATTGTTTGGTGAAATGAAATTGATATGATTGATGTGTGAATGGCGTGGGCCTTCACTAGACCGGGGATAAGGCTAGGCCTTGTCCCGTTTCTAGTATCGTGCCGTTATGCCGCCGAAATTTTCTAAAATAAGTTAGAAAAATAAAAATATCATTTTATTTAAAGAATGAATTGAATAGAAATTCATAGGTTGAAATAAAATGTTTTATCGTTAAAAATATAATTTTTAACGTGAAGTGAATAAAATAGAATATTCATTTACAAACCAGACGGTTTGTGTATGTACACCTATTTGAATGACATTGATTGGGACGATAAATTTTACACATCGCCCAACAGCACAAATAAAATCTGTGTTTGATTGTTTGAAACCCCACACGGGTGTTGGGATGAAATTTGAAGTTCACTCATCCTGATTGATTAAATATGTCGATCGATTGATTGACAGGCTGTTATAAGCGTTGAATATCTATATTTGATGCTTTTACAGTGTAGTGCACTTTGGTTGATGGTTGATTATTTTCAATGTTATTATATACATGTGTTGTATGAAAATCCATATAATTAACTTTATATGGTAATTGATTGGGCCTCATTCCAATTTGAAAAATAAAGAATATTATAAAATAAAAGTTCATGTGTTGACAGTACTCATCCATTGAGATTGGTCATGTGTTGAACGAAATATTTTAATAATAAAATTTACATCTTTATAATATAAAATAAAGGTTCATGTGTTGACAGTACTCGTCCATTGAGATTGGTCATGTGTTGAACGAAATATTTTGATAATAACAACTATTTTGAAAAGGAAATATTTGAAATAGAATATTTGAAAATAGAAATTTATGAAGCCGTGTTGATTAGATTGACGCCATTTTGACGTGAACGATATTTATATCGATTTTATTCATTTCGAAATGAATTGAATTAAAAACGATTTCGAAATGAATTGAATTGAAAACGATTTCGAAATGAATTGAATTGAAAACGATTTCGAAATGAATTGAATTGAAAACGATTTCGAAATGAATTGAATTGAAAACGATTTCGAAATGAATTGAATTGAAAACGATTTCGAAATGAATTGAATTGAAAAACGATTTCGAAATGAATTGAATTAAAAACGATTTCGAAATGAATTGAATTGAAAACGATTTCGAAATGAATTGAATTGAAAACGATTTCGAAATGAATTGAATTGAAAACGATTTCGAAATGAATTGAATTGAAAACGATTTCGAAATGAATTGAATTGAAAACGATTTCGAAATGAATTGAATTGAAAACGATTTCGAAATGAATTGAATTGAAAACGATTTCGAAATGAATTGAATTGAAAACGATTTCGAAATGAATTGAACTGAAAACGATTTCGAAATGAATTGAACTGAAAATGATTTCGAAATGAATTGAATTGAAAACGATTTCGAAATGAATTGAATTGAAAACGATTTCGAAATGAATTGTATTGAAAACGATTTCGAAATGAATTGAATTGAAAACGATTTCGAAATGAATTGAATTGAAAACGATTTCGAAATGAATTGAATTGAAAACGATTTCGAAATGAATTGAATTGAAAACGATTTCGAAATGAATTGAAAGCAAATTGAAACGAATTCAAATTGAATTGAAATTTGAATTGAATAGAAATGAATTTTAAAACGAATTTATAGAGAAGAATTCAATTTTGATTTAAATTGAAACGGAAGTTGAAATTGCTTTTGAATCGAATTTAAAACTATTTATATAATTCGTTTTAAATAGAAATCGACGAAATATATTATATATATATTATATATATATAATATAATGGCCTGAATAGAACGCGCCGCGCCGCGGCAGTTCGTGAATTTCGACCATTTATTTCAAACGGACATTGCGGGAGATCCGACCGTCGGATTCTTCTAAAACCGGAACTGTTGGGTTCGTATCGAAAAGAGCTTTCTAATGAATATTAGAAATTAGAAATCTAACGGTTGGATTTGGAATTATGTCCAAATCAAATTCGAAAAAGGTCGTTGTAAGTGCAGTTCGATGACCGTTGATGGAAATCGACTGTACGGGCCTTGATAAAATTATTAAAAATAGTAATAATTTGTGTAAAATCATAAGAAATGATTTGTGAAGATTTGGGAGGAAAAACTCCATATTTGAAAAGATGAAAATAGATTTTTATCGAAATGAACTAGTTTTGAACTAGAGTTAAGATTCTATTTATTTTTAAATAAATAAATTGAATTTAAAAAGGGTTTTTAAAATAACCAGAATTTCCAATGATTGCATTGGAATGGATTTGAATCGAAATTGTCTTCGGAATATTTCGATGTTGGATTTCGTGATTATACAGATGTTGTTATGGAAATTTGAAAGATATAGATATATATATATCGTTATTTCCCATACGATATCTGTTTGTCGTAGAATTTGATATTGAATATAAGCCGATATATTTTCTATTCAGAGCCTTGTATTTAATATCAAATGTGATTTGGGTTTGTCGTGAATGGTGTCTTCATTAACACTGTTCTTGAACCCAGTTGAGAAAAGATTAAATCTTTTTATTTAGATTTAATGAAGTGTACCAATTAAATAATATTTAATTGGGATTGAATTGATATTGATTTTTGGGTTTATCGTGGACAGTGTTTTAAAATAACACTCGTTCTTTAACCCGATAATTAATGAATGTGACTTTGGGTTTATCGCGAACCGTGTTTTTAAATGACACTGATTCTTTAACCCAGTTAACGATTAAAACTAAGTGGAGTTTTAATGAATCTTTAATTAGATTGAAAGGATCGAGAATGGAGTATCACCAGTTTTGCTCCAGGCGATAGTTAAATCTTTAATTAGATTTGAACGTGAAATGGTAATTGAATTTACCAATAACACCATGGTGTTAGATATGAAGTATTACCAGTTTTACTTCATGGGATAAATAGGTTGGGATTGGGAAATTAAAACAAGTGATTACTTCGGTAAGGTTCGTTAATCCCGACTAGTTGAATCGAAATTCCAAAATAGAATAAAGAATAAATTCAAGGAATTTATCTTGGATAAAATTAATGGGAACCTTTCCCTATGAATGTGAAATTTAGAAACTAACTGTCGGTTAGCCAAGCAGAAGGGTTTTCTGGATATTGATCTGATGTTGGTTTCGGCCTTCGGGGTTAATATTTGGGGAATTGTTCTCTTGATTAATTTACGGTTAGTGACTAATGAATTGGAATGAGGCGTATGTTGTGTTTGTGTAACACTTATTTAAAATATACGCGAGTTATTCGGAAAGACCGGGTTTATCCCATTCTGAATAACTGATATGACGTTAAGTCGAAGATGAAGACGATGGTCGAAGACCGGAAGTCTTCACGTCGCTTGGGTGATTACTGATGATCTTGGTTGGGCTGTACACCCAAGAAGATGGAAACAGTTGGTGATCGTTCAGACGTACCTGGAGATCGACGGATATGCGGGGTACTAGGTGCCTCCGGTTTCGTTCAGACCCAGAACGGACTTGTAAATGGACTGTGTGTCTGACATTGGATTTTAGTCTGTGTGTTTGATTTCTATTAAATATATATCTGTTTGGCGGCGGAGAATTTATTCTCTTGCTTAACGCCCTTCTCTGAGACGTACGAGCTCAGGGGTTATATATCGATGGATATCAAACGCATGGAGTGAATTGCCTGTGTGGCATGCCTAAGTGGCAATTGATCGAGACTTCTGTTGAAAAGCAAAGTCTTGTGGTGATGATCAAAGCAAGGCCTTTGTGGCGTAGCTTTGTGTAACGTTTACTTCGCGTGTTTCACACCCGGTATGAACCAAAAACGGGAGACGGACCTCAGGGAGGGCATGCGTTTCCTTCTAGCTAAAAAGTGGCGTCAGTGGTTTTACACGCCCTGACGAGTTTGACTTATGTGGTTGTTGCTGTTGCGAGGCGCCTCGGATTGATCGGTCGTTCTCGAACCGATGGAGTCATTTAGTTGGCTCACTTACACCCCATAGGGTGGGGAAACGTAGTGTTCAGGCATAATAATCCACATCGGTGGACCGGCCCTGTCGCTCCATGGGGCAGTTGTGGCTGTTCCTGAGACACGGGCTAGAGCGTCTCGAATCGGTTGAGGACTATCTTTTGCCTCGGTTCATAGAAGGAAATCCAATTTCCAAATACGTGACTTTGCGGTTTTATTTGTAAACCTATATATGGCGACATGATATATGGTACCCATGCCGCCTATGATTGATACTTATGATTTGAAGTTGTTTATACACTATGCACTTATTATGGTATCAAATGATTTGTTTTAAACGTATCAAGCATTCTTTGGCTGTTATAAGGGAAAACCCTATCCCCCGGCTTGCGTTGCATTGTGTGATAGGACCTGGGTCTTATAACAGCTTCATCTTTCTTTATTTAGCATTGCGCTGTTTGTTTTATGCACTAGTATTCTTGGGAGGAAACCCGTTCCGTGTTATACGGCGTGGTCCCTTGATTTACCTTTGAAAATAAAGATTAATAACTGTTTTAGTTCTCACACCAATCACATGACTGACCTGGAGTTTATTGTTTTAACCTAAACTCTGGGTGCCCCTATTTTCCGCATGGGCAGCTAGTAGTTTTGGTTTTGCAGATTTATATTCACAGGATCCTGGTTTACAGCTGGAATGATATCCGGAAAGCTCTGTATCCGTATATCACCTTCAGTTGTGGTTTGTAATATTTTCCGCTGCTATGTAATTTATTGTAATCTCTGATATTTATCGAATGTAATATATTCATTTATACTCTGTATATTCTTGTAATCTGATGCATTGTTGTAATATACAATGAAATGTTCTTTTATATGCGTTCTGTTGTGGCTTGTTCTCAAAACGATAGGGCGTCTCGAACGGTCTGGGTCGGTTTAGCGACTGGTTCGGACCGAGCGAAATTCCTTGCCGTCACAGTTGGTATCAGAGCTTTGGTTTACAAAGCTAGAGAACAAGGCACATTAGAACCATACGAAAGAATTCATCAGATATTGGATTAGCAGTATCCAATTAGAATGACTCGTTAGAGATAGGATCAGTAGTATCCTAGAACGAGTGTGAAGAGTATATTTTTCAAATAAAAACAATTTTGTTTTGAAAATTTAAATCAACTATTCGTTTTTGATTATTTGTTTATATTGATTTTTGGACAATCCAGTATATAAAGAATTTGCATATACGCCTTGCAAACGTATATTCAAAATTTTAATATATTGGATAGATATAGAATCACACTCTAGTCGCACGGACCTGATTCTGATGATTGACGCGTCATCATTAGTAATTATTTTCGTGTTTCGAAGGTGTGATGTCTATATATTTCCATTAGACTGGTGTGAGAACCAAAACTAATATAGCTAGAATACATTGTTGTGATTTGGCATCAAAACATGATTTTTTGTATATATATCAAATTATGAATTTGATACTCTAATTCACTAATTGATTGATGTTTGTGTTGTTTGTTTATTTGATTGATAATTTTGAACCATTATGCCTAATTGCATCAAATAATGAATTGTATTGAAAATTGGTCGCATTTGTTTGCATATACATGTACTTATATTGAACAGGTCATAGCAAGGAGGCTAGAGCAGAGAATAAAATTTGTTTGCCCGACAAATAGGTACATGTTTACTACATAATTTACTGTTTTGTTTGGGTGATGATGATTTTATGAGCCTATTGGCTAGCCGCTTGGCTTTTTCTTTTTCTTTTTGAGATCTGAAGGACCGGGGAAGCTATTTGAAATTCCCCGATGCTCCCGGTGCAGGGGAGGTTATGGCGAAATTTTTCAAAAATTTAGGGTGTTAGCCAAATTTTTGAAATTTTTGAAAATTCTCAGAAACTGAAAAGTTGGAGAATGAAAGCCTGATCGAGCGTAGAGCTAATTAATCAAACCACTTTCGACTTTGTCCCTTTTCGGGGACGAAAAGTTTTAAGTGGGGGAGATTGTAATAACCCGAAAATCTGGGCCAGTTTAAATTTTTTATTTTGGCGATTTTAGCGAATTTCGAATATTTAAAATAGATTATTTTAAATAAAATCGACGAGAAATTTATTTTTGAATAGAATTCGAACGTATATATTATACGCGTTGTCGTTAGAATATAAATATTTATATATAATTATAATAGAATTGAAAATGGCGCGGTAGTTCGATAATTCGATTTCAAACTTCAATTGAATGTACCGGGTGCCAAACAATCCGGATTTTAGTGAAACCAAAAACATTAGGATCTAATTGATGATATCTTTCCAACGAATCCGACAAATTGAAATTCCGTGGCGGGAATCAAAAGATATGTCCAGTTGAAAATTCTGAATAGTCGCTATGGAATTCAGGCCCTTAAAAATGGACATTTTGCAAATGACCTCGGATTTCGACGAAACCACTTCTGTTGGGTCCGTGATGTAGAGTTATTGCTAGGTTTCAAATTTCATAATTTTTCGAATCAATTTGTGAGCGTGGCAAAGGAAAACGTGTTTTGACCATTTCAGTTGATTTTAATCGACTGGAAATTGGCCATTTTTCTAACGGTCTCAGAATTCAACGAAACTAGTTTTGTTAGGACCGTATAGTCAATACGAAGCTAGAGAATATTTTTCTGGAATTTTTAGAGTTCGTATGTGGCCCCGGTATATTGAAATGTACGTTTAAAATTCAATATAGTGATTTAAATGTAAATTCAACGGAAACTGATTCAAACGATCAAATCAACTTGCGATACATATCTCATTGTGTTCGGAATGGGGGTAAAACGCTATGGACGACAGGCGGTGGGCCTCGTTTTGATGTCGTATGTAAAAGTCAACATTTTGGAAAAAAAATAAATAAATAAAAAAAAATATCTCCTTCCTTTTAACCAGGCCCCCCCTTTTTTTTCGATTCAGTTCGTTTCAGAAGATAAAAAAAAAGAAAAAAAAAACCTAAAACCCGCCCCCTTCCTCGATAACCTCCGTCGCCACTTGTATAGCCGCCGCCCACCTCCATCGGACCGCGCCACCACCTACGGACCCCACCCCGTCAGGCCGCACTCCCCCTCTCTCCTCCTCCCCCGTGTAAACAACACCACCCCCCAATGCCCAAATCGATGTTCGAGCTCGATTTCCTCCGCCTGAGGACCGCCGAACTGCCAGCGGTGGCCAGTGCTGACAAGCACCGTCGAGGCGCAGGAGGGGGACGCCTCCGATCAGACTTCGGCACCTCGGATTGCGGGCGGGTTGAAGCCCTAATGGATGAGTTCTTCGAAGCAAACGTCTTAAGCGTGATAATCGGGGATGAAGGTGGTTTATTTCTTCTTTTATTGTTATTATTTACAATCATATACCTTGTTAATTGTTTTTGAAGTATATATAAATTTGTTTTGAAAAGAAAATCAACATTTGTTTTGAAAAGAAAATCAACATTTGTTTTGAAAAGAAAATCAACATTTGTTTTGAAAAGAAAATTAATCTTTGTTTGAATAAAAAAATATGATTTTTATATATTGAATAGCAAAGTAAAAATATGATTTTTATATATTGAACTTCGAATTAAAAATATGATTTTTATATATTGAACTTCGAATTAAAAATATGATTTTTATATATTGAACTTCGAATTAAAAATATGATTTTTATATATTGAACTTCGAATTAAAAATATGATTTTTATATATTGAACTTCGAATTAAAAATATGATTTTTATATATTGAACTTCGAATTAAAAATATGATTTTTATATGTTGAACTTCGAATTAAAAATATGATTTTTATATGTTGAACTTCGAAATAAAAATATGATGTTTATATATTGAATAGCGAAGTAAAAATTCGATTTTTACATAGGTAGTGAAAGCGGGCGAAGAAAGTGACAAGATGCGATGACGATGAAGATTTCTATCAAAGAAGAGTCAAGATGTTTGGATAGCTATATGTGAGAATTTCTCACCTTTCAATTTATTTTTCTAGTTATATATATATATATACTAGGATGCAGACGGTGCTTAGTAGCACCCGACACAATCGTCCACAGACCATGGACTTGTTTGTTTGGCTGTGTTGTTAGTTAGATTGTTTGAGTTGATTTGAATTGTTTGGTGAAATGAAATTGATATGATTGATGTGTGAATGGCGTGGGCCTTCACTAGACCGGGGATAAGGCTAGGCCTTGTCCCGTTTCTAGTATCCTGCCGTTATGCCGCCGAAATTTTCTAAAATAAGTTAGAAAAATAAAAATATCATTTTATTTAAAGAATGAATTGAATAGAAATTCATAGGTTGAAATAAAATGTTTTATCGTTAAAAATATAATTTTTAACGTGAAGTGAATAAAATAGAATATTCATTTACAAACCAGACGGTTTGTGTATGTACACCTATTTGAATGACATTGATTGGGACGATAAATTTTACACATCGCCCAACAGCACAAATAAAATCTGTGTTTGATTGTTTGAAACCCCACACGGGTGTTGGGATGAAATTTGAAGTTCACTCATCTTGATTGATTAAATATGTCGATCGATTGATTGACAGGCTGTTATAAGCGTTGAATATCTATATTTAATGCTTTTACAGTGTAGTGCACTTTGGTTGATGGTTGATAATTTTCAATGTTATTATATACATGTGTTGTATGAAAATCCATATAATTAACTTTATATGGTAATTGATTGGGCCTCATTCCAATTTGAAAAATAAAGAATATTATAAAATAAAAGTTCATGTGTTGACAGTACTCATCCATTGAGATTGGTCATGTGTTGAACGAAATATTTTAATAATAAAATTTACATCTTTATAATATAAAATAAAGGTTCATGTGTTGACAGTACTCATCCATTGAGATTGGTCATGTGTTGAACGAAATATTTTGATAATAACAACTATTTTGAAAAGGAAATATTTGAAATAGAATATTTGAAAATAGAAATTTATGAAGCCGTGTTGATTAGATTGACACCATTTTGACGTGAACGATATTTATATCGATTTTATTCATTTCGAAATGAATTGAATTAAAAACGATTTCGAAATGAATTGAAAAATGAATTGAATTGAAAACGATTTCGAAATGAATTGAATTGAAAACGATTTCGAAATGAATTGAATTGAAAACGATTTCGAAATGAATTGAATTGAAAACGATTTCGAAATGAATTGAATTAAAAACGATTTCGAAATGAATTGAATTGAAAACGATTTCGAAATGAATTGAATTGAAAACGATTTCGAAATGAATTGAATTGAAAACGATTTCGAAATGAATTGAATTGAAAACGATTTCGAAATGAATTGAATTGAAAACGATTTCGAAATGAATTGAATTGAAAACGATTTCGAAATGAATTGAATTGAAAACGATTTCGAAATGAATGGAATTGAAAACGATTTCGAAATGAATTGAATTGAAAACGATTTCGAAATGAATTGAATTGAAAACGATTTCGAAATGAATTGAATTGAAAACGATTTCGAAATGAATTGAATTGAAAACGATTTCGAAATGAATTGAATTGAAAACGATTTCGAAATGAATTGAATTGAAAACGATTTCGAAATGAATTGAATTGAAAACGATTTCGAAATGAATTGAATTGAAAACGAATTCAAATTGAATTGAAAGCAAATTGAAACGAATTCAAATTGAATTGAAATTTGAATTGAATAGAAATGAATTTTAAAACGAATTTATAGAGAAGAATTCAATTTTGTTTTAAATTGAAACGGAAGTTGAAATTGCTTTTGAATCGAATTTAAAACTATTTATATAATTCGTTTTAAATAGAAATCGATGAAATATATTATATATATATATAATATAACGGCCTGAATAGAACGCTCCGCGCCGCGGCAGTTCGTGAATTTCGACCATTTATTTCAAACGGACATTGCGGGAGATCCGACCGTCGGATTCTCCTAAAACGGGAAACGTTGGGTTCGTATCGAAAAGAGCTTTCTAACGAATATTAGAAATTAGAAATCTAACGGTTGGATTTGGAATTATGTCCAAATCAAATTCGAAAAAGGTCGCTGTAAGTGCAGTTCGATGACCGTTGATGGAAATCGACTGTACGGGCCTTGATAAAATTATTAAAAATAGTAATAATTTGTGTAAAATCATAAGAAATGATTTGTGAAGATTTGGGATGAAAAACTCCATATTTGAATAGATGAAAATAGATTTTTATCGAAATGAACTAGTTTTGAACTAGAGTTAAGATTCTATTTATTTTTAAATAAATAAATTGAATTTAAAAAGGGTTTTTAAAATAACCAGAATTTCCAATGATTGCATTGGAATGGATTTGAATCGAAATTGTCTTCGGAATATTTCGATGTTGGATTTCGTGATTATACAGATGTTGTTATGGAAATTTGAAAGATATAGATATATATATCGTTATTTCCCATACGATATCTGTTTGTCGTAGAATTTGATATTGAATATAAGCCGATATATTTTCTATTCAGAGCCTTGTATTTAATATCAAATGTGATTTGGGTTTGTCGTGAATGGTGTCTTCATTAACACTGTTCTTGAACCCAGTTGAGAAAAGATTAAATCTTTTTATTTAGATTTAATGAAGTGTACCAATTAAATAATATTTAATTGGGATTGAATTGATATTGATTTTTGGGTTTATCGTGGACAGTGTTTTAAAATAACACTCGTTCTTTAACCCGATAATTAATGAATGTGACTTTGGGTTTATCGCGAACCGTGTTTTTAAATGACACTGATTCTTTAACCCAGTTAACGATTAAAACTAAGTGGAGTTTTAATGAATCTTTAATTAGATTGAAAGGATCGAGAATGGAGTATCACCAGTTTTGCTCCAGGCGATAGTTAAATCTTTAATTAGATTTGAACGTGAAATGGTAATTGAATTTACCAATAACACCGTGGTGTTAGATATGAAGTATTACCAGTTTTACTTCATGGGATAAATAGGTTGGGATTGGGAAATTAAAACAAGTGATTACTTCGGTAAGGTTCGTTAATCCCGACTAGTTGAATCGAAATTCCAAAATAGAATAAAGAATAAATTCAAGGAATTTATCTTGGATAAAATTAATAGGAACCTTTCCCTATGAATGTGAAATTTAGAAACTAACTGTCGGTTAGCCAAGCAGAAGGGTTTTCTGGATATTGATCTGATGTTGGTTTCGGCCTTCGGGGTTAATATTTGGGGAATTATTCTCTTGATTAATTTACGGTTAGTGACTAATGAATTGGAATGAGGTGTATGTTGTGTTTGTGTAACACTTATTTAAAATATACGCGAGTTATTCGGAAAGACCGGGTTTATCCCATTCTGAATAACTGATACGACGATAAGTCGAAGATGAAGACGATGGTCGAAGACCGGAAGTCTTCACGTCGCTTGGGTGATTACTGATGATCTTGATTGGGCTGTACACCCAAGAAGATGGAAACAGTTGGTGATCGTTCAGACGTACCTGGAGATCGACGGATATGCGGGGTACTAGGTGCCTCCGGTTTCGTTCAGACCCAGAACGGACTTGTAAATGGACTGTGTGTCTGACATTGGATTTTAGTCTGTGTGTTTGATTTCTATTAAATATATATCTGTTTGGCGGCGGAGAATTTATTCTCTTGCTTAACGCCCTTCTCTGAGACGTACGAGCTCAGGGGTTATATATTGATGGATATCAAACGCATGGAGTGAATTGCCTGTGTGGCATGCCTAAGTGGCAATTGATCGAGACTTCTGTTGAAAAGCAAAGTCTTGTGGTGATGATCAAAGCAAGGCCTTTGTGGCGTAGCTTTGTGTAACGTTTACTTCGCGTGTTTCACACCCGGTATGAACCAAAAACGGGAGACGGACCTCAGGGAGGGCATGCGTTTCCTTCTAGCTAAAAAGTGGCGTCAGTGGTTTTACACGCCCTGACGAATTTGACTTATGTGGTTGTTGCTGTTGCGAGGCGCCTCGGATTGATCGGTCGTTCTCGAACCGATGGAGTCATTTAGTTGGCTCACTTACACCCCATAGGGTGGGGAAACGTAGTATTCAGGCATAATAATCCACATCGGTGGACCGGCCCTGTCGCTCCATGGGGCAGTTGCGGCTGTTCCTGAGACACGGGCTAGAGCGTCTCGAATCGGTTGAGGACTATCTTTTGCCTCGGTTCATAGAAGGAAATCCAATTTCCAAATACGTGACTTTGCGGTTTTATTTGTAAACCTATATATGGCGACATGATATATGGTACCCATGCCGCCTATGATTGATACTTATGATTTGAAGTTGTTTATACACTATGCACTTATTATGGTATCAAATGATTTGTTTTAAACGTATCAAGCATTCTTTGGCTGTTATAAGGGAAAACCCTATCCCCCGGCTTGCGTTGCATTGTGTGATAGGACCTGGGTCTTATAACAGCTTCATCTTTCTTTATTTAGCATTGCGCTATTTGTTTTATGCACTGGTATTCTTGGGAGGAAACCCGTTCCGTGTTATACGGCGTGGTCCCTTGATTTACCTTTGAAAATAAAGATTAATAACTGTTTTAGTTCTCACACCAGTCACATGACTGACCTGGAGTTTATTGTTTTAACCTAAACTCTGGGTGCCCCTATTTTCCGCACGGGCAGCTAGTAGTTTTGGTTTTGCAGATTTATATTCATAGGATCCTGGTTTACAGCTGGAATGATATCCGGAAAGCTCTGTATCCGTATATCACCTTCAGTTGTGCTTTGTAATATTTTCCGCTGCTATGTAATTTATTGTAATCTCTGATATTTATCGAATGTAATATATTCATTTATACTCTGTATATTCTTGTAATCTGATGCATTATTGTAATATACAATGAAATGTTCTTTTATATGCGTTCTGTTGTGGCTTGTTCTCAAAACGATAGGGCGTCTCGAACGGTCTGGGTCGGTTTAGCGACTGGTTCGGACCGAGCGAAATTCCTTGCCGTCACAGATTCTAATCGGTTCAATCGCATCCGTTTCACGCGATTTTATATTAAAAATCCCAATTCTAAAAAATGATGTTTATAAATAAAAATAAATTTTTTATTTCAATGCTATCTTTATAAACAAACATATTTTTATAATATCACTTCATGTATAAAAATCACATTTTCATATCGCTCCTATATATAAAAATCTAATTTTTATCTTTGCTTTATATATATATATATCTAATTTTTATCTTCTAAAATCATATTTTTAATCCAAAGCCACTTCAAAAAAAATCATATTTTTAAAGCGAAGTTATCTAAAGAAAAATCGTATTTCTTACGCTACTTATCATAGATAAAAATCGTATTTTTATCGCTACTTCATATATAAAAATCATATTTTTATCTCGCTTCATATATATAAAAGATTATATTTTTATATCACTTGTTTACACTATAAAAATCATATTTTTATACCATAAACAAATATGCAAAAATCGAATTTTTACACTATAAACAAATAAGTAACTTTCAGATTTTTATTTCATAAACATACATATAAATTTCAGATTTTAAACACGCTATTATATAATAGAACTGAAAACAAAATAAATGTAAATAAATTAAAAAAAAACTCACTATTTTCGGGTTTGAGAGGGAATGGCGGCGTTCGCTGTCGAACTGAATGGAGGGGGGAATTCGGGGGAAGGCGGCGCTAAGGTCGCAGTGGCGGCGGTGGTCCGGATGACCGGCGACAGCGGGAATGGCTAGGGCATCGGTTTCAATTCGGTCGAGGGTTTGAACAGAGAAGGCTGAGGGGGTGCGGCTGCCCCTAGTGGAGGTGGAGAAGCTTCTTCGGTGGTGGCGCGCTCCGCCGAGCTGGCGCGGTAGGGATAAAAGGGGGAGAAAGCGACGAGGTTCAGAAATTTGGGGGGAGGGTATTTCTTTTGACCGTGGTTTTAATTTTTAGGGTTTGACTTCAAGGGGGTATTATATATGGTATATTTTATTTTATTTAATTCAAAATAATTTGTTCAGTCTTCGAACTCCGAGTCGAACTCAACGACCGTCGCCCTAGCTGATTACCTCCATTCCGGACACAATGGGATATGTCCCATAAGCCAATTCGATAATTACGATCAGTTTTTTCTTTGAATTAAAATATAAATCGGGAGCGCACAGGTTCGAGCCCCGGCCTATTCACATAATGTGAGGGGAAGGCTGCGTGCGCTAATCGACCACCCCCACAGCCCGGAAAGCCATGAGAATAGTACCAGATGGGAGATTGTCTAGGAAGTCCTCACGCTTGAGTACGGGAGCCTTCGGCACTGGGGTAACCATATATTCAATTTAAACGCACATTTTAATTTACCGGGGCCACATACTGACTCCAAATATTCTAGAAAAATAAATCTGGCTATGTTTTGACGATACGGTCCTAACAAAACTAATTTCGTCGAATTTGAAGACCATTTGAAAAAGGGTCATTTTCCACTTGATTAAATTCAAACTGAATTGACCAAACATGTTTAAATTCACCATGCTCACATATTGATTCCAAAATTTATGAAAATTGGAATCTAGCAATAATTTGACATTCCAGATCCAACAAAAGTGGTACCATCGAAAATGGAGGTCATTTACAAAGTCGCTATCTTTAAGGGCTATATTTTATATAAATTCCATAGCGACTATTCTGATTTTCAACTGGACATAACTTTTTATTTCCTATTAGGAAATCTGGATTTTTCACTTTCATTGGAAAGATATTTTTAGACGGATTCAAGTATTTCTGGTTTCACTAAAATTCGATTTATTCTGAATCTTGTACTTCATTTGAAATTTGAAATCAAATCTTCAAACTACCGTGCCATTTCCAATTCCTTTTATAATTAAAATAAATATTTGTATTCTAATTTTGATTATAAATTAATTTATACGTTCTAATTCTATTCAAAATAAATTTATAGTCGTTATTATTGAAAATTAATCATTTTAAATACTCAAAATTCATTAAAATTGCCAAAATAAAAAATTTTAAATTGGTTCTGATTTTCCGGGTTGTTACACTATAAGTTAGTCGGTTCTATCGAACCTCTAAAATGGTCAGTCACGTCGACCATCTAGGACCTTTTATCGGTCTTGATATCAAATCCGAGGTACCTCGCTATCCATCAAATAATATCCAACATCCATATAAGTAAATGTGTAGGCTCTATACCATGACATCACCTCTAGCTAGAAGCTAACGTATATCCATTTCCCTGTAGTCACTATCCCATTTTTGGTTCATACCGGGTTGTAAAGCTCGCGAATTAACGCTACACAAAGCTATGCTATTTAAAGCCATGCTTTGATCATCAACCACAAAGCCTTGCTTTTCAACAAAAGTTTTGATCCATGCATCTCAGCATGCAACATTGTCAAATCCATACTATACCATTGATTTCAACCAATACATAACCTCTAAGCTCATACGTCTCAGAGAAGGGTGTTAAGAAAAAAAATAAATTCTCCGCCACCAAACAGATATGTATTTAGTAGAGATCAATGAATACAGTGCAAAACATAATGTCAGTCATACAATCCATTTGCAAGTCCGTTCTGGGTCTGAATGAAACCGAAGGCACCTTATTCCTCATCCCGTATGTCCAATACAGGAGAGAGGCCCTCGCATATCCGGTCGATCTCCAAGTATGTCTGGACAATCACCACTTATTACCTTGTCTTGGGTGTACATCCCAATCAAGACATCAATAATCATCCAAACGATGTGAAGACCTCCGGTCTTTAACTACCTCTTCATATCTTTGACTTTTAGTCGTCATATCAGTTATTCAGAATGGGTTAGACCCGGGCTTTCCGAGTAACTCACGTATCTTATAATCAATTGCTATAAACACACATCATATGCCTCATTCCAATCGAGAATATTCTTTTATTCAAATATTCATTATATTGGGAATCATGCCCATAAATCTTATCAAAGATTTAATTCATCTAAACATCTTGTCTAATCATTCTTCGAAAACCATTGCAAAAATTTTATGTTATCTTTTAACAATCTTAAACCAAATTAAGGTTTATCAAACTAGTCGGGATTTACGAGTCTTACCGAAGTAATCATTCATTTTATTATCCAATCTCGACCTAATCATCCCATGGATCAAAACCGGTAGTACTACATATCTTACACCCATTGTGTTATTGGTAAATTTAATTTCCACTTAACGTTCAAATCTAATTAAAGATTTAACTATCACATGGAGTAAAACTGGTGATCTCCATTCTCGAACATTTCTTGAATTCGGTAGATTTAGTTACCTTATTCACATTTCAATCTAATTAAGGATTCGTTAAAACTCCACTTGGTTTTACTCTCAAAAATCATTACTTAATGATTATTCAAATTTAGGAAAGAAATCCTGCCATTACTTGGGTTAAAGAACCAATGTCATTTAAAACACAGTTCACGACAAACCCAAATTCATCTTCCATTAAAATGGAACCTCCACGGAAATCATAACAGTATATAATCGACATAAATTTCAATATCAGGCGAATACTATAGGTGGAATAACGACAAGCACTACAACAAAAAGATCTTACTACAACTGTAGTTTTACAACTGCCACAAAATGTCAGTTGGTATAGAAGTTTTCTACAGCTGTTTTATGCAGTAAGTTGTAATAGATTAGTTTTCAACAACTGTTTCATTTTGCTAGTTGCAATAGATTCCTATTACAACAGTCTGATTGGTTAGTTGTAACAAATATTCATTTTTTACAACTCTTTTTTTTGTGCTAGTTCTAATAGATGTCTCTTACAACTCTTTTCGTCCGTTTTAAAAGATGTTTGTTTTTAACAACCCTATTGTAATAAATGTATATTACAACACTTTATGTCAGTTGTAAAAGATATTTGTTTTTAACAAGAATTCATTTTTGCCACTTGTAATAAATGTCTGTTAGAATTCTTTTGTTAATTTGCGATGTTTGGTTTTAACCATTCTTCTTTTTTGTCGATTATAACATTCGACTATTAAAGTTTTCGCTTTTATTAGCTAAATAATAATAATTTAAAAATAATATTAAATTATTATTAATTAAATAGTTAGTAAAAAATATTATTTACAACCAATATCAATAACTAAAATGATCAACATACGGTAACTATTAGATAATTCATAAATTTGAATTCACTTTTAGTAATTAATCCTAGTAATTAAGAATCATAATTTAAAGTTTTCTATGAAATATTAACAGTAATCAAAATTATATAATTAATTGTTAGCAATATAATGTTTGAGAATAATTAATATTTAATGGTAACCTTATAAATCAGTAATTACTATTGTTTATTAATAAATAGTAACTAATTCCTATTTGTTGCTATTAAATATTTCATTACTTATAAAATGTAATATATACATAATGCTTAACTTTCAGTTGTAAAAATTAAATTGTAATTAGGATGTAAGTAATAATTATAAAAAATAATAAGTAATAATTAATTGTGAATATGTAACAAATGGGGATTAATTTTTGCTTATTAGTTTGAATTTTTATTTATTGTTTAAATTTAAGAAAACTCGTAAATGTTTAAAAAATTGAAAAACATAAAAGTTATTTGTTAGTCATAACTTCTATTATCCATATGCATTTTGAGGTTAGTAATAATTTTTACTTAACAGGAGTTTTATTAGTTGTAAACAAGTATTATTTTGTTTTACACAGTAGAAATTTTGTTTTTAGCTTATCCATTCCATCCAAATCGAAACTTTCTTTTCTATCTTCGCGCCAATCCAAAAAAAATGTCATCGCTCCAATCCAAAATTTCCCTCCAAATTAAAAGGCTTGCTGCCCCTTTTATTTCTATTTATCCATCCATTGTTGATTTTTATTCCTCTTTATCAATTCGCTACCTAGATCCTCGCTTCAATACAAACCCTTATTGCGCCTCTTTCTTTTCTTTATTCCGTTCAGATCGGAATTAATACGGTGCCTCCCAATCAAAAACAATTTACATTAAATAAATCTTCTTCGGATTGAAAAAAAAGACTATTCTCCAATTAATCGAATTAGCTTTGTTCGTCATGTTTAGATCTAGAGTATTTTCCTAATTCGCCTCGTGCTTAATTTTATTGGATGTGTCTTGTTCTCCGATGCCTGGATTCGAAGGTAAAACTTCAATCATCAAAGCTGATGATTGCGACACAACAAAAAATGGTGCAAAATAAAGTGTTGATCCCGTGTAGTGACCACTGTGCTCATTTTTTGACCCTTCTAAGTAAATGTAGATCGAGATTTTTTACTTGCCATGGAAGTGTAAAGGTGAGAGACACGTTTTTGTGAAGTGTGAATAAGAATTAGTGATGGAGCGAATACTTTAGATGCAGAAGATTAGGGAAATGGAGGAGTTGAAGATGAAAAGAACGATTGGATTGGAGGACATTCCTTCTACTGCTAATATTTAATTTCTAACTTTTGGTGAGTTCCTTTATTGCATATCTTATTTGATAATTTTTAATGTCATTATACTTGTTAAACGAGCTTGGATAATGAAGAAAATTATTCACGCTACCGATTCTTGGTATTCAAGAGCGCCTAAGGGAATCCAGGTTTAAACTGTCAAATACATATTCTATATTATATCCAGCAAGTTAAAAATCATGCAATCCTTTTGTAATTTATGGTCGTCTACTAAGTGAAGTTTTATAATTGTAACAGAAAAAAAAAGTTTTTCATGCTTGAGAAAAGTGATGCTGGTGACATGTATTTGGAATTGGCGCAAGAGCAAGTATTTGAAGTTTGTCATGCTTCTGAAAGCCTTCATGTAAGGAGTACAAGTAGTGATTCTTCATGTTTATTGAACAGTAAGCGAGGATAGAGGAATTTCATCTTTTGTTTAGGGAACTTTATTGCTTTCATTTTGCTGATAGCCTTTTATTCTAATGTGGTGTGTTGTACGTTTTATGGTATAATATAATAAGTTGTTAGAGGCATGTGGCTGTAATCTATCTCAAAAGGGAGCTTGAGCTTATGTATTTTTCTTGTAAGTTGAATGCTATATTAGCATCCTATTTAAGTTATAATATTGTGTGTTTTGTTTTTCTTCAGATTATTATTATTATTATTATATGTATCATTATCAATTGGCATGCTGCTATAATTGGAAAACAGATGTAACACCCCGAATTTCAATTAACACTAATAGTTAGTAATTAAAGTATAATTAATCTCAGATGGAAGAACCAGGGGAAACGGGCTGCGTCATTGCGTTCGTCTCGGAAAAATACGCGAAATAGAGTCCGAGTTTTCGAGAATCGGAGTCCGTATGGCCCGGTTATGGCCCAAAGAAGTTTTTAGTAAAATTTAAATTTAAAAACAGAGTTGAAATTCAGTTGGAGCCAAAAGAGGAAAGGGGGGGAAAAATTCCCGCCTAGCCCCGTGTCGACAGGCATGTCGACAGGGGTGTCGACAGCCCTGTCGACAGGGGTGTCGACACAGGGTGTCGGCTCTGTGGATCTGGGTGCACCAGGTCTGGTCTTGGCTGAGTCTAGGGCTATGTTCTAGAGGGTTCCTAAATCTAAGGGTCCTAATCTAATCTAGGGTTAATCTAAGGGCCTAAAACACTTTCTAATCCTATAAATAAGACCCCAACCCTACCCTAATTCATTCATAATTAAACCTTGTAATTAAACTATGGCAAAATGCAACTTGATCATGGCCTCCACAAATCAATGAAGAGGGTTGCATGCTAATCACTCTCTAATCAACCTCTAATCCCTTCTTAGCATCTTAATCTTCTTTATTTGGTGTGCAAAGTTGCTAGTTGTGAGTTTCTATCACTTTGATGATCTTTTGGTAAACTAATTAGATGAGATGTGATGAGATTTATGGTTTTGTATGTGGGTTAATGAGCTTTGAATCATATGATATGATGTTAGCATTAATCTTATGTTTATGCATGTTGAGTATGTAAGTTTATGCAAGTTTAATATGATGTATGTTATGTTTGCATGATGCTAAATATGCAAGTTGTGGGCTATGTAATCATATGCATGTTATGCAAGTTCATGGTAATATGCTATGCAAGTTACATGTATGTAAATATGCAAGTTACATGTTTGTTAATATGCAAGTTACATGTTTGTTAATATGCAAGTTACATGTTTGTTAATATGCAAGTTACATGTATGTAAAAATGCAAGTTACATGTTTGTTAATATGCAAGTTACATGTTTGTTAATGTGCAAGTTACATGTATGTAAATATGCAAGTTACATGTTTGTTAATATGCAAGTTCATGATGACACATTATGCAAGTCTATGAGTTAATATGCAAGTTTGTTATGCAAGTGAATATGTAAGTTATGTGACCTATTATATGCAAGTTATGTGACATGTTATGCAAGTGCATATGCAAGTTATGTGGTTGTTAATATGCAAGATGGCACCCTTGAAACATGTTCATTCATATGCAAGTTGACACCTTTTATGTGTTATATCATGAGAACGAAATTACGTGGGAACGAAGGGGTAATTAAATGCATAGGTTAATAAGATTGTGTGAAATTAATATAATTATGCATAATATAAAATAAATAAACATAGTATGGGAATTTGCCTATTTAGTTAGGTGTACCCATACTATGTGTTGGGAATTTACCTATTGAGTTAGGTCTACCCCATGGGAATTTACCTATTAAGTTAGGTCTACCCATGTTAAGAAAACTTGATTAATTAGGGATAATTAATATAAAATTATGGGGGTGATTAATTAGGTGTAATTAATTGACTAAGACACGAGGTTGGACTCAGTTGTAGCGTAAAACTGCCCGGACCCAACCGGCTTAACCAGTTGCTACAAATGATAGCCCAATGTGAGAGGTCTTAGGCACAAACTAAATACGTGATTAGTGTAAAGACACGAGGTTAGACTCTGTTATGACATAAGGCTGCCCGGACCCAACCGGCTTAACCAGCGGTCATAAAAGACAGTCTAATGTGAGAGGTCTTTACAAAGGTTACGTTCTTAATTAATTAATTAAGAAACACTTAACCACATTAGCATGTAGAGGGGCATGAGGGGTTAAGTGGGTGCCTTGGGTGGCATGAGAAAATCTAGTGGTTGCCTTGGGTGGCAATAGAAAATACGATTAGAATACTTAACCGAAATGAAACATGTAATTAAAACGTGATTAAAGGGTTAAGTGGGATACACTAGAAAATGAGACAAGCTTAGGTGGGTAGCTTGTGGAGGCCCATTTCAACCAGTAACCCATACGTATCTTTGTGGGCTCGACCCATGTCGAGGACGGGACACGCATACTGGGCTTGACTGTAAGAGGCAAACGGGTTAGCGGTGGCAACGCAAGTCCAACGGGCTTCATATGCGTGAGTGGGCCCGGGCTGGTAGGTAAGCCGTTGTTGCATCGTGTAGATATAAGCCGTGCACCGTTAGTTTTATCAGGTTGCCACGTTGGGGAATGGTACACCCCACGGTGGGGCCAGCACGGGTATCTACGTTAGGGAGCCGATCGAATGGGGAGTAGTGTGTACACCTAGTGGATTGTAGGGCCCCGTGGCGCCTACTTGGTCACCTAGGGGTACGCAAGTACTATTTAGTAAATTTTATAAGTCCTTGGGTGGGATCAACCTTTAAGTTAGGAACGACTGGTGTGGTGCAGTTTAGTAATTTATCTTAGGAAGGGTAGATGCGTCTTTATCCTTTATCTTCGTTTAGTTGACTGCTTAGGGTAGCCATTCATCCCTATATGCTACCGTATATCAGTTTATGTCTTCTCTGGTTACTTTAACGATTGTATTGTTAAAGTTATAGGACTTGCTCAGACTTATGTCTGACCCCGTTGTTTTTATCTTTTTCCCAACCCTCAGGTCCTGTGGTGGATCCTAGCAGTAGTGGAGCTTGATCGGATTGCTGTTCCAGTCTTGAGGAGCTTGGATAGATGTAAAGCTCCAGTTATTCTGTTATCTTTCCTTTTGTTTTGGCTATTGTATGAGAGTGGGATCATGTACTTCTTTATTTTGATGGATATTGTACTTGACTTTTATTGTGGTTTTATGATGTAACAGACATGTTTTACTTCCGCTGTTATGAGATGATGTTTTAAATTTCAAGTACTGTTTATATCTGTCTTCTTGTAATTTTTCTGTTCTATATTCACTAAAATACTCCACCGATGCTATGGCATTCCCTTAGTGAGTGACCATAGCGGGAGTGGGGTGTTACACGTGGTATCAGAGCTTAAGGTTACCAGAACAGATAAATTTTTTTTTTAGAAAAACTATTTTCTAAGAGTATTTTCGAAGAAAGTATTTTCAAAAGCATGTCTTCTAAGAGAAAAAGTTTTTGAAAAAGAAAAGCATAATCCCCAATAGCCATATCTTTATCTTTCGGAATCTCCTTTTTGAATCTTTCCTCTTTCGTTTCAGCATGGCTGAAGATCTTAACATCCCGGAGGGTTTAGTTATACCACTATGGTATAGGAGGTTGCAAGAGGCTAGGGCCGCGGCTGCGGGTCCAGCCAATGCTACTACACCAGAGACAACCGCTCCTCCTCCTCAGCCTAGAGTGGATAATTTTGCTAAGGTTTGCAAGGAGTTCAAGGCTATCGGAGGAAAACCTTTTCTAGGTTCAGAGACTTTCGTAGAGGCTAGAGATTGGCTTAAGGAAGTGGAAGAGTTGCTAGATATCTTTGAAGTGGAAGAGGGAAAGAAAGTCAAGTTGGCGGCTTGGTTAATGAAGGGAGAGGCCTCATTCTGGTGGGAGGTCACTAATGGAGAACGACCGGTTGACTCTTGGGCAGATTTTAAGCAAAGGTTTGGGGCTAAGTTTCTCTCAAGGGCGGAAGAGAATCTGTTTATGGAGAAGTTCTTGAATTTGAAGCAAGGGAATCTCACGGTGAAAGAATATGTCAACAAATTCAATCAATTAGCGAGATTTGGCATAGAATTGGTGAATACACCGGAGAAGAAGGCTTTGAGGTTCGTTAGAGGCTTGAACGAACCATTGCAAGGAATAGCTATGACTCACATTCCTATGGGGGCCACCTTTGAGAAACTTGTCTACATGGCACTTATGCATGAGGATGATAAGAATTCTAAGGCACCAGAGAAAAAGGGGGATCAGAAGAAACCGCAACAACAACAACAAGGCAAGGGCGGAAAAGGCAATGGTGACAAAAAGAAGACGAAGAAGAAGTGCTTCAATTGTGGAACACCAGGACACCTCAGTAAGGATTGTCGCAAAAAGAAGAAGACCGGTTGCTTTCATTGTGGTGAAGCAGGGCATCTTGTGAAAAACTCCCCAAAGAAGGGGCAGAAGACGGGGTCTACCTCAGGAGGTCAGGTGCAAGCTCTTATAGCACCACCTCAGTCAGGGGGGCAAGTTCAGGTTCTCTCAGTTCCACCGATTCAGCAGAGAGGTAGAACTATTTCTGTTGAAAGTCTGGTTTTTCTGTTTGATCATCCAGTTCGTACTTTGTTTGACTCTGGCGCATCGCATTCTTTTATCTCATCATCGTTAGTTGAGTCACTGCACTTAGACACCAGTCTAGTTGATGATCCCTTGGTTGTTTCAAACCCAATTGGGGGCTCCATATATCTGTCTATGATATGTTTGGGTTTGAAGATTTCTATACTTAGCGTTGAGTTTAGATGTGATGCTTTTGTATTGGACTTCACGGGCTATGGGTTGATTTTGGGCATGGACTGGTTATCCAGTAATGGTGCCGTTCTTGATTGTGAAAGGAGAGTTGTCTGGCTTATGACCCGCTTGGGTAATACTCTCGAGATCTCTTGTAATCCCATGGAATCTGTTTTGCTAAGTTATCTTGAATCGCTCGATGCTTCGGTCGAGAGTTTGCGTTCTGTCAGAGTAGTCCGGGAAAATCTGGATGTGTTTGAAGAAGTAAAGGGTTTGCCTCCGAAGCGGGAGATAGATTTCCGAATTTATTTGGTGGATAATGCCAAACCAGTGTCTTTGCCAGTGTGCCACATGGCTCCTCGTGAGAGAAGAGAACTTCATAAGCAAGTAGGGGAGTTGCTTGAGAAGGGGTTCATAAGGCGAAGTATATCGGAGTGGGGAGCTCCAGTAGTGTTTGCCACGAAGGCGGATGGGTCCCTCAGACTTTGTGTGGATTATAGAGAACTTAATAAGCTCACGAAGAAGAATAGACACCCATTACCGAGGATAGATGATCTCTTTGATCAGTTGGTTGGCGCGTCAGTATTTTCGCAGATGGACTTAGCTACAGGGTTTCATCAGTTGAGAGTGGCGGAGGACAGTATAGAGAAGACTGCTTTCCGGACTCCGGATGGTTTTTATGAGTGGCTAGTGATGCCATTTGGGTTGACAAACGCCCCTGCATACTTTGTTGATCTCATGAGTAGAGTGTTCAGAGAGTATCTGAATAAGTTTGTAGTAGTTTTTGTGGATGACATCTTGGTCTTTTCCAAGAGTGAAGAAGAGCATGCCTTACATCTCAAGGAAGTGTTGGAGACTCTTCGAGCGCATAGTCTTAAAGCTAAATTCTCTAAATGTCATTTTTGGAGAAGAGAAGTGCGATTCTTAGGGCATGTGGTCTCTAAGGAAGGGATAGCTGTGGATCCCGCAAAGATAGTATCTATCCAGGATTGGAAAGTTCCTAGAAATGCTACCGAGGTAAGAAGTTTCTTGGGGTTGGCAGGATATTATAGGAAGTTCATCAAAGACTTCGCAAAGATATCAGCCCCATTAACCCGCTTGACGAAAAAGAATCTGGTTTTCTCATGGGATGTAGATTGTGATGATGCTTTCCGACGGTTAAAGAGAGCTTTGACCACCGCTCCAGTTTTAGTGCTCCCGGATGGGAGTAAGCCGTTTGTTGTTTATACCGATGCTTGTGGGACAGGATTAGGCGCAGTCTTGATGCAGGAGGGAAGGGTAATAGCCTATGGAGGGAGACAATTGAGAGTGCATGAGAAGAATTACCCTACCCATGATCTAGAGTTGGCCGCGATTGTTTTCGCACTTAAGTCTTGGCGCCATTATCTTCTTGGGGAGAGATTCGAGTTGTTCACCGACCATAAATCATTGAAGTACTTATTCTCTCAGAAAGATTTAAACTTAAGACAGCAAAGGTGGATGGAGTTCTTAGCATCCTATGATTTCGAGATAGCGTATACCCCTGGTAAGGGTAACGTGGTGGCAGACGCCTTGAGTAGAAAAAGGCTATCTTTGAGTCCATTGTTCGTGGAACGGCGAAGCTTGGAGTTTCTTTCTTTGTTTGACTTCAGACCTTCTGTTGATTTTGTACCTGGTTTGTTGGCATCCTTGGAGGTTAGACCTACTCTTTTGAGACGGATTGGCGAGGCTCAGCGAGACGACCCACAGTTGATTGAGTTGGTAGAGAAGCTTATAAGGGGGGAGTCGTCCAGCCATTTGGGTAGATACACTATAGATGATAGGGGATGGTTGCATAGAGACGGTAGACTTTGTGTACCGCAAGATGAGGGTTTGAAGAAGGCTATTTTAGATGATGCACATCGTTCAAGAATGACTATTCATCCCGGTGGAGACAAAATGTACCAAGACATGAAGAGAGTTTTCTTCTGGGCCGGTATGAAGAAAGATGTGGCCGAGTATGTGGCTAGATGCTTAGTGTGCCAACAAGTTAAAGCGGAGCAAAGGAAACCCGGTGGGTTGCTACACCCATTGGAAGTTCCGCAATGGAAGTGGGATAGTGTCTCGATGGATTTCATCGATGGGTTACCGAGATCGAGGAAGGGCAATACGGGAATTTGGGTTGTGGTGGACAGACTTACCAAGAGTGCCCATTTTATACCCGTGAAGAGTAAGAGGACCGCTCCATGGCTTGCTTCAGTCTATGTTAGAGAGATTGTTAGATTGCATGGCGTACCATCCAGCATTGTGAGTGATCGAGATCCTATCTTCACTAGTGAGTTTTGGAGAAGTTTGCAAGAGGCGGTAGGGACTCAGTTGTGTTTGAGCACCGCATATCATCCTCAGATGGACGGTCAGACTAAGAGGGTGAACCGTATCTTAGAAGATCTTTTGAGGCTTTGTATCTTGGATTTTGGAGGTACATGGGAAGAACATCTTCCTTTGGTGGAGTTCGCATATAATAACAGCTTTCAGTCCAGTATTGGTATGGCTCCTTTCGAAGCTCTTTATGGAAGGCCTTGTCGATCTCCTACATGTTGGTGGGAATCTACGGATAAGATCTTGCTTGGGCCGGATATGGTTAGAGAGACTTCAGAGAAGATTGATTTAATTCGAAGAAGGATGAAAGCAGCGCAAGATAGACAGAAATCTTATGCGGATCGGAGAAGGACGGATCTTAAGTTTGAGGTTGGGGACATGGTTTTTGTCAAAGTATCTCCATTGAGAAATGTTGTTCGCTTTGGGTCCGTTGGGAAGTTAGCAACGAGATTTGTTGGGCCGTTTCCTATTAAGGAAAGGATTGGACGGATGGCATATAGGGTGGAGTTACCCGACAGACTTAGTGGTGTTCATGATGTATTCCATGTATCACATCTGAGGAAGTGCTTACATGAGACCGCAGAGGTGGTAGAGCCGAGCTTGCTTAGAGATGTAGAGGTAGAGCATGACGCGACGATTCGACGAGCTCCTACTCGCATCCTTGGGTCAGAAACTAGGAAGTTGAGGAACAGAGAAGTTCAGCTAGTTAAAGTGCAATGGGGAGATGACGAAAGCAATGCTACTTGGGAGACGGAAGCGAAGATGCGTTCTTTATATCCATTTCTTTTTGAGAGTATGTCTTTTAACTTCTCCTTTATCGCTTGTCTAGTACTTATTTTATCTTTAGTATATCCTCTCGCTAGTACCTATGACCTTTAGATAGGGTAAAACCTATGGTTGAAACATGTGTTTGAAACATGTTATGGTTGATGGATGCATGTGGATGCAATTGTTTGCTAGTGGTTGCTCGTGGATGCATATACACACACATTAGGCACTAGATCGGCTCAGACACTTCATGTTGCATATTGCATAAATGGATGTGGTAGTTAGATTGATGGATGTATCATGGATTTGTTATCATATGGATGATGCATTTTTGTGTATGATTGTGCACGCATGTAAAAAAATTTGTATGTGTCAATAGGGTTTCGCATACATATTGGATGCATGGCACTATCATGGTTTGCATTAAGGAGGTCGACTGAATCAGTAGACCGCCTGATTTTGCATTAGTATACGGACATATACACACACTTTCTGCATATGTTCATACATCATTAGAAGTTTCTAAGGATAATGGTTGCTTGTGGTTGATGGTTTAGTAGATGGTTGTTTGGTTGGTAGGATACGTTCTTCTTAACTTAGAGATTTCGAGGACGAAATCCTTTAAGTAGGGGAGAATGTAACACCCCGAATTTCAATTAACACTAATAGTTAGTAATTAAAGTATAATTAATCTCAGATGGAAGAACCAGGGGAAACGGGCTGCGTCATTGCGTTCGTCTCGAAAAAATACGCGAAATAGAGTCCGAGTTTTCGAGAATCGGAGTCCGTATGGCCCGGTTATGGCCCAAAGAAGTTTTTAGTAAAATTTAAATTTAAAAACAGAGTTGAAATTCAGTTGGAGCCAAAAGAGGAAAGGGGGGGAAAAATTCCCGCCTAGCCCCGTGTCGACAGGCATGTCGACAGGGGTGTCGACAGGGGTGTCGACAGCCCTGTCGACAGGGGTGTCGACACAGGGTGTCGGCTCTGTGGATCTGGGTGCACCAGGTCTGGTCTTGGCTGAGTCTAGGGCTATGTTCTAGAGGGTTCCTAAATCTAAGGGTCCTAATCTAATCTAGGGTTAATCTAAGGGCCTAAAACACTTTCTAATCCTATAAATAAGACCCCAACCCTACCCTAATTCATTCATAATTAAACCTTGTAATTAAACTATGGCAAAATGCAACTTGATCATGGCCTCCACAAATCAATGAAGAGGGTTGCATGCTAATCACTCTCTAATCAACCTCTAATCCCTTCTTAGCATCTTAATCTTCTTTATTTGGTGTGCAAAGTTGCTAGTTGTGAGTTTCTATCACTTTGATGATCTTTTGGTAAACTAATTAGATGAGATGTGATGAGATTTATGGTTTTGTATGTGGGTTAATGAGCTTTGAATCATATGATATGATGTTAGCATTAATCTTATGTTTATGCATGTTGAGTATGTAAGTTTATGCAAGTTTAATATGATGTATGTTATGTTTGCATGATGCTAAATATGCAAGTTGTGGGCTATGTAATCATATGCATGTTATGCAAGTTCATGGTAATATGCTATGCAAGTTACATGTATGTAAATATGCAAGTTACATGTTTGTTAATATGCAAGTTACATGTTTGTTAATATGCAAGTTACATGTATGTAAAAATGCAAGTTACATGTTTGTTAATATGCAAGTTACATGTTTGTTAATGTGCAAGTTACATGTATGTAAATATGCAAGTTACATGTTTGTTAATATGCAAGTTCATGATGACACATTATGCAAGTCTATGAGTTAATATGCAAGTTTGTTATGCAAGTGAATATGTAAGTTATGTGACCTATTATATGCAAGTTATGTGACATGTTATGCAAGTGCATATGCAAGTTATGTGGTTGTTAATATGTAAGATGGCACCCTTGAAACATGTTCATTCATATGCAAGTTGACACCTTTTATGTGTTATATCATGAGAACGAAATTACGTGGGAACGAAGGGGTAATTAAATGCATAGGTTAATAAGATTGTGTGAAATTAATATAATTATGCATAATATAAAATAAATAAACATAGTATGGGAATTTGCCTATTTAGTTAGGTGTACCCATACTATGTGTTGGGAATTTACCTATTGAGTTAGGTCTACCCCATGGGAATTTACCTATTAAGTTAGGTCTACCCATGTTAAGAAAACTTGATTAATTAGGGATAATTAATATAAAATTATGGGGGTGATTAATTAGGTGTAATTAATTGACTAAGACACGAGGTTGGACTCAGTTGTAGCGTAAAACTGCCCGGACCCAACCGGCTTAACCAGTTGCTACAAATGATAGCCCAATGTGAGAGGTCTTAGGCACAAACTAAATACGTGATTAGTGTAAAGACACGAGGTTAGACTCTGTTATGACATAAGGCTGCCCGGACCCAACCGGCTTAACCAGCGGTCATAAAAGACAGTCTAATGTGAGAGGTCTTTACAAAGGTTACGTTCTTAATTAATTAATTAAGAAACACTTAACCACATTAGCATGTAGAGGGGCATGAGGGGTTAAGTGGGTGCCTTGGGTGGCATGAGAAAATCTAGTGGTTGCCTTGGGTGGCAATAGAAAATACGATTAGAATACTTAACCGAAATGAAACATGTAATTAAAACGTGATTAAAGGGTTAAGTGGGATACACTAGAAAATGAGACAAGCTTAGGTGGGTAGCTTGTGGAGGCCCATTTCAACCAGTAACCCATACGTATCTTTGTGGGCTCGACCCATGTCGAGGACGGGACACGCATACTGGGCTTGACTGTAAGAGGCAAACGGGTTAGCGGTGGCAACGCAAGTCCAACGGGCTTCATATGCGTGAGTGGGCCCGGGCTGGTAGGTAAGCCGTTGTTGCATCGTGTAGATATAAGCCGTGCACCGTTAGTTTTATCAGGTTGCCACGTTGGGGAATGGTACACCCCACGGTGGGGCCAGCACGGGTATCTACGTTAGGGAGCCGATCGAATGGGGAGTAGTGTGTACACCTAGTGGATTGTAGGGCCCCGTGGCGCCTACTTGGTCACCTAGGGGTACGCAAGTACTATTTAGTAAATTTTATAAGTCCTTGGGTGGGATCAACCTTTAAGTTAGGAACGACTGGTGTGGTGCAGTTTAGTAATTTATCTTAGGAAGGGTAGATGCGTCTTTATCCTTTATCTTCGTTTAGTTGACTGCTTAGGGTAGCCATTCATCCCTATATGCTACCGTATATCAGTTTATGTCTTCTCTGGTTACTTTAACGATTGTATTGTTAAAGTTATAGGACTCGCTCAGACTTATGTCTGACCCCGTTGTTTTTATCTTTTTCCCAACCCTCAGGTCCTGTGGTGGATCCTAGCAGTAGTGGAGCTTGATCGGATTGCTGTTCCAGTCTTGAGGAGCTTGGATAAATGTAAAGCTCCAGTTATTCTGTTATCTTTCCTTTTGTTTTGGCTATTGTATGAGAGTGGGATCATGTACTTCTTTATTTTGATGGATATTGTACTTGACTTTTATTGTGGTTTTATGATGTAACCAGACATGTTTTACTTCCGCTGTTATGAGATGATGTTTTAAATTTCAAGTACTGTTTATATCTGTCTTCTTGTAATTTTTCTGTTCTATATTCACTAAAATACTCCACCGATGCTATGGCATTCCCTTAGTGAGTGACCATAGCGGGAGTGGGGTGTTACAACAGAAAACGTGAACTTGGGCTAATGTAGATTTGCATATTCAGTAAGAAACTGTGGGATTATTATTAGTTCAAATTTCAATATAAGTTTATGGGGTTTTCTCATTATAGAATTAAAGTTTGAAGATATCATAGATATTGCATGCTGATGACATGTATCTGAAGTTTGTCATGCTATGCAAATCAATTTTGCAAAATGCATTTAGAATTCCTCCTTTTTAGCACATTTTGAACCATGGCCAAAAATAGTTGTAGAATTTAGCACTCAAAAAAAAAAACATTTACAAGGATGATTTTTACAAGTGCTAGAAGCAATTGTAAAAAATCATTTTATAACTGCCAACTATTGTAAATATAACTTTTACAACTGCCAAAAACAATTATAAAAAAAATCTGACGTTATTACAACTCGGGATATAAGGACTGGCAGGTGACAGTTGTACTAGATCTATTACAACTGTTTTTGACAGTTGCGAAATGGTGTTTTTGTTGTAGTGAAGGCCTTTTAAATTCCATATTTAGTAACGGCCTTCCTTCATGGAAGCTTATTTCTATTGCCACTAAATCGAGTTCCACTCAATTGCAAATTATATACATCAAATTGGAAAACTTTACTTTGAAAAATTCTATTAATCTTAATTCAAAGATTATAAATTCAAAATCATAACATCTCTGTTAATTGGGTTTAAGGACTAATGTCATTTAAAACACAGTTCACGACAAACCTAAAATCCACTTTCATTTAATTCCAATTATATACATTAATTGGGAAACCTCATTAAATCTTAATGAAAAGATTTACTCTATTCTCAACTGGGCTTAAGAACAGTATTATTAAAGATACCATTCACGAAAAACCCAAAATCCAATTTGATATTAAATACAAGGCTCTGAATAGAAATCATATCGACTTTTATTCAATATCAAATTCTTAAACCAGCAGATATCGTATTGGGAATAACGATATCTATATCTTCCAAATTCCTCAACAATATCCGTATAATCACAGAATCCAATATCGAAATATTTCGAAGATTATTTCCATTCAAACCCTTTCCAGTTCATACACTGGAAAAAATCTGGTTATTGAAACCCATCAATTCTTTATTCTAGCTGTTAACCATTTCAATATTTTTGTGTCCATCCAAAATCGGACATCAAAATCATATATTGGTTCTTCATTGAAAATTATTTTAAAATACTCATTCATATTCTGAACCGAAATGTGACTCAATCAACTACTATTTGATTATATGGATTTCATACATCGCATGTATTCGAAAATAGTGATAAACTATTAAACACTAAATTCACATCCAGACTGCAATTTGCGACTGCATAAGCATTAAACAATTAAATAACGCTTGTAACAGTCTGTCAATCAGGGGGTTGACATAGAACTAAACACAAGGGAGATGTGTGAAGTTATTATCATCCCCAGACCCATGTGGGGTTTTCAATCAACATCCAATGATCATTATTTGTACACTTGGGTGATGCGTAAAATTATCATCCCAATACTCGTGTGGGGTTTTGTAACAACCACACCTCCGTTCACGCAAGATATTGTCCCCAACTTAGCCACCGTATAGGTCCGGGATTTTGTTCCTCAAAAGGCCTCGGCGTTGTTAAGAGATGGGCTCTACTATATAATTACCCGCTTCACACAGGCTTTCACGATGTGGGACTTAGGGGTGTTACATTCTCCCTTCCTACAGAGCTCAACGTCTCTGTTGGCTCATAAACACCTCACCAGGTGTTGTGGTCCACATAGGAGCCACAATTCCGGCTGCGTATTGGCTCTGATACCACTGTAGCAACCACACCTCCGTTCACGCAAGATATTGTCCCCAACTTAGCCATCGTATAAGTGTGGGGTTTTGTTCCTCAAAAGGCCTCGGCGTTACTAAGAGATGGGCTCTACTATATAAGTACCCACTTCACACAGGCTTCTGCGACGTGGGACTTAGGGGTGTTATAGGTTTACATCACAATCCATGTGAACCTATCTAATATTTGGGAGACGGGTGGGTAAATTGTCATCCCAATAATTTATAACTTAAATGTTTTATTTATAAACATTTATAATCACAGTTTAATAATAATAACATTAAAACTGTAAACATCCATCAAACAACAAACAACATATTGCAATCACAGGCAATCAACAAATATTCAGTTATAAAAACAAATAATTGTACAAAGATTTTGTGTGAGAGAGTTCTCACCTTTTGTTTCCACTCCGTCATTCTTTAATTGATGATTTTATAAAACGATTTCGTAAGAATCGAGCTTCAAAAATATGCGAATTAGTGAAACTGACAAGTCACAAACGAAGTCGAAATGGGCCGAAACTCGGCCGGGAAAGAGCCAGGATGCATCTAAACTGTTGACCGTGGTATCCACCGGTTAACAGTTCAAAAACAAGATTCAAACATCTGAATTAAAAATTCCAATGTCTGAATTTGCAATTTCCTGAACCAGCAAGGTTTAGTTCATTTTTGAGCTATTTCAGACGTTTGAAATTTTCGGGTCAGGCGTCTGAATTAAAATTCAGATATCTAAAAATAAAATTCAGACTTCTGAATTTTGGTACACATGTTTTATAATTATTTGAAGCAGGACAGACGTCTGACCTATAATATTCAGATGTATGAATCCTATATTGAGCATAATATTGCCTAGATAACAAGCTCAAAGTGATATCGAAAAATGCCTGAAGGCCTATGATTTTATATACATACAAATAAGGCTTCTATAACTCACCGAAGCAACTCATAACACCAAAATTACATGCACATGCATTCATACAAGAGATTTGCAATGATTTTTGATCATAAATTCCAAAATGGACAAATTTTCTAACCAAAGTAATCAAATACGATTCAAGCGACTTGTGAAGTATTAAGAATTTTTCTGACTCGATCTTCTTCAGAATAAGTTTTTCCCAAAGCTATTAATGAATGCACAATTTCCTGGAACCTACAGTACATATCGGAGATATATTCATTCTGATTCATTTTAAATAACTAAAATTGTTAGTTAACATTCATATCTTTGTTTGTTTAACTTTATTTGTTCCTTCACGAGTAACCTGCAAGTTTTTCCATATTTCATAAGCATATTTACAAACTGATATTCAATTAAATTCATTTCTGTCTAATGAACTGAATGACATTTTCATAGCCTTAGAATTACTTTGTGGAGAGGCCTTCTGTTCATTATCCCATTGTGCCAAATTAGTAGTGGGTTCAACATATTCGGTTTGTGTGATATTCCAAGTGTCTAATCCTATAGATTGTAAATATATTTTCATCCTACATGTCCAATAAGAATAATTACTGCCACTAAATAGTGGTGGTTTGACGGTGGACTAACTCTCTACAAATGAACTATTATTGGCAATTCCAGTGTTGGTTGCCATTTAATATTTCCAAAAATTCTGATGACGAAATTTTGAAAACTTATGCTCTAATACCAATTGTTAGAGATGAGGATCAAGGATCTTAAGGCAAAAATAACATTAGAGGGTGAATAGTGTTTTAAAGAATTTACTGAAATATTAACCAATTAACAATTACTCAAACTACTACATGAATCACAGAATGAATGTCACAACAGAAATAATCCCAGATGCAGATATAAATAAAAGTAAAATACAAAAAAGGGAAAAACACACTTGTTACACCCCACGTCCATTAATGCCACTCATAAGAGAATTCATTAATTTTCATGAAGTGCAATAGGTAAACAGTACAGAAATCCACAAGACAGATACAAAATAAGCAGCGAAAAATTTCAACTCTATTATAGAAAATAAAACATAGTCTCAAAATGGGATACATCATCAAACAGTTACATCAAAACCAAGTACCTCAAATCTGTCTCATAATGAAAAATAACATAGTACAGTAATATAAAATCATATCCCTCATAGCAAGCCATAACAGAGTTGAAAGTAAGTCAAAGCGTTACATCTCAGAAAGTCCATTTCCAAGCTAAAAACGAAAGTCCTAATCACTGAGGAGTGCTACCACTCTGAGGACCTTCGGGGAACAAACGAAGAAAGAAGCGAAAAAAAAGAGTCAGAAATAAAGTCTGGCGAGTTCCAGTGATTTTCAAATATGCATAAAATAGAGATACCAAGAAAGGTAAACAAGGCTGGATGAGAAAGTATAGTACTATATAAGGTAACAGGTAAACTAAATAGAACAATAGGATAGACATGAATACCTTGAATAAACTATGATTGAGTAATGCTTCACATTTATATCATAAAAACATGATGTGTCTGCAGCAATACTAGAAAGACAAGATTAGGTGTTAACCTAATTACTTAACAGAAATAGCAGGATTAAACAGCAGGATTAGTCGTACCCTAATTACATAACAGGATTAGGTGTTTCCCTAATTATGTAACAACAGGATTGTGTGTACCCTAATTACTACCCATGTGATCAGCTCCCTAATATGTAAATACCCTTTGTCAGCTTCGACAGTAGGGTGTATCACACCCTAACCCAACAACTTATATCACACAGACCAATTTACTAGTGTTACAACGACTTAGTATCCCTAATCGGACTCATGCACGCTAATGACTTCGCCGGAACACGCCCTACCCACCTTCCCTATGTGAACCTCTTACTATCTAGTTCAGTAAAGCGTGCCCTAGCTCCTTCCTAGTGCAAGGCCCTATAACAAAATACCAATAGGGATACTGACTGATATGGGTTCCAAACAACAGATCACAAGCCAAACTCCTTAAGCTTGTGCCCCTAAGTAACTAGGATTTAAGAGTCTCCAAAACTTGATACAACACCAAAACATTAGACCTCTTAGCTTATTAATAATCAGGATTAACCTAGCAGTTTAGGTTTACTAATAAGTGTGGTTGTAATATTACATGTTATTATGTGTGTACAACCATTCCACAAAACATATGCCCAGATGTATGTATAATTACCATAGTGATTCAGTTTATTACCCTACATTTAGTACTTAAAATATTAGCATGTCCTTTTTTTACTTAATGTCTGTATAAGTCAAATCTAACATGTTTATACATACGCATACTATTCATTCAATTATGTCCCAAATTATAGCATGTACATGTTTATGCATATTATCCCCTTATATCTATTTATAGCAAGTATATGCATATTATCCCTTTTTATCAACTTATAGCAAGTACAAGTATATGCGTATTATTCCTTTCCCCAAACTATAGTTAAACAGTCCTCAAATTAACAATATACCCAAATTTTCCCTTTTTATGTTATTTCTAATTATCTCGGTACTTACTATACGTAAACTTTAAATCAGACGTGGCATAGACTTTTGAAGGCCCAGGCTTAGCGTGATCAAAAAGGGAAAATAGAGGAAGAAGAATAGAATCAAATCACATAGGCATATAAGCAAGACTGGAAATAAACTAGAACCGTAGAAATAGGCAAAAGGAAGATAGACACACATATCTAATTAGTTATCCGACAATAAAGCATGTATTTTACTTATAACAACAACATATGTGATTAACAGTGAAGAACAAGCATATTAATTATCTTATAAACACTATATATCCTAAACCCAATTTTATTTAACTATCATGATATAGCCTAGGTATCATATCCGAAAATGAAAGGGAACTCACAGAGGGTCTTGGTGAAGAAGAGATTAAATCTCTTATATAAAAGTATATACGTATGTCGTTGTAGAATAGTCCATTTCGATCTCTTTTGTTGTTATATGTAGATCTTGTATTTTGAGTAATCTCTGTAGATCTAGGCTTCAAAAGCATTCCCCCACTATATATATATACATATATATATTATTTCATAATAGATTCAGGGAGGTAGAAGATATGAAGAGATTGTGTGTATTGGAATTGGAGAAAACCACCTATTTATAGATTCACAAAGTTAACCTCAGCCTTTAGATTCTAGTGTTTTAATCTAAATAATACATGTAGCGCTGAGTCAAGAACGAACCTTGCTAGTAAAACAGTCTAGATACAGACAAACGTACCAACCCAGATCGTCGTTGGGTCGACACACCGACCCATTAGGTCGACCCATGGGTCGACCCACGGGTCGACCCACCTAAGATTGGGTTGCCCCAGGCTGAGTATGGGTTGTCCCACAACGGTCCAGTTTTCCGCGTCTTTTTCCCACTTCATCTCAGTTGAATATTAAATACTTCTCAATTATATATGTATATAACCCCTTATGTGTATACAAACTTCTAAGGTTCATAACTTCTTCATACGCTATCCGTTTTACGCAAACTTGGGGTCTATCTGAACCAGAATTCCTAGACGAATGTAATGGTAAAATCAGGTTTAATTAGTTTTGAATATTTAATTAAGTAATTCCCAGTTTATCGTCTTTAAAGTTCGGTTATAGTGTATTGATTTTTGGTGTGTTACATTCTCTCCTACTTAAGGGATTTCGTCCTCGAAATATCTAAGCTAAGAAGAATGTTATTATCCTAACAACCACCTACAACCATCTACTCATCCATCAACCACAGGGCATCCATTGTCCTCAAGAATTTTTAATGCTTGTATGAACATATGCAAAGGTGTTGTGTGTATATGTCCTTACAATAATGCAAAAATCAAGCGATCGACTGGTTCAGTTGACCTCCTTAATGCAATATATATTTGTTCCATGAACCCAAAATGTATGAAAATAATCCTAGTATAACATACAGAACTCTATATGTGTGCACAATCATTCATCAAAATGCAACATCAATGGATGATTCACCCATTTCCAACCATAGAAAATTAAAATGCACACATATTCATATGCAATATGTAAGTTCTTGAACAAATCTAGTGCCTAGTATGTGTATAGGCATCGATAAGCACCACTAGCAAACACTTGCATCCACTTGCAACCATCAATCATAACATGTTTCCAACCATTGGATTCAACCTATGGATCAAAGGTTCGAACGATAGGATAAACATACTTAAATGATAGAAGCAAATGTAAAGTAAAAGCTTGGAAAAGAAGTCAAGAATGTACTTTCAAAAAGAAAAGGATAAGAAACACAAACCCAATCTTCGGGTTCCCACGTCACATCTTTGCGGTCTTCTCCCTATTGTACTTTTACCAATCTGACTTCCTTGTTACGTAGCTTCTTGATTTCTGATCCAAGGATGTGAGTAGGAACTCTTCTCACTGATGCTTCCTTCTCATTGTAACACCCTGTAAAACACATAAATATTAACAAATGATAAAAAGTAAACAATTTGATAATACGGCCGGAAAATGTGATTTTTGTAGCTTTAGGAATTTGGCTATGAAAATCTTTTATTTGGATTTGTGGCGAAATTCTGAATCGTTTTCATACATAATATGCTAAAAACAGTGAAAGTATGAAGAAGTTACAAGCAAATGAAACTGAGGATTAGATAGAAGGGATATAAAATATTTCAAGTAAGGAAAGAGATTAACAAACAAAGTAACATATTATTTAATTAAACACCTCAGCGCCATATATGTTCATTAGGCATTTCAACAACCAGGAGGTCGACCACCCCCTAGAAGGGGTATCGACCACCCAGGTCGACCACTTGGTGGCTGAAAGGCCTAATGAATCTATGTTTAGTTAGGGTTTTCTAAGGGAATGTATATAAATATATGGCCAGGATTACATCTGAATAATCTAACTGCTCATGCTTACACAAGCGACTATATATAGTCCATTAAATCCCACAACAAAACCCTAGCCACTCTCTTCTATTTACCTCTGTATTATCCTTCTACCACTGCTGAATTCCCGAAAGGTTAGGAATTTCTCTTCTATTCTTTTAACCTTTATTCTTATCTTTTCTTTAGTATAAATTCATATAAATTTTAGTATGAATGCTAAAATTTAGTTTCGTATATTCATAATATTCTAAAGATGATTCTTCTATATATATATATATATATATATATATATATATATATATATATATATTAGAAGGATTGGAGCATGTTAATCACGAATGCAGAATCCAGATCTGAATCTACAACAAGAATTCTGTTGTTCTTTCTTTTAGATCTGTGAGTGGAATGTCTTATTTCTTAGGCATATTCTGTTTTTTAATAGATTGATATGTTGATAATTATGCCTAAGAGGATTTGGCAACGATAACATCAATACAAAATCCCCCAAATCCTCTATTTTATGTTTACAAAAGAATTGTCAATATTTTGGTTTGTGAATTTTGGATCTTAATACTGAATTAAGAATAAAAAGGGTGTTGTGTTATTACTTTGTGTAATTCACCCTTATGTAAACATTTGAATGTAGCCTAAAAGAGTTTAAATTTGGTTTGTTCCATGATTTGATTAGATTTGGGTTCTATTTTGAATCCAAATGTATTCACACTTGAAATATATCAAATGTAAATCCTTTTATGTGCAATACACTAAAAAGGGGTGAATTAGATAAAGTGGAGCTTATAAATATACATGTATATATTATACGTGTATAATATATTGTATTCTTGATCCATTATTAAAATCGTTCCAATAAGCCTAGGATGCAAGTTGAAATTTTTATATGTATGTTTATTTTCCATTCACTGATATCTGTTGTTGTGTTATTATGCCATCATGCCTAAATTATAGCTATCAAAATATGAAAAATTAACTTGTCTACCTTAACTTACACAAATTGACAATTTTTGTCTTGTCGGAACGTTCGCTCATTCATACGAACATTAAGCGTTATTCATGTAATATAATTATTATATTAATATAACGTAATTAACGTAGTAAATGCGATTAGGATAAAATTCATATTTGAAGTATCCCCACATATATATTGAATGCTGGTTTGTTTGTGTGTTTATAGAATGGCTATACATATATTAATAGTGACACACAGACTAGAGGTTAGTTGCCATTTGTGGTATAAGCCTGCTCGGAACTGACCGACAAATCCAGTAATCACAAGTAGGCCAAACTAATGTGAGAGGTCTGGGTATCATGGGCCATTCAAACTTAGTACACTATGACATGAGGTTAAACTCACTTGTAGTGGAAGCCTGCCCGGAACCGCCCAACATATCCAACATCTACAAGTATACGATTTAATGTTAGAGGTCTAATGTGTGTGTGTATATATATAACTATATATATAAGTCTATTGTGTGTGAAAATAGGAAGGTTTACAACACCTTTAGAAGGTATTAAGTGGCTGATTCTCTTTATATCTAGTTTGGGTATTAAGTGGTTAGAACTAGGATCCCCTCCGAGGGTTTATTCCTTGGAGAGGAACCAAAGTCATGGGACCCACCCTTGTTAGATTCGCAGTAAGCATATGGGTCCTCCTTCTCTAAAAGTGGTTAGGCATAAGCGATAACGGAGTAGGGTAGTTCACGGGGATTGTCCACTTCCTCTAGAAGCTTGTAAGGGATAAACTAGGGACAAGATTGGTATATAAAAGATATGTGGCCATTGTATGCTCACCAACTGTCCAAGGGAAGTCTTAAGCGACATAGATGTTCTACCGTAATATCAGTTAAGTAGTAACATTCACAATACTACTTCTCATATTATAATTTAGAGTATAGACATAGGAAGTTTGACGTATTAGTTCAAGGTCTTAAGGGGCTAGGGTCCGCCTCAGAGTTATAAGAGATCATAAGAATCCACCTTTAATAGGGACATAAGTGACCGAGAATGCCCACCTTGTTGGGTCTTTACCCTAAAAACATTAATGAGCGATTGACTTGGATATCCACCTCATTGGTTAGACACTTAGTGTATGTGTGAATGTTGTGTGTTGTGCAGACATACCTTGACATATGTAACCTACTAAAAACTAGGGTATGGACTTTAAGTAAACACCATATTTCAGTTACACATAACTTAATATTCTGACCCCTCTCCTTAACATATCCAACAAGTCAGTATGTAGGGTAGAAACCATGGACGAAATAAGGATGGAGGCTGAAGACGAAGATGAAGATTTCACGCTTTTATTAATTATTTTTAATGTACTTCTTATGAAAGCTTTGAGATTGAATCTATTGATGTACCTACGGAACAAATGTAATCTTGACTACTGTGTTGGAATTCTATTATTTTTAATAAAGTTGTACATCTTATTTCAGTATTATATTTTCTCTTTTCGTTGTGTGAGGTTTCCATTCGAAGTGTATACATGTATTATCTATGCAAATATAATTCCTTATAAGAACCAACGACCCATTTAGAATGGCTTTAAGTTTCGATGGGCCTTTTCTAAGTCGAAATTTAGGCCCATTCTGGGAGGGTTGTTATATTTGGTATCAGCGCCTAGGTTACCCGGTTATAGGAAAATTATACGTATGAGAGACATATTTATAATTTGAAAATAATAATTCAAACTATATATGTAATATATATTTACTCCAATAAGCATATGCATCTATACTAGGCAGCTTCATCGTTTTCTTCCCATTCATCTTAAGTACTATCTCAGGAGTATCCACTAAAGGGTCCTTCCTTTCCTTTGCAGATAATAAAATTGCTGATAATCCTAGTGAGCAGGGAAACTAGGAAAGACCCCGATACTTGCCAGAATGGTTCCAACAGTACCTCTGTATTGTGGAACAAGTCCCTGTAGCTAATCCCGCAACAACGTCACTTGCAGCTCATGCCGCTAAGGTAGCCTTTGACTTTTCTCGCTTCTGTAAGAACTTCGCGAATCTTAGAGGGAAAACGTTCACCAGAAAGGAAGGTTTTACTAATGCCCAATCTTGGATAGTAGACTGCGAAAGAATTCTCGAAGCTACTCGCTGGCTCGATGAAGTAAAAAGGAGACTTGCGGCCTTACACTTGAGGAAGGAGGCCCTAGAATGGTGTATTTCAATACCTGGAAAGAATGAGGGCCGGATATTTATATGGTTTGAATTCAAAACCTGTTTTGAAGAAAAGTTTTTGCCAAGGGCGGAAATGACTATCCAGTTGGAAAAATTCATTTACCTTAAGCAAGAGAGCTTGAGCTTGCAAGAGTATGTAGTCGGATTTGCCGAATTGAGTAAGTTTGGAAGAGGTTTGGTAGACCCCCCATTAACAAAGCCTTGAGTCTTGTGAAAGGTTTGAACTCCCCATTTAATGAAACTTTATTGGCCTAAGTTACATTTGGGGCAACTTTTGAAACCCTAGTAAAGACAACTATCCTATGCACGGCTAAAACCTCCAAGGAAAACAAAGAAGGCGATAAGGGAGAAGGAATTTCCAACAAGAATAAGAAGGAATGGTGGAAGAACAGGAAGAAAAGGGGAAAATTCAAAAAGGAATCAAAGACTTGTACGAGGTGCAACCACAAGGGCCATGAGGCCAAAGATTGTAGGACTTATTAGCAAAGAAGAAATTCGAAGGCAAGTGTTTCAACTGTTATGAAGGAGACCTATCTAGAGATTTCCTAATGCCATCTGAAGTGGTCAAAACTATGCAATAGATGCAACACCGATCCAAAGCCAACCCCCAAAAGACCAAGGGCAACCCACACTAGAAGTTATCTTCTGATTTAAGAAATTCTATATACACCTTATTCGATTCTGGAGCAACTCATTCATTTATCTCTAAGAAACTAGTTAATGTGTTGAACCTTCCCATGTTTATCTCTGATAGTCTGATAGAGGTGGCCAATCCTATTGGAGGATCTAAGTATTTTGAGATGTTTTGCAAAGACCTAGTATTGGAGGTCGACAATGTCGAGTTCCTTTGCGAAGCATATCCATTGGATTTAATGGAGTATGACCTTTTCCTAGGTATGGATTGGATATCATTTTATGGGGTCGTCCTAGATTGCGACAAGAGAATCGTTCGTCTTAGGAGTCAAGGAGGGTGTATGTAACACCCCGTAAATTTAAATATTAAAATTAACAAATTTAAGAACACTTAATTTTTAGAAGAAAAATTAAGTGAAACGGGTTGCGCCATTGCGTTCGTCTCGGAATTCTTCTTGAGATAGAGTCCGAGTTTGCGTAAATCGGACTCCGTATGAAGAAGTAATGAGTTCAGAATATTTCAAGTAAAAAACAAAAATTAAATTAGAAGTCAGAAAACAGTTTAAAATTCGAAAATCAGCCAAAACAGCTGACCGGGAAATTTCCCGCTTAGAGGTGTCGACCCCCCCCCCCCCGGGGGAGTCGAAATAGGTGTCGACCCCGACATAGGTGTCGACCCCCTTGTAGGGAGTCGACCCCTTTTTGATCCAAAACCAGTGACGAATTTTTATACCCTTGAGATGATGTGGCCTTCTCTGATTGGCCGATGACTAATTTCTGAGGCATTAGGGCTTATGTGTCGTGCTATGGTTGGCTGGATGACACTTCTCTTTGGTTTAATGGCTCTGATTTCTTCTAGACTAATCTAAAGGCTAGAATCAATCATAGACTTCTATATAAACACCCCAAACCTTAACCCCAAACCTCACAATCTGAAACACCCCACCTCCGTTAAGGTCACTCACAAAGGGAATGCCTTAACTTTGGTGGAGGGTTATAGGTACAATACACAGAAAAATTTACAAGACAGATAAATATAAGCCGAAGAAATCAAACATTTATTGCATACGTGGTTCAATACAAAAGCACTACAGCAAATTGTCTCAAAATAACTTCCAAAACATTACATCATAATTTCTGTCTTGATTATTTAATAAAGAAGCATAAACCATAAATAAGACTGCATAAATCCCCTAGTGTAGTGTCCAAAAGCCATAGCTAAGGTAAGAGAGTCCCAATCATACATCTACTTTCTTGAAGCTTGCAAAGAGTCCGACTAAGCTGGAGTATTCCCTCCCTGTGGACCTGGGGGAGGGGAACGGAAGAAAAGAGGACGAAAGAAAATACGTTAGACAATAAGTCTGGTAAGTTCAGTGATTACTAGTATTTAAACAAGGAAAGGGATCATGACAGTAATAACAGAACATAGGACAACACCATAATATAAGATAAGATGAACATGTGATCGCACCCATTACTATTGTCTCTGCACCTACTAACCATTGGTTCAACCAGCCCCATGTGTTCATAATAAACGATCCCCTTAATGATCGGCTCCTACTCGCAAGCATTCATATCCTATGTCATTCAGCCCCGCTTGACTGTAGATACCTGTGCTGGTCCCACCATGGGGTTTATCAGTCCGTCTGGTGGCAACCCGACACGATTCAAGATGCATAGTGTATACTACTGATGCCCACTGCCTGCTTTTTCCACTCTGGAGTATGTGCACGCCCGTACTTCGTCGGAACCTACACTGATGCACCAACCGCCGACGTTTTGACCACTTATAATCAGCCCAGTAATCGTGCCCCGCCCTGCCTAGTTCAGGGTACCATGATACATCTATGTGGGTTAATGCTGAAATGGGTCCCCGTTACTAGGGTTTTCTAATCAACATGTTTAATTGGTTAAGTGTCCAAGTTTACCTAACCCCACCCATCAGTTTAGTTAACATGTTGAATCGGTTAAGTGTTTCCTTAATTGATTTAACCCTACCAATCTTGACTTAGCTTTAATTTATTCATTAAAGCACCAACCACTCACATTAGACAGGTCTTGTTGTGGTCACTGGATGTGTCGGTCGGTTCCGGGCAGTTTTACACCACAACTCAGTTTAACCTCGGGTTAGGCATATTCGTCTTTTCTAAATTCACATATTTTCTATATATATGTCTAATTTTATATGTAAATTTATCTTAATTTAATCATGCCATAATTGTCCTTTTTATTATGCTCACTATAAATGGTGTACCAAATATACCATTTCATGAACCAATCCATGCCATGAAATTTTCATTATTTCCCAACGCTACCCCCGCGATAAGTTCGCGTAAATTACATAAAAATGTTGGGCTAGTAAATTAGCCCAAACTCATAAACAAAAAGGGTAACAAACAAGGGACATGAAATAAGCATACAATAACATACTTTTAACTTATCATGTGTAACTTGGCATAGAAGCATCACTAACTTAATTAAACAGGTAAGGGTGAACTTGTGACTAAGTTGGATCTAATTATCATGTAAACTTGATATAGGTCTAACATAGAGGTTTAACATATAAACACAAATTTAAACCACAACTTAGCATATTAACTTATGTATGTGAAAACATAAGAAAACTACTATAAACATATTTAAATCATAACTTAGCATGATAACTTATGTGTGTTAAAACATAAGAGGGCCACAAATCCAATCTAGCAACATAAATAGGTTCAACTTAACATAGTTCTAAATATACATAAATGTTGATCTAACATGTAGGCATGTGATTTAGATCATAAACTTGCAAGTAATCACCAAATTATAACATGACATATTCATCACTAAGTTGGCATAATAAGTTCATTACCCAATCATAATAGATTCCAATAACATACAATATGGTACGTTCATCACCACAAACATATAGGCATGATCAATCGCAACGGTAATTTAAGATAAATGAGAATCATACTTTATTTATCTTATACAGAAGCATCGTTCTATATTCGAGTTACAACATGTCATGATTTCATTTAAAAGAACATTTAAATCTACGTAATAACCAACTTACAAACTAAAAGGAATTCTTGATTTCTGGAATCTGAATTCTGAAGTTGAATGCTCGCCTTTGATGTAGATCGTTGAATTAGATTAGTTTTAATTTGATTTTGATGTAGGCTTTTATCTCGTCTTTGAATTGAAAGCGGTGACGGCTACTCCAAGTTCTCTATTGACGGCATGACAGTTCGAAGATTATTTTTTTGTGATTTTAGGTTGAGTATTAGGTTGTTTATATAGAATTTTAATTTAATTAGAGCCGTCGGATGAACGTAGAGTTAACAACAACAATTCAGACCAGATCAGAACTATCCAGAAACCCTAGTGACTCAGCAACAAGTCATAAGTCGTCAAAATTCAGATCTGGCCGCCGGGGAGTGGGGCAGGTCGACCCCCAGGTCGATCTGTAGGGGAAGGTCGACACTAGGGTCGACCCCCTGGTCGACCTGGGTCCAAGGCGGGAATTTTCCCGCCCAGCCCGCTTCTGACTTCTGTTTTGAATTTTTAATCTGGTTTCGAGCTATTTGAATTTATTTGAATTTCTGAAACTTCTAAAGGTCATAACTTCTTCATACGAAGTCCAATTCATGCAAACTCGGACTCTATCTCAAGCAGAATTCCGAGACGAACGCAATGGCATAACCCATTTCCCTTAATTCTCACATTTGAAATTAAGTATTGTTTAATTCGTTATTATAATGTTAACAGAAAATAGGGGGTGTTAAATTCTCCCCTCCTTTTAGAATTTTGTCCCCGAAATCTTCAAGTAGAGAAGAACTTATATCCTACCATCCAATCACCCATCTGCTAAGCCATCAAACACAGGCGTCCATTGTCCTTAAAAGACTTCTAATGCTTTATGATCATATGCACAGTGTGTATACATGTCCTTATCTAATGCAAAATCAGGCGGTCTACTGATTCAGTTGACCTCCTAAATGTAAATTATGTCAGTGCCATGAGTCCATTATGTATGCACTTTTTCCTACTCAAAATTTCCTACATGAGTGCACATCATTCATACAAAGCAACGTCCATATGATAATACATCAAGTTTCAATCCATATACAAATACATATATGCATATGCTATATGAAAGTGACTAAGCCGATCTAATACCTAATGTGTGTGTATATGCATCCACGAGCAACCACTAGCAATCCACTTGCAACCACTTGCAACCATCAACCATAACATGTTTCAATTACATGTTTACATCCACATAGGTTTCTACTTAAGGATAAGGAGAAAGATAAGGATAAGGTCGAGGAGATATACCTAAAAAGATAGATACAAGCATAAACTTAAGGAAAAAGAGGTCAAAGATGTACCCTCAAAAAGAAAAGGGTAGGCTGCACATATTCTGTCCTTAGTTTCCCAAGTTGCGTCTTCCTCGGCGTCGCTCCACTGAACTTTGACAAGCTTGACTTCAAAGTTGCGTAGCTTTTTGACTTCTGTTCCCAAGATATGGATTGGAACTCTCCTCGCAGTTGCCTCTCGTTCAACTTCTACTTCCTCTAGCATGCTTGGTTTCACCACTTCCGCAGATTCATGTAAGCACCTCCGCAGGTGAGAGACTTGAAACAGATTATGAACCCCAGCCAATCTTTCGGGCAGGTGTACCCTATAAACCATCTTCCCAATCTTCTCAATGATAGGAAAGACCCACAAATCTTGGTGCTAACTTTCCTACGGATCCAAAGCGAACGACGTTTCTCAAAGGAGATACTTTAAGGAACACCTTGTCTCCAACTTTGAACTCAAGGTCGGTTCTTCTTTTGTCTACATAGGACTTCTGTCTATCTTGGGAAGTCTTCATTCTTCTTCGTATCAAGTCCACTTTCTTTGAAGTTTCTCTAACCATGTCTGGTCAAGTATGAGCTTGTCTTTAGACTCCCACTAGCAAGTGGGTGACCGACACGATCTTCCATTTAAAGCTTCGAAGGGTGCCATGCCTATGGTGGCTTAGTAACTATTGTTGTAAGCGAACCCCACCAAAGGTTAATGATCTTCCCATGTACCTCCAAAGTCAATAATGCATAGTCTCAAGAGGTCTTCTAGTACTCTGTTCACCCTTTCCGTCTGACTATCGGTTTGGGTGTGATAGGCCGTGCTTAAACATAGCTGTATGCCTACATCCTCTTGTAAACTCTTCCAAAACTCGCTCGTGAAGATAGGATCTCGATCACTCAGTACGCTGGAGGGTATCCCATGGAGTCAAACTATCTCTTTAAGATATATGGATGCTAGAGATGAGGCAGTCCTTCTACTCTTGACGGGTATAAAGTGGGCGCTTTTTGTGAGCCTGTCCACTATTACCTAAATACTGGTATTACCCCTCCTTGACCTAGGCAACCCATCAACAAAGTCCATTGAAATACTATCCCATTTCCACTGTGGGACCTCTAGAGGATGAAGCAAACCTCCAGGCTTCTTCTGTTCCGCCTTGACTTGCTGGCATATCATGCACTTGGAGACGAATTCAGCTACATCTCTTTTCATGCCACTCCAAAATAAAACCCTTTTTATGTCTTTGTACATTTTATCTCCACCGGTGTGTATGGTCAACTTGGAATGATGTGCCCCCTCGAGAACCTTCTTCACCAAATCCCTTGCTTATGGGACGCATAGTCTTCCATCCCATCTCAACCATCCCTTATCATCGATGGAGTATCTATTGAGGTGACTCGAATTCTCACCCCTAATCAGCTTATCTATTATATCAACTAACTGAGGGTCTTCACGTTGCGTGGTCCCTCTTGAGTCCAATAGCGTAGGACGCACCTCCAACGTTGCTAATAAGCCAGGTACAAATTCAGAGGAGGGTCTAAAGTCAAAGTTGGCTATGTACTCCAAGCTTTGCCATTCTACAAAGAGAGGGCTTAGGGTCTGCTTCTTTCTACTCAAAGCGTCTGCTACCACATTGCCCTTGCCAGGAGTATAGGAAATCTCAAAATCATATGAGGTAAGAAACTCCATCCATATTTGCTGCCTCAAGTTGAGATCTTTCTGCAAGAAAAGATATTTGAATGATTTATGCTCAGTAAACAATTCAAACTTCTCACCTAGGAGATAATGGCGCCAGGACTTAAGTGCAAAAACGATGGCAGCCATTTCTAGATCGTGGGTTGGGTAGTTTTTCCCATGTACTTTCAACTGTCTGCCTCCATAAGCCACTACCTTACCTTCTTGCATCAAGACAGCACCAAGTCCCATACCACAGGCGTCCGTGTATATAGTAAACATCTTGCTCCCATCTGGCAATGTCAGAACTAGGGCTGTTGTCAGAGCCCTCTTTAATCGTTGGAATGAAATATCGCAATCCAAATCCCAAATGAAAGCTAGGTTCTTCTTTGTCAACCTTGTAATTGGAGCTGAGATTTTTGCAAAATCTTTGATGAACTTTTGATAAAAGCCTGCTAGCCCGAGAAAGCTTCGGACTTCGGTTACGTTCCGCAGAACCTTCCAATCTTGCACAACAACCACTTTTGCGGGGTCCACAGCTAACCCCTCTTTGGACACCACATGTCCAAGGAACCTAACTTCTTCTATCCAGAAATGGCATTTGGAGAACTTGGCTTTCAACTAATGTGCACGGAGAGTATCCATGACTTCCCTTAAGTGCTGAGCATGCTCTTCCTCATTCTTTGAGAAGATCAAAATATCATCCACGAAGACCACCACAAACTTATTGAGGAACTCCCTGAACACTCTGCTCATCAAATCAACGAAGTAAGCAGGTGCATTTGTCAAGCCGAAAGGCATGACAAGCCACTCGAAGAAACCATCCGGAGTTCTGAATGTGGTCTTATCAATGCTGTCTTCAGCCACTCTTAGCTGATGAAACCCGATAGTTAAATCTAATTGGGAGAAAACCGATGCACCTACAAGCTGATCGAATAAATCATCTATTCTCGGGAGCGGGTGCCTATTCTTCTTGGTCAGCTTGTTTAGCTCCCTATAATCAATGCACAGGCGAAGTGAACCGTCCGCTTTAGTTGCGAACACTACTAGAGCTCCCCATTCAGAAATACTCCTCATTATAAACCCCTTCTCTAGGAGCTCTTTAACTTGCTTGCTGAGCTCTTTCCGCTCCCTTGGAGCCATGTGCCTAACGGGTAAGGCAACGGGTTTTGCATTGTCAACGAGGTATATGCGGAAGTTTATCTCCTGCTTCGGAGGTAAGCCCTTTACCTCTTCAAACACATCCGAGTATTCACGGACTACTTTAACAGACTACAAGTTCTAAACAGATGCATCAAGAGATTCTAGATAACTTAGCATAACAGAATTCATGGGATTACAAGAGATTTCGAGAGTGTTGCCGAAGCAAGTCATGAGTCTAACCACTCACTTTTCACAATCGAGGACGACACCATTACTGGATAGCCAGCCCATGCCTGGAATCAACCCATAGCCAGTGAAGCCCAAAACAAAGGCATTACATCTAAACCCAACGCTTAGAATAGAAATTTCAAAATCCAAACAAACCATTGACAAATAGGCTGAGCCCCCAATTGGATTTGAAACAACCAAGGGATCCTCTACTATATTGGTGCCTAGGTGCAGAGATTCAACTAAGGCAGTAGATATAAATGAGTGCGATGCGCCAGAATCAAATAGTGTACGAACAGGATGATCAAACAAATAAACTAAACTCTCGACAGAAATATTTCAAACTCGTTCTTGCGGAGGTGCCGTGAGAGCGTGAACTTGTCCTCCAGAAGAAGGTCCAGCTCTCCGACCTTGCTTCCTTGGGCAGTCCTTAGCCATGTGTCCTGTTTCTCCATAATGGAAACAACCACCCATCTTCCTTTTCTTCTTCCTGCAGTCTTTGACCAGATGTCCAGGAATGCCACAAAAATTACACTTTCTCTTGTCACGGGGTTTGTTGTTCTTCCCGCCTTTCTTTGAATCAGCCTTCTTGTTCTGTGACCCCTCCACCTTCTTATCTTGAGGCACTTCCACTTTTGCCTCTTTCTTGCCCTTGTCTTCCTCATGTAAGAGTGCCATGTCCACTAACCTCTCGTAAGTAGCCCTCATAGGCACATGGGTCATAGCCAAGCTGTGAAGTGGCTCATTCAATCCCTTGACAAAATGGAGAGCCTTCTTATGAGGAGTATTCACTACGTCCAGTCCAAATCGGCCCAGCTGATTGAATTGGTTCACGTACTCCTTGATTGTCATACTTCCTTGCTTAAGAGATAAGAACTTCTCCACTTGTAAGCTTCGTTCAGCTTGTGAGAGGAATTTCATCTCAAACCTCATTCTGAAATCCATCCATGTTTCAACTGTTCTTTCAGCGTTAGTGACTTCCCACCAATAGGAAGCTTCGTCTTTGAGCAACCATACAGCCAACTGTATCTTCTGCCTATCGTCCACCTTGAAGATAACGAATAGATCCTTAGTTTCTTTGATCCAGTTCCTTGCTTCTACGAATGATTCAGTTCCCTTGAAATCCTTTCCACCCATGGCTCTAAAGTCTCTACAAATCTTTGAGAAAGCATTTGCACGAGGAGGAGGAGGAGGAACAACTGCAGCTGGAGGAGGAGGAATATCTGTTGGGCCCGCATCGTTGGCCCTAGCCTCTAAGTACCTCTTGAACCAACCAGGTATCGGCACACCCTCTAGAAGGTTAAGATTCCTAGACATGCTGAAACGAAAAAGAAAAGATTCAAAACAAAGGATAGAAAGATAGGGTATATGGCTTTAGGGGATTATGCCTTTAAAATAAAATAACACTTTTTCTCGTAAAATGATTCTTTATATTTCTTTTGAAAATAGTTTTCATAAACTCTTATCTGATCTGGTAAACCTTTGCTCTAATACCAAGTGAAACACCCCACCTCCGTTAAGATCACTCACAAAGGGAATGCCTTAACTTTGGTGGAGGGTTATAGGTACAAGACACAGAAAAATTTACAAGATAGATAAATATAAGCAGCGGAAATCAAACGTTTATTGCATATGTGGTTCAATACAAAAGCATTACAGCAAATTGTCTCAAAATAACTTCCAAAACATTGCATTATAATTTCTATCTTGATTATTTAATAAAGAAGCATAAACCATAAATAAAACTGCATAAATCACCAAGTGTAGTGTCCAAAAGCCACAGCCAAGGTAAGAGAGTCCCAATCATACATCTACTTTCTTGAAGCTTGCAAATAGTCTGACTAAGCTAGAGTATTCCCTCCTTATGGACCTGGGGGGCGGACGCAAGAAAAGAGGACGAAAGAAAATAGGTCAGATAATAAGTCTGGTAAGTTAAGTGATTACTAGCATTTAAACAAGGAAAGGGATCATGACAGTAATAACAGAACATAGGACAACACCCTAATATAAGATAAGATGAACATGTGATCGTACCGATTACTATAGTCTCTGCACCTACTAACCATTGGTTCAACCAGCCCCACGTGTTCATAACGAACGATCCCCTTAATGATCGGTTCCTACTCGCATGCATTCATATCATGTGTCATTCAGCCCCGCTTGACTATAGATACCTGTGCTGGTCCCACCATGGGGTGTATCAATCCCTCTGGTGGAAATCCGACACGATTCAAGATGCATACTGTATACTACTGATGCCCAGTGTCTTCTTTTTCCACTCCGGAGTATGTGCACGCCCGTACTCCATCGGAACCTACACTGACGCACCAACCACCGACGTTTTGACCGCTTATAATTAACCCAGTAATCGTGCCCCACCCTCCCTAGTTCAGGGTACCATGATACATCTATGTGGGTTATTGCTGAAATGGGTCCCCGTTACTAGGGTTTTCTAATCAACATGTTTATTTGGTTAAGTGTCCAAGTTTACCTAACCCACCCATCAGTTTAGTTAACATGTTGAATCGGTTAAGTGTTTCCTTAATTGACTTAACCCTACCAATCTTGACTTAGCTTTAATTTATTCATTAAAGCACCAACCACTCACATTAGACAGGTCTTGTTGTGGTCACTGGATGTTCCGGTTGGTTCCAAGCAGTTTCACACCACAACTCAGTCTAGCCTCGGGTCCTTTTTGGGCTTGATGCACTAACCACCCACATTAGACAGGTCTTGTTGTGGTCACTGGATGTGCCGGTCGGTTCCGGGCAGTTTTACACCACAACTCAGTCTAACCTCGGGTTAGGCGCGTTCGTCTTTTCTAAATTCACATATTTTCTATATATATGTCTAATTTTATATGTAAATTTATCTTAATTTAATCATGCCATAATTGTCCTTTTGATTATGCTCACAATAAATGGTGTACCAAATATACCATTTGATGAACCAATCTATGCCATGAAATTTTCATGTTTTTCCAACGCTACCCCCGTGGTAAGTTCGCATAAATTACATAAAAATGTTGGGCTAGTAAATTAGCCCAAACCCATAAACAAAAAGGGTAACAAATAAGGGACATGAAATAAGCATACAATAACATACTTTTAACTTATCATGTGTAACTTGGCATAGAAGCATCACTAACTTAGTTAAACAGGTAAGGGTGAACTTGTGACTAAGTTGGATGTAATTATCATGTAACCTGAGGATAGATTGAGTTGCGGTGTAAGACTGCTAGGAACTGCGCGACACATCCAACGACCGCAACAATATAGATCTAATGTGAGAGGTTAGCACATTAAGCCAAAAACCCGAGGTTAGAATGAATTTGCGGTGGAAGTCTACCCGGAACCGCCCGGCACATCCAGCAACCGCAAACAATAGTTCTAATGTGAGAGGTTAAGGTGTTAATGAATGAATTAATGCTAATGAACAGACATGCTAAGAACGGTAGTGTTAAGTTAACACAAGAGGGCAACACTTAACCAATATAACATGATGTGTGATAGGGCAACGCTTAACCAAGGTAACATGACAAGTGGAAGGTTTAAGTTAATAGGAAACACTTACCAAATTCAACATGATGAATGAGTAGGGTTAAGTTAACCAACATAACATGATAAACGAGTGGGGTTAAGTCAAGGGGAAACACTTAACCAATACACCATGATGAAGGGGAAGGGTTAAGTTAATAAGAAACACTTAACCAACATGACATGTTAGGTGGGTGGGATAAGTTAACATAGACAAGAAGACAACTTAACCAATATTATATGAAAAAAGTAGATATGGTTAACGCAAGCTTAACTAATAATACATATGGAATTGATAAGTGGAAGGGTTAAGTAAATCTTGGGTATGTGGGTAATATTGGTATATATAGGCCCCCAAACTTAACAGTTAAATAAACATGCGTGAATCAGTGAGAGGGTTAAGTAACATATGAATAGGCAACACTTAACCAGTACAACAGGTTAATTAAGCATGTTGTATAAAACGTAGTTGTATACACAATTATATGATTTTTGTTTGATGATAACAACCAAATAAATACTACTTTAAATGTGTTTGTTACTGTACTGTTTTATATATACATCATAGATAGGAATATAATATTTATATTTAAATAGAATGCATCTATACAGAAATTCAAATATCTACATAGTATTTTGCTTAAATATAATATTTTATTCTGATATTCAACAGTACAGATTTACAACTTCACTATTTTCTTAACACTATATTTCACTGAAATAAATTTCATTCATATACATTTCACTTGTTAACAGCTCCTCATTACAACACTTTATTTATACAACTCATATATACATTCTTTTACACATTGACACATATACAGACACATTGAAACAATTCATTGACTAAACACTGTCTTCAGTCTTCACGGTTAGTTCAATCTTCGTAGTCTCCTAGTCAGTCCAGTCACTTCAGTCCAGTCTCATCCTCTTACCTGTCACATGGAAAAGAAACACACAGTACACTGCAATTGAAATAAAACTGAATACATATGTATATAAATTTTATTTTTAAAATTTTATTTTCCTCAGATTTCTGGTGTGTTTCTCATCATTTTTCATGACTTGATCTGATTCATCTGTGTCTAGTCAGTTTGTATATGTATAGTACAAGGACAGAAAATAATGTTTGATGGCTGCATATACACACGTATATAAATATACACGTGTGCACTGCCTCGCCAATCAGCGCGCAACTGAGAAGTAGCCATGTGGACCTTCTCGACTCAATGCACATGTCAACATAATCAACATATCACAAAAGTGGTCGAGCACAGGTCAATGATGGTGCAACAAGCTTAAGCATATCAGCCCAAACAAGTTCAAACATGATGAAGCAAGAATGTGTCGACATATATAAGCAGGTTAATAACAGTGTACATGGAAGATCAAGCTACACTAGCAGGTTCAATAAATCAAAGTGAAAGGCAAACCTCAACTCAGTATATTCAAGCATGCATTGTGGAGCGAGGACAAGCATTTCAGGATGTAAACAAATACAACGATGGTCTCACGGCAACAAGCAAAACAGCATGTTCATGTCTTCATCATAATCTTGGCCAAAGCAAACAAAACAAGCCAACATATATACTCATGCTCATGATTCTCAACAAAACAAAGTTCAACAACAATAAATGACACAGCTACAAAATGGTTCAATGAAGAATGGTATAAACAGTTTATCACAAGTTCAAAGCAGTTTTAATTTGGCCTGTCACATCCTCGAGTTCAATTGCAAAGTTATTCTAGTGTACTGCATGTGCATGTGACAAAGTCAAAACAATTTTCAACTTACATATGCATGGTCGAAGTATATAAATGAACATGCAAATTCAAGCACATTGGTGAATGCATGAGCAACGGCAATTATATGTACTGGCAAGTACAAAGCAGAATGGTCAAGGAAACTTGCACACATGAGTTCATATATATGATCAAAGCATGTTTTAACATATCGAAAACATTTTGCTTTGGCAAGAAACAATTTTCAGTAATCAATTAAGAAGAAATCAGTGAAGAATACTGGGTAAGTATATTTCCAGTTTTTGGCAAGTTTTAATTTCTAGAATTTGCAAATTCATCAATACAAATCGGGGGTAATCAAAACAGGAAAGTTGCAAATCTTTCTTCAAGAGGCCACAGAATTTTTTCAGAAATGCCCTACATTTTTTGAGCAACAATGAATTCCAGAAATTTAGTTCAACATTTAGGGAAAGATTCTCTCTATTTTCTGAAATGCTAAATTTTTCTTATCTGAAATTCGAATGGTTCAATTGTAGAAAATCAGCATTTCAAATTTGGTATGTTTTATACAGATTCAGAGAACATTTGTTTTAGGAAAGCTGTTATCATTTTCAAAGACCGGTTTTTTAGTCAAGAAAATCATCGAAGTGTTTCCTGTTTTTTAGCAACTATTTTTGGGCAACAAAAATTGATTTCCAGTTTTTATTAAGCATGGCAAAAATCCACAATTCAGTGCAGTTTGTTTCAGAAATGCTCAAATTAGTCACAGGGGTCAAAAATACCATTAGTAAATATAATAGCAAATCAAAGGCAACAGTTTATCAAAGAAACCTGTTTTTGGCAAGTGTTTGAATTCCAAATTTAATGCATGGAATCAATGTTGGGCAATTCAATCAAGGAACATTTTTGGCAAGTTCTATTTTGGTTCGAAATCTTTTTCAGCATACTACAATTTATAAGGCAACAGTGGGTCAAGAGTTCATCACAAATTTCACGGCATTAAAACCGAGATTCAAAAGAGGAAACCCCTAAAATTCAAATCAAATCAATAATTCAAAATCAGAGATTTTTTAAGGATACAGAATCCTATTTAATCACCTATCATCACTGGCAAACGAGTATCGAAAACCACCAGAAATTAAAAAAGAAATTCGAAGAGAAAATATAGGAGAACTCACAATTTTCACGAGAGTTTTTCGATCGCAACAATATCACAAATCGTTGACAAGAAGGAGCAAACGCGAAGCAATCAAGATCCGAATATTATCTTACTCAAAGCCACAAAGAATTGGAACAAATTCTAGAAGCAATCGACTTCGATTTGGGGGCAAAAAAAGAAACCCTAGGCCGCCATTTTTTTAGCAAAGGGATCGGATACAACGCAGATGAATGGGCCGGCCAAGAAATCAAGGGCTTAAGTGTTTTAATTTTAAAAGAGGATGACCTTTCCTTTTTAACTCCTAAGGGTTTTTCTTTGTTTTTATTTTTATTCTGTATTTTTTTTTCTTCTGTAAACAATTCTGAACAGTTTTTTTCTAATATCTGTAAAAACTAGGGGAATCAGTCAGGATGTTGACTGACAGTTGCTAGAGTCTGTAAAATCTAGGTTACTGGTTATGGGGTCGTAATCAGGGGAAATCTGATCTAGGGGATTAGATCAGCCTAAGGTTTTGAGCATAGGGTTAGAATAGGAGCAGGGTTTGCGAGTGTACATGGTCTTGTATGCGGGATCTGTTCTATCACCTAGTAGAAACCTTGGAAATGCAGCAGTAGGTAGGTTTTTGCCGAAGCTGGGTATATCTGTGTGTGATTTATTTTCTGCATTCCTATTTCTGCTATATTATGTGATAGGTTTATTATTATATATATCTCGTTAGATTTTTAATTCAGTTAAAAACTAGGATAAACCCTATTCACCCCCTCTAGGGTTAATCTAGACCCAACAAGTGGTATCAGAGCAGGTTATTTCATTAACTGTAGAGTCATAGGTCATCCTAGTTGTCAACTGATAGAGAGTCAGTCTAGTTCATCTCCAACTATTTTCGATGGAATAGATTTTTTAAAATGAAAATCCAAAATGGAATCTTATTTAAAATCTGTTAATATTAAATGTTGGGATGTTGTTATCAATGGGTTTAATAGTGTAGATATTACTTTCAATGCTCGTGCTATGAAAATTATATTTGATTATCTTAGTACTGAACAGTTCAAACTTATCTGTCATTATTTATCTGCATAGGAAATCTGGGATACTCTCAATACGAAGTATGAAAGATCTGACAACGGTAGCTCAAAACCCGAGAAAGACAACTCGAATTCAGAGTTCTGTTTAACAGGATTTATGAATGAAAATTCAGAAGGATTCGATGATGAAGAATCAATAGATGCTGAAATAGAAAATTTATCATATGAAGATTTAGTTTACATGTGTCTTGATTTAACGAAATCTGTTGATAAACTCCAACTGAAAAATAAGTCTTTGAAATCTAAGAATTTTGAGTTGACCAGCAAAATTGATGATTTGGAATCACAACTTGAATATGTTGAAAATTCTTTAAATTCTGTTTGCAAAAATTGTTTGAAATTGAAAATCAATCTTGTTCATCTTAATAAAAATATTAAAAAGTTTGAAAATGAAATTCTGATCTTAAATGAGAACAAGACTGAGTTATCAAATTTGAATAACCTTCTGCAAAAGGAATTTAATTTTTTTAAAATAGATATAAATTCCAAATTTGAAATTGCTGAAAAGGAGAACTTGTTGAAATCAAATTTGATTTTAGAAAAACTTGAAAATGAGATCGAAAAATCCAAGAAATTTGAGTCTGAAAAACAAAAACGATTTGAATCTGAAATCTTGGAATCTCAAGCCAGAATTAAAATTCTTAAAGATGAAAATTTGGTTTTAAAATCTGATTTTGAAAAATGTAAGATCACTAAAAATCATTGTTCTGATTTAATGAAAGAGTACTGTGATCTTAAAACTAAAATTCAACAGCTTGAGTCAACTTTGACTAAATTTTCTAATGGTAAAAAATCTCTGAACATGTTGTTGAAAAATCAATTTTCATCTGGTAATAAAAATGGTCTCGACTTTGAGAAAAATAACGTTTTTGAAAATCAGAACTCAAATAATTTTAAAAATCCTTTAAACTACTTTGGAAAGAATCGATATGAAAATTCAAACTCTGATAATCGCAAAGGATTCTTGAATCATAAACGTGATGTGAATTCGTTTTATAATAACCCAATTGAACAATTCTGGATCCCAAAAAGAAATAAAACAAACTTCATTAAATTCAAACAGATTTGGGTTCCAAAGGGTACGAAGATAGATTCGAGTGGATTATTATACAAACAAGTCTGCATACCAAAATGTGTGAATAAAATTGTGAGTGGTTTTGCAAATTTTGTTAGACCACTCGATCCTATAAATTCATAGGTACCGAAGGATGGACGAGGAACTATTGTGCTAAAAATAAATTTGAAATCAAGCTGGTTTATACTTCTGTATCATTTACAGTTCCTTCAGCCAAAATCTATTGAGTTAAAGATTCTGATTTACATTGGATTCTGGTATGATCTCTAAACTCACCTTTGTAAATATTCTTTGTTTTTATTCTTTGTTTATTTCTCTCTGTCCCTTCTATTTATTTTTTATTTTTATTTTTTGTTTTTGATTTGTCACTGCTACATCTTTGTAACTTCTTGGGCTTCCTTAACTTCGAATTGCAGAATTCATATTTTTCTGAAAATTCGCTTCATTTGTATAAACTCTAATGTTTTTAATCATTTCCAAATCTTTAATTTATTATTGTAAATATCTGCAATTGATGTGAAGTTTGTTTTCCGATTCTCTGAATTCATAACAGTGTTGTTGTATTCTTGTCATATCTTAAACACTGTTGATTCGAATTCTAAATTTTTTGAAGTTCTGAATAATTAATGAAATTTCACACACCACTGCTGTTTTGAATTTTCACTAATTCATTTTAGAGAATCTTGTGATAATATACTCACTACAGCACATCAATATTTATAAGTTGTGATAAATTCATTATTTTTTAGATTGGCTTAGAAATGTTGAATGTCTTGAATTAGTGATACATCTTGAAATTCATCTTTATTCAAGATCATTATAGTTGAGAAATCATCTGAAACTCTTGATATTATGAATCTCACACACCTCTTAAATTTAAAATTATCAATCTTGTGTGACTGATTCGTTATATCTCAAAAATTAACGTTGATTACGTGATTTCAAATAAATTATTTGGTATCATGAATATCTCTCAAATCTGATGTAAATGATCTGTAATTTTTTCTTGTACTTGTCAGTGATACTTGTGGAAACTTTTTGAAAATCTGGTCATTGTATTTCATGATTATTATGATTAGAATTTGTTTGTTTAAAATCATTTGAAATTATTGATTTATTGAATCACACACATATCTTGAATCTAAAAAATAATAGTGTGTGATTGATTCATTAAATCCTGATATTTTCACATTTCTCCAAATGATTTAAAATAAACTAATTCTTATTCATTGGATCATGGAATATGCTTGGTGACCACCGGAAATATCTATGACAAGTCTGCTTTAAACTGATGTATGTGATGCTTTGATACTGTTTTGAAGAGTGGTTGTTTTGGAATCACTTGTTTGCTGCTCTGGTACATATGCATAATCTGTTATCTTGTCTGCTTGGGCTTTGTACTTAATAATTCTTTTGTCTATGATATTCTTGTTCAGTATCATGTCAAAACTCTCATGATTAGAGACATCAAGTGGCATCAGTTCAGAAGTGCTGCATATTTTTTTTGTATATATATATATTTTTTTAATCCCTCTTGGCTTGTATTATCTCTCATATCCTTTGTGTATTTTTTTTTCAATTTTAAGATTATTTATTGATTATTCATTCAGAAATTGAAATCCATAACCAAACCTAACTGTATTTATAATTCATCAAAATTATTACTAGATTTTGAAATTGTGATGAATTGTGGCTGCAGTATATTTCACAACAAGAGGAGATTCATTTAGATTTTCATGATGGTTGAACATTTATTATAATATCTTTGAATTGGGAATTATTTCACGACCACCTCCTTTATCTATCATCTTTCTGCCATCCATGATAATTCTATATTAATGTGGAGAGTTTGATTTTTTTTTTTAAAATCCTCTTGAATAAACAGTGAAAATATTTGTTATGGAATTTTGGCTATGATGTTATTCAGAATTAGTGATAATTGAAATTTTTCAATAATCCCAATACAGTCGAGCATATTTCATAACATAAATAATTTAGAAATTTATTTCACAGACCATTTCTGTACCTACCGCATTTCTATCATTATATTGAGGAGTTTTTCATTTTTGAAACTGAAAATGATATAAATATATATATATAATAAATATATAAGTGTGTCTCTAACCTCATTTAAAAATCCAAGCTCTGGTCATGCATGGTTAAGAGACAACTTATGATTTAAGCTGCAACTGACCTCATTTAAAAATCCAAGCTCTGGTTATGCGTGGTCGGTGTGCTCTTAAATTAAAAGAAAAGGAAAAAGAAAATGCTAAATAAAATTTTATATGAAATTCTCCTTGGTGTATAAAAACCAGCCTTCCAATCTATATTCTATAATGTGAAATATGTTGAAATTTTATGACATATTATGATTTGTTGATTGATAGATATTGGGATTTGAGATTATACGATTTTGTCACTTAAATTGAATTTATAATTATAGTCCAAATCCATCATTTTTAGTGCTTCAAACTCAAAATTTTATTGGAAAATAATTGAAAATTATTCATTATTTTTAACTCTCCCCATTTTTATAAATTTCATCGTAAATCTGTCATTCTCTGCAATGTGAAATATGACACTAATTCTCAGTTTATTATGATTTTTGATTGACTGATTGAGATTTATGATGACCGTTCTTCCTCTTAAGTTGATATTGTATTTGTTAGTCATTTTTCATCTATATTTTAAATTCTGTATCCTTTTGATGATAATAAAAGGGGGAGAATGGATTGATTTTGATTTATGAGTGAATATTTTATAAATATTTTTAATTTTGAAATTTTATTATTATTCATACATTTCACTCATGCACATTTATAGGGGAAGTTGTCTGTTGTAGAGGGAGCGAATTAATAGGGGGAGTTCAATATTCACTGTCAAACACATTTATTGTGCTCAAAATCTTCTATTTGTTTGTCATCGTCAAAAGGGGGAGATTGTTGTATATAACGTAGTTGTATACACAATTATATGATTTTTGTTCGATGATAACAACCAAATAAATATTACTTTAAATGTGTTTGTTACTGTACCGTTTTACATATACATCATAGATAGGAATATAATATTTATATTTAAACAGAATGCATCTATATAGAAATTCAAATATCTACACAGTATTTTGCTTAAATATAATATTATTTTGATATTCAACAGTAACTACTTCACTATTTTCTCAACACTGTATTTCACTGAAATAAATTTCATTCATATACATTTCACTTGTTACATAGCTCCTCATTACAACACTTTGTTTATACAACTCATATATACATTCTTTTACACATTGACACATATACAGACACATTGAAACAATTCACTGACTCAACACTGTCTTCAGTCTTCACTGTTAGTTCAATCTTCACAGTCTCCTAGTCAGTACAGTCACTTCAGTCCAGTCTCATCCTCTTACCTGTCACATGGAAAAGAAACACACAGTACACTGCAATAGAAATTAAACTGAATACATGTGTATATGAATTTTATTTTTAAAATTTTATTTGCCTCAGATTTCTGGTGTGTTTCTCATCATTTTTCATGACTTGATCTGATTCATCTGTGTCTAGTCAGTTTGTATATGTATAGTACAAGGACAGAAAATAATGTTTGATGGCTGCATATACACACATGTAAAAATATACACGTATGCACTGCCTCGTCAATCAGCGCGCAACTGAGGAGTAGCCACGTGGACCTTCTCGACTCAGTGCACATGTCAACATAGTCAACATATCACAAAAGTGGTCGAGCATAGGTCAATGATGGTGCAACAAGCTTAAGCATATCAGCCCAAACAAGTTCAAACATGATGAAGCAAGAATGTGTCGACATATATAAGCAGGTTAATAACAGTGTACATGGAAGATCAACCTACACTGGCAGGTTCAATAAATCAAAGTAAAAGGCAAACCTCAACTCAGTATATTCAAGCATGCATAGTGGAGCAAGGACAAGCATTTTAGCATGTAAACAAATACAAGGATGGTCTCACGGCAACAAGCAAAATAGCATGTTCATGTCTTCAGCATAATCATGGCCAAAGCAAACAGAACAAGCCAACATATATATACTCATGCTCATGATTCTCAACAAAACAAGGTTCAGCAACAACAAATGACACAGCTACAAAATGGTTCAATGAAGAATGGTATAAACTGTTTATCACAAGTTCAAAGCAGCTTTAATTTGGCCTGTCACAACCTTGAGTTCAATTGCAAATTGATTCTAGTGTACTGCATGTGCATGTGACAAAGTCAAAACAACTTACATACGCATGGTCGAAGTATATAAATGAACATGCAAATTCAAGCACATTGGTGAATGCATGAGCAACAACAATTATATGTACTGGCAAGTACAAAGCATAATGGTCAAGGAAACTTGCACACATGAGTTCATATATATGATCAAAGCATGTTTTAACATATGGAAAACATTTTGCTTTGGCAAGAAACAATTTTCAGTAATCAGTTAAGAAGAAATCAGTGAAGAATACTGGGTAAGTATATTCCAGTTTTTGGCAAGTTTAAATTTCTAGAATTTGCAAATTCATCAATACAAATCGGGGGTAATCAAAACAGGAAAGTTGCAAATCTTTTTTCAAGAGGCCGCAGATTTTTTTCAGAAATGCTCAACATTTTTTTAGCAACAATGAATTCCAGAAATTCAGTTCAACATTTTGGGAAAGATTCTCTCTATTTTCTGAAATGCTAAATTTTTCTTATCTGAAATTCGAATTGTTCAATTGTAGAAAATCAGCATTTCAAATTTGGAATGTTTTATACAGATTCAGAGAGCATTTTTTTTAGGAAAGCTTTTATCATTTTCAAAGACCATTTTTTTAGTCAAGAAAATCATCGAAGTGTTTCCTGTTTTTTAGCAATTATTTTTGTGCAACAAAAATTGATTTCCAGTTTTTATTAAGCATAGAAAAAATGCACAATTCAGTGCAGTTTGTTTTAGAAATGCTCAAATTAGTCATAGGGGTCAAAAATACCATCAGTAAATATAATAGCAAATCAAAGGCAACAGTGTATCAAAGAAACCTGTTTTTGGCAAGTGTTTGAATTCCAAATTTACTGCATGGAAACAATGTTAGGCAATTCAATCAAGGAACATTTTTGGCAAGTTCTATTTTGGTTCGAAATCTTTTTTAGCTTACTATAATTTATAAGGCAACAGTGGGTCAAGAGTTCATCACAAATTTCACGGCATTAAAACCGAGATTCAAAAGAGGAAACCCCCAAAATTCAGATCAGATCAATAATTCGAAATCAGAGATTTTTTAAGGATGCGGATTCCTATTTAATCACCTACCATCACTGGAAAACGAGTATCGAAAACCACAAGCAATTAAAAAAGAAAATCGAAGAGAAAATACAGGAGAACTCACAATTTTGCACGAGAGTTTCTCGATCGCAACAATATCCCAAATCGTTGACAAGAAGGAGCAAACCGGAAGCAATCAAGATCCGAATATCATCTGATTCAAACCACAAAGAATTGGAACAAATTCCGGAAGCAATCGACTTCGATTTGGGGAAAAAAAGAGAAACCCTAGGCCGCCATTTTTTGGCAAAGGGATTGGATAAAATGCAGATGAATGGGCCGGCCAAGAAATTAAGGGATATATTGTTTTAAATTTAAAAGGGGATGAACTTTCCTTTTTAACTCCTAAGGGTTTTTCTTGGTTTTTATTTTGTATTTTTACAATTTTCTTCTGTAAACAATTCTGAACAGTTTTTTCTAGTATCTGTAAAAACTAGGGGAATCAGTCAGGATGTTGACTGACAGTTGCTAGAGTCTGTAAAATCTAGGTTACTGGTTACGGGGTCGTAATCAGGGGAAATCCAATCTAGGGGATTAGATCAGTCTAAGGTTTTGAGCGTAGGGTTAGAATAGGAGCAGGGTTTGCGAGTGTACATGGTCTTGTTTGCGGGATCTGTAACAACCCGTATTTCTGATAACCTATTATATCGTAAATCGAGGCAGAATTTAATTTATAAATCTGAATCAAGGGAAACGGGCTATGCCATTGCGTTCGTCTCGGAAAAATACGCGAAATAGAGTCCGAGTTTTCGAAAATCGGAGTCCGTATGAAGAAGATATGGACGAACGAAGTTAGGCAGAAAAACCGAAAACAAGCCAGAATGCACTGGCGCACTTGTGAAGTGCGCCAGCACAAAAATACACTGGCGCACTTGGGAAGTGTGCCCGTGTCGAGCCAGAAACCTGCATAGCTTTCTGGCTTGACCCTGGCTGGCTTGGTGCACCTGTTTTGGTTCTCTGGTCTGTTCTGCCGGCCTATGACGATTTTTGATGGTTTAGATCTAAACTAGGGTTAATCCTATGGCCTAAACTAACCTAAACTTCTATAAAAGGACCCCTAAACCTAGCCTAAATCATCATTATTCATTCAAGTAACTAAACTATGGCAAAATCATTCCTCTCATGGCCTCCACTCTCTTCATAAAATTCTAAATAAATTTCTATGAGAGATTTTCCATGCATACAAGTGTTTTCAAGCTTGTATGAGCATCATTAGCTTGCATTCAAGTCAAGTTTCTATATTTGCATCATAAAGCAAGGGTTTTGATCATTTTGGCTCAAGGGATTTTCTATTAGAGCTTGCATTTTGGGTTTAATTGATTTCATAAGGGCTTTGTCATATTTTTGTGACTTCCTAAGCATTGTAAGCCCTATTCTACTTTCATACTTAAACTCTAAAGTTAAATGTATGATATGCAAGTTTGATATGTTATGATATGCAAGTTTATGATGTTATGTTATGCAAGTATGCCATGTTATGATATGCAAGTTTATGATGTTATGCTATGCAAGTTTGCCATGTTGTGATATGCAAGTTTATCATATTATGTTATGCAAGTTTGATATGCAAGTTTGTCATATATGCAAGTTATGTTAGGCAAGTTTGGGTTGATCATTTTGTTCATATTATCATGTTATGCAAGCTTATCTTGGGTTTATGAACATAAAGCTTCAAGCTTTATGCTAAAGGTTGCATTTTGGCAACATGTAAGTTATCATATCTCTTATGATAACTTGCATGTGAGGCTAAATGCGAACTTATGGCCATTTCTACATGTCATTTATCACCATGTATCACCAATATGCTAAGTTTGGTTTTATGCATGCTTTTGAGGCCTAAAAATGTAATATGCAAGTATATGAACACATGTACACTTCATATGCCACCATGTTGAACTTGTGGCTTCAACACCTTTATGTCATGATTATGCCAAGTTCCCTCTTTCTATCCTTTATGCGCTATTGCGATATGTAAGCGATGGGATTGCGTTTGGGGTTGAGTAAACTTAAAAGACATAAAAACATAAGCTTGGGAATTTACCTATTAAGTTAGGTCTACCCTTTGGGAATTTACCTATTAAGTTAGGTCTACCCAAATGCTTGAAAACTTGTAACATGTTTTGGAAACATGATGGACATGACACTTAGAAAAGATAAGTGTGACCAACTCGAGGTTGGGTTGAGTTTGTAGCGTAAACCTACCCGGAACCGACTGGCTTAACTAGTTGCTACAAACAATAGGACCCAATGTGAGAAGTTGGTCATGTTGTACCTTGAACCCGAGGTTAGACCAAGTTGTGGTGTAAAGCTACCCGGACCCGCCCGGCTTAACTAGTAACCACAACGAGGTCTAATGTGAGAGGTTAAGGTGCATTAAATTAATTAATGTTACATGATAAGGTTAAGTAAATTTTATTTATGACACTTAACCAATTTGACATGAATGGGTAGGTTAAGTGAAACCGAGCTTGATTTCTTAACGACACTTAACCGAAAAATACGACTAGTGGTTAGGGTTAAGTTAACCTACACTTAACCAATCTGAACTCGGTAATTTAACGGGGTTAAGTTGAACTATACTTAGCCAATCCAACTTAGTAATTTTATAAGGCTGAGAACCGATTGAATACCTGGTCTGGATAAACTAACTTGATTGATAAATTAAACGAACCTGTTTTGCAGATCTGTAGGACCCACACCAAGTTAGGCAAGTTTGTAAATCTGTTATCTGATCCGTTAGTCTGAAAACTGATCGTCTGAACCTGGTATGTCTGAACTCTGTTAATAAGTTAATCTGAATCTGATAGTCTGGGGACACAAGGGGGAATACTTGTGTCATCTGTTGTTTGGGACCCATATTAGTCAGTAACCCTTTCTGGTATCAAAACTTTGACCCAACTGTAGGTAGGGTCCGGGCACGCTTACTGAACTAATTATAAGTGGTTCATTCTGATAATGGCGATGGGTGTTGATGGTGCGTTCCAACCGGGTCATGTGCGTGCATGGATCCTGGTCTGCCTCTGAGGATGTAAGACGCCGTGACATCTGTAAATATGCCTATGCTAATTGGTTGCCACTTTAGGGAGTGATACACCCTATCGTGGGGCCGACATAGGGTATTTATGTATTAGGGAGCCGATCGCTTGGGTAGGATTTAGGGTACACTTAGCTCTGTCTGATTCTGTTGGTACCGTCTGTTTTGTTGGGTGGTAACACCCGTCTATTTGTACGTGGTACCGTCTGTTAGGGTGGTAAAGGCCCACTACTAGTGTACACCTAATTGTAGTATTCCGTTTCTGTACTTTATCTGTTAGGGTGGTAAAGGCCCATTATTGTTAGCATCCCGTTTCTGTACTTTATCTGTTAGTGTGGTAAAAGCCCATTTTTCCCGAACTCTATCTACGGGGCCATTCTGTTCCGTCCTGTTTCGATGTAGACATTAGGGTAACACCTAATCCTGTTATACTAGTATTGGTACTAAGAAGTTGGATCTTGACTTAGGTCAACACCTGATATTGGGCCAAGTTTAGGCCAAGGGATAAATTCTTGTTTATACATGACATGTTAGAATGCTGGTACACCTGTGGTGAAAAACTTCACCTTGATTATGTGATGACTCCTTTGAATTATCTGTTAGATATTCACCATGCTAGTATGTAATTATCCTTATGTTCATCCCTGCTTCTCATGCTAGTTAACTTTATCAGTTTACATTGATTGTAGTAGGGCTTACTCAGTCTTTTTGACTGACCTGTTTTTCTTTCGCCTCTTTTCTTCCGTTCCCCCCCCCCCCCAGGTTCTCAGGGTGGGAATATTGGAGCTTAGCTTGGATTTCTGATCGCTTGCTTGTGGGACTTTAGCTCATGTACGGTCTTGACATGAAGCTAGCTATGGTTATCACTTATTTTGGGGATAGTACTTATGTATTTCAGTTTTTCAGAAATGTTGTTTTTATCTAGACTTGTGTATTTGGAAAGTTGACATTATGTTGTACCAGACTTGTTTTGAAATGGTTTGAAATCTTCCGCTGTTTTATTTATCTTATTTACTCTATTTACATATATACATATGTTCTTGTTCTGCCTTGATATATCATTATGCATGTTTACCTGATTCAAACACCCCTCCAAAGTCAGAGTGCTTGCAAGAGTCACCCTGGCGGAGGTGAGGTGTTACATTTGGTATCAGAGCCAGGTTTACGAGAAGGAACAAAAAGGTTTTTAAAACTTTTGGAAAACTATTTTCAAAACCAAGTATAAAGTATTTTCCAAAGAAAAGTCTAGTTTATTTTAAAGGCTATTCCCCAAAAAGCCATTAGCACAATCCTTAGTCATCTATTCTTAGTTCCTTCGTTCTGAACCTATCTTTTCCTTCGTTTCAGTATGACAGATAACTTTGTTATCCCAGAGGGAGTGCAAGTTCCTGTTTGGTATAGGAGACTTATGGAAGCTAGGGCGACCGAAGCCGGCCCCGCAAATGTTACTCCTCCTCCGGTGGTTAATGTTCCTCCTCCTCCTGTCGCTGAGGTTCCTCCTCCTCCTCCCCCTCAGCATCCTCCAGTAGAGTTCACGAAGATTTGCAAGGACTTCAAAGCAATGGGTGGCAAGAACTTTCTAGGTACCGAGACTTTTGTAGAGGCCCGGAATTGGTTGAAAGAGACCGAGGATTTATTCGCTATCTTTGGATTAGATGATCAGAGAAAGATCTTGTTGGCGGTTTGGCTTATGAGGGATGAAGCCGCTTATTGGTAGGAAGTCACCAATGGTACTAGGCCCGTTGAGACTTGGGCCGATTTCAGGACAAGATTCGGGCTTAAGTTTCTGTCTTCTGCTGAAGAGAATTTGCAAATGGAGAGGTTTATTGCTTTGAAGCAAGGAGACATGTCCGTCAAAGAATATGTGAACAAGTTCAATCAGTTAGCTCGTTTTGGCTTGGATATGGTGAGTACTACTCAGAAGAAGGCTCTTCGTTTTGCTAGAGGATTGAATGAGCCGTTACAGGAGTTAGCTATGTCTCATGTGCCCATGGGGGCCACGTTTGAGAGTTTGGTAGATATGGCCCTACTCAATGAAGAAAACAAGAGTGCAAAGAAGGAGGTCAAGGTGACTGAGTCTCAAAACAAGAAAACGGGGCCCAAAAAGGAAATGCCAAAGGAGGAGAAGTCTGAAGATAAGAAGGAAAAGAAGTGCTTTACTTGTGGAAGCTCAACTCGTCTAAACAAGGATTGCAGAAAGGGGAAGTGCACTTGCTTTAACTGTGGAGAGATGGGACACTTCACTAGGGACTGCCCGAAGAAGAAAGGGACTACACCGGAAGGAACAGTGAATACTCGCATGGCGAGTGAATAGATTAGGGCTAGAATAATTTGTCTGTAGGATGTTTAATTTTCCTTGTCTGATTTTCAGTTTGAAACTCTTTTTCTGGTATTTTGATTCTGTAATAGAAACTCGGTACTTTAATGCTAGTCTTGCTTCTGATCTGGTAATAGTCTCAAACTCCCTGAGAGTTATAACTCATCTGTTTGTGATAAATTGGGGTTTGAGAGTATCTGTGTTGGGCATGAGGGTGACTATGACGAATACATTCTGGGTTTCTACCATGCTTAGTTTCCTAAGAATCATTTGGGGAAATCTGATCTGTACTAGTAGTCTGTAAGTATATGTACCAAGTTTTTGTTTTATCTGTACTCGCTTCCATCACTCGACTGTATCTTGTTGAGATAGGAATCCTATGGATGTAAACATGTGTTTGAGACATGTTATGTTTGATGGTTGCAAGTGGATGCAAGTGGTTGCTAGTGGTTGCTCGTGGATGCATAAACACACACTAGGCACTAGATCGGCTTGAAATACACTCTCATATTGCATATGGACGTGTGTACATTTTCAATTCTTATGGTTGCAAGATGGTTAATTCGGCACATGGATGTTGCATATGGACGAATGTTTGTGCACACATATAGTATTATATGATTAGGACTATTTGCATACATAATGGATTCATTTCACTAACATACTTTGCATTGAGGATCTTTGCATTAGATAAGAACATATACACACACCTTTTGCATATGTTCATACCGCATTAGAATCTTTAAGGACAATGATTGCTCGTGAATGATGATTTGAGTAGATGGATGATGGATGGTAGGATGCGTTCTTCCTAACTTGAAGATTTCGAGGACGAAATCCTTTAAGGAGGGGAGAATGTAACAACCCGTATTTCTGATAACCTATTATATCGTAAATCGAGGCAGAATTTAATTTATAAATCTGAATCAAGGGAAACGGGCTATGCCATTGCGTTCGTCTCGGAAAAATACGCGAAATAGAGTCCGAGTTTTCGAAAATCGGAGTCCGTATGAAGAAGATATGGACGAACGAAGTTAGGCAGAAAAACCGAAAACAAGCCAGAATGCACTGGCGCACTTGTGAAGTGCGCCAGCACAAAAATACACTGGCGCACTTGGGAAGTGCGCCCGTGTCGAGCCAGAAACCTGCACAGCTTTCTGGCTTGACCCTGGCTGGCTTGGTGCACCTGTTTTGGTTCTCTGGTCTGTTCTGCTGGCCTATGACGATTTTTGATGGTTTAGATCTAAACTAGGGTTAATCCTATGGCCTAAACTAACCTAAACTTCTATAAAAGGACCCCTAAACCTAGCCTAAATCATCATTATTCATTCAAGTAACTAAACTATGGCAAAATCATTCCTCTCATGGCCTCCACTCTCTTCATAAAATTCTAAATAAATTTCTATGAGAGATTTTCCATGCATACAAGTGTTTTCAAGCTTGTATGAGCATCATTAGCTTGCATTCAAGTCAAGTTTCTATATTTGCATCATAAAGCAAGGGTTTTGATCATTTTGGCTCAAGGGATTTTCTATTAGAGCTTGCATTTTGGGTTTAATTGATTTCATAAGGGCTTTGTCATATTTTTGTGACTTCCTAAGCATTGTAAGCCCTATTCTACTTTCATACTTAAACTCTAAAGTTAAATGTATGATATGCAAGTTTGATATGTTATGATATGCAAATTTATGATGTTATGTTATGCAAGTATGTCATGTTATGATATGCAAGTTTGATATGCAAGTTTATCATATTATGTTATGCAAGTTTGATATGCAAGTTTGTCATATATGCAAGTTATGTTAGGCAAGTTTGGGTTGATCATTTTGTTCATATTATCATGTTATGCAAGCTTATCTTGGGTTTATGAACATAAAGCTTCAAGCTTTATGCTAAAGGTTGCATTTTGGCAACATGTAAGTTATCATATCTCTTATGATAACTTGCATGTGAGGCTAAATGCGAACTTATGGCCATTTCTACATGTCATTTATCACCATGTATCACCAATATGCTAAGTTTGGTTTTATGCATGCTTTTGAGGCCTAAAAATGTAATATGCAAGTATATGAACACATGTACACTTCATTTGCCACCATGTTGAACTTGTGGCTTCAACACCTTTATGTCATGATTATGCCAAGTTCCCTCTTTCTATCCTTTATGCGCTATTGCGATATGTAAGCGATGGGATTGCGTTTGGGGTTGAGTAAACTTAAAAGACATAAAAACATAAGCTTGGGAATTTACCTATTAAGTTAGGTCTACCCTTTGGGAATTTACCTATTAAGTTAGGTCTACCAAAATGCTTGAAAACTTGTAACATGTTTTGGAAACATGATGGACATGACACTTAGAAAAGATAAGTGTGACCAACTCGAGGTTGGGTTGAGTTTGTAGCGTAAACCTACCCGGAACCGACCGGCTTAACTAGTTGCTACAAACAATAGGACCCAATGTGAGAAGTTGGTCATGTTGTACCTTGAACCCGAGGTTAGACCAAATTGTGGTGTAAAGCTACCCGGACCCGCCCGGCTTAACTAGTAACCACAACGAGGTCTAATGTGAGAGGTTAAGGTGCATTAAATTAATTAATGTTACATGATAAGGTTAAGTAAATTTGATTTATGACACTTAACCAATTTGACATGAATGGGTAGGTTAAGTGAAACCGAGCTTGATTTCTTAACGACACTTAACCGAAAAATACGACTAGTGGTTAGGGTTAAGTTAACCTACACTTAACCAATCTGAACTCGGTAATTTAACGGGGTTAAGTTGAACTATACTTAGCCAATCCAACTTAGTAATTTGATAAGGCTGAGAACCGATTGGATACCTCGTCTGGATAAACTAACTTGATTGGTAAATTAAACGAACCTGTTTTGCGGATCTGTAGGACCCACACCAAGTTAGGCAAGTTTGTAAATCTGTTATCTGATCCGTTAGTCTGAAAACTGATCGTCTAAACCTGGTATGTCTGAACTCTATTAATAAGTTAATCTGAATCTGATAGTCTGGGGACACAAGGGGGAATACTTGTGTCATCTGTTGTTTGAGACCCATATTAGTCAGTAACCCTTTCTAGTATCAAAACTTTGACCCAACTGTAGGTAGGGTCCGGGCACGCTTACTGAACTAATTATAAGTGGTTCATTCTGATAATGGCGATGGGTGTTGATGGTGCGTTCCAACCGGGTCATGTGCGTGCATGGATCTCGGTCTGCCTCTGAGGATGTAAGACGTCGTGACATCTGTAAATATGCCTATGCCAATTGGTTGCCACTTTAGGGAGTGATACACCCTATCGTGGGGCCGACATAGGGTATTTATGTATTAGGGAGCCGATCGCTTGGGTAGGATTTAGGGTACACTTAGCTCTGTCTGATTCTGTTGGTACCGTCTGTTTTGTTGGGTGGTAACACCCGTCTATTTTTACGTGGTACCGTCTGTTAGGGTGGTAAAGGCCCACTACTAGTGTACACCTAATTGTAGTATTCCGTTTCTGTACTTTATCTGTTAGGGTGGTAAAGGCCCATTATTGTTAGCATCCCGTTTCTGTACTTTATCTGTTAGTGTGGTAAAAGCCCATTTTTCCCGAACTCTATCTACGGGGCCATTCTGTTCCGTCCTGTTTCGATGTAGACATTAGGGTAACACCTAATCCTGTTATACTAGTATTGGTACTAAGAAGTTGGATCTTGACTTAGGTCAACACCTGATATTGGGCCAAGTTTAGGCCAAGGGATAAATTCTTGTTTATACATGACATGTTAGAATGCTGGTACACCTGTGGTGAAAAACTTCACCTTGATTATGTGATGACTCCTTTGAATTATCTGTTAGATATTCACCATGCTAGTATGTAATTATCCTTATGTTCATCCCTGCTTCTCATGCCAGTTAACTTTATCAGTTTACATTGATTGTAGTAGGTCTTACTCAGTCTTTTTGACTGACCTGTTTTTCTTTCGCCTCTTTTCTTCCGTTTCCCCCCCCCGGTTCTCAGGGTGGGAATATTGGAGCTTAGCTTGGATTTCTGATCACTTGCTTGTGGGACTTTAGCTCATGTACGGTCTTGACATGAAGCTAGCTATGGTTATCACTTATTTTGGGGATAGTACTTATGTATTTCAGTTTTTCAGAAATGTTGTTTTTATCTAGACTTGTGTATTTGGAAAGTTGACATTATGTTGTACCAGACTTGTTTTGAAATGGTTTGAAATCTTCCGCTGTTTTATTTATCTTATTTACTCTGTTTACATATATACATATGTTCTTGTTCTGCCTTGATATATCATTATGCATGTTTACCTGATTCAAACACCCCTCCAAAGTCAGAGTGCTTGCAAGAGTCACCCTGGCAGAGGTGGGGTGTTACAGGATCTGTTCTATCACCTAGTAGAAACCTTAGAAATGCAGCAGTAGGCAGGCTTTTACCGAAGCTGGGTATATCTGTGTGTGATTTATTTTCTGCATTTTTGTTTCTGCTGTATTCTGGGATCTATTTATTATTATATATGTCTCGTTAGATTTTTAATTCAGTTAAAAACTGTGATAAACCCTATTCACCCCCTCCCTCTAGGGTTAATCTAGATCCAACAAAGCTAATGGGTGGGGTTAAGTCAAATTGAGAACGCTTAACCATTAAAACATGTTGATTAAGAAACCCTAGTAACGGGGACCCATTTCAGCAGTAACCCACATAGATGTATCATGGTACCCTAAACCAGGCAGGGTGGGGCACAATTACTGGGCTGGTTACAAGCGGTCAAAATAGCGGCAGATGGTGCAGCAGTGTAGTTCCGACGGAGTATGGGCGCGCACGTGCTCCGGAGTGGAAAAGAAGGCACTTGGCATCAGTAGTATACACTGTGCATCTTGAATCGTGTCGAGTTTCCATCATGGGAATTGATACACCCCATGATGGGGCCAGCATAGGTATCTACACAAGTAATGAGTGCATACAAGCGAGGTCAAAAGACACAAGTAATACATGCATGCGAGTTAGGGAGCCGATCAATAGGGTAGTAAAGGTACATCAACATATCTATGGCAATTAGGCAGATTGAGGTGGGATCCTCATAATAGATGTACACCTGAAGGCTACCACAATTGCGGGGATTGGGATCACATTATCATTTTATATAGATTTCTAGTTGGGACAATAGTTAGGTGGTGCAGAGATATAGAAACCAGAATAATAGGGTAGTAGCGAAGCAAAGAAATAGTACAAGTGCATTCAGTTTATCTTGCCTTATCATATCTTATGCTAATTTTATCTTGTTATCCCTCTTATCATGGTATTGAATTATATTTAGTTTATTAATGTTATGTTATTTTTACCTATTTACATTTTGAAAATCACTGGACTTATCAGGCTTTATGTCTGACCCGTTTTCTTTCATCTTCTTTTCTTCCGTTTCTCCCCCTAGGTAGTCTGGGAGGGAATAGCTCAGCTCAGTTTGGACCGTTTCTCTTTCCAAGCTTGAAGATTCTTTGAAGTATTGCTTGGACCCTCTTATAATTGGCTATGGCTGTGTTTGCACTTTAATTTGGGGATTTATGCTACTTTGCTATGTTTTATGCTTCTTATATACTTGGAAGTTTTTGAATCAAGACAGAAGTTTTATGTTGCACTTTTAAGTATGATTGAGTCAATTATTGTAATGCTTGACTGAACTACGTTGCTTATAAAATGACTTTGTTTTCCGCTGCTTTATTTGTCTGTCTTGTAATTTATCTGCATCTTTTACCTATAACGCTTTCCCTTTGTGAGTGATATTAATGGAGGTGGGGTGTTACACTTGGTATCAAAGCTGAAGGTTATCGGATCATATAAATGATTTGAAAAATTATTTTCGAAATGGTTTTAAAAGAAGCATTTCTGAAAGAATTTTTTTTGTTTTAAAGGCGTATTCCCCAAAGCCATATGCACTAACTTTTGATCCTCTGTTTGATTCCTTGTTTCCTTCTTTTCTGAGTCTTCCGGAATCCTGGCTTTCTGGGAGGTAACCCCATCGCGACATGGTTCCATAGGCTTGATGAGACTACGACACCTGTCAAAGCGCGAAGAAGTGCCCAACTTCCATATATAGCCGCAGTAGTTTCAACTGCAGCTAATTTTCTTTCTAGCTTTGTAGGGTTTTCCGTGCGATGGAGACCGCTTTCGAGAGACTTGTCAACATGTTACACAAGGATGGTAAAGATGAGAATGAGGGAGTTTGGCTAAGGAGCACAACCCAAGGATGAGAAACTCATGAATATGGATTTGGTTCACAAAGGAGGTAAAATAAAGAGGTGTAAGTGGAAAAATCGTAGGACAAGAAGGGAGGAGAGAATAGTAAAACCTAAGACAAGGGGAAGTGTCTATATTATGGTATAACGGGTCATATAATTAAGGAAGAGGGCAAGAACAAAGGACTTTTAGGAGAGCAAGTGCATGCTCTCACCACCAGCGTACCGGAGAGAGAGGTAGTAAAGTTTCTGTTGACAAGGTTTAGTTTTTCTTTTTGGTCATCCTGTTAGTGCTCTTTTTGATTATAGCGCTTCACATTTGGTTATATCTGCTTCCATAGTTGAGTATCTGCACCTTAGTACTTGTATAGTAGAAGATTCCATTATTGTCTCAAATCCAATTGGTGGTTCGGCTCATTTATCTTTGGTTTGTAAGGATTTTAGAATAGCTTATTAAGTATTGAGTTTAAGTGCAATGCTTTCATGGGCTATGGGTTGATTTTAGGCATGGATTGGTTAGCTAGTAATTGGGAAAGGAGGGTAGTTAGGCTTTTGACTTGCCTCGGGAACACCCTCGAGATTTTGTGCGATCCTAAGGGATCAATTTGGCTTAGCTACCTAGAATCACTCGATGCATCTATCGATGATTTGCGATCCGTTAGAGTAGTCCATGAGTACGCAGATGTTTAGGGGTTTGTCCCCTAAAACACGAGATAGACTTCCGCATATATTGTGACGGCCATAGAATTTCGCTCGATCTGAATCAGTCGTTAAACCGATCTAGACCGTTCGAAACCCCTGATCGTTTGAGAACAGGACAAAATAGAACGCAGACGGAAGAACGTTTCATTGTTATTACAACAATTCCATCAGATACAAGAATATACAGAGTATAAATGAATAAATATTACACAGAAATATCAGAGATTTAAATTACATTTAAATACATAGCAGCGGAAAATAATACAAAGCACAACTGAAGGTGATATACGGATACAGAGCTTTCCGGATATCATTCCAGCTGTAAACCAAGATCCTGTGGATATAAATCTGCAAAACCAAAACTACTAGCTGCCCGTGCGGAAAATAGGGGCACCCAGAGTTTAGGTTAAAACAATAAACTTCAGGTCAGTCATGTGACTGGTGTGAGAACTAAAACAGTTATTTAAAACTTTATTTTTAAAGAGAGTAATTCAAGGGACCACGCCGCATAACACGGAACGGGTTTCCTCCCAAGAATACCAGTGCATAGAATAAACAGCGCAATGCTTTTTCGAAAAATGAAGCTGTTATAAGACCCAGGTCCCATCACACAATGCAACGCAAGCCGGAGGATAGGGTTTTACCTTATAACATCCAAACATGCTTGATACGTTTAAAAACAAATCATTTGATACTATAATAAGTGTATAGTGTCAAAACAATTTCAATCATAAATATAAATCATAGGCGGCATAGCTACCATCTACTATGTCACCATACTAGTTCTACAATTAAAACCGAATTACACGTATTGGAAATTGGATTCCGTCATGAGTCGAGGCAAGGGGCAAGCTCCTCTCCGCGTTCGAGACACTCTAGCAAATGCCTCAGGGTTACGCACTCTGGGCAACCCTGGAATCGGCTGGGCCGGTCCTCACTTACGTTAGAGGATTGGTTATTCCTGAACACACGTTTCTCTGTCCTTACAGACCTATAATCGAGGCGCCTCATTCCAACAACCACAAAGGTGAAAAGTATATAAATGTCAGGGCTGGTAAGTCACTGACACCACCATAGCTAGAAAGAAACGTCGTGCTCTCCCAGCAGTTCGTATCCCGTTTTTAACTCATACCGAGGTGTGAGACTCGCGAATTCACGCTATACACAAAGCTACGCCACAAGGGCCGTGCTTTGATCATCAACCACAAGACTTTGCTTTTCAACAGAAGCCTTGATCCATGCAACTCAGTATGCCACACAGGCAATTCATGCCATGCGATTGATATCTATCGATATATAACCTCTAAGCTCGTACGTCTCAGAGAAGGGCGTTAAGCAAGAGAATAAATTCTCCGCCGCCAAACAGATATATATTTAACAGAAATCAATCAACACAGAATAAAATCCAATGTCAGACACACAATCCATTTACAAGTCCGTTCTGTGTCTGAACGAAACCGGAGGCACTTTCCTCGCATATCCATCCATCTCCAAGTACGTCTGGACGACCACCAACTATTTCCATCCTCTTAGGTGTACAGCCCAATCAGGATCGTCAGTAATTATCCAAACGATGTGAAGACTCCGGTCTTCGACCACCGTCTTCATCTTCGACTTATCGTCGAATCGGTTGTTCAGAATGGGTATAAACCCGGACTTTCCGAACAACCCGCGTATATTAAAAACAAATGTTACACCAACACAACATACGCCTCATTCCAATTCAGAACATCCTTTTTATTCACGAAATCACATTCTTATGGAAAGGTTCCCATTAATTTTATCCAAGATAAATTCTTTAAAATTTATCCTTTAATCTTCCTTTGGATGTCATTTCAAACCAAAATATGGTTTTTCAAACTCGTCGAGATTAGCGAACCACAACGAAGTAATTATTTATTTTATTTCCCAATCCCGACCTATTCATCCCATGAAGTAAAACTGGTAATACTCCATATCTAACACCATGGTGTTATCGGTAAAATTAATTACCATTTCACGTTCAAATCTAATAAAAGATTTAACTATCGCTTTGGAGCAAAACTGGTGATACTCCATTCCCGCTCATTTTCTAAATTTGATAATTTAGATTATAGATTTACATTTCAATCTAATTGCAGATTCATTAAAACTCCTTTTACTGGGTTAAAGAACTAGGTGTTATTTAAAACACAGTTCACGACAAACCCATTTCAAATTCAATCAAATATATTAGAAATTCCGATTATTTAAAACCCCTTTTTAAATCTAATTTATTTATTTAAAAATAAAAACCCGGGTTTTAAATTTAGTTCAATCTAGTTCATTTCGATAAAAATCCATTTTTATCTTTTCAAATATGGAGTTTTTCACCCCAATTTTTCCCAAATCATTTCTTATGATTCTACACAAATTATTGATATTTTTAATAATTTTATCAAGGCCCGTACAGTCGATTTCCATCAATGGCCATCGAACTGCACTTATAGCGACCTTTTTCAAATTTGATTTGGACGTATCTCCAAATCCAACCGTTAGATTTTGAATTTCAAATATTCGTTAGAAAGCTCTTTTCGATACGAACCCAACGGTTCCGGTTTTAGGAGAATCCGACGGTCGGATCTCCCGTAATGTCCGTTTGAAATAAATGGTCGAAATTCACGAACTGCCGCGGCGCGGCGCGTTCTAATCAGGCCATTATATTATATATATAATATATATTTCGTCGATTACTATTTAAAACGAATTATATAAATAGTTTTGAATTCGTTTCAAGAACCATTTCAACTTCCATTTCAATCCAAAGCAAAATTGAATTCTTCTTTATAAATTCGTTTTAAAATCCATTTCTATTCAATTCAAATTTCAATTCAATTTGAATTCATTTCAATTCGCTTTCAATTCAATTTGAATTCGTTTTCAATTCAATCCAATTTCAAAGTCGTTTTCTATTCGATTCAATTCAAATTGGTTTTCTATTCGACTTAAATCAAATTGCTTATATATTCAATTCATTTCGAAATCGTTTTATATTCAATTCATTTCGAAATCGTTTTATATTCAATTCATTTCCGTTTTCTATTCAATTCATTTCGAAATCGTTTTATATTCAATTCATTTCCGTTTTCTATTTGAATCAAATGCATTATATATTCAATTGAAATCAAATTCGTTTTATATTTCATTTAATTCAAATTTCATTTCAAAACATGCGATTTCGAAATCACTTTTCGATATTCATTTTAAAATGAATAAAATCGATATAAATATCGTTCACGTCAAAATGGCGTCAATCTAATCAACACGGCTTCATATACTTCTATTTTCAAATATTCTATTTCAAATATTTCCTTTTCAAACATTTCTATTTCAAATATTTCGTTTCAAATATTACGTTTTCAAATATTTTTACTTCAAATATTTCTATTTCAAATATTTCTATTATTAAAATATTTCGTTCAACACATGACTAATCTCAACGGATGAGTACAGTCAACACATGAACCTTTATTTCATATTGATAAAGAAGTAAATTTTATTATTAAAATATTTCGTTCAACACATGACTAATCTCAACGGATGAGTACAGTCAACACATGAACCTTTATTTTATATTGATAAAGAAGTAAATTTTATTATTAAAATATTTCGTTCAACACATGACTAATCTCAACGGATGAGTACAGTCAACACATGAACCTTTATTTTATATTGACAAAGAAGTAAATTTTATTATTCTTTATCTTCTAAATTGGAATGAGGCCCAATCAATCACCATATAATATTAATTACATGGATTTCCATACAACACATGTATATAATAGCATTGAAAAATAATCAACCATCAACCAAAGTGCACTACACTGTATAAGCATCAAATATAGATATCTAACGCTTATAACAGCCTGTCAATCTATCGATCGACATATTTAATCAATCAGGATGAGTGAACTTCAAGTTTCATCCCAATACCCGTATGGGGTTTCAAACAATCAAACACAGATTTTATTTGTGCAGTTGGGCGATGTGTAAAATTTATCGTCCCAATCAATGTCCTTCAAATAGGTGTACATAAACAAACCGTCCGGTTTGTAAATGAATATTTATTTATATTCACGTTAAAAATTTATATTTTTAACGATAAAATATTTTATTTCAACACATGAATTTCTATTCAGTTCATTTACAAAATAAAAATGATATTTTTATTTTTCTAACATATTTTAGAAAATTACGGCGGCATAACGGCACGATACTAGAAACGGGATGAGGCCTAGCCTTATCCCCGGTCTAGTGAAGGCCCACGCCATTCACACATCAATCAAATCAATTTCATTTCACCAAACAATTCAATTCAAACCAAATATTCTAACTAACTACTCAACCAAACAAACAAGTCCATGGTCTGTGGACGATTGTGTCGGGTGCTACTAAGCACCGTCTGCATCCTAGTATATATATATATATATATATATATCTAGAAAATGAAATTGAAAGGTGAGAAATTCTCACAGAAAGCTATCCAATCATCTTGACTCTTCTTCTGTAGAAGTCTTCGTCGTTTTCGCATTTTTGTCATATTCGTTGCTGTAGCCACTACATATGTAAAAATCGAATTTTTACTTTGCTATTCAATATATAAAAATCGAATTTTTACTTCGCTATTCAATATATAAAAATCGTATTTTTATCTTGTTATTCAATCTATAAAAATCGAATTTTTACTACGATGTCATATAGATAAAAATTCCATTTCAAAAATATAGATTTCGCCTTTTCAAATATGAAGTTTTCGCCTTTTTATATATGAAGTTTTCGCCTTTTCAAATATGAAGTTTTCGCCTTTTCAAATATGAAGTTTTGCCTTTTTATAAATGAAGTTTTGCCTTTTTATAAATATAGATTATATTTTCCTCGAAGTAAAAGTCATATTTTTACTTCACTACTCATTTCAAAATATCGTCTTTTCATATCTAAAAATATCGATATTCTGCTACACCTATATAGATGCTATTTTTAATATTCCTATCATGCAAAAATTATATTTTTACTTCTCTACATAAACAAAATCATATTTTTACATCCTTTATATAGTAAAGACTATATTTTTAATACTTTAAAAATATAAAAATCATATTTTTAATCCTTTAAAAATATAAAAATCATATTTTCCATTTCAAAGCTATAAGTGTAAATAAAAAATTACATTTTTTTATATGCTATCCATACATTAAAAATCGTATTTTTACACTACCAAAAATATAATTTTTACAACATGAAAAATCTAATTTTTTCTATTACCAAAAACCCTAATTGTTTTTTTTATCTGTATTTTAATGAAAATGAAAATAAAATAAGAAAATAAAAATAAAAATAAAAACATACCAGCGAAGGGGGGGTGATGGCCAGGCTCGGCGGCAGGAGGAGGAGCAGGCGGAGGTGTTTGGGCGGTCGCGGCTTCAGTGGGGGGGGGGGGGGGGCTCGATCGCGCGGCGGCGCGACTGCTGTGGGGGGGGGGGTCTTCGATGAGGCGCGGTGGTCCTTGGGGAGGGCGGCGGCTCCTCTCCGCCTTCGTCGCCTCCTTCTTCTTCTTTTTTTTTTTACTGAGATGAACGAATGAAATAGGGGGGCCAGAACGGGTAAAAGCGGGAGAAAGGTTTTTATTTATTTATTTAATTTCAATATAATATTCACATAAAGTAACTTTTTCTATCGACCTCGAAACGAAGCCCACCGCCTGTCGTCCATAGCTAATTACCCCCATTCCGAACACAATGGGATATGTATTGCAAGCTGATTTGATCGTTACAATCAGTTTCCGTTAAATTTACATTTAAATCACTATATTGAATTTTAAACGTACATTTCAAAATGCCGGGGTCACATACGAACTCTAAAAATTCTCGAAAAATATTTTCTAGCTTCGTATTGACGATACGGTCCTAACAAAACTAGTTTCGTCGAATTCTGAGACTGTATGAAAAATGGCCAATTTCCAGTCGATTAAAATCAACTGAAACTGGTCAAACGCGTTTTCCTTTGCCACGCTCACATATTGATTCGAAAAATTACGAAATTTGGAATCTAGCAATAACTTGACATCACAGACCCAATAAAAGTGCTTTCATCGAAATCCGAGGCCGTTTGCAAAATGTCTATTTTTAAGGGCCTGAATTCCATAGCGACTATTCAGAATTTTCAACTGGACTTATCTTTTGATCCCCGCTATGAAATTTCGATTTTTCGGATTCGTTGGAAAGATATTATCAAATAGATCCTAATGTTTTTTGTTTCACTAAAATCCGGATTGTTTTGCACCCGGTACATTCAATTGAAGTTTGAAATCGAATTATCGAACTACCGCGCCATTTTCAATTCTATTTATAATTATATATAATTATTTATATTCTCACGACTACGTATATAATATATACGTTCGAATTATATTCAAAATAAATTTCTCGACGATATTATTTAAAATAATCTATTTTAAATATTCAAAATTCGCTAAAATTGCCAAAATAAAAATTTTAAACTGGTTAAGATTTTCCGGGTTATTACAATCTCCCCCACTTAAAACTTTTCGTCCCCGAAAAGGAACAAATTCGAAAGTGGTTTGATTATTCAACTCTACGTTCGATCTGGCTTCCATTCTCCAACTTTTCAGTTTCTGAGAACTTCCAAAAATTCAAAAATTTGGCTAACACCCTAAATTTTCGAAAATTTTTGGCATAACCTCCCTTGCACCGGGAGCCACGGGAAAATCCCGAAATTGCCATATAGGCCTTCTGATCTCAAAAAGAAAAAGAAAAAGCCAAGCGGTTATCCAATAGGCTCATAAAATCATCATCACCCAAACAAAACAGTAAATTATAGTAAACATGTACCTATTTGTCGGGCAAACAAATTTTATTCTTCGGCTCTAGCCTCCTTGCTATGACCTGTTCAATGTAAGTCCATATATATGCAAGCAAATGCGACCAATTTTCAATATAGTTCAATATTTGATTCAATTAGGCTAAATGGTTCAAAATTATCAAACAAATAAACAAACAACACAAACATCAATCAATTAGTGAATTAGAGTTTTCAAATTCATAATTTTGATATTTATACAAAAATCATGTTTTTGATGCCAATTCACAACAATGTGTTCTAACTATATAAGTTTTGGTTCTCACACCAGTCTAATGGAAATATATAGATATCACACCTTCGAAACACGAAAATAAATACTGGTGATGGCGCGCCATCATCAGAATCATGCCCGGGCGACTAGAATGTGATTCTATATCTATCTAATATATTAAAACTTCGAATATACGTTCATGACGCGTATATGCAAAATCTTTATATATTGGATTGCCCATATTCAATATAAATAAATAATCAAATACGTTTAAAATGGTTTAAATTTTCAAAACAAAATTGTTTTCCTTTGAAAAATATACTCTTCACACTCGTTCTAGGATACTACTGATCCTATCTCTAACGAGTCATTCTAATTGGATATTACTAATCCAATATCTGATGAATTCTTTCGTATGGTTCTAATGTGTCTTGTTCTCGAGCTCTGTAAACCAAAGCTCTGATACCAAATGTGACGGCCATGGAATTTCGCTCGATCTGAATCAGTCGTTAAACCGATCTAGACCGTTCGAAACCCCTGATCGTTTGAGAACAGGACAAAATAGAACGCAGATGGAAGAACATTTCATTGTTATTACAACAATTCCATCAGATACAAGAATATACAGAGTATAAATGAATAAATATTACACAGAAATATCAGAGATTTAAATTACATTTAAATACATAGCAGCGGAAAATAATACAAAGCACAACTGAAGGTGATATACGGATACAGAGCTTTCCGGATATCATTCCAGCTGTAAACCAGGATCCTGTGGATATAAATCTGCAAAAGCAAAACTACTAGCTGCCCGTGCGGAAAATAGGGGCACCCAGAGTTTAGGTTAAAACAATAAACTCCAGGTCAGTCATGTGACTGGTGTGAGAACTAAAACAGTTATTTAAAACTTTATTTTTAAAGAGAGTAATTCAAGGGACCACGCCGCATAACACGGAACGGGTTTCCTCCCAAGAATACCAGTGCATAGAATAAACAGCGCAATGCTTTTTCGAAAAATGAAGCTGTTATAAGACCCAGGTCCCATCACACAATGCAACGCAAGCCGGAGGATAGGGTTTTACCTTATAACAGCCAAACATGCTTGATACGTTTAAAAACAAATCATTTGATACTATAATAAGTGTATAGTGTCAAAACAATTTCAATCATAAATATAAATCATAGGCGGCATAGCTACCATCTACTATGTCGCCATACTAGTTCTACAATTAAAGCCGAATTACACGTATTGGAAATTGGATTCCCTCATGAGTCGAGGCAAGGGGCAAGCTCCTCTCCGTGTTCGAGACACTCTAGCAAATGCCTCAGGGTTACGCACTCTGGGCAACCCTGGAATCGGCTGGGCCGGTCCTCACTTACGTTAGAGGATTGGTTATTCCTGAACACACGTTCCCCGGTCCTTACAGACCTATAATCGAGGCGCCTCATTCCAACAACCACAAAGGTGAAAAGTATATAAATGTCAGGGCTGGTAAGTCACTGACACCACCATAGCTAGAAAGAAACGTCGTGCTCTCCCAGCAGTCCGTATCCCGTTTTTAACTCATACCGAGGTGTGAGGCTCGCGAATTCACGCTATACACAAAGCTACGCCACAAAGGCCGTGCTTTGATCATCAACCACAAGACTTTGCTTTTCAACAGAAGCCTTGATCCATGCAACTCAGTATGCCACACAGGCAATTCATGCCATGCGATTGATATCTATCGATATATAACCTCTAAGCTCGTACGTCTCAGAGAAGGGCGTCAAGCAAGAGAATAAATTCTCCGCCGCCAAACAGATATATATTTAACAGAAATCAATCAACACAGAATAAAATCCAATGTCAGACACACAATCCATTTACAAGTCCGTTCTAGGTCTAAACGAAACCGGAGGCACTTTCCTCGCATATCCATCCATCTCCAAGTACGTCTGGACGACCACCAACTATTTCTATCCTCTTAGGTGTACAGCCCAATCAGGATCGTCAGTAATTATTCAAACGATGTGAAGACTTCCGGTCTTCGACCACCGTCTTCATCTTCGACTTATCGTCGAATCGGTGGTTCAGAATGGGTATAAACCCGGACTTTCCGAACAACCCGCGTATATTAAAAACAAATGTTACACCAACACAACATACGCCTCATTCCAATTCAGAACATCCTTTTTATTCACGAAATCACATTCTTAGGGAAAGGTTCCCATTAATTTTATCCAAGATAAATTCTTTAAAATTTATCCTTTAATCTTCCTTTGGATGTCATTTCAAACCAAAATATGGTTTTTCAAACTCGTCGAGATTAGCGAACCACAACGAAGTAATTATTTATTTTATTTCCCAATCCCGACCTATGCATCCCATGAAGTAAAACTGGTAATACTCCATATCTAACACCACGGTGTTATCGGTAAAATTAATTACCATTTCACGTTCAAATCTAATAAAAGATTTAACTATCGCTTTGGAGCAAAACTGGTGATACTCCATTCCCGCTCATTTTCTAAATTTGATAATTTAGATTATAGATTTACATTTCAATCTAATTACAGATTCATTAAAACTCCTTTTACTGGGTTAAAGAACTAGGTGTTATTTAAAACACAGTTCACGACAAACCCATTTCAAATCCAATCAAACATATTAGAAATTCCGATTATTTAAAACCCCTTTTTAAATCTAATTTATTTATTTAAAAATAAAAACCCGGGTTTTAAATTTAGTTCAATCTAGTTCATTTCGATAAAAATCCATTTTTATCTTTTCAAACATGGAGATTTTCACCCCAATTTTTCGCAAATCATTTCTTATGATTTTACACAAATTATTGATATTTTTTATAATTTTATCAAGGCCCGTACAGTCGATTTCCATCAATGGCCATCGAACTGCACTTATAGCGACCTTTTTCAAATTCGATTTGGACGTATCTCCAAATCCAACCGTTAGATTTTGAATTTCAAATATTCATTAGAAAGCTCTTTTCGATACGAACCCAACGGTTCCGGTTTTAGGAGAATCCGACGGTCGGATCTCCCGTAATGTCCGTTTGAAATAAATGGTCGAAATTCACGAACTGCCGCGGCGCGTTCTAATCAGGCCATTATATTATATATATAATATATATTTCGTCGATTACTATTTAAAACGAATTATATAAATTGTTTTGAATTCGTTTCAAGAACCATTTCAACTTCCATTTCAATCCAAAGCAAAATTGAATTCTTCTTTATAAATTCGTTTTAAAATCCATTTCTATTCAATTCAAATTTCAATTCAATTTGAATTCATTTCAATTCGCTTTCAATTCAATTTGAATTCGTTTTCAATTCAATTCAATTTCAAAGTCGTTTTCTATTCGATTCAATTCAAATTGGTTTTCTATTCGACTTAAATCAAATTGCTTATATATTCAATTCATTTCGAAATTGATTTATATTCAATTCATTTCGAAATCGTTTTATATTCAATTCATTTCCGTTTTCTATTCAATTCATTTCGAAATCGTTTTATATTCAATTCATTTCCGTTTTCTATTTAAATCAAATGCATTATATATTCAATTGAAATCAAATTCGTTTTATATTTCATTTATTTCAAATTTCATTTCAAAACATGCGATTTCGAAATCACTTTTCGATATTCATTTTAAAATGAATAAAATCGATATAAATATCGTTCACGTCAAAATGGCGTCAATCTAATCAACACGGCTTCATATACTTCTATTTTCAAATATTCTATTTCAAATATTTCCTTTTCAAACATTTCTATTTCAAATATTTCGTTTCAAATATTACGTTTTCAAATATTTTTACTTCAAATATTTCTATTTCAAATATTTCTATTATTAAAATATTTCGTTCAACACATGACTAATCTCAACGGATGAGTACAGTCAACACATGAACCTTTATTTCATATTGATAAAGAAGTAAATTTTATTATTAAAATATTTCGTTCAACACATGACTAATCTCAACGGATGAGTACAGTCAACACATGAACCTTTATTTTATATTGATAAAGAAGTAAATTTTATTATTAAAATATTTCGTTCAATACATGACTAATCTCAACGGATGAGTACAGTCAACACATGAACCTTTATTTTATATTGATAAAGAAGTAAATTTTATTATTCTTTATCTTCTAAATTGGAATGAGGCACAATCAATCACCATATAATATTAATTATATGGATTTCCATACAACACATGTATATAATAGCATTGAAAAATAATCAACCATCAACCAAAGTGCACTACACTGTATAAGCATCAAATATAGATATCTAACGCTTATAACAGCCTGTCAATCTATCGATCGACATATTTAATCAATCAGGATGAGTGAACTTCAAGTTTCATCTCAATACCCGTATGGGGTTTCAAACAATCAAACACAGATTTTATTTGTGCAGTTGGGCGATGTGTAAAATTTATCGTTCCAATCAATGTCCTTCAAATAGGTGTACATAAACAAACCGTACGGTTTGTAAATGAATATTTATTTATTTATATTCACGTTAAAAATTTATATTTTTAACGATAAAATATTTTATTTCAACACATGAATTTCTATTCAGTTCATTTACAAAATAAAAATGATATTTTTATTTTTCTAACATATTTTAGAAAATTTCGGCGGCATAACGGCACGATACTAGAAACGGGATGAGGCCTAGCCTTATCCCCGGTCTAGTGAAGGCCCACGCCATTCACACATCAATCAAATCAATTTCATTTCACCAAACAATTCAATTCAAACCAAATATTCTAACTAACTACTCAACCAAACAAACAAGTCCATGGTCTGTGGACGATTGTGTCGGGTGCTACTAAGCACCGTCTGCATCCTAGTATATATATATATATCTAGAAAATGAAATTGAAAGGTGAGAAATTCTCACAGAAAGCTATCCAATCATCTTGACTCTTCTTCTGTAGAAGTCTTCGTCGTTTTCGCATTTTTGTCATCTTCGTTGCTGTAGCCACTACATATGTAAAAATCGAATTTTTACTTCTCTATTCAATATATAAAAATCGAATTTTTACTTCGCTATTCAATATATAAAAATCGAATTTTTATCTTGTTATTCAATCTATAAAAATCGAATTTTTACTACGATGTCATATAGATAAAAATTCCATTTCAAAAATATAGATTTCGCCTTTTCAAATATGAAGTTTTCGCCTTTTTATATATGAAGTTTTCGCCTTTTCAAATATGAAGTTTTCGCCTTTTCAAATATGAAGTTTTGCCTTTTTATAAATGAAGTTTTGCCTTTTTATAAATATAGATTATATTTTCCTTGAAGTAAAAGTCATATTTTTACTTCACTACTCATTTCAAAATATCGTCTTTTCATATCTAAAAATATCGCTATTCTACTACACCTATATAGATGCTATTTTTAATATTCCTATCATGCAAAAATTATATTTTTACTTCTCTACATAAACAAAATCATATTTTTACATCCTTTATATAGTAAAGACTATATTTTTAATCCTTTAAAAATATAAAAATCATATTTTCCATTTCAAAGCTATAAGTGTAAATAAAAAATTACATTTTTTTATATGCTATCCATACATTAAAAATCGTATTTTTACACTACCAAAAATATAATTTTTACAACATGAAAAATCTAATTTTTTCTATTACCAAAAACCCTAATTGTTTTTTTATCTGTATTTTAATGAAAATGAAAATAAAATAAGAAAATAAAAATAAAAACATACCAGCGAAGGGGGGGGGGTGTTGGCCAGGCTCGGCGGCAGGAGGAGGAGCAGGCGGAGGTGTTTGGGCGGTCGCCGCTTCAGTGGGGGGGGGGGGCTCGATTGCGCGGTGGCGCGAGTGCTGTGGGGGGGGGGGTCTTCGATGAGGCGCGGTGGTCCTTGGGGAGGGCGGCGGCTCCTCTCCGCCTTCGTCGCCTCCTTCTTCTTCTTTTTTTTTTACTGAGATGAACGAATGAAATAGGAGGGGGGGCCAGAACGGGTAAAAGGGGGAGAAAGGGTTTTATTTATTTATTTAATTTCAATATAATATTCACATAAAGTAACTTTTTCTATCGACCTCGAAACGAAGCCCACCGCCTGTCGTCCATAGCTAATTACCCCCATTCCGAACACAATGGGATATGTATTGCAAGCTGATTTGATTGTTACAATCAGTTTCCGTTAAATTTACATTTAAATCACTATATTGAATTTTAAACGTACATTTCAAAATACCGGGGTCACATACGAACTCTAAAAATTCTCGAAAAATATTTTCTAGCTTCGTATTGACGATACGGTCCTAACAAAACTAGTTTCGTCGAATTCTTAGACCGTATGAAAAATGGCCAATTTCCAGTCGATTAAAATCAACTGAAACTGGTCAAACGCGTTTTCCTTTGCCACGCTCACATATTGATTCAAAAAATTACGAAATTTGGAATCTAGCAATAACTTGACATCACGGACCCAACAAAAGTGGTTTCATCGAAATCCGATGCCGTTTGCAAAATGTCTATTTTTAAGGGCCTGAATTCCATAGCGACTATTCAGAATTTTCAACTGGACATATCTTTTGATCCCCGCTATGAAATTTCGATTTTTCGGATTCGTTGGAAAGATATTATCAAATAGATCCTAATGATTTTGGTTTCACTAAAATCCGGATTGTTTTGCACTCGGTACATTCAATTGAAGTTTGAAATCGAATTATCGAACTACCGCGCCATTTTCAATTCTATTTATAATTATATATAATTATTTATATTCTCACGACTACATATATAATATATACGTTCGAATTATATTCAAAATAAATTTCTCGACGATATTATTTAAAATAATCTATTTTAAATATTCAAAATTCGCTAAAATTGCAAAAATAAAATTTTTAAACTAGTCCAGATTTTCCGGGTTATTACATATATCTAGTTGACAATGCAAAGCCAGTTGCATTACCTGTACAACACATGACTCCAAGGGAAAGGAAGGGCTCACTAAAAGAGTTACTTGAGAAAGGGTTCATAAGGCGAAGTATTTCTGAAGGGGGTGCTCCAGTTGTTTTCACTAAAAAGGCGGATGGTTCACTTTGCTTGTGCATAGATGATATTTTGGTTTTCTCTAAGAGTGTGGAATAACATGATTTGTATCTAAAGGAAATCTCGGATACCCTCCAAGCACATCAGCTTAAGGCTAGATTCTCCAAATATCATTTTTGGAGAGAAGAAGTAAGGTTTCTAAGACATGTGATATCTAAGGAAGGGATAACAGTAGATCTCGCAAAAATAATTGCGGTGCAAGATTAGAAGGTCCCAAGAAATGCAATGGAAGTAAGAAGTTTTCTTGGATTAGCGGGCTGGTATAGGAAGTTAATTAAGGACTTTGTGAAGGTATAATCTACACTTACTAGATTAACAAAGAAGAATCTAACTTTTTCTTGGTATTTGATTCGTGATTTTGCTTTCCAACGATTGAAGAGAACCCTGACAAGAACCCCAGTCTTGACATTGCCCAAAGGGAACAAGACGTTTACAGTTTATATGGGTGCATGTGGGACAGGGCTAGGCGCTGTTTAAATGCTAGAAGAGAGGGTTGTTATTTATGTAAGAAGACAGCTGAAAGTACATGAGAAAGACTATCCTACCCACGACAAGGAATTAGTTGTTATAGTGTTCGCTCTTAAGTCATGGCATCATTATCTTTTAAGAGAGAAAGTTTGAACTATATACAGATCCTAAGTTCTTAAAATATTTGTTCTCGCAAAAAGATTTGAAATTTGAGGCAACAACGATAGATGGAATTTCTTGCCTCATACGACCTTGAGATTGCTTATACCCCTAGCAAGGGTAATGTTGTAGCAGGCGCCCTAAGTAGAAAGAGACTGACCTTAAAAGGGGTAAAGTTTGAAGTACATAGCAACCTTTAGCTTTAGACCCCCAGTAAAGTTGTACTTGGTTTGTTAGCCTATGCTTTTGGATTGGATAGGAGCGGCGTAACATGAAGACTCTCAGATTTGTGACATGATGGATAAGCTAAGTAGATGAGAGACCTATAATCATCTTAGTATATACACTTGGTATCATAGTTAACATATGTTTATCTTAGAGCGATAATTCTTCCACATGGAATACTCTCTAGTGAATGTTGGAAGACCTTTTGGAAGACCTTTTTAGCATGACACAGCAGAAGTTGTAATGCCAAGTATACTAGAAGGAGAAGGGGTGGAACGAGAGGCGACAAGGAAATGAGTTCCAACTCATATTTTGGAAACAGAAATTAAGAAGCTACGCAATCGTGAAGTTAAGACAGTAAGAGCGCAATGGGTTGAAGCTCAAGAAGATGTGACTTAGAAGATTGAAGACTAGATACGCGCGTCATACCCTTTTTGAGGGTATATCCTTGATCTCTCTTTTTCTGTAAAGTTTATTTGCGTGCTAGACTTTATCTTTTAAGTATTTCTTCTCGGTCCTATCCTCGATCCTTAAGTAGAAGCCAATGGATGTAAACATGTGTTTGAGAGATGTTATGTTTGGTGGACGCAACTGGATGTAAGTGTTTGCTAGTGGTTGCTCGTGGATGCATATACAGACGCATTAGGCACTAGATCGGCTCAGTCACTTTCATATTGCATATGCATATATGTGTTTACATATGGATTGAAACTTGATATGTTATCACATGGACATTACATTTGTATGGATGATTATGCACTAATGTAAAAGTTACAAAGTACGATTAGGAATAATTGCATATATGATGGACTCATAGCACCGACATGATTCGCACCAAGGAGGTCAACTGAATCAGTAGACCACTTGATTTTGCATTAGATAAGGACATATATACACACACTATGCATATGATCATGAAAGCATTAGGAATCTTTTTAAGGACAATGGATGCCTGTGATTGAATCGTTGAGTAGATGGATGCTGGATGGTAGGATATACATTCTTCTTGACTTTGAGATTTCGGGGACGAAATCCTTTAAGGAGGGGAGAATGTATCACCTCGTAATTTTAAATAATAAAATTCACAAATTTAAGAACACTTAATTTTTAGAAGAAGAATTTAGTGAAATGGGTTGCACCATTGCGTTCCTCCCAGAATTCTGCTTGAGATAGAGTCCGAGTTTGCATAAATTGGACTCTGTATAAAGAAGTTATGGAGTTCAGAAGATTTCAAGTAAAAAACAGAAATTAAATTAAAAGTCAGAAAACAGTTTAAAATTCGAAAATCGGCAAAAATAGTTTACCGGTAAATTTTCCGCTCGGAGGTGTCGACCCCCTATAGGGGTGTCGACATAGGTGTCGACCCCCCGTAGGGAGTCGACCCCTTTTTGATCCAGACCTAGTGATGAATTTTTATCGCCCTGAGCTGATGTAGCCTTCTCTGATTGGCCGATGACTAATTTCTTAGGTATTATGGCTTATGTATTGTGCTATGGTTGGCTGGATGACACTTCTCTTTGGTTTGATGGCCCTGATTTCTCCTAGACTAATCTAAAGGCTATAATCAATCCTAGACTTCTATATAAACACCCCAAACCTTAAAACCTAAACCTCACAATCTAATTCTATAAGCCGACATGCTTTCCATCGCTAAGCTAGCCTAGCCTCCATCTTCTCCAAAATAGAAATCAAGTTAGAAAGCTCCGAACCAAATCCAAACTAGGGAATCAAACATCTACATCAAAGGATAGCTTAACAAATTCAGAAATCAGATCCCAGAATACCAGATCCGTTCTTTTTCTGTAAGTTCATGTTATTTTCAAATATAAACACCTAGTAGTAATCTTGGCATGTAATAAAATGGATCTAAGTCTATGCTTGATGATGAGATAATCTTTTCATATTTACCCCTATCTTTCTATTGAATCTATGATTTTACATGCCTAAGAGTTATTATATCGATTCAATCATGCCTATCTTTGTTGAACGTTGAATATATAATCCTTTTTGGTTCATGATGCTATTCTTATGCCTGCGATAATGATTGTATCAGCTTATTCAAGAATCTATCTTTGTTGGATCTAAATTCCTTGTATTAGGTCCGTTGTTACATGCCTATTTTTATGCCCATTCTTATTTTATGCTCCTTCTCTCTCTTCCCCTATTTCCTTTTTCTTTTATGGACCTGGGTTACCTTCGAACCTGGGTTGAAATCGCGAAATACGAACAATTGGAATACGGGGAATATTTGAGTATAACCTATTTTGGTGAAATTGTTGGGCATAACTTGTAATTGATATTGGGGAATAATCTATTTGGTAATAGTGGAACATAATTTGTAACTTGTGATTTGGGGGCATAATTGTTATTGTTGTGAACTTGGGTTAAATAGAAATATTAAATCTAGATTGGACGAAAACTGCAAACTGAAATATTAAATCTAGATTGGGAATAACTATTGGTTGGGACGCCAAGCATAATGTATATTGTGATTTTGGGGCATGACTATTTTTGCAAACTTGGGAGGATTGGGTGTAACCTATACTTGAGTAATAACTTGTAATTGAATTTGTTGGGCATAACTTGGGAATTGGAACATGATTAGTTTGTGAATTTGGGATAATTAGCATATAAGATTCTAGACTTGGACATGAATGGTAAATATGTAAATTGGCTAAAGATGAACATGCCTAACCCGAGGTTAGATTGAGTTGCGGTGTAAAACTTCCCGGAACTGCCTGACACATCCAGCGACCGCAACAATACAGATCTAATGTGAGAGGTTAGCGCATTAAGCCCAAATCCCGAGGTTAGAATGAGTTTGCAGTAGAAGTCTGCCCGGAACCGCTCGACACATCCAGCAACTGCAAACAACAGTTCTAATGTGAGAGGTTGAGGCGTTAATGAATGAATTAATGCTAATGAACGGGCATGCTAAGAATGGTATGGTTAAGTTAACACAAGAGGGCAACGCTTAACCAATATAACATGATGTGTGATAGGGCAATGCTTAACCAAGGTAACATGACAAGTCGAAGGGTTAAGTTAATAGGAAACACTTAACCAAATTCAACATGATGAATGAGTAAGGTTAAGTTAACCAACATAACATGATAAACGAGTGGGGTTAAGTTAAGGGGAAACACTTAACCAATACAACACGATGAAGGGGAAGGGTTAAGTTAATAAGAAATACTTAACCAATATGACATGTTAGGTGGGTGGGTTAAGTTAACATGGACAAGAAGACAACTTAACCAATATTATATGAACAAAGTAGATAAGGTTAACGCAAGCTTAACCAATAATACATTAGGACTTGATAAGGGGAAGGGTTAAGTAGATCTTCGGTAATTGGGTAATATTAGAATATATAGGCCCACAAACTTAACCGTCAAATAAACATTCGTGAATCAGTGAGAGGGTTAAGTAACATATAAATAGGCAACACTTAACCAGTACAACATGTTAATTAAGCAAATGGGTGGAGTTAAGTTAAATTGAGAACACTTAACCATTAAAACATGTTGATTAAGAAACCCTAGTAACGGGGACCCATTTCAGCAGTAACCCACATAGATGTATCATGATAACCTGAACTAGGCAATGTAGGCCACGATTACTGGGTTGATTATAAGTGGTCAAAATAGCAGCGGGTGGTGCAGCAGTGTAGTTCCGACGAAGTATGGGCGTGCACGTGCTCCATAGTGGAAAAGCAGGCATTGGGCATCAGTAGTATACACTGTGCATCTTGAATCGTGTCGGGTTGCCCTCATGGGAATTAATACACCCCATGATGGGGCCAGCACAGGTATCTACATACAAGCGGGGCCGAATGACACAAGTAATGAATGCATACAAGCGAGGTCAAAAGACACAAGTAATACGTACATGCAAGTTAGGGATTCGATCAATAGTGTAGTAAGGGTACATCAACATATCCATGGCAATTAGGAAGATTGAGATGGGATCCTCATAATAGATGTACACCTGAAGGCTACCACAATTGCGGGATTGGGATCACATTATCATTTTATACAAATTTCTAGTTGGGACACTAGTTAGGTGGTGCAGAGATATAGAAACCAGAATAACAGGGTAGTAGCGAAGTAGAGAAAAAGTAGAAGAGCAGTCCGTTTCTCCCTCCAGGTAGTCAGGGAGGGAATAGCTCAGTTCAGTTTGGACCGTTTCTCTTTCCAAGCTTGAAGATTCTTTGATGTATTTCTTGGATCCTCTTATCTTTGGCTATGGATGTGTTTGCACTTTAATTTGGGGACTTATGCTACTTTGCTATGTTTTATGCTTCTTATATACTTGGAAGTTTTTGAATCAAGACATAAGTTTTATGTAGTACTTTTAAGTATGATTGAGTTAATTGTTGTAAAAGCTTGACTGAACTGCTTATAAAATGTCTTTGTTTTCCGCTGTTTTATTTGTCTGTCTTGTAATTTATCTGCATCTTTTACTTATAACACCTCACCGAAGTTAATGCATTCCCTTTGTGAGTGATATTAATGGAGATGGGGTGTTACAGTGTAGCCTATGTATTCCTTGTAATGTTAGGAACAAGGATAAAGCCTTATTAGATTCCTTATCTCCTAATTCAGAAGGACCATCTTCGGTCCCTATAGTATGTGAATTCTTGGATGCCTTTGAGGAAGTCACAGGACTTCCACCCTACAAAGAAATCTCTTTTCGTATTGACTTAGATAAGGACATTAGACCCGTAGCACTACCCTTGAGGCATATGGCACCTAAGAAAGAAAGGAGTTCGATAAGAAGATTTTAGAATTATTTCAAAAAGGTTTCATTCGGCGAAGTACCTCGGAATGGGGTGTACGTGTTGTATGTGCCACTAAAGTAGACGGATCTTTAAGACTTTGTGTGGATTATAGGGAACTTAATAAATTGACCAAGAAGAAAAAGTATCCCTAACCTAGAATTGATGACCTTTTTGACCCTTAGGAGGTGCCCGAGTTTTTTCCCAATTAAACCTTGCTATTGGATTTCACCAGTTAAGAATTTCGGAGGATGGTAAGGACAAAACTGCGTTTACGACGCCGGATGGATTGTTCCAATGGGAAGTTATGTCCTTTGGACTAACGAATGCACCCGCCTTCTTTATTGACTTCATGAATAGAGTGTTTAGGGGCATTATAAATAAGATTGTGGTGGTCTTCGTAGATGATATCCTTATATTTTCAAAAGACCATAAAGAGCATTAAAATCACTTAAGACAAATTCTAGGGATATGAAGAAAGAACCAATTGAAAGCAAAATTTTTGAAGTGCCATTTTTGGAGGGAAAAAGTAAGATTTTTAAGACATATTGCCTTAAGTGAAGGCTTGGCGGTAGACCCTGCAAAGACCGAGGCAATCAAGGAATGGAGGATACCTCAAAATGCAATAGTAGTAAGAACCTTCCTTGGATTGGCTGAATATTATCAGAAATTCATCAAAGACTTTGCAAAGATTGCTACTCCTTTAACCCAATTAACAATGAAGAATTTGGTATTTTCTTGGAGTAATAAATGTGACATAGCCTTTAAGAAATTAAAGGAAGTGTTAACTAGTGCACCAATCCTAATTATACCTGATGGTTCGAAATTGTTTACAGTTTACACCGATGCATGCAGGACCGGTTCAAGAGCGGGCCTTATGCAAGAAGGAAGACTAGTTGCTTACGCTAGTAGACAACTCAAGGACCCGGAGAAAAGATACCCAGTTCATGACCTTAAGTTAGCCGTAGTAGTATTCGCCCTTAAAATGTGGAGGAATTATCTTTTAGGGGAGAAATTTAAACTTTTCACCAACCATAAGTCCCTGAAGTATTTATTTTCTCAACCTGACCTAAACTTAAGACAATAACGGTGGATGGAATATATTGCCTCATTTGATTTCATGATTCAGTATACCTGGGGAAAAGGAAATGTTGTGGCGGATGCATTAAGTTGAAAGCATGCAACTTTAAATGCGATCTCAGAGTGGAAGCAATTAGATTTTCTCTGAAATTTTAATTTGTAACCATCGCCAATGACCTCTAATGGTTTTGTTGGAGCTATGATCATTAAACCTACTCTAAAAGAGAGGATTCGAAGCATACAAGATCTTGACGAAGAATTAAGGAGCATAAAGGAGAAAGTGGGAAAGAAGGAGACCTTTCCTGATTCGGTTAGATATTCGATTTCCGGTAACAACTCGCATTTTACGTATCGGAGGATCGTAAAATATTTTTATTTAATTCCCTAAGGGTTGGATCATTCACATAATTTAATATGTTGATTATGGGGATGTGAGACATGTCCATAATTTTTACCAATTTTGTTTATAACCATTTTGCTCTTGTCAGTTTTGTACATGGCATAACTTCTGATTCAGATCGAACCAAGTGCTGAGGAAATGATGTTACCCATTCCGTAGAGTGGTTACATTAAAGATTTGGTTCAACCATTTGAAAGGAATCGCTATTTTAGTTTTTCACAGTTTGTTGTTCAGGTTTTTAGAGCCTTAATGGCTAAGTTGGAGAGGCCCATTAGTGGGCTGGTGGGAAGCTATAAATAAGGGGTTAGAGGTATGGAGAGAAGGTTACTTTCTTAATTCTCTCAATTGGTTGAGCTTGTGATTGATCCTTGCTCAAATAAATACACCTTTCCACCATTAAAATTCTAGATCTACATAAGAGAATTGAAAATCTAAATCGTTTGAAGCTAGATCTACGTCGAAGATTGATTCCATCAAATTGGAAGACTTGGAGAACAATCTTCGCTGTCCAGAACTGAGATTTATCGTTTTTGTATTGTTTTGGAGATTTGGTGAGTAATATGCGACTCTTACGCGGATTCAATCAAGTATATGGGTAGTATTATCATAATTCCATCATTTTAAGTCGATTTAACCTAGATCTATATCATGGTAAGTCAGTTTTTATATGAATCACCTTAGGTTCTAATATACCACTCAAATTGGTAAGTTTTCATGTAATTTTTATGATAATTATTGTTTGGAATGATTGATGATTGTTGTGTGAATTGTTTTTGGGCTTTGGTTGAATTGATGATTGCAAACATGTTGAAATCAGTTGGATCTGAGCGTGAGATTTGGTTCGAAAAGTAGATCTAGTTGTTTTGGCGGAAAAATTGGTTGGATCTAGTTGCATTTAGGCGGGTAAAATGATGGATTCCCGTGGATGTGACAAGGCATGGATTGTGGCAAGGCATGGACATGGCAAGGCATGGACGTGGAAAGGCATGGACCGTGGCAAAGCGTGGATAGTAGTCCATCAACAGTAGTCCAGTAGCAGTGTTCCATAAACAATAGTCTATCAATAGTGGTCCATCAATAGTGTTCCAGTAGTAGTGGTCCATCAATAGTGGTGCGGTAGCAGTGGTCCACCAACAGTGGTCCAGTGGCAGTGGTCTATCAACAGTGGTCCATCAACAGTCCTCCATTGGTAGTGGTCCATCGACAGTGGTCCAATGGTAGTTGTAAATCAACAGTGGTCCAGTAGCAATGGTCCATCAACAGTAGTCTAGTAGTAGTGGTCCATCAATAAGGTCCAGTAGCAGTGGTCCATCAACAGTGGTCCAGTAGCACTGTTCCATCAATAGTGGTCCAGTAGTAGTGGTGCATCAACAGTGGTCCAGTAGTAGTGGTCCATCAACAACGGTCCAGTAGCAGTGGTCCATCAACAGTGATACCGTAGCATTTGTCCATTAACAGTGGTCCATTATCAGTTTTCCATCAACAGTGGACCAGTATCAGTGGTCCATCAACAGTGGTCCAACGATAGTAGTCCATCAACAGTGGTCCATTGACAGTGGTCCATTGGATGGACCGATATTGATCCATCAAGTATATGACCAAATGATGTTTATTTTTATTATATTGATGATAGTTCTAGCTTCGACATGAGTTCAAGGTGGAATGTTCGAAGCGATGTAATATGTTCGTTGATCGTGTAAAGCAACGAATGTGAAGACAACTCTTGGGTGTTGAGTTGTGGATAATGGTTACTCAAGGGGGAATTGAGTTGTGAATTGTCGCCGGTGATGACGATTAGAGATGTGAAGGCTGAGAGGTTATTGTTGTCGTAAGTTCTAGCGGACTCAAAGTAGGGGTACTTTGGGCAGTCGTGATGGGCCTCGTACCTTGGTCGGTCATGAAGGGCCTAGTTGTCAAGATTCGAGAAGACAAACATACGAGTCGTGAAGGCGTATGGGGTTTTCTCTAGAAGTAGGGTTACTATTAGCCCTTGACATATGGCAGAAGGCCATCATACGATTAACGATGGTTTCAAAGCAGCATTGGCAGTGATATCCAGAGTCAGTCAGGGATGTTGGATGTTGGATGTTTGATTGTTTGTTTGTACTGTCTCACTTACATTGTCTGATATCGAAGATGTTTCTTGGGTTCTTGTATGATATTGGTTTAGGCCTCTGGGGCTTGTGCTTGAGGGATGTTGAGCTCGATTAGGATGGTTTACGTGAGATATATAATTTCGATGTTATGATTTCTATTACTTGGTTACTTCTAATTGCTATGAAGGGATGGTTGTTCTAGTTTCAATGGATGCATGGTTGAAATGATTCATGTAATGGCTATAACTATCAGATGTGGGGAAGACGGATGTGGATTCTTATCTGGAGTTTTGGGTAGATTGGTTTATTAGTCTACCTATTCTCATATACTTTATTGATGATGTTAGATAGTTGTTTTATCACTCACTAAGACTGTAGTCTGACTTAAGGTCTTATGTTTCCCTTTTATTACCTTGAGTTGTTCATCCGATTATGGATGGACATGCTAGGTGGCGGGTGACAGGCGATTGGTGAGATGATGTTGTTATGTGATGATGAGTCGAAGGTTGGCGTATTACTTTGTTATTACCTAGTATCTTTGTTTCCGCTTTTAATGAGTGTCGCAGTGAGGCTTCACGTACATACTTTGATGTTATATCCAGTTGATGTATGGATGATCTTTCAGGATGTTATGAAAGTTTAAAAGTTTGTTATATGATGCTCGACTATTATTTCCTGTTGTATATGTTCTATTTTACTATATCCTTGCGTTGTGAGTTATACAACAGGTTTCGCTTGTGATTACTTACTCTGATGATCGTCCATAGCTGTCTGGCACACCTTTCAGCACATTATTCTCTTGTTTAGTCAAGAGGTCACAGGCGGTCATCTCATTAGGTATCAGAGCTCTAGTTAACTATTTTAGCCGATGTTTGAGGATTTAATTATATAAGAGAGACATACTTGTAGATTTTTTATGGATTCATACTATACCGTAGTATATAGTATAATAACATTTGGACTCCATTGTAATTTTCTCGCATGTGGGCTAATCATTCTATATTGCAGATTTAAAATGAGTTGTTAATTGTCTAAACATTTCTATGGAGAAGACTGTTCCTAGAGAGGGTGATGGCAGTACACCAGACTGCCCAACCATGTTCAAAGACGTGATGGAAGCGGTCGTGAGAAGGGTACCCGCTCTAGGAGCAGCAGCGGTTGATGTAGGAGATAAAGTGCACGTTGCGAGAGATATGGCCTTCGCAAAGCTATGCAAAGACTTCACATCTCTTGGAGGAAAGCTGTTTAAAGGGGCAGAGCTGATTGAAGAGGTTCAGAGATGGATGGATGCTTGCATAAGGATCTTTGGTGACTTAGGCATAGATAATGCGACTAAGAAAAAGCTTGCATCGAGGCAGCTACAAGGTAGAGCCATGGTTTGGTGGAACTTCGTTACACTTGACACTCTAGAAGAGGAGGTCACATGGGAACAGTTCCAAGTCAAGTTCAAAACGAAGTTTATCTCTACCTCTCAGAAGTCTGTTCTGTTTAAGAAGTTTTTGAGTCTCTAATAGTTTGTTCATATGTATTTATGTCTCCTTATCAGAAGAACGAAAAGTCTGTTATGAGCTTGTGTGTTGTTTGGGTTTAGAACCAGAGGTTTGCAAGAGATCATTGATTAGGACTAATCTAGTTGGGGATTCGTTCATCTTGTGTATGCTTTGTCGTGGTTTAGTGTTGTCGAGTAATGGTTGCTTCTTTTTGTGTTATTGCTTTGTTTTGAACTTCGTTGAGGTTGGGATCATCTTGGGCATGGATTGGCTCAAGAGGTATGTAGAAAAGGTGGATTGCGAGAAGTTGGAAGTAACAGTCGGGAATGTGGAAGGGCGAGTAGTTGTGATTCGATGTGAACCCAAGGATGGTAACTTCATAAGCTTTTTTGTACATGTTTGTGATTCCATGGGAAGACTTGTCATCTGTGCAGATCGCTAAGGAGTTTGAGGATGTCTTTGATGAGGTCAAAGGATTGCCGCCGCATCATGAGATTGAGTTTAGCATCGATTTGGTCGAGGGTGCTAGACCTATCGTTATTACTCTTAGGCGGATGGCGCCTATGGAACAACAAGAGTTAGAGGTGCATGCTCGTGACCTTTTAGAAAAAGGATTCATTCGGAGAAGTGTATCCGAATGGGGTGCGCCAGTTGTGTTTGCAACCAGGGCAAATGGCTCGTCAAGATTGTGTGGACTATCGTGAGCTGAACAAGGTGACCAAGAAGAACAAGTATCCGTTGCCGAGGATAAATGACTTTTTCGATCAGCTTCACGAAGACAAGGTGTTTTCTCAGATGGATTTGGAAATGGGATCCCACCAGTTGAGGGTGGCAAAGGATAGTGTGTCGAAGACTGCTTTTAGGACGCCATCCAGTTTCTTTGAATGATTGGTGATGCCATTTGGGTTGACTAATGCGCCATCATATTTTTTGGATCTTATGAATAAAGTGTTCAGAGATCAGTTCTATAAGTTCGTGCTTGTGTTCGTGGATGATATTTTGGTTTACTCTTGGAATGAGGAAGAGAATAAGACGCGCTTGAAAATTTTTTTGGAAATCTTGCGAAGCATCAGCTGGGAGCTAAGTTTTCGAAGTGTCACGTCCAGAAGAGAAAAGTGAGGTTCTTAGGCCATGTTGTTTCTGGAAATGGAACAGCAGATGACCCTGCTAAGGTGGCAGCAATCTAGGACTAGGATAAACCAAAGAATGCGACGAATGTAAGGAGTGTCCTTAGGTTAGCGGGATATTATCACCGGTTTATCAAGGATTTCTCCAAGATAGCTGCAACATTTACAGGATTGATGAGAAAGAATCAGGTGTTCACATGGGATGCAAAGTGTGAGTAAGCTTTCGGAATCATGAAAGAGAGGCTGAGGAGTGCTCCTGTTTTGATGATTCCAAGTGGGAATGAGGAAATGGTGGTATACACTGATGCGTATGGTATTAAACCTGGAGTGGTGCTAATGCAAAAGGATAAAGTTGTGGCCTATGCGAGTCGACAACTGAAGCCACACAAAAGGAATTACCCAACTCATGATTTGGAGTTGGCGGTGATTGTGTTTGCTCTGAAGACGTGGAGATGTTACCTGTTGGGAGTTCGATTCGATTTGTTTATGGATCACAGGTCGCTAAAATATCTTTTCTCCCAAAGGGATTTGAATCTTCGGCGGCAACAGTGGTTAGAGTTTCTGGCATTATATGATTTTGGTACAGCCTGTACTCCTGGTAAAGAAAATACAGTGATAGATGCGTTAAGTCGACACGCAAGTTTGGGAGCGAGAGTTTTCAGAATGGAAGAGCCTTGAGTTTTTGGCATGATTTGATGTCAGACAGAGGTGTGAATTGGAACCCAAAATGTTGGCAAGCTTACTGATAAGACATACTCTTACTGAAAGGATTGGCAAGGGCCAAAAGCGAGGTGCATAGCTTTTCGAGGTTATCTAGAAGTTGGAACCAGAGAATAAAGCGTTTGATGTCGATTGAGAGGGTTGGCTTCGAAAGAAAGGATGACTTGTTGTTCCTAATATGGCTGAACTAAGGGATAAGGTTATGAGGGAATGTCATCACTCGAAGTTGACGATTCATCCTGGTGGTAATAAAATATATCAGGACATGAAGCGATCTTACTCCTGGGAAGGGATGAAAGGAGATATTGGAAAGTTCAATTCCAAGTGCATGAAATGTCAGTTGGTAAAAGCTGAACAGAAGAAGCCAGGTGGATTGCTTCAGACATTGGAAGTTCCTACATGGAATTGGGAGCAGATTTCGATGGACTACCTAGAATTAGGGCAGGAAACAAAGGAATTTGGGTCATCGTGGATCGCTTGACCAAAAGTGCAAGGTTTATTCCTGTTTGATCGACTAGGGCAGCATCGAAGTTGGCTAAGCTTTATGTAAAATGGATAGTTTGATTTCATGGTATCCCGAGGATCATAGTGAGTGATCGAGATCCATTGTTCATAAATGATTTTGGAAGGGTTTGCAAGAGACTTTGGGAACTGAGTTGTGTTTGTGTACGGCTTATCATCCCCAAACTGATGGTCAAACTGAGAGGATTAACCAAATTTTGAAAGATCTCCTATGAGATTATGTATTGGATTTCGGGGGATCATGGGAAGACCATCTACATTTATTTAAGTTTGTGTATAATAATTGCTACCAGTCAAGCATTGGTATGGCATCATACGAGGCGTTGTATGGTAGACCGTGTAATTCTCCGACATGTTGGTTAGAAACTGGAGATAAGTTAATACTTGGGCCAGAGATAATCAGAGAGACATAAGATTGTATCGAGATCATTTGACAACGAATGAAGGCAACCCAAGATTGTCAGAAAAGTTATGCCGATAAGTGTTGGAAAGATTTGGAATTCAATGTTGGTGATATGGTTTTCATGAAGATTTCACCGTTGAACCACGTTGTTCGTTTCAGAACAGAGGAAAGTTACCTCCAAGATTTGTAGTACCATTTCCGATAACCGAGCAAATTAGAAAGCAAGCATATAGGTTAGACTTACCTGAGAAGATGTCGAGCGTGCATAATGTTTTCCCTATGTCGTTTCTTCAGAAGTGTGTACATGATTCGAATGTGGTGGTATCTCCAAAGTAGTACGAAGACTTAGAAGTCGAGTCCATAGCTACGAAGCCTCATAAGCCACTTCGTACTGTGGGGAATGACACGAAACAACTTAGGAGTATGGCGGGTAAGTTGGTCAAGGTATAATGGAGTGAGGATGATGACGATGGTACATGGGAAACGGTAGAGAAGATGAAGTCGATCCATCCAGAACTCTTTGTTGGAATGACCCATAATTATCGTGTCACTTCGACCTCGTTGTAGCTTGTACTCTTGTGGTTGTTGTTATGGATGATAGAATTCTGCATGCTAGGATAGGGCTATGGATGCATGGCTTAATGGATGCTAGTTTGGGTGGTAGAATTGGCTGCTAATGGATGATATGCATGTAGAATTGATTTGGTTGCTTGTGTTTGTGGGAATTATGGGGGCAAAATTCTTAAGGGGGAAGAATATAACAACCCACATTTGGAGGATCATTAAATATTTCTATTTAATTCTCTAAGGGTTGGATCATTCTCATAATTTAATATGTTGATTATGGGGATGTGAGATATATCCATAAATTTTACCAATTTTGTTTGTACCAGCTTTCCCCTGTCAGTCTTGTACATCGCATAACTTTTGACTTGGATCGAACCAGGTGCAGTGATCAGTATCATTGGAAGGGCAATGATGTTTCCCATTCCGTAGAGTGGTTACACTAAAGATTTGGTTCAGTAATTTGGGAGGAATCGTTGTTTTAGTGTTTCACGGTTCGATGTTCAGGTTTTTAGAGCCTTAATGGGCTGATTTGGAGAGGCTCTTTAGTGGACTGGTGAGAGGCTATAAATAGGGGGTTAGAGGTATGGAGAGAGGATTACTTTCTTCATTCTCTCATTTGGTTGAGCTTGTGATTGATCCTTGCTTAAATAAATGCACCTTTCCACCATTAAAATTCTAAATCTACATAAGAGAATCGAAGATCTACATCGTTTGAAGCTGGATCTACATCGAGTGAAGATTGATTTCATCAGATTGGAAGATTTGGAGAACATTCTTCGCTGTCCGGAATTGAGATTCATCGTTTTTTGTTTTTTTGGAGATTTGGTGAGTGATATGCATCTCTCACGCGGATTTAATCAAGTATATGGGTCGTATGATCATAATCTTATCACTTTAAGTCGATTTCACCTAGATCTACATCATGGTAAGTCTATTTTCATATGAATCACCTTAGTATCTAATCGGCCACTTAAATTAGTAAGATTTAATGTATTTTTTATGATAATTGTTGTTTGGAATGATTGTTGTGTGAATTGTTATGGGATTTTAGTTGAATTGATGATTTCGAACATGTTGAAATCGATTGGTTTTGAGCGCAAGATTTGGTTCGAAATTTGAAAAGTAGATCTAGTTGTTTTGGAGAGAAAAATGGTTGGATCTAATTGCATTTGAGTGGGGAAAATGATGGATTCCTATGGACGTGGCAAGGCATGAATCGTGGCAAGGCATGGACATGGCAAGGCACGGACGTGACAAGGAATGGACATGGCAAGGCATGGATCATGGCAAGGCATGGACTGTGGTCCATCAACAGTGGTCCAGTAGAAGTGGTCCATCAATAGTGGTCCAGTAGCAGTGGTACATCAACAGTGGTCCGATAGCAGTAGTCCATCAACAGTGGTCCAATGTAAGTGGTCCATCAACAATGGTCCATCTATTATGGTCCAGTGGTAGTGGTCCATCAACAGTGGTCCAATGGTAGTGGTCCGCTATAGGGAGTGGCTATACGATTCTCGGTGCCAACTTCCCTACTAAGCCGAATCGAACTACATTTCTTATCAGTGATACTTTAATGAAGACCATACCTCTTACTTTGAATTCTAAATCGCTCCTCCTTTTATTAGCATATGATTTCTGTCTGTCCTGAGCTGCTTTCATTCTTCAGCGGATAAGAAAATCTTCTCGGAAGTATCTCGAATCATCTCAGGTCCAAATAGAAGTTTGTCTATATACTCCCACCAACAAGTCGACGATCTACAAGGTCGTCTGTATAGCGCTTCGAAGGGTGACATGCCTATGCTCGAATAGTAATTGTTGTTGTAGGCTAACTCAACCAATAGGAGGTGCTCCTCCTACGCCCTCCAAAGTCTAGGATAAACAGTCTTAAAAGATCCTCAAGAACTCTACTCACGCTCTCAGTACGTCCATCTATCTGAGGTTGGTACGCGGTGCTCAAACGTAGTTGTGTACCTAAAGCCTCTTGCAAGCTCTTCCAAAACTTACTACTAAAGATGTGGTCGCGGTCGCTTACTATACTGGAAGGTACCCCATGTAGTCGAACTATCTCTTGATGATATACTGATGCCAGCCAAGCCACCATCCTCTTACCTTATAGGAATAAAGTGAGCGCTCTTCATTAATATATCCACTATCACCCAAATGCTTGTATTGCCCTTGCTCGATCAGGGCAATCCATCGATGAAATCCATAGAGACGCTCTTCTATTTCCATTGTAGGATATCTAAGGGCTGAAGCAATCCGCCAGGTTTCCTTTGTTCGGCCTTTACTCATTGGCAAGTCAAACATCGAGCTACAAATTCTATCACATCCTTCTTTATGCCAATCCAAATGAAAACTCTCTTCATGTCTCGATACATTTTGTCACCACCCGGATGGATAGTCATCCGAGAATGATGAGCTTCCTCAAGCACTACCTTTAGCAATTCCCTGATTCTAGGGATGCATAGCCTTCCATCTCGTCTTAGCCACCCTTTCTCATCCACTGTATATCTAGCTAGGTGACTAGAAGTCCCTCCTCTATGAAGCCTGTTCAAGATGTATGATATCTGTGGGTCCTCCCGCTGCATAGATACAATACGCTCCAATAGAGTAAATCACACCTCCAATGATGCTAACAATCCTAAGAAATCCGTAGATAGCTTAAAATCAATCGTCAAGACGTACTCCAAGCTTTTCCTTTCTATGAATAGAGGACTCAAATTCATCCTCAGCCTAGTCAATGCATCTGCTACTACTTTACCCTGCCCGGAGAATAAGCTATCTCAAAGTCATAGGACGTTAGGAACTCCATTCATAGTTGCTGCCTTCGGTTGAGATACTTTAGTGAGAACAAATATTCGAGTGACTTATTATCCGTGTATAGCTCAAATATCTCTCTAAGTAAATAATGTCGCCAAGACTTCAACGCGAATATTATTACAACCAACTCTAAATCATGGGTAGCGTAGATCTTCTCATGGACTCTCAACTGTCTGCTTCCATAACATATTACCCTTCCTTCTTGCATCAGAACAATGTCAAGCTCTGTGCCACAAGCATCTCTGTAAACCATGAACATCTCGCTTCCATTGGGGAGAGTAAGAACTGGGGCTATTGTCAGAGCCCTTTTCAACCTCTGAAAGGCATCCTCGCAATCAATGCTCTATGAAAAAGCCAAGTTCTTCTTTGTCAATCGGGTAAGCAGGGATGATACCCATGAAAAGTCCTTGATAAACTTTCTATAATAGCCTGCTAACCCTAGAAAACTTCTCACCTCCGTCACATTCTTTGGAGTCCTCCAATCTTGAACTGCGGCGACATTAGCGGGGTCCACTGCTACCCCGTCTTTAGAGACCACATGCCCTAGGAACCTTAGTACCTTTCTCCAAAAGTGACACTTAGAATATTTTTGCCTTGAGGTGATGCGATCTGAGAGTGCGTAGAACCTCTCCTAAGTGTTGGGCATGCTCCTCCTTATTCTTAGAGAAGATCAAATGTCATCCACAAAGATCACCACAAACTTGTTCAGAAACCCTTAAACACCCTACTCATTAAGTCAACAAAATAGGCGAGTGTATTAGTTAGCCCAAAACGCATAAGCAACGACTCAAAAAAATCGTCTGGAGTTCTGAATGTAGTCTTATCAATGTTTTCCACTGTCACCCTCAGTTGATGAAATCCTATGGCAAAATCCATTTGCAAGAAAACTGATGCGCTTACTAGCTGATCAAACAGGTCGTCAACTCCCGGTAATGGGTCCCTATTTTTCTTGGTGAGCTTATTCTGCTCCCGATAATCCACTCATAGACGAAATGAGCCATCTTCCCTAGTTTCAAAGACAACTGGAGCTCCCTACTCTAATATGCTTCGCCTAATAAAACCTTTCTCGAATAGCTCCCATGCTTGCTTGCTAAGCTCCTTCCACCTCTAGGAGCCATGTGGTGCACTGGTAGAGCAACTGGCTTTGCATTCTCTACCAAATAAATCTGGAAGTCTATCTCACGCCTTGGAGGTAGTCCCTTAACCTCCTCAAACACATCCGGATAATCTCTAACTATGGGTACAGATCGCAAATCATCAACAAAAGTATCAAGTGATTTTAGAAAGCTGAGCATCACTGACCCACGTGGGTCATAGGAAATTTCGAGAGTTATACCATGAAAAGTAAGAAGTCTAACTACTCTCTTTTCACAATCAACAATGGCACCATACATGGCTAGCCAATCCATTCCTAGAATCAAAACATAGCCCATAAAGCCCATCACATATGCATCTCATTCAAACTCGACGCCCAAGATATAATTTCTCAAACCCCTACATATCATGGATAAATGAGCCGTGCCTCTTATGGGGTTTGAGGCCACTACAGGATCAGAGACTATACTAGTATAAGGTGTAGACTATCTACTAAAGAACTGGATATAAACAAATGTGAAGTGCCAGAATCAAATAGGGTTCTAACAGGATAGTCAAAAAGGGAAATCAAACCTTCAACGGTGACTTTCCTACCTCGATCAAGTCCACTGGCCTCAAGAGCATGTACTTGTCCAGAAGTTCCTGCCCCTTTTCCTTGCTTGATAGGACATTGCCTAGTAAAGTGTCCAACTTGTCCACAATTAAAGCAGGCTTTCTTTTCCTTTCTGTAGTCCTTTTCAAAATGAACCATAGCTCCGCAACCATGACACTTGATATCATTCTTGATCTGAGCCTTGTCTGGTTTTCCACCTTCCTTTTGCTTTCCTTTCTTGGGCCACCATTTCTTTTTCTTGCCTTTAGCCTGTTTCTCTTCATTCTTACTGTCTTTCTTTTCATCCTTGCCATCTTCGTGCATAAGAGCCATACTAACCAGCCTTTCAAACGTCGCCCCATTGGTATATGAGATAAAGAAAGTCCTTGTAGAGGTTGATTCAACCCTCTCGCAAATCTAAGAGCCTTCTTATGGGGTATATTCACCAAGTCCAGACCAAATCTCGCCAGTTGATTGAATTTATTCACATAATCCTTAACGGACATGTCCCCTTGTTTCATAGCCAAGAATTTCTCAATCCCTCTTCTGTTTAAGATAAAAATTTCATCTCAAATCTTTGTAGGAAATCATCCCAAGTAGCTACTGGTTGTCCTGCTTGTGTCACCTCCCACCAGTAAGAAGCTTCATCCTTTAGTTGCCATGCGACCAATTGTATCTTCCTTCTATCGTCGATCTCTAAAAGGCCAAACACGTCCTCCATCTCTCTAAGCCAATTTCATGCCTCAACAAAGCTCTCGTTACCACACAATGGTTTTCCACCCATAGCACAAAAGTCTTTAAATAACTTAGTAAAGTTATATACTCGTGGAGGTGGAGCTATTACGGTTGTAGCTGGGGATGGGGTATCGCCTTAACCTCCGGCAGGTTCCATAGTCTCAAGATAACTTGGTAATGGAATTCCCTTGGGAAGATTGGGTGCTCCAAACATGTTGAAAAGGGAAGAAACAAAAAATTCAATAAGAGATCGAGAGAAAATCGAATATGGCTTGAGGGGGTATGTTTTTCAAAAACATATTTTTATTTGAAAATACTTTGCTTTTGAAAACAATTTTAAAAACTTTTTCTCTAATCTTGTAACCTTCAGCTTTGGTACGAAATGTGACACCCCACGTCCGTTAATGTCACTCATAATAGAATGCATCAAGTTTCATGAAGCGCAATAGGTAAACAGTACAGAAATTCATAAGACAGATACAAAATAAGTAGCGGAAAATTTCAACTTTATTATAGAAAATAAATCATAGTCTCAAAACAATTTGTATTATCTAACCAGTTGCATCAAAACCAAGTATCTCAAATCTGTAATAAAAAATAACAGAGTGTAGTAATATAAAATCATATCCCTCATAGCAAGCCATCACATAGTAGAAAGTAAGTCAAAGCGGTACATCTCAGAAAGTCCAGATCCAAGCTGAAAGAGAAAGTCCTAATCACTGAGGAGTGCTACCACTCCGAGGACCTAGGGGGAAAAGGAAGAAAGAAGAGAAAACAAAAGGGTTAGACATAAAGTTGGCGAATTCCAGTGATTTTTTAATATTAATAAAATAGAGATACCTAGACAGGTAAACAAGAATGGATGAGAAAGTGGTATCATATAAGGTAACAGGTAAACTAAACAGAATAGCAGAATAGACGGGAATATCATGAATAAACTATGATCGAGTAATGCTTCACATTTATATCCTAAAAGCAGGGTGTGCCAACACCAATACTTGTATGACAGGATTAGGTGCTAACCTAATTACATAACAGAAATAGCAGGATTAAGCAGCTGGATTAGGCGTATCCTAATTACATAATAGGATTAGGTATTACTATAATTACATAATAGCAAGATCAGGTGTACCCTAACTACTACCCATGCGATTGGCTCCCTAATACGTAAATACCCTGTGTCAGCCCCGATAAAAGGGTATATCCCTCCCTAACCCAACAAGTTATATAACACAGACCTATTTACTGGTGTTACAACGACTTAGTTTCTCTAATCGGACTCATGCACGCTCATGACTCCGCCGGAACACTCCCGTACATATATTCCCCATGTGAACCTCTTACTATCTAATTCATTAAAGCATGCCCTGGACCCTACCTAGTGCGAGGCCCTCTAACAAAATACCAACAGGGATACTGACTAATATAAGTTCCAAGCAGCAGATTGACACAATCCAAACCCTCAAAGCTTGTGCCCCCAAGTAGCTAAGATTTAAGAGTGTATCACCCCATATTTTAAATGCAAATAAAAATAAAAATATGCATATATGTATATATATTATATGCGTAGATATATTTAAAGGAAAAATTAAATAATAATATAATTTCATGTAATAAGTCCATGCATTGAGATGAAGAGGATTAATAAAAGAAACTACATGCAATGTATAAAATGAGAAGAAATGCATGCAATGTAATTGAAATCGCATGTGAACATTTAAAAGAAAAGGGAAAATTTGAAGAGCTTCCAGAATTTGGTCACCGGATTAGCGTCATGGTGTTCGTGGCGATATTCTGGTCAATTTACACCTATGAGTTGTAGAAAACTAATTTAAAATGAAAGAGATATCTTTAAATTAAATATTGTAACAAAACATAAAAAGAGGATTGAGAAAAGAATAATGTCTAGCACTGTTCTAAGCCTTGTTAACAATAGCCTAAGTTGCTCGGTTGGTTAAAGCATGTGACTTGCATATAAGAGATACAGAGTTCGATCCCCGCCAGTGCCATATTTTTGTTTTAACGGAATGGCTAAAAAGTGGCTTAGTGTTAAAGCAGTTTAATTAAAAAGTGGCTTAGTGTGAAAAGGGTTAATAAGAGGTCTAGTGCGTATATATATATATATATATATATATATATGTATATGTATAAAGCAAGAAACTGGAACAAAATAAATAATTGTTTGCGTACAAAATCTTAGCATATGATTAAGAGTTGAATATAAATGAACATAATTCAAATGGAGGGTTGCGCACGAACAAAATGGATGTTTGAAATTTGATTTATATGCAAGAATTATATGTATTATAAATAAATCAAATTTTAATTCAAAAGAAAAAAATATAAATATGGCAGGGGTGTCGACACCACCATAGGGGTTTCGGAACATGTGCCGACACCCAAGCACGGGTGTCTACCCCTGTGCATCATTTACCACATGTGGCGCATTTAGATTGGTGAACATTTGTTTTTTGTTGCGACGTGGCCATTTCTTATTGATCATATGACGTAGTTAGCTCTGATGGAGTTTTATTTAAATCTAAAGGACCAAATTCATTTAGCATGCCTATAATTAGATGGCTAGGTTTACTCCGTCTTCATAATTGTTGAGGCGACGCCAAAACTCTACTATGGCTCTCTCTCTCTTCTCAAATCTATTCTGAAATTAAACTGTTAGCCTAGGAAGATTATGAATCCATATCTGGAGGAGAGAGTCAATGTTAATAAAAGATTATTGAAAGCAAGGTAAACTTCTAAAACCAGTCTATTTAAATTATTTCTCTTTCCCTTCTCTTTTCATGAAAATAATAAATCCATGGTCGATAGGTTGTAAATCCGATTAAAAGGGAAGCCATGGAAGATAGAGCGGATCAGATCCAAAATTTGAGGAAAGCATGAAGGTGAGTGGGCTTAAAATATACTTTTTGAATAATAGTACATCGATCGTTTGACATCCCCCATAATGAACATATTGGAAGGTTTGGTTTGATGAAGTACATTATTGCTCTAAAATGGATAATATGTTCAATTAGTTAATATGTTAAGATGCCTAAACATATGCTAATAATGATTAAAGTGGTGTAAATGACATGTGGGAATGATTAGCATGATATAATTTCAAATTGTTAATATGAATAATTCATATATTGAATCAGTTTAAACATTGGAATGTTTACAAGTTATAATTCATATATTGGATTTGTTGGAGTGCTAAAAAGTTTACATGTAAATTTGTCCCAATTATATACAAGAAATGACTGGAGTAAGTATACGATTATATGGATTCATGTTAATTGAGTAAATAAATATGGGTTTGCGGCATCAACCAAATTATGTTAAAAGATATTAAATTGGATCATAAGTATAGAAAAATGATTTGGGTGCAAATGGGATCATATGTAAAATATAAATTGGAATAATTTGAATAATAGGAATTTAGACATATAATCCATCATGAATATAATTGGGTAAATGGGCATTAACACCTATAAAGACATATGTTTAAATAATTGATTAATAATGAATGCCTAGGATTATAATTAAAAATTGTAATTACACTTATGACACAAGGTTATGTTGCATTAGTGGTGGAAATCTGCTCGGACCCGACCGACATATCCAACCACCACTAATATTGAACCTAATATAAGAGGTCTAAGTGCACAAATACGAGACTGGCTATGACACAAGGTTAGGCACAACTTGTGGAAGGAGTCTTCCAGGACCCGACCGGCATATCCAACATCCACAAGTTGTAGGCCTAATGTGGGGGGTCTAGCCTATTATAAACCATAAATGGACATGGTAATGAATTGGACTACTTAACCTAATCTAATCCATAGGGATTGTATGAATATGAACTAAAGTTAGGGTTAAGTAAAATTGGTTGAACAGCGGGTGGGCTAAGCAAATCTGAGGGGTTGGGTAATATTTACATATAGGCCAGCAAACTTAGCCCGATAAGGTTATGTAATTAAAGATACCTAGTGGTATACATAACCGGTATAAATAATGAAGTTATGTAATTAAAGACACCTTTAAGGTAAGCATAACTTTTAGAAATGATAATCACCTATTATAAATAAGTAACATTAATGAAAATGTTGTATAATAGGTAAACTTGTCCTAGAGACAAGTAGGGATATAACTTAGGTTATAACAAGTTAGTAAGAGAATGGGATAACTGGTGAATTGAGTTAAGGGACACTTAATTGTAAATTAAGTAATCAGTAAAGGGGAAAACCTGAAACCAGTTAAGAAAAAGGGGAAATATATTGTACTTAATTGTAAATTAAGTAATCTGTAAGCTTGGGAGTTTGAAACCCGTTGATAAGAATGTTTAGGTTTGTCCTAGGGACAAGGGGAAATTATAACATAGGTTATAATAAACGGGTAGAGAAACTTATTAATGGGCCTTAGTTAGTGGAACTAAGTTAATAAGTAAACAACGATAAGTTGTATTGACGATGTAAAATGGAATTATGATTAAATGAGAAGAGACGAGGAAAACTTGCAAAATAAAATAAGTTATATTTAATCATAAATTGTAAGTGACATGTTAATTAGAAAACACGTGAATTGGGATATACTTAATTACATATTAAGTAAAATATGTTATTTTAATGGTGAAACCAAAAAAGAATATAAGGGGATTGTGGATCACAGATCTTGGACTATAATCTAGAGAATAACATGTTGTGGGCTTATTAATGAACTTAAATGGGTTAAGCTATATGACAGAAATTAATAAAAAAGAGAAACCTTATAATTTAAAATAAGAATTCAATATGAATTCGAATAACCAAGTTAACTGGAAACCTGATTAGGTAAGACAAGCGCATAAAAGAATGTTTAGACATAGGGTCTAACAACATGCTAAAGTAAGGCACTTAGACCAGTCCGTGCGGTTGAGGGTGAATAACCCAACGGGGTAGATCATCAAGGTGTTATAAGGCACGAGGGGGAGTGCACATTCATCTGATTGTTCTAACGGCTCTGAAGGACTAGAAGGGAAAGCACACGGCTTCCTGAAGTACGTAAGGTGGTCCTAGTAGTCCTCTGTGTGGCGGTAGATGTATTAGGCTATGTCCGCAGAGGTTGGGTCTGCACATAACTACTAGGTAGGTGTGCTTTGACTGCAGATGTAGCTATGCAGTCAGAATGCTATGACGAGGTGACACTAGGGTGGTTCGGCGGTTGCCTCATGAGGAGGCAGAGGGAGGCAGAAGGTCACGACCAATAAGAATAATAGACCGTTGGATACCCATCATTGGCAGCCAGTGGGATGCGGAAAGGCTAGAGCTAAACCCAAGGTACCATTTCACCCTTCACTATTGGGGTAAGGGGTTGAGAGGAGACGCCACATAGATGCTTAGATTGTTTGTGTAGGGGAGTTCTCTTAGCTCTTGTAGTCTTTACTAGTTGAGGGAGGGGCCGAAGTGGGGCCATAGCCACCATGAAAATATACCCTAGGTATATCTGTAGAGTCTCTTTAAAGACGAGCATATACAGATATGGAAAAGCTCCCGATCGAGTTCTATGTTTCTTGTATTGCCCTGCCATGGAACTCGGTGCACATTAGAGAACATGCGATTGAAGCATCGAGCTACAAATGAAGATACATATGGTGGACAGTCTATATACATGCATATCGGCTCTGGGTGGTGTATCATAGACTTGAGGACATTACTCCATTATGGAGTCTGATTGGAACAAAGGTAGAAGTCCATACGTTTGCGTAGCATAGTAATGATAGATATATGCGGAACTAATATTGTTGTCTGTACATCACTACTGTGTAGGATGAGGGACTGCGTATATTGCGATAGTGTTATGATGGAGACCATGCGTGTGGGGTTCCATAGGGTGTACCTCGATATTGGCGGTAGCTACACATATACTGTATTAGGTTAACTCACTGGGAAGTAAATGGGTACGACGTGTGTGTAAGCCTTGAGTGCTGTTAACCTAAGTAATCTAATAAATAAGATAATATGATTGAACAATATATGTAGGATTATCCAAAGTGTATAGTTTAAATCTAGTAACCAGAACTTGTGTTCTGACCCTCCTCCTCATAACATTCTTGCAGGTCAGATTTATGGTAGGGACATGAGACATTATAGCTTTGGATGCTGGTTAACCAGTATTATTAATACGGTAAGGCTTTATATTATATTTTATCCATTTCGTTGTGAGATATTTTCTGAGCTTTGACATATTTTATGTCTCTCTCTTTTCTGTAGGATACCAGAGCAAATCAATCCGAGTTTCGATAGATTGGAATTTAAAAAAAAATTGGTCTATTGAAATTGGCGTTGTCACAAAGAGTCCCCAAAACCTGATGCAACAGCAGAACGAGGGACCTCTTAGCTTATTAATAATCAGGTTTAACCTAGCAAGTTTAGGTTTACTAATAAGTGTGGTCGTAATATTACATGTTATTATGTGTGTATAACCCTTCCCTTAAACACCTTCCCAAATGTACGTATAATTACTATAGTTATTCAGTTTATTAGCCTACATCTGGTACTTACAATAATTAACATGTCCTTTTTCACTTAATGTATGTATTAAGTCAAATCTAACATGATTATGCATATGCATACTATTCATTCAATTATGTCGCCAAATTACAACATGTACAAGTTTATGCATATTATCCCTTTTTAATCAATTTACAGCAAGTATATGCATATTATCCCTTTTTATTGACTTACAACAAGTACAAGTATATGCATATTATTCCTTTCCTCAAACTATAGTTAAACAGTCCACAAATTAACAATATGCCCAAATTTTCCTTTTTATGTCATTTCTAATTATCCCAATTTTTACTATATGCAAACTTTTAAAAGGACATGGTGTGGGCTTCTAAAGGCTTAAGCTTATCGTAAACAAAAAGGAAAAAACAGAGGAAGAAGAATAGAATCAAATCACACAGGCATATAGGCAAGACTAGAAATAAACTAAAAAAGTAGAAATAGGGAAATGGAAGATATATATACACATATCTAATTAGTTATCAAACAGTAAAGGCACATATGTAACTTATAACAACGACATACGAGATTAACGGTGAAGAACATGCATATTAATTATCTTATAAACACTATATATCCTAAACCCAATTTTTTTTAACTATCACGATATAGTCTAGGTATCATATCTGAAAATGACAGGGAACTCACAACGATTCTTGGTGAAGAAGAGATTAAATCTCATATATATATATCGTTGTAGAATAGTCCACTTCTATCTCTTTTGTTGTTGTATGCAAATCTTGTATTTGAGTTATCTCTGTAGATCTTGGCTTAGGCAACATTCCCTTATTATATATATTTTTTACTTTAGAATAGATCCACGGAGGCAGAAGGTATGAAGAGATTATGTGTACTGGAATGGGAGAAAGCCACCTATTTATAGATTCACAGAGTTAACCTCAGCCTTTAAATTCTAGGGTTTTAATCTAAACTATACATGTAGCACTAATTCAGCAACGAACCTAGCCAGAAAATAGTCCAGATGCAGTTAAACGAACCAACTCAGATCGTCGCTAGGTCGACCCACCAACCTATTGGGTCGACCCATGGTTCAACCCACCCATGCTTGGGTTAGCCCATAGGTCGACCCAGGACGAGTGTGGGTCATTCCACAACGATCCAGGTTTCCGCTTCATTTTCCCATTCATCATGTATATAATCCCTTTATGTGTATTCAAACTTCTAAGGTTCATAACTTCTTTGTACGTTATCCGTTTTACTCAAATTTGTTGTTTATCTGAACTAGAATTCCGAGACAAATGCAACAGCAAAGTAATTCCCATTTTATCATCTTTAAAGTATGTTATAGTGTATTAAATTTTGGGGTGTTACAACACTGGATTTTTATACCGGTTTGGATTACTCCTACATCTAGTTCCGCATAACGCTGGATTGCGTAGAGTTTTATTAATATTAGTATCCAATTACAACACCCTTGATTTCATGGCTACAAGGTTAACACCGCTCCTTTCCTTGGTTTATGGGCTACAAGGAGTACACCCACCTTGATTTATGGGCTACAAGGTTAACACCCTCGCCTTTCCTTGATTTCAAAGCTACACGGAACACACTATTAAAGTTTTTTATTACAATTGCCTTAGAACTCTTGAGTAGCACTTCCAAATAGAGAGCATTTAAAAGAGAATGAAGCTAGAAGAATAATCATATAATTTGTATTGAAATTGGTAGAGTATAAGGGTATAATCTTAGAAATTTAAGAAGAATAACAGTATTATGTTAAGGGAGGAAGAAGGAGAAGATTACTTATAAAAAATTCGAAATTAATGCCTTTATATAGTGTTTCAAAGGAAACAACTGTTTCTGAAACGTTTTAAAATGAAAAGACACAACTTTTAAATTTAAATGAAATGTGACTGTTATATATGTCGACACGTAAAAATGAGTATGTCGACGTACATGTTGTATTTCTAAATTTTAAATCATTTTTAAAGTATTTAAACTAATATATATTATGGAAATTCATAAAATATAACTAGTGTTAAAATATTATTTTTATGTATAAAAACATAATAAAATATTATTTAAACATATGATCAATAAACAATACATACAAGTGATATAAAACTATACAATATTATTATAAACACAACACACACACACATATATATGTATATGTATATAGGAATTTATAAGGAGATATATGCATATATAAAAACTATATACAAGTAAAATGTTTTATGAAAACTTAAAGTTAAATAAGAATATTTGAAATTATAATCAAATATAAACTCAGTAAATAAAATATTTATATAAAGGATTTAATATATAAAACTATAAAAATAAGAAACTTATAAATTAGGAAATATATATATATATATATATATATATATATTTGAAATCCATGGGTGATTAAAATTCATTTTAAGAGAAGTTTGAAATCAATTTGAAAATAGTTTAAAACTAATTTGAAAAGAGATAATTTGAAAACAGAGTTTGAGTGCTATTCAGAGTTTTACATAAAATCTAGACTCTATTACCCTGATAGTCTTGGACTCTTGAACTCTTGATATCTTGATACTCATGTGTCTTGATTCTCCTTTGAAATCTTGAGTCTCTTTACTGTACAGTCTTCAATGTTTATTACCTGCATAAAAATCCTACATATATATATATATATATTCTAGATTAAAGTGTTAGTATATATTTTATGATAAATAATGATAATGATTGAAATAAGGTTGTTGTCATCAAAACATAATCAACATTTCATTCTCTAAAAAAATTATGGTACAAATTGATGAAGATGCAAGACCCTAAAGGACAATACGCAACAAGGTTTTACTGTAAACATGAAAAGAAAAGTATAGAAAACACAGGTTTCTCAACATGCAAACATTGTTAAAAAAGAAGAGTCAGAATTAACCCACCTTTGAAGATTTGCAACAAACTGGAGTAGCTTTGCTCAGAAAGATGGTGTTTTTGGCCTTATGGATATTTCAACAACCTGCTGTAGACATTAATAGAAACATGCAAGCCAAAAAGAATTATAGTAAATCAATCCCTTCTCAAATCAAGGATATTAATGAAATAGTAACTGGTTTGTAGTGAGCAAGGTTTTAAATCTCGGATATTGGTCGTGTTTCGTCTCAGTAATTTTACAGACTTAATCTAGTATCGGGGGAGACCTCAGATGAGATGAGTCTAACTCGGTGGTTTGTCTTGGAATTCCATCTCGGGTCTGAAAGCTCATATCAGAATAATCTCGAGGTATATGATATGTGAAAAACTAATATTCTTACACAATAATTTTCACGAATGCCATTATAAAAATAGTAACCTTAACTTTAATTGCAAAATCACCTCATCATTCTTAATTTACGAAAGAACAATCATATTCATAAATCATAATATGCTTAAAATAAAAATAAAATAACACAATACAAATAGATTAGTGCTTACAACTTATGATCTATGAACATAAATTGTTGTTTGGCAAAGAACATAAAATGGATCCAAAACATAAAACAGTTCAACATAAGTAGAACATAAAATACAAAATTTTCTAGGTAGCATGCTTGTAAAAAAATGATGAATATGAAAATCATAAGCAATGTGAACATATATGGATATATGATATTCTCATTAACATGAAAAATATAAAATAACAGGAGACTATCGTGACTGGATTTGAGTTTTCTTAATTAATGTTTTGGTTTAGGTACAAGATTAAATTTTAACTAGAAAAACCAAGATCTCGGGTGATATCTTAGTATCTCGTCTTGGTCGGCATATCGTTCGATATTGCAGTATCTCAAATGATATATTCGAAACGAGATTTATAATGAGATTTTCTTTCTCGTTTCGGGAAGAGCCGAAAACGAGATCTTGAAGGAGATATCAGACAATATTTTTTAGATCTAAAGCAGTGGTAGTGAGATAGATTAGAAAATTCTTTTCTTGTTTTTATTTGAATTAGAGCATGAGTTTAAGGATTGGAGAGGAGGATGTAAATTTCTTCGCAAGCAGAAGATATTGAGAAAATATTACGTATGTTTTCTCGGACATCTTTCTATCAATTCAAAATAAGAAGTTGCATTTAGGTTTTGAACCCAATTATTACCAAATACCCAAGTATGCTTAAGTTTCACTTAACTAAGCCATCATTTACATCTATTAACACCTATTTTATATATTTTTTCACTATTTAACACAATTTGTTTACATTTTAACAAATTTTGACTTACAATGATTGTAACGAACACGTATAAAGTTGTTTAAAACAATTTAAGCACAAATTTTATCATGAACATATTAAAATATACATTTTTAGTTAAAATTCTTATTTTACATTTCTTTTATATAAAACTTGCATTATTAGCAACAAATTTGTACAAAATACATTGTCTTAGTAAAATAAATTCCTAAACTATGTTAAAAAAATTAACACTCAAATATTAATTTTTAATCAATATTTACATTAATATTTTTGTTTGCATCTCAATTAAATTTAAAAGTATACTTTTGCATTAAAATTCATTGTTTTAAAATATATGTAAATTATTGCATCAAGACACATAAAACACAAGTTTCACCATAGATTTTCATTATGAAATTTTTGAAAACTTTATTTTTTTCTATATTTAAAATTTATTTAACATCTTAATAATTATGCGAATCTTTTTTATTATTTTATCTCTTTCAGTTATTCCTCAAATCATATATATTTCTTGCTTATTACTCAAAACACATTATTTAATCAACTTATCGATTAAATAAATTATTTTCATTAAACATATATTTGTTCTCTTTAATTAACAAATTAATGTTGAATTAAATTGCTTCCTTTGATTCAGTTCAACTCAATGCAGCATATTTTCTCATTATTAACTCCAAAATTCTTGGTTTGTATAACTTGAAGGATTTTTTGAGTTATCCTCGCCAACTATGTTTGATTTCAATTAACAATTTACAAACACCATTTACTTAGCTTATACAAGTAATCACAAAACTAAGGTTGTTACACTCTCACTTTAGGGTACTGAAGTAAAATGAGGGATTAGGGAATAAAGAGCTGAAAGAGGCTTCTTAGATTCTTCTATAATATTCTACGTAGTATCCGTTATTGTTATCATTTAACCTATATTACTTAGTTATTATGAGTTAATGTTTTGGTTGTAGGGATGTGTCAGGTGCTAGTATTGTATATAGTCGTTCATAGTCATTTATCGCTCACGCTAGACTGTTGTCTAACCTAAGGTTTTTTGTTTTCCCTTATTATCATGGGTTCTCATTGACGATGCTGATGAGATGATTAGATAACAACATGGCGACGATGTTGTTGATCAATAATGAGCTGAAGGCTGGCATATTATGCTTTTGTTGATATTCCATTTTCTTTTTGCTGTATTGATTGATATATTACGACTGAAGCTATTGTGATGATGCTTCATGCCTCTTGCAGCGAACGACATGGAAGATGCACTGAAAGCCTTACTTGGTCGATATAGGATGATCATCACGAAAAAAGACCTAAATAGAACATATCGTGTATATAAATCAAGATAACATAAAAATAATTGAATATCTACATAGAAGAAAAATACGCCGACCTCCAGCTCATCATCGATCAACATCATCGTTTCCATCCTGCTACTTTGTCTACTCAACAACACAGTTGGTGATAAGAAGCAACATGCTACAAACATAGTGTACTCTGCACTGATAGGTAAAATGCAAATGACAAAATTTCCATGGTATAAGAGAGTGTGGAACAGAATTACAATAGAAAGACTGAACTTCCATCTCTAGGAAGTAATGAATGATGGACTACATACCCTATCCAAGCTTGCAATGAAATGCATGAACGTTTCGAAAGAGTACATTTTCTGTGTAGATCTGGTCAAGAAGACATACCTAACCTGTTTATTAGCTGCTCTTCCACATGATTTATATGGGGTAACGTAAAAATTAGTGGTGGTTTTACTGCTCCCTTAATGGATAATGCAAGAAGAATGATGAGCATTTAAAAATCAATAAGATAGAAGTACAGTTCATCCTATGAGTTACTAATCATGCTCAAGGTGATACCCAAAGAAATATGGAATGAAAGATATCAATGAATTTTCAACATTAAGAAAAATACTAGAATGTAAGTTTACTACACTATATCTAATAGCATATGCAAAGAAATATTGATGTCCCCTTTTGGTTTTGATGGTAGGGTTAAAAACAACTGGACATAACCCTTCTCCTCTCACTAGTTTTCTGCTCTTTTTACTTTTTTGTTCATTACTTATATTGTAAGACTCTGTTATTATATAAATACATGGTAGGGCCATTCAAACCCACTGGCTTTACTAAAAAAACAACATTGATGAGCACCCAAGGTATTAAGAAAAAGATAAAACCTTGAGTTAGACGATAGATTAGTGTGAGCGATAAATGACTATTGTTAACGACATTTTCCGTCAACACTTGGAATAAGTTTTCCGTCAACACTCGGAATAAGTTACATGGAGCATGAACTTAGGAAAACTAGTGCAACAACAATCTAAGGATACTGAAAAACAATCTGTGATCAGTGTTCCTTAGCTAAATCTTCTGTTTCTTAAGTACTATGATCTCCGTTCTGAAGATTAGTTATTCTTCCCTCGGGGGGTGAATAACACGCTTATAGGGTTATGGAGTTCAGAAGTATCTTGAAGAAAGGTTTATTTAACTTGGATAACTGAAGCCTTGCACAATCAATCAACTTTTTAGATTATGGTTGAAATGATATGCATTGTGATAGGAGGAAACAGGATAATGTTCCCTAATATTCGGATGGTAGGGGTACTGCAACATTTATTGACTCAAATGAGCCTTCCACATCGAGCCAGCCTGAAGGGCTTTGGTTGCGTCGGTGATTGAGTCATAAGCCTGTAGTCAATCTCTTTTCCAAAGTTGAGTTGCATTAGGCTCATTACGAGAGGGTTGATTCACGTTGCCAACCCTCAAGATAAAGGGAAAAGGCTTCGGACTTATACGAAGCTTTTCCTCCTTATGAAGGTGTCACGAACAACCCTTTCATACACAAGGTTTATTTTAACTCCCTATTTCATCATAAATGGCACAACATGATTATTAATTCACAAGATGTTTAAGTCCCAGACTTCTCCCTTTATAAGTTGGAGATGTATTACAAGAGTTCAAGAAATCCCTAATCCGATTTGGAAATTAGGGTTTGCTCCTCTAAGAAGAAGAAATAAGATTGAGAAAATGAAGAATTCATCCCCAAAATGTGACCCCTGGGGTCTTATTTATAGAGAATTCAAGGCCCCTTCTGCTATTGGGCTTGCAGAAGCCTTTGTCGGCCACTTTTCTCCTTGGTCTCACATGTTTAGCTTCTGGCCACCTTTGTGGGGCTGATTATAGACTCCGGAGTGAGGGTCACGGTCAATCGAAGCTTCTTCGAGATTGATATGAGTTTGTCGATGTAAATGACTTTCGGAAGACATTTGTGCTCTCGGTTGTGGTTTCTAGGTGTAGACTTCTGGTTTTCTCATGAATACTTAAAGGAGCTTTCCCTCGTGATGTATGAAGATAGTTATAGGTTCTGAACCCCTGTCGGTGATTAGTATGGCTAGCCTATATCCCCTTACGGGTTTCAGTTTGCCTTCCATTGGATCTTTTGGACGATGTATAACCTTCCGGAGGGTAACTTCCGATGCTTTGCCTATTATTTAATAGAACGCCCTCCCGGTGCCTGGATATTTCGGGGCCACTTTTGGGTAACTCTTAGGTTCTTTATGCTTGGTATCTGCAATGCCTTTATATCCCGATGTAACGGTGTTAAGTAGGTTAATAATGGCAGCCCTTCTGTCTTTCTGGGTTTTGATTAGCGGAGCTCTTTGTCTTTTCCTTGCTCGTCTTCTGTCCTAGGTGACCCTCCATTACGAAACCACCTGCCAGACATACCCTGCTGGATATAACTTTGTCGTATATACTCTACCGGCATTCTATAGATTTTGAGCTCCTTTCTCTCAAGAAGGTTTCTGTTTATGCAGCTCTCGGATTATTCATTCCATGCTCTTGGTTCTTTCTAGTATTTGGCTTTTGCTTTCGAAGATGTTTCGTATGTTGATGACAATCCACTGCCCCTTCACAGTTAGTCTGTTTTGGAGTTAACTTTGGTAGTAACATTTTACCCCTAGTGAAGGGTATTTTCGACTTTCCAAATCAAACTTATCTTTCTAGATTCTTTCTCATTCTATTTGTTGGTTATCTTTAACATTGGATTGCGTAACGAAACCTCCAAGGTACTGTTTCTGTGTCAGTATTTACTCAACCATTAAGGACTATAAGTTGATAACTGCTTTCCTATCTTGATAGTAGTTTTAAGCCAACCCTTACTTGGGTAATTTAAGGATTGAAGACTAGAAATCCTCTTTTGGTATTAGTAGAAGTCTCGAACCAACCCTAGTTCAGGTAGTTAAAGATTGAAGGCTAGAAATCCTCTTCTGATATTAATAGAAGTCCCAAACTAACCTTTGTCCGGGTAATTAAAGACTGAAGACCAAAAATTCTCTTCTTGTATTAATAGAAGTCCTAAACTAACCCTTGTTCGGGTAGTTAAAGATTGAAGACCAAAAATCCTCTTTTGGTATTAATAGAAGTCCCGAATCAACCCTTGTTCGGGTAATTAAAGATTGAAGACCGGAAACCCTCTTCTGGTATTAATGTTTTGGTATCCCCTTGGATTTTATTTATGAAGTAGAGGTTATACGTGCTTCTTGAGACTCTCTCTGGGGTTTTCATGTCAAAGCAGAGGATGTACGTGCTTTATTGGACACTCTCTGGGCATGTGTGTCCAGCGCGCTTGGCTAGCTTATCCACAAGCAGGGCCCAAGGACTTACCCGACCTCCCTCCAGGAGGCACCTTATCCTGACCATCGTTGACGATGATAAGGTTTTAGAAAAATAAACTGGGCTATTGTAGACACAGAATTAAGTCTTACTCTTTTGATGCTCTATACTGACCATCGTAGGTACTGATAGAGGCTTACTCACCACCCCCGTCCAAGGGGTGCGTTATCCTGACCACCGTAGACGATGATAGGGGTATGTGTTCCCTTCTGCGAGTAACGCATAACATAAGCAGAGGTAGGACGTGCTCTTCTGCGAGCAGTGGTAGGACGTGCTTAGTTCATAGCAGAGGCAGGGCATACTCTTCTATGAGCAGAGGCAGGGTGTGATAATTTTAGATGTTCCGCCAGGACCATTTCTGGTGTGAAACGAAGGTTTACGCTTTTGATGCTTCAACCTAGGCACCTTTGATTTGGGCATGGAGAAAGACTAACTCACCATCCCCCTCCGAGGGATGCCTTATCCTGACCAATTTTGGTAATGACAAGGGATTTGATCCATTTGTGGTTTGACCCATTTTGGGTTTCTTTAAGCTTTGAAAGGGTTTCCGTGCCCTTAGTTATGTGAACATCCTTGGAGGAAAGCTTTTTTTTCCTCTTTTTTCATTGAGAAGTATGGTCTTACATGTTCCTAGTTCCATGTTCTCGGAACAAGATCACCATTGGGTCTGCATAATCGATTTGTTCCGGGCATTACTTCTTGATAAACGACCAAGGATCCTTCCCAATTTGAGCCAAGCTGGCCATCCGCTGGGTTCTTTGTGTTAGCCATTACTCTTCATAAAACTAATTCTCCTTTTGCGAAGGTTCTAGTCTTGACCTTTGTGTTGTAGTATTTCGTGATTCCCTTTGATATGAAGTTGTTCTGCTTGTAGCCTCATCTCTCTATCCTTGTATTAGGTTTAAGTATTCCTTTCTTAACTCCTGATTGGGATTAAATGTATAAGATATCCTTCTATGTGATGGGATTTCAACCTCAACTGGAAGCATGGCTTCACATCCATATATCGAGGAAAATGGGGTGTGTCCCATTGTTGTTTATGCAGAAGTTCTATATGCCCAAAGTGCTAAGGTGACTCTTCGGCCTAATTTCCTTTGGCTTGGTTTAGGCGCTTTTTAAGAATTGTCTTTATGGTTTTGTTGGCAGCTCGCACTACAACAAAACATCTTATTACAACTTTAATTTTACAACTGTCATAAAATGCCATTTGTAATAAAGGGTTTTTTACAAGTGTTATTTTTAAACACAGTTGTAGTATGTTTAGTTTTAATAACTCTTTTACCTTGAAACTTGTGATAGATGTCGGTTACAATTCTTTTGTTTGTCAGTACCATTGTAATACCCGCGGGATGCGATTTTTTTAATAATTGTGATAGATAGGACCAAAATTTTAGTGGGAAAACAAAAAAAATGGCTCCAACATATTTCGTGTATTATATTTTACTGTTGCCTTCACCCGTTCATTTCCCTAAATCAAAATCGAACCCAAAAGCCTTGACATTGAATCACTATCCATTCTTCTCTCCTTGTCAAGTGGCCATCCGTTTCTCTTCCTCATCACCTACGATCATCGTCGACTTTGATATCGACCGATGCCCCCAACAATATGGACTGTGAAACCTAGTTTTTCTCCTTCAACTCTATGTCAGACGCCATGCTTTGCTCGACGGTCCTTAATTGCGGATTTGATGTTACTGTCTTTGCTCTTGTGGCTATTAGATTTTATGTTGTCTGCATAGACATTTGGCATGCTTTCATTCCATCTTCTCATCTGATTAGCTCGGCGATTGCTGAAGCAATTGAGTTTTTTGGATATGGTGCTTTATTGAGCGGTTCCGGCTACTTGTGCTTTTTAGCATTTTAGAGTTGTGCTGATCGGTAAAAGCGATTTTAAAGCTAAATGGTATAGCTTTTTCTAATTTTAATTAATATATCACTTTGATTTGCTGTAAAAAAATGGTGTTTGGTTTCGCACTCTTTATCAATTTTTTTTAATTTTTGTTTCCGGATTCAGCTTTTATAAAAAAAAAGGCAAAGAGAATTTCAATGAGTAGGTGTTATATGGAATGGCTGATGCTTAATTAGATTGGACGTATGTCTGTGTTGAGAACTTAAACTAACAAAGTTATGAAGTTCTTGTGTTGAATGGAAAAGTAGAACAATTGCGTTTAGTAGTCATCCTGGAGCTATGTTTGAGGAATTTGTGAAGGATTAGTGGGGTGTTGATAAAGTGTTTGGTTTTGAAGTTGTGCAATTAAAGGTTATTATTTTCAATTTCATTTTGGTTACAACATCTGTTAATGATGTTTTAGGAGTTGGGAATGGATTAGTTAATAATATTTGGTTGAATGGATATATTAGTCCTTTGATTCATTAGAGCTGTTTAGTTTTTTTTTTAACGGTCGAGCATTTCAAGGTAACCTTAAACACACACAGAACAATATTACACCATTTCAAATTTGTATTGTACCTCAAACAGAAACAAAAAACAAGTTTCACACAATAACAGGTAGAGTTTAGACATAAACAAAGATTCATAAGCAAAGACAGTAGCAGCATTTATCCCTCTACTTCTTTGACTTCTCAACAGGTACCTTGGTAGGTTCGGCAGCGGATGTAGATGTTGGAGCCAGTGCTTTTTCAACAGGTCCTTGAGCAGATTAGTCTTCCCTTCTTGCATGCTTTCTTTTTCTACTTGCCTTGCTCTTAGCATGCTTAGCTTCAAACTGATCAGCCAAAGTCTTCTTCCTTGCCTTCTCGCTTTTGGACTTGTGAATACTCTCCATTAGAGCTATTTAGCTTATGCATTTGTGGAATGGGTAAACCTTTGATGATATAAATACTACTCTTATCATTATCATATTCCTAACTGCTTGGAAACTTTCAAATAACTTGCCGCTGCGGTTAAAAAAGATCTTCTATACCTTCTATCTTCCGGCCTTATGGACGAGTTTAATTTTTACCTGGATGCTGCTGAGAATGGTTTGTTTACTATGAGGCTTATAGCTGTTCTTATTTTCACAGCCCACAATATGAACAAGGAATCAGATAGCCAATCATATGTTGAAATCTTTCAAAAGATCGTGCTACTTCAAAGTGCATACACAACCGCTTTCGAATTTATAGGGCATTTGATTACAAGATGCGAGCAGTTGGATGATGTGGGATCTAGCTTTCTTGTACCAGCTATTTAGTGTTCACCAAATGGTTGGTGTGCCATCATGATATTGCAACTTGCTCTAGTTCTGACATTGAGAAACGATAGGCTAGTGCTAGATCAATAAAGCAACATGCTAGTGCTAGATCATTCTTTTGGACTTTGTTGTAGTTGTTTTATGTACTTGAGATACTTGTATGACTTATAAAAAAATGATGAGAGTCTAAAAATTCTAATATATTGTTTTGGTTCATGTTTTAAGTTTATTTGATGTCTTCAGTTTTGTAGATAATATGTTCAGAAATGAATTCATTTATTAATAATACGTATATAATTTGTTCATATATTACAACTTTAAATAATACTTTTAATAAAATATATTACAACAGTTGTAATAAAGTTTATTACAACGGTAGAAAACAGTTTTAAAATATACATTTCACAACGGTGCCTCAACGGTGCAAAACAGTTGTAAAATATTTTAGTCTAGTACAACTTCTTAATAAACGACGGTGGCTCCACCGTTGTAAAAAGTCTTTTACAACTGTTTTCCACCATTGTAATATGGTCAATTTTTTGTAGTGTCGACTGCTCCGTTAGCCCTTGGATGGGCTACCGAGGAATAACTTTTGATAATTCCATTTTCTCACAAAACCGAGCGAATTCTTCGCTCTCAAATTGTGTTCCATTATCTGATATGATCTTGTAATGGGTCCCAAAGTGGGTAACAATATTCTTTATCATGAATCCTAACACCTTTTTAGACGTGATTGTTGGAAGGAATTCTGGTTCCACCCATTTGGTGAAGTAATCAATGGCTACTATACTTGGCTCCACCTTGGGAGATTGATAAGGGTTCGATTAGATCTATCCCCCACACATCAAATAGCCAAGGGCTTGAGATAGTGGTTAACTTGCTAGTGGGAAGCTAGGGTACCTTAGAGTACCTTTGACATTTTTTGCGCTTTTTGACATATTCAATCACTTGATTAACTATCTGTGGCCAATAATAGCCTTGTCTCATGACACTTTTGGCTGGCTTAGTTCCATTGGAATGGTCTTCACACAACCCTTCTTGTGCCTCTTTTAGGGGGTTGTGTCCATTTTCGAAGCTTACACATCTTAAGTAAGGAAGTGAATGTCCTTTTATAAAGAGTATATCATCCATAATCACAAATTTAGGAGCTTGGTGCTTTATCTTTCATGCGTCTTTATTACTAGCGGTAACGTTCTGCTCTAGAGGTATTCTACCATGGGAGTCATTCAGGTATTTTTATGATGGCAACTCATCTCCGTTAAAGGTGGTTTCACATCAAAGTTTTCCTCTTAGCCCATTTCATCTCCCCTTTTCAAGGACTGCGATCTAGTTAGGACTAATAAATCTTTTTATGTTTCCAATTCTTCATGCTCGACGCTAGGCCTTTCTTGATAACCCACAAAAATTACTCGAGTTTCGGGTGCCCCTTGGGAACTAAAAATCCTCAAATTGGGAATGCATCTTCAATATCATTTTCACATATAGGGTTAGTCGTGCATCCTTGGTTTGATAGGTTTGCTTTGTTTGGTTTACCATTAGTTGCGAATCACTAAAAATTTCTATTCGAGGTATTTTCAATTGTAGTGCCAAATTCAACCCGGCCATCACCGGCTCATATTTGGCTACATTGTTAGTTGTTGCGAATCTTAATTCCTAGCATAGTGCAAACAATTTCCAACATGGGTAATTATAATATAACCTCCCCCTTCTCCTTGTTCATTTGAGGCTCCATCTACACAAAGTTGCCACTTGGCCTTTAAGTCATTTTTAGCCGATTGTTCTGTAATGATGCTGGTACACTCGTTCACAAAGTCTACAAGGGTTTGTCCCATAATTGCCGCTAGAGGACGAAACTCAATCTCGTATTGGCTAAGTTCAGTTCCCCATTTGACTAACCTTCCTAAGGTTTCTGGCTTACTGAACACTTGTTTAAGCGGAAAGCTAGTTAAGACCTTGATAAGGTGCGCTTGGAAGTATCCTTTGATCTTTCGTGCGTAAGTACTAGGTAATATGCTAGTTTTTTCATTATAGGGTATCAAGTTTCTAAGTCTTTTAGCCTTCTGCTAACATAGTAAATTGCATGCTGAGTTACATTACTCTCTCATATAAGGACCGAGCTTGCTGTGTATTCTGAAACGGCCATATATAGATATAGGTCTTCACCTTTCTAGGGACTGGACAAAATCGGGGGAGTTCCCATAAATACTTTCAGTTCTAGGACGGCCTTTCTACATTCTTCGTTCCATTCGAAGTTCTTCTTTTTCTTTATAACATCGAAGAAATGAACTCATTTGTCAGTGGCTTTGGAAACGAACCTAATCAGGGCTGTTACTTTTTTGTTTAAGCTCATGACTTTTTTACTTGTTCTAGGTTCTTCCATATCCTTTATGGCCTGGATTTGGTTAGGGCTAGCTTCAATACCTTGCTCACTTACCACATATCCTAAGAATTTTCCGGATTGGACTCCAAAAGAACACTTTTGTGGGTTTAACATCATTTGGTAATTTCTCAAGACATTTAACATTTATTCCAAGTCCTTTAAATGGCTTTCTGCTTTAATAGACTTTACTAGCATGTCATCCACATATACTTCCATGTTGCGCCCTACCTGTTCTTAGAACATTCTACTAGCCTTTGGAATGTTGCTTCCGCATTTTTCAATCCAAAGGGCATCACTTTATTTCAAAATGCTCCCCAATTAGTGATAAAGCTTGTATGCTCTTCGTCGGGTTTATGCATCGGAATTTGGTTATACCACAAGTAAGCATCCATAAGGGATAGTATCTTGTGACCACTTGTTGTATCGACCAACTGGACTATCTGCGGAAGGGGATTGCAATTTTTTGGGCAATCCTTGTTTAAATCCATGTAGTCAACACATTTTCTCCACTTTCGATTGGACTTCTTTACTAGCACAGGATTGGCTAATCATTTTCGGTAAAAAACTTCTCGGATAAACCCGTTTGTTTCTAACCTTTTGACTTTCTCCTTTAAAGCTTCTAACAGGTCACTTTTGTATTGTCTCGTCTTTTTTCGAACCGGGATTACTGAAGGAGCAATATTTAAGGCATGACTCATAATAGAAGGATTGATCCTGACAATGTCTAAATGGGTCCAAGCGAATACATCTTTTTTGTGTTGTAGGAACCGAATTAGGTCTCTCTTTAGGGGCTTTGTCATCCTTTTCCCTATGTTGATTGCCTTATCTTTTGAATCAACACTTACCTCTTCCATATCTTCTATTGGTTTCATTCTTTCAATATCTGGAATCCAAATCTATGATAATTTATGCTTCCTCAATCAAGTTTACATCATCAACTCTCTTCCTTTTTTTTGGAAAGAAGTGTACCTACCATTTGCATGCTTGTTAGCTTTATTAATTTATACTTTAGCTTCGAATGTGGGATGTAAGAATCCCCTATCTGAAGGTATAAAGATAGTAGAAGAATCAAAGTACGAAGAACACTCCGTTTTGTATTTGTCAACTGTTGCAAAATAAGACTCGCAAGAACTAAATTGTTCTCCTCTGATTGTACCCCATCCTTGCTTGGTCAAGAACTTTAGCATAAGATACTTGGAAGAAACAAAAATATTCATCTCCTCTAAAATAGGTCGCCTGAATAAAGTGTTGTAATAGGATGGTTGGTCGATTACAACAAAGAGGTTTTCGAAGGTCCTATGGAGCGGAGACAACCCAACTCGAACCAAGAGGTTGATTTGTCCTACTGGAGTTGATCCTTTGTTATTGAAGCTGAAGATCGGTTCGTTGCTTGGCTCCAAATTCTTCTCAGAAGTTCCTATTTGATCAAAAGCGTGCTTGAAGATGACATTGATAGCACTCCCAGTGTCCACAAGAATCTTGGAAACGACAGAGAGTCCGATTTGATATGTTATCATAAGGTGATCATTATGTGGGTAGCGGACCCCTTTCTTCATATCATCTGGAGAGACTACTAGGTTGTGCATTTTGAGAGCATAACGTTCGTTCTTCAACGATGGTTCCTCTCAAATGGAGAATATTCCTTCCATAGCTTCCTTTGGATATTGAATCCTAGCACTTGGACAATTTCCAGTAGGGTGTGGTCCACCATGGATCACATTGGTTCGATTTATGGGAGAATCCAAGTCTAGGTTGCCCTCTTCCATAGTAGCTTCTATTGAATTAGTCGAAATCTTTTGTTGTCCATTTGTATGCTGAGAAGATGTTGTCTTGTTTAAAACAAACTCTTTCAGGTGTCCCTCTCGGATTAGCTTCTGAACAATCCCTTCCAATACCTTGCACTCGTTAGTCTTATGCCCATTGGTTTTGTGATATTCGCAATACTTACCACTGGAATAAGGTTCAGGGTAATTCTTAGCCTTGAACGAGATAGGGAATTTGTTAACCCTTTACTTTGCAATAGCATACACAAAGGAGATGGGCTTACTTAGAGCAACCGAGTTGGTATTAGAATCTTCCCACCTTGATCTCTTTTGATTTCCCTCCTCGGGATTCCGTCCGAAGTTCGACCTTCCTCCTTCCCCTCGTGGTCTGAACTTTCTATTTGTAAAGTACAATTTGTCTGTGCACATAAACTTGTCAGGTTGGAAGTGAAAGTCTTATAAGCCTTTGCATTTGTGAATGTATAATTCTTTCGAGAAGGGGACATTTTCAATTAACCCTGAATACACGGCTATCAACTTGCCACGATCATTCATATCCTTGGCCTTTAATGCCTCGATGTTGAACCTTTTCAGGTAATCTCCTAGAGACTCCTCTGCCTCTGCTTGATGTTAGCAATGACTATGTAGTCAACTGTCGGATCTTTGCAAATACAGAATTGCACAGAAAACTCATAGGAGAACTGTTTCCATGAGTAAATGGTGTTTTCTCTGTACTGTCGATACCACTTTGTTGCCGCTCCCTGGACAGTCACTGGGAAAAGATGACATCTATGGCTCCCGAAGCATTGTACATATCCATATGGTTGTCGAAAGCCATTAGATGATCATCAGGGTCAGTTGTTCCAAGGTATTTTATGGTTGGAACCTTCACCATAGATAGTATTATGGTGTTCATAATTTCATCGATGAAAGGAGCTACTTTTTCATTGTCATTAACCCTGTCATCCTGGGTCCTCTTCCCCTTGCTTCCCAACAAATCTTTGACAGCCTTCTCAGCAATGTCCTTAAGATAGGCTTTTGTTTTGTTGTAATTTTCTATTTTAGGATCATAACCTTTGGAGGTGGAACTCCCTGATTGTTCTTGTTTGCATTGATTTCCTTGATGGTCTATTCCTATCAAAAGGGACTTTTTCTTCTTAGAGGAGGTAGTTTTGAGCTACTCCTTTACTTTAGAGTCTTGAATGGGAGCATTTCTTTTCAGAGATTCATTCGTCTCTCTTTGACTAGGCTTGGTGAGTCTTGACGACTCTGCACTTGAGCAGCATTCATTTAAGCCTGCAGCACTTGGATTTGTTTTTCCAACTCGATAATTCTTGTGACATTATCTTCCATGGTGTTTGGATTCAGTGGTTGTATTAGGCTGGAAATTTCTCCTCCTTCATTATTGTTTAGATTGAACGTAGATCCATGTTTCCTTCAAGGGTCGCATCAGGAGCTGGTTCCTTATTTCGCTTTTCCAATCTTTTGGATTTCATCTTTCCTACCATGGAGCAATAAGTTTACCAAGTTAATTTTTGTGGCTGTTAACCACAAGGTCGGAGGTTCAAGCCCTCCTTCTAGTACCAAATTGTTAACGATATTTTTTATCAACACTCGGAATAAGTTACATGGAGCATGTACTTAGGAAAATTAGTGCAACAATGATCTAAGGTTATTGAAAAACAATCTGGGATCAGTGTTCCTTAGATAAATCTTCCGTTTCTTAGGTACTATGATCTCCATTCTGAAGATTAGTTATTCTTCCAATAAGGAATGAATATCACACTTACATGATTATGGAGTTCAGAAGAAACTTGAAGAAAGGTTTATTTAACTCGGCCAACTGAAACCTTGCGCAATCAAACACCTTTTTAGATTACAGATGAAATGATATACATTGTGATAGGAAAGCAGGCTAATTTTCCCCAATATTCGGATGGTAGGGGTATTGCAATGCTTATTGACTCGAACGATCCTTCCGCATCGAGCCAACCCGAAGGGCTTTGGTTTCATCAATGATCGAGTCATAAGCCTGTAGTCAACCTCTTTCCCGAAGTTGAGTTGCATTAGGCTTATTATGAGAGGGCTGATTCATGTTGCCAACCCTCAATATAAAGGGAAAAGGATTTGGGCTTATACGAAGCTCTTCCTCTTTACGAAGGTGTAGCGAGCAACCCTTTCATACGAAAGGTTAGTGTTAAATCCCTATCATCATAAATGGCACAACATGATCATTAAATCATAAGATGTTGAAGACTTGCACTTCTTCTTTTTTAAATTGCAGATGTATTACAAGAGTTGAAGAAATCTCCAATTCGATCTAGAAATTAGGGTTTCCTCCTCAGAGAAGAAGAAATAAGATTGAGAAAATGAAGAGTTTATCCCCAAAATGTGATCCCCGGGGTCTTATTTATAGAGAATTCTGGGGCTTTTCTGTTGTTGGGCTATTGGGCTTGCAGAAGCCTTTATCGATCACTTTCTCCTTGGTCTTGGATGTTTAGCTTCCAACCTCCTTTGTGGTGCTGATTATAGCTTCCAGAGTGAGGGTCCTGGTCAATCGAAGCTTCTCCGAGATTGATATGAGATTGTCGATGTAAATGACTTTCGGAAGACATTTGTTCTCCCGGTTGTGACATCCGAGTGTAGGCTTCCGGTTTTCTCATCAATATTTGAGGAGCTTTCCCTTGTGATGTATGTAGATAGCTGCCAGTTTGGAACCCCTTCCGGTGATTAGTATGTGTAGTCTATATCCCCTTTTGGGTTTCAGTTTGCATTCTGGTGGAGCTTTCAGATGATGACTAGCTTTCTGGAGGGTAACTTCCAGTGTTTTCCCTATTATTTAATAGAATTGCCTTCCGGTGCTTGGATATTTCAGGGCTAGTTCCGGATAACCCTTAGGTGCTTTAGGCTTGGTATCTTCAATGCCTTTATTTCCTGATGTATCGGTGTTAAGAAGGTTAACATCGGCTGCCCTTCCATCTTTCTGGGTTTTGATTAGTGTAGCTCTTTGACTTTTCCTTGCTAGTCTTCAGTCCTAGGCGACCCTCCGTTATGGAACCTCTTGCCGGACAAAGCCTGCCAAATATATCTTTATCTGATATACTCTGTCGGTATTCTATGGATTTTGACCTCCATTCTCCTAAGAAGGTGTCGGTTTATGCAGCTCACGGATTATTCCTTCATGCTCTTGGTTCTTTCTAGTATTCGGCTTTTTCTTTCGAAGACATTTCTTATGTTGATGACAATCCACTGCCCCTTCATAGTTAGTCTGTTTTGGAGTTAACTTCGGTAGTAACAACTATCAATGGTTATATTGCAAAATATGATACTAGACAGTTCAGGTCTCATGGTCCTTGCAACCTAAGAGTTAATCCATAATAACTAAATAAAATATGATGCTCGAATAACAACAGAAAATGATACAGCACAGAATAGGAAAGAAGAATCTAAGCAACCTCTTTCAGCTCATTATTCATCAATCCATCACTCCTCTTCAACATCCTAAGGTGGTAGCTTTTCAGGAAAAAGAAGAGAGAAAACATTTGTAGCAACTATAGCATCCATCAAACAATATATAGCTATAACTTATTAAAGCCTTGAATACATTAATAACCCATATATTACCATTCCCTCTTATGTTTGGGGCTAATGGAAAACCCTAGTTCTAGTCATACTATCATACTTCTTAACTACCTAGGGTATACCACAATCTCTATCAGCCCTAATGAGTATCTCGCGATACTCTACTTTGAGTCCACATTACCTTAGAACACTCCGAGCTATCTATGATTCCTTAGCACTCCCAAGGATAAGAGTCATCCATAATTCCAGCTTTATGTTTGAGTCAAACCCAAACAAGGCTATTATCTCGCAGCGTCATTCCTTCCTAAGCTGCCTATCAATTACTCCTACTAATCTCATCCAAGTTCATAATCGAAGAGCTATAACATTAAAAAGCCATAAATTTCACCTCGTAGTAGAAATCAACAAACCACAAGTTACAGTAAGCTTCTGAAGAAGTCTACTAGCACCACGATGGATCTCACCGTCATCCCATACACCATGATGGATTTGTATTGATCCATACCCCATGGATTGGTACCAATCCATTTACTTAGCCAAAAATGGATAAGTCACTAATGGGTCTCATCATGCCACCACTTAGTGCCTTTTGATCAAGTCACGTCCCTTTGGACCTAATCCTATCCTTTTGTTCCTTATTTAGAGAACCCATCCAGTTCCAGCAATTTGGCATGTCCAACCCTTACCAAACTGTCATAATAGCTTCATTAGGGTCCTACCATACCACTAGAGAAGTCGCGGCTCTTCACAACCCTTCTTCATGGATCGATGTAGATCCATGCCCTATGTGTCAATGTCGATCAATACCTTATGGATCGATATCGACCCATGTAATGACCTAAAATATTGGAATCAATTTAAATTTTATTTTTAATTAATTTTACAAGGACTTATAGTCGATTTTAAAAGTTCGATGATTTAATACTATTTCAATAGCTTAAAAAGAAACATTTTTCAAATGATCTTGGAATTTGACGAGACAAATTTTATCGGATCCGGAACATTGAAAAATGGTAAGTTCCAAGTTTCATAACTTTCTGAGTTAGTATGTGAGCGTACGAAAAATAAACGCATACCAGGTCAACCGATCAAAATTAAGTAAACACGCTATAAAAAATAAAATGGATGCTCGAACGAATACCAAATTTGATGAGACCTATTTCATTATATCCTAAATTACGAAATATGTTAGATTTGAAAATTTCGTGTTAATCGGATTTACCATTTGATCACACGATCAATAGACGTGCGATTGAACAAAATCACACTCCAAAGTTCTTCATTCTTTAGCAATTGCAAAAGCACAAATGAGGTGTCAACCCATGGCAAATCTAAAGTATGTTTTTTCCTCTTTGATCTTGCAATGACACTTCATCAATCCACCACTTCCCTTCTCTTATAAAACCAATACTCCTTCTCCTTCTTTTAACTTTAATTTCCATTTACATCTTCCACTTTTTCCTCTAAGCTTCCTCTTTCCAAGCTTTTCTCCATGGATGCCATCTCCCTCCTCCACACTTGATCACTTCTCATCTCCTCTACCCTCCTCCTTACCTGTGCCGACCCCCACCAGGTCCTCTCCCATTTCCGTGGGCCCCCTCTACTCAAAACCCTTAAATACGCTTCCAAAAACCATAAATCACACATCTAAGCCAAATTATACCCAAATTCACCCTCCTCCACACCTATACATAGCACACTTAATCTCATAGACTAGCGCCAGCTCCCACTCCATCTAAAACATGGACCCCACCCCTGGGGCAAACCCCCTAGTCCCCCATACCCTTTCTCGTTCTCCGTAAATACCCGGATCCCTGACCATTTGTTCAACTGTTAAGTTTAAAACCCCATAGCACCAAAACTCTATCTGATTTGTCTTTTGAAATATTTTAAGATGCCAGGAGGCTGCTGGAATAGTCCGAGAATGTTCAGATTCTATTCGTCTAAGAGACTGACGGAGTGGAACTCACAGTGAGAAATCGAAACTAGAAAATGGCTTATTTATAATTAACTACTGCTAGTTAATTGGTTTGAGTTATGTGATGATTATTGGTTGGTAATATGAGTTTATTATGCCATTTAATGATGATTAATATTGTAAAAATATCATTTTAAGTGATATATATCTAGATGCTTGGGTACGTGACACTTAAGAACCAATTGTGTTGACTTAGAAATTGTTCGAACCTTGAATGGTCATGAGAAAGTAATTCACTTATTATGGTTAATGAAGGTTGATGTGAACCCAACTACGATATTGGAATGATAATTGATTGATATTGTGGTTAATCTATTGATTGACAAACCCATATAAGCGTTATTGGTTTAAGGCTTATATGGTCTATTCCACTATATATGTGGATTGAGATACTATTTGATGTTTGATGTAGTGTTATGTGATACACTGAATTGAATATGACCAAAAGATGTGATTATTGGTCCATTGGTTAATTCTCCACCAAATAAAATGGTTTGGTGAGTATTTTATTAATATAATAATAGGATAAAAATAAAAGTTTGAATTTGATGTCCGATTTTGGATGGACACAAAGTTTATAAAATTACGATGAATATTCATAACAGAAATAAATTGATATGAAGTAATTTTCATATAGTTATGGCTTTTTCAATATTTACTTTTAAAATGAATAGTAACTGATAAAAGTGAAGTTGGATTAGGATATCTAGGTTGAGTTTTAAAAGAACTTCCTTTATAAAACTTTCTTATTTATTTTTATAACGGATGTTAGGAAAATTTGGATTAAAATATAACTTTTGAAAATTATTATATACATTTTTTGTAATAAATAAAATGTTTTTTAAGCTATTCAATGTAATTTATATTATACATCGGGTTATGGTCAGAAAAGAACTCATTGCGTAGCGGTAATTTGCGAACTTCGGCCTGTAACTTCAAATTAATGTACCGGGAGATCTGACCATCGAATTTGAAACTAGAATCTTTGGGTTCACAATGAAAAGAGCTTTCAAATTATAAGAAAAGTTTTAAAACTTAACTGTTAAATTTTGATAAATGTTCACATCAAATTTGAATAAAAACAACGCCAAACCTATAATGGCCTATAATTGAAAGTTGTGAATATGAACTATTTTTAAATAAATAAAAATAGGAAAAAATCATTATAAATTATTATAAATGATTTGAAAGAAGTATGAACCAATTATATACAGTTTTAATGATAAATCTAGTTAAGTGGAACTTGGTTATTTATTTAACGACCTACATAATAGTTTTTGAGGAATGCTTTGATATAGGGATTCTAAATTCGTAAATCGAGTATAATCCTTAAGTAAGCCTTTCTGCAAGGTTAAAAGATGATTTTTGAAAATTAAATAAGCTTAAATAAGTTGAAAATAAGAATTAAATTTTATCAGATGATTAAAAATTAAAGGAGACTTGACTGGTGGATGATAATCCGATAAGGATTTTTGTTTTGAGGCTAATTATTCGAAAAAAACTAGGTTCAACGTTCGAATAATTACAAGACGAATTGAAGTTGAATACATTGAAGATGGTTGAAGACAGGGAGTCCTCACATCGTATGGACTACTTGCTGGTTCCCTGGATATGGGTAGCTCCCGTGAAGGGGTTATAATGGCAATGGTCTGGACGTACTTGTTAATTGTCTGGATATGCAAAGGCCTCTCTCCTCAGTTGGACGAGGAAAAAGTTTCCTTCGATTTCGTTCAGACCCAAAATGAACTTGTAAATGGATGTACGTTTGACGTTGTAATTTATAACATAACTGATTAGTTTCCATTGATGATATATCTATGGTGGCAGAGAATTTATTCTATTAGATTAACACCCTTCTTTGAGGCGTATAAGCTCAAAGGTTATATTATCAATAGAAATTGATCATATGTGTGAATTGACAATATGGCATGCTAAGTTCTGTTGGTAGATAGATCAAAGCATTTGTTGAAAATAGAGCTTTGTGGTACATTGACACTAGGGACTCACACCCTGGGATGAGCCAAAAACAGGATGAAGGACAACATAGTAACGACATACGTTTCCTTCTAGCTAAAAGTGATGCCATGGTATAGAGCCGAGGAAATTTACTATGTGGATGTTGGAATTGAGGCGCCTCGGATGATGGTCAATCGACAACCAGGATGACTGTCAGATGCGACCGTGGAACGTTATGTTTAGGTAATTGTCTAACTCTCCGGGTATCGGTGGACCGGCTATGCCACTCCAAAGTACCATGCGTTGAGTCCTGGGACATTGGCTAGGATGTCCCGAACTTATAACGAAGATCCTTTGCTTTTGTTCATGATGGAGTCCAATTTCCAATACGAGCTTTGCGTTTTCAGTTGTAAACACATATGGTAACATAATAGGATGGGGTATTATGCTGTCTAAGATTGAGACATTTATTTTCAAAATTGTTTTCAACACTTAGATAATAATAATAATATCAAATGATTTTCTCGTATCAAGCATGTTTCTCCATTATAAGGTAAAACTCTATCCTCCATTTGCGTTGCATTGTGTGATGGGACTTGAGTCGTATAATGGCTTCATTTTTCAAAAAGCATTATGTGGTTTTGTGCACTGGCATTCCTGTAGAGGAAACCCATTCCGTGTTTTACGACGTGGTCTCGTGATATGCCTCACTTTAAAATAAATTAAGAATAAATGTAGGGTTTCTCAAACCAGTCCATGATTGACTCGTAGTATGTTTTTTCCTTGCAAACTCAGGTGCCCATTATTTTCATATGGGCAGCCTAGTACACATGTCGTTAGCTTAGTTCTTTTAGAGTTGTGTATGGAAGCTGGCTTTGGACTTAGAGCTGGAGCAGGATTTAGAAGTTTCTTTTGGACTCTCTAAGACTCTATTATGTTGACTATCTTTTATTCCATTGTGTACTTGTTCTCTTGTTGAAACTATTATGTACAATTATGATCTTATGTGCTATGTAAACTCTGATATCAACCTTTCATTTAAAGTGATGTACATTATTATTTGATGTAATGAAATATTTATCTTCTGCTATTATGTTAATGTGTTATATTCCAATGAGCATATATTCTTCTGGGATCAGGAGAATGGGTCATCACAATGTACATAGCACATTTTTGCTCCATAATTCTTATGCACCTTCTTGTCATCCTTCAAAGCCTATCCTCAAAGTTTTGTGTGAATCCAATCAAATTTGATCTTGATATGCACTAATCTTCATCCAAAGTTCTAATTTAAGTATAGACTAACAACCAAGTCAAGCATAGCAATGTAATTTGAACAATTAAGAAATGTAAAAAACATCAATCATATGCAAACATTACACCCAAACATGAATCAATTGGTAACAATCACAGATCTAACACAAAACATGGCTAATCACTTACTAATTACATTCGATCTATCAAATTAATTAACATATGCCATAATTAGATTATACTAGGGGTTCCTAGATCTGAAATTAACTTGTGCGATCATGATTTAGGTCTAAATTAACATAGATGATGATTAAATACCAAAGTAACTAAAAAAATATTATCTACAATCTCATCAATGGTGATAGTTTCTTGGCTCTCTTGCGCCATTATTCCACTTCCTATTCTCGTGACCTCCTCTGTAGTTTTCACCTCTTCTTTATCTTCTTTGCCATCCCCATGGACAAGAATAGAAAATCCAAACCATGCTTTGTACGTCACAAAATTCACGCATTCCCCTTTTCCTTACTATATTTGGATGAGAATTCTTAAATTCGATAATCCATGAATCCATTAATGAATTTTCATCTAACTCTAATTCTGAAATTTCACCTGCCCCTCTGGTAATGCACAAGCACTAGTATATCATCTCTCTTTGTTGCTGGAAGACATAGATATAGGATATGTTCCCTATGTGACTTCTCCCTCTATAACTTAGGAATATCTCCTTCCAGTTCTATCCTTGCTTCGGTCCCATCTGAATGGTCTATTATTGGTTTATGTCCTCTTTGTAAATGTTTGGATAGTGAATGGTTTTGCCTATAAACATTAATGTGGTTGCTCGAAAGGTATCTATAACATCTGAGGATCTTGTAGTATTTGGTCTTGCAAGTGAAAGATGTGGTTTGTTGGCTCCATCATCATCGGATCCTAGTTCTTCCAATATTGATAATCGCTCACCACTTATTTGCCAAAATCCCGTAATTGGTACTCCTAAAGTTAGTTGGTCATCATTATTCTCTTCTCTCCTGAACATTGCTGGAGGTTATTCACCGTTTGATCTCTATACCTGATACTGATTATGCTTCAAAACCTCTTGTCAAAATTCTAAATGAAATAGTTAATTTTTTTGGAAGAATTGCCTTGTTGGCTTTTTACTCTATTCTCGCCCTTTGATTGTGGATATGAATATTGCTTATCGTAATGCACGGAGAGTACTTGGTGATTTACGCATTACCGTTGTGGATGGCATGTTTGCTTGAAATTTACATCGAACAAAGAAAGGCTTGGGGTGTTAGAAAATGCACTTTCGATAATTGGAGATAAATCGTTTACCATAGCAACTCGGAGCATTTCAGTTGATAGAGCAAGAGAGAAAATGTTGTTGATTCCAGTTTGGACTTAGTTTACTTACATCCCTTTTGTCTTTATACCCTCTCCTTAGTCTGAATTGGCTGGCATGTCATACTGGTAAGTTTAAATGTTTTGATTCAAATACCATTGCTAGAAATAATCCGGTATTCGCTAAAGCACGATTGAAATGTCACTGGATAAGCCCCTCCCCTTGAAGATTAACGTGTGTATTGATAATCACAAAATGTACATCAATGTGAATTACAAGTGAAAACTTGGTATTTGCACCACTTGTAAGTGTTTAGGTCATACTTCTGAGTCCTGTACTGTAGCGATTGTTATTCCTTCTAGTGTGAAAATCCCTCTACCATGGCCTTCTACTAGAAAATGGGTTCCCAAAGCGACTAATGTGGTGCCAGTTGTGATCCTCCTGATCCTTAGGTTAGTTTGGATGATATGGAGGGTCCTGATATTAGATGGCATGATGTTGAGAAAGAATAGATTCGCAAGAGCTCTAATATGCATTTTTCTAACAACTTGAATTTTCAGTTAATTTAAAATAGGATTTAAATAGATTTAAAAATAGTTTTTCAAATGGGTAAGTCTGATTTAATTTCAAATTTCAGTAAATATTGAATCAAGATTTGGAAAACTGTTGAAAATGAATTCTAATTTATTATATACCTTGCTAAGGTTAGAATAAGTTTAGTAAACTTTTAAAATCAAATTAAAATGAATTTTGTGAAAATCAATAATTTAATATTATTTTGAGAGCCTAAAAATAGACATTTTTCAAATAGGCTCGGATCTCGATGAAACCAATTTTATCGAATCAGTAACATTAAAATATGGTAAGGTTCAAAATTTCAAGTCAATCAGAATTAGTTTGCAAGCATACGTAATATAACCATGTGTTGATAAATCAGTTAAAATTCAATAAGAACTAGAATATGGCCATTTTTCATATGGTCTTCGAAGTCGACGAGACCAATTTTATTGGATTAGTATTAGTGAAATATTGTAGGATTTAAAATTTCATATTGATTGGACTTACAGTTTGAACATACAAGTTAAAAACATGTAGGAATTGTCTTATTGAAATTTGACTTGAAATTAAGAAGTTTTGGGTAATACCCAACAATTTGAAAACATTGATAAAATGGTAAATGACAACCATAGTGACTTATTTACATATACAAATGGTTTCATAAGGTTTAAATTATATTTAAAAGAAGATAACACCTTCCTTACATTTACCTTGAACTACTAACACAAAATTCAATCAAGTTAATCAATCTCCTTTTTACACAACTTCCCACCTCCTTCTAAAATTAGACAACTCATGTACCTCCCTCAATGCATTTCCTCTTCTTCCCTTATGTTCTTTTCTAAGACCTTAAGCATGCAGATGGAGAGAGAGTCTTCTTTGTTTTACTTACTTTCTCCCTTAAGCTTCCATTACGCCCCCCTCCACCCAAGTCTAACGCCACCTTCTCTCCTACATCCACTGACCACCATCCCCTCCACCACCAGGCGCACCACCCCTCAGCCCCAAGCATCCCTCATGTGGAACTCCTCGCTTCCAAAACCCTTCCTTTCTCTTTAAATCACTAAAAACTCACTTTTTCCCCTTCAAACCAAGCTTCCACCACCACAATCTCTTCTCTCAGTCCACACCAGCTCACTCTCAAGGTCCCACCCCACCACTAACACTGCCACTTCAGGAGCACCCCTCCTACCTCAAGTCGTGGGGCCCACATGCCCTAAGACCCTTCCAATCTCTTAAAAAATCAATTTTTACCATTTTTCTCCACTACCCTAGCATCTAGCTACCTTATACCACCTCTATACCCTACCTTTACCCCCTACACTTACTCCCTACCCTACATAGCCCAGGCATGGCCTACACCCCCTCCTTGGTCAAGTTCCCTTTGCAAAAATTTCATCTTTTCCACTTATAATTATTTTATAGAATATATATTTTATAGTTGAAATTATTTGGGTGAAGTGATAGTGAAGTCTTGGCAATGCTAGAGCTTCCTACATAAAAGATTGGTGGAGTGGATCCCTCAGTGAGAATCCTTAACTCAAATTTAGTTAACTAGTTTTGGTTATATTTATTAATACATGTGTTATTGATGAATTGTTATGTGATTTGCATATAAATGCTAAATGATGTGATTAGCTTGTTTAAAGTGGTTAAGTTAGCAAGAGATTGAGTTAATTACTTAGCGACATGGAAATTGCTTCGCCATATCCACTTAGTAAGTTAAGAAATATCGGTAAACATGTTATATTGGATGAATATGTGATATCGTAGATTTTGGTTGAGCATTGGTTGATATTAGTTATGGTATGGATGGTCATCTGAATATGACGTGTGTTAATGTCGTTTCGCTTTGCCAGTAATGAAAATGAATTATTGATATGGTTTAATACCTTAGTTAATAATGGGATATTGAGTGTTAATAATCTTAACACTTATGCTGATGATGCCAATATGTGGAAATTGGATGTTAATAGTTGTTAATAACTATTACTGAATGCAAATGATATGTGGAATCCATATGGATTGAATTATATGGTGATTAGTTGAATTTCATTCCAATTTGGAATTAATTTGAATATTTTATTAATAAAATATTCAGTGAAAAAATTATTTCGAATTTTAAATTCAAAATAATTTGGAAAGGTAGGTTAAGTTAATACGAATAGTTTTTGTAAATGTTAGAATTTGATTTGAACTAGTTTTGAATTAATAAAGGCTTTTGTCAAATTTAAATTGAAAATGAATAGTAAGTTTGAAAAGTAAAGTTCGGTAAGGGCATCTAGGAAAAGATTTAAAAGTTTTTCTTTACAAAATTGTCTTATTTATTTTTATAACGGGCTTCGGGAAAATTTGGACTTCAAATAAAAAGTTTTGAAAGATAATATTATTTTAAAGATTAAAATAATATTAAATTGATTAAATAATGGAATATTGGAATTTAAAGAGAAATCGGTGAAACATAGTTTCCAAAAATAATTATATATTCCATATAATTAACAAACTATTTTGGAAGTAATTCGATTTAGTTTTAATTATAAATCAAAATTTGGTCTGAACAGGACTAGTCACGCAGCGGTAGTTTGCGAATTTCGATCATTAACTTCAAATTGACGTACCGGAAGATCCGACCATCGGATTTTCCCAAAATGAAAAACATTTGGTTCGAAATGAAAAGAGCTTTCAAATGAATCTAAGAATCTTGAAATCCAATGGTTAGATTTAGAGACAAGTTCAAATAAAATTTTAAAAAACAACGCCAGTGCTATTATTGACCCGAAGAATGGATTTTTGAGAAATAAGCTATTTTTAAATTATTTAAAATAGGGAAAAATTATGATAAATCATTATTAAGGATTTTAAAATATTTGAGCAAGAACTATGAAGTTTTGAACTATGATTTGTAAATTTTCGACTTTTGACCTGATTTACTTAACGTACCTAAATCAATATTTTGAAATTTAGTTTAAGATTAAGCTGAAAAATTTCAAACTTAAGTTCATTGGGTTTGAATGGAAATAACCTTCGGATATTTCGACATTGGATTCCGTAGTTACACATATATCGTTTGAGGAATTTGAATGATATAGATATCATTATTTCCTAAATGGTATCTGTGGATTTCAGAATTCGATGTTGAATATAAGTCGTTATGATTTCTATTTAAAGCCTTATATTTACTATCAATCTGAATTCTGGGTTTATCATGAACGATGTTTTAAATAACATTCGTCTTTAACCTAGTTAAAAGAAAGATGATTTCACAAGTTAGAGTTTTAATAAATCTTTCAATAAAGATTTGAGTGAATGAAAAGGAGATTAAAACTAAGTTAGAGAGTTTTAATAAATCTCTCAGCAAAGATTTGAATGAATGAAATGGAGATTAAAACTAAGTTAGAGTTTTAGTGAATCTTTAATTAGATTTGAAATGAAAGAAGGTAATTAAAGTTACCAACATAAGAAGGGTATTAGATATGGAGTACCACCAGTTTTGCTCCATGGGATAAATAGGATAGGAATCGGAAAATGATCTCCAAGGAAAAAATTAAACAAGAGTTTAAAAGATGCAAATCTTTGATAAGATTCAAGGGAGTAATTCCCAATGTAAAGAATGATTTAAGTAAAAAGAATATTACGAATTGGAATAAGACTTATGATATGTTTATATATCACTTGATTTTAAAGATGCATAGTTATTTCGAAAAGGATGGGTTTCAAACCGTTCCGAACAACTATATAATGATTGTTTAAGATATCAAAGACGGTGGTTGAAGGCCGGGGATCTTCACATCGTTTGGATTATTGCTGGTGTCCCGATTGGGATGTACACCCAAGACGAGGATATAATTGGTTGTCGTTCGGGCATACTTGGAGATTGTCCGGATATGCAAGGCCCTCTCTCCTTTATTGGATGAGGAATAAGGTGCCTTTGGTTTTATTCAAAACCAGAACGGACTTGTAATGGATGTGTGTTTGATGTTGTATTTTACAACATAACTGATTGGTTTCTATTGATGTTATATCGGATTGGTGGCGAAGAATTTATTCTCTTAGCTTAACACCCTACTCTGAGACTTATGTACTTAGAGGGTTATATATAAATAGACACATATTATATGTTGTTAATTGACAATGTAGCATGTTAAGTGATGATAAGATCGAAGCTTTTGTTGAAATGCAAAGCTTTGTGGATGATGATCAAAGCATAACATAACTTTGTGTTGAAACGTGACTTCGACAAGCCTTGCAACCCGTGAATGGCTGAAAGCAGGATGATGGATAGCAGAGATAAGGACATGCGTTCCCTTCTAGCTGAAAAGTGATGTCATAGTATGAAGCCCAGGAAATTTACTTATGTGGATGATGGATTGAGGAGCCTGGGATGATGGTCAATTACGACCAAGAAGACAGTCAGATGAGACCGAGGAACGTTATGTTTAGAAAAGATTCCAATCAGCCCGTTGGTGCTGGCTGGCTTTGCCAATCCGAAGGACCATGTGTTGATACTTGGACATCTTGCTAGGGATGATCCGAACGGTTAAGGAAGATTCTTTGGCTTAGTCATTGATGGAATCTAACTTCCAATACGAGCTATGCGCTTTCATATATAAACCTGTACGGCGACATAGGGCATTTTGCCGTCCCAGATTGATACATTTATTTGTGAAGATGATTTCCACTATGCACTAGTGATAATAAAACAGAATTTTTACATATCAAGCATATTTAGCTATTATAAGGTAAAACTCTTTCCTACGGTTTGCGTTGCATTGTGTGAAGGCACTTGAATATTATAATAGCTTCATTTTTCAAAAAGCATTGCGAGTTTATGACGGGCATTCATGTAGAGAAAACCCATTCCATGTTATACGGCATGGTCCCATGATTTCACGAACTTTAAAATAAAATATAATAGCTGTTTTGTTTCTCACACCATTCTCATGACTAACTCGGAGTTTATTGTTTTCCACCTACACTCTAGGTGCCCATGTTTTCCACATGGGCAGTTAATAATTTTGGTTTTGCAGATATTTTATAGAGCAGGATTTTGGATTGAAGCTAGAGTTGTGTCTAGAGCATTTGATAGTCTTTCGCTGAATGTAATTATGTTTCCGATGTGTATACTAATGTATTATACTCTGATATTTGCGATGTACTCTGATATATTTTATACTCTGATGTAAAATTGTTGTAATAACAATGTGATATTCTTTTATTCTGATGTGTTGTAACCTATAATGGTTGAGGATTTTTTTTCCTTTTGGGTCGAACTTGTGTTTTTTATGGTCGATTTAAAAGGCGGAAATTTTCGGGTCGTCACAATTTTGATACCGAATGCTACTTTAATAAGTTAGTTGGATAACTTGGTGAGACTCGAAAATTGTTCCATCAGCCTGTGTGCAATAATTTGGATATGTGGAATGAGGGCAAACTTAGCGAGGATAATCATGTGATTTTACAGATTGTGATTTGGGATAGGAATTATATTTTCTCTACATGCTCATTGAACTATGTAGAGGACTTAGCTCTCCATTTTTTCTCTCTTTTAGAGTATATGACGCCTTTTATGGTTGAAATAGGCACTGTCTCCTCTGATGAGGAGGAGGTTTAGGTCACATTGTAAGTAGTCAAGAATTTTTAATCTCACTCCTATTTCTTATTGTAAGTGGATGGGCAGCTTACTGTACTTGTGCAGTTAGTCTTTCTTCTTTTCTAATAACCAAGTGGTACAACCATTATAATCCGACTTGCATTTAAAAAAAACTAAGTACACACAGAATTAAATATAGACATGTGAGAGATCATTATCACTCACCAAACCTTCAGCCCAATGATTTTGAAAGTAGGTCTAACTTGAAAGTGATGAAAATGTAGAATTCAATGAGCAATTAATGAGATTTAATCTTTTCGATGTAGATTTAACATCCGAATGATGGATAGAGATGATTTGAAACAAAATAGAGATTAGATTTTAGTGAAATAGGATGAACTAGAGTAGATCGTAGTCTAGACCTAATTTGAGATTGAGGGAGAAATATTCTAATCTCTCCCTATAGTCCCTATCTATAATTGGGGGTGATTAGACTAATGGGCTTGCTTTTTTAAACCCCTTGGCATTACTCTAGTTCTGTTTGGTTGCATTAAAAAGTTAAAACTGCAATTTCTCTTAAACCATTGAACCATTTAACTAGTGAGACCACTTTACGGAAAGTACAACCAATATCCTAAAGCAATGAGACCAGTTAGAGCACCTAATTCGATCTATTAAAAATTATGGCTAAATAAGACTTTCGTGGGGTAAAAACCCACAAAAAGATTTGATAAAAAACATGGGCATGTAACACAACTCCATGAACCATATATAAAAATATTAGAATGATACGATTGCTTGTAAATTAAATAGAATTATTTTATGATTCTTTGATACATATTTCGAGATGTTACAACTATAGTGAGGATGTACCTGGAGATTTAAAACATCTTTTATCATACTCTATGGTTTTATATTGAGATAGGATTTCTACTTTATCATGCTTCAATACAACTCTATTATATATATGTTTATATTTTATATTATCCATGCGCTATGAGATATACAATAGGATCCATTCAGGGTTTTTTTTCCTTGATGATCATCCCATCTCAGCTTGATATGGTTTTCAACACACGTTCTTTGTTGATTTAGTGCAGGTGAAGTAGGACGATCGTTACAAAGGTTGTCCCAAAAATACATTAGGTGTGACTATGGCCTAAAAAACAATTATGTGTCCTTTGTTGCCCGAAAATTAAGTGACTCTACCTAGAGATTGAAATTCTTAAGGGATCGTCCCGTAGCCTTGAATTCAAGATTGTAATTTCATTTACGTGGAAAAAATGCACATAAGGTCTGTGCAGGACTGGATGCAGAGTAACTCTGAGTCAGCACAAAAGCACAGGCTTTTTTTCCTCTTTTTCTTTGTTGCATTTACTTTTGTCTACATTCTGATTTTATGATTGTTTCTATAACGTCCCGTATTTTTACGGTATAATAATTAATTTAATTAATTATTTAAATAGTGATTTAGAGATTTAAATTGTTTTTTAATTAAATAATCTTTAACACTTAATTAAAATAAATAATATATTTAATTCCAAAATATTCGGAATTAGCTGAATTCACAATATTGTGTGAATCAAATCATTTAACTGATTTAATTCAGTTTAGAATTGAATTATAATAACGAATTTATTATTTAACCGAAGTTCGAATGTATAATTATAATATAATATAATTTAAATCGAGCTCGTAATGGCGTGGTAGTTCATAATATGGAGTTTTGAACTTCAATTGAATATATAGAATCTGTTTTAAGCCGGATTTCTATGAAATAAGAAACGCTCGGATCTGGTGAACTATATTTTTCTAATGAAAGAGAAAATTCGAGATTTCGTTTATTAGGTTGTGAGTTATGTCCAAATCAAATTTCCAGAAAGTCACTATGGAATTCGTTTATAATTTATAACAATTTATTTATCTAATAGAAGGATTTTTAATATAAATTGAAATATCGATGTAATCTGGGATTTTTAAATATCGAGTTATAAAATCCAGATATGTATATTTTGGAGATGTACGATATTCTATGTGAATATATACGATATATTAATTTTTTTTTTTTTTCAAATATATGAATATTTAATTAGTTTGTTCGTTTATGCAAACGACTCTGTTTTCGACGAAAATAATTTTGTTGGATCTGGAATGTTAAATATTTGCTAGATTTCAATTTTCGTGATTTTTGGAGTCAATATGTGGCCGTACGGGATTTTAATGTGGAAAACAGTCGATAATCTGACTTTAAAAATATGCAAATTGACTCGGAATTTGACGAAACAAGTTTCATTGGCTTCGTAATGCCGAACTGTAGCTGTGTGTCCATTTTCGTCGATTTTGGATATGTTATATGGTCATACGAATTTTTAAATGATAAAAACAAACAACGACTGATTAAAAATAAATATAAAATTGAATATAAATATATTATATTTATCCTATAAATACCCTCACCATTTTAAAACCCTAAACTTCTCCATTCACTGGTCAAAACATCTGCCGCCGTTTCTATTTCTTCACACAATAAAATGGGGAGTTCTAAAATCCACAGGAAATCATAGCTATAAAATTGTAATATATGTATATTTGAAACCCTGAAAGGATGCTCTTCTATACCATACTAGTTTCACCCCATTTGAATGAAGTAAACGTTGCTCCAAATTTCTCAGTGTGCGGTTGTAGATGCTAGGGTTCTAGTTTTTGGGTAATGCGAGTTTTGATTCATGGTTTTGATATCATTTCTGGATTGAGGAAGTGAAACCACACATATTCCTGGAACATGTGTGATGGACCTAAAGTCACGGTGGCATTTTAGCGTGCGAGTTCGACGTGATCAATATGGAGGAGAAGGAGATTCGAAGAGAAGAAGATTTTTTTTGTTTGAAGCTGAATAGTGGAGAAGAGAGGGAGAATGGGGGATACAAATGTTGGCCATTGGAGTTTGAATAGGGAGTGGAGATCGGATTTATTTCCTGGAGGAAGGAGACTGTTCACAAACGGGTTGGGTGTAGTAGTGGGCTGGAATTGTTTGGGTAAGGTCCCGAGTTGATTTTAATTCAAGTTAAGTTCATTTAAATGCTAGTTCAAACTTAGAAAATGTATAACTTTTCCATACATTATCAAAATTGAGCAAAACAAGATCTGTTGGGATCGTATGGATGAAGGCTACGCAATGGAAATGATTAGGAGTGAATTTGAGCTCATTACAATTTATAGCGAAATAAATTGCCTAATCTGAATCAAATCGACGATCGCTTATCATTATTTAACGATAACCGGCCAATGTGAGTAAATCTCACTAAATCTGATCAGTTTATATTTTTATAACATATTTTAGAATGTATAAATGTTGGTGTTGACTGTTTGGACGAACGGCTAATCAATTGATTGAAATTACAAGATCTAGTTATATATATATCGTTAATTAAATATTGATTATGTTTATCAGAATATTTCATATTGAAATGAAATTGATGTTAATTATATTGTTTAACATCTGTGGATGTAGGGAAACAGGTTGGAGGGATCCAACTGGATTCCTTAATATTTATAATATTGTTTATTCATATGTAGTGATATATAATGTGATATATAATCTGTGATTGATTATGATGACACTAATCTTGTTATTTGGTATTTTTAATAACACAGGAAATACTGGAATGTAAAGGGAATTTTCAAAGTGTATGTTGAAAATGAATATTTGGTAAACAAATAGAATTTATAAAAGGAAATATTTGGAAACTAAATAGAATTATAAAAAGGAAATATTTGGAAAATAAATAGAATTATGAAAAGGAAATATTTTGAAAAATAAATAGAATTATAAAAAGGAAATATTTTGAAAATAAATAGAATTATAAAAAGGAAATGGCGAGACATAAAAGAACTATAAGATATGGATTTAAAGTTGATTTTAAATAGATATTATTTTAACAGATAGATTATGAAGATTTATTTATAAATAATGTTTTATAAATTAAGTAAAATATTTATCATTTGATAAATGGAATATATAAATCAGAATTTATATAGAGAAGCAAAATCGGTTTCAACACCAATATTTGAAATAGAATGTGAAGGTAGCAGTTATAAAAAGAATTTTCAATGAGACTATAAATGTTGAAATAAATAAGATTTTTATGAATAATTCTATAAATAAAAGTATAAATAGAATTTGGGTTTGAGATATTGTTTTTAAATTACGAAATCAAACTGTTTTGATTTGATAAAAGAACTATTATTCACATTCGATGTGAATAAAGGATTTAAGCAAATAATTTGCGAAACGAAAATATTATAAAGGAATTTGGGTTTTGAAATAGGAATTTAGAGTGGAGTTAAAGAAATTAGAAACTGACTAGAGATTAGTTATATGGAACAGCTTTCTAGATATCGATCTGATATTGGTTTCAGCCTTCGGGATTTATAGTTAGGAAGTTGTTCTCTTACTAGTTTATAGTTAGAGACTGATAGATGTGGAAGGGTAGTAATACTTAAATAAGAAATGGAAATGTTTTCAAGTGTTAATTATAGTTATTTTCTAAATTTAGAAAATAAGAATTTATGAATATATAGAAATGGGAAATGGGGAAATGAATAAATTAATGATAAATTAATTTAAAGGGAAAATGTTGACTTATGATTGATCGATAAAATTTCCATTTAGAAATAAGATCGTTGTGTGTATGGATGTTTTCCTTTGAAAGTTAAATAACCGACTATCAAAGTTTTGACCATTTTTTCATTGTCAATACACAGAGACCGGAATCAGATTTTATTATCTGAAAACCACTCCGTATGGACATTAGCATTGCGAATCGAATATAATGAAGATAATTGAAGATGGAGTTTATGCGAAGGCTTTTCTAGCCATACTGGGTAGAAATTGCCTAAGATGGATTCACAGAATAGTACTTTTGGCTTGTCCAGTCCCATGACAATTTGTATGGAAGAATGTTAGACAGAGTATATCTAATAGATCACGTAAGTGGATCTCTTCAAACATACTTACGTTTGATGGCAGAGAAATTTGTTTCTCTTAGCTGCGTACCTATGGTATTTTTTGGGAAATCAATTTGTGATTTGGTGGGTATGACGATGTGGCATTCAATGTGAATAAAGACGTGATCTGTCAGAGATAAGCGTGGCTTCAAGCCTCACAATCAGGAAATGGTAAAAATCGGGTAGGTCGCATGGCTAAGTGGGTAGCTCCCAATTAGGGTGTATTATCACATGATCTAGAGAAATTTCATTTGCTTCTTTAACCTTTTTCGATGCCGACCCTTTCGGGTAGCCGTTGGTAATAATACATTCGGTACACTCAAGCAAAATGAGTGACCAGTCATGTCTAGCCTGCCTTACAAGATGTTCTTGTTGAACCCGGTATATTCCTCTCTAGAGATACACTGTCGGAAGGTGGTCCTATACCTTGCTAGTTGGAATCCATTACCCAATAAGCGCCTACGATTTTTGATTATATATAATATATGTGGAACGTGAGATGAAAGCGTTCCACTAGATTGCTATTTATTTGATTTAGACATTATTATAATATCAGAAGAGTATGGATTTTTAAAAGAATGTTTTGGGGGTTATCGTAAGGTAAAAACCATCCGTTTTTATGCGTGGATTGGTCTTATGATTATTTTTTATTTTAAAAGTATTTTAAAATTTAAATAAATGTTTGGAGTTTACTCACACCAGTCACATGATTGACCCAGTGTTTATTTTGTTTTGTTATCCCTAAACTCTTGTATGCCCAATTTTGTATGGGCGGTCAAGTAGTCGGGATTTTACAGATATACTTGGATAGATGGAGCAGGAGGCTTCAGGATTATATAGCTATTGTTATTTATGTTGTGTTGTAAGTGTTGTACTCTAGTAATAGTATTGTATACAGATACTGGTGTTTATTTGTCAAAAGACCAAGCCTGGGTTAGAATTGCAGAATAAGCACCTGCAATGTCTTACGTGCCCATATCTTCATCCAAAACTAGACGCGAGTCGTGATTCGGGCGTGGAAGCAAAGGTCGGTCGTTCATATCGGAACAAAGCCGCTCGAGAATCAAAACAAAGAAAGTCGTCCATTTAATATAGGCGGGAGCGACCATATAACACAATAATAGCATAGTACAAAGACAGCAAAGGGCAAACGCTCTTAAGCCAGGAAGATCGGTCGAGCGAGATACAAAGAAGAATTGACTCCAGTCTCGTGTTATGCCCTTATAGAATTGGTCGACCGTAAAAGCAATCAAAGAAACTCGCTCATTTCACAATCGAGCGAATCAGGTAACCACTCGTCGATTGCCAGAAATAACCACGCCCGAAGAACACCGGTTAAAGTCGCCCACTCAACTACTCAAAACGCTTTCTCCTGTAGAGTTGCTCGCACATGACAACTGGATACAGCTGTCAACACCTGTCTATTGCTAGGCGATGGCATGTTTGTAATTAATGAGATGAATGACCCATAGCCTGCATATACAGACTTCAGATCATTTCATGAAGAGAGCTCACCTATAAATACGCCATGGCTGCCGGCGTAAAGGGGATCGAATCTTTTCAACCACAAAGTGCTGCTAAATTCTATTCTCTGTCACCCCTCAAGTACTTGGAAGTAGTGATCATCTTCTCCACTCGAAGTTCCATCACCCATTTGGCCACGGCGTCAAGTACAACCTTGTAATTAGGGGAAACAAAGAAATCTTCCTTCTCAATCATTCACTCATCCTTCTCCTTCTCAAACTCTACCATTCTATCATATAATTCCAGGATTGAAATATTTGAACGATAGTATATTGAGTAGATATAGAGATGTATAAAAAAAGAGAGTTTACGTATTTTGTAATCCCCGTTATAAGAATGCAAGGTATCTTCATAGTGGACATAGGCCTAATATAAGGTTGAACCACTCTAAATCTTATCTCTATTTTATCTTCCCTGCATTTTCATTTTCAATTGTTATCAAGTACGGCTTCATTTATTTCCCTACCATATTGGTGAAGTAAAATTTTAGTACCTTTGGTGCTTAAGCCATTTTTTGGTGTAAACATTTTGGCACCCGCCATGGGACCGTATTTGCTTCTTTTCCAAATTGAAGTCCGACGAAGATTTTTTGAGAAAAAAATGTTCTTGAAATCATGAACACGCCAAAGGAAGTTACTGAAAAAATCGACAACGTCTTCAACATTTCCACATCGCCTAACATGCATTCCGAAATAAAGGTACCGTTAAAAGTTGAGGCGGCCGTAACCAAGAGGGAATTGGAATAAGCAATGACAGGGCGAACGAGTCAAATGACTTTTGCGAACAACGCAGTGATAAAAACGATTGAGTCGATGCTTGTTATTCAAGCCACTACCGTAAAAACCGCACCAAGTGCCACTAAACTTCCATTCGCTCAAATGAGTCATGCAATCGAGATAGAATTTTTTGCTAAACGAGAAAATTCTACTTAGAAAACTGTGTATCATAATGATGTGCGTAATTATTCTAGTAACACAACCCCACAATGGGTAAATGATCCCATTAAGGGGGCATCTCCCTAGAAAAAAGACCTAAATACCTCATTTCCAAATTATGATTATGTGCCTGGGCGAACATCTAGCAGGGGCAGAGGCACTCGTTCCATGGATCGGAATGAAAAGCGAAAATATATTTTAGGAACGACAGGTGAAGTTTCAAAGAGAAGCAACAAAAGAAGAATCAACCAGCCTAAAAAGAAGTCGTGCCTTTCCAAAAATTCTGAATTTACCTCCCTCAATGATACCATAGGGAATATTTCATGGCAACTAAGAGAACTGAAAAGTATCCAGTTCCAGAACGGATGCAAGTCAGAGACGCTACCATAAAATCAGGAAGGTTCTGTCAATTCCATAACCAATCAGGACACGATACTAACGAGTGCAGACACTTAAAATCATTAATTGAGAGGCTGGTCAGAGAGAACCATTTGCAACAATATGTGCAAGACCACGAACATTGTCCCCCTTCTCTACGAACAAGGGGGAGCGAGCTTTGAGGAAAAGGCCTAAACTAATCCGAAGCCAGTGCTTGTTTAAGGACCAGTAACCGGTGCCCTGATTGTGGTTCTTTGAACTAGAATCCCTGTTACTTTACTTTATTACCCTGTTTTTACCCTGATTACTTAAGAAATAGTAGTCATTCTACCCTGCTTTGTCACTCACTATATTTATGCTAATATTTGACAATGGTCTACTTACAAATGCCTTGTACAAAGGAAATGATCTGAGTCATGATAGAAGTAATTAATCATATACAGCCTAATTGTGACGGGAAGATTCTCAAAGCACATTTTAAGAAAAGCGGCCTGAGAGCCACAAACATCCTGCGAACCAAATAGGACGAATAAGCATATCGCCTCGGCGGGACAAGCTGTTCTAGGAAAATAACAAGTCAAAAGGTGATACTTCTCTTAGTAAGCATTTAGTGAAGAAATTGACATCGGGCTTCAAGAAAGGTACAAGGGTAATGGTAAAAATATCCCACGGAAAAATACCTAGGCTGGAAACACCAGTTCTAGTGCCGGAAAGACTGGCAAAACATGCTGGAAGGACCAACGCAAATCAGAAATCCTAGCCGATAGGGGGTAACAGAAATCCTAGCCGATAGGGGGTAACAGAAATCCTAGCCGAAAGGGGGTAACAGAAATCCTAGCCGAAAGGGGGTAATAGAAATCCTAACCGAAGGGGGGTATCCAACAAGGTCTTTTCAATCCTAGAAAACTCAGGACTAACACGACCAAACTTGGATCGAAAATTGAAACCTAACACCACCCCTGGGGGCACCCAAAAAAAACACATAATGACCACGCGCATCTCTAGAAATAAAACCTAATCCCTAAAAATAAACTTGTACAACCAAGTTAGCAGGGGATGTGGTTGAACATCAACTCAAAAATCACGAACTGATCAATTGAAATCGTGATTAAAATTAAGAAAATCTATGAAATTATAAAGAACTTTGTTATGAGGACATCACCATTGTGTAAAAAAATCATCAACGCCCACTCAAAACATACCACAGACTCGTTATAACTTTATTGCGAAAAGTTAATGAACAATAAGATTCATGCGGCTAAAAAAATAAATTCTCCATGGAATACTGTCACTCATAAGAGTGGAGTGATAAAACTATTATAACACTAAACAATACAAACGTAAGTACCCAAACAATACAAACGTAAGTATGCAAACATAACAAACGTAAGTACGCAAACATAAAAATATTAAGCGAGGGTCGGCACTCGCATATACAACCGGTCTAAATACATAACAGATAAAGGAAATAGGTTGAAATCAGAGCACAAAAAGTCACAAATGCTACTTCTTAAACAGAGAAAGCAAAAGATGAACCAGCTATTAAACATTCATCTCTTACTGATCGGTTTACACAAAAGAACCATCGGGAAGAGACATGCTAATGGTTCTGGACTACTTTCAAACTGGTTTCCTTCTGCGTACCAAAGTGGACATAGCCTTGGTATTCCAAATTCCATCTTCATCTTATGGATCAGACATATCAAGTAAAGATGGGTTGTCTGATGAAGGATTGATGAGAGGATTAGTGCTAGTGGATATTAGGATGGAATCAATGACGATAGGTTGAACAGTAGTACCACAAGTAGGTAAAGGAGATGGCGAAAGCACACCTGATGCAAGTGAATAGAAAGCACAAAACTCAGCAATCCTAGGTGTAGAAATAAGGAAATCCAAATCCATGGTAGACTGATAGATATCAATTTTAGTTGGAGTTACTAGGTGCACAAGGTCAACACCATAATCGTTCACATTTAAAGAAGCAACACCATGACACGCGCATTGCTTAATAACGTTTTCTTGAACTAAGTGCTCGATAATGGGTCGAATTCCGGCAACATCTAGAACATAACTGGGTGGGTCACAAATATTGATAGCTTCTGAATGTTTTCTCCTAAAAGATTGAGCTTGCGAATTCGCCAATATCCTCCTGCCTTCAACCAGAGCCTTACAATCTTCTCCATCTAAAAGCTGCTCTTGACGATATTCATCATCAGTGTTATTGGAATATAAAAGTACTTGTTACCAAACCAGGGCCAAAGTTCATGGAAAATCCTTGTTCAAGTAACTTAAATTTCCACGACTCATGACATTGCAAATATAGAATTGAAACAAAGTATTGTCAGTCCTGATTCTGGCTTCGTCAAGATCTTTACGCAACCTGGTTTTATTTTCTTCAAGGATTCTAAGGGCCTCATTTTGGGAAGTAATTTTACCCTCAAGAGCCCTTTTCCTGTTTAAAAGAAATCAAAGCCCATCTTTCTAAGGACAAGTGGTACTCAGCGAGTTCTTGAGTTGATTGAGCTTCTTGAAGCCGCGCTCGCACAACCTCCAGCTCTTTCTTAAGCTTGACATTTCTGGCCTTTAAGTTATTCACTTTGATGTTTAAAGAAACAATTTCGGATTCTTGGGATTTAATTAAGTGAATCAGTCCAGCTTTATCATTTTCTAAGATGCCAATATGGTCAAGGTGCTGAGCTTTCAGTCTCTGGAATTCATAACCAAGTTTGGCTCAATTTTCTAGTCGCCTATCAACATTATTCATGGCCAGATTCAGTTGTGTTTCAAGTTGGTTCTTAACGATGTTAAACTGATTAATCATACAACTTTTTATGGCATCTAAACTCTTAACGGCATCCCACCTATCATTTGAATGTAAATCCAAGCCAAAATACATCCCCCTTAGGTCCCAACCACTAAAGTTATTCTTGAGCGTCAAATTTCCAGGTGGAACCTTATACAATATATGATCACGAATCATCTGAATTTGATTAGATGTCGGAACGATGGATCGTTCAGAAGATTCAATCGATGCGGAGCATTTCTGAGTCTCACTCTTGCTTCGGTCGATCCTGCTACTTTTCCTTTCTCCTCTTCCTACGAGGTGTTCACCTTTATTGTCTTTGGCCAGTGCCTTAGCACAATCAAGTCCTCCACGCCTTAAAGAATCGATCATTGGAAGTTCCGAGGTATGTTGAACCTGAGAACTTGAAGATGACTGGGAATGCTTTAAATCACAGGAAATGCGAGATTGTAAGAGACTTTGTGGATCAGTAAGGTCAGCTTGCTGAGAGAAGCTATCCAATAATGAATGTTTCGTATTTATGCCTGAAAAGAAAAACATGAATTCAGTGAGCGTTCGATATTATGGGATTTATGGGAAAGTATGCTACGAATAAGATAATATCAAACCAGTTTCGAGGGAAATTTTCCCAAGACGTTGAACAGGTTCTCGAGTTCTTCCTGTATTTGGTATCATGGGATCAGACATCACGATGTCACCCTGACTCAGGTATTTGACGGAGTCTAATTCCCCCAGGCCTCCAAAAGTCCCTAAGAAACCTTCCACCTGAGTAATAAGGTGAACAGAATTTTCAGCGGTCGTTTCAGAAATTATATCGGCCCTCAAGCCATCCGTGTTCTTGTCTACTCCCCTATCATTTCCTTCGAAAATCAAAGGCGAAGATCTGCTACTTTCACCAAGGACTAGGCGTTTCCTTTTGGTATAAGGTTTGCCAATGGAACGTTGAGGATGGACCAAAGTCTTTTTAAAAGATCGTGTAGAATGAATCAGCTGGTACTTGCGGAGGTTTTCCTCTGAAAGTAATACTTGTCCACTCCTTTCGGTTTTGTCAACAATAATCAAAGAATTAAGAAGACCCTGGTCTAGAGTAAGACCCTCAAGAAAAGGAATCACTAAAAAAATCCAAAAGAAAGTCAAATGAGAAAGAGGAGTAAGAATTCTAGAGCAAAGGTGTAATTACCTCCTTCGGCCCATCGCCCGTAAAATCTACAAGGGAACCGGACGTAGAAATATTGATCAGGGAACCCCTTGGCATCATCCATTAAACCAGTATTATTCTACCGTGCATACCCTCCAAAAAAAAGAAAGAAGGACCGTCCACCTCCTTTCTTTTAAAAGCATATAAAGAGAAAATGTCCGTATATGTAGGTTCTTGTTGTCGGACTTTCATGAAAAGTATGTATAGCCCGAGTAAAATCTGATACCCACTAGGGTGCAACTGATATGGAGCAATGGCCAAGTGTGTCAAAATGGACTCTAAGTAAGGATTATAGGGAGGAATTTCCCCCACTAGATAGCATGTGATAAATGACTCTCACATACCCAGAGGGTGGATGATCGGTCGATTCTTCCTTCCTTGGAAATCTGGATTCGTCTTTTGAAAACTCAAAACGAGCGCACATTTGTAAGTATAGGTCAAAAGAAAGTGTCGATTTATGGCAACCAGAGGGCACCCTTTCAAGAAAGCGAGGTTGAGGATAAGTCTGGCTAACAATCATGTCAGAACCAACAGCTAGGTCAACTTCAATTGCCTGATCTGAAACCTTTCGTTCTCCAGACATGATGGTTTAACTGGGGTTTCGAATGAATTAATGATCAGTTTACATTTGAACACAGATAAGTATGCTTAAAAAGAAATTGCGACTTGAGTTGCTGGTATTAATCATCAGTCATACCCCGCAATAAGGATTTACTAGTTGTATAATTGCATAAAGGAAGAATTACAAATTCAAAGGTACGAGAAACACAGGCTCTGATCTGATCGGTTGCAAAAAATACTAATCGCACATGCCAAGAGAGTACTAGCAGCAATAAGAGGGAAAGAGCAAAAATGCTGCTATGGCACAAGTATCCCATCAAACATCCAGTAAAGGCATGGTGAATTGGAAAATGTCATTTCATAGGCATTTTAATAAGCAACTTGCCGGCATAAAAGATCAGAAGATTTTTTGTATAAATCAGAAATACCAAAAGATTTTGCATGAAATCCAAGTACATACTAAGTCAAATCGACACTTTCCTAACATCACAATCGTGCGCGTTCAAGCAATTTGGTTTTCTCTTTTTCCAGCTACAAAACCAAGTGAATTAATTCAAAGTCAGAGTTTAAGGGGAGAAAATTCACTTACAGCTGAATACACAAATTCGATTCGAAAAAGGAGTGTTGTAGTTGGAAACGAGGTTGAAAGAACCTTAACCAAAAAGGTCAGTTGAAACGATCAACCAAGCAAAGAAAATCAAAGTTTCGAGAGATGACAACGGAGTTTTCTACAATGGAATTGCCATTGAAATAGGTTTATCAGAGGAATATAAAAGCGAAAAAATGAAGAGACAATATTTAAAGAGGACTAGAAGGCCCTTTTTTAAATGATATGACAGCTCAATTAAAACCCAGTGATCCAATTTAACATGCCCGAAAAACATCCCATCAGGTGTCCGTAGGCAGACATCCATAGGAATATTTGAATTTTGAAAACACAAGCTGTTGGTAAGGGCGCCTGTTTTACAGAACATTGGATTAAATCCACCCAATGGTATTGTATCTCATTACTTTAAAGCTTACAGTTTTTTTGTAAAAAACTAAAAACTTCAAGGGGAAAATATTTATCCGTCAAAAGACCGAGCCTGTGTTAGAACTGCAAAACAAGCACCTACAATGACTTATGTGTCCATATCTTTAACAAAAATTAGACGCGAGTCGTGATTTGGGCGCGGAAGCAAAGGTCTATCGTTCATATCGAAATAAAGCCGCTTGAGAATCAAAACAAACCAAGTCGTCCATTTAATATAGGTGGGAGTGACCATATAACACAAGAATAGCATAGTACAAAGACAACAAAGGGCGAATGCTCTTAAGCTAGGAAGATCAGTCGTGCGAGATACAAAGAAGAATTGATTCCCGTCCCGCTTTCTGCCCTTATGGAATCGCTCAACCGTAAAAGCAATCAAAGTCGCTTGCTCATTTCACAATCAAGCGAATCAGGTAACCACTCATTGATTGCCAGAAATAACCACACCCAAAGAACACTGGCTAAAGTCACCCACTCAACTACTCAAAACGCCATCTCCTATGGAGTCGCTCGCACATGACAACTGGATACAGCTGTCAATAGCTGGCTATAGCTAGGTGATGGCATGTTTGTAATTAATGGGATGAACGACCCATAGCCTGCATATACAGACTTCAGATCATTTCCTAAAGAGAGCTCACCTATAAATACGCCATGGCTGCCAGCGTAAAGGGGATCGAATCTTTTCAACCACAAGGTGCTGCTAAATTCTATTCTCAGTAACTCCTCAAGCACTTGGAAGTAATGATCATCTTCTCCACTCGAAGTTCCATCACCCATTTGGCCATGGCGTCAAGTACAACCTTGTAATTAGGGGAAACAAAGTTATCTTCCTTCTCAATCATTCACTTATCCTTCTCCTTCTCAAACTCTACCATTCTCTCATAAAATTCCAGGATTGAAATGTATGAATGAGAGTATATTGAGTGGATATAGAGATGTATGAAAAAAGAGAGTTTATGTATTTTGTAATCCTCGTTATAAGAATGCAAGCTATCTTCATGGTGGACGTAGGCCTAATATAAAGCTGAACCACTCTAAATCTTTTCTCTATTTTATCTTCCTCGCATTTTCATTTTCAATTGTTATCAAGTACGGCTCCATTTATTTCCCTACCATATTGGTGAAGTACAATTTTAGTACCTCTGGTGTTTAAGCCATTTTTTGGTGAAAACAACTGGTTTAATTTCACTACACCAAAACAGGGGGTTCCCAAAAAGTATAAGTGTTACAAATAATTTCTGTAACATTTTTACGTGTTATCAACGGTTGTGAGGAATAGTTCAGCCATATTCGTGACACTTATAAGTGTTACAAACATATTCATTGCTAACACTTATAAATGTTGGAACCATAAGATATGGTAACACTTATAAGGGTTACAAACATATTCATTGCTAATACCTATAAATGTTGGAACGATAAGATATGGTAACACTTATAAGAGTTGCAAACATATTCATTGCTAACACTTATAAATGTTGAAACCATAAGATATGGTAACACTTATAAGAGTTACAAACGTATTCATTGCTAATACTTATAAATATTGGAAGCATAAGATATGGTATCACTTATAGGTCACAATATCGTAATACTACCAATGCTTACAAATGTGGTCTTACATAAATTGGTAATACTTATCTGCATCACAATACAGAATTAAATTCTTTCCTACTTTTTGCAAAATTAATATTAAAATTCTCAAAACAAATGAACATAACATAGCTTTATGATTTTCATATCACATATATCATTCAACATATCAATTCAATACAAGATTTAATACACTTACATGTCTCAAATTCAATAATGTCACATTTCCATAATACTCAAATATGAGCTACATGCTTCCGATTTCAAAATACCATAATATCATGTTCAAACTATAAAATACAAATGCACTCGTTACATTCCAAAACTTTAGAGATAAGATCATTGTCAAGGTCACACAAGTTTTCTTTTTCATCGCCATTACATTCCAAATTATGTTTTATTCCTCCCCCACGAGTGTCTACAAAATAAAAATGCTCTCATATTTACAAAAAAAAAACAAGTTGCAATGAAACACCCAAAGTTATATTATTTTTAGAAAATAAAAGTTAACAGAACATTCACAAAACATGAAAAAATTAAAATAGTATGTAATTTTTAGATCAATAATCATACCTTGCCTATGGTGCTATAATATGTTTCTATCCCAAATAACCATTATAAACTCTTCTGTTACCTAGAAAAAAATGTAATTTCATTTGAATATTAGCAATTACCCAAAATAGCAATCACTACCTTTGAGTCACGCTTAATAGCATATGTCACAATCCGATCTACAAAATGCAAATTTAAAGTGCTTTCAGTTTCCCGAAACTGAGCCGTAGACTCAGTTTTCCAAAATTGTGCTATAGACTCAGTTTGGAAAACTGAGCTGTAGGCTCAATTTCGAAAAGCTGAGTTCGTAAACTCAGTTTTCGAAACTGAGTTGCAGGCTTAGTTTCGAAAACTAAGTTTGCAACTTAGTTCTCAAAACTGAGTTGTGAACTCAGTTGAAAACTGAGTTTGCATGGTTTGCTACTAAGTTTTCAACCAAGTTCACAACTCAGTTTCGAAAAATGAGTTGTAACCTGTGCAATTAAAACGCTTAGCGGTTCCATAATGGTGGAGGTGCAAAAAGATGTAGCGGGGATAAAGCGGGGCTATAGCGGAGGCGTAGAAAGATTCATTACATGTAAAACCAAATATTTTAAAATTAACGAACCATCTTGCTCACATTATATATGTACAATAAACTAATAATAATTAATATTATATAACAAAATCACAGAATATCATAGTTATGCATGCTAAATTTGATGAGTGCAATTGATTATTACCATATATTAGGCACCTATAACTTAAATTTAGCACTTTATGCTAACTATATAGATTTTTTTTAAAAGAGAACTAATCAAATCAAACTCTATATATTAATATTGCTAAAGTGGACGCTAAAAAGCGTTGATTTAGCGGATGCAGTTGAATATAGCGGGGCTAAAAGAGGATCTACTGTTCATCAGTGCTAAATTGAAATAGCGTAGCGGCTGAAGAGCGCAGGCTATAGCAGGGATGTTGCGAGGCATTAGTGGGGCTTTAACTACAGAGGTTGCAACCCAGTGGAAAATTGAGTCGCAAACATGCAAAGCACAGTCTATAATAATATGTTAAGATGGTTGATGGTTGATCTAAAATGTGAAAATTAGTTTTGATTTTAAATGGTCGAGATATAACTAGTTTTGCAAAACTGAGTTACTAGTTTAAATTGAGTTTCGCAGAACATTCCCTGAACTTGAGAGAGTTGATTAAAATAAAAATAACAGGTCTTTAAATGATTTCTGCAAGGCTAGGAATGAAATAGTAAATGCAAAAACAATAAATATCACACTTAATAAAGAGAAGTGGACTATAACTGTGCATTGATAGAAGGATGAAGCTGAGTGATTGACACAGATGCTTAACATGGGCAACCAATTAATGCTGAAACAAAGAGACAGCATGGCCAACCACTTCTTAACAACTGCATAACATCTACATATCGCGAAATAACAATCAGCTCAATAATACTAAAACCTAAAATATATTTTGCATCAAGTAAATGAAAATCTTATTTCATGAATAATTGGTTTAAAATACTCGAACCTTGTTGTAGGAATCTTAAATAAGCATAAACTCCAATTGTGTTTCAAAATATACCTGAAACTTAGTTTAGAGAAATTAAATTACTGTCAATAGATGGCAGATGGAATAAACATACCAATTTTCTTTTGAGTCGACATGAACGCATTGATAATTTAAGTAAAATAAATAGAAAATTCAATAATAATGTATTGACAACAAAATTATAGCAATATTTTCATACTTCATATCTCTAAGTTGGCTTATTTTGTCAAACTCAATATATAAATTATGCATAATAATATTGCAATCTACTTTTCTATCTCTATATTGGTTATCGAAAGCTTTGAAAAGAATTAATTCATATTTAGCATTGACAAAATTACAGAAAAATTATATATTATCTTTGAAAATTGAATATAAAAGTGAACATGTGTGCACCTATTATATTTGTGCATATGAGCAAATCGTACCACAACATCTTTCCTATTATTTCAAACATACGGAGCATTGATAAATTGTTACTGTTGCTTGTTTATGCAACATTTTTATATGTTAGGTCATCCAATTTCTAGCATTTTTATATGTAAACCATTAAATTTTTTATTATCGACCATTCAAATAATATCGTAGATCTCACTAATTTATTATTTCACTATGATTAATAGTTCTTTTTTTAAGGAAAGATAAACTAGTAATATCAGCCTACAATTTCAACTGTAAGCATAATAATATGTTGCATCGGTCAAAAAAAATAATAAGAAGCATATTACTTTATTTATTACTCTTTACAATCCAGCATGTCCAACACCAACTAATGAAACTACTGTGGACTACAATGCTCTACTTCACTAGCCCAATGGTTGCAAAATTTTACAGCAAAATAAAAAGGGAAATTTTCATAATAGTATGAGATAGATCATTTGGTAAATATCATGTATTTAAAATTCAAGCATTAGCAAAATAGCTTTTGAATAGGACTGTTTAACATGTAGTGTTTTAGAATATTGAACAAATTTATCTATCTCAAAATACACAACATTTAGCAAGAACTTGTAAACTCAAATGGTCGAATGATCACTCATTTCCAGTAGAACTGCATAGTTTTGTTTGCCCAAATAAACTTTAGTTTTACTTTAAACCTAAGTCACCTAATAAAAAATGCAGTAGCACTTCTTTCTTAAGAGTTCACATTGCTTTATCTATCAAATGCCAATGGTCCAGTACAACAGCTCAATGGCTTTCCTTGGCTAATTGAAAAACAAATCAAGAAATAAGATACACATTCAACTTTTTTTTAGTGAAATGTATAATTTAATTATATTCAATGGAAAAAAAATCACTAATAAAAATTTCTAATTTAACTTCTAGTCCTGGTTCAAGAATAACGCCCCAAAGCAGCCCTGGGCTATGGATTTCAAAGATGATAAGGGAAACTTTAAAAGTAGATGAGACACTATGTAAGAATTCCAGAAGAAAATAATGTTATTCAAAAAACATCCCAGTTGAGCATAGACACAGTGGTAATGCTACATTAAAAACAAGGAGTTACCTGCAAACAGAAAGCACTATTATAATTTCAAATTAGAAACGGGAAGAGGAAAAGGCAACAAAAGAAACTGCTGAAGCACATATGCATGTTCATTAATGCACACCAACCCAATTCAGATTAGAAATGGATAGAAGAAAAGGCAGAAAAAGGATCTCATGTTACACTTAAAATTGTCTTACACACTTGCCTAAACACAGTCTCTACATTACCTCAACCAACCAACCAAAGTAGTTCATTCATTTTCGCTATTCTATTACATTACCTCAACCAATATTATTTTTGACAAAAAATCACACATGAATAGACAACCTTATTGGTTCTTTAGTTATTATGCTTTAAAACATTACCACAATAAATCTCAATTAATGTGTATTTAGTTGGTTATTGCTAACTTCCGATTTCAACTTGTTAATTATAACAAAAAAGGAACCAGTCCTTTTATTTCTAAGTAGGCTACCACTTGCAAGTTCGGGAATAATTTAAAAATGTGTTATACTTTGCCATCGACTAGAGGGAAAATATATGTAATGTGTTAAAATCATTAATGCCAATTTCACTAATTTGAGGGTACAAGCAAGAGTCGGAATCAACACTCCTTGAAATTATACAAAATGCATAGTTCATGAACCATGATATCCAATCCAAATAGGGTCATTGTGCTCGCAAAACGAATGCATTTACCAAATTCAGCCCCCAAAAATACATTCTTGTTATGCTAAATTTTCAGGGATGAATTTTTTTCTTCTTTTTTACAATCACAAATTTATGGATGGCTTCATGTAAGTTTATGTGAATATTCCACTGTTATTAAAAAAAAAGAACATAAATAAAGCACAAAACTTCTAATATGCAAGACAGGAGAAGGATCAACATGAAACCAGGCAGTTTTTTTCTAAACTCATTGTAACAGTGCTTAGTATTTGATCCCAAGATCAGTACACCTATTGCTAATAATTAATATTTTAATGCAATGACTTTATCTTATTATCATTGCAAAATATATCGAACGTCCATTGAAGCAAAATGTTGCATTAAAAAACATGAGCTGGGAATATTATTGATTAAATTTGATAGCATTGCTTACCAACTGAGAAAGCAACGAATTGCGTTTTTCCTTGAAAACCTATCTAGCTACCATTTATAGTCACATACATTCCATTCCTTCAATTTCAAAAGGAAGATCATAGCTCACACAGTTTGAACATACATGGGGCTACAAAACCAAGAAAAATTAACCTTCAAAAGAAGAATGGTAGCTTACTCAAATGAGAAATCTCGTATGTTTCAGAAACTTCCTGCACCCTAAAATATAAAAACATTAGTCATGAATCATAAATAAAAAGGAATTAAAATCACCAAACTATGAATATTAACCTAAATTTAGAGGATAAATTCCAGCTTGCTGCCAGCTTAATTTCCCTCGTATTTGATATAGTCCCAAAATATTGTGAATTAACTAATCGAGTTTATTCCAAGCTCATACTCCATTTGCCTATTTATGAATTAACTAGTAGCCAGACAAAGAAGTTTCAGTTTAATGATAATTACGAAAATACAAAAGATTGCAATTTGAAAGCCTCTCGGGATTCTGAAATTATAATATTCAAATAATATAGTGACTGCAAACTAGTCCACGTTTATTAATTATAAGTAGGAAATATCAGAAAATTTGGTTTTAAGGGCGGTTAAAAATTTAGTATCTGTTAACAACAATCTTTCCAGTCGCGTAATCAAGAGTGAATGGAATATACGTAATCTTCTCATATCTATCAAACTCTAGATTGCAACAATAATAACATATATTGGAAGTTTTACCCTACTGTCGTTGTTCATCAATAACACAACAAATGATATTGTCGAGTGGTGATCAATCCTGCATCTTTCTTCTGCTATTTTTAATGCTGATTTGAGTCCTACATTTGCTTCTCCCATTGTCACTCCAAGGTAGCCATGCAAATTTCTAGAAAGTCGCTATGGAATTGTTGAGATTTCGTCTATTAGATTGTGAGTTATGTCCAAATCAAATTTCTAGAAAGTCTCTATGGAATTCATTTATAATTTATAATGATTTATTTATATAATAAAAGGATTTTTAATATAAATTGAATATCGATATAATCTGGGACTTTTAAAAATCGAATTATAAAATCCAGATATGTATATTTTGGAGATGTACGATATTCTATGTGAATATATACGATAATAGTAATTTATTAATATTAAATTATTATTTTTTAAATATATTAATATCTATTAGTTTATTGTAGACCTTAGAAAATAACCGTTTTTGCAAACAACCTCCGTTTTCGATGAAATTAACTTTATTGGATCCGAAATATTAACATATTGCTAGATTTCATTTTTGTGATTTTTAGAGCCAGTATGTGGCTGTACGGGATTTTAATGTGAAAAACAATCGGTAATCTGACTTTAAAAATATGCTGTGTGAGCAAAATGACTCGAAATTCAATGTAACAAGTTTCGTTGGCTCTGTAATGCCGAACTGTAGCTGTGTCCATTTTTGTCGAATTTGGTATATTATGTGTTCAAACGAATTTTTAAATGATTGAAACAAATAGCGACTTATTAAATATAAATATAAAATTGAATATAAAATATTATATTATCCAATAAAGACCCTCACCATTTCTAAACCCTAAACTTCTCCGTTCACTGGTCAAAACATCTGCCGCCATTTCTTTTTCTTCACACATTATCGGGAGTTCTAAAATCCATAGGATATCATACAAAAGCTATAAAATCATAATATATGTATATTTGAAACCCCGAAAGGATGCTCTTCAATACCATACCAGTTTCACCCCATTCGAATGAAGTAAATGTCGCTTCAAATTTCTCAACGTGCGGTTATAGATGCTAGGGTTCTAGTTTTTGAGTAATGAGAGCTTTAATTCATGGTTTTGATATCATTTCTGGATTAAGGAAGTGAAACCGCACTTGTGTGCTAAGTTTTGATGAAATCGTTGAAGAAAATGTCGTGCGATATTCCTCGAACATGCGTGATGGACCTGAAGTTGCGGTGGGATTTTAGCGTGTGAGTTCGATGTGATCTGTATGGAGAAGGAGACTCGAAGAGAAGAAGATTTGTTTTTGTTTGAAGATGAATAGTTGAAGAGAGAGGGAGAACATGGGATACAAACGTTGGGCACGGGAGTTTGAATAAGGAGTAGAGATCGGCTTTATTTCCTGGAGGAAGAGACTGTTCACGAATGGGTTGGGTGTAGTAGCGGGCTGGAATTGTTTGGGTAAGGGCCCGAGTTGATTTTAATAAAGTTAATTTAAATGCTAGCTCAAACTTAGAAAATGTATAACTTTTCCATACATTATCAAAATTGAGAAAAACATGATCCCTTGGGATCGTATGGACGAGGGCTACGCAATGGAAGGGAGTGAATTGGAGCTCGTTACAATTTATAGCGAAATAAATTACCTGATCTAAATCAAATCGACGATCGCTTATCGTTATTTAATGATAACCGGCCAATGTGAGTAAATCTCACTAACGCTGATCAATTTTTATTTCTATAACGTATTTTTAGAATTTATAAATGTTGGTTGATTGTTATGTGTTGACTGTTTGGATGAACTGTTAATTAAGTGGTTGAAATTAAAAGATCTAGTTATATATATACATATATATGTGTGTGTATATAAATATATATATATCATTAATTAAATATTGATTATGCTTATTAGAATATTTCATATTGAAATGAAATTGATGTTAATTATAGAGTTTAACATATGTGGATGCAGGAAAACAGGTTGGAGAGATCCAACTGGATTTCTCAATATTTATAATACTATTTTTTTCATGTATTGTGATATATAATCTGTGATTGATTATGATGACATTGGTCTTGTTATTTGGTATTTTAAATGCCATGAGAAATACTGGAATGTAAAGGGAATTTTCAAAGTGTATATTGAAAATGAAATATTTGGAAAACAAATAGAATTTATAAAAGGAATTGTTTGGAAAATAAATAGAATTGTAAAAAGGAAATATTTGGAAAATAAATAGAATTATGAAAATGAAATATTTGGAAAATAAATAGAATTATAAAAAGGAAATATTTGGAAAATAAATAGAATTATAAAAAGGAAATGGCGAGATATAAAAGAACTATGAGATATCGATTTAAAGTAGATTTTAAATATATATTGTTTTAAAAGATAGATTAAGAAGATTTATTTATAAATAATGTTTTATAAATTTATTAAAATATTTATCATTTGATAAATGGAATATATAAATCAGAATTTATATAGAGAAGTAAAATCGGTTTCAACACCGATATTTGAAATAGAATGTGAAGGCAGCAGTTATAAAGGTAATATTTTTACGAGTAATCCTATAAATAAAAGTATAAATGGAATTAGAGTTTGAGATATTGCTTTTAAATTGCGAAATCAAACTGTTTTGATTTGACAAAAGAATTATTATTCACATTTGATGTGAAAAATGTGAATAATGGATTTAAGAAAATAATTTGCGAAACGAAAATATTATAAAGGAATTTGGGTTTTGAAATAGGAATTTAAAATGGAGTTAAGGATATTAGAAACTGACTGGAGATTAGTTATTTGGAACAACTTTCTGGGTATCGATCTAATGTTAGTTTCGGCCTTCGGGGTTTATACTTGGGAAGTTGTTCTCTTATTAGTTTACTCAGACGACCCAAACTTCCCCTTACGGGAAAGCCCAAATTTAATTGAGAACACGACAAATCAGAACACGAATAGTAGAACATTTCATTGCTTATTACAACAATTACATCAGAGCACAAGAGCATATCAGAATATGAATAATTATATAACAGAAAAGTATCAGAGATTTGAAATACAAAGCAGTGGAAATAAAATGTATAAATACAATGCTTAGTGGAAGTACATTAACTAGCACAACTGAACGAAATACATGAATACAAACTTTCCGAATTTAGCTCAAGCTATAGTCCAGGATCCTAGGAAATGAAGCTATTATAAGGCTCAGGTCTCATCACACAACGAATGTAGTTGAGGATAGAGTTTTCCCTTATAATAGCCAAATATGACTGATACGCGAAATTTCATCTTTTATTATTACTATAAGTGAAGAAATCAACTTCAAATATAAATGTATCAATTATAGACGACATGAATGTCCCATACCACTATTCCACCAATAGTATACAACTAAAACCGTAAAATGTTGTATTTCAAGTTGGATTTCCATTATGATGGCTCCTGATTCGAAAGATCTATCGCGTAGTGCAATACTCAATGGCTTACGTCTCGTGCATAAGAAAACGCCATAATGCACATCCGCACTATATACAGGATACCAATTATCTCAAGGGCTTACGTCCCGTTCATGAGAAAACGTCGTATACTCTATCCTTCTGGGAATTGGGGGGTGTGCCCTATCCCTACCAGGTGTGTAGCGACCACACCCAGCCTATCTCGGTCGACCAAATCCATCCTCATATCGAAAGTATACCGATCTAACCATTAGTTCAACATCATACCGATGTGTGAGGCTTGCGAATTAATGCTACACAAAGTTATGCTAATTAAAGCTTTGCTTTTATCGTCATCCATCAAACTTTGCTTTTCAACAAAAGTTTGGATCACTGCATATCGGCATGTCGCATTATCAGTCTATACCGTACCAATGATTTATGCTAATATATAACCTCTAATCTCTTACATCTCAGAGAAGGGTGTTAAGCAAGAGAATAAATTCTCCTCCACCAAACAGATATATATATTTAGCAGTGATTAACGAATACCGTATAAAGGAATACAATGTCAGACATACCATCCATTTGCAAGTACGTTCTAGGTCTGAACGAAACCGAAGGCACCTTATTCCTCGTCCCATATGTCCAATACAGAAGAGAGGCCCTCGCATATCCGAACAATCAACAAATACGTCCGGACAGTTACCATTGTAGCCCCTTCTAGGTAGCTACTCCAATCATGGGCATCGGTAGAAACTCATCAATTCGATGTGAAGATTGTTGGTCTTGTACCATCTTCAATCTCTTCGATTGTTAGTAGTCTTATCAATTATTCAGAATGGGTTAAACCTGGTCTTTCCGAATAACTCGCGTATCTTATAATCAAGTGCTATAACAACACATCATATGCCTTATTCCAATTCAAAATATTTTTCTATTCGTATATCTTTATTCTAGAAAGGTTCTCATTAATCTTATCAAGGATTATCACTTTTAAACACACTATTGAATCCATTTCTTTGGAAATCATTTCAAAAGATTTTATAGTATCTTTTCATAGTTTAAACCAAATTAAGGTTTATCAAACTAGTTAGGATTAACACCTTACCGATGCAATCATTCATTTTATCATCCCATCCCAACCTAATCATCCCATGGAGCAAAAATGGTAGTACTCCATGTATAACACCACTGTGTTATCGGTAAATTAAATTACCATTTCACGTTCAAATCTAATTAAAGATTTAACTATCGCATGAAGTAAAACTGGCGATACTTCGTTCTCGAACACTTGTCAAATTTGGCAAATTTAATTACCATATTCACATTTCAATCTAATTAAAGATTTCTTAAAACTCTATTTAGTTTTAATCCCTAAAATCATTATTTAATGATTTGTCAATTTTAGGAAATAAATCCTGTTATTAACTGGGTTAAAGAACCAATGTCATTTAAAACACAGTTCACAATAAACCCAAAATCCTCTACCATCAAACTGGAACTTTCACAGAAAACGGATCAATATACAATCGATATAAATTTCCATATCAGCCTAATAATATAAATGGAATAACGACAAAGCCTTTTAAATTCCATTAATAGTAACGGTCTTCCTTTACAGAAGCTCATCTCGATTATCACCAAATCGAATTCCATTCAATTCCAATTTAATATATTAAATTGGAAATCTTTACTTTGGAAAATTCCATTAATCTTAATTAAAAGATTATAAATTCCAAATCATATTCTTCAATGTTAATTGGGTTAAAGAACAAATGTTATTTAAAACACAGTTCATGATAAACCCAAAATCCAATTCTTTTATTCAGTTCCAATTAAATAATAATTAATTGGTAAACTTCACTAAATCTTAATTTAAAGATTTTTTTTCTCAACTGGGTTTAAGAACAGTGTTAATAAAGACACCATTCACGACAAACCCGAAATCCAATTTCAATTCAGTTTCAATCAAATATTAATTAATTGGTAGCTTCACTAAATCTTAGTTAAAAGATTATTCTTTCCTCAATTGGGTTTAAGAACAGTGTTAATAAAGACACCATTCACGACAAAACCAAAATCCAATTTGATATCAAATACAAACCTCTGAATAGAAATTATATAGGCTTATATTCAATATCAAATTCTGGTACCAACGGATATCGTATTAGGAATAATGATATCAATATCTTCAAATTCCTCAACAATATCCATATAATCACAGAATCCAATATCGAAATATTCCAAAGATTATTTCCACCCAAATCCATTCCAATTTATACTTTGCCAAATTCTGTTTATTTTAAAACCATTTTCAATGTCCAGTTTATTTGTTTAAAAACCAATGGATTATTATTCTAATTAATAACTAGTTCATTTCGATAAAAATATATTTTTATCTTTTCAAATATGGAATTTTTCATCCAAAATCTTTTCAAATCATTTATTATGATTTTACATAATTTTTCCATATTTTTAGTAATTTTATTATCGCTCGTACTGTCGGTTTCCAATATCGGCCACCGAACTGCATCCATAGCGACCTTTTGTAACGACCCAGAAAATCTGAACCAATTTAAAAATTTTAAATTGGCTAAAATAATGGATTTTAAATATGTAAAATAAATATTTTAAATAATAGAGAAGAAAATGGAGTTTGAATCGACAATTGAAAACGAATATAATTAATTCTAATTATAAACAAGGCCTGAAATGGCGCTGTAGTTTCAAAATTTGAATTCAAACTTTGTCGGACTGTACCGGGGGCAAAACAAAGCGGATTTGAGCGAAACCAAAAATATTTAAATCTGTTAGTGAATACCTTTCTAACAAATCTGAAAAATCGAATTTTCATAACGGAAATCAAAAGTTATGGCCAAATGAATTTTCAGAAAGGTCGCTATGGAATTTATATAGCCCGTAAAATTGGCCATTTTGCATACAACCTCGGAATTCGACGAAACCACTTTTGTTGGATCCGGGATGTGAAGTTATTGCTAGGTTTCAAATTTCATAATTTTTGAAGCTAGTATGTGAGCGTGGCAAATTAAACGTGTTTTGGTCAATTACAGTTAAATTGGATCGACCAGAAATGGGCCTTTTTGCAAATGGTCTCATAATTCGACGAAACTAGTTTTGTTGGGACCGTATCATCAAAACATAGCTAGATTTATTTTTCTGGAATTTTTCGAATCAGTTTGTGGCCCTGGCAAATTGAAATGTACGTTCAAATTAAATATTGAATGTTTTATATTTTAATTTGAAGGAAAACTGACTGGAACAGTCGAATGGGCCTACGAAACATATCCCATTGTGTTCGGAATGGGGGTAAAACGCTAGGGACGACAGTCGTTGGGTTTAGATTGGTGGTCGGGTCAGAAAACCCCTTTAAAACCCATTGGCCAATCAGAATTTAATTTAAAAAAGGAAATTCTCTCCCCCCCCCCGATAAACGACGGAAGTGGCTCAAAACTTCCAGAGCCTTTTGTCGCCGCCTCGTCAATCTTCAGCCCCCCCCCCTCCAGTTGGGCTTTTTGTTCGCCTCCCTCCCCTCTTCAAAACTATACCACCTTCGCCCCTCCTCGATTCGTGTACGTCGAGATCCAGGGCCAGGAAGTTGAATCGTTCCCTTCGCCGCCGCACCCGATTCCGACCACCGGAGTCCACCGCGCCACCGTCGTTGGGTGCGCCTCTCTCCCCTCTACAGCGTGGCAGTGGCTGATTGATGCAACACCTCACGGATCGAGCGAAAGGTTGAAACCTAGTTTCGAAGATTACAAGCAGGTAACGGCTTATATATTCTGAACTGATTTTAACACCTTTAAACCGTTGCAAACCTTGTAAAAATCATATCTTTTTTGCTATGTGGTCGAAATTCAGTGAAACAAGAGACAGTGGACTCGTGCGGACGTCTTCTACATTTTAAAAGTGACCGCATATTTTTCTGAGCCTTCTGTTATTTTTGGTGGAGTGGAACCCAATGTGAGATTTCTAATTTATAAACGATATGGGAAAACGACGGTGTATAAATTATATGATCGATGTATGAGTTATATAAGCGTTGTATAAGTTATATATGCATTGTAAATATTATATATGTGTTGAAATAGAAGTGAATTGCTATATATAAATATAAATACATACATACACACACACACACACACATATATATATATATATATATATATATATATATATATATATATACGCCCCTCGCCCACAAACCATGGACGATATTTATTGGTTGTGATTGGTGTGTAAATAGATTGAAAGCGAATGGTTGATTGGGATTGTTTGTGGTTATGGCGAAATTTTCCAAAATTTAAAGGCGTTAGTGAAATATTAGAAGTGGAAACAATATAGGAATTTTTGAATGAACTATATTTATATAAATATAAATGAAATTAAAATGAAACGTGGCCGTGCAGTTCGTATTTTGAAACCGTGATTTCAAATGATTAGTACGAGAGATTCGACCATCGAATTTTCCTGAAATCGCAACTGTTGGGTTCGCTTTGGAAAAATCTTTCCAACGGCACCAATTTTGTAAAAATCCAACGGTTGGATTGTCTGGAATGTTTAATTCAAATCTGAAGAAAAACAACGCCAGAATCGATTATATATATATATATATAATTATATTTAATCGAGTAACGACGCTGCAGTTCGTATTTTGAAATCGAAACTTCAAACGATTATACCAGGAGATCCGACCGTCGGATTTTCCCGAAACTGGAACCGTTGGATTTGTTTTGAAAAGATCTTTCTAATGATGTAAATTTTTTGAAGATCCAATGGTTAGATTTTCAGATATGTGTAAATCAAATCTGAAGAAAAACAGCGCCACGGTCGCGTTATGGCCCGAAGCGTCGTTTTAAATAAATTGGCTATTTTAAAATAAATAAAAATAGTGATAAATCGTTATAAAATATTATAAATGATATGGATGTGATTTAGAAATTAACTGAAGGTTGGCTAAGTCGAATGGTATCCTGGGAGTTGATCTGATGTTGGTTTCGGCCTTCGGGGTTAATATTTGGGAATCTTTCTCTTACTGATTGACGGTTAGTGACTAATGAATTGAAATGATGCGTGTGTATGTTAATGTTGCACTTATTTATTATATACGCGAGTTGCTCAGAAAGACCAGGTTTATCCCATTCTGAATAACTGAATCGACGATAAGAAATCGAAGATGAAGACGGTGGTCGAAGACCGGAGATCTTCACCTCGTTTGGATGGTAACCGAGGTCCTGATTGGGAGGCATCCCAAAATATGGATAATGAGTGGTGATCGTCCAGACGTACGTGGTGCTCGATGGGTTTGCGAGGTATATAGTGCCTCCGGTTTCGTTCAGACCCAGAACGGACTTATAAATGGACTGTGTGTCTGACATTAGATTTTATTCTGTGTTGATTGATCTCTATTAAATATACATCTGTTTGGCGGCGGAGAATTTATTCTTTTGCTTAACGCCCTTCTCTGAAACGCACGAGCTCAGAGGTTGTATATCGATGGACATCAGTCGCATGGCATGAATTGCTAGTGTGGCATGCCTAAGTGGCAAATGATCAGGGCTTCTGTTGAAAAGCAAAGTCTTGTGGTGATGATCAAAGCACCGCTTGTGTGGCGTAGCTTTGTGTATAACGTGAAATCGTGAGCCTCACACCCGGTATGAACCAGAAACGGGAGAAAGGACCTCGGGGAGGACTTGTGTTTCTTTCTAGTTAGAAGTAGCGTTAGTGGTTTTACACGCCCTGACGAGTTTGACTTATGTAGTTGTTGCTTTTGCGAGGCGCCTCGGTTAGATCGGATGATCCGGGTCCGATGGAGTCATTCGTTGGCTCATTTACACCCCATAGGGCGGGGAAACGCATTGTTCAGGCATTTTAATCCACATCGGTGGACCGGCCCTGACGATCCAAAGGCTTGACTGAGTACTTGCCTGTGGCTCGGGCTAGAGAGTCACGAATTCGGTAAGGACTATCTTTTGCCTTGGTTCATGACGGAAATCCAATTTCCAAATACGTGACCGTGTGGTTTTGATTGCATATATATATGGCGATATGATATATGGTACCCATGCCGTCTATGATTGATAGTTATGATTCGAAATTATTTTTAAAACATGTAAACACTAGTAATAATATCAATTGCTCTTGTTTTATTCGTATCAAGCATATTTTGGGCGTTATAAGGTAAAAACTCTATCCTCCGGTTTGCGTTGCATTGTGTGATGGGAACTGAGTCTTATAATGGCTTCATTTTATAAAAAGCATTGCGATGTTTAAAAGAATGATTTGTTTTAAAGCACTGGCAATGCAATGGAGTAAACCCGTTCCACGAAAGTGGCGTGGTCTGGTGATTAGCCCTATTTGAAATGTGTTGAGTAGATCTCTCATAATAGTCCCATGACTGACTCGTAGTTTGTTTCACTTTCAAACTCAGGTGCCCCTTTTTCTACACGGGCAGCCTTGTATTCAGGTTTAGTTGGCTTCCTCAGGATAGCTGGAGCTGAAGATGGATTCTATCATTTATCTCTTTTTATGCTGTTCAGCTCCTATTGTACATATTTTGTTTGTTTCCGCTGTAGACATTTATGTATAGCTGAAATGTAATTGTACTAAGTAAGATCCTGTATAATGTGTAACTCTGATGATTACTTTTATCCAGTATATTCTATTGTTCATTATCTGGTGTATTTATTTATTTCTGTTCTGCTATTATCTGTTTCTGTGTTATATTCCACGGATTACCCTTGCCGCCGTCCGTACGGTGTTTGGGGTCGTCTCAATTTGGTATCAGAGCTTTGGTTAAGCTTAGTCTGGAATATAACATATGAATGAACTCGTCAGAAATAGAACCAGTAGTGTTCTAGGACGGGTAACTCATTACAGAGAGGATCAGTAATATCCTAGTATGAGTAAAGCAGAATGAAATTACACCTCGATAGACACATTTACATTGAAGTATGTGTTTCTATATTTTAAATTATCTTTTCTGTGACCTGACACTTGATCTGCCGTTTGCAGAAGTACTAGAAAAATGAGTGTCAGAAACAGGAGAAATGCAGAACCCGATCTAGAGGCTCTATTAAAGAGATATCTAAATCTGAACGGAGCACAGTTCTCGGGCAATGAATCTATTATTCAGACTCAAGCTTGGATGAGTTCTGTCGAAAGAATTTTTGAGCATATCCAGCTGAGAGATGACCAGAAACGGTTAGTAGCATCTTGGGCGCTCAAAGAAGAAGCTTTAATCTGGTGGGAAACAATCATCAAAGATAATCCAGAAGGTGATATCACCTGGGACAGATTCAAAGTGATTTTCCTAGAAAGATTTACTCCTCCTAAAGCGACGGAGCGATTATGTGATGAATTTTCTTATCTAATACAAGGTGATATGACCATCCCAGAATATCATAAGAAATTCAATGAACTTGCTCACTTTGCTCCTCATCTGATTCAAGATCAAAAGAGGAAAAATCTAAGATTTATTCATGGCCTGCAAAGGAGATATCAGAATAGTGTACCGAGGAATGTAAAACTTCCTTTCTCTGAAATGATATACATGGCTTATCAGTATGAAGATCTCCATAAGAAAGGAATGTTACGCGACAAAGAAGAAGTCAGTTCTAGTGACAAAGAAGAGTCGGAAACTGATATTCCTGAAGCCAGTACGAGGTCTGAGGTCAGTAAGAAGCCCAGTGCCAAGAGGAAAAGGGCTGAATCTGGGAAAGAACCCGTAACGACCGCCGTATGCAATAACTGCAATAGGCGAGGACATTTCTTGATAAGTTGCAGATCTTTAGAGAAACAGATCAAGAGTGGATATAAGCGCACTATGAAACAAAAGAACCCACATGGGGAAAGGAGATGCCATAAGTGCCGCCAAGCAGGTCATATTGCACGGGAGTGCCAACTCTCAAAGAAATATGAAGCCGTATATATAAATGAAGTAGCAGAAACTTCTGAGCCCTCAGCTAGTCAAGAAAGGGCCGATGTTTTAGAAGGGACACTTACTGTAAAAAACATTCCAGTCAAAGTAATGTTTGACACAGGCACATCACGAAGCTTCATTGCAAAGGATGCAGCTAAGAAACTGGATTTGAATTTGAAAAAGCTCAAGGAACCAATGACTGTCCAGAATCCGGTTGGGGGTTCCATTGATCTAAGTTGGGTTTGTGGAGTGTCGGTTTCTTTCTCTCGTTATCGATTTCCTACCATCGCGGTCGTCATGAATTTTAAAGAGTTTGATCTTATCTTGGGGTTAGACTAGTTGACCAAATATGAAGCTGAAGTTAAATGCGCCGACAGAGTCGTAAAGGCGAGGATTAAATCAGGTGATTATATAACCATACCTTGTGAAGGCCCGACATCAAATAGAAAGGACTTCTGGGAAGCTTTGGATGTTTCTCCAGCCCAAATAGAAAATATCCCTGAAATCACAGAGAATATTCCCGACCTAGTAAAAGATATTCCTGTCGTCAATAACTATGCAGATGTGTTCGAAGAAGTTGTTCGCTTACCTCCGCAGAGAGAAATAGATTTCAAGATTGCTTTGATTCCCAATGCAAGTCTGGTAGTTCACGCTATTCGAAGAATGTCCTTGAAAGAGAAGGAGGAATCAGACAATCAAACACGACAGCTCATATGGAAGGGTCTGATCAGGCCTAGTTTCTCTGATTGGGGAGCAACAGTGGTTTTTGTCCCAAAATCTGACGGTACTCTACGTCTATGTGTGGATTATCGTGATTTGAACAAGCAGACCATAAAGAACAAATATCCATTGCCGCGGATCGATGATTTATTGGATCGTCTGGATGGAGCACAAGTATTCTCAAGGATGGACCTAGCTACAGGCTTCCATCAACTTCAAATTGCCGAAGAATGTGTTCCAATGACAACATTCAGAGGTCCCGACTTATTCTATGAGTGGTTAGTAATGTCGTTCGGCTTATGTAACGCTCCAGCTTAATTCGTCGATCTAATGAATAGAGTGTTCAGAGGGGTTTTGAATAAATTTGTTCTGGTTTTCATTGACGATATTCTAATCTTCTCTAAATCAAAGGCCGAACACAAAAAGCATCTGGAATAGGTTCTGGAAATCCTCAGAAGGAATGTATTAAAAGCCAAATTTTCCAAATGTATCTTCTGGCAAGATGAAGTAAAATTTCTAGGCCACGTCGTATCGAAAGAAGGAATCACTGTGGATCCAAGTAAAATCACAGCTATTCAGAACTGGAAGCAGCCCAGTACCCCTACTGAAGTCCGCAGTTTTCTCGGATTAGCTAGTTATTACCGGAAATTCGTTAAAGACTTCTCGAAGATATCTGGTCACTTAACGAAGCTTACGAAGAAGCACTCTAAGTTCAAATGGACTCCAGAAAGTGAGGAGGCTTTCGAAGAGCTAAAGTTAAGATTAACGACAGCTCCAGTGTTAACCATCATCGATGGCAATCATGATTTGAAAGTCTGGACTGATGCTTCTAGAGAAGGCCTTGGCGCAGTGTTAATGCCAAAGGGTCAAGTGATTGCTTATGCTAGCCATCAACTGAAGCCACACGAGAAGAACTACGTAACTCATGATCTTGAGTTGTTGGCTATCGTATTCTCTTTGAAAATCTGGAGACACTATCTCCTGGGTGAGAGATTTTGAATTGTTTACAGATCACCAGTCGTTGAAGTATCTGTTCACCTAGAAAGACCTGAATCTGAGGCAGCAACGTTGGCTAGAGTTTCTTGCAGCATACGACTTTGAGATTATACACACTCCAGGGAAAGCCAATGTCGTGGCCGATGAGTTAAGCAGAAAGAATGAGATGATCGCCAGCTTTATTATCACGACTTCATTGATAGACAAAATATCTGCTCTTCAGAAGGATGATCACTTCATTCAGAAGATCAGGGAGATAATCCAGAAAGGCGAACCCTCGAGTTTTCAAGTTGATAATGATGAGATTCTAAGGCTCAAAGGTCGAATCTGTGTCCCTAACATTCCTGAGCTTCGAAAGGAAGTACTGGATGAATGCCATAAGTCAAAACTTAGTATCCATCCGGGAGTAAGCAAAATGTAAAATGACATTAAACGCACTTTCTGGTGGAAGTCGATGAAGAGGGACATTTCTTTATATGTTAGCCGATGCCCTACTTGCCAGCTAGTCAAAAGCGACCAACAGAAACTAGCTGGATTATTACAACCGCTAGACGTTCCAGGCTGGAAGTGGGAACATATTTCTGTGGATTTCATTGATGGTATGCCCAGAACCAGAAAAGGGAATGACAGTATTTGGGTGATCGTAGATCGCTTCACGAAGACCGCCCATTTTATACCTGTCAGATCTAACAGAACTGCTCAGAGTCTGGCGCGGTTATACTTCAGGAAAATAGTTAGACTACATGGAGTGTCGCTCAGTATAGTCAGTGATAGAGATACAATATTCACTAGCAAATTCTGGGAGGCGTTTCAAGTCGAGCTGGGAATGAAGTTGAACTTGAGCACCGCTTATCATCCTCAGACAGACGGTCAGACTGAGAGGGTGAATTGTATTTTAGAAGATCTATTGCGGGCTTGTGTTATAGATTTCGGTGGATCATGGGAAGACCATCTGCATTTGGCGGAATTCTCATATAACAACAGCTACCAAGCGAGTCTGACAATGTCGCCATTCAAAGCATTGTATGGTAGACTGTGCCGATCTCCTGCTTGTTGGGTCGAACCCGATAATAGACTTGTGTTGGGTCCTGATATGATCCGAGAAGCCGCCGACAAAGTTGATTTTATTAAGAAGCGATTACTCGCCGCTCAAAGCCGACAAAAGAGCTATGCCGATAGAAGAAGAGATATATCCTTTGCTGTTGGCGACTATGTATATTTGAAAGTATCGCCGATGAGAGGAGTTATCCGGTTCGGTAAAACTGGAAAGTTGGCACCTAAATTCATTGGTCCGTTTCCTATTCTGGAACGGATCGGAACTCTCGCTTATAGGGTTAAATTGCCTGATTGGTTGCCTGGAGTTCATGATGTATTTCATATATCTCAACTTCGAAAGCACGTTCATGATCCAGACTTGATCGTGGAAGAAGCAGCTCAACAGGATATTGAAATTACTCCAGAACTAGCTGTGAGAAGAGAGCCGCTAAAGATCATCGACAAAGAAACCAAAGAACTGAGGAACAAGAAGGTTCACTTAGTCAAAGTGCAATGGAGTGGGGATCCGCAAGATTGTACTTGGGAAACTGAGGAGAGCATTCAGAAAGCTTATCCTAGATGCCGAGTGGATATCTCTGATTGACTCCGGTGCAAGGTATATTTACCATACTTTGCATTACCATTTAATTCTCTACTCTGCTGTTATTTTCTTTCCATGAATGTGCACTTTTAACTCTATAGTCTGAATGATTTTAAAAGAGAATAGGAATTAATTTGTATGGTTTTGAAAAGTTAAAAACAATTTGATTGTTGGTTGTGTTGCGTGATTCTAGATTTGATTAATTAAAATTGTTGAAACTATAGTTAATTTAATCAACAATAGAGTAATGGTAGAATTTATTCGACCACACATTGAACTGATTAGAAAATAAATAGAAATATATACATGTGTATTATATATGTTTGAACAGGTAAATGGATTAGCTGTTGAGTAAAGATTTTATTTGCGTGCCCGACAAATAGGTAAACCTTAATGAGTTGGATGCGAAATATTATTATATCAACTCCTGTGAATGCCATTGGATGTGGAGTGCTGGTTTTTCTATGTGAAATAATAAATGTCGTCATAGGATAGTAACAATTAATTTTGAACTACATCACATGGCATACTTCAGAAGATAGGCATACTTCATCATATACCACATAAGCATTTGGAGCTTGTGTGACGAGGTGGAAGATTTACCATACGAGCGAGAGGCTTGTATGGCGATGACTATATTTTATAGGTTGAACTGATGACTGATATGGACTATTTAAATTGTAACGATTAAATTGCCAGATTAATAAAAACCCCACACGGGTCTGGAGTTGACAATAATCACGTCTCTCTAGTTATTAGATACGACACATGGACTATTTATTTCCCCACACGGGACAGGGTGACGAGAATTTATTCTCTGGAGTTATTATCAATACACGCTCCCCTGTAAACACCAGAATATATCACTATAAATATGTGTATGCTCATTAGGATTTATTGGGTAACTAATACGGCCCAATAAATTTCCAAACCTCTCTCCGTACACAGGAGGTTATGGCGAAATTTTTCGAAAATTTCGGGTGTTAGCCAAATTTTTGAAGAATTTGAAAATTCTCAGAAACTGAAAAGTTGGAGAATTGAAGCCAGATCGAACGTAGAGTCGATTAATCAAACCACTTTCGACTTTGTTCCTTTTCGGGGACGAAAAGTTTTAAGTGGGGGAGATTGTAACGACCCAGAAAATTTGAACCAATTTAAAATTTTAAATTGCCTAAAATAATGGATTTTAAATATTTAAAATAAATATTTTAAATAATAGAGATGAAAAAGGAGTTTGAATCGACAATTGAAAATGAATATAATTAATTCTAATTATAAACAAGGCTTGAAATGGCGCTGCAGTTTCAAAATTTGAATTCAAACTTTGTCGGACTGTACCGGGTGCAAAACAAAGCGGATTTGAGCGAAACCAAAAATATTTAAATCTGTTAGTGAATACCTTTCTAACGAATCTGAAAAATCGAATTTTCATAACGGAAAGCAAAAGTTATGGCCAAATGAATTTTCAGAAAGGTCGCTACAGAATTTATATAGCCCGTAAAATTGGCCATTTTGCATACGACCTCGGAATTCGACGAAACCTCTTTTGTTAGATCCGGGATGTGAAGTTATTGCTAGGTTTCAAATTTCATAATTTTTGAAGCTAGTATGTGAGCATGGCAAAGGAAAACGTGTTTTGGTCAATTACACTTAAATTGGATCGACCAGAAATGGGCCTTTTTGCAAACGGTCTCAGAATTCGACGAAACTAGTTTTGTTGGGACCGTATCATCAAAACATAGCTAGATTTATTTTTCTGGAATTTTTCGAATCAGTTTGTGGCCCTGGCAAATTGAAATGTACGTTCAAATTAAATATTGAATGTTTTATATTTTAATTTGAAGGAACACTGACTGGAACAGTCGAATGGGCCTACGAAACATATCCCATTGTGTTCGGAATGGGGGTAAAACGCTAGGGACGATAGTCGTTGGGTTTAGATTGGTGGTCGGGTCAGAAAACCCCTTTAAAACCCACCGGCCAATCAGAATTTAATAAAAAAAAGGAAATTCTCTCTCTTCCCCCCGATAAACGACGGAAGTGGCTCAAAACTTCCCGAGCCTTTTGCCGCCGCCTCGTCGATCTTCAGCCCCGCCTCCAGTTGGGCTTTTTGTTCGCCTCCCTCCCCTCTTCAAATCTATACCACCTTCGCCCCTCCTCGATTAGTGTACGTCGAGATCCAGGGCCAGGAAGTTGCGTAGTTCCCTTCGCCGCCGCACCCGATTCCGACCACCGGAGTCCACCGCACCACCGTCGTTGGGTGTGCTTCTCTCCCCTCTACAGCATGGCAGTGGCTGATTGACGCAACACCTCACGGATCGAGCGAAAGGTTGAAACCTAGTTTCGAAGATTACAAGCAGGTAACGGCTTATATATTCTAAACTGATTTTAACACCTTTAAACCGTTGCAAACCTTGTAAAAATCATATCTTTTTGCTATGTGGTCAAAATTCAGTGAAACAAGAGACAGTGGACTCGTGTGGACGTCTTCTACATTTTAGAAGAGACTGTATATTTTTCTGAGCCTTCTGCTATTTTTGGTGGAGTGGAACCCAATGTGAGATTTCTAATTTATAAACAATATGGGAAAACGACGATGTATAAATTATCTGATCGATGTATGAGTTATATAAGCGTTGTACACCTCATGTATAAGCGTTGTATAAGTTGTACGTTCGATGTATAAGTTATATATGCGTTGTAAAAATTATATATGTGTTGAAATAGAAGTGAATTGCTATACATATATATATATATATATATATATATATATATATATAGACGCCCCTCGTCCACAAACCATGGACGATATTTATTGGTTGTGATTGGTGTGAAAATAGATTGATAGCGAATGGTTGATTGGGATTGTTTGTGGTTGATATTGATTGATTGTGGTTGAAAAATACCCATTTGTGGTTGAGAAATATTTGGTTGAAACCACATAGGATTAGTTTGTGGAAATGAAATAAATATATACATGCCGCCTACGTGCGAACTAGATGCATGATCCCCATTGTCAAAAATTGCGAGGTTTTAAGGTAGAGCGAGGAGCCGTACTAGGGACGGTCCCGGTTTTAACTACCCTGCCGTTTGAGTGTACTTGAAAGATCGAGGAGAATGTTACTCAAACTCAAAAGTCCGCTGCCGAAATTTTGAATAATATTCATGTGTTTGAACTATTTTCATTTGCTGAAACTATATTTATTCGTTGAATAGAAAACCATCGTGTGTTGAATCCATATTCATTCGTTGAATTGAAATTCATGTGTTGAATGGTATTCGTATTTTGAAAGAAATAGTTTTATAATAAAAATCCCATTTTTAACATCAATATGAAATGTATAAAATAATCCTGTTTTGAAATAAATTGTTTTACAATAAAAATCCTATTTTTATCACCTATATAAACTATATAAAATAATAATGTTTTGAAATGAATTGTTTTACAATAAAAATCACATTTTTATTATATACATGAATTGTTGAAATGTGAAGTGTTAAAAATAGCCACTCGTTCAAATAAATATACATGAGTTGAAATATTCATTAATTAGCTAATGATATGATTTTTGCCTATGCATGCAACATTAGAATGAATGGTGTTTTTAAACCAAATGGAATCAAATATGAAGTTGAATGGAAAATGATAAGTGATAAGAACTATATATATGTACATGCATATTTATTGAACAGGTTATAGCAAAGGGGCTAGAGAAGAGGAATAAAATTTTTGTGCCCGAGAAATAGGTACACATTTACTGTTTTGTTTGGGTGATGATTTTATGAGCCTGTTGGCCAGCCGCTTGGCTTTTTTCTTTTTCTTTTTGACATGAGACGCCCGTGTGGCTATTTAGGAATTTTCCCAGCCCTCCCGTACAAAGGAGGTTATGGCGAAATTTTCCAAAATTTAAAGGCGTTAGTGAAATATTAGAAGTGGAAACAATATAGGAATTTTTGAATGAACTATATTCATATAAATATATAAATATAAATAAAATTAAAACGAAACGTGGTCGTGCAGTACGTATTTTGAAACCGTGATTTCAAATGATTAGTACGGGAGATCCGACCATCGGATTTTCCTGAAATCACAACCGTTGGGTTCGCTTTGGAAAAATCTTTCCAACGGCACCAATTTTGTAAAAATCCAACGGTTGGATTGTCTGGAATGTTTAATTCAAATCTGAAGAAAAACAGCGCCAGAATCTATATATATATAAATATAATTATATTTAATCGAATAACGACGCTGCAGTTCGTATTTTGAAATCGAAACTTCAAACGATTATATCGAGAGTTCCGACCGTCGGATTTTCCCGAAACTGGAACCGTTGGATTCATTTTGAAAAGATCTTTCTAATGATGTAAATTTTGTGAAGATCCAACGGTTAGATTTTCAGATATGTGTAAATCAAATCTGAAGAAAAACAGTGCCACGGTCGCGTTATGGCCCGAAGCGTCGTTTTAAATAAATTGGCTATTTTAAAATAAATAAAAATAGTGATAAATCATTATAAAATATTATAAACGATATGGATGTGATTTAGAAATTAACTGAAGGTTGGCTAAGTCGAATGGTTTCCTGGGTGTTGATCTGATGTTGGTTTCGGCCTTCGGGGTTAATATTTGGGAAATCTTTCTCTTACTGATTGACGGTTAGTGACTAATGAATTGAAATGATGCATGTGTATGTTAATGTTGCACTTATTTATTATATACGCGAGTTGCTCAGAAAGACCGAGTTTATCCCATTCTGAATAACTGAATCGACGATAAGAAATCGAAGATGAAGACGATGGTCGAAGACCGGAGATCTTCACCTCGTTTGGATGGTAACTGAGGTCCTGATTGGGAGGCATCCCAAAATATGGATAATGAGTGGTGATCGTCTAGACGTACGTGGTGATCGATGGGTTTGCGAGGTATATAGTGCCTCCGGTTTCGTTCAGACCCAGAACGGACTTGTTAATGGACTGTGTGTCTGACATTAGATTTTATTCTGTGTTGATTGATCTCTATTAAATATACATCTGTTTGGCGGTGGAGAATTTATTCTTTTGCTTAACGCCCTTCTCTGAAACGCACGAGCTCAGAGGTTGTATATCGATGGACATCAGTCGCATGGCATGAATTGCTAGTGTGGCATGCCTAAGTGGCAAATGATCAGGGCTTCTGTTGAAAAGCAAAGTCTTGTGGTGATGATCAAAGCACCGCCTATGTGGCGTAGCTTTGTGTATAACGTGAAATCGCGAGCCTCACACCCGGTATGAACCAGAAACGGGAGAAAGGACCTCAGGGAGGACATGCGTTTCTTTCTAGTTAGAAGTAGCGTCAGTGGTTTTACACGCCTTGATGAGATTAACTTATGTGGTTGTTGTTGTTGCGAGGCACCTCGGTTAGATCGGACGAACCGGGTCCGATGGAGTCTTTTGTTGGCTCATTTACGCCCCAAAGGGCGGGGAAACGCATTGTTCAGGCATTTTAATCCACATCGGTGGACCGGCCCTGACGATCCAAAGGCTTGACTGAGTACTTGCCTGTGGCTCGGGCTAGAGAGTCACGAATTCGGTAAGGACTATCTTTTGCCTTGGTTCATGACGGAAATCCAATTTCCAAATACGTGACTGTGCGGTTTTGATTGTATATGTATGGCGACATGATATATGGTACCCATGTCGTCTATGATTGATAGTTATGATTCGAAATTGTTTTTGAAACATGTAAACACTAGTAATAATATCAATTGCTCTTGTTTTATTCGTATCAAGCATATTTTGGCCGTTATATGGTAAAAACTCTATCCTCCGGTTTGCGTTGCATTGTGTGATGGGAACTGAGTCTTATAATGGATTCATTTTTATAAAAAGCATTGCGATATTTAAAAGAATGATTTGTTTTAAAGCACTGGCAATCCAATGGAGTAAACCCGTTCCACGAAAGTGGCGTGGTCCGGTGATTAGCCATATTTGAAATGTGTTGAGTAGATCTCTCATACCAGTCCCATGACTGACTCGTAGTTTGTTTCACTTTCAAACTCGGGTGCCCCTTTTTCTACACGGGCAGCCTTGTATTCAGGTTTAGCTGGCTTCCTCTGGATAGCTGGAGCTGAAGATGGATTCTATCATTTATCTCTTTTTATGCTGTTCAGCTCCTATTGTACATATTTTGTTTGTTTCCGCTGTAGACATTTATGTATAGCTGAACTGTAATTGTACTAAGTAAGATCCTGTATACTGTGTAACTCTGATGATTACTTTTATCCAGTATATTCTATTGTTCATTATCTGGTGTATTTATTTATTTCTGTTCTGCTATTATCTTTTTCTGTGTTATATTCCATGGATTACCCTTGCCGTCATCCGTACGGGGTTTGGGGTCGTCTCACCTTTTCTAAATTTGATTTTTACATATTTTAAAATCCAACCATTAGATTTCAAATCTCTTATATTTTTAAAGCTCTTTTAGATACGAACCCAATGGTTCCGGTTTTAGTAGAATCCGACGGTCGGATCTTTCGTTACATCAATTTTAAGTCAACGATCAAAATTCATGAATGGTCGCTGCGCGGCGCGTTCTATTCAGGCCATTTAATATATATATATATATATATATAATATATATCATCTATTTCCGTTTAAAATGTGTTTTATAAATTCTTTTATAAATTCATTTCAAAAGGATTTCAACTTCATTTTCAGTTTTAAATCAAAAATGAATATTCTATATCATTATAATATTAAAATGATAATATTTTCAAAATATCAGATTTTGAAATCACTTTTCGATATTTGTTATAAAATGAATAAAATCGACATAAAATCCCGTCATGTTAAAATGGCGTTTAACTACTTAACACGGCTTCACATTTCAATATTTACTGAATATTATTTAAAAATATTCATTAATTCTGAACTATAATCAGACTCAATCAATCACCATATAATTTCAGTTATATGGATTTCATACATCGCATGTATACAGCAATAACGATAAACAATCATTAAAAATTCATACAACATCTAGAGTGTATTTTACAACTGTATAAGCATTAAAACAAACAAATAAATAAATAACGCTTATATAGTCTGTCAACCCATCGGTTGACATACCATTAATTATTGGGATTAATGTATGGCAAATATCATCCCAATACCCGTGTGGGGTTTTCAAACAATAAATATTGATTATTATTTGTGCAGTTGGGCGACATGTAAAATTTATCGTCCTAATCCAGATCAGTTAAATAGGTGTATATTAATAAACCGTCTGATTTGTAAATGAATATTTATTTTATTTTCTTTACATGATATTTTTTATATAAATAATTTTATATATACAACCATATCTTTCAATGACAATCCCAATCACAATCCAAACAAACAATCAACCAAGTTTTGTACAAAAAAATAGTGTCAGGAATTATTAAGCCTCGTCTACAACCTACTATATAATAATTGTAAAATAATTTGAGTGAGAGAGGGTTCTCACGTTCGTTTTCCACTCCGTCAGTCTTTAATGAAGGAATTTAACTCTGTTCGAGTATAAATTTTGCTTAAATTCTAATTTACTCCATTTCGCTTCTTGTCAGTTCCATGTTGTAGAGCTCTTCAACACGATTCCAACGGATCTAAAATCGTCGAATTTCGACCTCGTATCAACAAGATATTGCGTTACAAAGCTTAATTACATAATTTATATAATTAATTAATTAAAATATACTTAACCCCTTAATCACCATCGTTCCAGTTAAAACCCTAGGCCCCTAAATCGAACCCATTCACGATCCCTAATCCCCCCGTCGCACGATCATTGAGACCATCAGCCGTCGATCAAGGAGTACCACGACGAAGGCCATCTCCCCTCCTCCCATCGCCAGTAGCGCCTTGAAGACCGAACCACACAAACGCCCTAAAATCTATTCGAAAGTTAGCACCTTTAAGCCAGAAAATTGAACAGCTCGCCTTGGTAAAATCAATCATATCTGTATCATTGCAAAGATCGTGAGGAGGGCTATGATTTTTGCTTTAGGAGTAGATTGAATTAGTGAGTGTATTGGATGATATTAGGGATCGAAATCCGGGGATCGAAATCCAAAAGCTCGCAACCATCGAAAACGTTCTGACGGCTAGGGTTTGAATGAGAGAATGAGGCTTATATATATATATAATTATTATTTTAATTCGTAAATGTGAGTTTTTACATATGAACTCCAAATCAAACCCAACGACTATCATTCCTAACCAAATACCCTCATTCCGGACACAATAGGATATGTTTTATAAGCCAATTCGACTGTTTCGATCAGTTTTTATCAAAATTAAAATATAAATTAATATAATGGTTAATACTGAATTCCAACGTACATTTTAATTTTCCGGGGTCATATACTTACTCCAAAAGTTTCAGAAAAATTAATCTGGCTATGTTTTGACGATACGATCCTAACACAACTAATTTCATCGAATTTGGAGACCGTTTGAAAAATGGTCATTTTCTGGTCGATCCAATTTTCCGGATCCAACAAAAGTGGTTTCGTCGAAAACGGAGGTCCTTTGCAAAATGGCTATTTTTAAGGGCTTTATGTATTATTAAAATATATATAAATTCCATAGTGACTATTTTATATTTTAAACTGGACATAACTTTAAATTTATATTATGAAATCTCAATTTTTCACATTTGTTGGAAAGATATAGCTAAACCGATTCAAATATCTTTGGTTTTACCGAAATCCGATTTATTTTGAATCCTATACATTCAGTTAAAATTTAAAATCCAATTTTCAAACTACCACACCATTTCTAGCTCGTTTTATTATTAAATAAATTTATACGTTCTAACTTCATTTAAAAAATAGTCATTATATTTAAAATAAATCATTTTAAATATTCGAAATCCATTAAAATTGCTAAAATAAAAATTTTAAATTGGTTTAGAAATTCCAGGTTGTTACAATCTCTCCCACTTAAAATCTTTTCGTCCTCGAAAAGGAACGGAGCCGAAAGTTGTTTAACCAACCAACTCAACTTTCATTCTAGCTTGAGTTCTTCAACTTTTCAGTTTCTAAGAATTTTCTAATTTCTCAAAAATTTGGCTAACACCCTAAATTTTCGAAAAATTTCACCACAATCTCCTTTGTATGGGGTGATCGGTAAAACCGTAACATGCCTTATAGGGCCCTCATCAATCCAAAAGAAAAAGCCTAGCGGCTACCTAATCGGCTCATAAAATCATCAAACCCCAATAAATACAGTAAATATGTACCTATTTATCGGGCATACAATTTTATTCCTCTTCTTAGCTTTCATGCTATAGCCTGTTCATTATATACACATGTACATGCATGCAATTCCAATCAATTTTCAATTTATCTCAACATTCGAATCGATTTGGCTAAATTTCTCATTCATTCACATATTGGTTAAATTAATTATCATTTCAATATTTTTATTAGTTGAACTAATAATAACACATCACAACCATCAATCAATTAGTTAATTACCTTTTCAAATATATAACTTTTATATAGCCAAAATCATATTTCAATGCCAAATCACAGCAACAATAAACCCTATCTAGTTTTGGTTCTCACGCCAGTCAATTGGAAATATATAGATATCCCACTTTCGAAACTCGAACATGAATACTGATGATGGTATACTAATCATCAGAATTATCCCTGGGCGACTAGAGTGTGATTCTATATCCACCCAGTATATTTAGGACTTTGAATACATGCTTGCAAGGCGTATATTCAAACTATTCTTACACTTGATAGACCAAATTCAATATAAAATAAAATACTCAAAACATATAATTTGATATAATTTTCAAACTAAATTCATCATCATTTTTTTATATCTTTTAAATAATACTCTTCTAACTGGTTCTAGGTTATTACTAGCCCTATCTGTAACGAGTTATTCTCATAGGATATTACTGATCCTATCTCTGATGAATTCTTTCGTTTATTTCTAATGTGTCTTGTTCTCGAGCTCTGTAAACTAAAGCTCTGATGCCAAACTCAAACGACCCAAAATTCCCCTTACGGTAAAACCCGGATTGAATTGAGAAAACAAAAAATTAGAAAACGAAAAATAGAACATTTCATTGCTTATTACAACAATTACTGTAACGACCCGCATTCTACGCATCGGAAGATCGTAGAATATTTATTTCTTTTTCTTAGTAAGTCGTATGGTCGTGTACTTTTGGGAAACGACTAGTAGGGTCATTTCCCATGTTCATGATTTTTGTCGATTTTTAAATGACCGTTTTGCCCCTAGTTGAAATTGTTTTGACCATAACTTTTGACTGGAAAGGAGTTTTGACATGAAACCACTTCCATTGGATCCGGATGATGGTTTACAATTCCGTAGAGTGGTCATATTAGCCAAACGGACTCACCGTTTGGGAGATATGGCTGAAACAAGTTTCAGATGGTGAAAAACAGCTTAATTGGGCTTAACCGGGTGATTAACAGTTAGGCCCAAAGGGGAATTTCGGGATTAGGAGTTTAAAAGGGCTGTTAGGGTTTGGAGAATACCTTTTTCTCATTTTTCAGCCGTCACTATTCATTCCTCTTAACCTAGCCATGGCCTCCACCCTCTAAATCTCTTCAAAACACCTCTTAATCACTTTCTAATTGAAGATTAGGCTTAGCAAACATCAAATCAAGAAGTATTAGCACGAGAACCGAGGTAGAGCTGCTGTGTAAGATTGGGAACAGCGCCAAATCATAGAATATTTCAGTTTTGGGGTTTTAGTTGTGGCAAAGGTGAGTGATTAGCTTGCTTTTACACTAATTACGGTTAATTATGGGTAATTAGTGAAGATTAGCGAATTTATACATTAATAAATTCTGGAAAAATTCCTAAAATTCTATAATGATGTTTTATGGCTTTGATAAAAATTTGGGCTAATTTGGATAAGTTTTGCTAATTGTATGCTTAATCATGGTTAAGAAGGATTAAGGGGAAAACATGGGTTTTTGGGTATGTTTGATCTAAAGTATTTCATGTAAATGATGTTTTAATGTTTTTGATTGATTCTATATGTTGTTACTGCTGTTTGGAATGTTTTGTAATGTCATAGGAAGTTTAGTATGGTTGAAAACACCGTCGTTCGGTGAAAATAGCTTGCTGGAAAAAGTTGCAGATTTTCAGAACCGGTTAGGAAGAACACCCGATCAGAACCGGATAGGAGGAGGAGATCCGATCCGAACCGGATAGAAGGAGGAGATCCGAACCGAATCGAGTAGGAAGAACATCCGATCCGAACCGGATAGGAGGAGGAGATCCGAACCGAACCGGATAGAAGGAGGAGATCCGAACCGAATCGAGTAGGAAGAACATCCGATCCGAACCGGATAGGAAGAGACACCCGAACTGAACCGAATAGAAGGAGGAGATCCGAACTGAACCGGATAGGAGGAGACACCCGAACCGAACCAGATAGGAGGAGGAGATCCGAACCGAACCGGATAGAGGAGGAGACCCGAACTGAACCGGATATGAGGAGGATGCCCGAACCGAACCGAATAGGAGGAAGAGACCCGAACCGAACCGAAGAAGACCATAACCCGAGATGCAAAGGTAGTCCAAATGGGAAGTTTGTACCAAGGATCCAGATGGGAACCAACGAGTTAACTTCATGATTGGGCTTTGCTGCGGGACGTGTGCTAAGGGGCTGTCGATGTCTGTAACTTTGGATCACTATGTATAGGGGGTACGTGAACGGATTCAGGGCCACAGTGGTCTAGGTATGACTAAAAGAGCTATAGACCAATGAAGTGGGGTCATTTGTAAAGGTTTAGTCATGACTCCATGGGGTAAGCTTGGTGGTAGCAGTAGTTGTACAAGCCGAACTCCGTCACTACTTCGATGGGTCTAGTGGTTGAAAGCGGTATACATCGTATGCTTTATGCACTGAGTGAGAGATGTGAGGATGGTTGCCATGATTGAATTGTTTGCTATCACTATGACATGCACACCCCCACCCCCGTATTTCTTTACACCATATGTTGATGGCACCTTAGAGTATTGTACAGTATGTAATGCTAACTCTTTGGTTGCAGGTCCAGGTTCAGGTATGGTTTAGTATACCTGTTATTGTTCTGTTTAGCTGCTTATCGCTCATACCAGACTTTTTGTCTGACCCAGAGTTTTATGTCTCTTCTTATTACTTTGGGTGCTCACACGAGCAGACTAGAGACAGGTTAGGAGGTATGCACGAGTAGCTGATCCGGAGACGAGCAGGAGGCTTCCACGTATGATATAGATATTCTCCCTTTGTTGTTGAAGATCACTGCTTGGGCATTAGCAGTGCATCTTCTACTGTTGCTTTCTTTTGCTTTAGAGACAGTTTTAAAAGTTGTAATAAGCTGTATTTTGGATTTCCGCTACTCTGATGTTGTTTAGTTTTGGTTTCAGTTTATGCACTGTCTCGCCTGTTTTATGTCAAGTATCTTGCTATTATATTTTATTCCATGCGCTGTGAGACATTCTACAGGTTATGTGTTAGTTCTTCATCTTCTTTCTTTTCTTATGACGACCGTTCTGTGCCAGTTGGACATGTGTACAGCGCACACTTGGAGGAAGTGTCGGTTGGTGCGGGGCGGGCCATCACACTTGGTATCAGAGCTCTAGGTTGCGTAGTTAACCTAGGGACGTTATCAGGGAGAGATAGTATATGTATACGAGAGAGCGTATTTGTGATTATTTTGGTTTTCAAAATCTATATATATACTATTAGTAGTATAAGAATGAAGTCGTGCTGCACTAGCACCACTATGGGGTCGTTAATCGTTTCCTTTTTCAGATTGACGATGAGCCGATATGTTAGAGGTACCGGTAGAGGGGCCAATAATGGGAATGCTGCTGACATGAGGACGATGTTTACTGACCTCATGAGAGAGATGCTTAGAGATGTACAGAGGGCAGCTCCCAATGGTGGAAATGGTGGTGGTCCAATAGTGCAGGCGCCGAGGGTCGACTTCGCCAAGCTGAATAAGGATTATACTAGCCTTGGTGGGAAGCCATTTCACGGAACGGAGTCGGCCACGGATGTTCAAGATTGGTTGGATAGTTGCGAACGTATCTTCGAGGATTTGGGTATCGAGGATGCGATGAAGAGAAAGCTAGCGTCCCGTCAGCTGCAAGGGCGGGCAATGAATTGGTGGAATGCTATAAAGGCAGCTACTCCCGAAGATCAGATTACTTGGGAGCAGTTTAAGGCTCGCTTTAGCGAGAAGTTCATTCCAGCTGCTCAGAAGTCAGTGCTGTTTATGAAATTCTTGGAGCTCAAGCAGAATGGCAGAGCTGTCTCGGAGTACATTGCTGAATTTGACACTTTGTCAAAATATGGGTTATCTCTTATTGATACTGCCGAGAAAAAGAATGAGAAATTCATAACTGGTTTGGATCAGTCTTTGGGGAAAGACTTATTAACCACATCGATGAGACGTTTGAATCGATTGTGGGGAAAGCATTAAGATCAGAAAGTCTCTACCCTAAGCCGAAGACTGAGGTTGCATCCGCAGATGAGCCAAAGCCACAAGCAAGTGGTGGAGGCAAGGGTGGTTCCCAGAATAAAAGAAAGCAGAGTCAGACTAAGGATGGCCAGAAGAAAAAGAATAAGCAAGATGTTGAGTGCTTCAGCTGTGGTAAGAAGGGCCATTATGCTAGTAATTGTCGGGCCAAGCCAGCGGATAGGAAGTGCTTCAACTGTGGCCAAATGGGACACCACAAGGACAAGTGTCCACAGCCCCCTAAAGAAAAGCAAATGGTGAAAGCATATGCTCTCAATGCTATTCCTTCTTCGTCGAATGCCCCAACTGCGGCGGAGAAGGGAAAGAATGTCGTCATTCAAGGTATGCTTTCTGTTTATGATGTTCCTGTTAGAGTTTTATTTGATACCGGAGCTTCCAGTTCTTTCATATCTAGTGACCTGGTAGATAGGTTGGGATTGGAGCCCGAGATTGTCGATAGACCTTTAGTAGTGACGAACCCGATTGGTGGTTCGACTAGCCTTAGCATGATTTGTCGTAATGTGGTCCTATCGAGTCATGGATGCATGTTTGTTTGTGATTGCTTTGTTTTGGGCTTTACTGGGTTTGGCATTATTTTGGGAGTAGATTGGCTCCAAAGATACGGGGTGGTGGTAGACTGTGAGGGCTTTTTAGTGACAGCTTGAGCGGATGATGGGCGGAGGATAGTGTTTGGTGGTCTACCCAATAAGGGGGTATTGGCTAGTTTTCTAAACTCCCTCGACATTCCGCATAGTGAGTTGTCAGGTTTGCCCGTGGTTGGCCAGTATCCGGATGTTTTCGAAGAAGTGACCGGACTTCCACCACACCGAGAGATTGAGTTTCGTATTGATTTGGTAAAGGATGTCAGGCCTATAGTGATGCCACTTCGTCGTATGGCACCAAGGGAGCAGCGAGAGCTCGAGGTACAAGTCAGCGATCTTTTGACGAAGGGATTTATCAGAAGGAGTGTTTCTGAATGGGGAGCACCAGTTGTGTTTGCTACCAAGGCGGATGGTTCTCTTTGTTTGTGTGTAGACTACCGCGAGTTGAATAAAGTGACGAGGAAGAACAAGTATCCTCTACCGCGGATAGATGATTTGTTCGATCAGTTGAGTGACGCGACAGTATTTTCTCAGTTGGATCTCGCGACTGGTTTTCATCAGCTTAGAGTGGAAGCTGAGAGTATAGCTAAAACGGCATTTCGAACGCCGTCTGGATTTTATGAGTGGTTGGTCATGCCATTCGGACTGACCAATGCCCCAGCATATTTTGTGGATCTTATGAATAGGATATTCAGAGATCAGTTGAATAAGTTTGTCCTTGTGTTCGTTGATGATATTTTGGTCTATTCGAGGACAGAGGAAGAACACAAGGAACATTTAAGAGTAGTGATGGAGGTGTTTAGAAAACACCAATTGAAAGCAAAGTTTTCTAAGTGTCACTTCTGGAAGAGGGAAGTGAGGTTCTTGGGCCATGTTGTATCAGAGAATGGTATTGCCGTGGACCCGGCGAAAGTGGCTACGGTACAGGATTGGCCTATGCCCAAGAGTGCAACAGATGTAAGAAGTTTCTTGGGGTTAGCTGGATATTATCGTAAGTTTATCCAAGGTTTCTCCAAGATAGCAGCACCATTGACCCAGTTGACCAAGAAGAATCAAGCTTTTGTCTGGGATGGAAGGTGCGAGAATGCATTTAAGAGTCTGAAGGACAAGTTGACAAGCGCACCAGTGTTAGTCATTCCTAAGGGGAATGAAGAGATGACAGTATACACGGATGCCTGCGGTACCGGACTGGGTGCTGTATTGATGCAAGGCGGTAGGGTTGTAGCTTATGCAAGTCGGCAATTGAAACCACACGAGAGAAGATACCCCACCCATGACTTGGAATTGGCAGCGATCGTGTTTGCGTTAAAGATGTGGAGACACTATCTCTTGGGAGAAAGATTTGAGCTATTTACAGATCATAAGTCGTTGAAGTATCTCTTCTCCCAGAAGGATCTAAATCTCCGATAACAAAGGTGGTTAGAGTTCTTGGCTTCCTATGATTTTGACATCGCATATACACCAGGAAAGGGCAATGCGGTGGCTGATGCACTGAGTAGAAGACATGCCAGCTTAGGGGCTATGTTCCTTGAATGGAAGCAATTGGAGTATATCGCGGAGTTTGATTTCAGACCAAAGTGCGAATTGGATCCAGAAATGTTAGCAAGTTTGACGATCAGACCCACTTTAATTGAGCGGATCGGCTCTAGTCAGAGGGACGATCCTAACCTATTGGAAATCATCTCCAAGTTAAAGATGGATATCGATGAGGAAATGAACAAGTATGGGCTTGATCGAGATGGATGGCTTAGAAAGAATGGAAAGCTTGTTGTACCCAATGTCAATGGATTGAGAGATGAAGTGCTTAGAGAATGTCATCACTCAAAGCTGACTATACACCCCGGTGGTAACAAGATGTATCGAGATATGAAGCAGACTTACTACTGGGAAGGGATGAAAAGAGACGTTGGGAAGTTTATATCCAAGTGCATGAATTGCCAGCTAGTTAAAGCCGAGCAAAAGAAGCCTAGTGGGTTGTTACAGCCCTTAGAAATTCCCGAATGGAAATGGGAGCAAGTCTCGATGGATTTCATTGATGGTTTACCAAGGACTAGATCGGGACATGATAGCATTTGGGTAGTTGTGGATCGACTGACTAAAAGTGCAAGATTTATACCAGTCAAATCGACCAGAACGACAGCTAAGTTAGCAGAATTGTATATGAAGTGGGTAGTGAGATTTCATGGAATACCTAAAAGCATTGTGAGTGACCGAGACCCGTTGTTCACTAGTGGGTTTTGGAAGAGCTTACAAGAGGCTCTAGGGTCAGAGTTACATCTCAGTACCGCATATCATCCTCAGACCGACGGTCAGACGGAGAGGGTGAATCGTATTTTGGAAGATCTCTTGAGAGCATGTATATTGGATTTTGGTGGATCATGGGATGACCATTTGCATCTAGTAGAGTTTGCATATAATAATAGCTACCAATCCAGTATCGGTATGGCTCCATTTGAAGCTTTGTACGGAAGACCATGCAACTCACCATCATGTTGGATAGAGACTGGCGAGAAGTTTATGCTTGGACCAGATGTGGTGAGGGAAACTTCAGATAAAATCAAGACCATTCAACAACGAATGAAGGCTGCCCAAGATAGGCAGAAGAGTTATGCTGATAAGAGGAGAAGAGACTTAAAATTCTCCGTTGGTGACTTGGTGTTTGTCAAGATTTCTCCGTTGAAGAGCGTAATACGATTTGGCAAGAGAGGCAAGTTGGCACCAAGGTTTGTTGGCCCATTCCCAGTTCTCGAACTAGTTGGAAGTTTGGCATATAAAGTTGAATTACCGGACAAGATGGCGGGAGTTCACAACATATTTCATGTTTCCCAGTTAAGGAAGTTTGTGCACGACCCTAATGTGGCTATTTCACCTGATCAGTTGGACGATATCGAGGTTGAACCTGAGGCGGTTGGGAACCGTAGGCCTATGCGTATCGTTGGGAACGATACGAAACAACTTCGAAGGAAGGCGGTGAAACTAGTCAAAGTCCAGTGGGGTGAGGATGAGGAAGACTGTACTTGGGAAACAGAGGAGGACATAAGGAAGAAGTATCCAGAACTCTTTGCCTGGTAAGATTTTATTAGCGATTTAGTTTTCCGCATGCTAGGTTATGCTTGTTTTGCATGTTTGATTGCTGTGAATGATTGTTAGGCATGCGGGATTCATTGTTTGTTTCTTTGTTAAGGAATTTCGGGGGCGAAATTTCTTAAGGGGGGGGGGGGGGGGGAGAATGTAACGACCCGCATTCTACGCATCGGAAGATCGTAGAATATTTATTTCTTTTTCTTAGTAATTCGTATGGTCGTGTACTTTTGGGAAACGACTAGTAGGGTCATTTCCCATATTCATGATTTTTGTCGATTTTTAAATGACCGTTTTGCCCCTAGTTGAACTTGTTTTGACCATAACATTTGACTGGAAAGGAATTTTGACATGAAACCACTTCCATTGGATCCGGATGATGGTTTACAATTCCGTAGAGTGGTCATATTAGCCAAACGGACTCACCGTTTGGGAGATATGGCTGAAACAAGTTTCAGATGGTGAAAAACAGCTTAATTGGGCTTAACCGGGTGATTAACAGCTAGGCCCAAAGGGGAATTTCGGGATTAGGAGTTTAAAAGGGCTGTTAGGGTTTGGAGAATACCATTTTCTCATTTTTCAGCCGTCACTATTCATTCCTCTTAACCTAGCCATGGCCTCCACCCTCTAAATCTCTTCAAAACACCTCTTAATCACTTTCTAATTGAAGATTAGGCTTAGCAAACATCAAATCAAGGAGTATTAGCATGAGAACCGAGGTAGAGCTGCTGTGTAAGAATGGGAACAACGCCAAATCAGAGAATATTTCAGTTTTGGGGTTTTAGTTGTGGCAAAGGTGAGTGATTAGCTTGCTTTTACACTAATTACGGTTAATTATGGGTAATTAGTGAAGATTAGCGAATTTATACATTAATAAATTCTGGAAAAATTCCTAAAATTCTATAATGATGTTTTATTGCTCTGATAAAAATTTGGGCTAATTTGGATAAGTTTTGCTAATTGTATGCTTAATCATGGTTAAGAAGGATTAAGGGGAAAACATGGGTTTTTGGGTATGTTTGATCTAAAGTACTTCATGTAAATGATGTTTTAATGTTTTTGATTGATTCTATATGTTGTTACTGCTGTTTGGAATGTTTTGTAATGTCATAGGAAGTTTAGAATGGTTGAAAACGCCGTCGTTCGGTGAAAATAGCTTGCTGGAAAAGTTGCAGATTTTCAAAACCGGTTAGGAAGAACACCCGATCCGAACCGGATAGGAGGAGGAGATTCGATCCGAACCGGATAGAAAGAGGAGATCCGAACCTAATCGAGTAGGAAGAACATCCGATCCGAACCGGATAGGAGGAGGAGATCCGAACCGAACCGGATAGAAGGAGGAGATCCGAACCGAATCGAGTAGGAAGAACATCCGATCCGAACCGGATAGGAAGAGACACCCGAACCGAACCGAATAGAAGGAGGAGATCCGAACCGAACCGGATAGGAGGAGACACCTGAACCGAACCGGATAGGAGGAGGAGATCCGAACCGAACCGGATAGAGGAGGAGACCCGAACTGAACCGGATAGGAGGAGGATGCCCGAACCGAACCGAATAGGAGGAAGAGACCCGAACCGAACCGAAGAAGACCATAACCCGAGATGCAAAGGTAGTCCAAATGGGAAGTTTGGACCGAGGATCCAGATGGGAACCAACGAGTTAACTTCATGATTGGGCTTTGCTGCGGGACGTGTGCTAAGGGGCTGTCGATGTCTGTAACTTTGGATCACTATGCATAGGGGGTACGTGAACGGATTCAGGGCCACAGTGGTCTAGGTACGACTAAAAGAGCTATAGACCAATGAAGTGGGGTCATTTGTAAAGGTTTAGTCATGACTCCATGGGGTAAGCTTGGTGGTAGCAGTAGTTGTACAAGCCGAACTCCGTCACTACTTCGATGGATCTAGTGGTTGAAAGCGGTATACATCGTATGCTTTATGCACTGAGTGAGAGATGTGAGGATGGTTGCCATGATTGAATTGTTTGCTATCACTATGACATGCACACCCCCACCCCCGTATTTCTTTACACCATATGTTGATGGCACCTTAGAGTATTGTACAGTATGTAATGCTAACTCTTTGGTTGCAGGTCCAGGTTCAAGTATAGTTTAGTATACCTGTTATTGTTCTATTTAGCTGCTTATCGCTCATACCAGACTTTTTGTCTGACCCAGAGTTTTATGTCTCTTCTTATTACTCTGGGTGCTCACACGAGCAGACTAGAGACAAGTTAGGAGGTATGCACGAGTAGCTGATCCGGAGACGAGCAGGAGGCTTCCACGTATGATATAGATATTCTCCCTGTGTTGTTGAAGATCACTGCTTGGGCATTAGCAGTGCATCTTCTACTGTTGCTTTCTTTTGCTTTAGAGACAGTTTTAAAAGTTGTAATAAGCTGTATTTTGGATTTCCGCTACTCTGATGTTGTTTAGTTTTGGATTCAGTTTATGCACTGTCTCGCCTGTTTTATGTCAAGTATCTTGCTATTATATTTTATTCCATGCGCTGTGAGACATTCTACAGGTTATGTGTTAGTTCTTCACCTTCTTTCTTTTCTTATGACGACCGTTCCGTGCCAGTTGGACATGTGTATAGCGCACACTTGGAGGAAGTGTCGGTTGGTGCGGGGCGGGCCGTCACAATTACACTAGAGCACAAGAATATATCAGAGTATGAATAATTATATAACACAAAATATCAGAGATTTGAAATACAAAGCAGTGGAAATAAAATGTATAAATAGAATGCGTAGTGGAAGTACATTAACTAGCACAACTGAATGAAATACATGGATACAAAGCTTTCCGAATATAGCTCCAGTTGTGATCCAAGATCCGGGGAAAAGAAGTATCTACGAAAACCAAAACTACTAGCTGCCCTGTGGAAAATATGGGCACCCAGAGTTTAGGTTAAAACAATAAACTCTGAATCAGTCATGGGACTGGTGTGAGAAATAAAACAGTTATTAACTTGATTTTAAAGTTAGGTAAATCAAGGAACCACGCCGTATAACACGAAATGGGTTTACTACCAAGAATACCCGTGCATAAAACAAACAGCGCAATGCTAAAGATAAATATGAAGCTATTATAAGACTCATGTCCCATCACACAATGAACACAGTCGAGGATAGAGTTTTCCCTTATAATAGCCAAATATGCTTGACACGCGAAATTTCATTTTTTATTATTACTATAAGCAAAGAAATCAACTTCAAATATAAATGTATCAATCACAGACAACATGAATGTCCCATACCACTATGCCGCCAATAGTATACAACTAAAACCGTAAAATTTCATATTTGAAGTTGGATTTCCATCATGATGGCTCCTGATTCGAAATATCTTTCGCGTAGTGCAAACTCAACGGCATATGTCTCGTGCATAAGAAAACGCTGTAATGCACATCCGCACTATATCCAGGATATCAAGTATCTCAACGGCTTGCATCCCGTGCATGAGAAAACGTTGTATACTCTATCCTTCTGGGGATCGGGGGGTGTGCCCTATCCCTACCAGTGTGTAGCGCCACACCCAGCCTATCTCGGTCGACCAAATCCATCCTCATATCGAAAGTATACTGATTTAACCATTAGTTCACCGTCATACCAATGTGTGAGGCTCACGAATTAATGCCACACAAACTTATGCTAATTAAAGCTATGCTTTGATCATCATAAACCAAACTTTGCTTTTCAACAAAAGTTTGGATCACTGCATCTCAACATGCCACGCTATCAATCCATACCATACCACTGGTTTCTGCCAATATATAACTTTTAAGTTCGTACATCTCAGAGAAGGGTGTTTAGCAAGAGAATAAATTCTCTGCCACCGAACAAATATATATTTAGCAAAGATCAATGAATACAATGTCAGACATACCATCCATTTGCAAGTCGGCTCTAGATCTGAACAAAACCGGAGGCACCTTATTCCTTATCCCGTAAGTCCAATACAAGAGAGAGCCCCTTGCATATCCGACTAATCAACTAATACGTCCGGACGGCTACCATTGTAGTCCCTTCAAGGTAGCTACTCCAATCATGGGCATTTGTAGAAACCCATCCATTCGATGTGAAGATTGTCGATCTTGTACCATCTTCAATCTCTTCGACTGTTAGTCGTCATATCAATTATTCAGAATGGGTTAAACCCTGTCTTTCTAAATAACTCGCGTATCCTGTAATCAAGTGCTATAACAACACATCATACGCCTCATTCTGACCCAGAATATTCTTTTTATTCGTATTTTTTCATTCTGGAAAGGTACTCACTAATCTTATTAAAGATTATCACTTTTAAACACTTTGTTTAATCCATTTCTTTGGAAATCATTTCGAAAGATTTTATAGTGTCTTTTCATAGTTTAAACCAAATTAAGGTTTATTAAATCAGTCGGGATTAACGCCTTACCGAAGTAATCATTCATTTTATCATCCCATCCCAACCTATTCATCCCATGGAGAAAAACTAGTAGTACTCCATATCTAGCACCACTGTGTTATCGGTAAATTAAATTTCCATTTCACGTTCAAATCTAATTAAAGATTTAACTATCTCATGAAGTAAAACTGGTGATACTCCATTCTCGAACACTTTTCAAATTTGGCAAATTTAATTGCCTTATTCACATTTCAATCTAATTAAAGATTTCTTAAAACTCTATTTAATTTTAATCTCTAAAATCATTATTTAATGATTGGTCAAATTTAGGAAATAAATCCTGTCATTAACTGGATTAAATAACCAATGTCATTTAAAACACAGTTCATGAGAAACCCAAAATCCTCTTCTATCAAACTGGAACTTTCACGAAAAAAAAAATCAATATAAATTTCCATATCAGACTAATAATATAAATGGAATAATGGCAAAGCCTTTTAAATTTCATATATAGTAACGGTCTTCCTTTACAGAAGCTCATCTCGATTATCACCAAATCGAATTCCATTCAATTCCAATTTAATATATTAAATTGGAAATCTTTACTTCGGAAAATTCCATTAATCTTAATTAAAAGATTATATATTCCAAATCATATTCTTCAATGTTAATTGGGTTAAAGAACAAATATTATTTAAAAACAAAGTCCTCGATAAACCTAAAATCCAATTCTTTTATTCAATTCCAATTAAATATTAATTAATTGGTAAACTTTACTAAATCTTAATTTAAAGATTTATTCTTTTCTCAACTGGATTTAAGAACAGTGTTAATAAAGACACCATTCATGACAAACCCAAAATCCAATTTCAATTCAATTTCAATTAAATATTAATTAGTTGGTAGCTTCACTAAATCTTAATTAAAAGATTATTCTTCTCTCAATTAGGTTTAAGAACAATGTTAATAAGGACACCATTCACGATAAACCCAAAATCCATTTTGATATCAAATACAAGTCTCTGAATAGAAATTATATCGGCTTATATTCAATATCAAATTCTGATACCAACGAATATCGTATTAGGAATAATGATATCAATATCTTCCAAAATCCTCAATAATATCCGTGTCCAATTTATTTAAAAACCATTGGATTATTATTCTAGTTAATAACTAGTTCATTTCGATAAAAATATATTTTTATCTTTTCAAATATGGAATTTTTCATCCAAAATCTTTACAAATCATTTATTATGATTTTACATAATTTTTCATATTTTTAATAATTTTGTTATCTCCCGTATAGTTGGTTTCCAATATCGGCCACCGAGCTGCATCCATGGCGACCATTTCTAAATTTGATTTGGACATATCTTAAAATCCAACTGTTAGACTTCAAATCTCTTGTATTCATTGGAAAGCTCTTTTTGATACAAACCCAACGGTTCCTGTTTTAGGAGAATCCGACGGTCGAATCTTCCGTTAGATCAATTTTAAGACAACGGTCGAAATTCGCGAACGGTCGCTGCGCAGCGCATTCTATTCAGGCCATTTAATATATATATTATATATTTCGTCAATTTTCGTTTAAATCATATTTTATAAATTTGTTTATAAATTCATTTCAAAACGATTTCAACTTCATTTTCAATTTTAAATCAAAATTGAATATTCTATATCATTATAATATCAAAATGATAATATTTTCAAAATACCAGATTCTGAAATCACTTTTCGATATTCCCTATAAAATGGATAAAATCGACAGAAAATCCCGTTCGTATTAAAATGTCGTTTAACTACTTAACACGGCTTCACATTTCAATATTTACTGAATATTATTTTAAAATATTCATTAATTATGAGCTGGAATCAGACTCAATCAATTACCATATAATTTCAGATACATGGATTTCATACATCGCATGTATACAACGATAATGATAAACAATCAATAAAAATTCATACAACATCCAGAGTGCATTTTACAACTGTATAAGCTTTAAAATAAATAAATTACGCTTATATAGTCTGTCAACCCACCGATTGACATTCCACTAATTATTGGGATTAGTGTATGGCAAATATCATCCCAATACCCGTGTGGGGTTTTCAAACAACAAATATTGATTAATGTTTGTGCAATTGGGCGACGTGTAAAAATTATCGTCCCAATCCAGATCAGTTAAATTGGTGTACATAAACAAACCGTCTGATTTGTAAATGAATATTCATTTCATTTTCTTTACATGATAATTTTTATATACACTTTTATATAAATAATTTTATGTATACAACCATATCAATCAATGACAATCCCAATCACAATCCAAACAATCAACTATGCTTTGTACAAAAAAATAGTGTCACGAGCTACTAAGCCCTTCTACAACCTATTATATAATAACTGTAAAATAATTTGAGTGAGAGAGAGTTCTCATGCACGTTTTCAACACTGTCAGTCTTTAATGAAGGATTTTAACATTGTTCGAGTTCAAATTTGGCTCAAATTCTAATTTGCACTATTTTGTTTCTAGTCAGTTCCATATTGTAGAGCTCTTCAACACGATTCCGATGGATTTGAATTCGTCGAATTCAGACGTCGTATGAACAAGATATTGCATTAGAAAGCTTAATTACATAATTTATATAATTAATTAATTAAAATATACTTAACCCCTTAATCACCATCATACCATCTAAAACCCTAGTCCTCTAAATCAAACCCATTCACGACCTCTAATATCCTAGTCGCACGTGCATTGAGACCATCAGCCATCGATCAAGGAGTGCCACGACGAAGGCCATCTCCCCTTCTCCTGTAACACCCCGTAATTTTGTTAACATTAAAGAGGGTAAATTAAATAATAATTAATTTAATATTAAGAATTAAGGGAAACAAACTACATCATTATGTCCATCTCGAAATTCTAGTCAGGATAGACACCTAGTTTGCATAAAACGGATAACATATGAAGAAGTTACGGATGATAAAAGTTTGAAAATCAAACTAGGTATAACTAGCGCACTTCACAAGTGCGCCAAGGCAATTTTACACTGACACACCTGTAAAGTGCGCCCATAGGAGTTTTTGGGTATTCGATCCTTTTCCAAGTGGGAGGCGACCCGCGACCTGATTTACCCTAAGGCTTATGTGGCAATCAATTCCAGAGGGTTCTGCAGCTATAAATACATGATTATTTCTCATATTTCTTCATTGGAAAACATAGGACCAAATGCTACTGGTGTGCGAACTGAGATGGATTCGTTTTCTTCAACAACATACAATATTTTAGTTTTGCAAATCAAATCCAAGATCCGTTATTTCTCTATTCTCTAAACCTAACGCTGCGAGTTTCTAGTTATTTTCAGGTTTAAATGAATAGAAGTAAATTATGAAAGACTGTTATTTGGATACGTTGTAAACCTTGAATCTATGCTATTGTTAAATCTGATACTATGTCATGATAGATCTAATTCTTTAGATCTAATGCAATTGTGGTTATTATATTATATTGCCTATATGGATCTTGACTTGTAACTATGTTGTACTGAATGTAAATCTATTAATTTTGACAGTTGCAACACTGGTTAAGTCTAATTCTGTATGTAAATCACCTTTCACCTGTCGTATTGCAAACAACTTAGATATGTTGTAAATTGGACATGTGAATCCATATTTAGATCTAAACATGCTATTATGTGATCTAATTTATCACGTTGTGTTATCATGTTAGATCTATTTTAACCTCCAGATTTGAATTATGTGATCTAATTTATCCCCTTGTGTTATCGTGTTAGATCTATTTTAACCTCTAGATCTGAATTATGTGATCTAATTTATCACCTTGTGTTATCATGTTAGATCTATTTTAACCTCCAGATCTGAATTATGTGATCTAATTTATCACCTTGTGTTATCATGTAAGATCTAAACCGATTGGACATCTAAATTGCTAATTTAGATCTTACTATGCTTATTGTGACATCATAGTTATGTTATAATCAATTAACTGCCAATTGTTCATCAGTTTTTGTCAACCTTGTTATGATGACAATTTCATGTCCAGGCCAGTATGTATGTTCACCTTATTATCATGCTAGTTTATGTTTATGCCAAGATGATCACTTTTGTTATATTCCCATTATTTTTCCTATTATCATTTATGATTAGGCTGTTGTCTACCCTAGGCATGCTGCCAATTTTGTGAGGGCGCTAGTTAAGGAACGGGAGAAAAAGGGTTAACAATGGCATAATCTGAGTGTGAACATTTTTGGACATATAATTCAAATTATTAGGTAAAGTGGGTATTAACACCTATAAAAGGAAAGGATTAATTAATTGGTTAATTAATTAAAAATGGAATGTCTAGTAATTACCATTAGGAATTGTAATTGTACTTATGACACGAGGTTAGGTTTCATTAGTGGTGGAAGTCTACCGGGACCCGACCAACATATCCAGCAACCACTAATGTTGAACCTAATGTGGGAGGTCTAAGTACACAAAGACGAATCAGGCTAAGACACGAGGTTAGGCCCAACTATGGAATAAGTCTGCCCGGACTCGACCGGTATATCCGGGATCCACACGTTGTAGGCATAATGTGGGAGATCTAGCCCATTATAAACCATAAATGAACATGGTAATGAATTGGACTACCTAACCAAATCTAATCCATAGGGATTGAATGATTATGAACTAAGGTTAGGGTTAAGTAAATTGATTGGAATGGTGGATGGGTTAAGAAAATTTAGAGGGGGTAATATTTACATATAGGCCCACGAACTTAACCCGATAAGGTTATGTAATTAAAGACACCTAGTTGTATACATAACCGGAGAAAATAATAAAGTTATGTAATTAAAGACACCTTTTAGGGTAAGCATAACCGGTATAGGGCTATGTAATTAAAGACACCTTGTGTGGGACCTATTTCAGTTAGTAACCCGAGTAAGTATCAAATAAAATACTCCATACTAGGCGGAGAGGGGACACGCTTACTGACTGATTGTAAGAGATCCAAACGTTGAGGAGGGTGTCGGCGGCGCAAACTGACCGGGCCAAGTGCGTGCATGAGCCAACAGAGGGGGATAAGACAACCGTGACACCAGTAGATATCGGGATGTGCATGTCAGTGAAGGGTTGCCACTGTAAAACATGATACATCCTTCCGTGGCGCCGACATAGAGTATTTAGGGAGCCAATCGATTAGGGTAGTGGTTAGGGTATATCTTTGACATATGCCCTCAGTCTACCACCTTATAGTGGAAGGGATCATCTCGTTTTGGTTACACTAGTAATAGTGCAGAGTAATCATTAGAGAAGTGTATACTCCTTACCCTGTCTACCTTGTCACACCTGCCATTTATGTAGTGACCTCTCTTATCCAGTTTGTATGCCTATCACGTTACTTTTATTTATTTACTGGCTAAAAGTAACTAGACTCGCCAGACTTTATGTCTAACCCTTTTGTTTCTCCTTCTTTCTTCTGTTTCCTCCCCCCCTCCCCCCCCAAGGTTCTCAGAGAGGAAACACTCAGGCTTAGTAAAGCCCTAGATATCATCATGCTAGGAGCTACTTCTAAAGTATGGCTCAAGTCCTTGTCTCTACTATGGCTTAACTCTTTCAATTGGTGAATTATGTTTTTTATATTCCTATGTACTCTGCTGATGCAAGACAAAAGTTATTTTATTTTAATGGTTTTTGTGACTTATGGTATTGTGGACCACGGTATTATGAATTATGTTGAAATAAAAATTTAAATTTCCGTTGCTATCTTATTTATATCTGTCTTGTAATTATTCTGTGTCTTTTTACCTATAACGCTTCACGAAACTTAATGTGTTCCCTTAGTGAGTGACATTAACAGACATGGGGTGTCACACTTGGTATCAGAGCTGAAGGTTACCTGATTAGATAAAAAAAATTGAAAATTATTTTCAAAAAGGTTTTAAAAAGAGCATTTTCATAAAGAAAAGTCTGTTTTGAAAAACATTCCCCAAAAATCCATATGTAGTATCCTTCAGTCCTTTATCTAAATTTCTTCCTTTTTCATTTTTATAGCATGTCTGGGGAACAAAACATTCCTAATATCCCTGAGGGCATCACAATACCTGGATGGTTCCGCAGATATTTGGAGACCACGGTACCTGCCGAAGGCCAACTAAATGTTCCTCCCCCAGCTGCACCAGTCATTCCTCCTCCTCCTCCTCCAGGAGCAGATAACTTCGCCAAGATCTGCAAGCACTTCCATGCTATAGCAGGGAAATCATTCCATGGGAACGAGACATTCATAGAAGCTTGGAATTGGCTCAAGGAGACCGAGGATTTATTCATAATCTTTGAAGTAGAGGATAGAAGGAAGGTTCAGTTAGCCGCCTAGCTATTGAAGGACGAAGCCTCATTTTGGTAGGAAGTCACTCAGGTTGGACGTCTAATGGAAACTTGGGAAGATTTTAGACAAAGGTTCGAAATGAAATTTCTTCCCCAAGCTGAAAGCAGCATGCAGATGAAGAGATTCTTAGCACTCAAATAGGGAAACTTGACGGTAAAAGAGTATGTGAATAAATTCAACCAGCTAGCATGGTTTGGTTGGCGGATACTCCGCACAAAAGGGCTTTGCGATTTGCTAAAGGGCTGAATGAGCCTCTGCATGGTTTAGCCATGTCCCATATTCCAATGGGGGATACTTTCGAAAAGCTTATCGATATGGACCTAATGCATGAGGAAGACAAGGGAGAAAAGAAGGCTGAGGAGACATCGAAAAATAGGAAGGTATGGCCCAAGAAGGGGTGGCAGCAGCAGCAGAAGAAAGGAGGAAAAAATGATAAAGGCAAGGATAAGAGAAAATGTCACCATTGTGGGAAGGAAGGTCATCTGGTTAAATACTGTAAGCGAAGGAAGAAATCTTGCTACCACCGCGGAAAGGCCAGACACCTTGCTAAAGAGTGCTCGAAGAAATGGGGATCACAAGGACAAGGTCAAAGGGCAGGAAATTCGGTAGGGAAGATGCATGCTTTCGCAATCAGTGCTTCTGATAGAGGTAGAAATTTTTTTGTGGAAGGTTTAACTTCTCTTTCAAACCATCCTATTAGAACACTTTTTGACTCTGGTGCCACACATTCATTTATATCAAGTTCAGTAGTTGAATCTCTGCACTTAATTACTAGTATGGTAGTGGATTTCATAGTTCTTTCAAACCCCATTGGTGGTTCGGCTCATTTATCTATGATTTGTCGTGGTTTGAAAATATCTATGTTGGGTGTCGAGTTTGAATGTGACGCGTATGTGCTCGGGTTTATGGGTTATGGGTTGATTCTAGGAATGGATTGGCATACCACGTATGGCGCATTTTGGATTGTGAGAAGAGGGTTGTTAGGCTTCTGACTTGTCATGAGAGAACCCTCGAGATTTCGTGTGACCCACAAGGGTCGGTTATGCTTCCTAGAGTCTCTTGATGCATCTGTCGACGATCTGCATTCTGTTCCAGTAGTACGGGATTTTTCCGATGTTTTTGATAAGGTTTACCTCCGAGGCGCGAGATCGACTTTCATATATATTTGGTGGACAAAGCAAAGCCAGTTGCATTGCCAGTGCGCCATATGGCTCCAAGGCAAAGGAGAGAGCTGAGTAAGCAAGTAGGAGAGCTACTTGAGAAAGGGTTTATTAGACAAAGCATATCTGAATGGGGTGCTCCAGTAGTATTCGCGACCAAGGCGGATGGTTCGCTCTGTTTGTGTAGTGACTATAGAAACCTGAATAAACTCACTAAGAAGAATAGGCACCCGCTTCCGAGGATTGATGATTTATTTGATCAGCTTGTTGGTACCTCGGTATTTTCTCAGTTAGACTTGGCCACGAGGTTCCATCAGTTGAGGGTAGCTGAGGACAGCATAGATAAGACTGCCTTTAGGACTCCGGGTAGTTTCTTTGAATAGCTAGTTATGCCTTTTGGGCTGATGAATGCACTTGCCTATTTTGTTGATTTGATGAGTAGGGTGTTTTGAGGGTTTCTAAATAAATTTGTCATTGTATTTGTTGATGATATTTTGATCTTCTCCAGGAGTGAAGAAGATCATGACCAACATTTGAGAGAAGTTTTGAAAACTCTCTGTGACTATCAGCTTAAAGCAAAATTCTCCAAATGACATTTTTGGATAAAAGAGGTGAGATTCTTAGGGCATGTGGTCTCTAAAGAAGGGATATATGTAGATCCCGCAAAGGTGGTTGTAGTGCAAGATTGGTAGGTTCCTTAAAATGCAACGAAGGTGAGAAGCTTTCTTGGGTTAGCAGCTTACTAAAGGAAGTTCATTAAGGATTTCGCAAAGATATCAGCTCCACTCACCAAGCTGACGAAGTAGAACTTGGCATTCTCATGGGATATAGACTGTGACGTTGCTTTCCAACGACTGATGAGGGCTCTGACAACAGCCCTAGTCTTGACCTTGCCTGACAAGAATAAGGTGTTTACTGTTTACACTGATGCGTGTGGTACAGAGCTTGGTGCGGTTCTAACGCAAGAAGGGAAAGTAGTGTGTTATGGAGGTAGACAGTTGAGGGCTCATGAAAAGAACTACCCTACCCATGATCTAGAGCTAGTTGCCATAATGTTTGCGTTAAAGACGTGGCGTCATTATTTACTTGGAGAGAAGTTCGAGTTATGCACCGATCATAAATCTCTCAAGTATCTGTTCTCGCAGAAGGATCTAAATTTAAGGCAACAACGGTGGATGGAGTTTCTAGCTTCTTATGATTTTGAGATTTCTTATACCCCTGGCAAGGGTAATCTGGTGGCAGACGCACTAAGTAGGCAGAGGATGGCCCTAAGTCCTCTGTTTTGGAAAGAAAGAACTTGGAGTTCATATCAGCTTTTGATTTTAGACCCTCCATCGAGATTTTGCCTGATTTGTTTATATCCTTGGAGATACGACCGACTCTTATGAACCAGATAGAAGCTTTACAACAAGGTGACCCATAGATTCTAGACATCATAGATAAGCTTAGAAGAAGGGAGATTTCTAGTCACCTCAGCAGGTATGCCATAAATGGAAAGGGGTGGTTGCGACGAGATGGAAGGCTTTGTGTTCCTCAAACTAGAAGCTTAATAAAGATAGTCCTAGAAGAAGCTCACCATTCTAAGATGACCATTCATCCAGGCGGTGATAAGATGTACAGGGACATGAAGAGGGTTTTCTTTTGAGCTGGGATGAAGAAATATGTGGCCGAATTTGTTTCTCAATGTTTAGTTTGCCAACAAGTCAAAGCTGAGCAAAAGAAGCCCTGTGGATTACTTCATCCGTTGGAGGTTCCGCAGTGGAAATGGGAGAGCGTCTCTATGGATTTTATAGATGGTTTTCCTACATCGAAGAAATGCAACACCAGTATCTGGTTTGTGGTGGATAGACTCACTAAGAGCGCTCACTTTATTCCAGTTAAGAGTAAAAGGACGGCACCATGGTTGGCAGCAATTTATGTGCGTGGGATAGTTCGTCTTCATGGAGTACCTTCCAACATCGAGAGCGATATTGACCCCATATTCATCAGTGAATTTTGGAGGAGCTTACAAGAAGCATTAGGTACACAGTTGTGTTTGAGCACCGCTTATCATCCTCAGACCGATGGACAGACAGAGAGGGTGAACAGGACTCTTGAAGATCTTTTGAGGCTGTATATTCTAAATTTCAGAAGGACTTAGGAATAACATCTTCCTCTAGTAGAGTTTGCCTATAATAACAGTTATCAAGTTAGCATCAGCATGACAACCTTCGAAGCATTGTACGGACGACCCTGTAGATCACCAACTTGTTGGTGGGAGTCTACAGAAAGATTATTACTTGAACTAGACATGGTTAGGGAAACATCCAAGAAGATTGACCTTATTCGACGGCTGATGAAGATAGCTCAAGATAGGCAGAAATCCTATGCAGACAAGAGAAGGACTGACCTCGAATTTGGAGCAGGAGACTTGGTTTTTATCAAAGTGTCACCTCTGAGGAATGTGGTTTGCTTCAGATCAGTAGGGAAGTTGGCACCAAGGTTTATGGGACCATTTCCCATAACCGAGAGGATTGGCCAAATGGCCTATAGAGTAAAACTCCCAGACAGTCTATCTGGTGTTCATGATGTTTTCCACGTTTTCCATCTATGGAAGTGCCTTCATGACACTGTAGTAATCATTGAGCTGAGTGTGTTGGAAGAAGTCGAAGTGGAACGGGAGGCGACAATTAGGCGAGTCCCAACCCGTATTCTGGGATCTAAAGTTAGGAAGCTACGCAATAAAGAGATCAAGTTGCTAAAGATTCAATGGGGAGATAACCCAGAGAATGCAACTTGGGAGACCGAAGACAAGATTCGTGCTTCGTACCCTTTTCTTTTCGAGGGTATGTTCTTAACTCCTTTTTCCAAAGCTTTACCAGTACTTGTTTCTATCATTTAAGTATATCTTATCCATAGTATTTCTGACCTTTAGATAGGAATCCGATGGATGTAAACATGTGTTTGGGACATGTTATGATTGATGGAAGCAAGTGGATGCATGTGTTTGCTAGTGGTTGCATGTGGATGCATATACACACATTAGGCACTAGATCAACTCAATCACTCTCATATTGCATACGGATGTGTGTGCATTTTCTTTTCTTTTATAGATGGAAATGGATGAAGTAGCATATGGATGTTGCATTTGTACGAATGAGTGTGCACACAAATAGAGCTTACATGTTATAATAGGCTTATTTGCATACATATTGGATTCATAGCACTAACATACATTGCATTAAGAAGGTCAACTGAATCAGTAGACCGCCTGATCTTCGCATTAGTATTGGTACATATACACACACCTTTTCATATATATTCATGTAAGCATTAGAAATCCTTAAGAAACAGTGGATGCCAGTGGTTGATGGATAAGTAGATGGATGATGGATAGTAGGATATGCATTCTTCTCAACTTGGAGATTTCGGGGACGAAATCCTCTAAGTAGGTGGGAATGTAACACCCGTAATTTTGTTAACAATAAAGTGGATAAACTAAATAATAATTAATTTAATATTAAGAATTAAGGGAAACATACTATGTCATTACGTCTATCTCGAAATTCTGGTCAGGATAAACACCTAGTTTACGCAAAACGGGTAACATATGAAGAAGTTACAGACGATAAAAGTTTGAAAATTAAACCAGGTATAACTGGGGCAATTCACAAGTACGCCAAGGCAATTTTACACTGGTGCACCTATAAAGGGCGCCCATAAGAGTTTTTGGGTATTTGGGCCTTTTCCAAGTGGGAGGCGACCCACGACCTGATTTACCCTAGGGCTTATGTAGCAGTCGGTTCCAGAGGGTTCTGCAGCTATAAATACATTGCTATTTCTCATATTTCTTCATTTGAAATCGTGGGATCCAGATACTGTTGTTGTGCGTACTGAGACAGATTCATTTTCTTCAACAACATACAATATTTCAGTTTTACAAATCAAATCCAAGATCCATTCTTTCTCTATTCTCTAAACCAAACCCTGTGGGTTTCTAGTTAATTTTAGGTTTAAATGAACAGAAGTAAATTAAGAAAGACTGTGATTTAGATACGTTGTAAACCTTGAATCTATGCTATTGTTAGATCTGATACTATGTCATGATAGATCTAATGCAATTGTGGTTATTATATTATATTGCCTATGTGGATCTTGACTTGTAACTATGTTGTGGTGAATGTAAATCTATTAATTTTTACAGTTGCAACATTGTTTAAATCTAATTATGTATGTAAATCACCTTTCACCTGTCATATTGCGATCAACTTTGATATGTTGTAAATTGGACATGTGAATCAATATTTAGATCTAAATATGCTATTATGTGATCTAATTTATCACATTGTATTATCATGTTAGATCTATTTTAACCTCCAGATTTGAATTATGTGATCTAATTTATCCCCTTGTGTTATCATGTTAGATCTATTTTCACCTCTAGATCTGAATTATGTGATCTAATTTATCAACTTGTGTTATCATGTTAGATCTATTTTAACCTCTAGATCTGATTATGTGATCTAATTTATCACCTTGTGTTATCATGTTAGATCTAAACCGATTGGACATCTGAATTGCTAATTTAAATCTTACTCTGCTTATTGTGACATCATAGTTATATTAAAATCAATTAACTGCCAACCGTTCATCAGTTTTATGTCCACCTTGTTATGATGATAATTTCATGTCCAGGGCAGTATGTATGTTCACCTTATTATCATGCTAGTTTATATTTATGCCAAGATGATCACTTTGGTTACATTTCCATTATTTTCCCTATTATCATTTATGACTAGGCTGTTGTCTAGCCTAGGCATGTTGCCAATTTTGTGAGGGCGCTAGTTAAGGAACGGAGAAAAAAGGTTAATAATGGCATAACCTGAATATGAACATTTTTGGACATATAATTCAAATTATTGGGTAAAGTGGGTATTAACACCTATAAAAGGAAAGGATTAATTAATTGGTTAATTAATAAAAAAAGGAATGTCTAGTAATTTTAATTAGGAATTGTAATTGTACTTATGACACGAGGTTAGGTTACATTAGTGGTGGAAGTCTGCCGGGACCCGACTAGCATATCCAGCAGCCACTAATGTTGAACCTAATGTGGGAGGTCTAAGTACGCAAAGATGAATCGGGCTAAGACATGAGGTTAGGCCCAACTGTGGAATAAGTCTGCCCGGACCCGACCGGCATATCCAGCATCCACATGTTGTAGGCCTAATGTGGGAGGTCTAATCCATAGGGATTGTATGATTATGAACTAAGGTTAGGGTTAAGTAAATTGATTGGAATAGTGGATGGGTTATAGAGGGGGTGGGTAATATTTACATATAGGCCCATGAACTTAACCCGATAAGGTTATGCAAAGACACCTAGTGGTATATATAACCTAATAAAATTATGTAATTAAAAACACCTTTTAGGTTTAGCATAACTGGTATAGGGCTATGTAATTAAAGAAACCTATTGGTTTACATAGTCAGTGAAAAACCTTGGGGGTATACAAGACGAAGGGGAGAGCTTGTATCATATTGTGTGGGACCCATTTCAGTTAGCAACCCGAGTAAATGTCAAATAAAATACTCTGTACTAGGTGGAAAGGGGACACGCTTACTGACTGATTGTAAGAGATCCAAACGTGGAGGACGGTGTGGGCGACGCAAACCGATCGGGCCACGTGCGTGCATGAGCCGGGCAGAGGGCGATAAGACGATCATGACACCAGTAGATATTGGGTTGCTCATATCAGTGAAGGGTTGCCACTATAGGAAGTGATACATCTTATCGTGGGGCCGGCACAGAGTATCTACGGAGTAGGGAGCCGATCGATTATGGTAGTGGTTAGGGTATATCGTGGACATATGCCCTAAGTCTACCACCTTATAGTGGAAGGGATCATCTCATTCTGGTTACACTAGTAATAGTGCAGAGTAATCATTAGAGAATCGTATACACCTTAACCTGTCTACCTTGTCACACCTGTCGTTTATGTAGTGACCTCTCTTATCCACTTTATATGCCTATCGTGTTACTTTTATTTATATACTGGCTAAAAGTAACTAGACTCGCCAGATTTTATGTCTGACCATTTTGTTTCTCCTTCTTCCTTCCGCCCCCCTCCCCGGTTCTTAGGGAGGAAGCGCTCAGGATTAGCCAGGACTCAGACAACATCTTGCTAGGAGCTACTTCTGAAGTATGACTCAAGTCCTTGTCTCTACTATGGCTTAACTCTTTCAATTGGGGAATTATGTTTTTATATTCCTATGTATCTGATGATGCAAGACAGAAATTATTTTATTATAATGGTTTTTATGACTTATGGTATTGTGGACCACGGTATTACGATTTATGTTGAAATAAAAAATTAAATTTCCGCTGCTATCTTATTTATATCTGTCTTGTAATTATTCTGTGTCTGTTTACCTATAACGCTTCACAAAACTTAATGCATTCCCATAGTGAGTGGCACTAATGGATGTGGGGTGTGACACCTCCCATCGCCGGCAACGCCTTAAAGACCAAATCCCCCAAACACCTTGAAACGCATTTGGAAGTTCGCACCTTTAATCCCGAAAATTGGACAGCTCGCCTTGTTAAAATCGATCATATCCATATCATTGCAAAGACCGTGAGGAGGGCTATGATTTTTGCTTTAGGAGTAGATTGAATTAGTGAGTGTATTGTATAATTTTAGGGACCGAAATCCGGAGGTTCGCAGCCATCGGAAACGTTCTGGCGGCTAGGGTTCGAATGAGAGTATTAGGGTTTTTTATATATATATAATTATTATTTTAATTCGTAAAAGTGAGTTTTTACATACGAACTCCAAATCAAACCCAACGACTGTCGTTCCTAACCAAATACCACTATTCCGGAAATAATGGGTTATGTTTCGTAAGCCAATTCGAATGTTTATTTCAGTTTTTATCAAAATTAAAATATAAATTAATGTAACGGTCAATATTGAATTCCAACGTACATTCTAATTTACCGGGGCCACATACTTACTTTAAAAATTTCAGAAAAATAAATATGGCTATGTTTTGATGATACGGTCCTAACAAAACTAATTTTTTCAAATTTGGAGATTGTTTGAAAAATGGTCATTTTCTGGTCGATCCAATTCAAACTAAAACTGTCCAAACACATTTAAATTTAACATGCTCACATTAAATCCAAAAATTATAAAATTTGAAACCTAGCAATAATTTGACATTCCTGATCCAACAAATGTGGTATCGTAAAAAACGGAGGTTGTTTCAAAATGGCTATTTTTAAGGGCTTTGTATATTATTAAAATATATATAAATTCCATAGCGACTAATTTAAATTTTAAACTAGACATAACTTTCAATTTATATTATGAAATCTCAATTTTTCACATTCATTAGAAAGATATAGCTAAAAAGATTCAAATATTTCTTGTTTTACTGAAATCCGATTTATTTTGAATCCTACACATTCAATTGAAATTTAAATCAAAATTTCAAACTACTACGCCATTACAAGCTCGTTTTATTATTAAAATAAATTTATACATTCTAACTTCGTTTAAAATAAATCTTTAGTCATTATTATTTAAAATAAATCATTTTAAAAATTCAAAATCCATTAAAAGTGCTAAAACAATTTTTTTAAATTGGTTCAGAAATTCCGAGTTGTTACATTTACGGTTAGAGACTGATAGATGTGGAAGGGTAGTAATGCGTGAATAAGGAATGGAAATGTTTTCCAATGTCAATAATGGTTATTTTCTAAATTTAGAAAATTAGAATTTATGAATATATGGAAATGGGAAATGGGGAAATGAATAAATTAATGAAAAATTAATTTAAAGGGAAAATGTTGATTTATGATTGATCGATAAAATATCCATTTGGAAATAAGATCATTGTGTGTATGGATGTTTTCCTTTGATAGTTAAATAACCGACTATCAAAGGTTTAACCATTTTTCCGTCGTCAATACAGAGAGATCAGAATCAGATTTTATTATCTGGAAACCACTCCATATGGACATTAGCATTGCCAATCGAATATGATGAAGATAATTGAAGACGGAGTTTATGCAAGGGCTGTTCTGGCAATCCTAGGTAGAAATTGCCTAAGATAGGTTTACTGAATAGTGCCTTCGGCTTGTCCAGTCCCAGGACAACTTGTGTGGAAGAATGTCTGACAAAGTTTATTTAATAGATCACGTAAGTTGATATCTTCAAACATATTTGTGTTTGGTGGCGGAGAAATTCATTTCCCTTAGCTGTATACCCATGTTATTTTTGGGGAAATCAATTTTTGATTTGGCGGGTATGACATTGTGGCATTCAAAGTGAATAAAGATGTGATATGTCAGAGATAAGCGTGGCTTCAAGCCTCATAACCAGGAAACGTAAAAATCGGGTAGGTCGCATGGCTAAGTGGTTAGCTCCAAATTAAGGTATATTGTGACCTGATCTAGAGAAATTTCATTTACTTCTTTAGCCTATTTCGATGCTGACCCTTTCGGGTAACGGTTGTTGATCCCAACCATTGGTAATAATACATTCGGTACACTAAAGCAAAATGAGTGACTGGTCATGTTTAGCCTGAGTTACAAGATGTTCTTATTGAACGCAGTGTATTCCTCTCTAGAGATACACAGTCAGAAAGTGGTCCCATACCTTGCCAGTTGGAATCCATTACCCAATAAGCGCCTTCGATTTTTGAATATGTACTGTATATGTGGAACGTGAGATGAACGCGTTCCACTATATTGCTATTTATTTGATTTAGACATTATTATAAAATCAAAAGAGTATGGATTTTTCAAAGAATGTTTTGGGTTATCGTAAGGTAAAAACCATCCGTGTTTATGTGTGGATTGGTTTTATGATTATTCTTTCTTTTAAAAGGATTTTAAAAGTTAATCAAATGTTTGGAGTTCACTCACACCAGTCACATGACCGACCTAGAGTTTATTTTGTTTTGTTTTCCCTAAACTCTTGGGTGCCCAATTTTGTACGGGCAGTCAAGTAGTCGGGATTTTACAGATATACTTGGAGAGCTAGAGCAGGAGGCTTTAGGATTATATAGCTATTGTTATTTTTGCTGTGTTGTAAGTGTTCTACTCATATAATAGTATTGTATACAGATACTGGTTTTATTTCAAAGTTATGTTATATAATAAATTTATTCGTTCCGCTGTGAGATTCGTGTTACTCTGATTCTATTATTATGTTCTTCTCCTTCTTCTATTCTAACCTTCTATCTTATCTATTCTCATCCTCTAATTTCTTTCTATTAATGATCTGGAATGTTCGATGCCTGAATAATTGACATGGGTTTTATGTTGATTTTCTGGGTCGAAAATTCCCGGGTCGTTACAGTTTCTATGATTGTTAATATCATCAATTCTATATAAATATATTAAAATTTTAAAAAGAATCATATAATCAAATATCCACTCTAATGTTTATATTAGCATTAAGATACATATTGCGCATGTTCACAATTAGTACCAGAGCAAGGTTTTTCAAAGTTTTTATAATATGACTTTTGAAACTTTTAAATGGTAATATTGTATAATATTTTAACATAATTTTTGAAATGATATTTTGCAAAATCATCATGATGTTGTTTCATAAATTTGCATCATTTCATTATGAAGGATTACGTGATCTTTTGAAAGAATATGAATTACAGGTACAAGTTTGTTACATGGCCAATGGTGAACAAACACTTAATAATGAAGTGAAGAAGCAAAAAAAATGAATTTTTGGCAATGATTTTTCGAATACATAATGGAAGATCAAGCGAAAGGAATAGATACAATGCCTTAAAAAAGATTTAGATGGAAAGATAATAATATTAGTATAAAAGACATTGGCAATGTTGGTAATCCTAAAACTGTATTTACGTTTTAATGCTTTCTTTAGATGGAAAGACATTTTAATTATTATTTATTTTCAAATAACCAAAATGAACTACATAAGCAGAGAATAATTTTTTCCTCCAAAATCAGTGACTAGTTTTCCAAATTTAAAAGACACCTTAATTTTTGAAAATTCTTACGATTTTATTTATAAATTGCTCTAAATTATTCATATACTAAATAACTATATTTAATATTATGTATTAAAAATTATAAAATGATCTAAAATAAAAAATGTTAAGTTATAAATTTTATAGAAGTTTTACAAAATCAAATGCACACTTTGAAAACATGGCAAAAAAGATAAAATGATGTTGCATTTTTAAATTTTCAATAATTATAAATTAAGAATATTTTATTGATTTTTTTACATCAATATTAGATAGATATATTTGTTTTTGTATTAAAATTAGTGTCAAAATTTGAAATCTGCCTATTTTATAATTTTTGAATGAGTAGACATTTACTTAATTACAATGACCATATTTTCAAATTTTGGAGGCAAAAACTGAATTTTAATGGTCTTGTAATTAAGTAATCTTTTAGTAACAATTTTTTTATAATTTACAAATGATATTACTATAAAAAAATTATGGAAATATTTCAAATAATTTAACATTTTTATATTTTCATATAAAATTGACCACTCTCTTTAAATGTCGAGCAGGCATGTTAGACACAGTAATTTTGTAGAAAAATTCAAAAATTATTAAATGTATATAGTTTTCATGAGAACAAATCATATGGGAACATATATACCAATATATTTTCACAAAATGATTCATGCCAAAATTCAAAGATTTACTTCTTTTTTTGGCAAAGCCGACGGGGTTGAGTGGGCTCCTACCACTTTATTGATAACCAAAGACGATTAAAAAGAAACAAGGATGGAAAAAGTAAACAAAAGAGAACCTAGAAACAAGGCTATCAACCACAATGAAGACACAAACAAAACAAACAACAAATACAATTTTACAAAAAGCTTCGACACTAAATGCTCGGGTCGAATATGTTTGATATGAGAAGCAAACCATTCTGAATCTTCTGCAGAAAAATGTTTTTTATTAGAGCATTTGCAGGTGCTTTGTCAGGTTCAAAGATCAATCCATTTCTGATCTTCCGCATAATCAATATAAATCTCTTGAGTATGTAGGAGATCAGATGTAACAACCCGGAATTTTCGAACCAATTCAAAATTTTTATTTTAAATTTTTTAATGGATTTTAAATATTGGAAATGATTTATTTTAAATAATAATGATTAAAAATTAATTTAAATCTAAGTTAGAACGAATAAATTTATTTTAATTTTAAAAGGACTTAGAAATAGCGCGACATTTTGAAAATTTGAATTTTGACTGACTGTATAGGATGCAAATTAAATCGAATTTTAGTGAAACCAAAAATATTTAAATCAATTTAAAAATATCTTTCTAACGAATCTGAAAAATTGAAATTTCATAGCGGGAATCAAAAGTTATGTCCAGTTTAATATTCAGAATAGTCGCTATAGAATTTATATATATTTTTTAATATAATAAATAGCCATTTTGCAAATGACCTCCATTTTAGGCGAAACCACTTTTTTTTGTTTCGGAATGTCAAATTATTGTTAGGTTCAAATTTTATAAATTTTAGAATTAATATGTGAGCGTGGCAAAAGAAAATGTGTTTTGTCAATTTCAATCAAATTTAATCGACTTTGAAAATGACCATTTTTCAAACAGTCTCCAAATTCGACGAAATTAGTTTTGTTAGGATCGTATCGTCAAAACATAACCAAATATAATTTTTCGGTAATTTTTAGAGTCCGTATGTGGCCCTGGTAAATTTAAATGTACGTTCAAATTTAATAAATAAATGATTTATATTTTAAAATAAAAAAAAGTGTGTTGAAACGATCAAACGGGCTGATGGGACCTAGTCCATTGTGTCCTGAACGGGGGTATTTAGCTAGGGGCAACAGTTATTGGGTTTGATTCGGAGTTCGTGGCATTAAACACGAATTATTAGAATTAAAAGAAAATTAAATAAATAAATATACTAGTATATATACCCCTCCTATACTAAACCCTAATTCTAAAATACGCAGCCACCACTACCATGAACGAACGGCTATGGCGTTCAATCCTTTCTTGCCTTAGATCTTTCAATTCATAATGAATTTAAGCGAACTTATAATGCAAACATTAAAGAACTCAATGAGCTCGACACATTAACCGGTTAAGATCAAAAATCGCTTAACCAATTGTCTGAAATCGCGATCCAAAGAGGAGCGGTTTAGGGCTGGATTCTGGCAAGACGGTGGCGTCGAGTTGGATGGCAAGGGCGGCGCAAAGGGAGGTCGCGACGGGCTTCATGGTTGTGGTGTTGGATCGGTGGCGGAGGTCTCCGATGGGCGTGCGATAGTGAATCCTAAGGGAGGACGATGGGTTCAACAACAGGAACGATTAACAGAAACGGTTCTGACCATGTAATTTAGTCCAATAATTATGTAATTAATTTAATTAAATATATATTTAATTGTTTAAAGTTTAAATCGACATAACTTCTTCGAACAGAAACAGATTTAACTGAAACGAATTGCGTTGGGATCGCATGATCAAGCACTACATTCCAGAACCGACCAGATCTGAAACGGATTTAGAGCCGACTGCGACTTCAGAAGGAGTATAACAATGTGATATTTCTATTTTATAATTCAAAATCTTAATTATCTCTCGCTATTCGGAATTCATGTATTATGTCAATAAATTAGATCTGTGATGCTTGGAATTCGAAATTGTTGAATATTGTCTGTTGATTGTGATGCTCGTGGTTATTAGATTATGATCAACAATAGAAATTTTCCCTTTTATTTAAATCTATAGTTTATTGTTAGATCTAGATTTGAAATAAAAAATTTATTTTTATTTTAGATCTATCAATATTGATTTGATTTTATTATATAGGTTTCATATTTTATTTTAATAAGTGAAACATGGTTTGTTTAAATTTAGATTTAAAATAAAATGTTTATATTTATTTTATTTGGTAACATGAAATATGATTTTGTCAAATATAGATTCGCATTTTTATTGTTAACATGAAATATGATTTTGTCAAATATAGATTTACAATAAAATATTCATTTTTATTGTTAACATGATTTTTGTCAAAAGTTGTTTTCTTTATAATAATAAGATTATAATTAAAATATTAGGATAAAAAGGATTTAAATAAAAAGATAACAAAAATTATCCCCTTTGCTTAAGAATTTAGTTAAACAAGAATCATCATTTTTGTTTCATAGATTAGTTGAAACCAAAATGATCACTTTTGTCAATTTGTTTAGTTGAAGTTAAAATGATCACTTTTGTCAATTTGTTTAGTTGAAACCAAAATGACCACTTTTGTCAATTGGTTTAGTTGAAACCAAAATGATCACTTTTGTCAATTTGATTAGTTGAAATTAAAATGATCACTTTTGTTAATTTGTTTAGTTCAAACCAAAATGATCACTTTTGTCAGTTTGTTTAGTTGAAAACTGAATTATCATATTTGTCAAATTGTTTAATAGAAACAAAAATGTTCATTTTTGTCAAATTAGAATCATTGAAAAAAAATGTTCATTTTTATCAATTTTTTTTGAATTAGCATTTTCAACAAAAATGAAAAGAACATTTTTAACATTTTATTGAATTGGAGTTTTCAGCAAATATGAAATATCAATTTTTGCCAATTGGTTGAATTAGAATTTTTCAACAAATATGAAACATCGGTATTTGTCAATTGGTTGAGTTAGAATTTTCAACAAATATGAAACATCATTTTTGTCATTTTTTCGAACTAGAGTTTTCAACAAAAATATAAAATATACATTTTTGTCATTTTGTGGAACTAATGTTTTCAACAAAAATATAAAATATACATTTTTGTCATTTTGTTGAACTAGAGTTTTCAAAAAAAATGAATTATACATCTTTAATCATCCTTGTTGAATTAGAATTTTCAATCAAAATGAAATATACATTTTGTTGAACCAGAATTTTCAACAAAAAAATGAAATATCACTTTTGTCATTTGGATTGAATTAGAATTTTCAATCAAAATAAAATATACATTTTTGCCAACTTGATTGAATTAAAATTTTCAATCAAAATGAAATATCACATTTTATACATTTTGTTGAATCAAAGTTTTCAACATAAATGAAATAAACATCTTTGTTATTTTGTTGAATCAAAATATTCAACAAAAATGAAATAAACACTTTTGTCATTATGTTGAACAAGAGTTTTCAACATAAATGAAATAAACATCTTTTTCATTTTGTTGAATCAAAATATTCAACAAAAATGAAATAAACACTTTTGTCATTATGTTGAACTAGAGTTTTCAACATAAATGAAATAAAAAATCTTTGTCGTTATGTTGAATCAAAATATTCAACAAAAATGAAATAAACACTTTTGTCATTATGTTGAACTAGAGTTTTCAACATAAATGAAATAAATATCTTTGTCATTTTGTTGAATCAAAATATTCAACAAAAATGAAATAAACACTTTTGTCATTATGTTGAACCAGAATTTTCAAACATAAATGAAATACACATTTTGACATTTTGTTGAACTAGAATTTTCAACAAAAATGAGATACACATTTTTGGTATTTTGTTGAGTTAGAATTTTCAACAAAAATGAAATATCAATTTCTATCATTTTTTTGAATTAGTATAAATAAAAACATGATTACATTAAAATTCACATTTTAATCTAAAATTAGAAAACAGAAAAATGTACATGTTTTAAAATAAAAACATGATTTCATTAAAAATTCACATTTTTAATGTCATGTATAAAATTGGAAAATATTCATGTTTTATATGAAAACATGTTTACATAAAAAATTCACATTTTCAATGTAATATTAGAAAATATTCATGTTTAACATAAAAACATGTATTACATTAAAAATCCACATTTTTAATATAATGAATAGAAAATGTTCATGTTTTAACTAAAAACATGATTACATTAAAAAAATTCATTTTTAATGTCAAGAATCGTAATTAGGAAAATGTTCATGTTTTAGGATAAAAACATGATTACATTAAAATTAACATTTTTAATGTAAGGTTATAAAGATAAAAAAGTGTTCATGTTTTAGGATAAAAACATAATTACATGAAAATTAACATTTTTAATGTAATATTAGAAATTAGTGAAAAGATTCATGTTTTAAAATAAAAACAAGATTACATTAAAAATTCACTTTTTAATGTAATGTTAGAAAACTGGGAAAAATGTTTATGTTAAATATAGGAACATGGTAACATTAAAAATCTTATTTTAGTGTAACGAATGAATCACTAGAAAAGGTTCATTTTAACATAAAAGCATGTTAACATTAAAAATCTCATTTTTATAAAAAGAATGATTCATATGAAATTTGCTCAAATTAGAATAAAAATGTTGAAACATTAAAAATTCCATTTTTAATGTAAAAGTGATTTATTAGAAAACATACGTTAGAAAATATAAAAGTGTTAAAAACATTATTTTTAACATTGTTAGAAAATATTTGTATGTTAAAAACATTATTTTTAACATGCTAGAAAAGATCAAAATGAAAACATCGCTTTTATATACATTTTGTCAACATAGGATTGTTAACAAAATGAAACCATCAAAATATATATATTAGAATTTGTAGATAAATCTAGGCGACATTTGTATCGCCAAAATATACATTAGCATTTGTGTATAAATCTAGTGGCAATTTTTATCGCCAAAACGTACATTAGGAAAATGTGGAAAATGTCATGTAAATGAATTATATTTTATTTGACATGTTAAACACGTTTTTGGAATCATCGATTTATTTATATTTTTATATAATTAATATTTTATATATAAATATAAATTAAAATTAAACGAATCGCGCGTGGTAGTTCCCGTTTCAGAATCGTAACTTTAAACGATTATACCGAAAGATCCGTCTGTCGGATTTTCCCAAAACTGGAACCGTTAGGGCCGCTTTGGGAAGATCTTTCCAATGATATAAATTTTATTAAAATCCAACAGTTAGATTTCTTGAAAAGTGTAAATCAAATTTTGATAAAAACAGCGCCAGGACCACCTATTGACCCGAAGCGTCGTTAAATTAAATTGGACTATTTTTATATAAATAAAAATAGCGATAAATCGTTATAAAATAATATGAAATGATTTAAATTATATTTATACAAGAATTATTTGAAAAGACCGAGTTCAGTCTTATTTCAAATAATTATACGACGATTTAAATCGAAGATATTGAAGACGGTGATTGAAGACCGGCGATCTTCACATTGAATGGACGCCTAATGATGCTCGACATTGGTTAGCTCCCAGTAAAGGGTTAAAAGTGGTAGTTTGTCCAGACGTACTTGTTGATTGTCCGAATATGCGAGCACCTCTCTTCCGTATTGGACATAGGGAACGAGGAATGAGGTGTCTCCGGTTTCGTTCAGACCTATAACGAACTTGTAAATGGATGTGTGTCTGACATTGGATTTCATTCCATGTAAATTGATTTCTATTTAATATATATCGGTTCGGTGGCGGAGAATTTATTCTCTTGCTTAACACCCTTCTCTGAGATGCACGAGCTTAGAGGTTATATAGTGGTAGTTATCGATTGTGTGGCGTGAATTGTCAATGTGGCATGCCAAGAGGCAATTGATCGAGGCTTTTGTTGAAAAACAGAGCCTTGTGGTTGATGTTCAAAGCATGGCCTGTTTAGGCATAGCTTTGTGTATAACATTACTTCGTGAGCCTCACACCCTGGTATGAGTCAAAAAGGGGACAAGGGAACGTAAGGATTGCACACGTTTCTTTCTAGCTAGAAGTGGTATCAGGGTTTTGCAAGCCCTGACATTTTACTTATGTGGATGAGGGATTACGAGGCCTTGGTTATATTGGTCGAAAGTGACCAATTTATAGGTTCAACAGGACCGGGAAGCGTGTGTTCAGGAATTACCAATCCACTAAAGTTTTTGTGGATTGGCCCTGTAGTATCCAAAGGTTCGCCAGCGTCTGAATCCTGAGACATTTCTAGAGTGTCTCGAATCGGTAAGGAGATCGTTCCTAGCCTTGACTCATGATGGAAATCCAACTTCCAATACGACACCATGCAGTTTTGATTATAGTACTAGTATGGCGACATAGTATATGGTAGCTATGCTGTCTATGATTGATACATTATGATGGAAATGTTTTTGAAACATATATATACTAATAATAATATCAAATCCGTTTTTATCGTATCAAGCATTTTTTACCATTATAAGGTAAAACTCTATCCTCCGTTTGCGTTGCATTGTGTGATGCGACTTGAGTCTTATAATGGTTTCATTTTTCTAAAAAGCATTGCGTTGTTTAATGATTTACTTTATTTATGCACTGGCAATCCAATGGAGTAAACCCGTTCTGCGTTAGCGGCGTGGTCCTGTGACTAGCCTTATTATTAGATTAGTTAAGTAAGTTTTCTCATACCAGTCCCATGACTGACCTGTAGTTTGTTTCACTTGCAAACTCCGGTGCCCTCTTTTCCACACGGGCAGTCGAGTAGTTTATTTTGTAGATATCCTGAGCAGGATTCTGGATCGAAGCTTAAAGATATGTCCAGAGCATTGATAGTCTTCCGCTGTGATTAGTTTATTTGTTCCACTGTGATGTATTAAATCTATCGTAAATTTAATCTTCCACTATATTTTATTCGATGTATCCTGATATATTATGTACTCTGATGTTGCATTATTATGATGTAATAAAATTCTAAAGTTATTTGTTCTGATGTGTTGTATGCCCAAAGTTAGCATATTCGAGTTTTTGAACGGTCTTAGTCAATTTTGCGATCGATTAGGCTCCGGAGAAATCCGAACCGTTTCATCAGAGTTGATTTCCCATCATTCTTCATAATTTACTTGTGCAACAGATCCCTTTCTTCTTCACTTTGTCGAGCAACATCCAAATGGACAGCTCTTTGCATAACTTTAGTCCATATAGCATTAATATGTGAGCATTCAATATACAAATGCATGATGTACTCAGGTTCTTTTCCGCAAAATACACAGTATATAGGAGTTAGCATGCCTCTTGAAACTAGCTTCCCCTTTGTGAATATTGCATTGTTGATAACTTTCCATAGGTAGAGTTTCTCTTTTGATTCATCAGGTCCCCTCCATGTAATCTTACTCCACCTACATTTTTGCATAGCTATAACACCATTCAAACAGTAGTACAAATGTTTACTGGAGAAAGAATCACCTTTCCATTGCCGAGTTGTACTTTCCTCTGAAGGAATAAAAGGAAGAAGCTCGTCAATTCTTCTCCACAAAGCACTACAAGCTACTGTTGAATTCCTCGGCTTAATGAACCTGTTATCAACAAAACAGCTTCCAACAGTAGTATGTATATGTATTCCAGAGAGCATTTTCTCTTGATAAGTAATTAAGTTGCTGATAATTACGCCATGACCAATCCATGGATCATCCCAGAAATTTATGCTAGTGTATGTTGATGCACTGTATTTAAAATAAGGCAATCTTTCTTTTCATAATCTAAAAATACTAGACTAGGTCTAGCTAACGTTAGTATGTGGGTTCATAGTTCAAAAATTTTGGTTTCCTATAATGTGTTTTTCGACCAAACAACCCAAATATTGTTCCTATTATTTAAGAAGTTGTCAATATGTCTTATGAAGGCTGCCTTGTTCCAAATTACTGTGTTAATGATACCTAGACCTCCTTTATCCATTGGTTTTTCTATGTATTTAAAGGAAATGGGGGCAGTATATTTAATGTGCATATTTCCTTTCCAAAAAAATTCATAAAAGCAGATCTGATCATGTTCAGCAGCTTGTGTGGCAGAACAAAGGTTCTTGACCAATAAGTGCGCATAGAGATGATAACAGATTTAATCAGAATGAGTCTACCTGCTTGAATTAGGAATTTATTCGACCTGCATTCCAATCTACTTGTAGTTTTATCAAAGAGAGGAAGGCACTGCACTCTTGTAATCCTTGCTGTGGTAAGAGGCAATCCCAGGTAAGAGGTAGTATTTTGATTGATGCTCAGCCCAGTTATGGCACGTATGTCATTAGCAACAACAGTAGAAACTCCAGCTATGTTAAGCTCTGATTTTTCCATATTAATTCTTAAACCCATAATTCTATAAAACTTATCAAATATACTCATGATTTTACTCATGGTACCAAGGTCAGGGTTAAAAAAAACAATTAAATCATCAGCAAATAAAAGTAAGGTGATACTATTTTATTATTTTCACATTAACTATAACTTGATGGTAATAACAGCCTTTTTTTTACTAAATCATTACAAGTTTCGATTTTAGGTGATTTTACACAAAAAGTTTACATAGTAAAATGATTTTTTAGAATGTAATCACAATATATAACTATATTAAAAATTCTAAGCACTTTAAATTAATGGAACATTTTCTTTATTTTGCTAAATATGAACCAACACATCAACTGCAAAGTTTTGATTTTAGAAGTCATGTTTCTTCATGATTAGTCATAACTCTTCCCCATTAACTTTTATAAAATGCTTTTGCTCTAGTAACAACCCACTAATCAAATGATGATTTTTTTGCTTTCACTCTTATCTCTTACTAATTTTATGGTGAAGTTAATGGTTTCACGAAATTACTTGAATAAATTTGGAATATAGGGATAATCATCTATTTGTATATCCCTTCTATCAATAAGAATGCATCACATCATATGCCACTTGTCACATAAACAAATAATAATATACATGCAAAATGACATGATTCATTACACCTGTTCTTTAAGAAAATCATTATAGGCATGCATGTTGCCAAGTTACATTACATATGTAGCTCATCAAATGCACTTTTAATTTAAATAATGATAAAATAAATACTTTATATAATGAATAAGGCAATATTGTCTTACATATAACTATGCTATATTTAATTATAATTTAAGGTTTTTTCATAATTAAATTATTTATACAAATTAACACCGTGGATGCATTATAGTAAGGATACTAGTACAAATATGATATATCCTTTCAGGTACTTATGCATAGCTAGAAAACGAAAATTTTCTAGATAATAAATGATACTGAAATGTATGATCAACCCTCTTACTGGCATTTTAGGTGGCTTTTATTATAAAATTATATGATTTTGTATGATATTTCCACGATACATCTCTCATTTATACTTTGCATAAAAATTTATATGACCTTCTAAAAGTAAACAATATATGATGAATAATATTTACTTTATTTTTTAAACATAAGACTAATAATATACATAGTTACACTAATTATATATTGTGATTAGATTACGATTAGATTTCAATATTAACATCATAATATCATTTATTGAACCATTTTTCATGCTTTTCTCATTAAAATTTTGATCATATATATATATATGTATGTATATATATATATTATTAATATTGATTTTGTTACATTAGCCTTTTAAATTTTGTCCCTCGTAGAATGACATTATATTTAGGGGGAATATTTTCACTTAGCTTGTTGATTTTTAAGTTTATGTATAAATAATAGTAATTTGGATTAAAACCCATTGTTATAATTAAGGTTTTGATCTAATTATAAATATATTACAATGAATAAATAAAGTTTTTATTATTTTACTTATTTACTTTTTTAAAAATTTTATATAACTTATTATTGATCTTTGAATATCCTGAAACATATAGTATTTTCCTTATTCATCCTTATGATTATTCTTTATAGATTTTGTTTTTGTTCCAAATTATAATTATATAGTTGAAATTCATGATTATTATCATATTACTTAAATTATTGGTTTAGATTTCATAATTTATGAGTACAAATTTGATAAGCCTATATAAAAGTTTAATTAATAAATAAAATTTATATTATTATTTTTAGTATTTAGTATGTATTATGAATTATATCCGGTATTTCTTATACCATTATATACTATTTACTGATTTTGTTACTTATAAATTACTTCTTGGTTTTACTATTACTAATATCTATTAAAATTGCATCATACCTTTGCTATAATTTCGTGTGTATATATATATATATATTCGTACATATAACAAGTATCCTTATAATACATTTTCATTTAATATTTTTGTTTTAATTCCTTAGTTCATCAGTATTTTATTTAGGGGGAGTTAGTATTAAAATTAGAGCAACTCAATTCTCAGTCTATCTCATCTAAATCCCTACCCAAAGCAAAAGAAAAATATCAAAAATGGGAATAACAACAATAAGATCAAACCAAACCCTCATTTATAGGTTCTCCCTCATCGCAAACTATGTACTAATCGGTTCTGTCACAAGTTGTATCTTCCTAACTCTCTCGCTCAGCTTGATCCCTTTGCTGGTGGGATTCTTCACCATCCTCCTCCACATCACTACCATTGCCTACTCCATCCTACTCTGCTCCTCCTCCTCCCCTAAATTCCATATGGACAACGTGGCCTCCGCCATTCTAATTGCCATCCTTCTGGGCATGGTCTCTCTCTCCTTCTGTTCACAAGTTGTCTGGAGTTCCTGAACAGGTTGAAATGCTATGTTAGGGAAGATGATGGAGTTGTTATATTGAGGATGATTGGATCTTTGGGTTTAGTTATGTTTGTCTTTAAGTAGGTTGTTCTAGTCTTGGATTTTGTTATGAGGCTTATGCTTATGTAGCCAAGGAATATAATAATGTTGTCAGAGTTAGAGATGTGGATGGTGATAGGGATAAGGATTGGACATTGCAGTTTAAAAAAAAATTATTTGTGTGTGTTGTTTTTATGTAACTAATCTTGTTTTTTCATTCATATGTCTGTGTTTCTTGTTAAATGATTAATATGTGCAGGATTTCCTTTTTAATATATCATTCATTTATTATGATAGTTTATATATTATGGATCATCTTAGTAAGTTATGATGCATCAGTTGGTCTAAAAAAAATAGCATTAGAATTAGTACTGGAGTCGGTATTTGAGTTAGTATTTGAATCAGTACAAGAGTCAGTCAGTAGTTGAGTCTTTATTTGATTCAGGGTTAGAATTAGGATTAGAGTTAATGATGGCAAAGGATGAGAAATATAAAATAGGACGAATAAGCATGGACTAAGGGGTAAGTTTTAGATTATAGGGAGTTAAGTTATATTTTATAAACACGTTTGTCATCGTAAAAAAAGGAGAGACTATTAGTACCATAGGTAATGGCTTTGATAACAACAACCCAATGAATAATATAAAATATAAATACTAATGTAACTAATGTTCATCTAGATACATATTGTATACATATAGCATGGTATTGACAGGTATTGATGATGAAGGTTATATAGTATCAAGTATATATTGTTTATACTTTGGTTTTATGAAACTCTTACGTTTTCATGACTTTGGCAATTTCCTTATAATTTTTCAGTATATTGTATGCATAATATTTAATGTCTTATATTAAATATTTAGAACAATAAATGTAAAATTTTGTTAAGTTTTGTTATGATTGAAATATACATATACTAAGTTCAAACTATTTTATAAACAATATATTTACAAACCGATTTAGATAAATTAAATTTAAAATTTTAAAATAGGATATGTCGACATATCCATGTAGAGTATATGGACATGCTAACCAAGTTTTAAAAAATATAATTCAAAAGAAGTGTCTATTCTTCATGTCCTTCCACTAATAAACATATCTTTAAATTTCCTATAAATACATGAGTTTTGAATGAAATTTTAATTTCATCTGCTCCATGTCCAAGTGTTATATTTCTTCTTTCCCATTTTCTAAGAAAATTTTAAGCATACTGTGTCGAAATTTAGCCAGAATCAAACCTATTTATCTCTGATTTGATTCTTTACTAACCTCTCACTACTCTCTCAAGATCGAAGTACAATTCAAAGTTACATGAGTAGTTGTAATCAAAGATCAAAATATCGGAGCCTGTATAACTCTGTAAAACCAAAATTATAGATTATAAAGGTGTGGTGATACTCTCGAAAATCCATTGGGTGTGATTATGGCTCTAAAATTAGTTGGGTGTGCTTAGTAGCTTGAAAACTAAGTGACTCTACCTAAAGGTTGAAATTCTAGAGGGTGTCTCTTATAGTCTTGAAATCGAGATTGTTATTGCATTTACTATTGGGAACAAAATTTATACAGATCCATGTGGGACAGGTAGTCAGGTAACTCCGAACTAGTATAAAAATCTTGATGTATCCTTTTCTTTTACTTTACTGCATTTACTTTTACCTATATTCTAATTTTTTGGTTATTAATAACATCAATTTAAGTATAAATCGAATAAAAGTTCTGAAGAAACTTAGTAATATAGTAAACACTATTCACTCCCTAAAATTTTTTATATTAGCTTTAAGATCAATATTGTGCATCCTCACGACTTGGAATATTATAGTTTCATTAAATTTTATCATAAAGGATCATTAAACTAAACTATGAAATCCTTATTGAAACTTCACATGAAATCTTCATTTAGAAACACTTCTAATTTGAAAGGAAATGATCGTTTTCTCCAATGAAGTGGACACTTACTTTATTATACTAAATAATATTTTTAAGCCTCTTTTCACATTTTCAAACAAAGTTTTAAATATCAACTTAAGACCGTTATCTTTTAAAAACAATTTTACTTAGTAAAAAAATCAATTTTGTTTACATAAACTACTTGTTTAAATCCCCAAAGTAAATCTTTGAGTCTCAAATTTCCTTTACATCATTTACAAACCACTTTTATAATTATTTTGTTATTTATAAGCTCTTTTTATACTCAATTTGTTATTTTCAAGCTCTTTTTATAATCAAATTATTGATTTAAAAAACTCTATTTAATCAATTAATTAACTTTAAACATCATTATGAAATTAATCAGTTTACTTTTAAACATCATTAATAAAATAACTAATTAACTTTTATATCTAAATCTTAGATTTCTGAAATTGCATCCATAGAGGCCATCGCTAGATAGACTATAATTTTCTATTTTTTTTTATATATCAAATACCTTTAAACTCTTTTCCTTTGATTACAAGTATCACTTATAAATCCATCCTATTTTATATATAAAATACTATTTATTAATTCATTCCTTTATTTATAAAAATTAAATTTTAAAAGAAGATTAACAGTTTAAACCATGTTTTGAAGTTGAATATCAAATTTAAACTTGTTTTGGAAATAATTACAGGAATAGACCGGTTTGGATGTTGCGAAGGCGAACTCTAGAAATTTGCCAATTGGCAAGGTTCAAAATTCGCCAATGCATTTTCTTACTAATTTCCATAGAGAATTTATGAAAATTTGATTTGGATACAACTACAATTCTATAAAACGAAAACTCCATTTTTCTGTACCATTATAAAAATACAATTCAATAGATTCGAACGTTTCTTGTTTCAATGAAATCCTACTTATAACGAATCCTATATTTTCAATTGAAGTTCAAAACGTAAAACTATGAACTACCGCGACATTACGAGCTTGTTTTTAATTATATTTAAATTACACATCCAAATACTATCCATAGTCTAACCAAACAACATAAACCAAATAACAAATTCAAATATCTGAAAATTAGAGAGATAAAAAGTCCGATACACGACAAATAAGTTCGAAACATAAAAAATATGTATATACTAAATTCAATACAATGACATCTCATCAACACACATACATCTCCATTTTATATTACTGAAGTACACTGCTTTCTGTTACGGCCTTGCGATCATGTAACAACCCGTAAAATGCGAGCCAGTTTGAAATTTTTATTTTTGCAATTTTAGCGAATTTTGATTATTTAAAATGAATTATTTTAAATAATATCGACGAGAAATTTGTTTTGAATATAATTCGAACGTTTATATTATATACGTCGTCGCTAGAATATAAATATTTATTTATAATTATAAATAGAATTGAAAATGGCGCGGTAGTTCGATAATTCGATTTCAAACTTCAATTGAATGTACCGGGTGCAAAACAATCCGGATTTTAGTGAAACCAAAAATAATGGAATCTAATAGTGAATATCTTTCCAACGAATCCGAAAAATCAAAAGTTCGTAGCGGGGATCAAAAGATATGTCCAGTTGAAAATTCTGAATAGTCGCTATGGAATTCAGGCCCTTAAAAATGGACATTTTGCAAACGACCTCGGATTTCGACGAAACCAGTTTTGTTGGGTCCGTGGTGTCAAGTTATTGCTAGGTTTCAAATTTCATAATTTTTCGAATCAATATGTGAGCGTGGCGAAGGAAAACGCGTTTGACCAGTTTTAGTTAATTTTAATCGACTGGAAATTGGCCATTTTTCAAACGGTCTCAGAATTCGACGAAACTAGTTTTGTTAGGACCGTATCGTCAATACGAAGCTAGAAAATATTTTTCTGGAATTTATGGAGTTAGTATGTGACCCCGGTAATTTGAAATGTACGTTTAAAATTCAATATAGTGATTTAAATGTAAATTCAACGGAAACTGATTCAAACGATCAAATCAACCTACGATACATATCCCATTGTGTTCGGAATGGGGGTGAAACGCTACGGGCGACAGTCGGTGGGCCTCGTTTCGAAGTGGAATAAAAAGTCAACTCCTTGAGATAGAAATTAAATTAATAAATTAAATATAAAATTATCCCCTCTCCCTTTTACCCCTTATCCCCGGTCAAACACCCCCTCCCTTTCCATGTTCAATTCAATCAGAGAAAAAGAAGAAAAAAAAAGGGGAAAAAACCGCTCGATAAACCTCGTCGCCCCTACCCGTCCACCGCGCCGCCACGAGGGGAACCGCTGCCAACGCCAGCAGCTAGCCCCGAGCCCTGACCCCTCCCGATTCGAGTTCCCCCAAAGCACCCCTCGAAGAACCCTAGCCCTTTGCTCGATACAGTCGTCGCCTCCCTGAACGGACCCCACCCACCCCGCGCGCCAGTCCTCCAACCCCGCCAGCGAGCAGCTTCACTCCAACCTCAGGCGACAGTGAAACCCCTGTAAGCCTTTTTATTTTTTTATTCTATTTTATTTTATTTTCTTTATTTAATAAAATCAGTTTTTATTGTATATAATAACATGAAGAAATCAGTTTTTAAAATATAAACATTGAAAAGTAAAATCAGGTTGTTTTAAAAATATAAGGTTTTGAAAGTATAAGAGAACTTTGTTTTGGAAAAAATAAAAGAACTTTGTTTTGAAAATATAAAATAGCTTTGTTTTTAAAAATAGAAATATCAATATAAAAATATGATTTTTATCTATTGAACTTCGAAAAAAAATATGATTTTTATCTATTGAACTTCGAAATAAAAATATGATTTTTATCTATTGAACTTCGAAATAAAAATTCGATTTTTATATATCGAATAGCAAAGTAAAAATTCGATTTTTATATATTGAAAAGCAAAGTAAAAATTCGATTTTTATATATTGAGAAGCAAAGTAAAAATTCGATTTTTATATATTGAATAGCAAAGTAAAAATTCGATTCTTACATATGTAGTGAAAGCGGATAACGAAGGGGCGAGAACGAAGAAGATTTATATCAATGAAGTGCCGTGGAGCTAGGATAGCTATCTGTGAGAATTTCTCACCTTTCGATTTCTTTTTCTAGTTATATATATATATATATATATATATACTAGGATGCAGACGGTGTTTAGTAGCACCCGACACAATCGTCCACAGACCATGGACTTGTTTGTTTGATTGCAAAAATTAATTAGGTTATTTGATTGAAATTGAATTGTGTGGTGAAATGAATTGATTTGATTGATGTGTGAATGGCGTGGGCCTTCACTAGACCGGGGATAAGGCTAGGCCTCGTCCCGTTTCTAGTATCGTGCCGTTATGCCGTCGAAATTTTCTAAAATATGTTAGAAAAATAAAAATATCATTTTTATTGAGAAATGAACTGAATAGAAATTCATGTGTTGAAATAAAATGTTTTATCGTTAAAATATAATTTTTGACGTGGAAGTGAATAAAATAAAATATTCTTTCACAAACCGGACGGTTTGTTTATGTACACCTATTTGAAGGACATCGATTGGGACGATAAATTTTACACATCGCCCAACTGCACAAATAAAATCTGTGTTTGATTGTTTGAAACCCCACACGGGTGTTGGGATGAAATTTGAAGTTCACTCATCCTGATTGATTAAATGTGTTGATCGATTGATTGACAGGCTGTTATAAGCGTTAGATATCTATATTTGATGCTTATACAGTGTAGTGCACTTTGGTTGATGGTTGATTGTTTATTATTGCTATTATATACTTGTGTTGTATGGAAATCCATATAATTAACGTTATATGGTAATTGATTGGGCCTCATTCCAGTTTCGAAATAAAATAAACGATTTCGAAATGAAATGAATTGAAAACGATTTCGAAATGAATTGAATTGAAAACGATTTCGAAATGAATTGAATTGAAAACGATTTCGAAATGAATTGAATTGAAAACGATTTCGAAATGAAATAAATTGAAAACGATTTCGAAATGAATTGAATTGAAAACGATTTCGAAATGAATTGAATTGAAAACGATTTCGAAATGAATTGAATTGAAAACGATTTCGAAATGAATTGAATTGAAAACGATTTCGAAATGAATTGAATTGAAAACGATTTCGAAATGAATTGAATTGAAAACGATTTCGAAATGAATTGAATTGAAAACGATTTCGAAATGAAATGAATTGAAAACGATTTCGAAATGAGTTGAATTGAAAACGATTTCGAAATGAATTGAATTGAAAACGATTTCGAAATGAATTGAATTGAAAACGATTTCGAAATGAAATGAATTGAAAACGTTTTCGAAATGAAATGAATTGAAAACGAATTCAAATTGAATTGAAAGTGAATTGAAATGAATTCAAATTGAATTGAAATTCGAATTGAATAGAAATGAATTCAAATTGAATTGAAATTCGAATTGAATAGAAATGAATTTTAAAACGAATTTATAAAGAAGAATTCAATTTTGATTTGAATTGAAATGGAAGTTGAAATTGCTTTTGAAACGAATTTAAAACTATTTATATAATTCGTTTTAAATGGGAATCGACGGAATATATATTATATATATTTTATATATAATATAATGGCCTGAATAGAACGCGCCGCGCCGCGGCAGTTCGTGAATTTCGACCATTTATTTGAAACGGACATTACGGGAGATCCGACCGTCGGATTCTCCTAAAACCGGAACCGTTGGGTTCGTATCGAAAAGAGCTTTCTAATGAATATTTGAAATTAGAAATCTAACGGTTGGATTTGGAATTATGTCCAAATCAAATTAGAAAAAGGTCGCTGTAAGTGCAGTTCGATGGCCGTTGATGGAAATCGACTGTACGGGCCTTGATAAAATTATTAAAAATAGTTATAATTTGTGTAAAGTCATAAGAAATGATTTGTGAAGATTTGGGATGAAAAACTCCATATTTGAGAAGATAAAAATAGATTTTTATCGAAATGAACTAGTTTTGAACTAGAAATATAATTCTATTTATTTTTGAATAAATAAATTGAATTTGAAAAGGGTTTTAAAAATAACCAGAATTTCCAATGATTGCATTGGAGTGGATTTGAATCGAAATTGTCTTCGGAATATTTCGATGTTGGAATTCGTGATTATACAGGTGTTGTTATGGAAATTTGAAAGATATAGATTTATATCGTTATTTCCAATATGACATTTGTTAGTCGTAGAATTTGATATTGAATATAAGCCGATATATTTTCTATTCAGAGCCTTGTATTGAATATCGAATGTGATTTGGGTTTGTCGTGAATGGTGTCTTCACTAACACTGTTCTTGAACCCAGTTGAGAAAAGATTAAATCTTTTTATTTAGATTTAATGAAGTGTACCAATTAAATGATATTTAATTGGAATTGAATTGGTATTGATTTTTGGGTTTATCGTGAACAGTGTTTTAAAAAACACTCGTTCTTTAACCCGATAATTAATGAATGTGATTTTGGGTTTATCGTGAACTGTGTTTTAAATGACACTGATTCTTTAACCCAGTTAACGATTAAAACTAAGTGGAGTTTTAATGAATCTTTAATTAGATTGAAAAGATCGAGAATGGAGTATCACCAGTTTTACTCCAGGCGATAGTTAAATCTTTAATTAGATTTAAGCGTGAAATGGTAATTGAATTTACCGATAACACCGTGGTGTTAGATATGAGGTATAACCAGTTGTACTTCATGGGATGAATAGGTTGGGATTGGGAAATAAAATAAATGATTACTTCGGTGTGGTTCGCTAATCCCGACTAGTTTGAATTGATATTCAAAGGAGATTAATGAATAAATTTAAAGAATTTATCTTGGATAAAATTAATGGGAACTTTTCCCAAAGTATAGGAATATTTGAATAAAAGAATATTCTGAATTGGAATGAGGCGTATGTTGTGTTTGTGTAACACTTTTATAATATATACGCGAGTTATTCAGAAAGACCGGGTTTATCCCATTCTGAATAACTGATTCGACGTGGTGTCGAAGATGAAGACGGTGGTCGAAGACCGGAAGTCTTCACGTCGTTTGGGTGATAACTGATGATCTTGATTGGGCTGTACAACCAAGAAGATGGAAACAGTTGGTGATCGTCCAGACGTACTTGGAGATCGATGGATATGCGGGGTACTAGGTGCCTCCGGTTTCGTTCAGACCCAGAACGGACTTGTAAATGGACTGTGTGTCTGACATTGGATTTTAGTCTGTGTGGTTGATTTCTATTAAATATATATCTGTTTGGCGGCGGAGAATTTATTCTCTTGCTTAACGCCCTTCTCTGAGACGTACGAGCTCAGGGGTTATATATTGATGGATATCAAACGCATGGAGTGAACTGCCTGTGTGGCATGCCTAAGTGGCAATTGATCGAGGCTTCTGTTGAAAAGCAAAGTCTTGTGGTGATGATCAAAGCACAGCCTGTGTGGCACAGCTTTGTGTAACGTGAATTCGCGAGCCTCGCACCCCGGTTGTGAACTAAAACGGGAGACGGACCTCAGGGAGGGCATGCGTTTCTTTCTAGCTAGAAGTGGCGTCAGTGGTTTTACACGCCCTGACGAGTTTGACTTATGTGGTTGTTGCTGTTGCGAGGCGCCTCGGTTATATCGGTTTCGGCCGATGCATTCTGGTCGGCTGACGGACCAGACTTACACCCCATAGGGTGGGGAGACGTAGTGTTCAGGCATTTTAATCCACATCGGTGGATCGGCCCTGACGATCCAAGGGTCGATGCGCTCTGACCCTGAGGCTCGGGCTAGAGAGTCTCGAAGACGGTGAGGACGATCCCTAGCCTCAGTTCACAGACGGAAATCCAATTTCCAAATACGTGACATTTGCGGTTTTAATTGTAGAACTAGTATGGCGACATGATATATGGTACCCATGCCGCCTATGATTGATACTTATGATTTGAAGTTGTTTTATACACTATGCACTTATTATAGTATCAAATGATTTGTCTTAAACGTATCAAGCATTCTTTGGTTGTTATAAGGGAAAACCCTATCCTCGGCTGCGTTGCATTGTGTGATGGGGCCTGGGTCTTATAACAGCTTCATTTTTCTTTATTTAGCATTGCGCTGTTTGTTTTATGCACTGGTATTCTTGGGAGGAAACCCGTTCCGTGTTATACGGCGTGGTCCCTTGATTTACCTAACTTTAAAATAAAGATTAACTGTTTTAGTTCTCACACCAGTCACATGACTGACCTGGAGTTTATTGTTTTAACCTAAACTCTGGGTGCCCCTATTTTGACACGGGCAGCTAGTAGTTTTGGTTTTGCAGATTTATATTCACAGGATCCTGGTTTACAGCTGGAACGATATCCGGAAAGCTTTGTATCCGTATATCTCATTCTAGTTGTGTATTGTATTATTTTCCGCTGCTATGTATTTAAATGTAATTTAAATCTCTGATACTTCTGTGTTATATTTATTCTTTTACTCTGTATATTCTTGTAATCTGATGCATTGTTGTAATATACAATGAAATGTTCTTCTGTATGCGTTCTGTTTTGTCTTGTTCTCAAACGATAGGGCGTTTCGAACGGCCTGGATCGGTTTAGCGACTGGTTCGGACCGAGCGAAATTCCTTCTCGTCACAGATCCACATTTGCAGCACCTAATTGTTTTTGGCGTTTGATGTTTGAACATTTTTTATTCTTATAATTTAGGTCGTCTGAATTGTCTTCTTTATTAGGGAATGCGGTATGCAGATCTTAAGGAAAAACTAACACTGGAGGGGGGTGAACAGTGTTTTCAAGGGATTTAGGAAAATCTAAAACTTATATGATATGTTATATGAATCACACGCCACAGAGATAATCACAGACACAAAATCAAACACAAACATTGAAATAAAAAAAAATAGAATACAGAAAAGGAAAGAACACATCGGATTTTATACCGCTTAGGATTACTCCTACGTCCAATCCCATGCAACGCTGGATTGCACAAATTTTTATTACTAGATCAAAATCTAAGTACAATCCCCTTGATTTCGTGGCTACTTGGTTAATACCGATTCCACCAGTCTTGATTTCATGCCTATAAAGTTCACATTGTTTCCTTTCCTTGATTTCACGGCTATAAGGAACACACACCTCCCAAACAATCCCAAATGATTACTATAACTATATAACTCTTCAACAGCACTTCAATTCAGAGAGTAATAAGTAGAAAGTGAGAAGAGTAGAAGTTTTATGTATTTAGAATAGAAATCAGCAAAGTAGAAGTATAGAAATCATAAAAATGTGAAATAATAATGGAGGAATGAAAAAGGATGAAGATGGAGAAGAAAGAATAATTAAAAAATTAGAAATCAACTGATAGACTCTTTCTTAGAACTAGAAAAGCGCGATTTTATTAAAATAACTACAAGCGCACAGATCTTGCAGTATGTAGGTCGAACACAGGGAGGTAAATTAAATCAAATTATTTATATAATTTCGTGGGCGAGTTAGACAAATCTTGGAGATAGGATAAAATTGAAATTACAATGTAGTTCAGAACAAACCTAATTGAACTGATAACTAAAGTTGTAATTGTCAATAAAAACAAGTAAAAATGCAATTAAATGAAATATAGATTTGAATCTAATAGAATCTATAATCAATTCAATGATTAAGAATAAAACAGATTGCTGGAAGTGAAATTGCAGGGTAGAAATAAATTAACAGGAAAATAAAATTAGGACTACCGCTGCATCTAATCAGACGGTCAATCATTAATGAATATTAAAATAGCAATAGAAATTGTGTTCTAGCAAATCTAGTTGACTAGACAACACAAATTGCCATGAAAATAAAAATTACAGAATAAAAAAAAAAGAGCTTTATTAATGGAGAAAAGGTTACAGGAAAAATGAATATCTATTCACAATGGATACAAGGTGTACTTATAGGAACATAGTCTCCTTCATATGAGAATAATTGGGATAAGGCTGAATCTCTTGAAATAAAATATTTACAAATAAAAGAGATTTGAAGATAGACTTCAGATATTCCATGCAGGTTTCCTCTTTTTGATTAGTGATATATGGTAGATTGATTTGATTTTCCATGGCAATAATTTAATGAAATCTTCTTTTCTATGGCACGTAATTATGAAAGATTCCCATTGATTTCTCTATGAAGAATATGCCCAATTCTAATCCATAGATTCTTCAAAGCAAAGGAGGCAAGTGTGAATGTTCCTTTCTTTAGCAAAAAGAGGGCTTGACGACGATCGAACTCTGGTCTCTTTGTCCAGATTCTCATGCCTTTACCAGTGAGCTATAGCTTCTTTTGTGACTGAAAACTTCTTGACATGGGAAAGTAGCTTTTCTTTGCGATTGGCCTTTAATTGAAATGAAGGAGATATTAACTAGCAATCTATAAAAATACATATAAATACCCAAAGTAATATTTATTTATTTACAAAGATAATATATAAGAGCATAAAATAAACACATTTCAGTGCTAATCAAATACCCCCACACTTATCTTTCACTCATCCTCGAGTAAAACAAAAATTAGAAAACTAACTAGATAGTTCACACTTTTGTAGGAAACACGATTGTATTGAGCATATGCAACAAGCTGTTAAACCTCTAGGTGTCCCTAGCAGGACGAGTGGTGTCTCGTGAGGGTTTTCAGCAGATACTACCCACAAAATCCAAATACAATATGCTATGGTTCTAATGTAACTACATGAATGCAGATGTAACACCCCGAATTTTAACAACATGTTAAAATCATAAATCAAGGCAGAATTAAATTTTAAGATCAGAATCAAGGGAAATGGGTTGCGTCATTGCGTCCGTCTCGAAATTCTGCTTGGAAACGAGTCCGAGTTTGCGAGAATCGGAGTCCGTATGAGGGAGATATGACCCTCCGAAGTTTCAGGAATTTTCAGAGTTCAAAACAGCTCGAATTCGAATTCAAAATTCGAATTTCAAACGCAGAACAGACTGGGCGGGAAGTTTCCCGCCCAGACCCAGGTCGATTGGGGAGTCGACACCCCCAGGACCAGGTCGACTGCGCAGTTGACTTGGGTGTCAACCTGGCCCCCGAGCCCATTTTTGGGCCAGTGTTCGTTCTGATGTATCTAGTCCGATTTCTGTCCAGATTCATCTGCCTAAACCTATTTAAACAGCCCCAAACCTAGCCTTCTCTACACATAATTCTATTCTGCTTCTACTCTGCCTCTGTTCTAAATAAAAATAAAAATGGCATCGCTACTCTGCTGGAATCAAAACTAGAAGCTAATCAACATCAACCTAAGCAACTCAATTCGAACTAGAGATTGAAGCTTCTGCAACGATCCTACGACTATTTCTGTTCTTAGTTCTCAAAAACCACGATCTGTAAGTTCTAGTTACTTTCCGATTTAAATATTTCACTATAATATGGCCATGAATTAAAGTGAAATTGGATCTAAGTATGTTTATCGATTCAGATCTATTTCTGTTGTTCATAATCTATTCAGTCTGTTGTAAATCAGCTTTCTTGATTCATGTTAATATTATTATCAAATTGTAATCTTCATTCCTGTGATGATGTTTTTCCCTCTGATCTTTCTTTTACTACGAATTCTACCTTTCCCCTATTTATTTTCTTTTGATGAACCTTGGTCAATTTCGGACCTTAGCCTAAAATCGCGATTTGCATACGAGATGTATACGGGGAAATTATGGGATTATTGCCTATATGAATATGATGGAATTATTGGCAACATGAAATTGGAAATTATCATTGTATTTGCAAATTTGGGGCTTGATCTGTAAATTTTGGTATAATCTTGTTATGGGGAAATTTGCATAAATAATATATATATGGAATTTGGCATTAATAGGATCTATGTAAAAAGGCATGAAACTTGGTATATATCTAAATTGGCTAGGATTGGACACATACAAATTGATATATGTAATTTTGACGTGGATAGTGACATATGTAAAAAGCTAGAACTTGTTATAGGTAAATTGGTGTAAACCTGGAATACATGTAGTTTGATGTGGAACTTGAACATATGTAAATCTGGTATGAATTGGGCATATGTAAAAACTGACATGTAACCTAGGACTTGGGCATATGTTAATTATGTAAAATTTGGAGTAGATACATATATGATAATTTATGACTTGGAGAAAGTTTAATATGAACGCGCCTAAGTTGGGTTCTGGGTAGTTGGTATGTATTGGACATCTAGAAGGTATGTAAACATGCTTATGAACTTGAAACATGAATTGGTTATGAATATGAATCATTAACTTGATAATAGGCATAAGCGAAAACATGAAACTTGACATGAAACTCGCCATGAAACTAGACACGAACTTGACATGAAACTTGAACATGGACATGATATTTGGAATGAACTAGAAAATGGCCAACTCGAGGTTGGGTTGAGTTTGCAGTGTAAATCTGCCCGGAACCGCCCGGCAAATCCAGTAGTTGCAAACAATAGGATCCAATGTGGGTAGTTGGTCATATCGCACGTAAAACCCGAGGTTAGACTATGTTGTGGTGTAAATCTGCCCGGAACCGCCCGACAAATTCAGTGACCACAACAGTTAGTCTAATGTGAGAGGTTGAAGTGCATTAATGAATTAATGCCAAATGATAGGGTTAAGTCATGAACCACTTGAATATACTTAACCAATTTGATATGATGATTTGATAGGGTTAAGTCACGAACCGCTTGAATATACTTAACCAATTTGACACGATGACTTGATAGGGTTAAGTCATGAACCGCTTGAATATACTTAACCAATTTAACACGATGACTTGATATGGTTAAGTCATGAACCGCTTGAATATACTTAACCAATTTGACATGATGACTTGATAGGGTTAAGTCACGAACTGGTTGAATATACTTAACCAATTTGACACGATGACTTGATAGGGTTAAGTCACGAACCGCTTGAATATACTTAACCAATTTGACACGATGACTTGATAGGGTTAAGTCACGAACCGCTTGAATATACTTAACCAATTTGACACGATGACTTGATAGGGTTAAGTCACGAACCGCTTGAATATACTTAACCAATTTGACACGATGATTTGGTAGGGTTAAGTCATGAACCGCTCCAACATACTTAACCAACTTGACACATGATTCGTAGGGCTAAGCCATGAACTTGAACGACAACACTTAGCCAATTGGACATGACACGTAGACGGGTTAAGTCATGAACTTGAATGACCACACTTAACCAACTTGACATGCTAGACTGATGGGGTTAAGTCTCGAATTTAAATGATAACACTTAACCTGCTGGATGGAAACCCTAGTTACGCGGTCCTTTTCAGCAGTAACCCACTAGATGTATCATGGTACCCTGGAACTAGGCAGAGTGGGGCACAATTACTGGGCTGATTGTAAGCGACCAGAACGACGGCTGAGTTGGTGTGCCATTGTAGGTTCAGGCAGACTACGGTCGTGCACGTAGTCCGGAGTTGAAAAAGCAGGCATTGGGCACCAGTAGGTTTACATTGTGCGTGCTTGATTCGTGTCGGTGGTTGGCACCCTAGGGCTTGATACACCCTATGGTGGACCTAGCACAGGTGACTACATTCGTGATAGGGCCGTATGACACAGACACATGAACGAGATAGGACTTGTAGGGAGCCGATCGATTAATAGATCGTTTCGTGAGACTAAGTAATGGATCATTTCATGACATTGGGCAAGGGATCATTTTATAGTCAACACATGACACGGGTTGGGATACTAGTACGGTTGGTGCAGAGCAAATAGATATCATAGAAATATTTTAATGGTAAAGTAGAGAAATCTTGCGATGTTTGATAGGAATCTTGCGAAATTATACTTAGTTTATCTTGAATGGAAACCTAGCGATGTTATACTTGACAAAAACCATATGAGGTTATTCTTAGTTATCTTTCCTGTAGCTTATCTTGTCATCATGCTTATGTTTACTTTCAGTTTATTCATGCCATGTTATCTTTACCTGTTTTTATGCTGAAAGTCACTAGGACTTACTCAGTCTTTATGACTGACCCGTTTTGTTTCGCCTCTTTTTCTTCCGTCCCCCCCCCCAAGGTTCGCAGGGTGGGAATACAGCTTAGTTCGGATCTTACCAAGCTCCAAGGCTCTTTCATGTATGGCTTGGATTTCTCTTGACTATGGCTTGCTTTGCTTTATTGGGGAATGATTTAAAACTATGGTTTTATGCTTCTTTACTATTGCAAGATAGATTTCGATGTAATTGACTTAATAGCATTTTGATGTAAAAGGCTTTAGACCTTACTAGATTTTAAAGCAATGAAATTTGGGTTTTCCTTCCGCTATTTTATTTATGTTCTGTCTTGTAATATTTCTGTGTATGTTTACCTAGATAATACTCCACCAAAGCTAGTGCATTCCCTTTGTGAGTGACCCTAGCAGAGGTGGGGTGTTACAGCAGAGGACTTATGCCATTGGAAACAAAAAATGAAAACACGACTTGTTTCAGGAAAGTGGTACAACAAATTAAATTAACAATTTTAATCAGTTGATTTTATTTTAGATACCTCAACTTGTCACAAATTTTCAACATAAATCAAGTTTTCAAATGTTAAATTCCAGTTTAGCCAGTTAGTTTGGTCGATAACATAGTGCAGCCATGAAATAAATTCCTAGTTTGCTTGTCACAGTTTGTAAAGTGGCATTCTATTTTCCTTGTGTATGGCTAGTCAAATCAATAAGGTCACGAAATGTTTAGGCATCATCGCTTATTCTCTATCTCTATAAAAGTTAAAATTTGTGATTAATTACATACACCTAACTTAAAAGACCAAGGTATACCACCCATACACTGCCTTGTGGACTGACGGAGAGTTAGGACAGAGCTTGGCGGATTGTGCAGACCGACGGTGACTTTGTCAACAACATGTCGGTAATCCTTAGGTGTCCAACTCATAAAATGAGACCAAGATATTCCGATGCTGACTTTGTCAACAACATGTCAGATAGAGCTTGGCGGGTTTAAACACCAACGCTAGATATACAAGCAATGTTGGATACCCTTGGATTGCTATTATTATTATTATTGAAAATATAAGAACAAGAGAGAGTTACGTGAATTTAGCTTAACACAACTTAGTTTTAAAGATTTGAAAAGCCAATATAAGTATTTTAAGTTCTCCACTCATTAAACAGAGACTACAATGTAGAATAAACTTCATGGCCATCACCTAAGAATCTCCCTATGTAGCAGTTACACTATTATCCTTTGTAATTCAACTTTTCATTATAATTCTTATTCGATCGTAGTTGAGAGAAAAAAATACTATCAACTAATCAAAAATCGTCAACTTATTTTGTTGTATTAATCTAAAATTAGTCGTATTTTCAAAAAAAAAAAATTGGTATGTTCCTATGATCTAGAATGCATGATGGTCCTATTTAAATGCATGAAAATGAAAAGGAAAAATTAAAGAAGAATAAAAATGAATGCAATGCAGACTCCCCCCACACTAGAATTAAACATTGTCCACACTGTAAACACGTTTCCTAAATTTGAAAGATAATATCCAACGGTGGATTAAATGGAGAATGATTTGTAAAATGAAATGCAGTTTATCAACTATATGCAAATGAAAATGGTATGTGGAATGAAACCTATGATGATGATGCGTGTCATGTGAAAAATGAGATTTCTTTTTCCCCCACACTTGCCTCTATCGAAAATGATGAATGATAATTTTGTATCTGAATTTTGAGATACAAGAGGCATGTCAATTTCTCTCGACGAAATGGGCTTAAGATTATCTTTAAGACATTCTATATATACGTTCTCGTCATTTAAAAGTTTGAGTTCATCTTCAAAAAACGCTTCAAAAGATATAGTAGATACGACTAGTGAAGTGTGAGAGACTTTCTGAATTGGTAAATCTATCATGTCATCAACAACGGTTTCTATCATGTCGACTTGTCCTGTTTGGGAATTTTGGTCATTCAAAGAAGAAGATGTCGACAAGGGAAGTGAAGGAGGTAAAGGTATAGAAGATGAGGTGTTGGGGTTGCTAACATTAGAGGAAGATATATTGTCGGAGCTGCCGACATCAGAATAAGAAGTGTTGGGATTGCCAATATAAGAAGATGGAGATTTGAAAGATTCTGAATAATTGGCCTTAGCTGCCAATGGAAGAGCATCAAGATTCCGATTTGAGGTTGGAATCAAAGGATTATTGGGATTGCTGACATTATTTCCAATCGTTTTCTGGGCCTATAATTGGTGACCGGGTTGACCAAATTATAGCTTTCATCCTCATTTGACAACTCATCCACATACAATCCAAAAAATTCATGTTCATTAAAATCCTTCTCCAATTTTGATTTTTCGAAAAATTCAACATTTTTATTCTGTTCAATTTCAAAATTTTCAAGTTTCTCGCAGCCTGAAAGAGAGAGATCAAAATCTGAGTTTAAATCTTTTTCCCGAAAAGAATTGAAGTCCAAATCATTTATTCCATTTTGAATAACTTCATTTAGATCGTGATTCTCAATTTCCAAAGTTTTAATCTGAAAATTTTCACTATCAATAAAGAATGGATAATTTTCTGATTCATCGCATGTTTGAATTTGATTTTGTTGTTCGAGTTGTTCTTTAAAAGATGTCACTAAACAAAGAAGTTCATCAAGCTGTATATCTTTTTAATCAAGTTGTCTATCTTGCTTTTCTACCCTCTCTTTAAGAATGTTAAGATGATATTCTTCAGAATCGTTGATTTGAGAACTCTCATTTTGGTTTTCTTGAATCTCAAAATTATAGTCCACATCAATTTCACGATCAATATCATTTCCAAAGTGGTGGTTGTTTGAATCTTCAAAAAAATGACAATGATATTGGAAATCATTTTGACTTTGAAAATTAGGTTCGTAACCAAAACTGTTAAAGTTCGAGAGAAATTGCAATTTTGGTTAGTTTCAAGATATTGATATGGGCTATAACTTTGAAAATTTTGGTTTACAATCCCATATTGATGTTGATCAAAGCTATATTGGGTTTCAAAGCTATTTTGATATGCATATGGCTCATAGTCGAAATTATTGAAATTTGAATTGAAGACACCATTTCAATCATTTCAATGATTTTGAAAATGTTGGAAATTGTTGATATTGGACCGACAAATTTTTGAAAAATCTTGCCTCATGAGTTGTAATTCATATTCATACTCTTCAAGAGGACGTCTACTCCGATTATTAACCCACAATTCTCTCAAGGATTTTTTTTGAATTAGACATTTGAATGAAGTCAAAGAAAGACAGAAATTATTCTCACTTCAAAATATTATAAAATACTCAGTTATGCTCTATTAATTTAACTGACTCAGTTAGAAGGGGGAAGAGGGTCTTATTGTCGTTCACGTATAATATAAATACTAAGGGATACGACCAATGTTTTACGGGTAGTATGCAATCTCTTTTACTAATAGTTCAATAAATTGAACTACTATATATCCGCAATCCAATTATACGAGACAATCAACTTCACAAAACACCACTTTTCATTTATATCATTTCGCAACGTCTATTTTTCTATTATTGAAAACAATGAGAATGAAGATTTCAGTTATGGAAATATCAGCCAACCACAACAATCAGACAATAATAACTGCAAAAATTTAAAATATTGTACAAGCAAGTCGCTGCCCCAACAGAAGATTTTTACAAACAATTTCTGCATATTTTTTCTATGCAGCACAGCACCTGTAGAGTTGAGAGAATTTTACAGTGGGGTATGGTTGTCCATCTAGAAATTTGAGTGATGCTAATAATTCAACTCCACTGTCTGCAAATCCGGTGACCTCTGAATTCCTGTTTGCTACGTGAACACTTTTCTCGCTTCTGAATTTGGATTTTTTTCAGAAAGAAAGAAGAGAACGAATAAATGAAAACTAAACAAGACTCACAAAATCAAGACTGGACATAAACTAAACTACGCTTGAAAAGAAGAACCAAATCAAAAATAAAATTAAAAAGAAACTAGGCTACAAAAGAAAAAAAACCAAAGGAAATAAGCCTAACAAAATAAACAAGAAAGTCGGCTTAGGAAGGACACAAACTCAAGCCCCTCATCAAAAGGGTCAAGCGCACGCACTACAAGCGGTCGGACCACCATTTTAATATACTAAGGGCCTTAAACAACTGGTTTTTCTGGCAAACCACAAAAAGAAACAGTCAACCAAAAAGAGATAAAATAAAATAACACCCTGGCTTATGGTTAGAAAGATAACACTAAATATTAAAGCAAACACTCCACACATGCCAGAAAAGGTGAAACCACCGTTCAAATAGAAACCACAGTTTCCTATCTCACAAAACCAAAGATTGGAAACAAATAATTCACATCCCTTTTGTTCAGACGATAAATCTCGCATAAATCAAAATCAAATCGGACCCTTTTCCTTTTTTTGTTATAAAATACCACCAATGAACTTCTCAAAAAAAAAACAAAAAAAACGAGTTCACAAAGACATAGAACTCACGTCTAGAAAAACAAAAGGAAGTCCGAACCAAGAGACATCGACAAGGCTGCGCCTCCTTTTTTCTGGCAATCGTATTAGGGTTTTGGGATTCGTTTCGATCTGATGGTTCCGATTGAGGATTCGGTTTTCGATTTGATGGGTTGGGTAATGGACTGGCTCGCGATTTGGGTTCGAGACTTGGACGGAGGAATTTTGTGATGTTGGGGATTTTTGCATTATGCGTTTTGTGAATGAGGGGCGTTTGTTCAATGTGGTAGGTCAATGGCAGTGAGAGGTTTGTTGCTGGGGGTGGATTGAGGATGTAGATAATGGGTAGTGGTCTGATGTCTGTTCAAATGCGTGATGATTGAAGATGTTATGGTTTGTATGAACTAAAAGGTTAGTGAAGGGTGATGGTTGCAAAGTGGCATATGTGAATTCAAGATGTGGTGCATGGACGGTATTGGGAAGGAAATGGGTTGGCTGATGGTACGAAGTTTGTTTCGGTACTGTTGTTCTGTTCTATGGGGTAGTGGTATCACGATGGGGGGAAGATGGTTATGAACTGAAGTTGTGGCTCTTGAGTTTGGGGTGATGGTCAGGGGAAGACGGGCTATGTTGGTGGAAAGGCGGTTCGGTGAGATAATAAAGATGTTTAAGGCGTGTTATGAGTAGGAGAGCAATGGTGAGGGTGGATTTTGGCTTTGGTATGCAGAGGGTATTTGTGAGAGGATGGTGATGATTATTTGGTGAAGAGGATGGTTGGTTCTGCTGGGTTGAAGGATCTATGAAGCGTGAGTTTTATGAAGTGGACGTGGTAGGGACAATGGACTGGTGTTGATGGTTACTGTGGATTTTTGCATGAGAAGATGAGAAAGTGCAAGACAAAAGGAAGAAAAAACAGAAGTTGCAAGAAGAAATATCTTCTTTTTTTTGTCAGTTGTGAAGAAGTCAAATTATAGACAATGTAAAAGAAGAAAAATGGTAGAAATGACAGGTTTGGTTGGAAAGGGAATAGAGTTGTAATTGGAAAGAAATAAAAAAAATGCAATTTTTTTATAATTGTTTTGAAAGTAGAAGAGGAAAAAGAAATATAAAAGGACAAAAATGAAAAGGGGAAAGAAATAAATGAAAAAAAAAAGATAAAATCAAAGATATTTGGTAAGTTTTTTTTTCTTCTTGCTTAGAAGATTACAGTATCAACAATTAATACTAATCCAACTAAGCAAGTTTTTTTTTCTATATATACAAGATAACAGAAGGAAATAAAATAAAATAAAAACTAACACGAATCAGAAATTAATTAAATAATAAAATTTAATCGTTACCTCCCGGCAACGGCGCCAAAAACTTGATCGACGCTTTCTAAAAACTAGAAAAACACGATTTTATTAAAATAATCACAAGCGCACAGATTGTGCAGTATGCAGGTCGAACACAGGGAAGAAATTAAATCAAATTCTTTATATAATTTCGTGGGTGAGTTAGACAAATCTTGGAGATAGGATAAAATTGAAATTACAATGTAGTTTAGAACAAACCTAATTGAACTGATAACTAAAATTGTAATTGTCAATAAAAACAAGTAAAACTGCAATTGAATGAATTATAGATTTGAATCTAATCGAATCTATAACCAATTCAATAATTAAGAACAAAACAGATTACTGGAAATAAAATTGCAGCACAGAAATAAATTAACAGGAAAATAAAATTAGGACTACCGCTGAATCTAATCAGACGGTCAATCACTAATGAATATTAAATTGCAATAGCAATTGTGTTCTAGCAAATCTAATTGAGTAGACAACACAAATTGCCATGAAAATAAAATTTACAGAATTAAAAGAAAAGAGAGCTTTATTAATGGAGAAAAGGTTACGGAAAAATGAATATCTATTTACAATAGATACAAGGTGTATTTATAGGAACGTAGTCTCCTTCATATGAGAATAATTGGGATAAGACTGAATCTCTTGAAATAAAATATTTACAAATAAAAGAGATTTGAAGATAGACTTCAGATATTCCATGCAGGTTTCCTCTTTTTGATTAGTGATATATAGTAGATTGATTTGATTTTCTATGGCAATAATTTAATGAAATCTTCTTTTCTATGGCACGTAATTATGAAAGATTCCTATTGATTTTTCTATGAAGAATATGCCCAATTCTAATCCATAAATTCTTCAGAACAGAGGAGGCAAGTGTGAATGTTCCTTTCTTCAGCAAAAAGAGGGCTTGACGACGATCGAACTATGGTCTCTTTGTCTGGATTCTCATGCCTTTACCAGTGAGCTAAAACTTCTTTTGTGATTGAAAACTTGTTGACATGGGAAAGTAGCTTTTCTTTGCAATTGGCCTTTAATTGAAATGAATGAGACATTAACTGGCAATCTATAAAAACACATAAAAATACCCAAAGTAATATTTATTTATTTACAGAAGATAAGATATAAGAGCATAAAATAAACACATTTCTGTGCTAATCATCAACCCCTATTTATAAGATTTGAAAGGTTGCAACGCTTCTGGAATGTTACAAATTGTGAAAAGATACTTCCTTTCAAAATTGAAAATATGACAGTTGTATGTTGACATCGTCTCCTTTGTATGTCGACATATGTGTTTTAAAAATTTCAATTTTGAACATTTTTCAAGTGTTTTGCTATATATAATTCTAGAAATTCTTGAAATTAAAACATAGTGACATAAATAAGTATTATAAAGTAGAAAATCATATAAAATCGTAAATATAAATTATATAAACATATTTATAGAATTATAAAGTTTAAAACTATATAAATATAAAAGTATAAAGGGTCCATTTGGCATACATCCCTTGAAAGTATGGAAATATAAATGGCATCCTCCCCATGTTTGAAATGTAAAGCGGGTCCCTAGAATTAGACTTACGTGCTTTTTAAAAGAAAAAATGCGCTAAGCAATAAAAAAAATTCAAAAAAAAAGGTAAATATTCCTAGAAGCATTCGTAAAAAAAATAAAAAATTATTGCATACATGAATGCAACAATTACCAATAGTTGCATACATGTATGCATATATTCATCCAGTGTTTGCTATTGAAAATCTGGACCAATATATGCATACATGTATGCATATATTTGTAATAGTTTCATACATGTATGCATACATGTATGCAACAAATTTAAAATGGATGAATGCTTCTGAATATGTGGATGAATGTGTACATGTATTTTGTATAACTACCTACATGTATGCTACAATGCCTGAAAACCGTGAATGCTTGAAAAATTAGCCCAAGACCGAATATATGCATAAAAGATGCATATATTGTAGCTTAATTGCATAAATGTATGCATATATAGTGTAATTTGATGCATAACTGAAATAGTTGCATGCATGTATGCAAGAATTTCAAATACATGCATCTTTCAATGCATAATACCGCAGTTTCGCTATTTTTGTTTTTTTGGTGCATTTTTTGTAGTTTTTTTGGTCTAAAATTTATAATGTTTACATGTTTCATTTAAATATGAATTTACTTGATTTTTTTTAATGAATTTTTGAAAAATAGGGATGTAATCTATAGTAAGTTTAGGATCGGATGTGACGTGAATTTTGAAACTTATTAGGGATGTGTCCCTAATTTTCACAAGTATAAAAGTATATAACTGTATAAATTAAAAGTATAAAAGTATATAACTATATAGATATATATATATATATATATAAACTAATAAACTTTGAATCTTAAGTTTAAAATCAAATACAATATAGAAAAAAATAATTAAAATTAGAATTAGAATTTTGAAAAATAGAATTTGAAAATCAAAATTTTAAAAATAGAATTTGAACCTGGAGTTCTATTCTAAGTCTTACATATAAAGTAGACTCTATTACTATATTTATATTGAACTCTTGATTTCTTGATTACTCATGAGTCTTGAATCTTCTCTAAATTCTAAATCTCTTGAATCTCTAAAACTGTACAGTCTTCAGTATTAATTCATGTACACAACTCCTGCATATAAGTGTGTGTGTGTGTATATATTCTGGATAGAGATGTTAGTATATATTTTACAATCAATTAATATTGAAATAAGGTTGTTGTCATCAAAACTCCATTCTCCAATAATCTCCCCCTTTTTGATGATGACAACCTTAGTTTATAAAATATTCATACATGTTCATACCTGTTGATGCTGATCTTTCTAATACTCCCCTTATCACTATGAATCCTATATATTCTACTTAAACTAAATCTATATTTTATAATTTCTCTCCCTTTGGCATTGTCAAAAAGAAATTCTAAAAATACTCCCTTTAAATCGTAAATCTATCTATATATATCCTATACTCATACTAAAGTAAATTACTTCCCATAAATTCATAGCTATATAATAATCAATACTAAGTATATAAACAAATCAATCCAAATATCATAATTACATATATTTTAAGTCATATATACAAGCAAGCAAAACAATCCAAGTAATATCTACGTATGTTTTAATATATACATGTTTCAATTCAAGCAATTCAAGCCAAACAGTACATAAGTTTAAACAAATCAAACCAAACAATCAAACATTTCTTGGGACTTCTACCCATTCATCTTGTCCAGTGATTTGGTTCTTCTTGGTGTCCTTCCACTCTTATTCATTGGTTATTGGTACTTCATTGTTTTCATTTCTAAAATGCGAAGAGATTGACCAACGAATTATGTCGGAGTGTTTCTCTTGATATTCAACCACTTTCATCTAAATTAGTTCTAGATGACGCTGATTACATAGTACTATGGAAAGGTTGTTCTTGAAGGAATTCAAAGTATTTCCAAGATTTTTACTCAAGTTATGAATTGGATTCGCTATAATTTTGATAAGAATTGGATAGAGAAGAAGGAGGAATGATATAATAAATTTTTCTGGAAGAAATAGGCTTAAATAGGGTTTGGAATTCATTGGATTTGAATGGACATGAGTTAGTTATTTAGTTTTAAATTTTGATTTTTTTTGAAAAATGGTAGTTATATGTCGACATAAGCAATTATGTATGTCGACATACTTTGTTAAAAATTTTGAAAATTTTCAAGTTTTGAATCTTTTGTTATTATATTATATTTAATTCTAAAGTTTTTATAGTAACTTAAGGATTATTTAACATAAATAAAACTCCATTCATTACTTCTTAAAAAGCAAATACATCCAACTAATTACAAGAAACTAAATATGATATTCAAAAATAAAATAGAAGCAAATACTAAGGATTACTTAAACTAGATAGGCTAGATTTCAACAGATGATGAAGAGGAAGATGAAATTCCAAGTTTTCTTCCTATCTTGCTCATGAATTTAGTCATTTTGGTAAAACTCTATTTGGGTTTCTTTTAATTTTTGACGATTTTCACTTGATTTTGAATAATCGTCTCTTTGGAAATGGTTCTAGTGTTGATTGGACACTCAACACCTACTAAAGAAGTTTCTTCTTCGATTTCCATAGGCTCTTGTTCTTGTTGCATTCGAACTTGTTTGTCTTCGAATGTCTCATAAGGTGTGAAAGTGAGTGAAATTTGCATAAGGTGTATGTCTGTGGAGTCAAACACCTTTCCTGATACAAACTCTTCTCTATGAAGATCAACTTCGAAATATTTTTTTAAAATACGAGTCAGATAAACTCCATAATGAAGAGTTTTTCTCTTGTCGATGTTTCTATGGGCTTGAGTTCTTTTAAGATCATGTTGGCCCAATTGGTGTTATGTCCACCAATAATAACAAAGAGTGCTTTTTGGACCTTCAGAGTTGGTTCGTTAAAATTTTCGGAACGAGGAGTGATGGTATGTTGAAGGAGGAGGAGGTCTACAATTCTTGTTTTTGGGCAGAAAAAGCGATTTTTGAATTTCATAAGAGCATCGCTTTTAAATATGTGGTGATAAGTTTCTAAATCAGTTTCATTAATTTTGAAATCTAAAAAATCTGAGCCTGTGCTTCTACAATTCAAGATATTGCCCAAGATTTCGCAATCTAGAACAATTTGTGTGCCTTTTACGCTACTCCAAATTTGATCTTCATTTCCTTCGTAAAAGCCACAATTAAGATTTGCATAGAACATTTTGACAAGCTTCGGGTAACACACTTTATCGTTATCCCGAGCATCAATCAAGCTCAATACGTCATTGTGATTGAAAAGAGAGGTAAGATCATAGGATGGAAAGTGTGCAAAGATGGAAAAAGCACCCGTATAGACTTTTTCTTTTGCTTTTGCTACATAGTCAACATGGGTTTTGATTGCTTCTCTATCATTCTGGAGATATCCTTTGATGGTTTTGGTTAATTACAATTTCTGAGATGTGCTTGAGGAAGCCATTGGAATGTTTGTTCTGAAGAGTATAGATATGAAGAATGTAGATTGAATTTTTAATGAGAGGTATAGAGAATAGATATATAAATAGAGATTGAATAGATATGAATTGAATGGACACAACATTTTAGAAATCAATGACACTTTCTCAGACCTTTGGGAGTTGGTGAAAAGTTGGAGGAAAGTTTGAAAGTTTAAACCTTAGAAATTCAAAATATGAAATACATTTTACAGCCTGATATGTCGACATATAGACATATGTATGTCGACATACATTTGTAAATTTCTCAAGGAATATGGTTTTGTGACTTTTAGTTTCAAATTATCGATTTATATTTCAGGTCTAACTATTTCCTAAAATAATATTAATCCTAGGAAACATCCAAAATTTATTTTTAATATTTTTTTATTATTTTTTAATTATTATTTTGAATTTCAAAATTCAAATTTGAATTTTAAATTTCAAGTTTGGATTTTAAAGTATAAATTTAAAATTCAAAACAAAATAAACAATCAAAGTAATTAAAGCATCCATTCAACCAAAAGAAATTTTAAAGATTAATTAAGGCATACTCGGTTTTTAGATCCATTTCTTTGATATTTTCTGAATTGCTGTGAAGGACATGTTTGAATTTCCGGTTTCTGGCTCTTCATTGCTTGATGATGAATCTTAATCATCTAAAGTTGTTGCATATGCTTTTTTTCTTTTCTTTGATGAATTGCTATTGTCCGTTTGTTGAATTGATTTGTCTAGATATGGACACATTATCTTTATATGGCCTGATTTATCGCAGTTATAACATCGATTATCGTTTCTTCCTGAGCTTCCTTGGTTATTACTTTAAAAATTATTTCTCTTTCTACATTTCAAAAATTTTCTAAAATGTCTTGTCATTAAGGTTGTTTTTCGTCGTCTTCACTGCTAGAGTCTGAACCATTTGTTGTCTCTTTGAATGCAATAGATTTCTTTTCAGTTGGTCTATTTTCTTTTCTTTTCTTTTCTATAGTTGGACTTCAAAAGACATCATATTTCCTATTAACTCCTCAGTTCTCATTTCACTGACATATGGGCTTCTTCAATTGCCAATGTTTTCTGATCCCATTCTGAAGTCGATGAACTCAATATTTTTCTGACTTAGTCTTCTTCAAAATAAGTTTTTCCAAATGCTATTAATGAATACATTATATCTTGTAATATGCAATACATGTCGGAGATAGATTCATTGTCGTTCATTTTGAATAACTCAAACAGATTGATTAACATCGATATCTTTGTTTGTTTAATTATACTAGTTCCTTCGTGAGTAACTTGTAAAGTTCTCCAAATTTCATAAGCATATTTATAAACTGACACTCTATCAAATTCATTCCTATCTAATGAACAGAACAACATATTCATGGCTTTAGAATTGCTTTGTCCAGCAACATTTTGTTCATCAGCGCATTATGCAAAATCAGTTGTGGATTCTACATATTCAATCTATGTGATATTCCATGTCTCTAATCCTACCGATTGTAAATATGTTTTCATTCTACATGCGCAATATGAATAATTACTACCATTAAACAGTGATGGCTTAACAGTGGACTGACCCTCTACAAAAGAACTGTTATTACGAATGTTGGTTGTCATTTAATATTTTCAAAAATTAGATTATGAACTTTTTGAAAAACCTTGCTCTGATACCAATTGTTAGGGAATACGGAATGCGGGTCTTAAGTCAAAACTAACATTAGAGGGGGTGAATAGTGCTTTCAAGGAGTTTAAGAAAACCATAAACTTATATAATCTACTATATGAATCACACATCATAGAGATAATCACAGACACAGAATCAAACACAAACACAGAAATAAACAAAAGTAAAATGTAGAAAAGGAAAGAACACACTGGATTTTATACTGATTCGGATTACTCCTACGTCCAGTCCCACACAATGATGGATAACACAAAGCTTATTACTAGTCAAAACCTAAGAACAATCCCCTTGATTTCATGGCCACAAGGTTAACACCGATTCCACTACCCTTGATTTCACGGCTACAAGGTTCACACCATTTCCTTTCCGTGATTTCACAGCAAGAAGGAACACACTGTTTCCAAACAATCCCAAATGATTACAACAGCCCTATAACTCTTCAATAGCACTTCAATTTAGAGAGTAATGAGTAGAGAGTGAAAAGAGAAGAAGTTTATGTATTTAGAATAGAAATCGTCATAGTAGAAGTGTAGAAATCATATAAATATGAAATAATAATGGAGGAATGAATAGGGATGAAGATGGAGAAGAAGAATAATTAAAAAAAATTAAATCGACCCCTATTTATAAGATTTGAATGGTTGCAACACTTCTGGACGTTACAAATAGTGAAAAACACTTCCTTTCAAAACTGAAAATATGACAGTTGTATGTCAACATCCTCTCCTTTGTATGTCGACATATGTGTTTTAAAATTTTGAATTTTTGAATATTTTTCAAGTGTTGTATTATAAATATAATTATGGAAATTCTTGAATTAAAACATAGTGATATAAATAAGTATTATAAAGTAGAAAATCATGTGAAGTCATAAATATATATTATATAAACATATTTATAAAATTATGATGTTTAAAACTATATAAATATAAAAGTATAAAACTATATAAATATATATATAAACTAATAAACTTTTAATCTTAAGTCTAAAATCAAATATAAGATAGAAAAACTAATTAAAATTAGAATTTGAATTTTGAAAAATAGAATTTGAAATTTGAAAATCAAAATTTAAAAAACAAAATAAAAAAAGGAATTTGAAATTGAAGCTGGAGTGTTATTCAAAGTCTTACATATAAACTAGACTTTATTATTATATTTGTCTTGAACTCTTGAATCTTCTCTGAATTCTGAATCTCTCGAGTCTCTAAAATGGTACAGTCTTCAGTATTAATTCGTGTATACAACTCCTACATATATGTGTATATATATTCTAGACAGAGATGTTAGTATATATTTTATAATCAATTAATATTGAAATAAGGTTGTTGCATCAAAACTCCATTCTCCAACATTCTTGTAGGTGGAGGCAATATTCGTGGGCCGTTGTACGATGCCCAGTATTTCTTATCACGTACGGGATAAAACCCCGGCATATAGGAAGCTTTATAACTTTGGACGGAGTACCACTCAAAAGAAAAATCGTGATGTGATCTATTTACACCAAAATTTTGTGCTAAACAAGCAGCCATCACATGATCACACGGTATCTTCTGCAAAGGTGGAATGTTACATGTACAGGATCAATGAGAACCTTCGATCTTAATTTCGTATTCATCTCCGTAATAACAAATCACCTGCCATTCAGATCTGGCAAATCGAACAAGTCTACAACAGCATGCTTCAATAGCATGAGCTTCGATTTTAGCTTCCTATTTTGGAGTAAGTTTTGTCTTCCAAGCCTCTGCATTTTCCTTCCTTTTATAGAAATATTCAATTGATTGAAAGAACGTCCTTGCAACTAACGCCTTTATGGGCAACGATCTGATACCTTTTAGCACACCATTAAAACTTTCAGATGTATTATGTGTCATCACATGGAAGTGTCCACCGTCATCTCTGCAAAGTGCCCAATTTTCATAAGAATTCCCTTGGCTTCGTTTAATCCAGCCATGCGCCCGCAGATTAGTTGCCTTGATTTCTTATCTGATTTTTGTGTACGTGGCTACTTCTGATGCACATGCAGCAATGTAAAACAAGCCTGTTGGTTGCTTCTCTTTATAACCTGCGGCTTGAAAATTAGAATTTAGATGTCTTGCACAGAACCTATGTTTGTGCAGTTCTTGCCATCTTTCCTGCAAATCTTTTAGGATCCCTTTCATTTTATCAGACATAAAAGTAATGCAACAATTTCGTACATTATGAATGAACTCACGCATGCATGAAAAGAACCAAGCCCAACTATCATATGACTCAGATTCGACAAATGCATAAGCTAATGGAAAGAGGCACTCGTCGTCATCTACAGCAGTAGCAACAAGTAGTGTCCCCTTGTATTTATCGTACAAATTTGTACCGTCAATACATAGCAAAGGACAACAATGTACAAAACCTGCAATGGAAGGAACAAGTGCCCAAAAAGCATGACCAAATACCCCAACATCATCGTAAGTTATTATGTCCAACTGTACGTAGATTGCTTCTCTTTATTTCCTCAAAATATTGAGGCAAACTCATATACGATTTAGTTCAGTCACCATAATTTTTTTTTCCAATTCTTTATTCAACATTTGCCAAGCTTTCATGTAACTAATTTTGATGATGAGTTGGTCATTGACACATACCTAAACCTTAATGGCTGAGATAGACAAATCAGCCTTCACAAAAGACATTATTTTTGACACAGGAAATCCAGAGGTGGCCTGCTTGTGGTTGGAATTAATCATAGGGTTAACGCAGTTATGTTCATAAGGCAACTTTCCGATTTCCTACCATCCAACTTGATATTTCTTTGACACTATAGCATGTATTCTCCATGGACATGTAGCATCAATATTACATATAGCAGTATATATTGTTTTATTCGACTTGATTGGCTTGTACGGAACTCCGTGCAGAATAGACCACTCCATAAGTTGGTGCAGAAGTTTTTCTTTACTTTGGAATACCAGTCCAACAGTAAAACCATTTTGTACGCAAGCAGTCGGGAATTTTCACCTGGAAACTCTAGATTAGCAACTACCGATCTAGCCATCATTTGTGCCGTATAAAGATCATCGTCCAATGGTACTTCTATTTGAACCTCAACATCATCATCTTCGTGATCTTAGCACCATCATCTTTGTGATCTTCTGTGTTTGGGAAGTCAAAATCTAGCAGTTCATTGTTGACTTCCAGTCATTGAATCCAGCATGTATCAATAGCATTTCTCGTGGAAACCACCATGCTATCAATAGGGGCGATTTATTCGACATATATGTCTTCATTTGAATCATTTGTCTGCTTTGAAGGTCCCGCACCCTAGTCTAATTTGTATTCTTCGATAAATCTATTAATAAATGCAATTCAGTCATATATTACAATTCATTGAGTAGTTAGCAAACTAAATTAATATGCAACACATACATTTGGCATATATCGTACAGTTCTGACTGAGAAGGAAATATGGCATGTTGCTCATATTCGTCTAACTAAAAAGTTTGTTGTTGTTCTTGAACACTTGGCTAAAAAGTTTGTTGTTGTTGTTGTTGATGTTGCTGAAAATATGGATTGGTATATATATGAGAACTAAATCTAAGTGAAGGATCATGAGTTTGCAACATTTCTGTGAAATATCCTAAATCCGAACTCACGATGGGAAGTGGGACGATTTCTTCCACAACTTCTTTTTCCACCTTTCCAACAAAAAGCTCAATCGATTAGGTAACTGCAGAAAACATTTCTTCTACATCTTCATTGTCAGAGAGTGATACTGCTTGTGACCCCGAATCAGTAGGCCAGTTTACCGACAACTCAATATCATATTCGAGAAGGCTAATTTTTGTTGTTTTGAAGAATAGTTCTTTTAAAGCATCAAGTGTGAAACCCTTGTGAACTCTCCCTGTTTGAAAAATCCTCCAGCGTATTTTCCATTTTGATGCTTATCTACGACCAGTTCACCGCTATAGTAGCAATGTGTAGGAATAAAATTTCTAGCCATTGTTGAGTTAGTAAATTAGTTTTGAAGGTATTTTAAGTAGGTATAGAAGTGTTTATGAAATGAGAATTAATGTGTTGAAGATATATGAAATAGGAAAAATATCTCAGCAATGTCATTGTCAAGTCACCTTTAATCATTTCAGAAATGTCATTGTCAAGTCAGCAATGTCATTGTCCTTTGTCCAGCTTTATCCAGCTACGGCAATGTCATTGTCATTGTTTTGAAATAAAGCAATGTCATTGTCCTTTGTCTAGCTTTATCATAATGGACACGCTTTGGGTCAGATTTGACAGAGTGTTGTCAACTCATCTGTTTCGAACTAATGACTCATATAGCTAGCTTTATCAAATAGGACAATATTGACAGATCAATTTGTACTGCTTGGAACAGCAATGGCACAACTTTACTTGATGTGATAATTTCGAACAGTTTGAAAATTCTTTAGTAAGTGAATGCCCATTTCAAATTTTGAAAAACTTTACTTAATGGCAGTGGGTTGTCATTTCAATTATATGACAAAATGTACTATATGAAGCAACTTTAGTCAATGTTCAGTGTGCTATGATTGACACTATTTTAATACACTTTAATCAATGAGTTGTCATTTCATTAAATAAAGTTTTTTTGGCTTTAGACATTGAATTTAATGAGTAATAACATATAAAAGTAATAAATAAACCCATTTTCTTACAAAAAACAAACATACAATACTTCATATTAATCTTCCAAGTTGAACATATAAGCAATAATTCAAACAAATATTCAAAATACTACTTTGCAAACAGATAATAGTAACACTAGTGGTTACGATTAAATTGCAAGTTTTCTAGGAGTTGTTTGAGATGTCTAATTTCTTAGTCCAACTCATTCGCATATTCTATTCCCCTTGGACACAACGGTTCGTCAGTCCATTCTAAGGAATTGCAACCATTGGGAAAATTGGAACAAAGAAGTATTCGACGAACAATGTTTTTGCCATCAGCTATTACAACAACTTCAGCCATATACCCACAGTGACAGCAAACTAGGTAAGAGTTAACCTCTTCTTTAGATGAGGTTAATTTATTGGTACCTGCTCAACTTCTTGTTCTAGATAGGGTTGATAAAAATAATGTTCATCCACTCATGGGACATACGCAGGTTCACTCGGTCCCGCTTGAAGTGTGAGTAGGTCAAGATCCGGGTATAAAAGAGCATGCTCCTCATAATGTTGTTCTTGATAGGGTCAAAAAGCTTTATTACTTGGAATTAGTGCGACGGCTCAAACTTCCCAGTAAAGGAAAGCCCGAATTGCTTTGAGAACAATACACATCAGAACACAAACTGAAGAACATTTTATTGATGATTACAACAATTACATCAGAGTACAAGAATATAACAGAGTATGAATACTTATCTTACATTAGAAATACAATAATATCAGAGATTTAAATTACATTTAAATAGCAGCGGAAAATAATACAAATATACAACTGAAAGGAATACACGGATACAGAGCTTTCCGAATACCGCTTCAGCTGTGAACCCAAATCTTGTAAATATATCTGCAAAAGCTACTCGACTGCCCATGTGGAAAATATGGGCGCCCGAGTTTGCCAGTGAAACAAACTACAAGTCAGTCATGGGACTGGTATGAGAAATCATAACTTAACTAATCTAATAATAAGGCGAATCACAGGACCACGCCGCTAACGCGGAACGGGTTTACTCCATTGGATTGCTAGTGCATAAAATAAAGTAAATCGTTAAACAACGCAATGCTTTTTAGGAAAATGAAACCATTATAAGACCCAAGTCCCATCACACAATGCAACGCAAACCAGAGGATAGGGTTTTACCTTATAATGGTCAAAATATGCTTGATACGATAAAACGAATTTAATATTAGTGAGTATATGTTTTTAAAAACAATTTCAATCATAATATATCAATCATAGACGGCATGGGTACCATATATCATGTCGCCATGCTAGTTCTACAATCAAAACCGCAAGGTCGTATTGGAAATTGGATTTCCATCATGAGTCAAGGCTAGGGGCAAGCTCCTCTCCGATACGAGACACTCTAGAAAATGCCTCAGGATCACACCTATGGGCAACCCTTGGATGCGGTAGGGACCGTCCCCACCTAACGGTAGTGGATTGGCAATTCCTGAACACACGTTTCCCGGTTCCTTTTAACCTATAGTATGACCACTAACGGCCTACAAATCCTGAGGCACCTCAAAATCCATCATCCACATAAGTAAAATGTCTGCCAGTTTAAGCACTGACACCACTTCTAGCTAGAAAGAAACGTGTGCACTCCCTACGGTCCATATCCCGTTTTTGACTCATACCGGGGTGTGAGGCTCGCGAAGTCACGCTATACACAAAGCTATGCCATAATAGGCTATACTTTGATCATCCCACAAGGCCCTGCTTTTCAACAAAAGCCTTGATCAATTGCATCTTGGCGTGCCACATTGACAATTCACGCCATGCGATCAATCACTATTAATATATACCCGGGTGTTAAACAGAGAATAAATTCTCCACCACTAATCAGATATACATTAATAAAAATCAATTTAATTCACATGGAACAAAATCCAATGTTAGACACACATTCGTTTACAAGTCTGTTCTAGGTCTGAACGAAACCGGAGACACCTGAGAGGTCCTCGCATATCCGGACAATCAACAATACGTCTGTACGGCTACCACTGAAACCCCTTCAAGGTAGCTACTCCCATCATGGGTCTCAGTAGCAACACATCCATTCGATGTGAAGATCGTCGGTCTTCAATCACTGTCTTCAACATCGACTCTTCATCGTCGTAGTGATTATTCGGAATGGGTTAAACCCGGTCTTTCCGAATAACTCACGTATTTTATAATAAAAATCAAGTACTATAAAAGCACATCCAACGTCTCATTCCAATTTAGAATATTCTTCTAATAAGATATTCACATTATTGTATCAAAGATAAATTCTTTAAATTATCCTTAAATCTTTTCTTTAAAGATTTATCAAAACTTCAGTTAGGTTTAAATACAAAAAATCATTATTCAATGATTATTTAAATTTAAGAAATTAATCTTATCTTTAACCGGGTTAAAGAACTAACGTCATTTAAAACATAGTTCACGGTAAACCCAAAATTGTCTTCCATAAAATATGGAATCTTCACAGAAATCAAATCAATATATAATCGTTACAAATTTCTGTATCCGACCTATAATATAAATGGAATAACGGCAAAGCCTCTTAAATTCCATATGTAGTATCGTTCTTCTTTTACAGAAGCTTATCTCGGTTATCATTAATTCGAATCCCATTCAACTCCAATTTAATATATTACATTGGAAACTTGGCTTTTGGAAAATTCCCATTTAAATCTTAATAAAAGATTTATAAATTCCAAATCATATTTTCACTGTCAGTTGAGTTAAAGAACACATGTCACTTAAAAACATGGTTCACAATAAACCCAACTCACATTTCATCTTATTTCAATTACTATATATAATTGAAAACTTTAATAATCAAAATTAAAAGATTATTCTTTTCGTATGGGGTTTAAGAACAGTGTTATTTAAGACACTATTCATGACAAACCCAAAATCCAATTTATTTAATTCATTCTTAATTAAATATTAACAAATCAGAAAACTTCATTAAATTTAAATTTAATCATCTATTCTAGTTAATAACTAGTTTATTTCTATAAAAATATATTTCTAAAATATATGCTTTTTCTAAAATATTCTTTTTCTAAGAATATTCTTCATTGGAATGTGACTCACTCAACAACCATATATTGCATGTAATCAACAATCATGATAAATAATTTTCAAACATCCAAATAACAACCAGAGTGGATTCTACACTAAATATTGGGACTAGTGTAGGTCAAATATCATCCCAGCACCCGTGTGGAATTTCATCCAACAACAAATAATAAATTATTTGTGCACTTGGGCGATGTGTGAAAATTATCGTCCCAATCACATAAACAAGTCAGATAACTTATAAATGGAAGTGTAATATTCAATTTGAATATAATAACATTATATTTGATACGTCAAACACTTCATCATCACAGACATATATTTCAAGCCATCGCTAACATCATATTTTTAGCATATGATATTTTTATTGTAATTAATCAACAATAAAAATATTAACTTTTATTTCTAATCTTTTGTGTAATCCTTTTTCAGTGACCAAAAATGAATATTTTGGTGAAATCCTTTTTAAATGACCAAAAGTGAGTATTTTGATGAAATCCTTTTAAGTGACCAAAATTGAATATTTTGGTCTCATTCTTTTTAAAGGACGAAATGAATATTTTTAATATCACATAGAAATGAAATCTTTTAATCCTATTCTTTTTAATGAGGATAATATTTCATAAAAATGTGTGTTCTTAATTCACTCTTTTTAAATGACCAAGGATGCCTATTTTTAATTCATTCTTTTTAAATGACAAGAATGTCCTTTTTATTTTAATTTACATTTTCTAACAGAAATGTACTTTTTATTCTAATATTCATTTTCCAGCAAAAATGTACTTTTTGTTCTAATATTCATTTTCTAGCAAAAATGTACTTTTAGTTCTAATATTCATTTTCTAGCAGAAATGTACTTTAGTAAAATCCTTATTTAATAACTAAAATGTGTCTTTTTATTTCCATTCTTTTGAAAGTGACAAAAATATCTCTTTTATTTCATTCTTTTAAAAGTGACCAAAAATATCTCTTTTATTTCATTCTTTTAAAAGTGACCAAAAATATCTCTTTTATTTCATTCTTTTAAAAGTGACCAAAAATATCTCTTTTTGATGTAAACAAAAATGATAATTTCAATTTAACAAAAATGTAAATTTTGTTTGATCAATTTCAATTCAACAAAAATGTGATAATTTGTTTGATCCTTTTTATGTAAACAAAATGTGATGATCTTGTCTAATCCTTTTAATGTAAACAGAATATTGATTTTGTCTAATCCTTTTTAATGTAAACAAAGTATTGATTTTGTCTAATCCTTTTTAATGTAAACAAAATATAAATTTTGTTCAATCCTTTAAATAAACAAAAATGTGAGCTTTTGTCTAATCTTTTTAACAAACAAAAATGTGAATTTTTGTCTACTCTTTTTAATAAACAAAAATTTGATATTTTTGTCTACTCTTTTTAATAAACAAAAATGTGATATTTTCTTCACTAATCATGATTTACACAAAAATAATATTTTTCTTCACTAATCATTCTTTTGACAGAAATGTTATTTTCTTTCATTCTACTTAAATGACAAAAAACGACATTTTAATTTAATTAACCATTTCATAAAAAAGTTATATTTTTATTTAACATAACATTTTTATAATAAAAATAATATTTTTATTCCAATGTAATATTCTATAACAAACGTTATTTTTATCCTTAATGCAACATTCTTATTCTTATTAAACATGTTTAACAAAATGACATGTTTAATGTCTAATTAAACCTTTCTAACTAAAATGACAATCTATTTCCAATATAACCTTTTTAACTAAAATGATGGTATGTTAACAAAATATGTTCCCTAATCATAAATAATATTGTTATTCACAAAGATGTGTTTCTAACATAAATGTTATCTTTAATCTAACCAAACACATACATCACAATCATAATAAGCAACAATACAATATCATACATCGCAGATCTGAATTAATTTACATACATACAATGATTTATAAGAGCGAGAAAAATAATAATTAAATTTTAATTAAATTCTTAAATCAGAATTCTCACCGATAGTTTTTAATTCCTCAGTTCAGATTGGAATTTCCCTCAAATTCTGGTTTTCCCTATTTCTGATCTCGTCTGTTCCAATGCGTAGTATTTTTTAGCACGATTTCAATGCACTTTGTTTCATCAAATTCTGATTACGCAGTAAAAAGATATTCAAGTTTCAATTTTAGACAATTTAATTAAATAATTAACTTGGTTAATCTAAAATTAATTAACCTTAATATACTTTTACTTAGAGAAATAACGGTCCCTTCTTCATCGTCCTCTTTCTCGTTTCATACTCTAGATAAACCAGCACCTGCTTCCCCCGTTCCATCCGCCTCTTGCGCCATCACCAGTCCTCCGATCAACGATTTGTCATAGCCAATTGGAGCGCGCCACCACCCTCACCCGATGCCGACAATCGCTGGCAGTTCGATGGCCACCTGGCCTCGGGATTTGGGCTCGTGCGCAGTAGGTTTAGGGACCAAAATCGAGAGCGATACCCTATGAAACTCAATCTTGTCCGTATGAGATTAAAGATCAGAAGAAGTACAACAAAATTCGTGTAGAAGTGGGATTTTATTTCATATTGGATAGAGAGATTTTATGGGATTTGAATCGGAGTGTTTAGGCCATTGGAAAAGATGAGGCGGCAGCTGTAGAAGAATGAATTAGGGTTCAACGTATTGGATCGTATAGAGACCGTATTTGTAGTGTATAATTTATATTATTTATTTATTTAATTTAGAAATAACTGGTTAAACCATCCGAACTTCAAACGAAACCCAACGACTGTCGCCCCTAGCTAAATACCCCTATTTCGAACACAATGGAATATGTTTCGTATACCAATTCGGCTGTTACGATAAGTTTTTCTCAAAATTTAAATATAAATCATTCATTTAATTAATTCGAACGGACATTTAAATTCACCGCGGCCACATACGGACCTTAAAAATTACAGAAAAATTATTTCTAGCCATGGTTTGACGATACGGTCCTAATAGAACTAATTTCATCGAATTCTGAGACCGTTTGAAAAATGGCCATTTTTAAAGTCGATTAAGTTTGACTAAAACTGACAAAACACGTTTTCTTTTACCACACTCACATATTAATTTGAAAAATTATGAAAATTGGAACCTAGCAATAATTCGACATTCTAGTTCCAACAAATGTGGTTTCGTCGAAAAAAGAGGTCATTTGTAAAATGACTATTTTTAAGGGCCATATTATATTAAAATATATATATAAATTCTACAGCGACTTCTCTAAATTTTAAACTGGACATAACTTACACTTTATAAAGTGAAATTTCAGTTTTTCAGATTTGATAGAAGGATATTGTTAAACAGATTCAAATATTTCTGGTTTTACTGAAATTCGATTTATTTTGAATCCTGTACAATCAGTTAAAGTTTAAATTCAAATTTTCGAACTGCCGCGCCATTTCTAACTCCTTTTATAATTAAAATAAATTTATTCGTTTTAACTTCGATTAAAATAAATTTTTAGTCGTTATTATTTAAAATAAACCATTTTTAAATATTAAAAATTCATTAAAATTCCTAAAATAAAATTTTTAAATTGGCCCCAAAATTCCGGGTTGTTACAATTAGAGACTGGGAATTTCTTCCGCCCCTTTTTCACTTTCTCTTCATTCGCCTCTGTTTTCATTACTTTTGCTCTCTCTTCCATCTGCTTCTCTTCTCACTGTCGTCCCATACCCAAGCTATTTCCATGCCTGATTTTAGGCTGCTTCTTTTTCCCTTAATACCTAACTTGCCTCTTTCTTTAGATCCAAAATCAAAATCTTGAATCTTCCCTAAATCGAATTATTTGATGAATAGGTGTCTTTCGGATTAGCACGTTGTCATGGTCGGAATCGTTCAAATTTGATTTCACTTGTTTCTCGAATCAAGACTGAAACTTCAGCTCGTTAGGTTATGGTGATTTCATGTGTTGGGTTTGTTCTACCCATGATTTATGCATGTTTCAAAATACTGAGTTTGTGTACCCTTTGGCATATGGTGAAGGGTGCTTCTATTCACACCCCTATTTACACTTCTGGCTACCAAAACTAAAAGCATCCCAAATATTTCAAATTTCCTCTACTATCCACCATCTAAATTAATAACCAAAAAATGCAGAGGCCACCAACTCCTTTCTCTACGTGAATGCTTCCTTCCTCCTTTGTATCAATGTACTCTACGAATCAAGTACCTAAAATCAAATAGTTCAAGAAAAATTTAACATTATACATTTTCGTAATCACATTAGCAATTTTAATTTTTATAATGAGTACTTATTTCATCGGTTGTGATATGATTCGTCAAATCAACATTTATGTCTTTTGAGTCATTTTATCGAACAACTTGCATCATATTATCACAACCATCATGTTTATCGTCCAATTTATCATCATTCAAATACACCATCTATTAAATGATAAAAAAAGTTAATGCATTAATTTGTAAAAGAAGATATGTAAGTTATAGGATAAAAACCCTACAAGTCAAAACTTACATTATCATTCTCTATTATAACGTCGCCAAATTTAATATCCTCTAAACTTGAAATTTCCAACGGAGCGGAAAAAATATCCTAAAATGCAATGGAAAACACAAACCACTAAAAAAACCCTAACAATGTATTCTATAATATAATTGAAAATAATAAAAATCTAGCAATTCTAACCTCTTTTTAAATCTTCATCTTCCATCTTTATTAGGCACAAAAAAAATCTTCTTTTGTTAAGGTTTAGGGTTTGAAATTGTAGAGAAGTATGTGTTTTTCTTAAGAGAAATACGGTGAAAATAACTGAGTAAAGGAATAATATATGGTGGCAAGGAAAATATAAAAAATAATCATTTATATTAAATTTAGGGAGGTGGCTGGAAGTGTAAAACGGGGTGTGAATAGTAGCACCCTATGGTGAAAGCCTGAGTTCGAGTTTAGATCTGGTATGTTTTTCTTTATCATTTTGTGCAGTGCTACTTTGTTATAAATTTTTGGGTCAGTCAGATATGTCGTTGGCGTCTAAGTGACAAACGGAATTTATTGGCCAGTGGTGAGGCAGGTTTTGCTGCTGGGCAAGGAAGTGATTGTGAGTATTTCATATGTTTTAAGTTTTCAAGTTGGTGTCTTGAAGGAAATGTAAGTATATCATAGGTTGTGATGTCTCTCTATAATAGTATGTTTGTGAGTTAATATGTAAGTTCCATATGTCATGTAGGAGTCTTAAGTGAATTCTCCCTGCGTGGAAATGTTGTATAATGTAGAGATGTTATGTAATGTGATTTCCATGGCAATTTTAGGTGTCAAGTTCTCCAAGTCTTTCTTGGAAACCTGTTGATTAATGTTTACCCGGTGTGATGAGTTGTAGCTGACGGTCCACTTTAAAAACCATCTAAGGTGGACGGTTCACCTTAAAAACTGAAAGTAGTAGGTAGTCATTCTATATATCGCTAGCAATAATGTATTTATTATTTGTTATAATAAAAAGTGTTACGGACCACTCTAAAACCGGTTGGCTTTGCCAAAATAATCTCAATTATAAATCAGTTCCCTTATTTATAAAATATCAATTATATATCATTTCCTTTATTAATAAAAATTAATAAATCAGCTTTTTGTTTATAAATCAAAATTTATAAATTTACCATTTTCATTCAAAACCATTTTGAAAATGAATAATAATATTTTCAAATTTTTTAATGAGACCAATAGCTACCATAACACTTAACCAATGCTGCTACTACCTTTAACACTAAAAAAGATCAACTTTTAATATACGCCAATGTCACATTCAATTTATTCCCACTAATAATTTAGCATTTAACAACCTATATAATAGGCATATGTATATATATATTTGAAATTTAAATCAGCAACTATATAATTAAAATTTAAAATAATACAGTGAGAAATTCATATTTCTCTACAAATTTTCTACATATCATTTTATATATCCTTCGCTTTTTGAAAAAGATATTCAACCAATCCATACCAGTAATTCATTCATACATTTTTTTTATCTGCTACTATAAGACATTATAGTGATCATTCATAGGTGAGACAACTCATCGAAATTTCAGTGGGCAATTAAGCGTTCTAGCTTGATCAAAATTCCTTTTGCTCCAAACTCAAGCAAACTAATTCCTTAGCATGGCTAATGTTCCTTTGAGAACGTTGCAAAAGACCGCATCGTGATTGGACCTTGTATAAGAAGGTTATTTAATTGTAAGATTTGAGATTACTTTAAATTATCAATTATACAATTATACGCATAATTACACATTTAACTAATTCCCTTCCAAAACCCTCTTCCCCGTTTCAAACATACACATGACCCGATACCAAACACATCACCAAATCCCTTTATCCTTCTTCCTTCCTTTGTAATTGCCTATTCGAAAAACCTACATCATCAACTATTTCCTCTTCTCTCGATCCGTCCTTCTACCAAAAATCAACAAGCTCAACATCCTTAAATTAATTGTGACCTGACCTACCATATTCTCGTCTTCCAACTATCGTACGCTCCAATAGGTAGTCGCACACTAGTGAACATGGTCGTCGGTACTCTTGCACCTCCACGAACACAAATCAACACTTAGTCATGCTTAATTCCTATTGAATCTCATGAAATGACAAACCCTAATTCAATATGATTACATTTTAAAAGTGTCAAATTTCCCAAAGTATTGCCATACACATCCTTACTCCTATGTCTCGTAGATTTGACCACCCCGAACCCAAATAACTGATTTTATAATTTTATTCTGGATTAGTAAGATGATATTTGGTTTATTTTATGATTTAGGTTTTTGGTTTTTCAACATTTACTACAAAAAATGGATAGAGTGGTAGAAGAGGAAGGGGACAGAAGAAAGATGGAGAGTACATCGGATGGAATTTCTCTCATCCTTCAATTATTTCCCAAAATACAAAAAATTAAAAAGGTTGTTTTCGGTTCATGTGTTAACTTTTTTTCTAAAATGGCTTCTTCCAAAATACAGATGGTATAGACTGCAATTCAAAATAAAAAGCGTAAATCAAACATACCCTTTTTTAGATAAAGAGGTTTTAAACTTTTCTTATGCTAAAACAAAGAGAAGGAAAGGTTGAGAAATAAAATGAAATGAAGAAATTTTTGAGTGTTCAATAAGCAAAGAATGGAGTTTGGTTTATAATGAATTTTTTTTGCCTCTCATCACATATAATTTCATTCGTGTATGAGTCGTAGACAAGAAAAATAAAAAATGGTCATTCAGAAAAATGCAACATGGTCTCAAAACAATAATAATATACAATGGTTATCTTATTCTGTAGAAATATGATCATTCTTCATAAAATAATAAAACGATAATTTGAACTTTTTCAAATTAAAACTTACAAAATTTTTATATAAATTCAATAAAAAATACTATACAAAAAATCAATTCTTAAAATTTATTTTTCCATCTATTATATTCAAATCAAATTTGAGTATTTAAATAAATTTTCCTTGTTTGAAATGTTAAATCTTTTGGGTCGTTGCAGTATATGAGCGAAATATTTAAATTGTGATTTTTAATTTAATCTCATTATAGTTAATTAATATTTGTTTTATTGTGTAATATGCATTTAATTATTGAAGGTTATAAAATAGAAATTGTTTGATTTCATTAAAATTGTACATTTTGAAACTCAAATACATGTAAAAATTTAAATTTAAATTAGTAATAACGACCACTAAATAATTTTCTTAAACAAGCAAAGTTGTCCCGTGCTCCTAACAATCATCCATAAGAAATCAAATACACATAGCAAACTTGATAGCAAAATAGTTTAAGCTTATCTTAGTATGTAAAATACTAAACGAGAAGACCGATGATACCACGAATGGAAATTTAAAAGTGTTTTATTAAAATCATACCAAGTAAAGAGCTCTGGATATGACGTCCCCATGCTCTCCTCCGTCTCCCATATACAGCCACTCTCACTTTCACCCCACTAAACCTTAATAGGATTCACTACTTTCCTTCTAAGTTACTTTGTGTCGCGTCCAACGATATGAATAGGTATATAGGCTATAATGGCTTATGGTTCCACCTCGATATCACCTAACTAATCTGGTGTGATAGTTGTATCGGGGTCATGCACAAACTTTCTCAAATGAGGGGCATGGAACACATTGTGTAATGACCCGAAAATCCGGTAGAATTTGAGCTGACCAAAAACACAAGTCCAACCCCAAATATCACGGAAATTCGAACCATTAATAGAAAGAAGTTAGAGGGTGAGGATAGATAAGATAGAAACTTAGAATAGAAGAAGAAGAAGAACACAACATCAGAGTAACACGAATCTCACAGCGGAACGAATAACATATAATATATATAACATAACTTGAAATATACATCTGTACTTGAATATACATCAATATCAAAGTACATCACTTACAACACAGCAGAAATAACTATAGCTATATGATCCTGAAGCCTCCTGCTCCAAGCTCTTCCAGTATATCTGTAAATTCCCGACTACTTGACTGCCCGTACAAATTTAGGCACCCAAGAGTTTAGGGAAACAACAAAGTAAACTCCGGGTCAGTCATGGGACTGGTATGAGTAAACAGTTTAAACAGTTTCAGAAAACTAAATGATATCTCATAAGACCACGCCGTATAACACGGAACGGGTTTTTCCCTTATGAGAATCCAAACACTTGACTTATCTTTATATCAAAAACTCTTTTGATATTATAATAATGTCTAAATCAAGTAAATAACAATCTAGTGGAACGTTTGCATCTCACGTTCCACATATATATACAATCAAAACCGCAAGCACGTATTGGGTAATGGATTTTCAACTATGACAAGGTATGGAACCACCTTCCGTTGGTATATCTCTAGAGGAGAATACACCGAGTTCAACAAGAACATCTTGCAACTCAGCCACACATGACCGACCACTCATTTCACTTGAGTGTATCGAATGTATATCACCAACGATTGGGATCAGCAACCGTTTCCCGAATGGGACAACATCGACAATAGATTTTTAGAAGTAAATGAAACTCTAGATCAGGTGATTATACACCCTAATAGGTGCGACCTACATAGCCATGCTGCTTGCCCGATTTCTGTCATTTACCGGTTGATGAGGCTAGAAGCTACGCTTTATCATCACACCAGATTCACTTCGAATGTCACATCGTCAGATCCATCGAAAATCACTAATTGACGTCTACAACAGTACATTACGTGTTAGCTAAAAGAAGTTTCCTCCTCCGCTTCCACTCTTGGTACAGTTGAAGAAATCAATGTACGTGACCTTTCTGGAAATACTCTGTCAGACATTCATCCATACAAGTCACCCAGGAACAGGATGAACCGAAGGTACTATTTCTATTAATAGAAAAAGTCCTTGCACTCTACTCCGTCTTCGATTATCTTTATATAATCTGATTCGCACGCTACTGCCGATATGGAGTGGTTCTTCGGATAATAATCCAACCGGTCTCTCCATATTGACAACGATGGTCAAAACTTCGATAGTCTGTGATTTAACTATCGAATAAAAACAAGTGTTTCGATAGTCGATGATTTAACTATCGAATAAAACAAGTGTTCATCCAAACATCCAACAATCACTGAACCTTTAATTAATATTCCATTAATTAAATCTCTTTTCTATTTCTTTATCAATATTTGTTAATCAAATATTTTCAATAACCATATTGGCCTTATCCGTTATTTGGAAAACATTTCCATATATCGCCTTCCTTTATTTTCTATACTAGGAAATATTCATTATTCTATTTCCAAGCTTTACACATATTTGGGTTAAAACAGATGTTGTGTAAAACATCGTTACGACAACCCAAATTCAGTATTTAACTAATTCTTATTCCACATTGATCTTCGAGCTTGAATCTTGCTACTTATCGGTATATCATGAAATCAACCAAGTTGGGGTATAATTACCTCTCAGACCTTGACTGAATAACATTTAACGTCAAAATAGACAAGACTACTTACTCGAATAATCAATACCATACAACTGATTATTCACCTTCAAACACATATACATTTTCTCTTTTATTCTTTCGAGATTTTATTCCTAGTCTTCCTTTTTGATTATACTATTATATTTCTAAGTTCATTTCCTTATCGACTTCTATATAATTTGATATGTTGATTTCTAACTATCAAATTATCTTAAAAATATTCTATCTCCTTAAATTCCCGGAAAAATTCGCCATAACCTCCTTTGTACCGGGAGCATCGGGAAATTTCAAATAGCTTTCCCGGTCCTTCTTATCTCGAAAAGAAAAAGAAAAAGCCAAGCGGCTTGCCGATACGGCGCATAAAATCTCATATATGAATTAAATACGTACCTTTTTGTCGGGCATTCTATTTATTTCACTTCTATACTTTATTCCATACCTGTCTCCTGTATGTCTATGCCAGTCCAATCTATTTTAACTATACCAATCGTTTTAACTAAATTTGTTCAATAAACTTGTTACTTAACTCTTCAGTCTATTTCACCTTCATATTTGAACATGACATGTTCAAATATATTTTATCTGCATATTAACAAATTCTAATTATACCCATACTCTCGTTTCCTTATCGACTTCTTATTCAAATTTCAATTCAATTCTATTTGAATTCTCTTTATTTAAACTTCATTTGAATTCTATATTCAAATTCTATAGTTTAAAGTCCATTTGAATTCTATATTCAAATTCTATAGTTTCCATTTGAATTCTATATTCAAATTCTATAGTTTATAGTCCATTTGAATTCTATATTCAAATTCTATAGTTTAAAGTCCATTTGAATTCTATATTCAAATTCTATAGTTTAAAGTCCATTTGAATTCTATATTCAAATTCTATAGTTTAAAGTCCATTTGAATTCTATATTCAACTTCTATAGTTTAAAGTCCATTTGAATTCTATATTCAAATTCTATAGTTTAAAGTCCATTTGAATTCTATATTCAAATTCTATAGTTTAAAGTCCATTTGAATTTTCTGCATTATTTATAAACAACGTTTACAACTTCAATTCAAATCCCACCTTTCCATTTATAAACAACGTTTATAAATTCAATTCAAATCCCATATTTTCATTTATAAACAAAGTTTATAAATTCGATTCAAATCCCATATTTTCATTTATAAACAAAGTTTATAAATTTAATTACTTGTTTTATATACCTTCAAAACAAGTTAATATAATCTATAGTTTTATTAAAAATTCAAATTCTATTTACAAAAATAGAATTTCCTTTTTAAATATCAAATACCCTTTCCGATATTTTTATGAATCAATATTCAAGCCCAGGGATATTTTAAACAATCAAATCAACCAATTTTCAATCATTTGATTTTTAACACATCATATATGAATATATATGAAATCAAACAACAACAGATAATAAATATTTTTGAGGAATCCAGTTAGATTCCTCCAACATGTTTTCCTGCATCCACAGACGTTAGTCAACATAGTAATACCCATCCTGCTTTGAGGCAGGATATCGCGGTATGAAGGTCATCCACTAATCATAGCGTGGGGCGTATAGGGTAATCATCCGCTATGGTACCGCGGGCATCCGCTAATGAGACTGCGGGAATCCAACCAATCATCAACCCAATATATATATATACCCTAAATAACTAATATATATTTTAACAGCCACAGAAATATTTTAACGCAGCCAAACAATCACAGACAATTATTTTTAACTGATAAAAATAAATTCTAAATAAGGTGAGTGAGATTTACTCACCGAAATATTTATCTGACGAAATATATTGGAGATGTTTGATTTAACCAAAACTCCCAACTGTCTTGAAAACACTTCGATATAAATTCCATTTCATAGCCTTCACCAATATGATTTTGATGCAACTTGAATTGCTAAATCCAATACTATATGACATAGTTATGGGTTTATAAGTTTTGATTTAAACTAAAATAAATCAACTTTGTTAACATAGTTAATTAATTAAATTTAAATCTTCATTTCAATTTTACCTTGCTAAACAAAGCTGAAGTCTGCAAATACATGGTCGTGACCCCCTTAAATTACCCATCCTCGACCCATCATCACTACAGACCTTTTTTCTTCCGGTTCCTGCTACCTTGGAGAGCTCAACGCCATTTCTGAACACTTGTCCTTCACCTCTTAGCTACATCGAACAACTTGCTACCCTCAGGGATGTCGCGACTTCGAACCTTCACTCGCAACTACAGGGAGTTGAACGCGACATCAGTATGAACGGAAATATCACAAACCCTCCAGGAAGATGCTGAACGACCCCAATCGCATCCTAGTCCTCACTGTCGCACCTGGATGGTATCGATGCTTTTGATTCAAACCATCGGCTTCTCCAGCATCCATCGCACACCCTCCAGCGACCATCGCAAATAACCCTAGCTTGCTGAGAATGTCCAACACTAGTAATTTGATCGCGCCTTACTTTGCGAGTGCCTCCACCAACGCTATTGAGCTTCCGACCTTTGCGAGTGCTGCGTCGAGTTCCCGAGATCCAGCAATATCAATCGCGGTCTCGAATTGAATTTGAAAGGGAGGCAGCGATTTCGAATAAGATGTTGGCTTCGATTTTTAATTGAAATGTCGGATTTGATTTTTCTGAGGAAAGGATGAGTGCGGCCTCCGATTTTGATTTGGAAAATTTAGAGGAGCAGAGCGATTTTATAACAGAGAGGTTTGGTTTTTAGAGTGAACAACGAGGCCAATAACATGTGGAGTTGAAGAGGAAGACATGTTCGGTTTTTCCCCCTTATGATTTCTTTGCCTTGTTGTTTTTGTTTAAGTCCATTAAAAGGAGGGGAATTATAATATTATATTTTAATTTAATTTGTTTAAAAACTGTATCCTTAAATTTAAAATACTCCATGGTCCTGAACTCCTTTCTGAACCCAACAACTGTCCATTTTAGGGTAAAACCACTATTCCGAACCCACTGGGATAAGTATCAAAGTCCAGTTCGATCATCTGAATAAGATATTAATTTAAATTGATTTAAATAAATTTTTAAAACAATTAATTCTTCAATAATTCAATTAATATTATTCTCGTTATAAATTCAAACAGAATTTCCTATTAATTATTTGGACTGTACTTAATTCAAATTAAATTTTGAATTCATCTAAATCCATTTTCATATTCTGATAATTAAATATTTTCGATATTAAATCGAAATTGATTATTAAATCGATAACTCAAATATTAAAATTCACTTATATTACCAAACCAATATTTAAATCTGTATTAAATAGTTAAAATTAACCCGTCAGAATGCGGGTCATTACAATCTTTGCTACGGTAGAAAAAGTGCTACCAACCCATTTTCTTTTCAAAACTTATTTATGTTGATACTCAACATTTCAAGCCTCCTTACGTAACTCTCTTTCGAATAAATCCTTATTCGATAACTCCTCCCTTCGAATAACTATATTCAATAATCTCTCTTTCGAATAACTAGATTCGAAAACCTTTCTCCGAATAAACTATATTCGGTTTACTCTATTCAATTCACTCTTATCAATTAACTTTATTTGATTTAACTCTTTTCGATTAACCCTATCGAATAACTAAATTCGATAACTCCTTCGAATAACCAATATTCTATAACTCACTTTGATTAAACTAATCGATAACTCTTTTCGATTAAACTATAATCGATAACTCATTTCGATTAACAAATAATCGATAACTCTTTCCGAATAACCAAATTCGATAATTCCTTTCGAATAAACTATATTCGATAACTCCTTTAATTCTATTCGAATAAACTAACATTTGATTTAACTCCATTCGCTTGACTCTAGATCGCAGCGATCACAATGGTTACGCCTGATTCCCCCAGGAAACATCCGACAGCCCTAGGCTATCTGCAGCCCTGCGAATTACGCTAGCAGTCGTACGAAATGGCAACTTATCCTGAGTAACTATGTTTGAATAACTCTATCTCAATAACTATATTCGATCATCTTTAATTGAATAACTAATATTCAATCAAATCCTAATTCGATTAATTATGTTCAATTAACTTTATCTGGTTAATTCTAACTCTAATCGATTATTTCTATCTCTAATCGACTATTTCTATCTCCAGTCGACTTCTCCTATTCGAATAACTCCTATTCGATAGCGTTTATTCATTTATAAAGATTTACTTTTAGTAACGGTTCTTCACTTTATAAATGTTCTCTTTAATAACGTTACTTCACTTATACAAGTGTTGTATACCCCTTCTATTTAAAACTATCGGTGTTAAAAACCAATATCTCTTCTCTATATAAGTTCAGACTTATATATTCCATTTATCCAATGATAAATATTTAATTTAATTTATAAACTGTTATTTTTAAATTAATCTTTCTATCTATCTGTTAAAAACAGGTTTCCATTTTCTATTCATCTTCTGAATATTCCTTTGATTAAATTCTATTTATTTAACAAATAAATATCTCATCTATAACATTCTATTTATTTTCTATAAATAAATATTTCCATTGAATCTATTTGTAAATGTTTTACAAATATTCCCTTTTAAAATTCTATTTGTAAATGTTTTTTTTTTACAAATATTTCTCCTTCTATTTGTTTGCACATAACTTCCTTTGTATTTGTGTTACAAATATATTTCCTTTATATTTGTTTTACAAATATATTTCCTTTATATTTGTTTTACAAATATATTTTCTTTTTAACTCTTTCGGTTTTTCCTTTCTTCACACCAAATTCATATTTCATTCACATTGATTTTACTCAATTTATTCATTTCGATCCATTTAACTTACTTAAGTTAAATTTAATTTTCAACCATTCAAATTCCCATTAACTAGTTGCTAATTAACCGTTTTTCCCTATTTCACCCTTTTCATTTGAATATAACTTGTTCAAATATATGTCAACTTAATTATAACTAATCTAATTATATTTTCAACTTGAGTTATATATTCGATTTCGAATATAAACTCTCAATCTCTTTTACTTATCCAAAAACCCAGTTTCGATTCAAATTTTCTTTAACTAATTATTCTCCAATTTAGTTAATTCTATTTAACCATTTAAAATATGATTTTCGTCTTAAAAATCATTTCACTTACTTCACTGAAGTTCATATTTATTTTATATCCCCAATCTGGATTTTTCTAGTGCCAACTCAGATTTTATTTCCTAAAAAAAATCCTTGTATTTATTTAATTAAGCCATTATGGTTTTATAATGGTTCTGGCGCTGCTTTTTCTAAAAAATTGATTTTGACATAACTCAAAATCTATACGACGAAATCCATATTTTTCTCTTTCATTAGAAAACTATTATTCAACCGGTCCCGACGATTCTTATTTCACAGAATTCCGATTTCAATTGAGTTCTGTATACTAAATTGAAGTTCGAATCGCCAATTTTCAAACTGCCGCGCTACGGCGAGCTCGTTTTAATTATATTTAAAAATATAAACGTTTTAACTTTGTTTATAATAAATTCAACTCCATTCTGATATATTTTCAATATATATCAAATCCATTTCACATAATATTCCCGATCTATTTCACTTTTAATTTTCAAATCCTATATATTTACAATATTCAAATTCCATTTGAATCTCTTTATTCAAACTCTATATTTGAATTTCCTTCTATTCAATTTCTATTTGAATTTCTTCTATTCAAATTCCTATTTCAATTCCTTATCTTCAAATTCTATTTGAATTTCTTATCTTCAATTCCTATTTGAAATCCTTTATTCAAAAATCCATTTCAAATCCCTTATTCAAATTCCATTTGAAATCCTTTATTCGATTTCTATTTAAACTCCTTTGTTCAATTTCAATTTGAAATCCTTTGAATTCAAATTCTATTTTAACTTCTTTGAATTCAAGTTCTATTTAATCTCATTTTGAATTCAAATTCTATTTAAATTTCTATGTTCAAATTCTATATTTGAATCCCCTTATATTTGAAATATTCAAATTCCATTTGAATTCCTTTATTCAAACTCATTTGAATTCCTTTGAATTCAAATTCTATTTCACTTCTATTTGAATTACATATATATTCAAATTCCTTTATTTTACTTCTATTTGAAATCTATATTCCAATTCCCATTTCAAAATTCCTTTGAAGTTATATAAATATATACATATATTTATATCTATCTCAAATTCAAAACATCTGAATTTTCAAATAACTTGTTTCTTTTAAAACAAATTTCCATCAAAACTTCTCTAAGGCAGCAATTCGTCACTTAGAAACTCAAAAATGAACACTGGTGATGTTGCGATCATCATCAGAATTATTTCCCATCTACTGAATGAGTTCAGTGCTTTATTTCTTTCAAACTCCATTTAGAAAAATATTTTCCAAACTCCCAGGATTTTAAATTCTTAATTATGGTTGGAATTCAATTTCAGTTTATCACATTTGTATATTTGATTTCATATACAAATTCCATTGGTTATATATATAACTATTTCTGTTTTATAATCTAATTCGATTATAATCCTAACAATCAACTTAACTATTTAAAAACAATATCGTGTCCAATCTTCTGTTCAAGTGTTTAAAAACTCCTATCGACTTCGTGGCGTCCCACGATTCGACCAAAATTTATAATTCACTCAACAGACTAGTCAACACAATATAAAATAGTTTTTATATCAAATAACAAATACGCTCTCTCGTATATATATACACTCAACTCATTCTAGGATACTACTGATCCTATCTCTAATGAGCACATTCCAACAAGCCTAGGTATTCGCTAAATCTAAGCTCTGATACCAACTGTAATGACCCGAAAATCCGGTAGAATTTGAGCTGACCAAAAACACAAGTCCAACCCCAAATATCACGGAAATTCGAACCATTAATAGAAAGAAGTTAGAGGGTGAGGATAGATAAGATAGAAACTTAGAATAGAAGAAGAAGAAGAACACAACATCAGAGTAACACGAATCTCACAGCGGAACGAATAACATATAATATATATAACATAACTTGAAATATACATCTGTACTTGAATATACATCAATATCAAAGTACATCACTTACAACACAGCAGAAATAACTATAGCTATATGATCCTGAAGCCTCCTGCTCCAAGCTCTTCCAGTATATCTGTAAATTCCCGACTACTTGACTGCCCGTACAAATTTAGGCACCCAAGAGTTTAGGGAAACAACAAAGTAAACTCCGGGTCAGTCATGGGACTGGTATGAGTAAACAGTTTAAAACAGTTTCAGAAAACTAAATGATATCTCATAAGACCACGCCGTATAACACGGAACGGGTTTTTCCCTTATGAGAATCCAAACACTTGACTTATCTTTATATCAAAAACTCTTTTGATATTATAATAATGTCTAAATCAAGTAAATAACAATCTAGTGGAACGTTTGCATCTCACGTTCCACATATATATACAATCAAAACCGCAAGCACGTATTGGGTTATGGATTTTCAACTATGACAAGGTATGGAACCACCTTCCGCTAGTATATCTCTAGAGGAGAATACACCGAGTTCAACAAGAACATATTGCAACTCAGACACACATGACCGACCACTCATTTCGCTTGAGTGTATCGAATGTATATCACCAACGATTGGGATCAGCAACCGTTTCTCGAATGGGACAGCATCGACAATAGATTTTTAGAAGTAAATGAAACTCTAGATCAGGTGATTATACACCCTAATAGGTGCGACCTACATAGCCATGCTGCTTGCCCGATTTCTGTCATTTACCGGTTGATGAGGCTGGAAGCTACGCTTTATCATCACACCAGATTCACTTCGAATGTCACATCGTCAGATCCATCGAAAATCACTAATTGACGTCTACAACAGTACATTACGTGTCAGCTAAAAGAAGTTTCCTCCTCCGCTTCCACTCTTGGTACAGTTGAAGAAATCAATGTACGTGACCTTTCTGGAAATACTCTGTCAGATATTCATCCATACAAGTCACCCAGGAACAGGATGAACCGAAGGTACTATTTCTATTAATAGAAAAAGTCCTTGCACTCTACTCCGTCTTCGATTATCTTTATATAATCTGATTCGCACGCTACTGCCGATATGGAGTGGTTCTTCGGATAATAATCCAACCGGTCTCTCCATATTGACAACGATGGTCAAAACTTCGATAGTCTGTGATTTAACTATCGAATAAAAACAAGTGTTTCGATAGTCGATGATTTAACTATCGAATAAAACAAGTGTTCATCCAAACATCCAACAATCACTGAACCTTTAATTAATATTCCATTAATTAAATCTCTTTTCTATTTCTTTATCAATATTTGTTAATCAAATATTTTCAATAACCATATTGGCCTTATCCGTTATTTGGAAAACATTTCCATATATCGCCTTCCTTTATTTTCTATACTAGGAAATATTCATTATTCTATTTCCAAGCTTTACACATATTTGGGTTAAAACAGATGTTGTGTAAAACATCGTTACGACAACCCAAATTCAGTATTTAACTAATTCTTATTCCACATTGATCTTCGAGCTTGAATCTTGCTACTTATCGGTATATCATGAAATCAACCAAGTTGGGGTATAATTACCTCTCAGACCTTGACTGAATAACATTTAACGTCAAAACAGACAAGACTACTTACTCGAATAATCAATACCATACACCTGATTATTCACCTTCAAACACATATACATTTTCTCTTTTATTCTTTCGAGATTTTATTCCTAGTCTTCCTTTTTGATTATACTATTCTATTTCTAAGTTCATTTCCTTATCGACTTCTATATAATTTGATATGTTGATTTCTAACTATCAAATTATCTTAAAAATATTCTATCTCCTTAAATTCCCGGAAAAAATTCGCCATAACCTCCTTTGTACCGGGAGCATCGGGAAATTTCAAATAGCTTTCCCGGTCCTTCTTATCTCAAAAAGAAAAAGAAAAAGCCAAGCGGCTTGCCGATACGGCGCATAAAATCTCATATATGAATTAAATACGTACCTTTTTGTCGAGCATTCTATTTATTTCACTTCTATACTTTATTCCATACCTGTCTCCTGTATGTCTATGCATGTCCAATCTATTTTAACTGTACCAATCGTTTTAACTAAAATTGTTCGATAAACTTGTTACTTAACTCTTCAGTCTATTTCACCTTCATATTTGAACATGACATGTTCAAATATATTTTATCTGCATATTAACAAATTCTAATTATACCCATACTCTCGTTTCCTTATCGACTTCTTATTCAAATTTCAATTCAATTCTATTTGAATTCTCTTTATTTAAACTCCATTTGAATTCTATATTTCAAATTCTATAATTTAAAGTCCATTTGAATTCTATATTCAAATTCTATAGTTTAAAGTCCATTTGAATTCTATATTCAAATTCTATAGTTTAAAGTCCATTTGAATTCTATATTCAAATTCTATAGTTTAAAGTCCATTTGAATTCTATATTCAAATTCTATAGTTTAAAGTCCATTTGAATTCTATATTCAAATTCTATAGTTTAAAGTCCATTTGAATTCTATATTCAAATTCTATAGTTTAAAGTCCATTTGAATTCTATATTCAAATTCTATAGTTTAAAGTCCATTTGAATTCTATATTCAAATTCTATAGTTTAAAGTCCATTTGAATTCTCTGCATTATTTATAAACAACGTTTATAACTTCAATTCAAATCCCACCTTTCCATTTATAAACAACGTTTATAAATTCAATTCAAATCCCATATTTTCATTTATAAACAAAGTTTATAAATTCGATTCAAATCCCATATTTTCATTTATAAACAAAGTTTATAAATTTAATTACTTGTTTTATATACCTTCAAAACAAGTTAATATAATCTATAGTTTTATTAAAAATTCAAATTCTATTTACAAAAATAGAATTTCCCTTTTAAATATCAAATACCCTTTCCGATATTTTTATGAATCAATATTCAAGCCCAGGGATATTTTAAACAATCAAATCAACCAATTTTCAATCATTTGATTTTTAACACATCATATATGAATATATATGAAATCAAACAACAACAGATAATATATATTTTTGAGGAATCCAGTTGGATTCCTCCAACCTGTTTTCCTGCATCCACAGACGTTAGTCAACATAGTAATACCCATCCTGCTTCGAGGCAGGATATCGCGGTATGAAGGTCATCCACTAATCATAGCGTGGGGCGTATAGGGTAATCATCCGCTATGGTACCGCGGGCATCCGCTAATGAGACTGCGGAAATCCAACCAATCATCAACCAAATATATATATATATATACCCTAAATAACTAATATATATTTTAACAGCCACAGAAATATTTTAACGCAGCCAAACAATCACAGACAATTATTTTTAACTGATAAAAATAAATTCTAAATAAGGTGAGTGAGATTTACTCACCGAAATATTTATCTGACGAAACATATTGGAGATGTTTGATTTAACCAAAACTCCCAACTGTCTTGAAAACACTTCGATATAAATTCCATTTCATAGCCTTCACCAATATGATTTTGATGCAACTTGAATTGCTAAATCCAATACTATATGACATAGTTATGGGTTTATAAGTTATGATTTAAACTAAAATAAATCAACTTTGTTAACATAGTTAATTAATTAAATAATTAAATTTAAATCTTCATTTCAATTTTACCTTGCTAAATAAAGCTGAAGTCTGCAAATACATGGTCGTGACCCCCTTAAATTACCCATCCTCGACCCATCATCACTACAGACCTTTTTTCTTCCGGTTCCTGCTACCTAAGAGAGCTCAACGCCATTTCTGAACACTTGTCCTTCACCTCTTAGCTACATCGAACAACTTGCTACCCTCAGGGATGTCGCGACTTCGAACCTTCACTCGCAACTACAGGGAGTTGAACGCGACATCAGTATGAACGGAAATATCACAAACCCTCCAGGAAGATGCTGAACGACCCCAATCGCATCCTAGTCCTCACTGTCGCACCTGGATGGTATCGATGCTTTTGATTCAAACCATCGGCTTCTCCAGCATCCGTCGCACACCCTCCAGCGACCATCGCAAATAACCCTAGCTTGCTGAGAATGTCCAACACCAGTAATTTGATCGCGCCTTACTTTGCGAGTGCCTCCACCAACGCTATTGAGCTTCCGACCTTCGCGAGTGTTGCGTCGAGTTCCCGAGATCCAGCAATATCAATCGCGGTCTCGAATTGAATTTGAAAGGGAGGCAGCGATTTCGAATAAGATGTTGGCTTCGATTTTTAATTGAAATGTCGGATTTGATTTTTCTGAGGAAAGGATGAGTGCGGCCTCCGATTTTGATTTGGAAAATTTAGAGGAGCAGAGCGATTTTATAACAGAGAGGTTTGGTTTTTAGAGTGAACAACGAGGCCAATAACATGTGGAGTTGAAGAGGAAGACATGTTCGGTTTTTCCCCCTTATGATTTCTTTGCCTTGTTGTTTTTGTTTAAGTCCATTAAAAGGAGGGGAATTATAATATTATATTTTAATTTAATTTGTTTAAAAACTGTATCCTTAAATTTAAAATACTCCATGGTCCTGAACTCCTTTCTGAACCCAACAACTGTCCATTTTAGGGTAAAACCACTATTCCGAACCCACTGGGATAAGTATCAAAGTCCAGTTCGATCATCTGAATAAGATATTAATTTAAATTGATTTAAATAAATTTTTAAAACAATTAATTCTTCAATAATTCAATTAATATTATTCTCGTTATAAATTCAAACAGAATTTCCTATTAATTATTTGGACTGTACTTAATTCAAATTAAATTTTGAATTCATCTAAATCCATTTTCATATTCTGATAATTAAATATTTTCGATATTAAATCGAAATTGATTATTAAATCGATAACTCAAATATTAAAATTCACTTATATTACCAAACCAATATTTAAATCTGTATTAAATAGTTAAAATTAACCCATCAGAATGCGGGTCATTACACATTGTGTACTCAACCCATCTTCTAAGGTAGCTCAACCCTATATGTCATATTTCCAACCTACTCAAGGACTGGAAATGGACCAACAAACCTTGGTGTCAATTTTCTCTTACTACCAAACTGAATTAGATTCCTCAAAGGAGAAATCTTGAAAAATAAAAAATAACCAACGGAGAACTTTAAATCCCTCTGTCTTTTATCGGCGTAACCCTTATGCCTGTCTTGGGTGGCTTTCATTCGTCATCGAATGGTTTCAATCTTCTCTACAATTTCTCTAACTATATTTAGCCCAAGTACAAATTTCTCACTTGTCTCCCACCAACATGAAGGGGCGTTGCATGGCCTCCCATATACTGCTTCATATGGAGCCATACCTATATATGCTCGACTTATAGTTATTATTGTACGCAAACTCAACCATATGAAAATGATCATCCCACAAGTTCCGAAATCTAAGATACAAGCTCTTAAAAGATCTTCCAAAATGTGATTCACCCTTTCAGTCTGACCATCGGTTTGGGAATGGTAAGCGGTACTGAGAGTAACTCAGATCCCAAGGCTTCTTGTAAACTCTTCCAGAATCCACTAGTAAATATTGACCTCGGTCACACGCAATTCTTTTTAGTATTCCATGAATCACACAACCCATTTCAGATACAACTCTACTGACGTGGTTGTCGTTATATTTGACTTGACGTGTATGGACCTGGCGCTTTTGATCAACTGAACCACAATGACCCAAATATTATCACGTCCCGTCCGAGTCCTTGGAAAACCATAAATAAAATCCATTGAAACTTGCTCTCATTTCCACCCAAGATCTTATAATGATTGCATCAAGACGCTAGGCTTTTTCTGCCCATCCTTAACCAATTGGAAATTCATGCATTTGGAGATGCATTTACCAATGTCCTTCTTCATGCCTTCCCAGTAGTACGTTCGCCTCATGTATCAATGAATCTTGTTACCACCGAGGTTTATAGTCAACTTTGAGTACTCATCTCTTAATCCATCGTCATCGAGTGCGACCAAGTTCCACCTTTACTAAGCCAACCATCATGGTCAAGTTCATACATACTCTTAAACTCATCATCCATAACAGCTTCCACTTTGGAAATTGTCTCCAATAATCTGGGATCACTCCTCCAACTAGAACCAATCTGTTTGACCAAAGTTGTTCTAATTGTTAAACTAGCCAACATATATGGCTCCAACTTACATCTAGGTCTGAAATCATAACCAACAATATACTTCAGTTCCTTACACTCTAGAAACATAGCCCCTAAACTGGCATGTCTCCTACTTAATGCATTAGCGACCACATTAACCATTCCCGGGATGCATAGGATGTTAAAATCATAGAAAGCCAAGAATTCTAGCCATCGTTGTTAATGGAGATATAAACCTTTATGAGAGAAAAGATACTTCAGCGACTAATGGTTGGTAAATAGCTCGAATCTTTCTCCTAGAAGATAAAGTCTCCATATCTTCAATGCAAACACAATCACTACGAATTCCAAATCATGCATAGGGTACTTCTTCTCATGTGGCTTTAGTTTCCGACTAGCATAAACGAAAACCTTATCTCATTGCATTTACATTGCGCCTAATCCGGTAACATAACCAACGATGTATACCGTCATCTCTTCATTACCTTTCAAGATAACTAGCACTGAAGCACACGTGGACTTTTCCTATAGCCTCTTAAATGTGCACTTGCATCTTATACTAGAAAAAAGACTGATTCTTCATAGTCAATTGAGTTAAATGATGCTGCTATCTTGGAGAAATCCTGGATAAACTTACTATAATATCCAGCTAACCCTAGGAAACTTCTCGCATCGATTGCACTCTTGGGCGTAGACCAATCCTATAATGTCACCACCTTTGCGAGGTCCACATCAATACCATTTTCTAGAATGACAAAGACTAAGAACCTCACTTTTTTCCTCTAGAAATGACATTTAGAAAACTTAGCCTTTAGTTGATGTTTCCATAACACCTCCACCATAATCCTCAAATGCTACTTATGTGCTTCTTCTATCCACGAGTAGACCAAAATATCATCAATGAACATAAGCATGAACTTATTTAATTGATCTCTGAAAACATGATTCATGAGATCCACGAAATACGTTGGTGCGTTTGTCATTCCGAACTACATTCAAAAAGTTGTTTTAGGCATGTTCTCATTTGCTACATGTAGTTGATGAAATCCTATCGCAAGGTCTAGTTAGGAGAATATCCACACACCATTTAACTGATCAAACAAATCGTCTATTCGCAGAAGAGGGTACTTTTTCTTCCTTGTCACCTTGTTCAACTCACGGTAGTCTATGTACAATCGAAGGGAATTATCCTCCTTTGTGGTGAATACAACACGTAACACTTGGAAATACTTCTCCAAATAAATTCCTTCCTTAAGATGTCACTTATTTGCACCTCGTGCCCTTGCTGTTCTCTTGGTGTCATTCGCCAAAGAGTCATTACTATGGGTGTGGCATCTTTCACTAAATCAATACGAAACTTGATCTTTCTTTGTGGTGGAAGTCCGGTCACTTCCTCGAAGATGTCCGGATACTCGCTAACAATAGGCGCACCTAATTGCTCATCATGTGGGATGTCGAGGGAATACAGAAAACTAGCCAACATCTCATCACCGGGTAGACAACCCAACATCGCCCTCCACCCATCATCTGCCCCAATGGTCAACGAAGACCTCTCATAGCCCACCACCACCCCCATACCTCTGGAGCTAATCGACTCCAATGATAATACCAAACCAAGTAAAGCCCAAAACAAAGCACTTACACACAAACATGCATCCATGACTCGATTAGATTAACCCACGAAAAATCATGCATAGGCTAGTAGAACCAACGATCGGATTCATCACAACTAAAGGTCGGCCAATAGTTTCGGGTTCTAATTCCAACTAACCTACCAGGTCACCAGATATGAAGGAATGAGAAGCCTCGGTATCAAACATAACTTGAATAGGAATGTTATAAACTGAAAGCATACCTTGGATGACGATACCTTTTCCCTTCTCCGTTGTTGTTTGGCATTAGACGGAGAAGGAACAACATTAATACTGTATGCTCTTACCAACTGCTTACCCTTTGGGGGTGTGAAAACCCGTAACTTCCCCGTAAAGGAAAGCGGCGGATAGTTCGAGAACAAGCCACAACATATGTAAAAATCGAATTTTTTCTTCATTATTCAATATATAAAAAATCGAATTTTTTCTTCGTTATTCAATATATAAAAATCACATTTTTACTTCGATGTTCAATATATAAAAATCACATTTTTACTTCGATGTTCAATATATAAAAATCACATTTTTATTTCGATGTTCAATATATAAAAATCGAATTTTTATTTCGGTGTTCAATATATAAAAATCGAATTTTTACTTCGATGTTCAATATATAAAAATCGAATTTTTATATATTGAATAACGAAGAAAAAATTCGATTTTTACATATGTTGTGGCTTGTTCTCGAACTATCCGCCGCTTTCCTTTACGGGGAAGTTACGGGTTTTCACAGGGGGGGTCCTAAACAATCCTTTTTTAGGCATCCCTCCTTATCACAATCAAAGCGTTTCCTCACCCATGGTTTAGACCTACAGCCCTTGATGTAGTCGCCCTTCTTGCCATAGCCGAAGCATGTAGCCTCAAACTTGACCTTCTTCTTTTTCTCATCCTTCGGATGGGGTTGCTTCCTTTTATTAGGAAACTTTTTTTTGCTTCCGTCACTGACCTGCGACTTTGGCTCCCCTTTAGAAACAACCACTTCAGTCTTAGACTTAGGATATAGGTTTCTGACCTCAAAGCTTTCCCAATGATGGACTCGATAGTCTCATTGATATGATTAATAAGCCTTTCCGACAAGTAATCATACAGGCAGGTGATAAACTTCTCATTCTTCTTCTTGGCGGTGTCGATAAAAGACATCCCGTATTTTGACAAAGTATCGAACTTAGCGATATATTCAGAGACAGCCCTACAACCTTACTTTAGATAAGCAAACCTATGAAACAATTCTGACTTCTGAGCAGCCGGAATGAACTTCCCACGGAAACAATCCTTGAATTGATCCTAAGTAAACTGATCCTCGAGAGTAGCAGCTCTAATGGCATTCCATGAAGTCATAGCCCTACATTAAAGCTGACACAAAGCCAACCTTCTCTTCATAGCATCATTGAATCTAAGGGCTTCAAAGATGTGCTCACATGTACCAATCCAGTCTTGTACTTCTGTATATGAGTCCGTCCCTTGGAACGGTTTACCGCTTAGGCTGGTAAAATCCTTATTCATTTTAGAAAACTCGGCCTTGGGTGCCTACGCAAGTGCACCACCACCTTCAACAACATTCAGAGCATCTCCTTGAGTCTTCCTAAGCATATCTCTCATGAAAGTAGTAAACATTCTCTGCATACCAGGAGTATTGGCGTTACTCTCTCCTAAGCATGTTCCTTCCTCAACTTCAAAAGTGGATTTCCTAACTGTGTTCCTCGTGGAAACTCGTTGTTCAATCTGTAAAGAAGACGATCAATCATCTTTTAAAAAGAATCCTACTTAGCAGTGCATGTGCAGTGTAACTTCATCTTTAAGTATATAGTAATACTATATATAGTTTTAAAAATCAGAATACCACAAATACGCGCTTTCATATACATACACTCTTCCCCTGATACTTCCCACTTAGGTTAAACTACTAAACTAAGCCTTGATACCAAATGTGACGACCGCCCCGTACCATCCGACACCCAACGAGTTGTGTTGTAATGGTGCCCAGCAAATGCATGGCGATCATCAAAGTTGAAATAAGCAAACTCATATAATATGTCATATATCTCACGGTACATGGAATAAAATAAAATGATAAAAAACAAGTGAGGTAGTATATATGGTGAAAACTGAATTAAAAAAATGAAAGTAGTTGATCCACACCACAACATAATATCTAATGAATCAAACATATATACATCTCTAAAATACTACTAATGCCCAAAGTAGTGATCAATAGAAGTAAACAAGGATAAGAGTATATATAATACGTGGAAGCCTCCTGCTCGTATCAGGATAAATACTGAAGCACACTAACCTTTTCTAGTCTGCTCATTTGAGAGCACCCAAAGTAATAAGAAGTAATGCAAAAAAATCCTTAAGTCAAAAAAGTATGGAGTGAGTGATAGTAATCTCAATCACTAGATAGGGTAATATAATAGGTACGAAGAATCATACCTGACCGGGTCCTGCATACAAAGAGTTAGCACATATAATCATGTAGTCTACTCTAAGGTAATTCTGAGTGTAAGTGGAAGTGTGTATGTCATAATGATAGCAACCGTTCGAACATAGCAAACATCCTCACTTCCTCTCACTTAGTGCTTCGAGCCTACAATATTCATTATTTCAATTACTAAATCCATCATGACCTTGGAAGGTACCACAACATGGGCTCCACCAGATTACCGCTGTGTCCCATAGCATGGACTATAGCCTATAACCCTGTCAGTCCTCACAGAATAGGCTCTAGGGTTTGGGTTGATCGGTCCACACAACATTAGCTGTGATCCATCCTCATATCACCCCTTCAATGATATACTGAAGTCACATATACCAAAAGCTCCTTTGCACATATGTCAGCACGAAGTTCATCTCGAGAGTCACCCCCACGACTCCCCACTTGGAACCTACGTGGTAGCACTTCGTAAGACTTTCTCTGCACCTTAGACTTAACTGGTCGTATTGGAGTTTTTCTTAAAAAGAGCTCGGTCATCATCAAGGAAAAGTACCACGCCTGCTCCTCCATCCTGGAGCCCTCTATTCCCTCCTCCAGATCAACCTACATTCGGATCGACTAAGTCGACCTGACTCTGTCACTAAATCCTGGTCGGCTAAGTCGACCTGGGTTTGGTCACCATCTCCGGATCGACAAAGTCGATACAGGTTTATCCAATCTGGATTCAGGTCGACTATGACGACCTGAAATGAAGCATTTTAATTGATCTTAGGTCCGGCTCGATTGGCAAATCGGAGGCTCTGCTCCTCTTCATCCCTTAGTCAATCTCCATCTTCTTCCTAGCCGAGCCAGAGTCATTTCCTTTACCCAAACTGAATTTGCAAGTTCTATAACTTAGTCTTTGAAAATATAAATCACTTGAAACTTGTCTTTAAGCCTCTTGGGACCTTCCTTGTCGTCCCCACAAAATTTCATGCCAATCTGAATTAGTTAACCCAACTCGACTATGCCAAACCGAATTCAGCCAACCTAGAATTTACTACATCGCTAAGTGGTTTCTAACATCTTATTTCGCCCTTCGACAATGTTTGCATCCATTTAAGCGTTCCTAGGAAGTATCTTAACATAACAAACATGCTCAAATAACATTTAGATCAACCAAATTGGATTAAACACCAAAGAAAGCATATATCTACCTAATCCCCTAAATTTTGGGGTTCACAAATCATGTCCAAATCAACCCAAACATATATATGTGTGTGTGTCATCATATGATTTACAATGCATTATAAGCATTTTTCCATATTTTATAAGGTATTTATATACTAACCTACCCTAATTAGTGAGTAAGAACACTATCACTCACCATAATCACCCCAAATATTCAGGATCTGAAATAGAAAGTATTTGGCTCAGATCCCTATGTGTTGTAGTAGCTATTGTCTTGTTTCTATGTTGATTTGACATGAGATTTGCTTAATTTGGTTGTTTGGCTTATAAAGGAAGGATTAATGGTTGATTTAAGAGGTGAAGGCCGTTAATAGAGTTTAGATCTACTTTGAGAGTTGGGAAAATGAATAAGAGATGATTCTCTTACCCCTTCAGCCCGTTTAAGTCATCAAACTCAAAATGGTTATGGGCCCCACTTGTTACTGACCCAAACGACCTATTTAAGCATCTCGAAACTTATTGCAACCATTACTTCTAAATGGTAAGCCCTTTTTTTAATTGTGACCACTCTATATAATGGGAAACCATCATCTGAATTCAATGAAAGTGGTTTCAGGTCTAAATTCTTTACCAATCAAAAGTTGTGAGCGAAATAAGATTCTCCAAGGGTAAAATGGTCACATTAAAATTTGATGAAAATGGTGAAGGTAGCAAATGAACCTATTAGTCATTTCCCAAAATTATACAATCATACGATCTCATTCGTAAATAATATAAATATCCTACGATCCTCTGATGCGTAGAATACGAGTTGTTACAGAATGTAGTGTCATGGACCATTCAGTTTAAATAATAATTTGTATCGGCAACAAGGCAAAGTTAAGCAGATGAGGTGAATTTAATATATGCAAGTGGCATTTCGTATGTATGCTATCTTTAAAAAGCTAATGCAACTCCCTGAATTTGAAGGGGAACTTTTTAAGATTCTCTAAGACGTTCGCACAATGGGATTCCACCACTCATTGGAACCGTAAAAGTAATCGCTCTCCTGATTCCAAATCCCCTATTCTAGTTGCAGAAGTTTTTCCAAATCACATATAAATGAAAACTTCATCTTTTCTCACATCCATAAAGTAACAGGCTGGGAGGAAGTAGAAGATGTAGCAATATGTTGAAAAATGAAACATACAAAATATAACAAATAGATTTCAATTTTTTTATATTAATATACTAAGAAAAAGAAAACAAAAACAGAAAAATATATTCAAAAAAGTTTCAAGCTCTTTGATAGGAAATGAGGATAAGGTGGGTTTTTTGGTGTTGGTGGAGGAAAGATGAGCGGATGACAAATCATACAAGGAAGGGAAAGAAGACTGGAAATAGATGTTCGGGGGGAGGGGTGGAGGAAATAACACGTTTGATAGGTGGGTTCTATGCATCTTACACAAACATATATTATTTCCAACCAGCTCAAAGGTTTATATGAGAAAGACATCTAACATTGATTGCAAAACTGTTTATTATAATATTGGATAGTCGAGTACCAAATGCAAGATTACCTTACATCATGTACATATCTACATCTTAATGCTTAAACATATGTAAAATGTTATCCAATTTGAATTTTGAATGGGAAAAATTAATTAAGTTCCTCTACCAGTTAATTGAATATGTTACACATCAACTATTCCAATTGATTGATTGCGTAGATGACAAATTAATTGCTCGCATTGATTGATTGCATATGTTGAAAATTTATTACCGTTATTAAATCATTGCATGTGTTCCACTTTAGTTTGAATGTTCATTTTTATCAACAATAAATAAATTAACTAATTGAATTTTAAAATTTACGCACATAATTATTTTTAATGCTAAAACTCCAAATGGTCATAATTTCTCCATTTGAGCTCCGATTGAAATACATTATAAAAGAACATTCATTAGAAAATCATCACGAATATAATGACATTACTTTCATTGCTAAATTCTAAAATTTACAAAATTTATTTTTTTATTGCTTTTTCTAATTTTATTAATTAAATCCATATTAGTTTATTATTATTTAAATGTGAAGTGTTACATAGTCTACATCGGCAATAGTGAAAGGCTAAACAGATGGAGTGGAGGCAAGTAGCAATAAATATAAGCAAATGACATTTCCTATGCAATCCTCAAAATCTAATCAAAATATCTAAATTTTAAGGGAAATACTTTTTTAATTCACTTAGATACTTGTACAGTGATATTCCACCACTCATCATGACCATCGAAATAATCGTTCTCTTGATTTCAAATCCTCATTCTACTTTCAAAAGCTTCTAAAAAATCATAAATATATGAAAATTTCAACCATTTCATTCATACATAAAGCAATAGGTTAAAAAGAAGCAAAAGAAGTAGGTATATGTTGAAAAATGGAAAATACAAAATATAGCAAATAGAATTTGAATTTTTTTATATAATATACCAAAAAAGAACACAAAACCTAAAAAGTATATTTAAAAAATGGCTCAAGCTATTTGGCAAAAATTAAGGAGGGTGTGGGCGGTTTGGTGCCGACGTGGAGACGAAATGGATGTGTTGGAATTCCAAGGTGAATGAAATATATGTTAATCCTACATTGCCAAATTTAAGATAAGATTCATAAATATATACTAAATTCCTAATCCCTATATTGTCTCTTAAGGTCTAGTACTTTTGTGCAAGGGGGAGGACCTAAACCTCATGACTAAACACACAATTGCATGTCGCCCGCCCATCACGTATCGAGCCGTACCGGATCGGGATCGGGTTTGAGTTCGAGTTTGGCTCTAATGTGATGCCTTGTTTTTTCCAAAAATACACGGATTTTTTGAAGTATTTTCTTAAAGAGACAAGACGTTCAGATTCAAATGAATGGTGATGATCTTTGGCAGGCAACAGTGGCGAACAGTAACGGGTGCGACCCGATAAACAGGCTTGTATGTTCGAAAGAGATGCGAATTACTATAAAAAAAAGGAGAATACTGATTACATTCTCCATAGATTCGAATTCCAGTACTCTTTTTCCTCTTCTCAAAAATATCCGCTGCCCTTTTTAACACAAAGTAGACATACTCATTACAATCTCAAGCAGATAGATTTTATTGTATTTAGGAAGCTTTGCAAATAAAAGCTTTAAGGAGATTTTTAAGACAAGCCTCAGGAATCCCATCAAGGTTTGATTACTCCATTTTCTTCTCTTCTATTCTATTATCGGCTTCTATGTAAGCATAGTTTTCTACAAATTCCTTGCAAATATTTCTGCAAATAGTCACAACTTTTGCAAAAGTTTTGTAAATATTTACACAGTTTTATAAATGAGTTGCAATTTTTTTTCTACATTATAGTTGTACCTGTTTTTATCACATATACAATTTTCAATTTTAAAACTTTTAAAGTCGACTACTACTGCCTAGATAATTTTGTTTTTAAACTTGATATGCTCTGCATTCAAGTCAAATTCATCTATCTTACATTTCTTGAACTGTTCTTCATGCAATAGGAAATGGTAGTGGAATAGATATCAAACACAGTGCTATTTGCAATAGGCATAGATTGTGATGATTTTTAGACAAGGTAAAGTAAAATGTTGTTCCATCTCACCACACACGGTCTGCAACAGTATTTCAAGGAGGAAGAGCCAGTGCTTGCACCAGGCAAGGAAACAAACAAAGATGCTATTGATGATGGAAGCATTTCGACATCCTGTGCAGAAATTATTGTCTGAACTGTTTGGACAAGATGTATTATAAAGTGTATTTTCCTCTAAAGACAGCATATGCCCTTTGGAATGCACTTTCCATGAATTACAAGATGCAAAATGTTAGTCTAAAGAAATTTATTGTAAACAGATTCATAGACTACAAGATAGTAGAACAAAACTGTGACTACGTAACTGCTTGAACTTCAGATTATCATCCATGAACTCAAAGCAGAAGGCCATAAGGTTAGAGAGTCAAATCTAGTAGAAGCCTTAAAAGGGAATTTCCTCCATAAAGGGGAGACTACCTTAATTATCTAATGCATAAAAGAAAGACATTTTTGTGCATCTTCCAATAGCAAATAGTAAAATGCTATTAAAAAGCTATTTTATCGTAGCGTTTATATAATCCTATTGGAAGGAAACGCTATTTTACATTCACAGTGTACTAATGAAGTCACAGTACATTTAATGGAAAAAATTATTCTGCCTTGTCATAGCTTTTGAAAACGCTATCAAGATTAAACGCTATGTTATGATTAAATTTCCTATAACGTCTTTAAAACCCTATAAAATGTAGTTTCATTATTTTTGATTTCACTTTTCTCTATATTAAGTATCCTTTCACATTTTTTTAATGCTAATAAATATTATGCATTTTCACACATATTATATCAAACAAAAATATGTAAATTGAAACATAATAGTTTATATCACTACAAGAAAACATGATATACATAGCGTTGTGTTATAAAATTATATTAAAATGCTATAATAAAATAATTATATAAAAGAGAATAACATGTAAATTGTGCTATATGTTTAAAGCAGTGAAAATAACAGGTACGTTGCGCTATACAAAAATGCATTATGCTATGTTACGTTGTCCTTTGAGAATGCGAAAGTGAAAGGCAGCGAAAGAAAATAGAAGCGCGAGGCGAAATAAAACACAAGGCCGCGAAAATAAAATTTCCCCAAGTTTTCCTCCATCACTTTCATTGGACCTAAGCTCTCCCCAAATCCCTAAATTTTTAGATTCCCTTCCCAAACTCCTGGAACTCCAGAAAGTTGACCAATGTCTGATCCATGTTCAATTTGTCAGTGCGATTCATGGTGCATCTTCTTATTCAGATCTCCAATCAAGAAAATCCTTTAGACCCCAATCTTCACTTTCAAGTTTCATCCCTACCTACCAAATCGTTATTCTTGGATTTTCGTAAGGTCGAGCTTCCTTCAACTTTGATCTATCGGGTAATTTTCTCAACTTGTGGATGAAGCTTTCGATTTGATTCAACCACTCCAGCACCAAGAGAGATTCCCCAAACTAAAGTCGTATTTGACATAGATGCTTATATTCTTTCAGTCGCCATGCCATACCTGGATATAGATTCTGATAATCAATACTATGTCTTAGATCTGAATAGGTCGTCAATTTAACCATTTAGAGCTGTCAAATTTGAAACACGTGTATTTGCAATCAAATTTGTTTAATTTGTATTCTTTAGTTTCTATTAATTTATTCATTGAATTATAAAGTAGAGCAGACCACGCAGATCATGCATTAAGGGTATCAATTGAAATGTTTAGTCGACCTTGCTATTTAGCCCCCCTTTATCCTAGTGTAAGTGCGCATTTCAGTGTAAGAATGGAGCATATTTAAAACATACCAAAAATGAAGTGTTTGTTCCAAATACATTCGCAACATTTAAACTGTCTGACACTACTCAAGTTCATTGGTCCATGAATAAACACTGTATTTGAACCACTATATTTTGTTATATTTTGTATTTTTATTTTCTCTATGGTGCAATGATATTGACGACCTCGACAAAAAAAAAAGATCTATCTCTTCTCTTTCTTTGCACACCAGGTCATCTTCCTTATGCATTGTATATCATGAGGTCTTCGAATTTGATTTCCAACCAATCTTTTAAAACAAATGTCAACGTGCTAATTTTTACATAGAGTTTGGATGTGCATAACTTGATTACCACTTACTTCAGTCGATCCTATTTTTTACGGACTGATAAAATGGTTGAAGATCACATGCCAGTTCGCCATGACGGTGCTTGCAATGCATTGGCACTGTTCTTTACAACTATGAGAGCCTGTACTTTTTTTTGCATTATGGATGTGGGTGGATATCAATTTAGTTTGGAAATCAGGGTTGCGTATGAAGATGTCTACGTGGTTTGCTACAAGTTTAATATGATATGTTTGCTGGGTTTAACTGAAAACAAAGGAACTATAACAACATTCTCTTTTCTTATAGCTTCCAAATGAAAAGTAATGTTATAGCTATGTCATTAACCTACCTTTTGTAAGTACAGTCCTACTCTCATGGTCGAGCCAAGAGGAGGTTAATACTTAGAGGTAAATCTATCAACATATCAATCTGTGTTAGCAAACAATGCTCACTTGGCTCCATAGGATGGCTGACCAAAAACAATTTAGGGAATCATTGTGCATGACAAATGCGCTAGTGTGATGCCTCAACCAAGCATACAGTCATCACAGGCTGAAGCATATGCATGCTCACCATTCATCTGTAAGCCGGTTATCTCTTGGCTTTAGTAAGATTTGTTGTTGATGCTAGAGTTGGGGGGACAACCACTTTCTATGGAAGAAAATCTACATTTAACTTATAGCTTTTCCCTTACAGTTGATCTATAAGCAGGTTATCTCTTGGCTTCAGTAAGATTTGCTGCTGATGCTAGAGTTGGGGGGGGGGGGGGGGGCAACCACTTTCTATGGAAGAAAATCTACATTTAACTTATAGATTTTCCCTTACAAATGATCTTTTAAATAGGTATCCTAAGATGTGTGATGCATAGGAAAAGCTACAACCAAGCGATGTTGCTCTCAAGAATTTAGGTACGCTGCTGTTTTTTATTAACATCACAGCAGTTTGAGACTTTGGGGAAATCTTTTTGGGAGAGCTTAAGCAAGGCATATACTCAAAGGGAGAAAAATCTCGTGTCCTACTGTTTGTTTGTTTGTTTTCTGCTTAGCTTGAACCACAAACTTCAAGTGCCATGGTTTTTGGTTTTGAATGCGGATTTTTAGGTCTCCTCCACATGAATTTGTTCACTTATTTTACTTGTTTTACTTTTATTTTTTTAAGAGGTTATAAGACAAGCAGCATGTTAAAACTTAGCTTCAGCATGAACCTGTTCACTTTTTACTAAGATCATACAGTACAAAATCAAAATGTCTACGTTGTTGAAAAAAAATGATATCCTTTCAGGTTATTAGTTTTGTATTGATTGGCTAATATATCTTTTATTTTAAAATCAATGCATTTCCTAGTAACTAAGAATCACATACAACAACGTACTTATGATTTTTCCTTGATGAATACACATTTGCATTGCATTGTTTTTTCTACTTTTTACTGTCTTTCCTGGTATTTTTGAATCACATATAATACTGTGAACTACAAATGTGATTTGTCCTTGAACAATAAACTTATTAGATAACACAAACTGCGTTTGTTGGACTTTGTTGTTCTGGTGGAAACCTCTGATTCTTTTAATATTTGTGAGATCATTGACAGATTGTCATAATAAGTGTCTCTCAATGCACGAAATAGGTAGAATGGATTTTAGACTAGTTGCAAATAAATACATGTTTGATTCTATGCATAATACATTTGCATCCTCTTTACTTTTGCCTATGCATGTTTTTTGTTATATGCACTACTTAGTACATTTGCATCCTCTTTACTTTTGCCTATGCATGTTTTTTGTTATATATAAATTCCATTCCATCACTTTCCATTTTATGTTGTGGCCACGAAATTAGGCACCAATACTTAACTGCATGTGTTGGTGATAATTAACGCATGTGCATATACTGTAGCTCGTGCGTATATTTGATCACTATTTAGAGAATTTGCTGCACAAAATAAGTGAAAGTCATGCACATATCTGAATATGTTACATGTTTATGGAACTGAATCTGTTGCACATTTATGGAAACATTTAAATACATTGTTCATGCATATGTGTTGCTAAACATATTGATCTGTTTATTAGCACTGGTTTGTTAGTAGTACATGTAAAAGTCTTTCTCTTAGTTTCTATGTTTATTATCTAGGTTGGTTGGTTAACGTTGAATGCGATACCTAGTAATTGTTATATAAACAAAAGTGTCGATATTTTCTTTGTAGGAGGGGAACCATTTTAAATTTGATATTGGATACAAGCTTTAATTTTGTTGTCTAGCTTATAATTAATCTTTTTATATAAAGTGAGCATATTCACAGTTCATTATGACAATATGTTGGTAGGATGATATTATTGGTCGATCAGTAAGTATGGTACATGATTTTATTAGATTTACTTTTGGATGAATCAATTAGGCAACTGTATCCTTTGATGGTGGCAGCAAGGAAAATTTAACAATTTCGTAGTATTCGTATATTCATGTAGAGAGCTCTTTTTTACTTTTGTGAGTTCTATTATGGAATTAAGCCTTTATTTAAAAACAAAAAAACAAAAAAAACATATTGATCTGTTGACTAATCTGTAGCGCAGATAGGTATATATGTTGCTTCATTCATGTAACTACTGACTAATGCTCCACTAATCTATTACATGCTTCTCTCGTTGGATCTTGCAAAAAAATAAAAATAAAATTCAAAATAAAAATAAAATTCAAAATAAAAATAAACAAACCATCACTATATACTAATGGAAAAAACGTACAATATTTTTTGTAATTTGTTTGTGACCATTTTTAAATTTTGAAGATTCTAGAGCTCGAAACCTAATTATGAAACTTATGGATGTATTTTGTTAGTGTTTTTAAATATTTACTTTGCAAGTATGATCATACTAGCCGCTTATAGTATGTTCATGCATTTGATTAGTATAATCTTTGACCATATCATATCAAATATATGAGCTGAAAAATTTATCTTTGATATGTAGATGCCTTGTAAAGGCTTCCGTGATAATTGTGGCACTGGAATCTTTTAAGGGATAGATATACGTCTACAAGGTCCTCTTCTAGGTAGGATACTGAGTTGTAAGCACGTGCAGTTACCCTTATCAAAGAGGTAAAACATTAACAGATCTGACTTAAATCATTCTTTTATTGCTCAAAATTTATTTTACTTCCGTCTTAGTATTTTACCTATATCATCCACCTAAATTAGATAATGATAGTAAAATAAACCAAATCTCGTATTGATATTAATTTCTATATCGGACATTTAATTTTAGTAATTGAATCTTCCATCCCAGCTTTTGCAGAGTATTTAGTCCAGAAATTTAGTAGTCTGTTCAATAACAATTCTTAGTCGACAGGTTTTAGTCTAAGTTAACAAATATACCATCTTCCTATTAGAGCCAATACAATTATGATTTGAAGATATTAGCTCTTAAGAACATGTTGAACTAACAAATTAATTCGAAAGAATACTGAAATGGTGTAAGCTGGAAGAACCAAAAAATAATCGTCCAATTAGTAACATTTTTCACTTAGAAGCTTAACGTGAATCTTAAACATTTACCCATACGATATGAATATACATATATGACACACAATGAATGCCATATAGAATAAAATTAATTTAATACCAATTTATAAACATATCAACTTATAAAATCATACCTTCTAACATAAATATAGTGTGGTGCTAAGGGCACCCCAATATGTTTTTTCTAATACCATGACTAAAAAATACCACAAGAATTAGAATTACACTCTTTTTAATACCACACACTTAAAAAATAGGGGCTACCACACTGTTTTAGCCTATTTCTATTTTGCTCGATATTCGTTTGTCCTAATTTCTAAAACCAATCAACGAACTAAACCCTAGATCTATAACCAATCAATGAATTCGACGCCGCAATGCCGAAGAATATACAATAGCCGTGAATAAGGTTTGAATTAAGCAAACTAGAAGAGAAAGTGAGAGATTAGGGTTTTCAAATCACCAAACAATTGAGAGATTACCGTACGAATTTGAATTTTCCCCTAAGTGATGCGAAGAGCACAACGACTACGAGAGATTAAGGTTTCTGGATAAGATTAGTACATAATTAGTTCGGCAAATAACGATTGAGTGAGATATTAGAATGAAAAGGTAACACGGTATTAGAAAGCATACATAATTTAATGAGTTTTATTTTTTTAATTGTGGTATTAGGAAGAACATATTGGGGTGCTCTTAGCACTACACTAAATATATAATTTTGAAAGAATAATAACTAAAACAAAAGCAGGACTTTTATAGATGGAAAATAGTAGTAGAGTTATATAATAAAATTAAGCAGTAAATTATGTGTTTAGATATCCATATTTTGAGTTGATATTATCCAAATTTGAATCTTTGATTGATGGATCGATTCAAATCAAAATACTTTGCATATCCTAAGGAAAAAACAAATGACACTATATAAAAATAAATATTATAACAATAATCAAAATAAAGCAAAACCTATTGAAGAAATTTCAAAATGAAAGGAAACCTTACCATAAATATGCAAAATTAGGCAAAACAAGTTTGTATACTATGTCAAAAAAAAATATCAAATGTTATATTTCAATATTTAGATGTTGAATATTGCCTTTTTCAAGTTTTGTTTTTTAATCTTTGTTAAAAGACAGAGATTCATGCTCTGCTAAGACAAAAGACAGATTCATGCTCTGCTAAGACAAAATACAGATTCATTATAGCCTTGTTTGGGTATCTACAAATAATTATACCTTTTGAGTCAGTATACCTTTGAGACATCGCTTTATCGTAACAGTTTAGTATGTTATTGCAGACAATTTAATAAAATGGCATTGTAATCTAGTTTTCAAATAAATTAACGAGCAGCGTAAGTGTTGTACCTGAAAATATAGCGAAATAATAATAAAATAGTATTAATACTTATAGCTGGAATGACATGAAATAATAAAGAATAGCTTTACAATGTGAAACGTACTAAACTGAACAAACATCTAAATATTACCAAGAAATGTTTTGCTAACAAACATCTAAATAGACATCCACTATATTTAGATGCTAATATAAATGAAATAACTGAACAAATTTCTTCAAAAATTGTGAAACGTCCTCACTGATGTTGGAAAACCAATGATTATTATGTTTATGTTATCTAAATATTTATCAATTTGGGGAATGGAATGATAACACAATTTGTTTCTTATAACCAATATTTGGCTTTCCTTCAAACTTGATTTACTACCAGTTTTTTGAAGTAGCAAAGAATATACATACATACATATATATATATATATATATATATATATATATATATATATATATATGTATGTATGTATGTATACATATATATGCTAATGAGAAATTAATTTCGAAATGTAGGAATATGCGGCTGAGATGGAACTGAGGACTGCACACAATGTGCTGGAAGCATGTGCTCAGACTGAAACTATGGAAAGTCGTGTTCATTTCATCAGTGACAGCTGTTTTCTGGAAAGAGGATCAGAACTTGATGGAAGAGATCGGTGAAAGGGACTGGAGCAAGCTCACTTTTTTTCGCAAATATAAGGTAACATATTATCTTTGAATGCCCTAGATACAAGCATTTAAATTTAACAATGATTGATATTTATATTGACTATGACATTAAAATTAATTGGTTTAGTATCCCCTTGCATTCAACTTTGTTGTTTATTTTAATTGTAACTCAACATATTATATGGTTAGGTTAGTCATCGGTTTGTATTAAGTCTTTGGATTGGTAGTTTTTGTTAACTTTTATGTCCCGATTGGTCATCTTATCTACATTTCCTATTAGGTAATTTTGTTCTAGTCCACGATTTTAATAAGTTAATACACCATTTTACTTTAATAAATTAATCCACGACTATTTTGTAAGTTAATCCATGAGTGGATTAACTTAAAGATTTCACCCTATTATATAGATAACAAAGATTTTGTGCTTCTTCTTTCATAATTTTGTGTTATTTCACAATTATTTGTGCTGAATTGTCCCTCCCATTTGATAAAGTAGTAACAAATAAATATGTGTTAAAAATAGAGTTGATAGCACTTGAATTCAGCAAAGAAGCAATCAATTAGATATAATTAGTTCACTAATTATCTCTGAATGTGACGGCCCGCCCCGCACCAACCGACATTTACTCCAAAGGTGCGCTGTACACATGTCCAGTTAGCACGGGACGGGTCGTCAGAAGGAAAGGGAAGAAGGGAATGAACTAACAAAGAACCTATAGAATATCTCACAGCGTAGATAATAAAATATAATAATAAAATACTTGACATAAAACAGGTGAGACAATGCATAAGCTGAAATAACTAACATAGCAGCGGAAAATCCAAGTGCAGCTTATGATCCAAAGTTAAACATTACTACAACTTTTCAAACTGTCTCAAAGCAAAAGCAAGATAAAAGAGGTACACTACTAATGCCCAAGTAGCGACCACCAACGACACAGGGAGAATATCTATATATCATACGTGGAAGCCTCCTGCCCGCTTCCGAATCAGCTACTCGCGCATCACCAGCTAACCTGTCTCTAGTCTACTCGTGTGAGCACCCAGAGTAATAAGAGGAGACATAAAACTCTGGGTCAGACATAAAGCTTGGTATGAGTGATAAGCATCTAAAAGAACAATAACAGGTAGACTAAAACATACCTGAACCTGGACCTGCAACCAAAGAGTTAGCACTACATACTGTACAACACTCTAAGGTGTCATATCAAACGGTGTAAAGATACGGAGGTGGGGGTGTGCATGTCATAGTGATGGCAAACAATCAAGCGTAGCAACCATCCTCACATCTCTCACTCAGTGCGTAAAGCATACGATATTCACAACTTCGATCACCCAACATACCTTGCTACGATCACTTTGCCCTATGAAGTCGTAAATGGCTTCACTGCACTAATAACGTAGCCACTAATCCATCGCTATGTCCACTTGCCCCATGGAGTTATTCACCCCATCTACGCTGGCTCATAGCCTTACCAATCCTTTACTATGTCCACTTGCCCCCATGGAGTTATTCGTCCCATCTGCGCTGGCTCATAGTCTTACTACGCATCACTTTGCCCCTCGAGTCGTAATGACTCTACTGCACTGATAACGTAGTCTTGCTACCATCACCTTGCCCCTCGAGTCATAGTGACTCTACTGCACTGATAAGTAGCTCATCCTCCATTTTCAATGGTGAATCGAAGTTATGAACGTCGACAACTCCTTAGCACACGTCCCGCAGCAAAGCCCAACCATGAAGTGAACTCATCGGTTCCCAATTGGATCTTGAGCTCTAACTTCCCATATTGGACTACCTTTGCATCTCGGGTTATTGGTCAATACTGGGTCGGGTCGGGTTCCCCTTCAAGCTACCGGTTCGGGTCGGGTCCACTACGTTGCGTCGGTTCATGGTCTTCCTCTGGTAACGGTTCGGTTTGGGTTCACTTCATTGCATCGGTTCGGGTCGGGTGTCCCACTTCGGGTCGGGTCGGGTTGCCATCTCCCATCCAGTTCGTGCTCCCGCTCCGATCAGCTCCCTCGTTCTTCATACGCTCCGATCCGATCCCCCTCTTTTAGCCGATCCGATCCCAGTTCAATTAGCATGGCCTTCCTTTTTGCTAGGTTTCTCAAGTGTCAAGTTCCGATCCGATCGAATCCCTTACCCAGTTCAACTTATCCGATCCGAGTCCCCATATCCGATCCGATCCGAAAACCTGCACTGTTTCCTGAAACTTTTCCAGCAAGTGTTTTATGCCATTCGACGACGTTTTCGACCATTCTAACTATTGAAGTCAATCACAAAGCATATCATACAGTCATAGCAACATGCATAATCAACCACAAACAACAAAACATTAATATGATAGATTAAAATGGATCAAACATACCCAAAACCCCATATTTCCCCTTAAGCATGTTTAGGTGAAACTAATGATAGGATTAGCAAAACTTAACCAAATTAACCCAAATTCATATCAGAGGTCTAAAACATCATTTAAGAATTTATAAACATTTTTCCAGAATTTTATCATGTTTAAATTCGCTAATTAACACTAATTACCCTTAATTAGCCATAATTAGTGAGGAACTATGCAAATCACTCATCTTAGCCACAAATAAACTAAGATCTGAAATAAATCTCTGATTTGATGCAAATCCCAATGCTAAACAGCAGCTCCAATGTTGATTTGGTGTAGATCTCCCTTGATTCGATGTTGCTAAGCTAAATCCTTGATTAAAAGATGATTTGGAGGTGATTTAGAGGTTGGAGGCCATTTTTAGGGTTTCTAAGAGGTAAGTGGAGGCTAGAAAACTGAAATGGAATGATTCTCTAACTCATTTCAGCCTCCCCATAACCCTAATCCCGAAATGGGTTATGGGCCTATTCACTAATCACCCTATTTGGCCCGGTTAAGCAGTTTTTCACCTTCCAAACCTTATTTCAGCCATATCTCCCAAACGGTAAGTCCGTTTTTCCCATGTGACCACTCTACGGAAAGGTAAACCATCAAACGAATCAAATGGAACTGGTTTGAGGTCAACATTCCTTTCCAATCAAAAGTTATGGCCAAAACAAGATCAGGTAGGGGCAAAACGGTCATTTAGAAATCGACAAAAATCATGAACATTGGAAATGAGTCAAATGGTTGTTTCCCAAAGTTGCATGACCATACGACTTCATATGGGAAAGAAATAAATATTCTACGATCCTCCGATACGTAGAATGCGGGTTGTTACATTCTCCCCCCTTAAGAAATTTCGCCCCCGAAATTCCCTAACCAAAACACACCAAAGGATCCTGCATGCCTATCAACCATAAAACAACAATCAAACATGCAAAACAAGAAAAACAAGTCTATCCTAGCATGCGGAAATAACTAAATTACAATGTAAATCTTACCAGGCAAAGAGTTCTGGATACGTCTTTCTAATGCTTTCCTCTGTCTCCCAAGTACAGTCATTCTCGTTCTCGCCCCACTGAACCTTGACTAGCTTCACCGCCTTCCTTCGAAGTTGCTTCGTATCGTGCCCCACAATACGAATCGGCTTGCGGTTCCCAACCGCCTCGGGTTCTACTTCGAAGTCCTCTAACTGATCAGGTGAAATAGTCATATTTGGTTCATGCACGAACTTCCTTAGTTGGGAAACATGAAATACGTTGTGAACTCCCGCCATCTTCTTTGGTAAGTCAACTCTATATGCCAAATTCCCAACTTGTTCGAGAACTGGGAATGGGCCAACAAATCTTGGTGCCAACTTGCCTTTCCTGCCAAATCGTATCACGCTCTTCAACGGAGAAACCTTGACAAACACCAAGTCACCAACGGAGAATTTTAAATCTCTTCTCCTCTTATCAGCATAACTCTTCTTCCTAACTTGGGCAGCCTTCATTCGTTGTTGAATGGTCTTAATCTTATCCAAAGTTTCCCTCACCACATCTGGTCCAAGCATAAACTTCTCGCCAGTCTCTATCGAACATGATGGTGAGTTGCACGGTCTTCCGTACAAAGCTTCATATGGAGCCATACCGATATTGGATTGGTAGCTATTATTATATGCAAACTCTACTAGATGCAAATGGTCATCCCATGATCCACCAAAATCCAATATACAAGCTCTCAAGAGATCTTCCAATATACGATTCACCCTCTCCGTCTGACCGTTGGTCTGAGGATGATATGCGGTACTGAGATGTAATTCTGACCCTAGAGCCTCTTGTAGGCTCTTCCAAAACCCACTAGTAAACAACGGGTCTCGGTCACTCACAATGCTTTTGGGTACTCCATGAAATCTCACTACCCATTTCATATACAATTCTGCTAACTTAGTTGTCGTTCTGGTCGATTTGACTGGTATAAATCTTGCACTCTTAGTCAATCGATCCACAATTACCCAAATGCTATCATGTCCCGATCTAGTCTTTGGTAAACCATCGATGAAATCTATCGAGACTTGCTCCCATTTCCATTCGGGAATTTCTAATGGTTGCAACAACCCACTAGGTTTCTTTTGCTCGGCTTTAACTAGCTGGCAATTCATGCATTTGGATATAAACTTCCCAACATCTCTTTTCATCCCTTCCCAGTAGTAAGTCTGCTTCATGTCTCGATACATCTTATTACCACCGGGATGTATAGTCAGTTTTGAGTGATGACATTCTCTAAGCACTTCATCTCTCAAACCATTAACGTTGGGTACAACTAGTCTTCCATTCTTTCTAAGCCATACATCTTGATCAAGCCCATACAAATTCATCTCCTCACCGTCGATGTCCATCTCTAACTTGGAGATGATTTCCAATAGATTAGGATCGTCCCTCTGGCTGGAACCAATCCGCTCTATTAAAGTGGATCTGATCGCCAGACTAGCTAGCACTTCTGGATCCAATTCGCACTTTGGTCTGAAATCAAACCCCGATATACTCCAGTTGCTTCCATTCAAGAAATATTTCCCTTAGACTGGCATGTCTCCTGCTCAAGGCATCGGCTACCGCATTACCTTTCCCAGGTGTGTATGCGATATCAAAATCATACAAAGCCAAGAACTCTAACCACCTCTGCTGACGGAGATTCAGATCTTTCAGAGAGAAGAGATACTTTAACGATTTATGATCGGTAAACAACTCAAATCTTTCTCCCAAGAGATAGTGTCTCCACATCTTCAGCGCAAATACAATCGCTGCTAATTCCAAATCATGGGTAGGATACTTCTTTTCATGCGGCTTTAGTTGCCGACTAGCATAAGCTACAACCCTACCTCCTTGCATCAATACAGCACCTAGTCCGGTACCACAAGCATCCGTGTATACCGTCATCTCTTGATTCCCTCTAGGAATGAATAATACTGGCGCACGCGTCAACTTTTCCTTTAGACTCTTGAATGCATTCTCACACACTTCGTCCCAGACGAAGGAATGATTCTTCTTAGTCAACTGAGTCAACGGTGCTGCTATCTTGGAGAAGTCCTGGATAAACTTACGATAATATCCAGCTAACCCCAAGAAACTTCTTACATCTGTTGCATTCTTGGGCGTAGGCCAATCCTGTATCGTAGCCACCTTCGCAGGGTCCACGGCAATACCACTCTCTGAAACAACATGACCCAAGAATCTCACTTCCCTTCTCCAAAAGTGACACTTAGAGAATTTCGCTTTCAATTGGTGTTTCCTCAACACCTCCATCACTATCCTCAAGTGTCCCTTGTGTTCCTCCTCTGTCCTCGAATAAACAAGGGTGTCGTCTACGAACACAAGAACAAACTTATTCAACTGATCTCTGAATACTCGATTCATAAGATCCACAAAGTATGCTGGTGCATTGGTCAACCCAAATGGCATGACCAACCACTCATAGAATCCAGACAGCGTCCTAAATGCTATTTTCGGAACACTCTCATCTGCTACTCGAAGCTGATGAAATCCTGTCGCGAGGTCCAACTGGGAGAACACTCTTGCTCCTTCCAGTTGATCAAACAAATCATCTATCCATGGTAGAGGATACTTATTCTTCCTTGTTACCTTGTTCAACTCGCGATAGTCCACACACAAACGAAGGGAACCATCTGCCTTAGTGGCAAACACAACTGGTGCTCCCCACTCGGAGACACTTCTTCTAATAAATCCCTTCTTCAAAAGATTGTTGACTTGCACCCCGAGCTCTCGCTGCTCCCTTGGTGCCATACGACGAAGTGGCATCACTATAGGTCTGGCATCTTTCACTAAATCAATACGGAACTCAATCTCTCCGTGTGGTGGAAGCCCGGTCACCTCCTCGAAGACGTCCGGATATTGGCCAACCACAGGCACATCTGACAGCTCATCCTGCGGGATGTCGAGGGAATTTACAAAACTAGCAATAACCCCATCACTAGGTAGACTACCAAACACTACCCTCCGCCCATCATCCGCCCTAACTGTCACCAAAAATCCCTCACAGTCTACCACCACCCCGTATCTTTGGAGCCAATCGACTCCCAATATAATGTCATACCTTGTAAAGCCCAAAACAAAGCAATCACAAACAAACATACTTCCATGACTCGATAAGACCAAATTCCTGCAAATCATACTAAGGTTAGTCGAACCACCAATCGGGTTCGTCGCAACTAATGGTCTATCGACTATCTCGGGTTCCAGTCCCAACCTATCTACTAGGTCACTAGATATGAAGGAACGGGAAGCCCCAGTATCAAACAAAACTCGAACTGGTACATCATAAATAGAAAGCATACCTTGAATAACAACATTCTTTCCTTTCTCCGCCGCAGTTGGGGCATTCGACGAAGAGGGAACAACATCAATAGCATATGCTTTCACAATCTGCTTCTCCTTAAGAGGTTGTAGACACTTATCCTTATGATGTCCCACTTGACCACAGTTATAGCACTTCCTTTCCGCTGGCTTGGCCCGACATTCTTTAGCATAATGGCCCTTCTTACCACAGCTGAAGCACTCAACATCCTTCTTGTTCTTTTTCTGGCCACCCTCAGATTGGTCCTGCTTCCTCTTATTCTTGCCTCCACCGCCTGCTTGCGGCTTTGGCCCTTCTGCAGATGCAGCCTCAGTCTTTGACTTAGGGTAAAGAATCTCTGATCTCAAAGCTTTCCCCATAATCGATTCAAAAGTCTCATCGATGTGGTTGATAAGCCTTTGCCCCAAGTATCCATCCAAACCAGTAATGAACTTCTCATTCTTCTTCTCAGGAGTATCGATAAGAGACAACCCATACTTCGACAAAGTGTCGAACTCAGCAATATAATCAGAGACTGCCTTTCCACTCTGCTTGAGTTCCAAGAATCTTTTAAACAACACTGACTTCTGGGAAGTTGGGATGAACTTCTCGCTAAAGCGAGCCTTGAACTGATCCCAAGTAACCTGATCCTCTGGAGTAGCTGTTCTAATGGCATTCCACCAATTCATCGCTCGCCCTTGCAGCTGACGAGACGCTAGCCTTCTCTTCATCGCATCCTCGATACCCAAGTCGTCGAAGATACGATCACAGCTATCCAACCAATCCTGAACATCTGTGGCCGACTCCGTTCCGTGGAACGGCTTCCCACCAAAGTTAGTGTAATCCTTGCACAACTTGGCGAAATCGACCCTAGGCGCCTGCACTACTGGACCACCACCAATTCCGGGATTGGGAACTGCCCCTTGCACTTCTCTAAGCATGTCCCTCATGAGGTCAGTAAACATCGCCCTCATGTCAGCGGCATTCCCATTATTGGCTCCTCTACCAGCACCTCTAGCATATCGGCTCATCGTCAATCTGTAAAAGAGGAACGATTAACGACACCATAGTGGTGCTAGTGCAGTATGACTTCATTCTTATACTACTAATAGTATATACATATACATCTTTTGAAAACCAAAGTAATCACAAATACGCGCTCTCATATACGTACTATCTCTCCCTAGTGCATTTTCCTAGGTTAACTACGCAACCTAGAGCTCTGATACCAAATGTGACGGCCCGCCCCGCACCAACCGACATTTACTCCAAAGGTGCGCTGTACACATGTCCAGTTAGCACGGAACGGGTCGTCAGAAGGAAAGGGAAGAAGGGAATGAACTAACAAAGAACCTGTAGAATGTCTCACAACGCATAGAATAAAATATAATAATAACATACTTGACATAAAACAGGTGAGACAATGCATAAGCTGAAACAACTAACATAGCAGCGGAAAATCCAAGTGCAGCTTATGATCCAAAGTTAAACATTATTACAACTTTTCAAACTGTCTCAAAGCAAAAGCAAGATAAAAGAGGTAAACTACTAATGCCCAAGTAGCGACCACCAACGACACAGGGAGAATATCTATATATCATACGTGGAAGCCTCCTTCCCGCCTCCGAATCAGCTACTCGCGCATCACCAGCTAACCTGTCTCTAGTCTGCTCGTGTGAGCACCCAGAGTAATAAGAGGAGACATAAAACTCTGGGTCAGACATAAAGCCTGGTATGAGCGATAAGCATCTAACAGAACAATAACAGGTAGACTAAAACATACCTGAACCTGGACCTGCAACCAAAGAGTTATCACTAAATATTGTACAACACTCTACGGTGCCATATCAAACGGTGTAAAGATACGGAGGTGGGGGTGTGCATGTCATAGTGATGGCAAACAATCAAGCATAGCAACCATCCTCACATCTCTCACTCAGTGCGTAAAGCATACGATATTCACCACTTCGATCACCCAACATACCTTGCTACGATCACTTTGCCCCATGATGTCGTAAATGGCTTCACTGCACTGATAACGTAGCCACTAATCCTTCGCTATGTCCACTTGCCCCATGGAGTTATTCACCCCATCTGCGCTGGCTCATAGCCTTACCAATCCTTTACTATGTCCACTTGCCCCATGGAGTTATTCGCCCCATCTGCGCTGGCTCATCGTCTTACTACGCATCACTTTGCCCCTCGAGTCGTAATGACTCTACTGCACTGATAACGTAGTCTTGCTACCATCACCTTGCCCCTCTAGTCATAGTGACTCTACTGCACTGATAAGTAGCCCATCCTCCATTTTCAATGGTGAATCGAAGTTATGAACCTCGACAACTCCTTAGCACACGTCCCGCAGCAAAGCCCAACCATGAAGTGAACTCATCGGTTCCCAATTGGATCCTGAGCTCTAACTTCCCATATTGGACTACCTTTGCATCTCGGGTTATTGGTCAATACTGTGTCGGGTCGGGTTCCCCTTCAAGCTATCGGTTCGGGTCGGGTCCACTACGTTGCGTCGGTTCATGGTCTTCCTCTGGTAACGGTTCGTTTCGGGTTCACTACATTGCGTCGGTTCGGGTCGGGTTGCCATCTCCCATTCAGTTCGTGCTCCCGCTCCGATCAGCTCCCTCGTTCTTCATACGCTCTGATCCGATCCCCCTCTTTTAGCCGATCCGATCCCAGTTCAATTAGCATGGCCTTCCTTTTTGCCAGGTTTCTCAAGTGTCAAGTTCCGATCCGATCGAATCCCTTACCCAGTTCAACTTATCCGATCAGAGTCCCCATATCCGATCCGATCTGAAAACCTGCACTGTTTCCTGAAACTTTTCTAGCAAGTGTTTTACGCCATTTGACGACGTTTTCGACCATTCTAACTATTGAAGTCAATCACAAAACATATCATACAGTCATAGCAATATGCATAATCAACCACAAACAACAAAACATCAATATGATAGGTTAAAATGGATCAAACATACCCAAAACCCCATATTTCCCCTGAAGCATGTTTAGGTGAAACTAATGATAGGATTAACAAAACTTAACCAAATTAACCCAAATTCATATCAGAGGTCTAAAACATAATTTAAGAATTTATAAACATTTTTCCAGAATTTTATCATGTTTAAATTCGCTAATTAACACTAATTACCCTTAATTAGCCATAATTAGTGAGGAACTATGCAAATCACTCACCTTAGCCACAAATAAACTAAGATCTGAAATAAATCTCTGATTTGATGCAAATCCCAATGCTAAACAGCAGCTCTAATGTTGATTTGGTGTAGATCTCCCTTGATTCGATGTTGCTAAGCTAAATCCTTGATTAAAAGATGATTTGGAGGTGATTTAGAGGTTGGAGGCCATTTTTAGGGTTTCTAAGAGGTAATTGGAGGCTAGAAAACTGAAATGGAATGTTTCTCTAACTCATTTCAGCCTCCCCATAACCCTAATCCCGAAATGGATTATGGGCCTATTCACTAATCACCCTATTTGGCCCGGTTTAGCAGTTTTTCACCTTCCAAACCTTATTTCAGCCATATCTCCCAAACGGTAAGTCCGTTTTTCCCATGTGACCACTTTACGAAAAGGTAAACCATCAAACGAATCAAATGGAAGTGGTTTGAGGTCAAAATTCATTTCCAATCAAAAGTTATGGCCAAAACAAGATCAGCTAGGGGCAAAACGGTCATTTAGAAATCGACAAAAATCATGAACATGGGAAATGAGTCAAATGGTTGTTTCCCAAAGTTACATGACCATACGACTTCATATGGGAAAGAAATAAATATTCTACGATTCTCCGATACGTAGAATGCGGGTTGTTACACTGAACATGATCAGACATAGTATGGTAGTAGATGATTACGAAAATAAAAAATAAGATGAAGACCCCAGCAGAGGAGTTCGCGTCAAATGTTTTCAAATAGCTAAATATATTGAAGATTTTGCAAAAGATGCATTTGTCAAATAGGTCCACATGAAGCATTACAAACAACATAGTTCATGTTCATTTTTTCAATGTACATTGTGGATGGTGGAACTCTTTTTCTGAATTTTACTAAGGACTTACTCTTTGTATTACTTTTTTTTTTTAAATATTCCCAACGAAACTTTTTTACAAAGCAAAACCTTGTTCACAGTTCAATAAAAGCAGGCAATAACTTGAAACAAAACAACAATTCGAAAAGAAGAGAACCACAAATCTACTTGATCTTCTGCTTGGGCCTCAACTGGTTGCTGTGACCACACTTTTTCTTCCTGCAATTAATATCCCTGGGGTGGAGTCTTGCATAGCACTTGCGGCATATGGTCTTATCCTGATTATACTTCCTTGCAAGAGCCATAAGGGAGGGCTCAATAATTCCACCTCTCAACCTTAACACCAAATGCAATGTAGATTCTTTCTGATTGTTGTAATCAGCCAAAGTCCGACCATCTTCAAGCTGCTTTCCAGCAAAAATTAACCTCTGCTGATCAGGAGGGATTCCTTCTTTGTCTTGCATTTTGGCTTTGACATTATCGATCGTGTCAGAGCTTTCGACCTCGAGAGTAATGGTTTTGCCGGTTAGGGTTTTTACGAAGATCTACATCTTTGATTGCTGTTGATGACTTACTCTTTGTATTACACTGCAACTTATTACACTACAACGTATTACACATAAGTGCAAAAGTTAATGTTATTAAAGTGTGGTACTTGGCTTAGTAGTATGATGATAACATCCACAGAAGCATATGCAGAGCAAACCTGTTAAAATGACAGAAAAATTAGGTTTATAGAGATATCAGATAAAATAATATTCTGTTTAATGTAATTTAGATTTTGATTTAAATAACCAATGAAACTAAGGATTATGCTAAGTTTAATTTCTATTTAACAAATTAGTCAGAATCATGATAAGATAATATTTAATATAGTTGTCATTCGAAATACATGATGGTAGTTGGAATAGCAAGATAGACGGGTGGAAAATAATTTTCACCCTGAATTTAGTGGCACATCTACTTTCAGTTGTCTAGTTTGAATTACGTCGAATTACGTCGAATGTATAAGTTAATTATACAAATTTACCCCAAAGAGAAGAAAATGAAAGCAAAATGATTTTCAAAATATATTTAGATTCAAAGGAGTTTTACCTAGAAAAAGGTGCACTTAAAAAGTAAGTTTGTACAAACAGTTGAAAAAAACTCACCTCTGCCAGTAAATTTGGCTAACAAAACATTTATCCAACATGTTCCATGCCAAAGTCAAGGTTATTGTGACAAATTTAAACTCTTCTGACCATTGTTACATATCAGCAAATTGTAGATAAAAAAAGGCATAATAAGAAACAAGAAGGCGATGGAAAATGCACAGAAGAAGAAGACTGAGAAGAAGAGAAAATAAGTACGTTTTTTGTGGATACACTGATTAAAATTTAAATTTTGGTAAAAGTCAATGATCCTATAAAATAGGGCAGATTAACTTACAAATATTGTGGAATGGAATAAAAATTACCTTCATATTATTGTGCTGTATACTGGATGCTATTTATTACTTGTTATGTCAACTACATGCAAGTCAGTATAGTTTATCCATTTATAAAAGCACATAAGTTTAATTTCAAAATTTGTATAGATGCTAACATGTTAGAACAAGTTACCAAATTCTATTGTACAAAAAAATCTAGTATACTGAAGTCTGTTTCATTCATCTTATTCAGAATTGCCTACTAACTATAAACATGCGAAGATGCAAATTAGTTATCATCCATTAGATCATCTTAAAATCGCTGCTGGTAATTCTATAGTATGTATTCCTCGTGAGAAACAAAAAAAGGTAGCTTCACTTAAGATTAATCATATATGTAGCTAGAATTAAAACCAAAAAGTTAGACACAAAATAATTGAGTAGTGTGTTGGTTGAATTGGCAGGCTGCATTCTGTTAAAATTGGGCTAGTGCGAGAATAAAGTGAGTATGCAACCTATTTCATTTCCTTGATTCAATTAGGGTACTGCACCACCCTACCATATGTTGGATCAGCGTAACATGAAGATTTGTTCTTCTATCTCTGAGTAAACAATGTTATTTTTGCACATTTGAGACAATTGCATCTACAGTAAACAATGGCCAGTTTTTGCACGTACATAATCTGTTGTTATCCTATCAACTTGAGTTTACAATGCGGACTTTGTATTCATAGCCTATTGTATGTATATTATATCCTTTTTTCTGAAAAGAGGGCATAAAATGAATTAACAACTGGTCGCATTGTTTTAAGTTTCATGTTTGATCATCGTTTTAACTTTTTAAGCCTGGTGCAATGAAGTAGTTTTAGACGGAGCAAGATGCATGATATTTTTATTTTTTTTATCCTTTTTCTAATATTTTTGTAGATTTACTAATATTTAACTTTAAGTTCTTCATGTCTATTTTGTTACACAGTAGAAAATCTTATCGCATTTTATTTCCAATTTACTATCAGTCAGCAAGTACCTAGTAGTCCATTATAGTTTGCTACTCTCGAATTAATGTGTCTCGATGGAATAGTTAATTGTTGCAGCATATTTTAGTAAATGAGGTGACATTCTCATCTTCTTAGCCAATGAATTTCTTTACAGAAAATAATTGTTTCTCTAGGCTGCATATCTGAAATAATCAAGTAACATTTTGTTAATAAACGGCCTTTTCCATTGATATGTGTAAAATGGAGCTTAATTATTTATAATGATATTGCTTTAATGCCATGGTTTTTCATCTCATTATTTCATCTCTATCGAATTCATAATTTCTTTACGCTTCTCTTTTGAATGTGCATGTTTCCAAAATATTACACAGACAGAGCATCTGGAAACAAGAACAGTACAAAAGAAGTTTATGAGGAAGCAGTTCTGGAAATTGCATTTCAGTTATCAATGGTATTAACCGTAAGTTGATCTCTCAGTCTCTGTTTATATATGCCCGTTATCTATTTTAGCGTGTTACCGAGTTGCATGCGTGTGAAGGTGTGAAAATTTGATTGTATCTATATTATGAGGAATTTGACATGCATTACTATCTTATGTGCAAAAAAAAAAAAAAAAAAAAAAAAAAAAAAAAAAAAAAAATCACTGCATTACCATTATGGTACGTTTGTCCAAGTTTGAGATAAGTACAGTGAAAGAAAAGTACAGATTCATCTTTCTGTTTCTTTGACTTATCAAACACTCCTTTTGCTTAACTACTTTGTAAACTGTGTATTTGCAGCTCATACGCAGATTGCAGAGACCTTATTGAACGAGTCAAGTACACAATCTCATCATACTCAATTTAGTATGCACTTGTTATATTTTTGAGCCGGGTATGCACTTATTATATATATATATATATATATATATGACTGTTAAGTATGCTTGAATTAACCTTAAAACTAATGATGCATCACTTGTAGACTATTGAAAGTTCAGCACATTAATTTGTAGATGTGTGAAGTTCAAACGCACTTGCAGCTAGCTTGGTATCTAACCATCTTATGTTTCGTACAGAAATGAGCGTATAAAGCGGATGCCAACTTATATTTTTAAAATTTTGTAGATTTGGCAGGCATCGATTGTTCTTCTCAAGGACTATCAGTTGGAAGTCTCTTAATTGAAGGTGGGCACATCAATAAGAGTTTGCTTTCACTTAGCGGGCTTTGCAATCTTCAGTAATAATCAACTAACTAGAGCTAGATTGATTTTGTTTTAGCCTTCTTGTGATGTTCCGTATTTATTTTGTTTTGTTTGTTAATCATAATAAGGAATGTATTAGTGGTCAATCTTCTACCAAGGACTTCAAATAGCATAACTAGAAATTTCTTTATTTTTTAAAGAAACACTAGAGCTACCCTCTAATTTCATGATCATTTACACTCTTTTCCCTCGTGATCAATTGCAGAAGAAAAACAAAGTGCTATTGTGCATTTTCTGTATTGGTCTTTTGCTATTTGATTGCTGGTGAATTGAACCGTATAATATGAATGTAGCAAAACTCAGAGGTTCGTCGCCAATACTCCTTTTTATGGCACCTCAAAAAGCTTGCACTTTTCTAAACTGCATTACTATGAATTGCAGGTTTTGGAATATGTATTGTGAACAAGCTTACAGGCTGAAGACAAAGTGATTTTTGGTGTGTTTTTGTTTTGAAAATTTGTCTAAACTAATTTGGCCATTAACTACATATAGACTTAGTTATATCAACTATCGTAAGACCTTTTTCGTCTACTTAAATAAAAAAATCAAATATGCTCTTTGTATTATACTTTTTACAATATATAGTTTTGTAATATTTATGGTTTCATTATATTTATTGTGCACAATCCATGCGAGAGAATAGTGCGTTATGGAAAGAACATCATAGGGAAAAAGGAGAAACTGTGTCATATATTAAACATATTAATAGCGGAAAATGAGCACTATGGAAGCAGAAGATGAATAGCTATAAAAAATCATATCAATGGAAAACGCTATAGAAAAAAATATAATAGCAGAAAAAAGACTTATGAAAAAAGTAAACCGCTATGGAAAACTATTTTATATCGTTGAATATTTGCTGTGAAAACATTGTTAATGCTATAAAAAATAAAATGAAATTTTAGTAAGATCAATAAAATAGCAAGGGTGGAACGCTATAAAAAACTTTTCATACCGATGAATGTGTGCTATAAAATGCTTGATAAAATAGCGTTTAATTTAGAGCTATAAGATATGTCGAGGCTATTATAACATGTCAATATATAGCATCGTCACTAATGCTATGATAATCTATTATACCATTTTTCACATGCTATTAAAATGTAAATCTGTTGTAGTGATATCAAACAACTATCCATACACACTGTTCAAACAACTTTTTCCATATTCATGCATATTATTTAAATAACATTTCCTATATTCATACATATAAAATCTGCACAATGTTCAAGAATCAAGATCGGATATTATTCATTAACATCCTCAGGGGTGCCAAAATTACATTATAAAAGGCGTTGAACACTCAGCAGAATGATGCTTCCTGTTTCGAAAGTCTTCAATCACCGGCAAAAATTGAAAAAAGAATGAAATAGATATCTCAAAGACATGTATATCGATATCCCACAGCCTTGCTCTTTACTTTTGTTTAAAATTTCAAATGTTCGGTCAAACCTAGACATTTCTAAAGTAACATAATGCAAAGTAACCCCATGACTCTACCTCCATACATGAAACTATACCATAAAATTGGACACGATAAGATGTCCAGAACATGCAAACACGTTAAAATCTACACAACACTTTTAATTTATTCAAATTCAGATTGATAAAGGACATAACACATACAGGACTCAACAAGCACCACACTCACACAAAAAGGCAATATCAGCAATGTCAACACTACAACACCTAGGTCAAGATTTATTATTATGTTTTCCTTACATAGAACAGCCGTAAGACTATTTACGAAAAATAGTGTAGTAGATTAAACCTCGAAGATTTGAAGATTCCATTAATATTGTAGAATAAGTACCCCAAACTAAAATGAAGGTTGATCAAGCAACAATGGACATAAAATATTCATATATAGGTTGAAAGCAATTTATAAATGATGTTTTGATTTTAGCCATTGTGCTCGGATTAATTTTCAATTTTGGAATAAAGAAATATATATTAACAAAGTAAACAATTGTAACAATGTTATAGAATAAACAATATAGAATACATTGGAGAGAAGAAAAACAATGAGACTTTTTATTCATTCACAATATATTTCATTTTTATTACATTATCTCCTTTATATATAGGCTTTGGTACTGACGATTAAACTTATCCTCATGATGTGAGACTAAACAGAGTATTACAAAAGCATATCCACTCTTATATATTACAACACTCCCCCTTGAATATGTTTCTTCGAAATCTTGGATGCTCTGCTAACTTGAAGTTGTCCCTTTTAAAACATATATGATGATTGCTCCACCTTATTAATATCTTGCTATCATATATCTGTTCAGTCGGTACAACTATTGTTTGTTGCTTTAGAACTCTATCAGGAAAACCCAATGGGAAAAACCTTAAACAAGAAAAATAGTGCAACATGTAACATTATGGATATCACATTAAAATGATATTCCTTCTAAAAGTTTGAAGCTTCAGGATCAATATCATGCCTCATTCAAACCTTACTAAAAGAAACGCAGTGGGAAAAATCTTAGCGAAGGAAAAAGGTACAATTAGATATTTTAATATCTCATTTCTTCTAATGAAGATTGATACTTCTGGATTCCTCGTTAAAAACCTTACTAAGAAAAACCTTGTAGGAAAAATCTTAGTGAAGGAAAAAGACTACAATATATAATGTCATACTTGAATAATTTATTATTTCAAATAGAGTTTGATACTTCATGAATAATGTAATGCCTCGATAAAACCTCAATAAGAAAAACCTAGTGGGAAAAATCTTAAATAAGGAAAATGAGTACATTATAACTTATTTTTGTATGTTTCTATTTGGGTTGATACTTCTGGATCATGATAATGTCTCATTAAAACCATACTAAGAAAACCCTATGGGAAAAAAACTTAGTTAAGAAAAAGAGTGCATTATAATATTCTTATGGATGCTCCTCCTAATTTAAAATTTTCCTCTTAATTCGTATTCTTCTGTCAATAACTCAAATTACTTATAGATACTTCTTAGTGAAGTTTTTCTTTAAAAACATCATGTGCATTTCCATGCTTCAGGCATGTTTTCTTATTTAAAACATCTTATTTTTGTATTCCAATCGGGTTTGCATATTGCAATACACATTTGATGAATAAGAAAACTTCCATTACAACATCATTAAGCATGAAGTAATCTACTCATCTTGAAGTATATCAAAAAATTTAGTACAACAATACTTAAAAGAATGAAGTATGCCAAGATTTTCATTACAACAACACAGGAAGTAATCTACTCATCTTGAAGTATCTCAAGATTTTAATTACAACAATATTTAGAAAGAATGTTGTAATCTATCATGCATATTCTTGATATTCTTTATAACACAGGAACTTATATATTATAATAACTTTTGCATATCGCAACTACCACTTCAATGAATATTAAGAGTTTCATTACAACAATTCTTAAAAGCAGGAAGTGGTCTACTCATCATGAATTATATCATAATTTTCATCACAACAATACTTAAAGAAATGTGTTGTAATCTACATTTCTTGCTCTTTGCATTCTTTATCACAACCAAAGTTTTTTAAATTCCTTCGGAATTTGTATAATTTCATTATTTATATAGCTTAAGGGTATTGTAATATTTTAAACACTTTCACTACTTTAATCAATTCAATTATATTTGAAAGTATAACACTCATGTTACATAACATGTTGTTGACACTCTATGGTGCTTCAACAACTTTAGTGTGCTTTTGTCATTACATATATATTTTTATTTTTATCTTATGAACTACGGGTTCATATATCATGGACTATAGGTTCATACCTTATGACTACAGGTCCATATGTCTTATTTAGAAGAATTTCATGAAAGACAATCACGTTTCTCTCTTAATATGAGATTTTTAATCCATTTACAAATATAAGCACTTTATTGTTTATAAATTCATCACCGATGATTATTTCTTGTCAGTTCTATACATGATTTATTGAGATCTCAAAACTTATCATAACTTTGTTACCTAAACCACTTTTATGGTTATTTGACAATCATGTCATAGGTTTCTTTCAAAACAACCTTAAGTGTTTCTTCAAGAATACCCACGTCCAACATTTGGCATCTTTATGACTTACTCTAAAAATATTCTGAACTGACATTTATACTACATTTTTAGCTGTAATTTACCCCTTTTTGGCCCTTCAAGGATTCAGATATATATTGGAGAAAGTCTATTTAGGTACATCAATGAACATCAATGATAATTTATGCAATTTACTTAATATTTTGTATCATTCTATATGTTAACGAATATTAAACATCAATGATCAATATGAGCTTATATCTATTTTATCCTCCCCTCAACGTTGACAAACATTGTCACATTAAATTATAAACCTGGATTCTTATTTTTGATCCATTATCGCATTACTACTAGCAAAGACATTATAAGTGCTTCATTTATAGGAGCATAATGAGCTTATTAGTTGATAAGATGCATTCGTATTATACTGCCTATTCCCTTTCATTGATCTATTAACATAAATGAATTTTCTAATTATATAGATCATTTGAATACACACATGACTTCAGGCCATTCAACATTGTTGTCAATTGACTATCTGAATTACTAAATAATATATGCATAATTTATAATATGATGAGCTCGTTACAACTTCAGGTTGTTAATTAAATATTCCCATACATGTGCAAATACATGCGTCCATGTGTTACATATGTAATTGATTTGCATATTCTTTCTCATTCGAATTATTGATTTTGGAAAAAATTGTCTATAAGGTTCCAAATCATTAATTTTTCCTTATCAAACAATGTCAATGTGAATTTTAAAGACAGTATTATAATATTCAAAACACTTGGTTTGAAACTGAATTGAACTTCTGGTTCAAATAAAATATATATACAACTTTAGGTTGTTAAATTTTATTCCTCCATTATACCTCAAATATCACCTTCTAACATTAATATGTGGAGAATAATTTATGACTACATATTGACATTTTTACACATCTTAATTAAAAAAAAGGTTTAATACCTGAAATAAGAGCAACCAATTTTCTAAACTGCAGGGATGAAGATAAATTAAAATCAATGCAACAAACCATATAAAGGACGTGCAAAAGCATTGTAGTATGCAATGGTTGGATGTCCAATTTACCAATCAATATGACAATGGATGCATGAAAATCAATTTTCCAACCAACATGACAATGGATTTCAGAAACTTTGTACTAAGTAAAAAATATATGTTGCATGCGTCGAAACCAGTTTAGCTATTGTTAAATGTAAATAATAGTATACTGGTCATGATATAGTTTTGCGTTTATTTGGCAAAAAGATATTAGCAGCTTCCATTGTCGCCCTTCTTCTTCTTTCTTTTTTTCCACCCTCCTAATATTTAAATCTACATGTCAAATTTACCTTTCGGATACAATAATCAATAATGTCTGGAAGGAATGTAATGGCTACACTAATGTGGTGTGTCTTAGTGCTTGGACATTTCAGCGGTGAGCACCTCCCCTCACAAATAGTTATGCGAACTGAAAAGTACATGTAGATATTTGAAGAGTGGAACAAAGCAAGAACAAGTATACGTGAGTTAGCTTGCCGATTGAGAAGATCAAATAGTGTTTCGCACATGCACCTAATAAGGATAATTTAATGTGCGCAATCACTGTATGGAAATGCAACAATAATGTGGTTGTAAGTGGGAGGTTAATGATGTAAAATTTTCTACTCGCATATGTCAGCACCAAGAAGAAAGAAAACAAACCAAGCAATGCATTGATGAAAGGAGAAACTTAATAATTGATCATATGAAGTTACGAACAACGTGGTGCAGCTTCGTACATAGATATTTAACTCTTCAAATACTCATGGTATTTGGGGAAAATAAAAATAATACCTATGCAGCACGTCAATTATTCTGTCCCGAAACCCCCTATGCAGCTGTTGGATGCACGGAGACAGAGGGTTTCGGGACAGAAGAATTGGCCTCTCTATGCAGTTGCAAACATAATATTTTAAATTAAAAATAAAATAAGAATTAAGTATTCATGTATTTCGGAAGACCATGTATTGTCTAGATAATTGGTGTATGGATAGATAATGGGTCACAATATTACAAAAGCATATTCACTTTCATATGTTAGTATTACAGCAAACAACTCCTAAAATCCTTAATGGATAGTGGATCATATAGCAAATTAGAAGAGCATGCGTTTGATGTTCAAATATTCAACCCTTGTATTGCTGCTCATACAAAGGTATTCAGTTCGTCATATCAACATTTACTTTGAGGCCATATTCCATTTCAAACAATTAATCAATGGTGGTCCACTTCCAGTAGTATACTTTTACTTCCATTTAGGCGTCTTACTACTTATAATAAACCCTATATATACGCACACTTTTGTTATTTGACGAAGTTTCTTTTTATATTCTGAACAGACTTTCCAGTTAATGAAGAAATAAAAAGCTTTCAGTTTGCTTCGCCTGAAATTAACCATGTTAGACCAAAAAATGGCAATAACACCCAAATGCTATGTGAAAACCTCACAATCACAGATTAATGCAGAAAAAGCAGTAAAATAAGAGGAGACACACGAGATTTTTATAGTGGTTCGGCTCAAACCAAGCCTATGTCCACTTTATAGTTTCTTAAATCCTAAGAAGTTATTACAATACTGTTTGCTTGCTGTTTATACACGAAATCCTCATGTTTACACTAAAGAAGAGGAGATTAAAGGGAAGATTCTACACGATAGCCTCGTGTTGTAATGTGGAACTTGGCTTCCTTATTGAGCAATGGCCTTGCGTGAAGTAATGGTGGAAGCCAAGATGAGTCAGAGCCAAAAGATCCCTTCAAATTGCCATATGATGGTGTATTTATAGGTGTAGAGAAGCCCTAGGGAGATCCGGATGAATGACAAGTGTTCCTCATCCAATGCCTTGATAGAACGTGGTGACTAAGTGGCAAGATGGGAGAAAGCCTCTCCAATTCGTGTAAGGCCATATGGAAGGTGATCCATGAACAAAGGAGAAAATGGTGCCACAAGAATATGTCAATTCTGAAGTGCAGTAGCAGGTCGAAGGGGGTCGGTTCGGTTCTCCATCCGATCCGAACCGAAGTGTCCAAAGCCAAGCGTGCTCTTGTGAGGATTTGGTGTGAAGCAGCTCGGGTCTGCCTTATCCCGATCCGAACCGAGGTCTCCGATCCGAGCCGACATCTAAGCGTTGAAGGGAAGATGCTGAATTGGTGGAGGCGTGATGCCTCAATCCGATCCGAACCGACTTATCCGATCCGATCCGTATAGCCGATCCGAATGGGTTATGCCAATTCCAGATTCCAAGTTTCCGGTTCTACACGCGTTCACGGAAACAGGCGTAACTTTCAAACCGTAAGTCTGATTGAGCCAAACCAAAGCTCAAACTGAAGCTAATTCAGAGGTCTACAAGAGTTATAGAGCTCAACTCCATAATCACTATTTTTGGGCCCAAAAAGGTCATATGATAGGAGTTTCGGGCCTTTCTTCGATTGTGATGCGATTTTGACCAAATCGTTGCCTGTCTTCTGACGATGCTTCCAATACTCGAGCGAATTGTTGATCAAAGATTCCCTGTATGACTGCTTTGACTAAAAAGCAGGTCAACATTTTGCCCCCCATAACATATCTTGCTGGTTGAAGGAAGATGTGTTCAGGATAATCTAAGGCCACACCGGGCCTGCCAGCTACAAGTATAATCCATACCTGCGAAGAAAAGAGAGCAAAAAGGTGTGTCAAATCCTGACAAAACTAATTACACTTTCAAGCATAAACCATGCTTGGGCGTTCGTCTGAGCATAAACCATACTCGAGGGACGTTCGAATTATCCTTCCAAAACCTGGCGAGGGACCTAACCTTCCGGGTATAAGCCATACCGGGAAGTTCAAAATGAGCGTAAGCCATACTTGAGTTTTATTGAGTTCCATTGCCAAATCCTTACAAAACAATCAGCCGTTCCAGAGTATAATCCATACTTAAGAATCCTAGTGAGTACAATCCATATTCATGTCGGGATAGAGCTATACTTGCCAAAACCTGACAAGACAGTCTGTCCCTAGGCATAATCCATGCCTAGGGGTCCGAGATAAGTATAAGCTATACTTTAGTTGAGATTGAGAATCCTGCCATAACTTGACAAGATACTTAAATTGCCAAACATGATCCATGCTCGGAAAGTCCTTCCTTATTCAATTCCAAATACAAAACCAAAGCAAATCCTGATTGGTTTGTCATCGAGTCCAGAGCACGTTTTGGAGCTAAATCCTAACCCCGAACATGTGTACTCCGATTTAGCCAACCGGAAAACCTAAAGAAAGAAAAGAGACATATCTTAAATCCTAAGAAATGCAAGAAATCCAGACTGATCTCATCCAGATCAATTGATGATGAGACCGCGAGAGCATGATCCAGGGCCATTCCCTCTTCGGGGAGCAAGTGGTGGCAGTGCGGGTGCAGGCGCTGTAGGTTGTTTCACATACTCAGGTAGCTCTACACGTCTAACCCGTTCCTCAATCAAGTCTCGTAAGTGCCTACAGTCATTTGTGTCATGACTGTCCATATCATGAAATATGCAGTATTTTCCAGAATCGCGTTCTCTTTGTGATGGCTCCCTCCTGGGAGGCTTTGGATAAGGGATGTCACCGTTCGTGTTCACGTAGATGTCGGTTAGTGACAAATTGAGCTCGGTGTACTTTTCATATCTGGGCCCTCTACGGGGCTGAGTGTTGCGGTCATTCTTGACGGCAACTTTCCCTTTGCCTTTTCCAGAATCAGACGGTTCTCCGTCTCTGAGCATGTTGACATCGAGAATTTTCTTTTCGAACATTACGTCTTCTTCCTGCAGAAATCTATCTGATTCAAAGTAGAACTCGCTGAGATTCCGTGGTGGGTCTCGGTACAAGAATTTTTTGAACTCCGAGTTGTCCAGAACACCGGATACTGCCACCATCAATACCATAAATGGCTCAGGTCGATCAACTGATGCTGCTGCAACGTTGAACCTTTCCAAAAATGAGCACAGAATTTCTTTGGGCCTCTGCTTGATTGTGGTGAGAGACATGACATTCTTAGGTCGAGCAATGTGGACCCGAAACTGTTCAATAAAGCGAGCGACCAACATGTTCCAGCTGTTGATCGATTCAGATTCCAGCAGCCGAATCAACATAGCAGCTATATCGCTCAAAAAGAGAGGGACGCACTTTGCCATGACGTTTTCCGAAGCCGATTGAACTTCCATATGACGTTTGTAGCGCATTAGGTGCACGGTGGGAACTGTCCTACCATTGTAGGGCTCCAGTTGCGGAAGTTTGAAATCTGAAGGATTGCGAGAATCCCTAATTTCTTGTGTGAATGGATTTTGATTGACATCATCCATGTCATTCTGATAAGTGCGACCTCTCGAGAGGCGTTCAATGAGATTGGTGAGCCGGTCGCCTTCAAAGAGCTGTTGCAAGTTGACAAGTTCAGAGCTGGTGCGCCCAGCGTTGAGTCCAGAAGAGTGTGGAAGTGTACGGGTAGGTTGGAAGGCCATTCGGTTCGGTTCGGAGGTGCCCCCATGTTGCGGCTCGGAGAAGCGAGGGAGGGCATGGCGAGGTGCACGGTTTGGGTCGGATGTACCGATCCGACCAGGTTCTCCTGTTCCGATCCGGGTTGCTTGATGCTGAAGCTGTGTGGTATTGCCGATCCGATCTGGTGCGGATGTAGGTCGAACTGGAGCAAAGTCTTGATTTCCAGAGGGGAGGCTGCTGCCCCCAAGCTCATGTAGGGTTGCTGTTCGGATCGGGTCCGAACCGACCCGGTGGGGAATGCCCCTCATTTCCATCTGCGTGGGATACAGACTTTGGCCCTCGGTTCGGATCGGATCTGAACCGATATGGTTTGCAACTACTGCTGGGGCTGATTATATTCCATTTCCCATGAGTTGTACGCTGTTGCTCGGCCTCCCTTCCATCCAAGCGAAGAATTGGTCAATCATCTCATGTTGTTTGCGAAGGAGGTCATCTTGCCTTGCCATCTGAGCTCTCAATTCGGTGAGAACGCCATCCATCTCTTCTTGCGTCAAGTATGCTGACAGGTATTCATGTGATGAAGCTTCATGGCTTGCCTCATTTCTCATGCCTTCGCCTTCAACACGGGAAACCTTTCGCTTAGCCATCGATCCAATTGCCAAATAATCCAAGTAGAAATTGAAGTTGTCGTGTGCGCCCCCTTCCCGGCGCGCCAAAATGTTAGACCAAAAAATGGCACTAACACCCAAATGCTATGTGAAAACCTCACAATCACAGATTAATGCAGAAAAAGCAGTAAAATAATAGGGACACACGAGATTTTTATAGTGGTTCGGCTCAAACCAAGCCTAAGTCCACTTTATAGTTTCTTAAATCCTAAGAAACTATTACAATATTGTTTGCTTGCTGTTTATACACGAAATCCTCGTGTGTACACTGAAGAAGAGGAGATTAAAGGGAAGATTATACACGATAATGTGGAACTTGGCTTCCTTATTGAGAAATGGCCTTGCGTGAAGTATAGGTGGAAGCCATGATGAGTGAGAGCCAAAAGATCCCTTCAAATCGCCATATGATGGTGTATTTATAGGTGTAGAGAAGCCCTAGGGATATCTGGATGAATGACAAGTGTTCCCTATCCAACGCCTTGATAGAACGTGGTGACTAAGTGGCAAGATGGGAGAAAGCCTCTCCAATTCGTGTAAGGCCTTGTGGAAGGTGATCCATGAAAATAGGAGGAAATGGTTCCATAAGAATAGGTCAATTTTGAAGTGCCGTAGCAGGTCGAAGGGGGTCGGTTCGGTTCTCCATCCGATCCGAAACGAAGTGTCCAAAGCCAAGCGTGCTCTTGTGAGGATTTGGTGTGAAGCGGATCGGGTCTGCCTTATCCCGATCTGAACCGGGGTCTCCGATCCAAGCCGACATCTAAGCTTTGAAGGGAAGATTCTGAATTGGTGAAGGCGGGATGCCTCAATCTGATCCGAACCAACTTATCCGATCCGATCCGTATAGCCGATCCGAAAGGGTTATGCCAATTCCAGATTTCAAGTTTCCGATTCTGCACGCGTTCACGGAAACGGGCGTAACTTTCAAACCGTATGTCCGATTGAGCCAAACAAAAGCTCAAACTGAAGCTAATTCATAGATCTACAAGAGTTTCAAAGATTTGCTCTATAGTTGCTGTTTTCGGGCCCAAAAAAGGTCATCTGATAGCAGTTTCGGGCCTTTCTTTGTTTGTGATGCGATTTTGACCAAATCGCTGCCTGTCTTCTGACGATGCTTTCAATACTCAAGCGTATTGTTGATCAGAGATTCCCTGTTTGACTGCTTCGACTAAAAAGCGGGTCAACATTTTTCCCCCTAGAACATATCTTGTTGTTTGAAGGAAGATGTGTTCTGGATAATCCAAGGCCACGCCGGGCCTGCCAGCTGCAAGTATAATCCATGCCTGCGAAGAAAAGAGAGCAAAAAGGTGTGCCAAATCCTGACAAAACTAATTACACTTTCAAGCATAAACCATGCTTGGGCGTTTGTCTGAGCATAAACCATACTCGAGGGACGTTTGAATTATCTTTCCAAAACCTGGCGAGGGACCTAACCTTCCGGGTATAAGCCATAGCAGGAAGTTCAAACTGAGCATAAGCCATACTCGAGTTTTATTGAGTTCCTTTGCCAAATCCTAACAAAACAATAAGCCGTTCCAGAGTATAATCCATACTTAAGAATCCTAGTGAGTACAATCCATACTCATGTCGGGATAGAGCTATACTTGCCAAAACCTGACAAGACAATCTGTCCCTAGGCATAATCCATGCCTAGGGGTCCGAGATAAGTATAAGCCATACTTTAGTTGAGATTGAGAATCCTGCCATAACTTGACAAGATACTTAAATTGCCAAACATAATCCATGCTCGGAAAGTCCTTCCTTATTCAATTCCAAATACAAAACCAAAGAAAATCCTGATTGGTTTGTCATCGAGTCCAGAGCACGTTTTGAAGCTAAATCCTAACCCCGAACGTGTGTGCTACGATTTAGCCAACCGTAAAACCTAAAGAAAGCAAAGAGACATATCTTAAATCCTAAGAAATGCAAGTAATCCAGACTGATCTCATCCAGATCAATTGATGATGAGCCCGCGAGAGCTTGATCCAGGGCCATTCCCTCTCCAGAGAGCAAGTGGTGGCAGTGCGGGTGCAGGCGCTGTAGGTTGTTTCACATACTCGGGTAGCTCTCCACGTCTAACCCATTCCTTAATCAAGTCTCGCAAGTGCCTACAGTCATTTGTGTCATGACCGTCCGTATCATGAAATATGCAGTATTTTCCAGAATCGCGTTCCCTTTGTGATGGCTCCCTCCTGGGAGGCTTTGGATAAGGGACGTCACCGTTTGTGTTCACGTAGATGTCGGTTAGTGACGAATTGAGCTCGGTGTACTTTTCATATCTGAGCCCTCTACGAGGTTGAGTGTTGCGGTCATTCTTGACGGCAATATTCCCTTTGCCTTTTCCAGAATCAGACGGTTCTTCGTCTCTGAGCATGTTGACATCGAGAATTTTCTTTTCGGACATTGTGTCTTCTTCACGTAGAAATCTATCCGATTCAAGATAAAACTCGCTGAGATTCCATGGTGGTTCTCGATACAAGGATTTTTTGAACTCCGAGTTGTCCAGAACACCGGATACTGCCGCCATCAATACCATAGATGGCTCAGGTCGATCAACTGATGCTGCTGCAACGTTGAACCTTTCCAAAAATGAGCGCAGAGTTTCTTTGGGCCTCTGCTTGATTGTGGTGAGAGACATGACATTCTTAGGTCGAGCAATGTGGACCCAAAACTGTTCAATAAAACGAGCGACCAACATGTTCCAGCTGTTGATCGATTCAGATTCCAGCTGCCGAATCCACATAGCAGCTATATTGGTCAAAAAGAGAGGGAAGCACTTTGCCATGACGTTTTCCGAAGCTGATTGAACTTCCATATGACGTTTGTAGTGCATTAGTGCATGGTGGGATCTTTCCTGCCGTTGCAGGGCTCCAGTTGCAGAAGTTTGAAATCTGGAGGATTGCAAGAATTCCTAATTTCTTGCGTGAATGGATTGTGATTGACATCATCCATGTCATTCTGATAAGTGCGACCTCTCGAGAGGCGTTCAATGAGATTGCGAGCCGGTCGCCTTCAAAGAGCTATTGCAAGTTGACAACTTCAGAACTGGTGCGCCTAGCGTTGAGTCCAGAAGAATGTGGAAGTGTACGGGGAGGTTGGAAGGCCATTCGGTTCGGTTCGGAGGTGCCCCCATATTGCGGCTCGGAGAAGCGAGGGAAGGCATGGCGAGGTGCACGGTTCGGGTCGGATGTACCGATCCGATCAGGTTCTCCTGTTCCGATCCGGGATGCTTGATGCTGAAGCTGTGTGGTATTGCCGATCCGATCCGGTGCGGATGTAGGTCGAACCGCAGCGAAGTCTTGATTTCCAGAGGGGAGGCTGCTGCCCCCAAGCTCATGTAGGGTTGCTGTTCGGATCGGGTCTGAACCGACCCGGTGGGGAATGCCCCCCATTTCCATCTGCGTGGGATTCAGACCTTGGCGATCGGTTCGGATCGGATCCGAACCGATCTGGTTTGCAACTGCTGCTGGGGCTGATTCTATTCCATTTCCCATGAGTTGTACGCTGTTGCTCGGCCTCCCTTCCTTCGAGCGAAGAATTGGTCAATCATCTCCTATTGTTTGCAAAGGAGGTCATCTTGCCTTGCCATCTGAGCTCTCAATTCGGTGAGAACGCCATCCATCCCTTCTCACGTCAAGTATGCTGACGGGTTTTCATGTGAGGAAGCTTCATGGCTTGCCTCGTTTCTCATGCCTTCGCCTTAAACATCGGAAACCTTTCGCTTAGCCATCGATCCAATAGCCAAATTATCCAAGCAGAAAATGAAGTTGTCGGGTGCGCCCCCTTCCTGGCGCGCCAAAATGTTAGACCAAAAAATGGCACTAACACCCAAATGCTATGTGAAAACCTCACAATCACAGATTAATGCAGAAAAAGCAGTAAAATAAGAGGAGACACATGAGATTTTTATAGTGGTTCGGCTCAAACCAAGCCTACGTCCACTTTATAGTTTCTTAAATCCTAAGAAGCTATTACAATACTGTTGACTTGTTGTTTATACAAGAAATCCTCATGTTTACACTGAAGAAGAGGAGATTAAAGGGAAGATTATACACGATAGCCTCGTGTTGTAATGTGGAACTTGGCTTCCTTATTGAGCAATGGCCTTGCGTGAAGTAATGGTGGAAGCCATGATGGGTGAGAGCCAAAAGATCCCTTCAAATCGCTATATGATGGTGTATTTATAGGTGTGGAGAAGCCCTAGGGAGATCCGGATGAATGACAAGTGTTCCCTATCCAATGCCTTGATAGAACATGTTGACTAAGTGGCAAGATGGGAGAAAGCCTCTCCAATTCGTATAAGGCCACGTGGAAGGTGATCCATGAAAATAAGAGGAAATGGTGCCACAAGAATAGGTCAATTCTGAAGTGCAGTAGCAGGTCGAAGGGTGTCGGTTCGGTTCTCCATCCGATCCGAACCGAAGTGTCCAAAGCCAAGTATGCTCTTATGAGGATTTGGTGTGAAGCGGGTCGGGTCTGCCTTATCCATAACCGAACTGGGGTCTCCGATCCAAGCCGACATCTAAGCATTGAAAGGAAGATGCTGAATTGGCGAAGGCGGGATGCCTCAATCCGATCCGAACCGACTTATCCGATCTGATCCGTATAGCCGATCCGAATGGGTTATGCCAATTCCAGATTCCAGGTTTTCGGTTCTGCACGCGTTCACGGAAACAGGCGTAACTTTCAAACCGTAAGTCCGATTGAGCCAAACCAAAGCTTAAACTGAAGCTAATTCAGAGATCTACAAGAGTTAAAGAGCTCAGCTCCGTAGTCGCTGTTTTCGGGCCCTAAAATGGTCATCTGATAGGAGTTTCGGGCCTTTCTTTGTTTATGATGCGATTTTGACCAAATCGCTGCCTGTCTTCTGACGATGCTTCCAATACTCGAGTGTATTGTTGATCAGAGATTCCCTATATGACTGCTTTGACTAAAAAGCGGGTCAACATTTTGCCTCCTAGAACATATCTTGCTGGTTGAAGGAAGATGTGTTCTGGATAATCCAAGGCCACGCCGGGCCTGCCAGCTGCAAGTATAATCCATACCTACGAAGAAAAGATAGCAAAAAGGTGTGTCAAATCCTGACAAAACTAATTACACTTTCAAGCATAAACCATGCTTGGGCGTTTGTCTAAGCATAAATGTAACGACCCAGAAAATCTGAACCAATTTTAAATTTTTAAATTGGCTAAAAAATAATGGATTTTAAATATTTAAAATAAATATTTTAAATAAAGGCGATGAAAACTGAGTTGAATCGACAATTGAAAACGAATATAATTAATTATAATTATATATAGAATTGAAAATAGCGCGGTAGTTCGATAATTCGATTTCAAACTTCAATTGAATATACCGGGTGCAAAACAATCCGGATTTTAGTGAAGCCAAAAACATTAGGATCTAATTGATGATATCTTTCCAACGAATCTGACCAATCGAAATTTGATAACGAGAATCAAAAGATATGTCCAGTTGAAAATTCTGAATAGTCGCTATGGAATTTAGGCCCTTAAAAATGGACATTTTGCATACGACCTCGGATTTCGACGAAACCACTTTTGTTAGATCCGCAGTGTCAGGTTATTGCTAGGTTTCAAATTTCATAATTTTTCGAATCAATATGTGAGCGTGGCAAAAGAAAACGCGTTTGACCAGTTTCCGTTGATTTTAATCGACTGGAAATTGGCCATTTTTCAAACGGTCTCAGAATTAGACGAAACTGGTTTTGTTAGGACCGTATCGTCAATACGAAGCTAGAAAATATTTTTCTGGATTCTTTCTAGTTAGTATGTGGCTCCGGTAATTTGAAATGTACGTTTAAAATTCAATATAGTGATTTAAATGTAAATTCAAAAGGAAACTGATTGTAACGATCAAATCAGCTTGCGATACATATCCCATTGTGTTCGGAATGGGGGTAAAACGCTATGGACGACAGGCGGTGGGCCTCGTTTCGAGGTCGTATGAAAAAGTCAACCTTTTTACCAAAATTAAATAATTAATTAATGAAAAGTATATATATTATTTTAATTTTCTCCCCCCTTTTCTTCTGCTTGCCCCCCCCCCCCCCCCCGATTCATTATTCTGAAACGAAAAAAAAAAAGGGAAAACCTAAATCAATCGAGCCGCCGCCCCCCCTCGAGACATCGTCGAACCCCTCGATACACCGCCGCCCTCATCTCGAAGCCGCCGCCGTTACCCCCGAAGCCCTCGAACACCCTGTCGCCTCGTCTCGAAGTCGCGACGCCCCCCTGAAGCCTGCCGCCGACGAACACCATCGAGCCCCCTTTTTTTTCGCAGGCTACGGTAAGTAGGGTTATTTTACCTTTTTTTTTTTTTTTTTTTTTTGTTTTGCTAATTACTGTTTTTTTTAAGAAATTAAAAACTGAATTTTTAAAGAGCAAAAACTGATTTTTTTTAAAAGAGCAAAAACTGATTTTTTTTAAAAGAATAAAAACTGATTTTTAAAATAATAAAAACTGTTTTTTTAGATGCATAATCTGATTTTTAAAAGAACATAAAAACTGATTTTAATTAGATTTATAAACTGATTTTAAAAGCAAAGAAAAACTGTTTTTTTTTTATAAAAAGAAAAACTGATTTTAAAAGCAATTAAAAACTGATTTTTTCTATGCATTTAAAACCTGATTTTGTTTAAGAGAAAAAGATTTAAACTTTAAATAGAAAAAGGTTTGAAATTTAAAAGGAAAAAGTTTTAAACTTTAAATAGAAAAAGGTTTGAAATTTAAAAGGAAAAGGTTTTAAACTAAAAATAGAAGGAGGTTAGAAATTTACAAGGTAAAAATCATATTTTTATATATTGAATAGCGAAGTCAAAATTCGATTTTTATTTATTGAATAACATAGTAAAAATTTGATTTTTACATATGTAGAGAATACGGGCAACGAAGCGACAAAAGGCGAGAAAGGCGAAGATTTCTCTAAGTGAAGTGTCGTGCAGTTGGATAGCTATTGGTGAGATTTCTGATTTAAAAATTTATATATGTGTGAAATGAAAGTGAATAACTATATATAAATTGCTATATATAATTATATATATATATACGCCCCCTCGTCCACAAACCATGGACGATATTTATTGGTTGAAATTGTTGAGAAATTGATTGATAGCGAATGATTGTTTGGGATTGTTTGTGATTGATATTGGTTGATTGTGGTTGAAAAATACCCGTTTGTGATTGTGAAATATTTGGTTGAAACCACATAGGATTAGTTTGTGGAAATGAAATAAATATATACATGCCGCCTGCGTGCGAATTAGATGCATGATCCACATTGTCAAAAACCGCGAGGTTTTAAGGTAGAGCGAGGAGCCGTACTAGGGACGGTGCCGGTGTAACTACCCTGCCGTTATGCTGCCGAAATTTTGAATAATATTCGTGTGTTTGAATTATTTTCATATGCTTAAACTATATTTATTCATTGCATAGAAAACATTCATGTGTTGAATTGATATTCATTCGTTGATTAGAAATTCATGTGTTGAATGGTATTCATATTTTGAAATAAATTGTTCGATAATAAAAATCACATTTTTATCTATATATAGAAACTATAGAAAACATTCATGTGTTGAATTGATATTCATTCGTTGATTAGAAATTCATGTGTTGAATGGTATTCATATTTTGAAATAAATTGTTCGATAATAAAATTCACATTTTTATCTATATATAGAAACTATAGAAAACATTCATGTGTTGAATTGATATTCATTCGTTGATTAGAAATTCATGTGTTGAATGGTATTCATATTTTGAAATAAATCGTTTGATAATAAAAATCACATTTTTATCTATATATAGAAACTATAGAAAACATTCATGTGTTGAATTGATATTCATTCGTTGATTAGAAATTCATGTGTTGAGTGGTATTCATATTTTGAAATAAATCGTTTGATAATAAAAATCATATTTTTATCTATATATAAAAACTATAGAAAACATTCATGTGTTGAATTGATATTCATTCGTTGATTAGAAATTCATGTGTTGAATGGTATTCATATTTTGAAATAAATTGTTAGATGATAAAAATCCTATTTTTATCACCTACATGAACTATATAGAAAAATAGTGTTTTGAAATGAATTGTTTTACAATAAAAATCACATTTTTATTATATGCATAAATCGTTGAAATGTGAAGTGTTAGAAATAGCCACTTGTTCAAAATAAACATATATGAGCTGAAATATTCATTAATTATCTAATGAAATGATTTGCACCTATGTATGTAACATTAGAATAAATGGTGTCTTTAAACCAAACAGAAATCAAATATGAAGCTGAATAGAAAAGGATAAATGATAAGAACTGTATATATATGTATATGCATATTCATTGAACAGGTTATAGCAAAGGGGCTAGAGAAGAGGAAATAAAATTTTGTGCCCGACAAATAGGTACACATTTACTGCTTTGTTTGGGTGATGATTTTATGAGCCTGTTGGCTAGCCGCTTGGCTTTTTCTTTTTCTTTTTGAGATTAGAAGGACCGGGAACGCTATTTGCGATTTCCCGATGCTCCCGGTGCAGGGGAGGTTATGGCGAAATTTTCCAAAATTTTAAGGTGTTAGAAAAATATTTGAAGTGAAAACGATATTGAAATCATTGAATGAACTATATTTATATATATATATATATATAAATATAAATAAAATTAAAACGAAACGAGGCCGTGCAGTTCGTATTTTGAAACCGTGATTTCAAACGACTAGTACGGGAAATCCGACCATTGGATTTTCCCGAAACCTCAACCGTCGGGTTCGCCTTGGAATAATCTTTCCAACGGCACCAACCTTGTAAAAATCCAACAGTTGGATTGTCTGGAATGTTTAATTCAAATCTGAAGAAAAACAGCGCCAGAAGCGATTATATTTATATATATATATATATAAATATAATTATATATTTAATCGAATAACGACGCTGCAGTTCGTATTTTGAAATTGAAACTTCAAACGATTGTACCGGGAGATCCGACCGTCGGATTTTCCCGAAACTGGAACCGTTGGATTCGTTTTGAAAAGACCTTTCTAATGATGTAAATTTTGTGAAGATCCAATGGTTAGATTTTCAGATATGTGTAAATCAAATCTGAAGAAAAACAGCGCCACGGCCGCTGTATGGCCCGAAGCGTCGTTTTGAATAAATGGGCTATTTTAAAATAAATAAAAATAGCGATAAATCGTTATAAAATATTGGAAACAATATGGAATGGAAATAAACTGAATTTGCTTGATTTATGTGGCTTTTGATGGTTGAATGTGTTTGGTATGAAAATTACATTAAAGAACAAAATTGGTGTTGTCGAATAATTTAACCATTGAAATAAATCGATTTGAAATTCTAAATATGCGTGAACTATTTGAAAAGGCCGAGTTAATTCTCATTTCAAATAATTGATCGACGATTGAAATTCGAAGATGAAGACGATGGTCGAAGACCGGAGATCTTCACCTCGTTTGGATGGTAACCGAGGTCCTGATTGGGAGGCATCCCGAAATATGGATAATGAGTGGTGATCGTTCAGACGTACGTGTTGATCGAAGGGTTTACGAGGTATTTAGTGCCTCCGGTTTCGTTCAGACCCAGAATGGACTTGTAAATGGACTGTGTGTCCGACATTGGAATTTGTTCTGTGTGATTGATAGCCATCAGTTGCACGGTGTGAATTGCCTGTGTGGCATGCTAAGATGCAGTGATCAGGGATTCTGTTGAAAAGCAAAGTCTTGTGGTGATGATCAAAGCACCGCCTGTGTGGCGTAGATTTGTGTATAACGTGAATTCGCGAGCCTCACACCCCGGTATGAACCAGAAACGGGAGCAGGACCTCAGGGGGGACGTGCGTTTTCTTTCTAGCTAGGGTGGTGTCAGTGACCTACCAGCCCTGACATTTATATACTTTTCACCTATGTGGTTGTTGCTGTTGTGAGGCGCCTCGGTTTGATCGGACGATCCGGGTCCGATGGAGTCATTCGTTGGCTCACTTACACCCCAAAGGGTGGAGAAACGCATTGTTCAGGCATTATAATCCACTTCGTGTGGACCGGCCCTGACGATCCAAGGGCAGTTGCGGCTGTTCCTGAGGGGCGGGCTAGAGCGTCTCGAATTCGGTAAGGACTATCTTTTGCCTTGGTTCATGACGGAAAACCAATTTCCAAATACGTGACTGTGCGGTTTTGATTGTATACCTATATATGGCGACATAGTGGTATGGGGCATTAATGCCGTCTATGATTAATAGTTATGATTTGAAATTGTTTTCAAAGCATATAAACACTAGCAATAATATCAAATGCCTTTGTTTTATTCGTATCAAGCATATTTGGCCGTTATAAGGTAAAAACTCTATCCTCCGGTTTGCGTTGCATTGTGTAATGGGAACTGAGTCTTATAACGGCTTCATTTTATATAAAAACATAGCGATGTTTAAAAGAAAGATTTGTTTTAAAGCACTGGCAATCCAATGGAGTAAACCCGTTCCACGAAAGTGGCGTGGTCCTGTGATTAGCCCATTTATATATGTGTTGAGTGGATTTCTCATACCAGTCCCATGACTGACTCGTAGTTTGTTTCACTTTCAAACTCGGGTGCCCCTTTTTCTACACGGGCAACCTTGTATTCAGGTTTAGCTGGTTCTTTCTGGATAGCTGGAGCTGAAGATGGATTCTATCATTTATTTCTTTTTATGCTGTTAAGCTCCTATTGTACATATTTTGTTTATTTCCGCTGTAGACATTTATGTATAGCTGAACTGTATTTGTACTAAGTAAGATCCTGTATACTGTGTAACTCGGATGATTACTTTTATCCAGTATATTTTGTTGTTCATTATCTGGTGTATTTATTTAATTCTGTTCTGCTATTATATGTTTCTGTGTTATATTCCAAAGATAACCTTGTTTCCGTGAGAACGGGAAATCGGGTCGTCTCAATAAACCATACTCGAGGGACGTTCGAATTATCCTTCCAAAACCCGGCGAGGGACCTACCTAACCTTCTGGGTATAACCCATACCAGGAAGTTCAAACTGAGCATAAGCCATACTCGAGTTTTATTGAGTTCCTTTGCCAAATCCTGACAAAACAATAAGCCATTCCAGAGTATAATCCATACTTAAGAATCCTAGTGAGTACAGTCCATACTCATGTGGGATAGAGCTATACTTGCCAAAACCTAACAAGACAGTTTGTCCTTAGGCATAATCCATGCCTAGGGGTCTGAGATAAGTATAAGCCATACTTTAGTTGAGATTGAGAATCCTGCCACGACTTGATAAGAAACTTAAATTGCCAAACATAATCCATGCTTGGAAAGTCCTTCCTTATTCAATTCCAAATACAAAACCAAAGCAAATCCTGATTGGTTTGTCATTGAGTCCAGAGCACGTTTTGAAGCTAAATCCTAACCCCGAACGTGTGTACTCCGATTTAGCCAACCGGAAAACCTAAAGAAAGCAAAGAGACATATCTTAAATCCTAAGAAATGCAAGAAATCCAAACTGATCTCATCCAGATCAATTGATGATTATCCCGCGAGAGCTTGATCCAGGGCCATTCCCTCTCCGGGGAGCAAGTGGTGGCAGTGCGGGTGCAGGCGCTGTAGGTTGTTTCACATACTCGGGTAGCTCTCCATGTATAACCCGTTCCTCAATCAAGTCTCGCAAGTGTCTACAGTCATTTGTGTCATGACCGTCCATATCATGAAATATGCAGTATTTTCCAGAATCGCGTTCTCTTTGTGATGGCTCCCTCCTGGGAGGCTTTGGATAAGGGACGTCACTGTTTGTGTTCACGTAGATGTCGGTTAGTGACGAATTGAGCTCGGTGTACTTTTCATATCTGGGCCCTCTACGGGGCTGAGTGTTGCAGGCGGTCATTCTTGACAGCAACGTTCCCTTTGCCTCTTCCAGAATCAGACGGTTCTCCGTCTCTGAGCATGTTGACATCGAGAATTTTCTTTTCGGACATTGCGTCTTTTGCACGCAGAAATCTATCTGATTCAAGGTAGAACTCTCTGAGATTCCGTGGTGGGTCTCGGTACAAGGATTTTTTGAACTCCGAGTTGTCCAGAACACCGGATACTGCCACCATCAATACCATAGATGGCTCAGGTTGATCAACTGATGCTGCTACAACGTTGAACCTTTCCAAAAATGAGCGTAGAGTTTCTTTGGGCCTCTGCTTGATTGTGGTGAGAGACATGACATTCTTAGGTCGAGCAACGTGGACCCGAAACTGTTCAATAAAGCGAGCGACCAACATGTTCCAGCTGTTGATCGATTCAGATTCCAGCTGCCGAATCCACATAGCAGCTATATCGGTCAAAAAGAGATGGAAGCACTTTGCCATAACGTTTTCCGAAACCGATTGAACTTCCATATGACGTTTGTAGCGCATTAGGTGCACGGTGGGATCTGTCCTGCCATTGTAGGGCTCCAGTTGCGGATGTCTGAAATTTGGAGGATTGCGAGAATTCGTAATTTCTTGCGTGAATGGATTGTGATTGACATCATCCATGTCATTTTGATAAGTGCGACTTCTCGAGAGGCGTTCAATGAGATTGGCGAGCTGGTCGCCTTCAAAGAGCTGTTGCAAGTTGACAAGTTCAAAGCTGGTGCGCCCAGCGTTGAGTCAAGAAGAGTGTGGAAGTGTACGGGGAGGTTGGAAGGCCATTCGGTTTGGTTCGGAGGTGCCCCAATGTTGCGGCTCGGAGAAGCGAGGGAGGGCATGGCGAGGTGCACGGTTCGGGTCGGATGTACCGATCTGATCAGGTTCTCCTGTTCCGATCTGGGGTGCTTGATGCTGAAGCTGTGTGGTATTGCCGATCCGATCCGGTGCGGATGTGGGTCGAACCAGAGCGAAGTCTTGATTTCCAGAGGGGAGGCTGCTGCCCCCAAGCTCATGTAGGGTTGCTGTTCGGATCGGGTCCGAACCGACCCGGTGGGGAATGCCCCCCATTCCCATCTGCGTGGGATTCAGACTTTGGCCCTCGGTTCGGATCGGATCCGAACTGATCTGGTTTGCAATTGCAGCTGGGGCTGATTCTATTCCATTTCCCATGAGTTGTACGCTGTTGCTCGGCCTCCCTTCCATCCGAGCGAAGAATTGGTCAATCATCTCCTGTTGTTTGCGAAGGAGGTCATCTTGCCTTGCCATCTGAGGTCTCAATTCAGTGAGAACGCCATCCATCCCTTCTCGTGTCAAGTATGCTGACGGGTTTTCATGTGAGGAAGCTTCATGGCTTGCCTCGTTTCTCGTGCCTTCGCCTTCAACACGGGAAACCTTTCGCTTAGCCATCGATCCAATAGCCAAATAATCCAAGCAGAAATTGAAGTTGTCGTGTGCGCCCCTTTCCTGGCGCGCCAAAATGTTAGACCAAAAAATGGCACTAACACCCAAATGCTATGTGAAAACCTCACAATCACAGATTAATGCAGAAAAAGCAGTAAAATAAGAGGAGACACATGAGATTTTTATAGTGGTTCGGCTCAAACCAAGCTTACGTCCACTTTATAGTTTCTTAAATCCTAAGAAGCTATTACAATATTGTTTGCTTGTTGTTTATACACGAAATCCTCGTGTTTACACTGAAGAAGAGGAGATTAAAGGGAAGATTATACACGATAGCCTCGTGTTGTAATGTGGAACTTGGCTTCCTTATTGAGCAATGGCCTTGCGAGAAATAATGGTGGAAGCCATGATGAGTCAGAGCCAAAAGATCCCTTCAAATCGCCATATGATGGTGTATTTATAGGTGTAGAGAAGCCTAGGGAGATCCAGATGAATGACAAGTGTTCCCCATCCAACGCCTTGATAGAACGTGGTGACTAAGTGGCAAGATGGGAGAAAGCCTCTCCAATTCATGAAAGGTCATGTGGAAGGTGATCCATGAAAATAGGAGGAAATGGTGCCACAAGAATAGTTCAATTCTGAAGTGCAGTAGCAGGTCGAAGGGGGTCGGTTCGGTTCTCCATCCGATCCGAACTGAAGTGTCCAAAGCCAATCGTGCTCTTGTGAGGATTTGGTGTGAAGCGGGTCGGGTCTGCCTTATCCCGATCCGAACCGGGGTCTCCAATCCGAACCGACATCTAAGCGTTGAAAGGAAGATGCTGAATTGGTGAAGGCGGGATGTCTCAATCCGATCTGAACCGACTTATCTGATCCGATCCGTATAGCCGATCCGAATAGGTTATGCCAATTCCAGATTCCAAGTTTCCGGTTCTGCACGCGTTCACGGAAACGAGCATAACTTTCAAACCGTAAGTCCGATTGAGCCAAACCAAGGCTCAAACTGAAGCTAATTCAGATATCTATAAGAGATAGAGAGCTCAACTTTGTAGTCACTTTTTTCAGGCCCTAAAATGGTCATCTGATAGGAGTTTCGGGCCTTTCTTTGTTTATGATGCGATTTTGACGAAATCTCTGCCTGTCTTCTGACGATGCTTCCAATACTCGAGCGTATTGTTGATCGGAGATTCCCTGTATGACTGCTTTGAATAAAAAGCAGGTCAACATTTTTCCCCCCAGAACATATCTTGCTGGTTGAAGGAAGATGTGTTCTGGATAATCCAAGGCACGCCGGGCCTGCCAGCTGTAAGTATAATCCATACCTACGAAGAAAAGAGAGCAAAAAGGTGTGTCAAATCCTGACAAAACTAATTACACTTTCAAGCATAAACCATGCTTGGGCGTTTGTCTGAGCATAAACCATACTCGAGGGACGTTCGAATTATCCTTCCAAAACCTGGCGAGAGACCTAACCTTCTGGGTATAAGCCATACCAGGAAGTTGAAACTGAGCATAATCCATACTCGAGTTTTATTGAGTTCCTTTGCCAAATCCTGACAAAACAATAAGTCATTCCAGAGTATAATCCATACTTAAGAATCCTAGTGAATATAATCCATACTCATGTCAGGATAGAGCTATACATGCCAAAACCTGACAAGACAGCCTTTCCCTAGGCGTAATCCATGCCTAGGGGTCCGAGGTAAGTATAAGCCATACTTTAGTTGAGATTGAGAATCCTGCCACAACTTGACAAGATACTTAAATTTCCAAACATAATCCATGCTCGGAAAGTCCTTCCTTATTCAATTCCAAATACAAAACCAAAGAAAATCCTGATTGGTTTGTCATCGAATCCAGAGCACGTTTTGGAGCTAAATCCTAACCCCGAACGTGTGTACTTCGATATAACCAATCGGAGAACCTAAACAAAGCAAAGAGACATATCTTAAATCCTAAAAATGCAAGAAATCCAGACTGATCTCATCCAGATCAGTTGATGATGAGCCCGCGAGAGCTTGATCCAGGGCTATTCCCTCTCCGGGGAGCAAGTGGTGGCAGTGCGGGTGCAGGTGCTGTAGGTTGTTTCACATACTCTTGTAGCTCTCCACGTATAACCCGTTCCTCAATCAAGTCTCGCAAGTGCCTACAGTCATTTGTGTCATGACCATCCATATCATGAAATATGCAGTATTTCCCAGAATCGCGTTCTCTTTGTGATGGCTCCCTCCTGGGAGGCTTTGGATAAGGGACGTCACCATTTGTGTTCACGTAGATGTCGGTTAGTGACGAATTGAGCTCGGTGTACTTTTCATATCTGGGCCCTCTACGGGGCTGAGTGTTGCGGTCATTCTTGATGGCAACTTTCCCTTTGACTTTTCCAGAATCAGACGGTTCTCCGTCTCTGAGCATGTTGACATCGAGAATTTTCTTTTCGGACATTACTTCTTCTTCATGCACAAATCTATCTGATTCAAGGTAGAACTCGCTGAGATTCCGTTGGTGGTCTCGGTACAAGGATTTTTTGAACTCCGAGTTGTCCAGAACTCCGGATACTGCCGCCATCAATACCATAGATGGCTCAAGTCGATCAACTGATGCTGCTGCAACGTTGAACCTTCCCAAAATTGAGCGTAGAGTTTCTTTGGGCCTCTGCTTGATTGTGGTGAGAGACATGACGTTCTTAGGTCGAGCAACGTGGACCCGAAACTGTTCAATAAAGAGAGCGACCAACATGTTCCAGTTGTTGATCGATTCAGATTCCAGCTGCCGAATCCACATAGCAGCTATATCGGTCAAAAAGAGAGGTAAGCACTTTGCCATGACATTTTCCGAAGCCGATTGAACTTCCATATGACGTTTGTAGCGCATTAGGTGCACGGTGGGATCTGTCCTGCCGTTGTAGGGCTCCAGTTGCGGAAGTCTGAAATCTGGAGGATTGCGAGAATTCCAAATTTCTTGCGTGAATGGATTGTGATTGACATCATCCATATCATTCTAATAAGTGCGACCTCTCGAGAGGCGTTCAATGAGATTGGAGAGCAGGTCGCCTTCAAAGAGCTGTTGCAAGTTGACAAGTTCAGAGCTGGTGCACCGGGCGTTGAGTCTAGAAGAGTGTGGAAGTGTACGGGGAGGTTGAAAGACCATTCGGTTCGGTTCGGAGGTGCCCCCATGTTGCGGCTCAGAGAAACGAGGGAGGGCATGGCGAGGTGCACGGTTCGGGTCGGATGTACCAATCTGATCAGGTTCTCCTATTCCTATCCGGGGTGCTTGATGCTGAAGCTGTGTGGTATTGCCGATCCGATCCGGTGCAGATGTAGGTCGAACCAGAGCGAAGTCTTGATTTCCAGAGGGGAGGCTGCTGCCCCCGAGCTCGTGTAGGGTTGCTGTTCGGATCGGGTCTGAACCGACCCGGTGGGGAATGCCCCCCCATTCCCATCAGCGTGGGATTCAGACTTTGGCCCTTGGTTCGGATCGGATCCGAACCGATCTGGTTTGCAACTGCTGCTGGGGCTGATTCTATTCCATTTCCCATGAGTTGTACGCTGTTTCTCGGCCTCCCTTCCATCCGAGCGAAGAATTGGTCAATCATCTCCTGTTGTTTGCGAAGGAGGTCATCTTGCCTTGCCATCTGAGGTCTCAATTCGTTGAGAACGCCATCCATCTCTTCTCACGTCAAGTATGCTGATGGGTTTTCATGTGAGGAAGCTTCATGGCTTGCCTCGTTTCTCGTGCCTTCGCCTTCAACACGGGAAACCTTTCGCTTAGCCATCGATCCAATAGCCAAATAATTCAAGCAGAAATTGAAGTTGTCGTGTGCGCCCCTTTCTTGGCGCGCCAAAATGTTCGACCAAAAAATGGCACTAACACCCAAATGCTATGTGAAAACCTCACAATCACATATTAATGCAGAAAAAGCAGTAAAATAAGAGGGGACACATGAGATTTTTATAGTGGTTCGGCTCAAACCAAGCTTACGTCCACTTTATAGTTTCTTAAATCCTAAGAAGCTATTACAATATTGTTTGCTTGCTGTTTATACACAAAATCCTCATGTTTACACTGAAGAAGAGGAGATTAAAGGGAAGATTATACACGATAGCCTCGTGTTGTAATGTGGAACTTGACTTCCTTATTGAGCAATGGCCTTGCGTGAAGTAATGGTGGAAGCCATGATGAGTTAGAGCCAAAAGATCCCTTCAAATCTCCATACGATGGTGTATTTATAGGTGTAGAGAAGCCCTAGGGAGATCCGGATGAATGACAAGTGTTCCCCATCCAACGCCTTGATAGAACGTTGTGACTAAGTGGCAAGATGGGAGAAAGCCTCTCCAATTCATGTAAGGCCATTTGGAAGGTGATCCATGAAAATAGGAGGAAATGGTGCCACAAGAATAGGTCAATTCTGAAGTGCAGTAGCAGGATGAAGGGGGTCAGTTCGGTTCTCCATCCGATCCGAACTGAAGTGTCCAAAGCCAATCGTGCTCTTGTGAGGATTTGGTGTGAAGCGGGTCGGGTCTGCCTTATCCCGATCTGAACCGGGGTCTCCGATCCTAACCGACATCTAAGCGTTGAAGGGAAGATGTTGAACTGGTGAATGCGGGATGCCTCAATCCAATCCAAACCAACTTAACCGATCCGATCCGTATAGTCGATCCGAATGGGTTATGCCAATTCCAAATTCCAAGTTTGCGGTTCTGCAGGCGTTCACAGAAACGAGAGTAACTTTCAAACCGTAAGTCCGATTGAGCCAAACAAAAGCTCAAACTGAAGCTAGTTCAGAGATCTACAAGAGTCACAAAGCTCAGCTCTGTAATCACTATTTTCGGGCCCAAAAAAGGTCATTTGATAGGAGTTTTGGGCCTTTCTTTGTTTATGATGCGATTTTGACCAAATCGCTGCCTGTCTTCTGACGATGCTTCCAATACTCGAGCGTATTGTTGATCAGAGATTCCCTGCATGACTGCTTTGACTAAATAGCGGGTCAACATTTTTAACCCCAGAACATATCTTGCTGGTTGAAGTAAGATGTGTTCTGGATAATCCGAGGCCACGCCGGGCCTGCCAGCTGCAAGTATAATCCATACCTGCGAAGAAAAGAAAGCAAAAAAGGTGTGTCAAATCCTGACAAAACTAATTACACTTTCGAGCATAAACCATGCTTGGGCGTTTGTCTGAGCATAAACCATACTCGAGGGACGTTCGAACTATCCTTCCAAAACCTGGCGAGGGACCTAACCTTCCGGGTATAAGCCATACCAGGAAGTTCAAACTGAGCATAAGCCATACTCGAGTTTTATTGAGTTCCTTTGCTAAATCCTTGCAAAACAATAAGTTGTTCCAGAGTATAATCCATACTTAAGAATCCTAGTGAATACAATCCATACTCATGTCGGGATAGAGCTATACTTGCCAAAACCTGAAAAGATAGTCTGTCCCTAGGCATAATCCAAGCCTAGGGGTCCGAGATAAGTAAAAGCCATACTTTAGTTGAGATTGAGAATCCTGCCACAATTGACAAGATACTTTAATTGCCAAACATAATCCATGCTTGGAAAGTCCTTCCTTATTCAATTCCAAATACAAAACCAAAGCAAATCTTGATTGGTTTGTGATCGAGTCCAGAGCACGTTTTAAAGCTAAATCCTAACCCCAAATGTGTGTACTTTGATTTAGCCAACCGGAAAACATAAAGAAAGCAAAGAGACATATCTTAAATCCTAAGAAATGCAAGAAATCCAGACTGGTCTCATCCAGATCAATTGATGATGAGCCCGCGAGAGCTTGATCCAGGGTCATTCCCTCTCCGGGGAGCAAGTGGTGGCAGTGCGGGTGCAGGCGCTGTTGTATTTTCCAGAATCGCGTTCTCTTTGTGATGGCTCCCTCCTAGGAGGCTTTGGATAAGGGACGTCACCGTTTGTGTTCACGTAGATGTCGGTTAGTGACAAATTGATCTCGATGTACTTTTCATATCTGGGCCCTCTACGGAGCTGAGTGTTGCGGTCATTCTTGACGGCAACTTTCCCTTTGCCTTTTCCAGAATCAGACGGTTCTCCGTCTCTGAGCATGTTGACATCGAGAATTTTCTTTTCGGACATTGCATCTTCTTCACGCAGAAATCTATCCGGTTCAAGGTAGAACTCACTGAGATTTCGTGGCGGGTCTCGGTACAAGGATTTTTTGAACTCCGAGTTGTCCAGAACACAGAATACTGCCTCCATCAATACCATAGATGGTTCAGGTCGAACAACTGATGCTGCTGCAACGTTGAACCTTTCCAAAAATGAGTGCAAAGTTTCTTTGGGCCTGTGCCTGATTGTGGTGAGAGACATGACATTCTTAGGTCGAGCAATGTGGACCCGAAACTGTTCAATAAAGCGAGTGACCAACATGTTCCAGCTATTGATCGATTCAGATTCCAGCGCCGAATCCACATAGCAGCTATATCGAACAAAAAGAGAGGGAAGCACATTGCCATGACGTTTTCCGAAGCCGATTGAACTTCCATATGATGTTTGTAGCGCATTAGGTGCACGGTGGGATCTGTCCTGCCATTGTAGGGTTCCAGTTGCGGAAGTTTGAAATCTGGAGGATTGCGAGAATCCCTAATTTCTTGCGTGAATGGATTGTGATTGACATCATCCATGTCATTCTGATAAGTGCGACCTCTCGAGAGGCGTTCAATGAGATTGGCGAGCCGGTCGCCTTTAAAGAGCTATTGCAAGTTGACAAGTTCAGAGCTGGTGCACTCAGCGTTGAGTCCAGAAGAGTGTGGAAGTGTACGGGGAGGTTGGAAGGCCATTCGGTTCGGTTCGGAGGTGCCCCCATGTTGCGGCTCGGAGAAGCGAGGGAGGGCATGGCGAGGTGCACAGTTCGGATTGGATGTACCGATCCGATTAGGTTCTCCTGTTCCGATACGGGGTGCTTGATGCTGAAGCTATGTGGTATTGCCGATCCGATCCGGTGCGGATGTAGGTCGAACCGGAGCGAAGTCTTGATTTCCAGAGGGGAGGCTGCTGCCCCCAAGCTCATGTAGGGTTGTTATTCGGATCGGGTCCGAACCGACCCGGTGGGGAATGCCCCCCATTTCCATCTGCCTGGGATTCAGACTTTGGCCCTCGGTTCGGATCGGATCCGAACCGATCTGGTTTGCAACTGCTGCTGGGGCTGATTCTATTCCATTTCCCATGAGTTGTACGCTGTTGCTCGGCCTCCCTTCCATCCGAGCGAAGAATTGGTCAATCATCTCCTGTTGTTTGCGAAGGAGGTCATCTTGCCTTGCCATCTGAGCTCTCAATTCGGTGAGAACGCCATCCATCTTTTCTCGCGTCAAGTATGCTGATGGGTTTTCATGTGAGGAAGCTTAATGGCTTACCTCGTTTCTCGTGCCTTCGCCTTCAACATGGGAAACCTTTCGCTTAGCCATCGATCCAATAGCCAAATAATCCATGCAGAAATTGAAGTTGTCGTGTGCGCCCCCTTCCTGGCGCGCCAAAATGTTGGACCAAAAAATGGCACTAACACCCAAATGATATGTGAAAACCTCACAATCACAGATTAATGCAGGAAAAGCAGTAAAATAAGAGGAGACACACGGGATTTTTATAGTGGTTCGGCTCAAACCAAGCCTACGTCCACTTTATAGTTTCTTAAATCCTAAGAAGCTGTTACAATACCGTTTGCTTGCTGTTTACACATGAAATTCTCATGTTTACACAGAAGAAGAGGAGATTAAAGGGAAGATTATACACGATAGCCTCGTGTTGTAATGTGGAACTTGGCCTCCTTATTGAGCAATGGCCTTGCATGAAGTAATGGTGGAAGCCATGATGAGTGAGAGCCAAAAGATCCCTTCAAATCGCCATATGATGGTGTATTTATAGGTGTAGAGAAGCCCTAGGGAGATCCAGATGAATGACAAGTGTTCCCCATCCAACGCCTTGATAGAACGTGGTGACTAAGTTGCAAGATGGGAGAAAGCCTCTCCAATTCGTGTAAGGCCATGTGGAAGGTGATCCATGAAAATAGGAGGAAATGGTGCCACAAGAATAGGTCAATTCTGAAGTGCAGTAGCAGGTCGAAGGGGGTCGGTTCGGTTCTCCATCCAATCCGAACCGAAGTGTCCAAAGCAAGCGTGCTCTTGTGTGGATTTGGTGTGAAGCGGGTCGGGTCTGCCTTATCCCGATCCGAACCGGGGTCTCCGATCCGAGCCGACATCTAAGCGCTGAAGGGAAGATGCTGAATTGGTGAAGGCGGGATGCCTCAATCCTATCCGAACCAACTTATCCGATCCGATCCATATAGCCGATCCGAATGGGTTATGCTAATTCCAGATTCCAAGTATCCGGTTCTGCACGCGTTCACGGAAACAGGCGTAACTTTCAAACCTTAAGTCCGATTGAGCCAAACCAAAGCTCAAACTGAAGCTAATTAATAGATCTACAAGAGTTACAAAGCTCAACTTTGTAATCATTGTTTTCGGGCCCAAAAAAGGTCATTTGTTAGGAGTTTCGGGCCTTTCTTTGTTTGTGATGCGATTTTGATCAAATCGCTGTTTGTCTTCTGACGATGCTTCCAATACTCGAGCGTATTGTTGATCAGTGATTCCCTGTATGACTGCTTTGACTAACAAGCGGGTCAACAAACCAAGGTATATATACATATAATGGTAGGCCTCACATTTAATGGAATGAAGTAACCAAGAAAACTATGAAAAACGAACAAAATACTTTATTTATCGAATGATGTGTGTGTGTGTATATATATATATCGCTTGATGTTGTTTCCTGTTCAATCTACCATTGTTCTTGGAATTAATACCACGTCAATTCTTTAATTTGATTGCAGCTAATCATTGCAACTATGGTTGTAGTGACTGCATCAGGTTATATATGAAATGTACTAAACTTCAACTTCTTATTTTTGTCCACATATACATTTGCACTAGATATTGCAATTAATATAGAAGCTCATATTAAAATTAAAATGCGGCATTCATTTAAACCAAAAGGGGTATAAATTCAAAATTTACTCCACGACAATAGTAATGAATGGTATATAAGTCAAAATAGTAGTGAATGATATATGTAGGGTAGCTCGTTCCACTCATTTATCATTCATTTTAAAATATATAAAATTTCATTTATCATTATAAATTTGCGTTTGAAACTAAAATTTTCAATTATCATTCATTTTTCTTTTAGCTACTTTTATTCATAAAATTAACACAAGGCAAACGGTGATTAGCGATAGCATATAGTCGTCGGCGGCCGACGCTAGCCGTCGCTATTACTGTCGTCGCCAACAGAAATAGCAATGGGTATAGCGACGGCTTCGGCGCTAGTTTAGCAATGGCTAGCGACGGCTTATAGCCACGTGTCATCTTATGTGGCAAGTCATTTATTTGACCAAGAAGCCATTGCTATTCATTGCAAAAAGGGCATTTCTAGCCGTCGCTATGTAACGACCATAAAGCCGTCAAACCTGAAGCTAAAGTTTACAGCACACAACAATTCCTTTCCATCAAGCCACACAACAACAATTCAATCCAAAAACCAATACCACACCATTATTATCCCATTAATTCACCAATACTCATCAACAATCAATCCATCATACCATACCATCATCAAATATATAAAAAAAACAAAATTAAAAACTCCATCATAACTTAACATCGTTCAAATAATGTCGTACATGTCAAAACACATCATACATCGTCCACAAACCGTCATACATGTCCAAACACATCATATAACATCGTGCGTGCATCTAACATATAAAAAACCAAGTATATGTACATACCAGAACATAAGTCAAAAAATTGAGCACCTACACTACTCATCCTCGTCTTCCTCGTCATCCTCGTCGTCTTCTTCTTCTGATTTCTCTCGATATACAGCAGAATCTTCTCCCTCTCCTCCCTGCCTAGACATAAACCCATGCTCCTGAAAGTAAGATGTGATGTGCTCGTCTATTTCCTGTTGCATCTGGGTTTTTCGCCAGTCTTCATCTCATTCATCTGCTTTTGCATCTGAGCAATAGTCACTTGCTCCATCGATGTCTTATAAGCACGTTGAACGGCCTGTGAAATAAATAAGTTCACATTAAAGTTATTTAAACATATTTTTACTAGTGTGTGTTAAATATGTATATAGTTAGCAATAACATTTGTTTTTCTTATGTAGAATTTTCAAATATAATATCAATACACACGTATATATCGCACATCTTTTATCATGAGATTACATAAAATGATATCATTTATTCCTTGTATATCTATGTAACTCTTGGACTAAATATTTAAAACTATCATTCTGTATAAGAATATTATATATAGGCGAATAGAAATAATGTATATGCACTAGTAAGTGTGCCTTATGTGAAAGTATATTGTTACTTGTTCAAATTATGCTGGCTGGCCCAAATTTAGTAACAAAATCATATTCATTGTTGCATGTGTGAGAAATAATATGGAATACTAATTAGTTGACATGATTTACAAATACATGATCATGCCAATTGTTTTTATATGTACATCTGTAGTTGATCCCTTCGTTTCTGCTAAATTCTCATTGTTTGCATTTTCCCTTAACTCGTATTCCTGGTTTACATATTTATAAACCATCATGATTGTCGTAATTTAAGTCTAAAAAAGTCTTAGCTCTGATTGCCGAAACCATATTGCCTTCCTCGAGTAGGCGTGTAATAACCCGCATTGGCAGAGGTATTATAATTAATTTTATTTATTTATATAAATAGTGATATAGTGAATTAAATGGTCGTGGAATTAAATAATGATGAATATTTAATTAAAATAATAAATTAAATAATATATTTTATTCTGAAATAATCAGAATTGACTGAAATGGCGATATGGTGTGAACCGGATCATCTGTGATATTTAATTCAGTTTAGAATTGAATTAGAATAACGAATATATTATTTGAACGACAGTTTGAACGTAGAGTTATAATATAATTAAAATTGAGCTTGAAATGGCGCAGCAGTTCATTATTTGGCGATTTGAACTTCAATTGAATGTACAGGATTCGTTTTAAGCCGAATTTCTGTGAAACAAGAAAATGTGTGGAGCTGGTGGAGTATATCTTTCTAGTGGAAGAGAAAAATCGGGATTTCGTCGTGTAGATTTTGATGTACGTCCAGAACAAATTTCAGAAAAGTCGCTGTGGAATTCCTTTATAATTTATAAAGGAATTATTTATATTTTAAAAAGGAATTTCAAAATAAATCGAATATCGATTTAATCGGGATTTGAAATATCGAGTTAGAAATTCATATAGGAATATTCTAGAGCTGTATGGTATTCCACTATTAATGTATATGATAATATTCATTTTCAAATATTTAATTCAATTATATTTAAATATATTTATATATTTAAATGGGTCATCCAAAGCTTTAAAAATAGCCACTTTTGCAAACGAAGTCGGAATTCGACGAAACTAATTTTGTTGGATCCGCACCATCAAATTTTTGTTAGATTCCAAGTTCCATGATTTTTAGAGTCAGTATGTGGCCGTACGAATTTTTAGAGTGAAAAACAGTCAGTATTTTGACCGTTATAAATACGTTGTTTGAGCATACGAGATCGGAATTCGACAAAAGTAGTTTTGTTGGGACCGTAATGTCAAACTCAAGCTGCATATCAATTTTCCTGATTTTTAGATAATGTATGTGATCACAAGAATTTTTAAAGGATAAATATACATAGCGGTTGATTATTATAGAATAAAATAATGAAAATATCTACCCTATATAATTTCCTATATCGCTCTAACCTAATTCATGGTTCGATTCAATCTTCTGGAGAAAAAGAAGCCGCCAACACTTTCATTTTCTCTAGTAAGACTCTCGATCAAAAGTAAAATCAAAAACAAATGCAAACAAATTCTGTAAATCATGATATTCATGTATTCGAACTCCTGAGTGTGTTCTCTTCAAGCTCATACCAGTTATGATGAGTTCGACGTCCCTTTTGGAGTAATGGGTTTTTGACAGCGAACCTAGGGTTATGGTTCATCCGAGTTAGGGGCAGTCGAAGGTTGTTTTGACGGCGTAGGAGGGTTCGACGGAGTAAGACGCGTCAAGTGGTGGCACTGGGAGGATCTCCGGTGGTTGAGGTCGGAGTGCGACAGTGGAGATGGCGTGTTCAGGGAAACAGTGTCGAGCAGGGGTTTGAGGGCACGTTAGCGAACGGATTGGTTGGGCGAGTTCAGTGGTGTGGGAGGCGGTGGAGATAGATGAGTGACGGTGGAGCAAAGAGTAGTCAAAGGTGGTCAACGGCGGTTTTGGGAATTTACTGAAGCGGCTGATTTTCTTATGGAAGAAGGAGATAAATGTGGGCTTGGGAGGAGTGATAAATGGACTAAGAAATACATTTGGGGAGGCCGCATTTTTCTAGGTGGGCTGAGGAATCAAAAGGTGATGAGGCCCAATGGAGTAATAGTTCTAAGTTTTTATTTAAATAAAAAGTAAACTAACTTCTTAATATCATAACTAATGCACACAATATCTGAATCACGAACCGTCAGATCTGTTGGGATTGTATGAACGGACACAACATGATGGAGCTGACTGGGAGTGAATCCGAGCTCGTTACAATTTATGGCGAAATAAATTGTCTGAATGAATCAAATAACGCAAACCGTTATTTAACGGCTAACGCACCAATGTGAGTAAATCTCACTAACTCTGAACAGTTTATAATTTCATGTTGTATTTTTAGAACTGTTAAGTATTGGCTGATTGACTGTGTGTTGACTCTTTGATTGAACTGCTAGTCAGTTAGTTGAATTTCTATATTGAATCTGTTTAACAGAATATATCATATGGAACTGAAAGTGATGTTATCTATATTGTTTAACATCTGTGATGCAGGGAAACTTGTTGGAGGAATCCAACTGGATTCCTCAAAATTTATTTTACTGTGATTCATATATTGTGATATATGATGTGTTATATAATCTGTTATGGATTATGTGTGTTGGAATGATATTGATCCTTGTTATTCGATATTTTAAATATCATAAAAAGACCCTGGGATGTAAAAAGAACTATTTCAATGTATATTGAAATAAAGGGATTTTATAAAATCAATAGATTTTATAAAAGGAAATATTTTGAAAGTAAATAAAAGGGAAAAATGTTGATAAACGAATAGAGTTTTATAAACGGGGAAATGTTTATAAAACGAATAGAGTTTTATAAAAGGGAAAAATGTTTATAAAACGAATAGAGTTTTATAAAAGGGAAAAATGTTGATAAAACGAATAGAATAGAATAGAATAAAGGAATATTTATTTGAGAAAATAAATAGAATAAAGGAAATATTTATTTAGAAAATAAATACGATATTTTAAAAGGAGTTAGAAATAATCAGTTAGAGTTAAAGGAGTTTATCGAATATAATTTATTCGAATAGAGTTAAAGGAGTAAATCGAATATAGTGTATTTGAAAGGAGTTAATCAGTTAGAGTTAACCAGTTAGAGGTAATCAAATAGAGTTAATCGATTAGAGTTAAAAACGAACTAGAGTTAATCGTATAGAGTTAAGAAATAGAGTTAAACAAGATTAGAAACTGATTAGGGATTAGTTAAGTTGAATAGTTTTCTGAGTATCAATCTGATGTTGGTTTCGGCCTTCGGGGTTTATACTTAGAGAATTGTTCTCTACTAGTTTACAGTCAGGGACTGATTGTTGTGGAAGAATAGTGATATGTAAATAAACAAATGGAAATGTTTTCCAGTGTTAATAACGTATATTTTCTAAACATAGAAAATAAGGAAATGTGAATATATATATATATATATGTGTTAAACGATGATTGATCGATATAATTTCCAATTGGAAATAATATCGTTGTTTGCACACGTGTTTTTCTTTGATAGTTAACTCATCAACTATCAAAGTTTTCGACCATTTTAACGTTGTTAATATGGAGAGACCGGTTGGATTATTATCCGAAGAACCACTCTATATTGGCATAAGCGTTGCGAATCATATATGCCAAAGATAATTGAGGACGGAGTTATGCAAGGGCTATCCTGTTTACAGAATAGTGCCTTTGGTTTGTCCAGTCCCAGGACGACCTGTATGGAAGAATGTCTGACAGAGTATATCAAATAGATCGCATAAGTTGATCTCTTCAAACGTATTCACGTTTGGTGGCGGAGGAATTCGTTTCTCTTAGCTGTATACCCGTGGTATTTTTGGGGAAATCAATTTGTGATTTGGTGGGTATGACGATGTGACATTCAAAGTGAATGAAGATGTGGCATGTAAAAGATAAGCGTAGCTTCTAGCCTCACAACCGGTAAATGACAGAAGTCGGGCAGGCAGCATGGCTAAGTCGGTCGCTCCGAAGTAGGGTGTATAATCACCTATCTAGAGAATATTCATTTGCCTCTTTAATCTATCAGTGTTGTCCCATATATATATATATACGGGAAACGGTTGCTGATCCCACCCGTTGGTGATATACATTCGATACATTCAAGCGAAATGAGTGATCGGTCATGTGTGGCTAAGTTGCAAGATGTTCTTGTTGAACTCCAGTGTATCGTTCCTAGAGTACACTAATCGGAAGGTGGTTCCATACCTTGTCATAGTTAGAAATCCATTACCCAATATGTGCTTGCGGTTTTGATTGTATACTATATATGTAGAACGTGAGATGAAAGCATTTCTGCTAGATGATTATTATATTGTGGTTGATAGACATTATTATAATATCAAAAGGTTTTTGATATAATGATATTTTGTATTCTCAAAAGGGAAAACCCCCTTCCGTTATACGGCATGGTCTTATGAGATATCGTTTAATGGCTCAATCTGTTTTAAGCTGTTTTACTCATACCAGTCCCATGACTGACCCGGAGTTTATTTTGTTTTGTTTTCCCTAAACTCTTGGGTGCCTAATTTTGTACGGGCAGTCAAGTAGTCTGGAATTTACAGATATACTAGAAGAGCTTGGAGCAGGAGGCTTCAAGATTATATAGCTATAGGTTATTTCCACTGTGTTGTAAGTGTTGTACTCTGATAATGTTATTGTATACATATAATGATTTGATTTCAATGATATGTTATCTATTATATGTTGTTTTGTTCCGCTGTGAGATTCGTGTTACTCTGATGTTGTGTTCTTCTTCTTCTATTCTAAGTTTCTATCTTATCTTTCCTCACCCTCTGTTTTCTTTCTATTAATTTCCTAATTTTCAGTTTAATTTGGGATTGGACTTGTGTTATTTGGTCAGCTCAAATTGGACCGGATTTTCGGGTCATTACAGTTGGTATCAGAGCTTAAGTTAAGTGAATTACCTTGGCTCTGTGGCATGACTCAGTAGAGATAGGGTTATTAATACTCTAGATTGAGTTGAGTGTATAGATACGAGTGAGTGTATTTGTTATTGATATATAAATTATTTTATATTGGGGTGATTTATTGGTTGAGTTGTTTATGAGTTCTGGCCGATCAATTTGATCCACTGTATCGGTAGGAGTTACTAAACACTCGAATACGATGGGTCGACACGATATGCTTTGAAAAGAGGGTAGACGAAATAATTTTACCCAAACTATATTTTTGATATAAAAGATTTATATTGGAATAATTATAATAAAGTGGATATATTGGTTGTTATTATAATCGAGTAAGATTATAAATTAAATGGCAATGTAAATAACCAATCGGAATTTATATAAGTGAAATACGTGAAATCAGATGAGTTAAATCTGAAATTTAAACTAGAAATTGAATTAAAATTCTAGAAAATTGGATAAGTGTTTGTAAAGGGATTTGGATTAAAAGTAAGGAAAATTTAAGATCCTGGGAGATTTTAAATTGTTTTACAAGCAGTGTGAATTATATTTTGAAATGAATTTCAAAGTGGAAATGTTTAGAAATGGTTTTATAGTATTGAACTCACTTCGATCACTGGAAAATAGATTCTGATGATGCATCGTCAGTATTCATTTTCGAGTTGTAAGTGACGAATTACTACCAGAGATATTGTTTAGAATTTGTTTTGGGAAAGACAAGTTGTGTTGAATTTCAAAAAGGAAATTTTGATTTTTGAAAAGAGTAAACTGTTTGAAAACTCCCAGGGAAAGACTGTTTGAATTAAAAACAAATTTAACAGAAATTTGTGAAAGCAAAATTGAATTAAAGTAAAGCCAGTAAAGTGGTAACTGAGATGGAATTAGAATGATATCAAGACAAATTGGATTGTGAGATTCAAATTTGAAGTGTAATGTGATAATCAAGTTAATAGTTGGGAATCTAGAAGAAACTCGAGTTGAGATGATATTTGGCTCGGATATAAGCGAATGGTTGTGTTGTGGATAAAAGCAAATTGGAATTTGATTGGGATAACATTGGTATATGCTGAATTGATAGCATATGGAAGTGATAGAGTTGATATGCCCGACAAAAAGGTACAAGTTTATATTCGATATAGGCATGAGATTTATGAGCTGAATTGGCAAGCCGCTTGGCTGTTTGATTTTCTATTGGGTTGGAGATGGCCCAGAGAGGCGAGTTGGAGTTTGACCTATTGACAAGTACAAAGGAGGTGCTGGCGAAATTTTTCAAAAAAGTTAAGGTGTTAGAAAATTTTCAGGATTTTTGAAAATTTTCTGTAATAACCCGCAAAATCTGGGCCAGTTTAAAATTTTTATTTTGGCAAATTTAGCGAATTTTAATTATTTAAAATAGAATATTTTAAATAATATCAATGAGAAAATTTATTTTGAATATAATTCGACGTATATATTATACGCGTCGTCGTTAGAATATAAATATTTATATATAATTATAAATAGAATTGAAAATGGCGCGGTAGTTCGATAATTCGATTTCAAACTTCAATTGAATGTACCGGGTGCAAAACAATCCGGATTTTAGTGAAACCAAAAACATTAGGATCTAATTGATGATATCTTTCCAACGAAGTTGAGAAACTGAGATTTCACTTTATAAATGATGAGATATGTCCAGTTGAAAATTAGAAATAGTCGCTGTGGAATTTATATATATTTTAATATAATATATAGCCCTTAAAAATGGACATTTTGCAAATGACCTCGGATTTTGACGAAACCAGTTTTGTTAGGTCCGTGATGTCGAATTATTGCTAGATTCCAAATTTCATAATTTTTCGAATCCATATGTGAGCGTGGCAAAGGAAAACGCGTTTGACCATTTCAGTTGATTTTAATCGACTGGAAATTGGCTATTTTTCTAACGGTCTCAGAATTCGACGAAACTAGTTTTGTTAGGACCGTATCGTCAATACGAAGCTAGAAAATATTTTTCGGGAATTTTTCTAGTTAGTATGTGGCCCCGGTAATTTGAAATGTACGTTTAAAATTCAATATAGCGATTTAAATGTAAATTCAATGGAAACTGATCGAAACAATCAAACCAGCTTACGATACATATCCCATTGTGTTCAGAATGGGGGTGAAACGCTATAGACGACAGGCGGGGGCCCTCGTTTCGAGGTCGTTTGTGAAAGTCAACTTTTTCCGATAAAAATAATTTAAAAAAAAAAACTCCCTTTTCTCTTAACTTCTGGCCCCCCTTTTCGAATTTCATTATACAGAAAATAAAAAAAAAATAAAAAAAAAACCCTAAGAGCCTCGTCGAGCGCGACGCCGCCCTCCAGGCGGACTGCCGCCGCTGCTTCCCCGACGGAGGCCCCCTCCGACGCTCCCCTTCGACAGCCCCTCCAGCCTCCCCCTGAAGCGCCGCAGCCATCACCGAAGCCCCCGTTCGCGATACTGAAGCCGCCTTCTCTTCCTCCATCGCCTCCACCTCCCTATCCGAACCCACCCCCTTCTCCTTCGAAGAACGACCCAAACCCTCCCCCTAACGTCAGCAGCGACCCAAGCCCTGAACCCCCCCCCCCCTCGTCGAACTCCAGCACCGCCCAGTCTCCGACCCGACATCAGCCCCCCCCCCCTCTCGGTAAGTTCACTGTTGTTTTTTTTTTATTTACTTTAAAACTGTTTTTTTTTATTATTATTTAGTTTAAAACTGTTTATTTTAATTATAAAACTGAAATTTTAATTAGGTTAAAACTGAAGTTTTAATTAGGTTAAAACTGAAATTTTAATTAAGTTAAAACTGATTTTGTTTTAAAAGTAAAAACTAATTTTATAAGATTTTAAAACTGATTTTAAAATAAAAGTAAAAACTGATTTTTAGAAAAAGGTTTGAACTTTAAAATTGAAAAGATCGGGTTTTTAGAATAGGAAAGATCAAAATTTTCAAATAGAAAAGGCGAAATTTTTATTGGGTAGAAGAAATAAAAATTCGATTTTTATATATTGAACTTTGAAATAAAAATTCGATTTTTATATATTGAACTTTGAAATAAAAATTTGATTTTTATATATTGAACTTAGAAATAAAAATTCGATTTTTATATATTGAACTTTGAAATAAAAATTCGATTTTTATATATTGAACTTTGAAATAAAAATTCGATTTTTAAATATTGAACTTTGAAATAAAAATTCGATTTTTATATATTGAACTTAGAAATAAAAATTCGATTTTTATATATTGAACTTAGAAATAAAAATTCGATTTTTATATATTGAACTTTGAAATAAAAATTCGATTTTTATATATTGAACTTTGAAATAAAAATTCGATTTTTATATATTGAACTTTGAAATAAAAATTCGATTTTTATATATTGAACTTAGAAATAAAAATTCGATTTTTATATATTGAACTTTGAAATAAAAATTCGATTTTTATATATTGAACTTAGAAATAAAAATTCGATTTTTATATATTGAACTTAGAAATAAAAATTCGATTTTTATATATTGAACTTTGAAATAAAAATTCGATTTTTATATATTGAACTTTGAAATAAAAATTCGATTTTTATATATTGAACTTTGAAATAAAAATTCGATTTTTATATATGTAGTAGCTACGGACGACGAAGCTGACGAAGATGCGAAAACAATGAAGACTTCTGCAAATGAAGAGCCGTGGAGCTAGGATAGCTATATGTGAGAATTTCTCACTCTTTAATTTATTTTCTAGTTATATATATATACTAGGATGCAGACGGTGCTTAGTAGCACCCGACACAATCGTCCACAGACCATGGACTTGTTTGTTTGGCTGTTTGGTTATTGATTGCGATATTGGTTTGAATGTGGTTTGTGGTGTGAAAAATCGAATCGATAAATTGGTTAGGATTAGACGTGCGCCGTTATAAGGCGAAGGAGTAAGGCTAGGTTAGACCCTTACTCCAAATTTTGTGGTTTGCAAAATGAAATTGATTTGATTGATGTGTGAATGGCGTGGGCCTTCACTAGACCGGGGATAAGGCTAGGCCTTGTCCCGTTTCTAGTATCGTGCCGTTATGCCGCCGAAATTTTCTAAAATATGTTAGAAAAATAAAAATATCATTTTATTTAAAGAATGAACTGAATAGAAATTCATAGGTTGGAATAAAATGTTTTATCGTTAAAAATATAATCTTTAACGTGAATGGGAATAAATAAATATTCATTTACAAGCCGGACGGTTTGTTTATGTACACCTATTTGAAGGACATTGATTGGGTCGATAAATTTTACACATCGCCCAACTGCACAAATAAAATGTGCGTTTGATTGTTTGAAACCCCACACGGGTGTTGGGATGAAATTTGAAGTTCACTCATCCTGATTTATTAATTATGTCGATCGGTTGATTGACAGGCTGTTTTAAGCGTTGAATATCTATATTTGATGCTTATACAGTGTAGTGCACTTTGGTTGATGGTTGATTATTTTTCAATGCTATGATATACATGTGTTGTATGAAAATCCATATAATTAACTTTATATGGTAATTGAGTGGGTCTCGTTCCAATTTGAAAAATAAAGAATATTATAAAATAAAAGTTCATGTGTTGACAGTACTCATTCATTGAGATTGGTCATGTGTTGAACGAAATATTTTAATATTAAAATTTACATCTTTATCGATATGAAATAAAAGTTCATGTGTTGACAGTACTCATTCATTGAGATTGGTCATGTGTTGAACGAAATATTTTGATAATAACAACTATTTTGAAAATAATTTATGAAGCCGTGTTGATTAGATTGACGCCATTTTGACGTGAACGATATTTATATCGATTTTATCGATTTCGAAATGAATTGAATATATAACGATTTCGAAATGAATTGAATATATAACGATTTCGAAATGAATTGAATATATAACGATTTCGAAATGAATTGAATATATAACGATTTCGAAATGAATTAAATTGAAAACGATTTCGAAATGAATTGAATTGAAAACGATTTCGACATGAATGGAATTGAAAACGATTTCGACATGAATTGAATTGAAAACGATTTCGAAATGAATTGAATTGAAAACGAATTCAAATTGAATTGAAAGCGAATTGAAATGAATTCAAATTGAATTGAAATTTGAATTGAAATTTGAATTGAATAGAAATGAATTTTAAAACGAATTTATAAAGAAGAATTCAATTTTGATTTGAATTGAAATGGAAGTTGAAAATGTTTTTTTGAAACTAATTCAAAACTATTTATATAATTCGTTTTAAATAGAAATCGACGAAATATATATTATATATATAATATAATGGCCTGAATAGAACGCGCCGCGCCGCGGTAGTTCGTGAATTTCGACCATTGATTTCAAACGGACATTACGGGAGATCCGACCGTCGGATTCTCCTAAAACCGGAACCGTTGGGTTCGTATCGAAAAGAGCTTTCTAACGAATATTAGAAATTTGAAATCTAACGGTTGGATTTGGAGATACGTCCAAATCAAATTCGAAAAAGGTCGCTGTAAGTGCAGTTCGATGGCCATTGTTGGAAATCGACTGTACGGGCCTTGATAAAATTATTAAAAATAGTAATAATTTGTGTAAAATCATAAGAAATGATTTGGGAAGAATTGGGATGAAAAACTCCATATTTGAAAAGATAAAAATAGATTTATATCGAATTGAACTAGTTTTGAACTAGAATTATAATTCTATTTATTTTTAAATAAATAAACTGAATTAGAAAGGGTTTTAAAAATAACCAGAATATCCAATGATTGCATTGGAGTGGATTTGAATCGAAATTATCTTCGGAATATTTCGATGTTGGAATTCGTGATTATACAGATGTTGTTATGGAAATTTGAAAGATATATATTTATATCGTTATTTCCAATACGACATTTGTTAGTCGTAGAATTCGATATTGAATATAAGCCGATATATTTTCTATTCAGAGCCTTGTATTGAATATCGAATGTGATTTGGGTTTGTCGTGAATGGTGTCTTCACTAACACTGTTCTTGAACCCAGTTGAGAAAAGATTAAATCTTTTTATTTAGATTTAATGAAGTGTACCAATTAAATAATATTTAATTGGAATTGAATTGGTATTGATTTTTGGGTTTATCGTGAACAGTGTTTTAAATAACACTTGTTCTTTAACCCGATAATTAATCAAATGTGATTTGGGTTTGTCGTGAATGGTGTCTTCACTAACACTGTTCTTGAACCCAGTTGAGAAAAGATTAAATCTTTTTATTTAGATTTAATGAAGTGTACCAATTAAATAATATTTAATTGGAATTGAATTGGTATTGATTTTTGGGTTTATCGTGAACAGTGTTTTAAATAACACTTGTTCTTTAACCCGATAATTAATCAAATGTGATTTGGGTTTGTCGTGAATGGTGTCTTCACTAACACTGTTCTTGAACCCAGTTGAGAAAAGATTAAATCTTTTTATTTAGATTTAATGAAGTGTACCAATTAAATAATATTTAATTGGAATTGAATCGATATTGATTTTTGGGTTTATCGTGGACAGTGTTTTAAATAACACTCGTTCTTTAACCCGATGATTAATGAATGTGATTTTGGGTTTATCGTGAACCGTGTTTTTAAATGACACTGATTCTTTAACCCAGTCAAAGATTAAAACTAAGTGGAGTTTTAATGAATCTTTAATTAGATTGAAATAATCGAAATGGAGTATCACCAGTTTTGCTCCAGGCGATAGTTAAATCTTTAATTAGATTTGAACGTGAAATGGTAATTGAATTTACCGATAACACTGTGGTGTTAGATATGAAGTATTACCAGTTTTACTTCATGGGATGAATAGGTTGGGATTGGGAAATTAAAACAAATGATTACTTCGGTAAGGTTCGCTAATCCCGACTAGTTTGAATTGATATTCAAAAATGGATTAAAGAATAAATTCAAGGAATTTATCTTTGATAAAATTAATGGGAATCTTTCCCTATGAATGTGAAATTTAGAAACTAACTGTCGGTTAGCCAAGCAGAATGGTTTTCTGGATATTGATCTGATGTTGGTTTCGGCCTTCGGGGTTAATATTTGGGAAATTATTCTCTTGATTAATTTACGGTTAGTGACTAATGAATTGGAATGAGGCGTATGTTGTGTTTGTGTAACACTTATTTAGAATATACGCGAGTTATTCGGAAAGACCGGGTTTATCCCATTCTGAATAACTGATACGACGATAAGTCGAAGATGAAGACGATGGTCGAAGACCGGAGGTCTTCACGTCGTTTGGGTGATAACTGATGATCTTGATTGGGCTGTACACCCAAGAAGATGGAAACAGTTGGTGATCGTCCAGACGTACTTGGAGATCGATGGATATGCGGGGTACTAGGTGCTGCCGGTTTCGTTCAGACCCAGAACGGACTTGTAAATGGACTGTGTGTCTGACATCGGATTTCATTCTGTGTGACTGATATCGGTTGCATAGGATGGTTTGCCTGTGTGGCATGCTAAGATGCAAATGATCAAGGCTTCTGTTGAAAAGCAAAGTCTTGTGGTGATGATCAAAGCACGGCCTTTGTGGCGTAGCTTTGTGTGACGTTTACCTCGCGTGTTTCACACCCGGTATGAACCAAAAACGGGAGACGGACCTCAGGGAGGACTTGCATTTCTTTCTAGCTAGAAGTGGCGTCAGTGGTTTTACACGCCCTGACGAGTTTGACTTATGTGGTTGTTGCGGTTGCGAGGCGCCTCGGTTATATCGGTTTCGGCCGAATGCATTCTGGTCGGCTGACGGACCAGACTTACACCCCATAGGGTGGGGAGACGTATTGTTCAGGCATAATAATCCACTCCGTGTGGACCGGCCCTGTCGCTCCAAGGGGCAGTTGCGGCTGTTCCTGAGGCTCGGGCTAGACAGTCTCGAATCGGTTGAGGACTATCTTTTGCCTCGGTTCATAGACGGAAATCCAATTTCCAAATACGTGACATTTGCGGTTTTAATTGTAATCCTATATATGGCGACATAGTGGGATGGGGCGCTTATGCCGCCTATGATTGATACTTATGATTTGAAGTTGTTTTATACACTATGCACTTATAATAGTATCAAATGATTTGTTTTAAACGTATCAAGCATTCTTTGGCTGTTATAAGGGAAAACCCTATCCTCGACTGCGTTGCATTGTGTGATGGGACCTGGGTCTTATAACAGCTTCATTTTTCTTTATTTAGCATTGCGCTGTTTGTTTTATGCACTGGTGTTCTTGGGAGGAAACCCGTTCCGTGTTATACGGCGTGGTCCCTTGATTTACCTTACTTTTAAGATAAAGATTAATAACTGTTTTAGTTCTCACACCAGTCCCATGACTGACCTGGAGTTTATTGTTTTAACCTAAACTCTGGGTGCCCTTATTTTGACACGGGCAGCTAGTAGTTTTGGTTTTTGCAGATTTATATTCACAGGATCCTGGTTTACAGCTGGAACGATATCCGGAAAGCTTTGTATCCGTATATCTCATTCTAGTTGTGTATTGTATTATTTTCCGCTGCTATGTATTTAAATGTAATTTAAATCTCTGATATTTCTGTGTAATATTCATTTTTACTCTGTATATTCTTGTAATCTGATGCACTGTTGTAATATATAGTGAAACGTTCTTCTGTATGCGTTCTGTTTTGTCCTGTTCTCAAACGATGGGGCGTTTCGAGCGGCCTGGATCGGTTTAGCGACCGGTTCGGACCGAGCGAAATTCCTTGCCGTCACAGTTGGTATCAGAGCTTTGGTTTACAGAGCTCGAGAACAAGACACATTAGAACCATACGAAAGAATTCATCAGATATTGGATTAGTAATATCCAATTAGAATTACTCGTTAGAGATAGGATCAGTAGTATCCTAGAACGAGTGTGAAGAGTATATTTTTCAAAAGAAAACAATTTTGTTTTGAAAATTTAAATCAATTATTCGTATTTGATTATCCATTTATATTGATGTGGACAATCCAGTATATATAGATTTTGCGTATACGTCTGATCCGCGTGTATTCGAAATTTTAATATATTGGATAGATATAGCATCACACTCTAGTCGCCCGAAGATGGTACTGATGATTGTCATGACATCATCAGTATTTATGTTCGTGTCTCGAAGGTGTGATTTTCTATATATTTCCATTAGGCTGGTGTGAGAACCCAAAACTTATATATAGCTAGAATTCATCGTTGTGATTTGGCATCAAAAACATGATTTTTGTATATATATCAAATTATGAATTTGAAACGTTAAATTCACTAATTGATTGATGTTTGTGTTGTTTGTTAAATTGTTTGATAATTTTTAACCAATTAGCCTGATTGAATCATATATTGACTTATATTGAAAATTGGTCGCATTTGCTTGCATATACATATATATCATTGAACAGGTCATAGCAAGGAGGCTAGAGCCAGAGAATAAAATTTGTTTGCCCGACAAATAGGTACATGTTTACTACATAATTTCCTGTTTCGTTTGGGTGATGATGATTTTGTGAGCCTATTGGCTAGCCGCTTGGCTTTTTCTTTTTCTTTTTGAGATCTGAAGGACCGGGGAAGCTATTTGAAATTCCCCGATGCTCCCGGTGCAGGGGAGGTTATGGCGAAATTTTTCAAAAATTTAGGGTGTTAGCCAAATTTTTGAAATTTAGAAAATTCTCAGAAACTGAAAAGTTGGAGAATGGAAGCCTGATCGATCGTAGAGCTGAATAATCAAACCATTTTCGACTTTGTTCCTTTTCGGGGACGAAAAGTTTTAAGTGGGGGAGATTGTAATAACCCGCAAAATCTGGGCCAGTTTAAAATTTTTATTTTGGCAAATTTAGCGAATTTTAATTATTTAAAATAGAATATTTTAAATAATATCGATGAGAAAATTTATTTTGAATATAATTCGACGTATATATTATACGCGTCGTCGTTAGAATATAAATATTTATATATAATTATAAATAGAATTGAAAATGGCGCGGTAGTTCGATAATTCGATTTCAAACTTCAATTGAATGTACCGGGTGCAAAACAATCCGGATTTTAGTGAAACCAAAAACATTAGGATCTAATTGATGATATCTTTCCAACGAAGTTGAGAAACTGAGATTTCACTTTATAAATGATGAGATATGTCCAGTTGAAAATTAGAAATAGTCGCTGTGGAATTTATATATATTTTAATATAATATATAGCCCTTAAAAATGGACATTTTGCAAATGACCTCGGATTTTGACGAAACCAGTTTTGTTAGGTCCGTGATGTCGAATTATTGCTAGATTCCAAATTTCATAATTTTTCGAATCCATATGTGAGCGTGGCAAAGGAAAACGCGTTTGACCATTTCAGTTGATTTTAATCGACTGGAAATTGGCTATTTTTCTAACGGTCTCAGAATTCGACGAAACTAGTTTTGTTAGGACCGTATCGTCAATACGAAGCTAGAAAATATTTTTCGGGAATTTTTCTAGTTAGTATGTGGCCCCGGTAATTTGAAATGTACGTTTAAAATTCAATATAGCGATTTAAATGTAAATTCAATGGAAACTGATCGAAACAATCAAACCAGCTTACGATACATATCCCATTGTGTTCAGAATGGGGGTGAAACGCTATGGACGACAGGCGGGGGCCCTCGTTTCGAGGTCGTTTGTGAAAGTCAACTTTTTCCGATAAAAATAATTAAAAAAAAAAAACTCCCTTTTCTCTTAACTTCTGGCCTCCCCTTTTCGAATTTCATTATACAGAAAATAAAAAAAAATAAAAATAAAAAAACCCTAAGAGCCTCGTCGAGCGCGACGCCGCCCTCCAGGCGGACTGCCGCCGCTGCTTCCCCGACGGAGGCCCCCTCCGACGCTCCCCTTCGACAGCCCCTCCAGCCTCCCCCTGAAGCGCCGCAGCCATCACCGAAGCCCCCGTTCGCGATACTGAAGCCGCCTTCTCTTCCTCCATCGCCTCCACCTCCCTATCCGAACCCACCCCCTTCTCCTTCGAAGAACGACCCAAACCCTCCCCCTGACGTCAGCAGCGACCCAAGCCCTGAACCCCCCCCCCCCCTCGTCGAACTCCAGCACCGCCCAGTCTCCGACCCGACATCAGCCCCCCCCCTCTCGGTAAGTTCACTGTTGTTTTTTTTTTATTTACTTTAAAACTGTTTTTTTTTATTATTATTTAGTTTAAAACTGTTTATTTTAATTAGGTTAAAACTGAAATTTTAATTAGGTTAAAACTGAAGTTTTAATTAGGTTAAAACTGAAATTTTAATTAAGTTAAAACTGATTTTGTTTTAAAAGTAAAAACTAATTTTATAAGATTTTAAAACTGATTTTAAAATAAAAGTAAAAACTGATTTTTAGAAAAAGGTTTGAACTTTAAAATTGAAAAGATCGGGTTTTTAGAATAGGAAAGATCATATTTTTGAAATAGAAAAGGCGAAATTTTTATTGGGTAGAAGAAATAAAAATTCGATTTTTATATATTGAACTTTGAAATAAAAATTCGATTTTTATATATTGAACTTTGAAATAAAAATTCGATTTTTATATATTGAACTTAGAAATAAAAATTCGATTTTTATATATTGAACTTTGAAATAAAAATTCGATTTTTATATATTGAACTTTGAAATAAAAATTCGATTTTTAAATATTGAACTTTGAAATAAAAATTCGATTTTTATATATTGAACTTAGAAATAAAAATTCGATTTTTATATATTGAACTTTGAAATAAAAATTCGATTTTTATATATTGAACTTAGAAATAAAAATTCGATTTTTATATATTGAACTTAGAAATAAAAATTCGATTTTTATATATTGAACTTTGAAATAAAAATTCGATTTTTATATATTGAACTTTGAAATAAAAATTCGATTTTTATATATTGAACTTTGAAATAAAAATTCGATTTTTATATATGTAGTAGCTACGGACGACGAAGCTGACGAAGATGTGAAAACAATGAAGACTTCTGCAAATGAAGAGCCGTGGAGCTAGGATAGCTATATGTGAGAATTTCTCACTCTTTAATTTATTTTCTAGTTATATATATATACTAGGATGCAGACGGTGCTTAGTAGCACCCGACACAATCGTCCACAGACCATGGACTTGTTTGTTTGGCTGTTTGGTTATTGATTGCGATATTGGTTTGAATGTGGTTTGTGGTGTGAAAAATCGAATCGATAAATTGGTTAGGATTAGACGTGCGCCGTTATAAGGCGAAGAAGTAAGGCTAGGTTAGACCCTTACTCCAAATTTTGTGGTTTGCAAAATGAAATTGATTTGATTGATGTGTGAATGGCGTGGGCCTTCACTAGACCGGGGATAAGGCTAGGCCTTGTCCCGTTTCTAGTATCGTGCCGTTATGCCGCCGAAATTTTCTAAAATATGTTAGAAAAATAAAAATATCATTTTATTTAAAGAATGAACTGAATAGAAATTCATAGGTTGGAATAAAATGTTTTATCGTTAAAAATATAATTTTTAACGTGAATGGGAATAAATAAATATTCATTTACAAGCCGGACGGTTTGTTTATGTACACCTATTTGAAGGACATTGATTGGGTCGATAAATTTTACACATCGCCCAACCGCACAAATAAAATGTGCGTTTGATTGTTTGAAACCCCACACGGGTGTTGGGATGAAATTTGAAGTTCACTCATCCTGATTTATTAATTATGTCGATCGGTTGATTGACAGGCTGTTTTAAGCGTTGAATATCTATATTTGATGCTTATACAGTGTAGTGCACTTTGGTTGATGGTTGATTATTTTTCAATGCTATGATATACATGTGTTGTATGAAAATCCATATAATTAACTTTATATGGTAATTGAGTGGGTCTCGTTCCAATTTGAAAAATAAAGAATATTATAAAATAAAAGTTCATGTGTTGACAGTACTCATTCATTGAGATTGGTCATGTGTTGAACGAAATATTTTAATATTAAAATTTACATCTTTATCGATATGAAATAAAAGTTCATGTGTTGACAGTACTCATTCATTGAGATTGGTCATGTGTTGAACGAAATATTTTGATAATAACAACTATTTTGAAAATAGAAATTTATGAAGCCGTGTTGATTAGATTGACGCCATTTTGACGTGAACGATATTTATATCGATTTTATCGATTTCGAAATGAATTGAATATATAACGATTTCGAAATGAATTGAATATATAACGATTTCGAAATGAATTGAATATATAACGATTTCGAAATGAATTGAATATATAACGATTTCGAAATGAATTAAATTGAAAACGATTTCGAAATGAATTGAATTGAAAACGATTTCGACATGAATGGAATTGAAAACGATTTCGACATGAATTGAATTGAAAACGATTTCGAAATGAATTGAATTGAAAACGAATTCAAATTGAATTGAAAGCGAATTGAAATGAATTCAAATTGAATTGAAATTTGAATTGAAATTTGAATTGAATAGAAATGAATTTTAAAACGAATTTATAAAGAAGAATTCAATTTTGATTTGAATTGAAATGGAAGTTGAAAATGTTTTTTTGAAACGAATTCAAAACTATTTATATAATTCGTTTTAAATAGAAATCGACGAAATATATATTATATATATTATATATATAATATAATGGCCTGAATAGAACGCGCCGCGCCGCGGTAGTTCGTGAATTTCGACCATTGATTTCAAACGGACATTACGGGAGATCCGACCGTCGGATTCTCCTAAAACCGGAACCGTTGGGTTCGTATCGAAAAGAGCTTTCTAACGAATATTAGAAATTTGAAATCTAACGGTTGGATTTGGAGATACGTCCAAATCAAATTCGAAAAAGGTCGCTGTAAGTGCAGTTCGATGGCCATTGTTGGAAATCGACTGTACGGGCCTTAATAAAATTATTAACAATAGTAATAATTTGTGTAAAATCATAAGAAATGATTTGGGAAGAATTGGGATGAAAAACTCCATATTTGAAAAGATAAAAATAGATTTTTATCGAATTGAACTAGTTTTGAACTAGAATTATAATTCTATTTATTTTAAAATAAATAAACTGAATTAGAAAGGGTTTTAAAAATAACCAGAATATCCAATGATTGCATTGGAGTGGATTTGAATCGAAATTATCTTCGGAATATTTCGATGTTGGAATTCGTGATTATACAGATGTTGTTATGGAAATTTGAAAGATATATATTTATATCGTTATTTCCAATACGACATTTGTTAGTCGTAGAATTCGATATTGAATATAAGCCGATATATTTTCTATTCAGAGCCTTGTATTGAATATCGAATGTGATTTGGGTTTGTCGTGAATGGTGTCTTCACTAACACTGTTCTTGAACCCAGTTGAGAAAAGATTAAATCTTTTTATTTAGATTTAATGAAGTGTACCAATTAAATAATATTTAATTGGAATTGAATTGGTATTGATTTTTGGGTTTATCGTGAACAGTGTTTTAAATAACACTTGTTCTTTAACCCGATAATTAATCAAATGTGATTTGGGTTTGTCGTGAATGGTGTCTTCACTAACACTGTTCTTGAACCCAGTTGAGAAAAGATTAAATCTTTTTATTTAGATTTAATGAAGTGTACCAATTAAATAATATTTAATTGGAATTGAATTGGTATTGATTTTTGGGTTTATCGTGAACAGTGTTTTAAATAACACTTGTTCTTTAACCCGATAATTAATCAAATGTGATTTGGGTTTGTCGTGAATGGTGTCTTCACTAACACTGTTCTTGAACCCAGTTGAGAAAAGATTAAATCTTTTTATTTAGATTTAATGAAGTGTACCAATTAAATAATATTTAATTGGAATTGAATCGATATTGATTTTTGGGTTTATCGTGGACAGTGTTTTAAATAACACTCGTTCTTTAACCCGATGATTAATGAATGTGATTTTGGGTTTATCGTGAACCGTGTTTTTAAATGACACTGATTCTTTAACCCAGTCAAAGATTAAAACTAAGTGGAGTTTTAATGAATCTTTAATTAGATTGAAATAATCGAAATGGAGTATCACCAGTTTTGCTCCAGGCGATAGTTAAATCTTTAATTAGATTTGAACGTGAAATGGTAATTGAATTTACCGATAACACTGTGGTGTTAGATATGAAGTATTACCAGTTTTACTTCATGGGATGAATAGGTTGGGATTGGGAAATTAAAACAAATGATTACTTCGGTAAGGTTCGCTAATCCCGACTAGTTTGAATTGATATTCAAAAATGGATTAAAGAATAAATTCAAGGAATTTATCTTTGATAAAATTAATGGGAATCTTTCCCTATGAATGTGAAATTTAGAAACTAACTGTCGGTTAGCCAAGCAGAATGGTTTTCTGGATATTGATCTGATGTTGGTTTCGGCCTTCGGGGTTAATATTTGGGAAATTATTCTCTTGATTAATTTACGGTTAGTGACTAATGAATTGGAATGAGGCGTATGTTGTGTTTGTGTAACACTTATTTAGAATATACGCGAGTTATTCGGAAAGACCGGGTTTATCCCATTCTGAATAACTGATACGACGATAAGTCGAAGATGAAGACGATGGTCGAAGACCGGAGGTCTTCACGTCGTTTGGGTGATAACTGATGATCTTGATTGGGCTGTACACCCAAGAAGATGGAAACAGTTGGTGATCGTCCAGACGTACTTGGAGATCAATGGATATGCGGGGTACTAGGTGCTCCCGGTTTCGTTTAGACCCAGAACGGACTTGTAAATGGACTGTGTGTCTGACATCGGATTTCATTCTGTGTGACTGATATCGGTTGCATAGGATGGTTTGCCTGTGTGGCATGCTAAGATGCAAATGATCAAGGCTTCTGTTGAAAAGCAAAGTCTTGTGGTGATGATCAAAGCACGGCCTTTGTGGCGTAGCTTTGTGTGACGTTTACCTCGCGTGTTTCACACCCGGTATGAACCAAAAACGGGAGACGGACCTCAGGGAGGACTTGCGTTTCTTTCTAGCTAGAAGTGGCGTCAGTGGTTTTACACGCCCTGACGAGTTTGACTTATGTGGTTGTTGCGGTTGCGAGGCGCCTCGGTTATATCGGTTTCGGCCGAATGCATTCTGGTCGGCTGACGGACCAGACTTACACCCCATAGGGTGGGGAGACGTATTGTTCAGGCATAATAATCCACTCCGTGTGGACCGGCCCTATCGCTCCAAGGGGCAGTTGCGGCTGTTCCTGAGGCTCGGGCTAGACAGTCTCGAATCGGTTGAGGACTATCTTTTGCCTCGGTTCATAGACGGAAATCCAATTTCCAAATACGTGACATTTGCGGTTTTAATTGTAATCCTATATATGGCGACATAGTGGGATGGGGCGCTTATGCCGCCTATGATTGATACTTATGATTTGAAGTTGTTTTATACACTATGCACTTATAATAGTATCAAATGATTTGTTTTAAACGTATCAAGCATTCTTTGGCTGTTATAAGGGAAAACCCTATCCTCGACTGCGTTGCATTGTGTGATGGGACCTGGGTCTTATAACAGCTTCATTTTTCTTTATTTAGCATTGCGCTGTTTGTTTTATGCACTGGTGTTCTTGGGAGGAAACCCGTTCCGTGTTATACGGCGTGGTCCCTTGATTTACCTTACTTTTAAGATAAAGATTAATAACTGTTTTAGTTCTCACACCAGTCCCATGACTGACCTGGAGTTTATTGTTTTAACCTAAACTCTGGGTGCCCTTATTTTGACACGGGCAGCTAGTAGTTTTGGTTTTTGCAGATTTATATTCACAGGATCCTGGTTTACAGCTGGAACGATATCCGGAAAGCTTTGTATCCGTATATCTCATTCTAGTTGTGTATTGTATTATTTTCCGCTGCTATGTATTTAAATGTAATTTAAATCTCTGATATTTCTGTGTAATATTCATTTTTACTCTGTATATTCTTGTAATCTGATGCACTGTTGTAATATATAGTGAAACGTTCTTCTGTATGCGTTCTGTTTTGTCCTGTTCTCAAACGATGGGGCGTTTCGAGCGGCCTGGATCGGTTTAGCGACCGGTTCGGACCGAGCGAAATTCCTTGCCGTCACATTTTCATTGATAAGAATTAATTAATAATTTAATTGAAATTAAATTGGTTCAGTTGAAACTGAAGTTAAGAAATGAACAAATATGTTATAACCAGTCGATAGGATCGTCCTCTACCTTTTAGCAATTTTGAGGACGAAATTATTTTAAGTAGGGAAGATTGTAATGACCCGCATTGGCAGAGGTATTATAATTAATTTTATTTAATTATATAAATAGTGATATAGTGAATTAAATGGTCGTGGAATTAAATAATGATGAATATTTAATTAAAATAATAAATTAAATAATATATTTAATTCTGAAATAATCAGAATTGACTGAAATGGCGATATGGTGTAAACCGGATCATCTGTGATATTTAATTCAGTTTAGAATTGAATTAGAATAACGAATATATTATTTGAATAACAATTTGAATGTAGAGTTATAATATAATTAAAATCGAGCTTGAAATGGCGTGGCAGTTCGTTATTTGGCGATTTGAACTACAACTAAATGTACAGGATTCGTTTTAAGCCGGATTTCTGTGAAACAAGAAAACGTGTGGAGCTGGTGGAGTATATCTTTCTAGTGGAAGAGAAAAATCAGGATTTCGTCGTGTAGATTTTGATGTACGTCCAGATCAAATTTCAGAAAAGTAGCTGTGGAATTCCATTATAATTTATAAAGGAATTATTTATATTTTAAAAAGGAATTTCAAAATAAATCGAATATCGATTTAATCGGGATTTGAAATATCGAGTTAGAAATTCATATAGGAATATTCTAGAGCTATATGGTATTCCACTATGAATATATACGATAGTATTCATTTTTAAATATTTAATTCAATTATATTTAAATATATTTTATATTTAAATGAGTCATCCAGAGCTTTAAAAATAGCCACTTTTGCAAACGAAGTCGGAATTCGACGAAACTAATTTTGTTGGATCCGCAACATCAAATTTTTGTTAGATTCCAAGTTCCATGATTTTTAGAGTCAGTATGTGGTCGTACGGATTTTTAGAGTGAAAAACAGTCAGTATTTTGACCGTTATAAATACGTTGTGTGAGCATACGAGATCGGAATTCGACAAAAGTAGTTTCGTTGGGACCGTAATGTCGAACTCTAGCTGCATATCGATTTTCCTGATTTTTAGATAATGTATGTGATCATAGGAATTTTTAAAGGATAAATATACATAGTGGTTGATTATTATAGAATAAAATAATGAAAATATCTACCCTATATAATATCCTAAATCGCTCTAACCTAATTCATGGTTCGATTCAATCTTCTGGAGAAAAAGAAGCCGCCAACACTTTCATTTTCTCTAGTAAGACTCTCGATTAAAAGTAAAATAAAAAACAAATGCAAACAAATTCTGTAAATCATGATATTCATGTATTCGAACTCCTGAGTGTGTTCTCTTCAAGCTCATACCAGTTATGATGAGTTCGACGTCCCTTTTGGAGTAATGGGTTTTTGACGACGAACCAAGGGTTATGGTTCATCCGAGTTAGGAGCAGTCGAAGGTTTTTTTGACGGCGTAGGAGGGTTCGGCGGAGTAAGACGCGTCAAGTGGTGGCACTGGGAGGATCTCCGGTGGTTGAGGTCGGAGTGCGACAGTGGAGATGGTGTGTTCAGGGAAACAATGTCGAGCAGGGGTTTGAGGGCACGTTAGCGAACGGTTTGGTTGGGCGAGTTGTAACAACCCGTATTTTCAATAACCTGTAATAACATAAATCGAGGCAGAATTTAATTCTAAAATGGGAATCAAGGGAAACGGGCTATGCCATTGCGTTCGTCTCGGAAAAATACGCGAAATAGAGTCCGAGTTTTCGAAAATCGGAGTCCGTATGACCAAGATATGGCCTCGCGAAGTTTCACGAAAATTCCCAAATTAAAGTATACTTAATTAAGTGAAATGGGTTGTGTAGATATATATATATATATATATATTGATATATATATATATATATATAATTGAAAATTTATTAAATAAATATGCAAAAATGCTCAAAACAGCGAATTGGGAGAGGGGAATAACCGAACCGGCCGATTTTTGAAGTCGACCCGAGCCCGCTGGGTCGACTAGGGGTTAATCCAGGGTGTTTGGCTGTCAACCCGTGGGCCGATTCGCTCAAGTGCAGATTTTGCATTTGAATGGTTCTCATGGTCCATCTTTAATCTAAAGGCCCTAGATGGTTCCTACACTTGACTTCTTCCCCAAGACATGCTTTGATGGCTTGGATTGAATCTAGGGTTAATCCTATGGCCTAAAACACTTGCCTAATCTATAAATAAGACCCTAACCTACCCTAATTCATTCATAATTAAACCTAGTGACTAAACTATGGCAAAATGCTAGCTCTCATGGCCTCCACTAATTTTATGAAGAGGGTTGCATACTAATCACTCTCTAATCAACTTCTAATCCCTTCTTAGCATCTTAATCTTCTTCATTTGGTGTTCAAAGTTGCTAGTTGTGAGTTTCTATCACTTTGATGATCTTTTGGTAAACTAATTAGATGAGATGTGATGAGATTTATGGTTTTGTATGTGGGTTAATGAGCTTTGAATCATATGATATGATGTTAGCATTAATCTTATGTTTATGCATGTTGAGTATGTAAGCTTATGCAAGTTTAATATGATGTATGTTATGTTTGCATGATGCTAAATATGCAAGTTGTGGGCTATGTAATCATATGCATGTTATGCAAGTTCATGGTAATATGCTATGCAAGTTACATGTATGTAAATATGCAAGTTACATGTTTGTTAATATGCAAGTTACATGTATGTAAATATGCAAGTTACATGTTTCTTTATATGCAAGTTACATGTTTGTTAATATGCGAGTTACATGTATGTAAATATGCAAGTTACATGTTTATTAATATGCAAGTTCATGATGACACATTATGCAAGTCTATAAGCTAATATGCAAGTTTGTTATGCAAAATGAATATGTAAGTTATGTGACATATTATATGCAAGTTATGTGACATGTTATGCAAGTTCATATGCAAGTTATGTGTTTGTTAATATGCAAGATGGCACCTTTGAAACATGTTCATTCATATGCAAGTTGACACCTTTTATATGTGTTATATCATGAACGAAATTACGTGGGAACGATGGGGTAATTAAATGCATAAGTTAATAAGATTGTGTGAAATTAATATAATTATGCATAACACAAAATAAATAAACATAGTATGGGAATTTGCCTATTTGGTTAGGTGTACCCATACTATGTGTTGGGAATTTACCTATTGAGTTAGGTCTACCCCATGGGAATTTACCTATTAAGTTAGGTCTACCCATGTTAAGAAAACTTGATTAATTAGGGATAATTAATATAAAATTATGAGGGTGATTAATTAGGTGTAATTAATTGACTAAGACACGAGGTTGGACTCAGTTGTAGCGTAAAACTGCCCGGACCCAACCGGCTTAACCAGTTGCTACAAATGTTAGCCCAATGTGAGAGGTCTTAGGCACAAACTAAATACGTAATTAATGTAAAGACACGAGGTTAGACTCTGTTATGACATAAGGCTGCCCGGACCCAACCGGCTTAACCAGCGGTCATAAAAGACAGTCTAATGTGAGAGGTCTTTACAAAGGTTACGTTCTTAATTAATTAATTAAGAAACACTTAACCACATTAGCATGTAGAGGGACATGAGGGGTTAAGTGGGTGCCTCGGGTGGCATGAGAAAATCTAGTGGTTGCCTTGGGTGGCAATAGAAAATACGATTAGAATACTTAACCAAAATGGAACATGTAATTAAAACATGATTAAAGGGTTAAGTGGGATATACTAGAAAAAGGGACAAGCTTAGGTGGGTAGCTTGTGGAGGCCCATTTCAACCAGTAACCCATACGTATCTTTGTGGGCTCGACCCATGTCGAGGACGGGACACGCATACTGGGCTTGACTGTAAGAGGCAAACGGGTTAGCGGTGGCAACGCAAGTCCAACGGGCTTCATATGCGTGAGTGGGCCCGGGCTGGTAGGTAAGCCGTTGTTGCATCGAGTAGATATAAGCCGTGCACCTTTAGTTTCATCAGGTTGCCACATTGGGGAATGATACATCCCACGGTGGGGCCAGCACGGGTATCTACGTTAGGGAGCCGATCGAATGGGAAGTAGTGTGTACACCTAGTGGATTGTAGGGCCCCGTGGCGCCTACTTGGTCACCTAGGGGTACGCAGGTACTAATTAGTAAATTTTATAAGTCCTTGGGTGGGATCAACCTTTAAGTTAGGAACGACTGGTGTGGTGCAGTTTAGTAATTTACCTTAGGGAGGGTAGATGCGTCTTTATCCTTTATCTTCGTTTAGTTGACTGCTTAGGGTAGCCATTCATCCCTATATGTTACCGTATATCAGTTTATGTCTTCTCTGGTTACTTTAACGATTGTATTGTTAAAGTTATAGGACTCGCTCAGACTTATGTCTGACCCCGTTGTTTTTATCTTTTTCCCAACCCTCAGGTCCTACGGTGGATCCTAGCAGTAGTGGAGCTTGATCGGATTGCTGTTCCAGTCTTTAGGAGCTTGGATAGATGTAAAGCTCCAGTTATCCAGTTATCTTTTCTTTTGTTTGGCTATTGTATGAGAGTGGGATTATGTACTTCTTTATTTTGATGGATATTGTACTTGACCTTTATTGTGGTTTTATGATGTAACCAGACATGTTTTACTTCCGCTGTTATGAGATGATGTTTTAAAATTTCAAGTACTATTTATATCTGTCTTGTTGTAATTTTTCTGTTCTATATTCACTAAAATACTCCACCGATGCTATGGCATTCCCTTAGTGAGTGATCATAGCGGGAGTGGGGTGTTACACGTGGTATCAGAGCTTAAGGTTACCAGAACAGATAAAATTTTTGAGAAAAACTACTTTCTAAGAGTATTTTCGAAGAAAGTATTTTTAAAAAGCATGTCTTCTAAGAGAAAAAGTTTTTGAAAAAGAAAAGCATAATCCCCAATAGCCATATCTTTATCTTTCGGAATCTCCTTTTTGAATCTTTCCTCTTTCGTTTCAGCATGGCTGAAGATCTTAACATCCCGGAGGGTTTAGTTATACCACTATGGTATAGGAGGTTGCAAGAGGCTAGGGCCGCGGCTGCGGGTCCGGCCAATGCTACTACACCAGAGACAACCGCTCCTCCTCCTCAGCCTAGAGTGGATAATTTTGCTAAGGTTTGCAAGGAGTTCAAGGCTATAGGAGGAAAACCTTTTCTTGGTTCAGAGACTTTCGTAGAGGCTAGAGATTGGCTTAAGGAAGTGGAAGAGTTGCTAGATATCTTTGAAGTGGAAGAGGGAAAGAAAGTCAAGTTGGCGGCTTGGTTAATGAAGGGAGAGGCCTCATTCTGGTGGGAGGTCACTAATGGAGAACGCCCTGTTGACTCTTGGGCAGATTTTAAGCAAAGGTTTGGGGCTAAGTTTCTCTCAAGGGCGGAAGAGAATCTGTTTATGGAGAAGTTCTTGAATTTGAAGCAAGGGAATCTCACGGTGAAAGAATATGTCAACAAATTCAATCAATTAGCAAGGTTTGGCATAGAGTTGGTGAATACACCGGAGAAGAAGGCTTTGAGGTTCGTTAGAGGCTTGAACGAACCATTGCAAGGAATAGCTATGACTCACATTCCTATGGGGGCCACTTTTGAGAAGCTTGTCTACATGGCACTTATGCATGAGGATGATAAGAATTCTAAGGCACCAGAGAAAAAGGGGGATCAGAAGAAACCGCAACAGCAACAACAAGGCAAGGGCGGAAAAGGCAATGGTGACAAAAAGAAGACGAAGAAGAAGTGCTTCAATTGTGGAACACCAGGACACCTTAGTAAGGATTGTCGCAAAAAGAAGAAGACCGGTTGCTTTCATTGTGGTGAAGCGGGGCATCTTGTGAAAAACTGCCCAAAGAAGGGGCAGAAGACGGGGTCTACCTCAGGAGGCCAGGTGCAAGCTCTTATAGCACCACCTCAGTCAGGGGGGCAAGTTCAGGTTCTCTCAGTTCCACCGATTCAGCAGAGAGGTAGAACTATTTCCGTTGAAAGTCTGGTTTTTCTGTTTGATCATCCAGTTCGTACTTTGTTTGACTCTGGCGCATCGCATTCTTTTATCTCATCATCGTTAGTTGAGTCACTGCACTTAGACACCAGTCTAGTTGATGATCCCTTGGTTGTCTCAAACCCAATTGGGGGCTCCATATATCTGTCTATGATATGTTTGGGTTTGAAGATTTCTATACTTAGCGTTGAGTTTAGATGTGATGCTTTTGTATTGGGCTTCACGGGCTATGGGTTGATCTTGGGCATGGACTGGTTATCCAGTAATGGTGCCGTTCTTGATTGCGAAAGGAGAGTTGTCAGGCTCATGACCCGCTTGGGTAACACTCTCGAGATCTCTTGCAATCCCATGGAATCTGTTTTGCTAAGTTATCTTGAATCGCTCGATGCTTCGGTCGAGAGTTTGTGTTCTGTCAGAGTAGTCCGGGAATATCCGGATGTGTTTGAAGAAGTAAAGGGTTTGCCTCCGAAGCGGGAGATAGATTTCCGAATTTATTTGGTGGATAATGCCAAACCAGTGTCTTTGCCAGTACGCCACATGGCTCCTCGTGAGAGAAGAGAACTTCATAAGCAAGTAGGGGAGTTGCTTGAGAAGGGGTTCATAAGGCGAAGTATATCGGAGTGGGGAGCTCCAGTAGTGTTTGCCACGAAGGCGGATGGGTCCCTCAGACTTTGTGTGGATTATAGAGAACTTAATAAGCTCACGAAGAAGAATAGACACCCATTACCGAGGATAGATGATCTCTTTGATCAGTTGGTTGGCGCGTCAGTATTTTCGCAGATGGACTTAGCTACAGGGTTTCATCAGTTAAGAGTGGCGGAGGACAGTATAGAGAAGACTGCTTTCCGGACTCCGGATGGTTTTTATGAGTGGCTAGTGATGCCATTTGGGTTGACAAACGCCCCCGCATACTTTGTTGATCTCATGAGTAGAGTGTTCAGAGAGTATCTGAATAAGTTTGTAGTAGTTTTTGTGGATGACATCTTGGTCTTTTCCAAGAATGAAGAAGAGCATGCCTTACATCTCAAGGAAGTGTTGGAGACTCTTCGAGCGCATAGTCTTAAAGCTAAATTCTCTAAATGCCATTTTTGGAGAAGAGAAGTGCGATTCTTAGGGCATGTGGTCTCTAAGGAAGGGATAGCTGTGGATCCCGCAAAGATAGTATCTATCCAGGATTGGAAAGTTCCTAGAAATGCTACCGAGGTAAGAAGTTTCTTGGGGTTGGCAGGATATTATAGGAAGTTCATCAAAGACTTCGCGAAGATATCAGCCCCATTAACCCGCTTGACGAAAAAGAATCTGGTTTTCTCGTGGGATGTAAATTGTGATGATGCTTTCCGACGGTTAAAGAGAGCTTTGACCACCGCTCCAGTTTTAGTGCTCCCGGATGGGAGTAAGCCGTTTGTTGTTTATACCGATGCTTGTGGAACAGGATTAGGCGCAGTCTTGATGCAGGAGGGAAGGGTAATAGCCTATGGAGGGAGACAATTGAGAGTGCATGAGAAGAATTACCCTACCCATGATCTAGAGTTGGCCGCGATTGTTTTCGCACTTAAGTCTTGGCGCCATTATCTTCTTGGTGAGAGATTCGAGTTGTTCACCGACCATAAATCATTGAAGTACTTATTCTCTCAGAAGGATTTAAACTTAAGACAGCAAAGGTGGATGGAGTTCTTAGCATCCTATGATTTCGAGATAGCGTATACCCCTGGTAAGGGTAACGTGGTGGCAGACGCCTTAAGTAGAAAAAGGCTATCTTTGAGTCCATTGTTCGTGGAACGACGAAGCTTGGAGTTTCTTTCTTTGTTTGACTTCAGACCTTCTGTTGATTTTGTACCTGGTTTGTTGGCATCCTTGGAGGTTAGACCTACTCTTTTGAGACGGATTGGCGAGGCTCAGCGAGACGACCCACAGTTGGTTGTGTTGGTAGAGAAGCTTATAAGAGGGGAGTCGTCCAGCCATTTGGGTAGATACACCATAGATGATAAGGGATGGTTGCATAGAGACGGTAGACTTTGTGTACCGCAAGATGAGGGTTTGAAGAAGGCTATTTTGGATGATGCACATCGTTCAAGAATGACTATTCATCCCGGTGGAGACAAAATGTACCAAGACATGAAGAGAGTTTTCTTCTGGGCCGGTATGAAGAAAGATGTGGCCGAGTATGTGGCTAGATGCTTAGTGTGCCAACAAGTTAAAGTGGAGCAAAGGAAACCCGGTGGGTTGCTACACCCATTGGAAGTTCCACAGTGGAAGTGGGATAGTGTCTCGATGGATTTCATCGACGGGTTACCGAGATCGAGGAAGGGCAATACGGGAATTTGGGTTGTGGTAGACTGACTTACCAAGAGTGCCCATTTTATACCCGTAAAGAGTAAGAGGACCGCTCCATGGCTTGCTTCAGTCTATGTTAGAGAGATTGTTAGATTGCATGGCGTACCATCCAGCATTGTGAGTGATCGAGATCCTATTTTCACTAGTGAGTTTTGGAGAAGTTTGCAAGAGGCGGTAGGGACTCAGTTGTGTTTGAGCACCGCATATCATCCTCAGACGGACGGTCAGACTGAGAGGGTGAACCGTATCTTAGAAGATCTTTTGAGGCTTTGTATCTTGGATTTTGGAGGTACATGGGAAGAACATCTTCCTTTGGTGGAGTTCGCATATAATAACAGCTTTCAGTCCAGTATTGGTATGGCTCCTTTCGAAGCTCTTTATGGAAGGCCTTGTCGATCTCCTACATGTTGGTGGGAATCTACGGATAAGATCTTGCTTGGGCCGGATATGGTTAGAGAGACTTCAGAGAAGATTGATTTAATTCGAAAAAGGATGAAAGCAGCGCAAGATAGACAGAAATCTTATGCGGATCGGAGAAGGACGGATCTTGAGTTTGAGGTTGGGGACATGGTTTTTGTCAAAGTATCTCCATTGAGAAATGTTGTTCGCTTTGGGTCCGTAGGGAAGTTAGCACCGAGATTTGTTGGGCCGTTTCCTATTAAGGAAAGGATTGGACGGATGGCATATAGGGTGGAGTTGCCCGACAGACTTAGTGGTGTTCATGATGTATTCCATGTATCACATTTGAGGAAGTGCTTACATGAGACCGCGGAGGTGGTAGAGCCGAGCTTGCTTAGAGATGTAGAGGTAGAGCGTGATGCGACGATTCGACGAGCTCCTACTCGCATCCTTGGGTCAGAAACTAGGAAGTTGAGGAACAGAGAAGTTCAGCTAGTTAAAGTGCAATGGGGAGATGACGAAAGCAATGCTACTTGGGAGACGGAAGCAAAGATGCGTTCTTTGTATCCATTTCTTTTTGAGAGTATGTCTTTTAACTTCTCCTTTATTGCTTGTCTAGTACTTATCTTATCTTTAGTATATCCTCTCGCTAATACCTATGACCTTTAGATAGGGTAAAACCTATGGTTGAAACATGTGTTTGAAACATGTTATGGTTGATGGATGCATATGGATGCAATTGTTTGCTAGTGGTTGCTCGTGGATGCATATACACACACATTAGGCACTAGATCGGCTCAGTCACTTCATGTTGCATATTGCATAAATGGATGTGGTAGTTAGATTGATGGATGTATCATGGCTGTGTTATCATATGGATGATGCATTTTTGTGTATGGTTGTGCACGCATGTAGAAATTTGTATGTGTCAATAGGGTTTCGCATACATATTGGATGCATGGCACTATCATGGTTTGCATTAAGGAGGTTTACTGTATCAGTAACCGCCTGATTTTCGCATTAGGTAAGTACATATACACACACTTTTGCATATATCCATCCAGCATTTAGAATCTTGTAAGGACAATGATTGCTCGTGGATGATGCTTTGAGTAGATGGATGATTGGATGGTAGGATACGTTCTTCCTAACTTGAAGATTTCGGGGACGAAATCCTTTAAGGAGGGGAGAATGTAACAACCCGTATTTTCAATAACCTGTAATAACATAAATCGAGGCAGAATTTAATTCTAAAATGGGAATCAAGGGAAATGGGCTATGCCATTGCGTTCGTCTCGGAAAAATACGCGAAATAGAGTCCGAGTTTTCGAAAATCAGAGTCTGTATGACCAAGATATGGCCTCGCGAAGTTTCACGAAAATTCCCAAATTAAAGTATACTTAATTAAGTGAAATGGGTTGTGTAGATATATATATATATATATATATATATATATATTGATATATATATATATATAATTGAAAATTTAATAAATAAATATGCAAAAATGCTCAAAACAGCGAATTGGGAGAGGGGAATAACCGAACCGGCCGATTTTTGAAGTCGACCCGAGCCCGCTGGGTCGACTAGGGGTTAATCCAGGGTGTTTGGCTGTCAACCCGTGGGCCGATTCGCTCAAGTGCAGATTTTGCATTTGAATGGTTCTCATGGTCCATCTTTAATCTAAAGGCCCTAGATGGTTCCTACACTTGACTTCTTCCCCAAGACATGCTTTGATGGCTTGGATTGAATCTAGGGTTAATCCTATGGCCTAAAACACTTGCCTAATCTATAAATAAGACCCTAACCTACCCTAATTCATTCATAATTAAACCTAGTGACTAAACTATGGCAAAATGCTAGCTCTCATGGCCTCCACTAATTTTATGAAGAGGGTTGCATACTAATCACTCTCTAATCAACTTCTAATCCCTTCTTAGCATCTTAATCTTCTTCATTTGGTGTTCAAAGTTGCTAGTTGTGAGTTTCTATCACTTTGATGATCTTTTGGTAAACTAATTAGATGAGATGTGATGAGATTTATGGTTTTGTATGTGGGTTAATGAGCTTTGAATCATATGATATGATGTTAGCATTAATCTTATGTTTATGCATGTTGAGTATGTAAGCTTATGCAAGTTTAATATGATGTATGTTATGTTTGCATGATGCTAAATATGCAAGTTGTGGGCTATGTAATCATATGCATGTTATGCAAGTTCATGGTAATATGCTATGCAAGTTACATGTATGTAAATATGCAAGTTACATGTTTGTTAATATGCAAGTTACATGTATGTAAATATGCAAGTTACATGTTTCTTTATATGCAAGTTACATGTTTGTTAATATGCGAGTTACATGTATGTAAATATGCAAGTTACATGTTTATTAATATGCAAGTTCATGATGACACATTATGCAAGTCTATAAGCTAATATGCAAGTTTGTTATGCAAAATGAATATGTAAGTTATGTGACATATTATATGCAAGTTATGTGACATGTTATGCAAGTTCATATGCAAGTTATGTGTTTGTTAATATGCAAGATGGCACCTTTGAAACATGTTCATTCATATGCAAGTTGACACCTTTTATATGTGTTATATCATGAACGAAATTACGTGGGAACGATGGGGTAATTAAATGCATAAGTTAATAAGATTGTGTGAAATTAATATAATTATGCATAACACAAAATAAATAAACATAGTATGGGAATTTGCCTATTTGGTTAGGTGTACCCATACTATGTGTTGGGAATTTACCTATTGAGTTAGGTCTACCCCATGGGAATTTACCTATTAAGTTAGGTCTACCCATGTTAAGAAAACTTGATTAATTAGGGATAAGTAATATAAAATTATGAGGGTGATTAATTAGGTGTAATTAATTGACTAAGACACGAGGTTGGACTCAGTTGTAGCATAAAACTGCCCGGACCCAACCGGCTTAACCAGTTGCTACAAATGTTAGCCCAATGTGAGAGGTCTTAGGCACAAACTAAATACGTAATTAATGTAAAGACACGAGGTTAGACTCTATTATGACATAAGGCTGCCCGGACCCAACCGGCTTAACCAGCGGTCATAAAAGACAGTCTAATGTGAGAGGTCTTTACAAAGGTTACGTTCTTAATTAATTAATTAAGAAACACTTAACCACATTAGCATGTAGAGGGACATGAGGGGTTAAGTGGGTGCCTCGGGTGGCATGAGAAAATCTAGTGGTTGCCTTGGGTGGCAATAGAAAATACGATTAGAATACTTAACCAAAATGGAACATGTAATTAAAACATGATTAAAGGGTTAAGTGGGATATACTAGAAAAAGGGACAAGCTTAGGTGGGTAGCTTGTGGAGGCCCATTTCAACCAGTAACCCATACGTATCTTTGTGGGCTCGACCCATGTCGAGGACGGGACACGCATACTGGGCTTGACTGTAAGAGGCAAACGGGTTAGCGGTGGCAACGCAAGTCCAACGGGCTTCATATGCGTGAGTGGGCCCGGGCTGGTAGGTAAGCCGTTGTTGCATCGAGTAGATATAAGCCGTGCACCTTTAGTTTCATCAGGTTGCCACATTGGGGAATGATACATCCCACGGTGGGGCCAGCACGGGTATCTACGTTAGGGAGCCGATCGAATGGGAAGTAGTGTGTACACCTAGTGGATTGTAGGGCCCCGTGGCGCCTACTTGGTCACCTAGGGGTACGCAGGTACTAATTAGTAAATTTTATAAGTCCTTGGGTGGGATCAACCTTTAAGTTAGGAACGACTGGTGTGGTGCAGTTTAGTAATTTACCTTAGGGAGGGTAGATGCGTCTTTATCCTTTATCTTTGTTTAGTTGACTGCTTAGGGTAGCCATTCATCCCTATATGTTACCGTATATCAGTTTATGTCTTCTCTGGTTACTTTAACGATTGTATTGTTAAAGTTATAGGACTCGCTCAGACTTATGTCTGACCCCGTTGTTTTTATCTTTTTCCCAACCCTCAGGTCCTACGGTGGATCCTAGCAGTAGTGGAGCTTGATCGGATTGCTGTTCCAGTCTTTAGGAGCTTGGATAGATGTAAAGCTCCAGTTATCCAGTTATCTTTTCTTTTGTTTGGCTATTGTATGAGAGTGGGATTATGTACTTCTTTATTTTGATGGATATTGTACTTGACCTTTATTGTGGTTTTATGATGTAACCAGACATGTTTTACTTCCGCTGTTATGAGATGATGTTTTAAAATTTCAAGTACTATTTATATCTGTCTTGTTGTAATTTTTCTGTTCTATATTCACTAAAATACTCCACCGATGCTATGGCATTCCCTTAGTGAGTGATCATAGCGGGAGTGGGGTGTTACACGAGTTCAGTGGTGTGGGAGGCGATGGAGATAGATGAGTGATGGTGGAGCAAAGAGTAGTCAAAGATGGTCAACGGCGGTTTTGGGAATTTACTGAAGCGGCTGATTTTCTTATGGAAGAAGGTGATAAACGTGGGCTTGGGAGGAGTGATAAATGGACTGAGATATACATTTGGGGAGGCCGCATTTTTCTAGGTGGGCTGAGGAATCAAAAGGTGGTGAGGCCCAATGGAGTAATAGTTCTAAGTTTTTATTTAAATAAAATGTAAACTAACTTCTTAATATCATAACTATTGCACACAATATCAGAATCACGAACCGTCAGATTTGTTGGGATCGTATGAATGGACACTACATGATGGAGCTAACTGGGAGTGAATCCGAGCTCGTTACAATTTATGGAGAAATAAATTGTCCGAATGAATCAAATAACACAAACCGTTATTTAATGGCTAACGCGCCAGTGTGAGTAAATCTCACTAACTTTGAACAGTTTATAATTTCATGTTGTATTTTTAGAACTGTTAAGTATTGGCTAATTGACTGTGTGTTGACTATTTGATTGAACTGCTAGTCAGTTAGTTGAATTTCTATATTGATTCTGTTTAACAGAATATATCATATGGAACTGAAAGTGATGTTATCTATATTGTTTAACATCTGCGATGTAGGGAAACAGGTTGAGGAATCCAACTGGATTCCTCAACATTTATTTTACTGTGATTCATATATTGTGATATATGATGTGTTATATAATTTGTTACGGATTATATGTGTTGAAATGATATTGATCCTTGTTATTCGATATTTTAAATATCATAAAAAGACTCTGGGATGTAAAAAGAACTATTTCAATGTATATTGAAATAAAGGGATTTTATAAAATCAACAGATTTTATAAAAGGAAATATTTCGAAAGTAAATAAAAGGGAAAAATGTTGATAAAACGAATAGAGTTTTATAAAAGGGAAAATGTTTATAAAACGAATAGAGTTTTATAAAAGGGAAAATTGTTTATAAAACGAATAGAGTTTTATAGAAGGGAAAAATGTTGATAAAACGAATAGAATAGAATAGAATAAAGGAATATTTATTTGAGAAAATAAATAGAATAAAGGAAATATTTATTTAGAAAATAAATAAAATATTTTAAAAGGAGTTAGAATTAATCAGTTAGAGTTAAAGGAGTTAATCGAATATAATTTATTCGAATAGAGTTAAAGGAGTAAATCGAATATAGTGTATTTGAAAGGAGTTAATCAGTTAGAGTTAACCAGTTAGAGGTAATCAAATAGAGTTAATCGATTAGAGTTAAAAACGAACTAGAGTTAATCGTATAGAGTTAAACAAGATTAGAAGCTGACTAGGGATTAGTTAAGTTGAGTAGTTTTCTGAGTATCGATCTGATGTTGGTTTCGGCCTTCGGGGTTTATACTTAGAGAATTGTTCTCCTACTAGTTTACAGTCAGGGACTGATAGTTGTGGAAGAATAGTGATATGTAAATAAACAAATGGAAATGTTTTCCAGTGTTAATAACGAATATTTTCTAAACATAGAAAATAAGGAAATCTGAATATATATATATATATATATATGTTAAACGATGATTGAATGATATAATTTCCAATTGGAAATAATATCGTTGTTTGCACACTTGTTTTTCTTTGATAGTTAACTCATCGATTATCGAAGTTTTCGACCATTTTAACATTGTTAATATGGAGAGACCGGTTGGATTATTATCCGAAGAACCACTCTGTATTGGCATAAGCGTTGCGAATCATATATGCAAAAGATAATTGAGGACAGAGTTATGCAAGGGCTATCCTGTTTATAGAATAGTGCCTTCGGTTTGTTCAGTCCCAGGACGACCTGTATGGAAGAATGTATGACAGAGTATATCAAATAGATCGTGTAAGTTGATCTCTTCAAACGTATTCACGTTTGGTGGCGGAGGAATTCGTTTCTCTTAGCTGTATACTCGTGGTATTTTTGGGGAAATCAATTTGTGATTTGGCGGGTATGACAATGTGACATTCTAAGTGAATGAAGATGTGGCATGTAAAAGATAAGTGTAGCTTCTAGCCTCACATCCGGTAAATGACAGAAGTCGAGCAGGCAGCATGGCTAAGTCGGTCGCTCCGAAGTAGGGTGTATAATCACCTATCTAGAGAATATTCATTTGCCTCTTTAATCTATCAATGTTGTCCCATATATATATACGGGAAACGGTTGCTGATCCCAACCGTTGATGATATACATTCGATACATTCAAGCGAAATGAGTGATCGATCATTTTTGGCTGAGTTGCAAGATGTTCTTGTTGAACTCCAGTGTATCGTTCCTAGAGTACACTGATCGGAAGGTGGTTCCATACCTTGTCATAGTTAGAAATCCATTACCCAATATGTGCTTGCGGTTTTGATTGTATACTATATATGTAGAACGTGAGATGAAAGCATTTCTGCTAGATGATTATTATATTGTGGTTGATAGACATTATTATAATATCAAAAGGTTTTTGATATAAAGATATTTTGGATTCTCATAAGGGAAAAACCCATTCCGTTGTACGGCGTGGTCTTATGAGATATCGTTTAATGGCTCAATCTGTTTTAAACTGTTTTACTCATACCACTCCCATGACTGACCCGGAGTTTATTTTGTTTTGTTTTCCCTAAACTCTTGGGTGCCGAATTTTGTACGGGCAGTCAAGTAGTCTGGAATTTACAGATATACTGGAAGAGCTTGGAGCAGGAGGCTTCAAGATTATATAGCTATAGGTTATTTCCACTGTGTTGTAAGTGTTGTACTCTGATAATGTTATTGTATACATATAATGATTTGATTTCAATGATATGTTATCTATTATATGTTGTTTCGTTCCGCTGTGAGATTCGTGTTACTTTGATGTTGTGTTCTTCTTCTTCTTCTTCTATTCTAAGTTTCTATATTATCTTTCCTCACCCTCTGTTTTCTTTCTATTAATTTCCTGATTTTCAGTTTAATTTGGGGTGGACTTGTGTTATTTGGTCAGCTCAAATTGGACCAGATTTTCGGGTCATTACAAGGCGGATCCGTTGTAGAATGCCATATGCTATCAGACTCTGCAACTGTAAGCTCCTGTCCACTAGCCTCTATCACTTTAGCAGCCTCTGCATCATACTTCCCTTGCAATAGCAATATAATTTTAAGACAAGTGCTATAAAATTTACTTATATACTATGATATGAACGAGTATGAAACATTTTAATTTATACGAATAAGCATATTTACCATTATACGTGCACTCTTCGGATCCGCCCACTCATACGTAATATTTCCTTCTTCATCGGTGTGCTCCACCGCATGTACGTGTCTGAATACGTCTACCAGCGAAAGCTCTCTTCCGTGCTTTATAAACTGAGTAAGTATTAGTAATAAAATTATTAAAGATAAGACTGGACTATATACACTAAATTTTTATCTGAACATGTACTACAAATATTTAAAATTTATACCAAATCCCTCATGTGTTGTTGGAATGATTTTGAGTCACCGCGGTGTGCAGCAGGATTCTTTTTTTTATTTGCTTTATTTCTAGCTGCTACTTTCTGTTAAATTTGATACACAATGATGTAAAATAATGTAGTCAATATTATAAATGTGAATATTATCATTAAATCTTACTTTAGCATCTTCCATGTCCTAGTACTTATGAAAGTCTACCCAAACATTATCACTCATAAATTGAGGCTTTTTCTGTTTTTCTTGGCTCTTGAAATTGTCTCTCGATAATTCTTGCACATCTTCATATTCCAATAACTCAAAAAAGTGGCAATGTCCTGCTCCTCAACACGTACAACAGCTTGCATATTACATTTATTTTTAATTATTCCTAGTATATTAATTTTTAATATTAGTTTAAAAAATACTTACCAATAAATCGGCTAGAATGACATTCTTGATATGTTCTGGGATACTATCCCAATGTGGCCAAGCACCCTGCATTCTACTTGTGTAACACTATCTTGATACTTCTAAAATGAACTCCGCTGGCTCAATCTCAAATCCCATGTGTAGATGTTAATATAAACATTTCATGTATTTTAAATAATCTACATTGAAATAAATTTGAACATTTACCCACCAATCTTCGGAACAATCTCCGCAACTCAGCGAAGATCTAGCACTGAGCTGCTCGGACCTGCTCCAGATCCTGCTCCAGGAGATGGTGAAGGAGTAGGCTGAGATGTACTCCTCGATCGTCGTTTATCGCCAGACATATCTATTACAATCATATAATGTGCATACAAAATAACTTGAATTATTAACATCAGTCATCATTATCATAACATAAATCATAAATGAGAAGAACAATACTGCATAACATACATAGTCAACATTATCATTACATAAATCATACTAGTATAGAACATAAGTAAATTCATAGCTAACAACAATCAACATCATTATTATTACATAGCTCAGAATAGTACATAAATAACATAAGTACATAACATCAGTCTTCATCATCTTCGGATCCAAACTCGGTCTCATACTCTGTATTGTTTTCATCAGTACTTACAAATACATCTACAAATACATTCGCTTCATCATTCAACGACCCAACATCAATGTCATCAGCTATTATTATTTCAGTATTTGTCTCAAAATCCGCTTGATACACTGTTTTGTCTAGAATATTATTTTCATCAAATGTAAATCCTACCTTTGTTTTAAAAACAGCCTACCAATCTGTTTTATCTTTTTTTAAGGATGGATACAGAGCAAAATAGACTTGTAATGCTTGCTTAGCTGACACAAAATGATCATACTTATAGTAATGCGATGTATGCCTTATTTCGATTAGCTTATAATCTTTATGTACGTTGATTCCAGAACCAGGAACATTGCTAAACTAGTTGCATTTGAACAGATAAATTTTCTCTACGATCTGAACATAATATTTCAACTCTACAAATTGCGTTAAGACGCCGTAAAAATCTTTTATATGCTAGTCTGGATCATCACTACCTTTGACAAATACAGCGCTGTTATACATTAATTTTTCAGCTCCGTAGTCATTGGTGTTGAATTTAAATCCATTGACAAAGTATATTGGATAAGTTTTGACATTTCTTTTTGGTCTGATAGCAAGATATCGTAATCCTTCGTTAACAACACAGTTTTTGGGATCATGAACATAGTCTGAAAACCATAGAGTGAATTCTGTACTGAGATCACCAGATGGGTGTTGTGATTCGTAGATACTGCATATATGTGTTATGTTCATTTTTTATTAATAGAGACGAATAAATATATGTGTACATATAATTGAATTGTACATGAATTTAGTATTACCCGACAAATGGTGCAACTTCTGCACAATTTAACAGAACATATGTGTGTGCCACATTGTAGTCATTATCGCTTAACCATATTTCCACACATTTTCCTACAGGTCTTCCGTGTTGTCTAAAAATAAATAACATTGTTTGAGAAGACTCCCGCTCAACGACTTGTTCATTACGGGGATCAATTACAAAGGACAAGTTCACATCTTCATTAAAGTAATGAGAGAAAAAAAATGAGGCTTCTTCTTCAAGGTACGATTTGCAAATCGAACTTTCTACTCGAGTTTTTTGCCTAATTATTTTCTTTAAATGATTCAAGTACCTATAATAAGATTAATTTAATTTATATGTTGGTACAATAATCTATATTGTAATGTATCACGATTATTGAAATTATATATAAAATTACCTCTCGAACGGATACATCCACCTATACTGAACTGGACCTCGAAGACGTGCTTCAGATGGAAGATGAATAGGTAAATGCTCCATTACATTAAAAAAACCAGATGGAAATATTTTCTCGAGTTTGCACATCATTACAGGGATTTTTAGTTCAAGCTTACGTAGACGGTATACCTTTAACGTCATTGAACAAAATTGTTTATAAAACAAACTTAATTCTATTATAACACTCCAAATTTTTGTAGGCAACAGTTCCTTGAAAAACACAGGTAAAAATTATTCCATCTTGATATGACAATCATGGCTTTTCATTCCACTCAATTTACTGTTTTTAAAGTCCACACATCTACGGAGGTTTGAAGAAATCCCATCAGGACATCGTAATCCTTCCACCCACTTTAGCACGAGTTTTACTTTCCTGTTGTCTAGCTCATAGCATGTTTTAAGTTTTTTTATTTTCATCATACAAGTGCAGTTCCGTCCATTTACAAAAGTGTAATATATCGCGTCTCGAATTCGCATCGTCTTTGGTTTTACCCTTTATATTCGAAACTGTATTAAAACCGTTATCAAAACGTTTTTTTTCACTATGCATCACGTCAATATTATGCCGAAGTTTTAGATTTTTCCAATAAGGTAACTACCAAAAATATACTTTGTTTGCACCAATTATGAATGTCCGATTTACCTGAAATTTCAACCTGCTCTCCAGTTTCATGTATCTTTGGGTACTTACTTACAACTTCATATATCTCTTCACTTGTCCAAACTTTAGGCGGTAGCATAGCCTCTACTCTGTTAGCTTTAAAGTTATTTTTATCCATTCTAAATTTATGATTAATATGGAGAAAACAACGATTACAGTCAAACTAAGAAATTTTTTCCTATACTTTAACAAAAATGCTCGTGTCTCCTCTATACAATAAGGACAAGCTAGGCGTCCATCAGTGCTCCAACCTGAAAGCATGCCATACGCGGGAAAATCACTAATAGTCCATAATACAGAACCAAACATACGAAAATTTCTTTTTCTCGAAGTGTCGTATGTTTTGACTCCTTCATGCCACAGTGTTTTCAACTCTTTAATCATCGGTTGTAATTAAACATCAATTCCTTGTGTCGGATCATCGGGACCGGGGACGACAACCGTTACAAAAATATATGGATTTTTCATACACATCCATGGGGGTAAGTTATAAGGAGTAACAATGATAGGCCATGATGAATATTTACTACCAAATTGAGAAAATGGGGAAAATCCATTCGTGCATAAACCGAGCCTTACATTACGGCTCTCCGCAGCAAATTCAGGATAAATCCTATTAAAGTGTTTCCATGCTTCACCATCAGACGGATGTATCATAGTTCCTTCTTCTAATGTTCTCACGCTATGCCATCGCATATGACACGCTGTAGCAGAAGATGCATATAGCCGTTGAAGTCTGGGAGTTATGGGTAGAAAATGCATTCTTTTATATGGAACTTCTTTTTCTTTCTTTTTCCTTAGTTTATATCTATCTTCGTTGCAAAAATTATATTTTCTATGTTAAGCGTTTTCTTTCCAATACAACATGCAACCTTTAACACATGTATCTATATTATGATATGGTAGTCCAAAAGCAGACATAAGTTTTTTCATTTTATAATGACTATCGCACATCAAATTATTGGGCGGCATATGTCGTTTTGCAGTTTGTACAACTGCTGTAAACGCAGCTTCTATAAGATTGAATTTTAATTTCATAGTGATGAATTCGGCGGTTACAGACAATTCGGTTCCGCTTGTACACCCTTCCCACAACGGCCTCTTAGCAGAATTCAATAAATCGTAAATAAAAATTCGCTTCCGCTGTTGGTTCTTCAACATTTCCAGTCTCATCGTCACCTTGCTCAATGTTAGGAAACATTGATCGTGATGCATCTTGCACCATATTTTCTATCGGATTCGGCATTGTATTATCGTTCATCATTGTACTATCGTCCTCTACCACTACAGGGTTAGACGTAAATTGAAAAAGTTCTCCATGATGATCCCATAAGTGATAATTCGACACAAAACCAAATTTATACAGATGTACTTCTACTACATTTGGCTTCCAATGCTTCAGATGTGTGCACTTACTACACGGACAACGAATGTCTACGTTACTCCGATTATTAGATTTAGCGAATCTAATAAATTCTTGGACTCCATTACAAAAATGTTCCTTTATCGACCCTTTCTTACCAGTTCGGGGTTGATACGTCTAACTGCGATCATGAAAATAATCGAACATTTTCCTGATTTGCAACAAATATGTTAGAAAGCTCAATCGAATGTAACAATTTATATTATTTTAAATATTGTAAAATTTTATTTATAACTATTGCATGTTTTCAGTTTTTTTTGTTTATTTCTTTTTTACTTTGACGGCCGGTCTATCTACTTCCCATTACAAATATAATAACGTAAGCATATTTTATAAATAATTTCAGGTTAAACGGTTCAACAAAATTTCGGCAGCACTTCCCTTTGGTCCTTGTATCATACACAAATGCATGTACACAGGGAACAAAAAGGAAGTGTCATCGACACTTTGTTAACTGTTTAAACTGAAATGATTTATGAAATATGCTTACGTTATTATATTTGTAACTTGTCTAATACTAGGACAAATCCAAAGAATATGGTATCAGATGAATATAGATTTCCGTTGTGTGTAAAAACGAATACCCATACAACAATCATATACAACACTTGTCGAACGGGGCCAAATTTATCTAAGGGGTTCACATTAGTAGTCAAAAAAACATTTAACCTATGTTTAAACCAAAAAACAATACAAATAAAAAAACGCGTTTTTTGCGCTTTTTTGCGCTTCACTAATAGGTGTGCCTTAAACTTCAAAAAAACTCCTTACTTGTGCCTTTGTGCCTTTTTCCATCTACGCTCGTGCATTAACTATATAGCGTTTATATAATATTTTTCAGTACTTTCAATTTGTAAAATAACATTGGCATGATGAAGTATAAATTTGTTTTAGTTAATTTTAGTTTAAAGTATAAATTTGTAAAATAACAATTTTTTTATTAAATATTATAGCAACAATTTTTTTTTATATTGCAAATGCATTTTTCAAATTTGTTTGGACTGACTATTCTTGCATCCAATGGTGACATAATTAACAGTGCATGCATAAAGGGATATTATTACACCGTTTCAATAGTCATAATCAAGTTAATTACTACCGCTCAACAATCACGTTTACTTTATTTTTTTCTCAAATAATCCTACAACACAATTAACCTATAACACAATCAACGTAAGCCCAGTTACATACATGATAATCATCTTTTTCATGCTTCTAAATCAAGTACATATGTGATAATCATCGTTTTCAACCTCCTAATCAATTACATTTATTCTCAAATCAATCTAAAACACAATCAACATCATATTCATCTCACAAGGCAACCAATTTCATATCCATAAACAATCGATTTACAAACCTATATAAACATGTAAATTAACCCTAATTAAACATAAAATAGGGTTAGAGGACATACCTGAAGAAATTAGCAAGCTTGGAATAGAGATTTGGAGGGGAAAATCGGTGGAATCAGAACAGTTTCGAGGGAGGGGGGCGACGGAAATTCTTTTTATTTTTTATTTTTGCTGAAACGATTTGGGGAAGAAAGGTTGCGGGTTCTGTTTGTTATCTGGAAAATAAGTGACGGCTAGCGACGACCGCTTTTTTAGCCGTCGCTAGCTGTTGCCCAGACCCATCGCTAATTGAGACGTTTCTTATAGTGTAAAATTTCTATATCACATACACATATGTGCATACTTGTGTATGTGTTTGAAAAACCATTCAATAATATCACTTCATTTTCTTTTTCTTCTATAAATTTGCAATTTAATACATTTTTAAAATTTTCTTATGAGAAACTAGGTGTTGTGACTATTAGAATTCATTTTAATAGAATGAACATATAAAGTTGAAAATGATTTAATACTCCTATCTATGTATATATGCACTCACCAGTTAGTCCATAAGTAAATAAATATATTTTTTCCACTAATTTTGGTTCTCCAAACGATTTCAAACATTTCTATATTATAAATACTTCTTCTCATACTATCTTACATATCGTTATTTATAAAATAAGTAGCATATTTTTTTGGAAACCTGTTTCAATCCCAAACCGAATATATCTCATATGTACAACTGTATTCACAAGTAGACCCAAAAGCGGTAGTACAAACAAACACCAAAACCTGCCTACAAAACACCAAATCACTTAAAAGAACTAAATGCAAACAACCACTAGGGTCAAGTATCATAACAAAAACTATAGACCCTACCCATGACAAAAGAACAAACTCATTTGAACTTTCCCCACAAGTCAAAGCTCATCCATCAAAAATGTTGGCAAATTGAAAAATGGCATTGGAGAAAAGATCGTTTTACAATTTTTTTTGCACGGATTCGCCCTATATTTGAACCCCACCCCCAATGCACATGAACCCATCTCCCATGCCTAATATTTTGCATGTCTAATAATTTTTTTAAATTATCAAATATATAACATTTTCGCCTATTTTTTTATGAGAAATGCTAAGCACACTCTCCTTTAGGGAGAGTGAGCTTATACTTGCCACTTGATTGGTGGAAATGGATTTGGATCAATAATTAGCTCTGTACGATGTAATAAATGTCAACTCATTTCCATAAGCTCACTCTCCCTAAAGGAGAGTGTGCTTAGCATTTCTCTTTTTTCATTTATTACAAACTAAAGCTAAACAAAGTTACATCCTACCAGAGGCCATAGAGAACATCTATATTTTTGAAACATCGCCCACAAATACAATAGAGCACAGATAAAATAAAGAACTAACCCAGTTAGCTGCATGATTTGTAGTAACCAATCACTAGATCCCTCCTCCAGTTGCCACAATCAAGCTGCAACCTCGGTTTCTGCTTTTACATGTTAAAATTTCCCACCCTTGAAGGAGGCTATAAGAGTTGTGCCAGCTTTGCCTTCTTACTACCATGGCTTCTTAGTCTTGAACGCCAGCAGCAAATCAAACCCAAATCCAACAACACAAGTGACATCCATTATCAGAAACACAAGCCTGAAACAATGCGCTTCCACACATGTGTTTCCTCCATCTGCAGTTTTGGCTGCTTGAGAGTCATATAGGAAACCTGCTAAAAAACAAGAGTAGAGAAATTACCCTAGTGGGAGGTTGAGAATCAAAATGTTGTTGACGAGACCTTAATTTGTCAATGCAAATAGTTCATATGTGGTAGGAACAATTACAGCTAAAGAACGCCATAACAGATGCGATATAATTGAACCGAGGAAAACAGAGTCAGGCAATGCCATGGCCATTATGATATATACTACTACAATTAGTATTTACGATGTTGCATTCCATAGTGGCCTTGGTGTTCCATATTTCTTGAGTGGATAAAGAACCAGAACCAATTCTTCGAAAGAAACCCCAAATACTAGTCTTTGAAACAAATAAAGACACGTCAGGGTATCCCATGGCCAACCTTTGTTGATGACCGCCATTCCAATCCCAACACCACACGAAATGAGAAAAACATATTTTTTTCAAGAAACTTGGTACTTTATATATGTATATATAATTAAAAATCTTTAGAAGTACAACTCACAACAAGTGACAGACAACTCACTCTGTAAAACTCACTCGTACGGAGACTATGTACCAACTAAAGATATAAAATCAACAAACAGCATAAACACCTAACATAAGACTAAACTAATAGACTACTACAAGCCGTTAGAAACTATGACTTTGAATGAACAATGTATTGCTGACAGTCATCCTGAAGACGCCCCCCAGCCAGAAGAAGATTGCAAGTCCAATTTTTTTTTAAAAATTAGTCTTCTTTATTTCCTTGTCCTTGAATTTGGTGACCATTGCATTCCATTTTGGGTTGTCCATTACCCCTGATCCTGAATTCACCGGAAATTCAAAAGGCTCTTTGTTAGAATTGATCTTTTTTTTCCTTGTCCTTGAATTTGGTGACCGTTGCATTCCATTTTGGGTTGTCCATTACCTCTGATCCTGAATTCACCGGAAATTTAAAAGGCTCTTTGTCAAAATTGATCTTTTGTGCTGCCTTACGTCGAGATGTGCACAAAACTGGGTTAGAATTTTCTAATTTTGTTCGAACCTGAACTTCCATGTCTTCTTCTCCATTGTTTTCTTCTTCAATTGCGCCTGGGTGTTATTTTGTGATCCGAAGTTCTCATTAGAACTTGTCCAGATGATGCAAAAATAAAGGATCATGTAGATCCTAGTTTTACTCTCAGGTTGAGATATTTTCAGCCAACTAAATGATCATGTAGATACTAGTTTTACTCTCACACATTGAGATACTTTTAGCCAACTAAAGGGTCATGTAGATCCTATTTTTACTCACTCTCATGTTGTGATATTTTCCACCTCACGTGGTGATATTTTTCTCTCTCCTGTTGCATGAACCATTAACATAGTTCCCTCTTATTTTTTGTAAGCAAGCAATGTACAAACTCTTGTCAAGTTAATAAAGCATGCCTTTCTCCCATAGTTTTTTTCCCAAAAAGGGTTTTTCCACGTTAAATCTTGTGTGTGCTACTGTTCTTTACTTGCTTCTTTAATCATTTATTTTCTAACAAGTGGTATCGGAGCGCTGGTTCGTTTTGTCGTCTGGGTTCATTTAGCATGGCATCATTAAAGTATGATTTTTCGCTATTGGATCAAAACAATTGATTCTCATTGCGGCAAGTGAAGATGCGGGCGTTGCTCGCACAAGCTGATTATGATGATGCATTGGATGGATTCGGGAACAAGAGATTTGAAATATGGACCGATGATGATAAGAGAAGGGATCAGAAGGCTTTGTCCTAGATTCTGCTCCATCTACATAATAATATTTTGCAAGAAGTTCTAAAGGAGAAGACAGCTGTTTCTCTTTGGCTGAAATTGGAGTCAATTTGTATGATCAAGGATCTCACAAGTAAGATGCATCTCAAATAGAAATTGTTCTTGCACAAATTGCAAGAGGGAGGTAATTTGCTAGACCATATTTCTGATTTTAAAGAGATTGTTTATGACTTGGTTGCAATGGAAGTCAAATATGATGGTGAAGATTTGAGTTTAATCCTGTTGTGTTCTCTTCCCAACTCTTACTCAAAGTTCAGAAATACCATATTATGTAGTCATGATACTCTCACTCTAAATGACGTTTATGAAGCCTTGCACGCCAAGGAGAAAATGAAACAACTGGTGTCTTCAAATGGATCAAGCTCTCAAGCTGAAAGCTTGTCCGTTCGTGGAAGGACAAAGGAGAAAAATTCAAATAATGGATCTCGATGTAAAGGTTCAAATGCCCATAAAAGTCAATCTAAATCTAAAGGCAAATACAAGTCTTGCAAATATTGTAAGAGGGATGGACATGAAATATCTGAATGTTATAAGTTGTAGAACAAGGAAAAGAGAAACGGCACATACAAACCAAAGGATAACAAAGAAGATGAAGTTAATGCCAATTGTGCTCGCAATGATAGTTCTAACATTGAGGTGCTTGTTGTTACTATGTTTGCCGGATGTTCTGAGATTAAGGATTAATGGATACTTGACACTGCTTGCACTTTCCATATGTGTAGAACTCATAAATGATGTTGGCTCAGTTTTGATGGTTGATGATTTGGCATGTAAAGTTGTAGGAATTGGTTCTGTTCAGATCAAGATGTTTGATGGCGCAATCAGAACATTAATAGATGTTCAGTTCATTCGCAATATGAAGAGAAATCTGATTTCTTTAAGTGCTCTTGATGACAAAGAATACAAATATTCAGGTGGAGGTGGTATGCTGAAAGTCACAAATGGTTCTCTTATTGTAATGAAGGGTAATCTTAGGCAAGTAAATGGCCTTTATTATCTTCAAGGCACTATTGTTTCTAGTAATGCTACCCCTGTTATCTCAAATAATATTTCTGATTGTGATACTTCTAACATTTGGCATATGCGTCTTGGGCATATGAGTGACTTAGGTCCGTCAGAGTTGAACAAGAGAGGACTTCTTGATGGGTGCAGTGCAGGCAAGCTGAACTTCTATGAGCATTGCAATTTTGGCAAGCATAAGAGAGTGAAGTTCAACACTTCAGTTCATACAACAGAAGGCATTCCAAATTATGTGCATTCAGATTTATGGGGACCATCTAGGAAAGCATCCATGGGCGGTGCTACATGATGACAATTATTGATGATTATTCAAGGAGAGTTTGGCCTTATTTTTTGAAGCCTAAATCTGAAGCTTTTTCAACTTTCAAAGAGTGGAAGACTACGGTTGAAAAGCAAACTGAAAGGAAGGTAAAGAAGCTTCGGACTAATAATGGGATGGAGTTTTGTTCAGTTGAATTTAATTCATTTTGCAAGGCTGAAGGCATTGTTAGGCACTACACCATACCTCACACTCCTTAGCAAAACGGGTTGCCGAGCGTATGAACAGGACTATCATTTCTAAGGCTCGCTCCATGTTATCAAACGCAGGTTTGGAAAGGCGTTTTTGGGATGAAGCTGCTTCCACAGCCTGTTATCTCATCAACCGCTCTCCCTCTGTTGCTATTGGCAAGAAAACTCCTATTAAGGTATGGTCTGGTTCTCCAGCAAATTATTCTGAATTAAGAGTTTTTGGTTGCATTGCTTATGCTCATGTTGATAATGGAAAGCTAGAGCCAAGAGATGTTAAGTGCATTTTTCTTGGTTTTAAGTCTGGTGTTAAAGGCTATAAATTATGGAATTCTAAACAAGTAAGGTTGTAATTAGCAGAAATGTTGTGTTTAATGAATCTGCTATGCTACATGATATTCCATCTACTAACAATCTTGTTGAGAATGAACAAAAATCAAATGTCTAGGTGGAGCATATTATTGATTCAGATGTTACATCAAACGCAGAAATTGAGGGATAGGATGAAGCACCCATTGTTGAGGATCCTCCAGCAGTTATGCAACCACTGCAGCAATCTACTGCAACAAGCAGGCCTAGAAGGAATCCAAAACCAGTAAGGAGGTTTATTGAGGAAGCAAATGTTGTTGCTTATGCCTGTGTTGTAGCAGAAGAAATAGAAGGTAGTGCCAAGTCTTCTTCATATTCTAAGGCCATTATCTCTAGTGATTCTGATAAGTGGATGGCTGCTATGCATAATGAGATGAAGTCACGTGAAAGAAATGACACTTGGGTCTTAATCAAATTGCCTAAAGAGAAGAAACCTATTCATTGAAAATGAGTTTCAAAGAGAAAAGAAGGTGTTTCTCCAAACGATGAGACAAGGTACAAAGCAAGATTAGTTGCAAAAGGTTACAGTTAGATTCCAGGTATTGAATATAATGAAGTTTTTTCCCCTACTGTGAAACATAGCTTAATTCGCATTTTACTCAGTATTGTTGCTAGGCATGATTATGAGCTTCAACAGTTAGATGTAAAAACTGCATTCTTACATGGAGAATTAGAAGAGGATATTTATATGCATCAACCTGTGGGTTTTATCATGCCTGGAAAATAAAATCTTGTCTGTAAATTAAAGAAATCTCTTTACGGATTGAAACAGTCACCTAGGCAGTGGTATAAAAGATTTGACACTTTTATGCTATCTCAAGGTTTTAAAAGGTAAAATTATGATAGTTGTATCTATTTGAAAATTACGACTCGTTTAGCCATTTATTTGCTACTTTATGTCGATGATATGTTAATTGCTTCAAAAGAAAAGGTAGAAATTGAAATTTTGAAAGGGCAGTTGAGTAGAGAGTTTGAAATGAAAGATTTGGGGGATGTTAAGAAGACTCTTGGCATGGAGATATCAAGGGATAGAACATCTGGAAAATTATACCTAAGTCAGAGTGGGTATGTTAGAAAAGTGCTTCGTCGTTTTAATATGCTTGATGTCAAGCCTGTAAGTACTCCTCTTGCTGCACATTTCAAATTGTCATCATCCATGTATCAACAGTCAGATGAGGATATTGAATACATGTCTAGAGTTCCCTATTCTAGTGCAGTCGGTTCACTTATGTATGCCATGGTTTGTTCGCGTCCTAATTTATCACATGCTTTGAGTGTTGTCAGTAGATTCATGGACAATCCTGGAAGAGAGCATTGGAAAGAAGTTCAACGGATTTTTAGATATCTTTATGGGACTACAAAAGCTTGTTTGCAGTGTGGTAAATCTAAAGATGAACTTGTTGGTTATGTGGATTCGGACTTCGCCGATGATTTGGATAAAAGGAGATCATTAACAGGTTATGTTTTCACCTTTGGTGGTTGTGCTGTGATTTGGAAAGCAACCTTGCAGACAACCGTAGCGTTATCTACTACTGAGGCCGAGTATATGGATATTTCTGAAGCATGTAAAAAAGCTACTTGGCTGAGAGGTTTATACTTTGAGCTTTGTGGAGATACATCTTGCATTACTTTATTTTCTGATAGTCAGAGTGCTATATGTCTTACAAAGGATCAAATGTTTCATGAGAGAACTAAACATATTGATATTAGGTATCATTACATCTGAGATGTTATTGCTAAAGGTGGTGTTAAAGTTTGCAAGATAAGTACTCATGACAATTCCGTTGATATGATGACAAATCCAGTTCCAATTACTAAGTTTGAGCTTTACTCAAGCTTGGTTGATGTTACAGTATAGTCTTTAGGGGCTATTGGAGCAAGACAGATATTTATTTGTTGAAGGAGTTCGTTTTTTTTATAGTTCATCTTTCTACTTCAAGATGAGAATTCATCTCAAGGTGGAGATTGTTATTTTGTGATCTGAAGTTCTCATTAGAACTTGTCCAGCTGATGCAAAAATAAAGGATCATGTAGATCCTAGTTTTACTCCCACGTTGAGATATTTTCTGCCAACTAAAGGATCATATAGATCCTAGTTTTACTCTCACATTGAGATATTTTCAGCCAACTAAAGGGTCATGTAGATCCTAGTTTTACTCACTCTCATGTTGTGATATTTTCCACCTCACGTAGTGATATTTTTCTCTCTTCTGCTGCATGAACTATTAACATAGTTCCCTCTTATTTTTTGCAAGCAATGTAAAAACTCTTGTCAAATTAATAAAGCCTGCCTTTCTCCTATGGTTTTTTCCTGAAAAGGGTTTTTCCACGTTAAATCCTGTGTGCTACTGTTCTTTACTTGCTTCTTTGATCATTTATTTGTTAACACTGGGACTCATTATTTTTCTCCTGAGCCGAGTTCCTGTCTTCAGGACTTTGTTGACTCATGTGCGCATCCTCTTGAACCTGCATTGAAGAATTCTTTTGAACCTGACTTTGGGTAGCTGCGAATGCATATCAACATCCATAGACTGTCCATTGCTACTCTGGGGATCGGGATGCTTGGGGACCCAAATCTTTGAAGACTGACATATACTAGTTTTGTGACCAAAACTTTTACAGTTTGAACACACCGGAGGTCTCCATTTATATTCAACATCTTGCATAATTAACCGTTCATTCTCAATTAATACCGGAATTTTGTTAGGGAATGACGATGAACTGGAAATTTCGACAAGGACTCATGCTTCTCAATTCCTTCAGTCACTGTATCTAGCTTAATTGGAGTACTAAGAACAAACGCAATTCTACCGATTGCCTCCTCCGTCCAAAGCTCTAAAGGCAAACCGTGAAGTTTAACCGAAATTGGCACTGAATTCAACATGTGCTTGGTAAGTTTGGTGCCTAGCGACCATCTTTTGATCATCATCAATTTCCTGTCATTAAAATATGGCCCTCCCCTCAGGATTTTATCGCAATCCTCTTGCCTCTCAAATCGGATGATATAAAGCCCTCCTTCCTTAGAATACGTTTTAAAATTACCCGTAGGCTGCCAAACTCTATGAATATAAGCTTTAAAAAGGATAATGGGGTCTGGAGCCCATGACATAAACAAGTATGGCATGTTCCCATTGCTGTCTACCCTTAAGAAGTAATTCAGAGTTAACATCAGCACATTTCATGCTTTGATGGTCCATGGGATGATAAAATAAGAGAGAATTAGAAGTTGGAACCTGGTTGCTAGCAATAACGCCATTCCACGGATGGCTATAATTAGCAGAGGATTGCTTTCCGGAGTTGGAACTATCTGTAGCTTGAGTGTGAGATGGCAGCAAGAACAGAGTCTTTCCTTGTGAATGATGAATTTATGGAATCTCCTTTCTACCCATTCTCTTCTCATTCGATTTTCCTTTGTCTTGTCGTGCAGTACCCATTTAGGAGTGATCCAGCCATACTCTATTACTGAAATTCAGTCGCTTCTTCTGTTCACCGGAACTGCAGTTCGAAGCAAGCTGCTTTTATTTTGCTTTCTGTGCTCTAATCTGCTATTTTGAGAGAACTAGTTGGAATCCATCATCATCAATCGCTGGCGGAATAGGGACAAGAGGTTGGATTGGTTAGCCGCTAGCAGAGGGTCTAGAAGCGTTGTCATCGTCGTCGGCAGTGCGAAATTGCCAGCCACCAAAACTAGGGTTTCAGAACCTGTTGAAGAGCAAGCAGGTGTATGAGTCTCGGAAGGTAGGGTTTATTCTAAGGCATCGTATTGGGCGTAGACGTTGGGTTGGACATGGTCGGGGAGTCGGGAGGAGGCTGACATAGCAGAGGAGGTGTGGGAGGAGGTCGGAATGGGGGTGGGAAGCGCGAAAGAGAGGTGGAGTCGGTTTTGCATGCGTATCTGGAGGACGCCATTGAAGTCGGTTTTTTCAAGTGGTTTATTTATATGGCTAATTCTATTTCCACCCCGCTTTTCTCTTTTCCCACCCCATTCATCTTTAAAAAACCATCGCACCCCAGTTTTTCCTCTTCACACCCCGATTTATACCCAAAATGCCATCATAATTTTTGAATCACGTACAAATATGACGTGGTTGATTCACAAACATCGCTTACTTCAAACTAGGTTATCATACAAACCTCACTCGACCCTAACTAGGTTATAATACAAACCTAATTTGATGGTAGCGAGGTTAGCATGCAAACCTCACTCAGACCGAGCGAGGATTTTACATAAACCTAGTTACATTCAAGCTTATTTGCACGATTATTTATTTTAACTGTGTTATTTTGTGATCTGGAGGGAGGGCAATTTCGGAATATTAAAATTTTATAAATTAGCGGGGTGTGAAAGGGAACAAGAGGGGTGCAAATAGAACCAGTCTATTTATATTTTACAAGGAGAAATATTAATGGACTTGTACAAATAACATAATCGTTATCCAAAAATCCAACTTCAAGAGCGCCTATTCAATGGAATGCTTCTCTCTATTCTCTGCCACTTCCAATATAATCAAAGGAGCTTCAATGTTTTCTTCCCTCAGATAACCACCTTTTGCATTACTCTTACTTTTAAACCCTACATAAATCGGTACACCAACCGGAAGTGCTCGAAGTACTAAAAGCACTACCACAAATATTTTCGATATATCTTTTCCATGTAGGGGTGAGCATTTATTGGTTAAAACCCATTAAACCAACCGAACCGGTTAAGTTTGATCGATTTGGTTTGATTTTGAAAGTTAATCAGTTAGTTTTGGTTTTCATTTTTAAATTACTTTGGTTTGTTGGTCAAAACTGGTTTTTAATATTTGAAAACCGAACTGGCCAATTAAACCAAACTTAACAATAAATGCATTTAAAATTTAAAAAATAGCACTAACAATGATGTTATTTATAACATTTTCATAACAATATTATTTTTTCTTTAGTTTCACATAGACACTTTTAGAAGAAGAGTTTGATTTTTAAATATTTGCATTATCTGACCTTAATTATTTGTTCTAATCCTATGTTATATCAACAACTAGAAGATCTATTTAATTTTAAGATAAACCAATCAAACCGAACCAAATATTATTGGTACGGTTAGTTTTAGTTTCAAAAAATATTGGTTTGGTTTTTGTTTCTTCAATGGTCATTTCGGTTTCTATATTTTTGATCGTTTCAAAATCGAACCAACCATTTGCTCATCCCTAGGTCCATGATCCCTTGAAAGATAAAAAATAAGTAAATATGCAACAATGACCACTGCAAGTATGTTGATCACTTTGAAGCATTTAGGCTTTGTTTCTTCTTCTGCATGAGACTGGGTGCATGCAAGAGCTTCGCATAGGAAAATCATTGCAACTAAACAGACTGTGGCAGGGACTACTGAAAGCATGAGGAAGATAGAAAGGTAGTCTGCAAAGACAACGGAGAAGAGTCCAGTGAAGATGGAAGTGCTGAGACCAACATAGCCTTTTAGAATTCCCAAATCTGGTCCACGATTACGTCGAAAGTTACACATGCAAGTCACAAGTACGACTTGCTCATCCATGTTGTGTTGTTTCCTCTCATACATAGAAAAATGCACATTTGCCAATACGGAAAATGGGGATATCGACTGCCGCACAACAAGCCATTGAGCTTTATAGCCAACCAAACCCTCAACAGATCCAATCAGCAAAATAACCGAAGTCGGAAATCATAAGATGCAAGTCTGACAATAACGCCAAATGCTTTTACGAAACCTTTAGCAATAGATGTAATCCATTCAATTCCAACTGCGTTAAACCCATCAGATTCTTAATCGCATCTGAATAGTTTGAGAAAGTGTAATTGTTGCATGAGATATACTGCACCCAAACTGTCGTTATCAGCCCTAGACATTTCATCGTTTCCGTCGATGAAGATGATTAAAAACCCATTTTGTGTTTATTTTTATGAAAAATAATTTAACTCTTTCCCCTTGTTTTGAATGGATGTTCAATATTTGATAGATGTTTGGCTACACGTTGAAATCATAACATAACATATCCGATGACGGTGAAGGATATTATCACGATAAGAAGTCGACTAATGGTGGCCCCATCATAAGACAACATCTATATGATAATCAAAATTAGCAATTATAACCAAAGGTGGCTAAATTTGATCAACGAAATTTGGAGGAGCTTGTATGGTTATTAGAATGTGAGGATTTTAACAAGAAACCAATCGATGGTGGTTAAACCCGAGATTTTTATAACAAAGTTATAAAAGGGATTTTTGAGCTAACACGATGGACTAAATAAATGTTGAGTTAACATTTGAATTAAGATATCGAGATAAAAAAGGTTTATATTGAACCAGCGGTATGTAAATGAAGTTTATACAATGGGATGAGGTGTTAAAATGTTGATTTTAAATTAGCGTTACTTAATAATGAAATTAAGTGAAATGAATGGAACTGAAACAAGATTTTCAAAGAGGGAAATGGTTGAATGGAGTAAAAGTGGTATAATACGGGTTGATGAGAGTTAAGATAAGAAATTAAAAGTATTGGAATCTAATTGGAGATTTGTCGAATTGAGTGATTTTCTGAGTATTAATCTGATGTTGATTTCGGTCTTCGGGGTTGATACATAGGAGATTTATTCGCTTACCAATTTACGGTCAGGGACTAATGAATGTTGAAGTAACAGGAATAAAAGGGATTTGAAAATATGAAATAGTGTTTCTAAAGTAATGGAAATATAAAGAGATATTGTGAAACTATAACGATGTTTTCAAGATTTAAGGAATTAATGGGATAAGTTTGAATACGTTTATTCAAAGGGAAGGGATAATATTGTTTTACGAGAAATGATCGAAAGAAATGCCGTAACGATAATTTATGTGAAATTTGATTAAACCTAAAATTACGTATATATATTGTTTAATTTTAAAGTGTATGAAATAGTTTTGAGAATCCTGTTATAATAAAATAGTAGAAATATAATATTTAAAAATATTGCAAGCTTTAGAAGTTTAATTAACCTTCGTTAATTGTTTTAAATTAAAAGGCCAAGTAATGTCGAGTACTGAATCAGTGAACCTATTTTATTCTCAAATTTTTTTATTTGATATTTAAATCATTGACTATCAAATCTGACCCATACGATTTTTGGTACGGAGGGATCGAATATATATTCGAAAACCATCCTAACCAGCGAATACGTGGAAGATGCTGATGGAAGACGGAGCAATTGAAGACCGTTGATCTTCGTGAGCAGAAGAGCTACTTATTGAATTCCTCTGGTTTAGCAGTCAGAGATATTTCGACAGTGATTCTGTCGTGATCGGAATCTACGGTTGCAAGGACTACTCGCTACTAATCCATGGGGTGATTCCTGTATTGGATGTGGTAGGATGGTGCCTTCGGTTCATCCTGTTTCTGGATGACTTGTATGGATGGATTTCTAACAGAGTAATTCCAAAGGGATCACGTACGTTGATTTCTTCAAACGTACCATAGTTGGTGGTGGAGAGCGGCCGTTCTCTTAGCTTAACAACTAGGACTGTCAATGAATACCCAAAAAATCCGATATCCCTCTGAATTCATATCTGAAATATCCGTTATCCGACATTATCCGAAAACAGGATACAGATATCTGATATCCGAAAAGCTTTTCAGATACGGATATGGTTATAGTGGTATCCATATCTAAAAAATATAGGTCCGACTAATTGATGGAATATATATAAATCAAAACAAAAAAGTAAAGTTAACAATAACTCTGTAACTGTTGGATGTTACTATGATATAATTTTTTGTCCATTTTTAGTGAAAAATGGTTATCTTAATGTTTAATTTTGGAATATTTTTGGATATGCTCATGGGTATTAGTATAAAACAATGTTTCGTCATCACATTCCTCTATTTTTTGGTTTTTATAAACATTTGTATAAAAACTATATTATGCTTATCCAAACATTTTTATTTATACTCTTAAAAATTCAATAATTACTGGCAGAGCTGATAAATATCCGATATTCGTCCATATCTGAAAATTAATCGGATACGGATATCCGATATCCGAAAATTAAGCGGATACGGGTATCCGATATCCGAAAGTAATTTCGGATACGGATATGGCACTATCCATATACGAAAGCATCTGTTGACAGCACTATTAACAACTAGAGTATTTTTGTGGATGTCAATTAGTGATATCTGGTGGATTTGATGTTGTGGCATTCAAAGTAAATGGTGGCCAGATGTTCTAAAGGTAAATTCTAACATCAAGCCTCATCAACTAGGAAATGAAAAAAATCAGGCAAGCAGCATGGCTATGTGGGTCACTCCGATTAGGGTGTATAATCACCCATCTAGAGAAATTCCATTTCCTTCTTTAATCTATTTCGATGATGTCCCTTTTCGGGAAATGGTTACTGATTCCAACCGTTGGTGATATGCATTTGATACACTCAAGCACAATGAGTGGTCGGTCATATGTGGTCGGTTGCAAGACATTCTTGTTGAACCCAATGTATTTGCCTTAAGAGATACACTATCGGCAGGTGGTTCCATACCTTGTCTTAGTCCGAATCAATCTCCAATAAGAGCCCACAATTTTGATTGTATACTATATATGTGGAGCGCGAGATGCAAGCGTTCTGCTAGATTGATATTTATTTGTACTTAGACACTATTATAATATCAGAAAAGATATTGATTTCAAAAATGTTTTGAGTTATCATAAGGTAAAAACTATTTGAATTTATGTGTGGATTTGGTCTTACCACTACTAGAATTGTACAGTATAGCATTGGACACTTCCAACGGTCGTTGGCCAACGGCTTCCAACTGGAGCCAAAAGATGGAATTTTCTTACAGGTACAAAAATACACCGTTGGAAATCGTTGGCGGCCATCGGTTTTAAACCCGTTGGTACCTGTTACACGGTTGAGCAGAAAATTAACATAGCCGATTTCCTTCTTCCTCATTCTCTTAGCCCACGACTTTTTTCACCAAATCCCCAAACTTTCCGCCCTTCAATTCTGAAATCAACCATCCCACGCCATCAACTGCCTAGGATGTCTCCAACTCATTCACGGCACTCTCTCCTCCTCTCTAATCTCCATTTCTCTCCGATTTCAAGGTATGTATCAACCCTAATTTTGTTTAATACCCTAAGTTTAGTAATTTAAGCATAATTAGAGTATGTTTGTGTGTCTAGTGATGTTAATTAGTTGCTAATGTAGGGTTTAATCATTTAAGTTGCTAACCTTGGGTTTTTATTTATAAATTACTTAGTTGTTAATCTAGGGTTTTAACTAGTTTAAGTAGCTGTTGTTAGTGAGTTTGTATTTATAGAATTATTTGATTATGTTGCTAATCTAGGGTTTAATTAGTTCAAGTTGAATATGTATATATGTATATATAAGTTTATGTTTTATCAAAATTTAGCGAAAACAACATTTAGTTTTGTATATAACAAATGACTATATATAGTTCGATTTAATGTTGAAAATATACATATATGTGATAAAATTCATATACGTACGATTCATAGTAATTAAGGCGCTAAGGCGCACGGCTTGAGCTTTGGGCTTTTCTGAGTCTTGCAACTGATCGTAAACCTGCAACTTTGATTTAAAAAAAAATTTGAAGTTGAAATTTCGAAATCAATGTTGAAAAAATACTTCAATCAAAAAAAAAAAACAAATCATAATATGTTATATTCATAAAGCCTTAGAGAGTTTTTTTGGCCTAGTCTGATAGGTATTGCATATAATCGTTATGTGAATGTTCGATTTATTAACGAAACAAACATTTATATTCATCATGTACAATATTTGTTGAATTTTTCCTTTGTATTGGATAAGTTACGTACACAATAACGAAATTAAATCTCATAAAGTATTTCATTTTAAACGGTTCTGAAAATTTTGAAAGCACTTCCTTTATGTTCCCTATGTACACGCAATTGTGTACTATTCAGGGAATTAAAGGAAAGTGCTGCTGAAATTTTGTTGAATCATTTAAATTGAAAAGATTTACGCGATTTAATTACGTTATTGTATTCGTAATGGAAGGTAGGATGACCGCCAGTAAATGATCAATTAACATAACATGCATTCAACACTAAAATTGTTTTAACAAAATGTCAATGCAAATTTTATCATCATAATTAATACGTAAAAGAAATGTTTTCATTAAAATACAATCTTAGCATTTGAGCGATCGGACACAAAAATTGTGAATCTAATTTTATATCATACTTTCTAATTTTATATGTATTAGGAAAAATGGACGATTATTTTAATGACTGAAGCTGGATGTACAAACGAAGAGAAACTGATGGCATAATAAACAAACAATTTATTAATGATGTCAGCGTATTTATTGATTTCGCTTTAAGTAACAAAGGAAACGACGCAGAAATCCATTGTCCATGTAGTAGATGTAAGTTATTGAAGCATTTATACTGCAATTGGTTAGAGTTAATTTGTGTCAGTATGGTTTTGTGCCGAACTATTTAGTTTGGGATCGTCATGGAGAGCCGTTAGCATATACTTCTATACAAGTTGAGGAGATACTGAATAATGAAATTGCTACGACGAATCTCGTAGAACAAATGGTTGAAGATGTTGCACGTTCTATGTTGCTGGTTCAACAACTTAATGATAACGATGATAATGATGACAATGGTAATGATGAAGAAGAACCAATATTGAATCCAAAAAATTATATGATTTATTAGATGCCATGAATAAACCCCTTTGGGAAGGCTGTGAAAGCGGAACTCAATTATCAGTAACTGCTGAATACATTGTGATGAAATCTAAATACTATCTCACAGAAGCTGAATTTACAACTATTATACAAGCTGCAAAGCTGCACATGCCTCCCAATAATTTAATGTGCGAAAATCATTGTGAAGTAAAAAAATGATGTCGGCCTTTGGTTTACCGTATCATAAAATAGATACATGTCTAATGGGTACATGCTATTTTGGAAGAAAGATATCAACCTTAAGAATTGTAGAATATGTAATCAAGAAAGATATAAACCAAGAAAGAAAAAGGGAAAGGAAATCCCGTATAAACGTATGCATTATTTACCTATTATTCCTAGACTTCAAAGGTTATATACATCTTCTGTAACCGCGCAACATATGAGATGGCATAGTGTGAGAACATAGGAAGAAGGTATGTTAACACACCCATCCGATGGAGAAGCATGGAAGCATTTTGATCAAAAGTATCCCAATTTTACATCTGAGAGTCGCAATGTTAGACTTGGTTTATGCACGGATGGGTTTTCACCATTTTCTCAATTTGGTTCTAAACATTCATCCTGGCCAGTAATTGTAACACCTTATAATTTACCTCCGTGGATGTGTATGAAAGCTCCTTATATGTTTCTCATAATTGTCATTCTGGTCCTGATGATCTGACACAAGGAATCGATGTTTATTTACAACCATTGATTGAAGAATTAAAAAAATTCAGTATGAAGGGGGAGAAACATACGATGTTTCCCAAAAAAAAACTTTCGTATGCATTCTTCTTTATTGTGGACAATTAGCGATTTTCCTGCTTATGCAATGCTTTAAGGCTGGAGTACTGCTGGTCGTCTAGCTTGTCTGTATTGTATGGAAGAAACAAAAGCATTTTCTTTACCTATTGGAAAGAAATTTCATGGTCTGACTGTCAAAGATATTTTCTTCATATTAATCATACTTTTAGAAGAGATAAGAATTTTTTTTACAGCTAATAGACATGAAACTTTACGACCACCAAAAGTATGGACAAGTGAGGAAATTTATGAACTTATACAAGATTTTCCCAAGATTCATGAAACCAGAGTACAGACAGAAGTTCAAAGTAAATCAACGATTCATAATTGGCAGAAACAAAGCATATTTGAGAGTTGCCTTATTAGAAATATCTTCGGAATTGTCATAATATTGACGTGACGCATAATGAGTAAAATGTGTTGATAATGTAATCAATACAATTTTGAATGTCAAAGGGAAGACGAAAGATGATTTGAAATCAAGACGTGATATTGAAGTAATATGTAATCGTCCGGACTTCATATGAAGCCAAATGACACCAGAAAACCAAAAGCATGCTATGAACTGGACATTAATCAAATTAAAATATTTCTAAAATGGATGGAAGGATTAAGATTCCCGGATGGTATATCTTCCAATCTTCGTAGATGTGTTGACTGTAAAAACAGTAAACTTAGTAGGATGAAAAGCCACGAATGTCATGTTATGATGGAAAATTTACTGTCTGTCGCTTTCAAAGAACTATTGCCCGTAAAAGTTTGGATTGTTGTAACAGAGTTTAGTTTGTTCTATAAAGAGCTTTTTTCATCTACATTAAAAATTGACCGTTTACGTAAACTAGAGGAAGAAATCCCCATATTAATCGACAAATTGGAAAAAAAATATTTCCTCTAGGTTTTTTCAATGTTATGGAGCATTTACGTTTTCATCTTCCATCAGAAGCACGTCTTCGAGGGCCTATGCAATACGGATGGATGTATCCATTTGAAAGTTATATTAATATTTAGTTAATTAAATTTTGGTTAGTGAAATGTATGAAAAAATAATTTACAATAATTCTAAATAGGTATTTAAATCATCTAAAGAAAAGAGTAAGGCAGAAAGCTCAAGATGAAGGTTCTATTTGCAAATCATACATCGAAGAAGAAGCTTCATTTTTTTCTCTCATTGTTTTAGTGATCATGTGAACATATCATTTTCAAGTACTACGTGTAATGATAAAGGCATTGATCATGATGATTTGTAACAACCCGAAAATCTGAGCCAGTTTAAAATTTTTATTTTTGGAATTTTAGCGAATTTTGAACATTTAAAATAGATTATTTTAAATAATATTGACGAGAAATTTATTTTGAATATAATACAACGTTTATATTATATACGTCGTCATTAGAATATAAATATTTATATATAATTATAAATAGAATTGAAAATGGCGCGGTAGTTCGATAATTCGATTTCAAACTTCAATTGAATGTACCAGGTGCAAAACAAACCCGATTTTAGTGAAACCAAAAATATTAGAATCTAATTGGGAATATCTTTCCAACGAATCCGAAAAATCGAAATTTCATAGCGGGAATCAAAAGATATGTCCAGTTGAAAATTCTGAATAGTCGCTATGGAATTCAGGCCCTTAAAAATGGGAATTTTGCAAACGACCTCGGATTTCGACGAAACCACATTTTTTGGGTCCGTGATGTCAAATTATTGCTAGATTCCAAATTTCATAATTTTTCGAATCAGTATGTGAGCGTGGCAAAGGAAAACGCGTCTGACCAGTTTCAGTTGATTTTAATCGACTGGAAAATGGCCATTTTTCCAACGGTCTCAGAATTCGACGAAACTAGTTTTGTTAGGACCGTATCGTCAATACGAAGCTAGAAAATATTTTTCGGGAATTTTTAGAGTTAGTATGTGACCCCGGTAAATTGAAATGCGTGTTCAGATTCAATATATATAGAGTTATATGTTGATTTTAATGGAAACTGATTGAAACGATCGAATCAGCCGACGAAACATATCCCATTGTGTTCGGAATGGGGGTGAAACGCTATGGACGACAGGCGGTGGGCCTCGTTTAGAGGTCGTATGTAAAAGTCAACTTTTTGAAATTAAAAATAATAAAAAAATAAAATCTCTCCGCCTCTTTAACTTCTGGCCCCCCCTTCAGTTCGGTTCAGAAAAAAAACAGTCGCTCCTCAAATCACCGCCGCGCTACCTCGTGGAGCGCCACCCGCCGCTTCCCAGGAGGCGCCGCCCCCTCCACATCGCCGTTGTCCCCCTTTTCTCGATCCCCCTTCTTCTTCTTCCCCGACTTCCTCCTCTCGCACACCCCATGCCCTAACCCTCCATCTCCTCCCCTCCTGCGAATGAAGAACGCCGCCCTCCCCTTCCAACCGCGCTTCAAGCGCAGCGATCCCCACCTCCTCCGACCCGACCTTCCTCGACGTGGGTCCTGATCAGCCTCACGGTGAACAACGAAGTGGAAAATTCTAAACCTAGGGTTTGAGCGGGTTCCAGGCACTTGGAGATGACGTTGAATGTAATGAGAAGGTAATTGATTAATTTAAATTATAGTTAATTATCTTATGTTAATGACGATTAAAAATTCAATGTTAAAATCAGTTTTATTAAAGAAAAAGGTATTGTATAAAAATGTTTTATAAAAATAAGATAGAATTTTTCCTTTGGGAAAAATATTGTTTTTATATTTTTAGAATAATAAAAATATGATTTTTATTTAATTAGAGTAATAAAAATATGGTTTTTATTAAAGTAGAAATATAAAAATATAATTTTTATATAGTTATGAAATAAAAATTAAATCTTTATATTTGAAAAGGCGAAATCTTTATGTAGAGAATAGCGTGTAAAAATGGGATTTTTATATATTGAATAGCAAAGTAAAAATTCGATTTTTATATATTGAATAGCGAAGTAAAAAATTCGATTTTTATATATTGAATAGCGAAGTAAAAATTCGATTTTTATATATTGAATAGCGAAGTAAAAATTCGATTTTTATATATTGAATAGCGAAGTAAAAATTCAATTTTTAAATATATGAAGTGATTATAAAAATATGATTTTTAAATTGAAAGTAAACAAATAAAAATGTGATTTTTATTTTAAAGACATCAGTATATAAATATGTGATTTTTATATATGTAGTGGCTACGGGCGACGAAAGTGATAAGAGACAAGAACGACGAAGATTTCTACTTAAGAAGTGTCATGGAGTTGGAATAGCTATCGGTGAGAAATTCTCACTCTTCAATTTCTTTTTCTAGTTATATATATATACTAGGATGCAGACGGTGTTTAGTAGCACCCGACACCCGTCATCCACAGACCATGGATGGCTTGTTTGTTTAATTGTTTGGTTGTGTAGTTGGTTAGATTATTGAGTTGAGTTGAATTGTTTGGTGAAATGAAATTGATTTGATTGATGTGTGAATGGCGTGGGCCTTCACTAGACCGGGGATAAGGCTAGGCCTTGTCCCGTTTCTAGTATCGTGCCGTTATGCCGCCGAAATTTTCTATAATAAGTTAGAAAAATAAAAATATCATTTTTATTTTGTAAATGAACTGAATAGAAATCTATGTGTTAAAATAAGATATTTTATCGTTAAAAATAAAAATTTTAACGTGAATGTGAATAAATAAATATTCATTTACAAACCGGGCGGTTTGTTTATGTACACCTATTTGAAGGACATTGATTGGGACGATAAATTTTACACATCGCCCAACTGCACAAATAAAATCTGTGTTTGATTGTTTGAAACCCCACACGGGTATTGGGATAAAATACGGCATACACTAATCCCAATAATTAGTTGTATGTCGATCGATTGATTGACAGGCTGTTATAAGCGTTAGATATCTATATTTGATGCTTATACAGTGTAGTGCACTTTGGATGATGGTTGATTATTTATCGTTGCTATTATATACATGTGTTGTATGGAATCCATATAGTTAACGCTATATGGTAATTGATTGGGCCTCATTCCAATTTAGAAAATAAAGAATTTTATAAAATAAAGGTTCATGTGTTGACAGTACTCATTCGTTGAGATTAGTCATGTGTTGAACGAAATATTTTAACAATAAAATTTACTTCTTTATAAAATAAAGGTTCATGTGTTGACAGTACTCATTCGTTGAGATTAGTCATGTGTTGAATGAAATATTTTAACAATAAAAATTACTTCTTTATAAAATAAAGGTTCATGTGTTGACTGTACTCATCCGTTGAGATTAGTCATGTGTTGAATGAAATATTTTAACAATAAAATTTACATCTTTATCATATATAAAATTAGAAATTAACTGGAAAATAGATGAGATGAGTGGTCTCCTGGATATTGATCTGATGTTGGTTTCGGCCTTCGGGGATAATATTCAGGGAATCGTTCTCTTACTAATTTACGGTTGGAGTCTGATTTAATATCAAACTATAGATACCTTAATTTTCATAAAATATATTAAATAACAAAAAAATAGTCACACGTGGACAGTACTCATTCGTTGAGATTAGTCATGTGTTGACAAGAATAAATATTCATTTGTTGAATAGAATAACGGAATTATTGAAATATATAAAGCCGTGTTGATTAGAGATGCGCTATTTTGACGCGAACGATATTTATATCGATTATATTCATTTTTATAAATTGAATAGAAAAGAAATTCGAATTTGAATTGAATAGAAAAGAAATTCAAATTGAATTGAATATAAAAGAAATTCAAATTGAATTGAATAGATAAAGAAATTCAAATTGAATTGAATAGATAAAGAAATTCAAATTTGAATTGAATTGAATAGAAAACGAATTTGAATTGAATCGAATAGAAAACGAATTTGAATTGAATTGAATAGAAAACCAATTTGAATTGAATTGAATATAAAACCAATTCGAATTGAATTGAAAACCAATTTGAATTGAATTGAAAACGAATTCGAATTGAATTGAAAACGAATTGAAATGAATTCAAATTGAATTGAAATTTGAATTGAATATAAATGAATTTTAAAACGAATTTATAAGGAAGAATTCAATTTTGATTTGAATTGAAATGGAAGTTGAAATTGTTTTTGAAACGAATTTAAAACGATTTATAAAATTCGTTTTAAATAGAAATCGACGAAATATATATTATATATATTATATATATAATATAATGGCCTGAATAGAACGCGCCACGCTGCGGTAGTTCGTGAATTTCGACCATTTATTTCAAACGGACATTACGGGAGATCCGACCGTCCGATTCTCCTAAAGCTGGAACCATTGGGTTCGTATCGAAAAGAGCTTTCTAACGAATATTTGAAATTTGAAATCTAACGGTTGGATTTGGAGATACGTCCAAATCAAATTTGAAAAAGGTCGCTGTAAGTGCAGTTCGATGGCCGTTGATGGAAATCGACTGTACGGACCTTGATAAAATTATTAAAAATAGTAATAATTTGTGTAAAATCATAAGAAATGATTTGGGAAAAATTGGGATGAAAAACTCCATATTTGAAAGGATAAAAATGGATTTTTATCGAAATGAACTAATTTTGAACTAAAATTAAAACCCATTTATTTTTAAATAAATAAATTGGAATTGAATTAGAACTGATTTGTGGGTTTATCGTTAAATGTGTTTTAAATAACACTTGTTCTTTAACCTGATAATAACTAGAATGTGATTTGGGTTTATCGTTAACTGTGTTTTAAATGACATTAGTTCTTTATCCCAGTAAAAGGAGTTTTAATGAATCTGCAATTAGATTGAAATGGGGAATTGATAATTTAAATTATCAAATTTAGAAATTGAGCGAGAATGGAGTATCATCAGTTTTGCTCCAAAGCGATAGTTAAATCTTTAACTAGATTTGAACGTGAAATGGTAATTAATTTTACCGATAACACCGTGGTGTTAGATATGGAGTATTACCAGTTTTGCTTCATGGGATGAATAGGTTGGGATTGGGAAATAAAATAAATAATTACTTCGGTGTGGTTCGCTAATCTCGACTAGTTAGGAAAACCATAATTTGGTTTGAAATGACATCCAAAGGAAGATTAAAGGATAAATTTTAAAGAATTTATCTTGGATAAAATTAATGGGAACCTTTCCCTAAGAATATAAAATTTAGAAACTAGCTGTGGGTTAGCTAAGAAGAATGGTTTCCTGGGTATTAATCTGATGTAGGTTTCGGCCTTCGGGGTTAATATTTGGGAAATTGCTCTCTTACTGATTTACGGTTAGTGGCTAATGAATTGGAATGAGGCGTATGTTGTGTTTGTGTAACATTTGTTTTTAATATACGCGGGTTGTTCGGAAAGACCGGGTTTATACCCATTCTGAATAACCGATTAGACGATAAGTCGAAGATGAAGACGGTGGTTGAAGACCGGAAGTCTTCACATCGTTTGGGTGATTACTGATGATCCTGATTGGGTTGTACACCCAAGAGGATGGAAACAGTTGGTGGTCGTCCAGACATACTTGGAGACCGATGGATATGCGAGGAAAGTGCCTCCGGTTTCGTTCAGACCCAGAGCGAACTTGTAAATGGATTGTGTGTCTGACATTGGATTTTATTCTGTGTTGATTGATTTCTATTAAATATATATCTGTTTGGCGGCGGAGAATTTATTCTCTTGCTTAACGCCCTTCTCTGAGACGTACGAGCTTAGAGGTTATATATCGATAGATATCAATCGCATGGCATGAATTGCCTGTGTGGCACGCTGAGTTGCATGGATCAAGACTTTTGTTGAAAAGCAAAGTCTTGTGGTTGATGATCAAAGCACGGCCTACGTGAAAGCTTTGTGTATAATGTGAATTCGCGAGCCTCACACCTCGGTATGAGTCAAAAACGGGATACAGACCGCTGGGAGAGCACGACGTTTCTTTCTAGCTTTGGTGGTGTCAGTGACTTACCAGCCCTGACATTTATATACTTTTCACCTTTGTGGTTGTTGGAATGAGGCGCCTCGATTATAGGTCTGTAAGGACCGGGAAACGTGTGTTCAGGCATAATTAATCCTTTAACGTAAGTGAGGACCGGCCCAGCCGCATCTGGGGTTGCCCAGAGTGTATAGTCCCGAGGCATTTACTAGAGTGTCTCGAAGCGGAGAGGAGCTTGCCCCTTGCCTCGACTCATGACGGAAATCCAATTTCCAATACGTGTAATTCGGTTTTAATTGTAGAACTAGTATGGCGACATAGTAGATGGTAGCTATGCCGCCTATGATTTATATTTTTGATTTGAAATGTTTTGACACTATACACTTATTATAGTATCAAATAATGTGTTTTAAACGTATCAAGCATGCTTTGGCTGTTATAAGGGAAAATCCTATCCTCCGGCTTGCGTTGCATTGAGTGATGGGACCTGGGTCTTATAACAGCTTCATTTTTCTTTATTTAGCATTGCGCTGTTTGTTCTATGCACTGGTATTCTTGGGAGGAAACCCGTTCCGTGTTATACGGCGTGGTCCCTTGATTTACCTAACTTTAAAACCAATATTAATAACTGTTTTAGTTGTCACACCAGTCACATGACTGACCTGGAGTTTATTGTTTTAACCTAAACTTTGGGTGCCCCTATTTTCCGCACGGGCAGCTAGTAGTTTTGGTTTTGCAGATTTATATTCACAGGATCCTGATTTACAGCTGGAATGATATACGGAAAGCTCTGTATCCGTATATCACCTTCAATTGTGCTTTGTATTATTTTTCCGCTGCTATGTAATTTATTGTAATCTCTGATATTTGTCGAATGTAATTTATTCATTTATACTCTGTATATTCTTGTATTATGATGGGATTGTTGTAATAGCAATGAAATGTTCTTCCGTCTGCGTTCTGATTTGTCTTGTCCTCATAGTAATTCGTTCTTTCTCATCTCTTCGGAGACCGGGGAAGTTCGGGTCGCTTCATTTGGTATCAGAGCTTTGGTTTACAGAGCTCGAGAACAAGACACATTAGAACCATACGAAAGAATTCATCAGATATTGGATTAGTAATATCCAATTAGAATGACTCGTTAGAGATAGGATCAGTAGTATCCTAGAACGAGTGTGAAGAGTATATTTTTCAAATGAAAACAATTTTGTTTTGAAAATTTAAATCGCTTTATACGTATTTGATTATTTATTTATTTTGAATATGGACAATCCAATATATAAAGATTTCGCGTATACGCGTCATGAACGTATATTCGAAGTTTTAATATATTGGATAGATATAGAATCACATTCTAGACACCCGGAGATGATTCTGATGATTGATATATCATCCTCAGAATTTGTGTTCGTGTTTCGAAGGTGTGATATCTATATATTTCCATTAGACTGGTGTGAGAACCAAAACTAATATAGATAGGTTTATTGTTGTGATTTGGCATCAAAAATGTGATTTTTGTATATATATCAAATTTATGAATTTGAAACGTTAATCCACTAATTGATTGATGTTTGTGTTGTTTGTTTAGTTGTTTGATAATTTTTGAACCATTTAGCCTAATTGAACCAAATATTGAATTGTATTGAAAATTAGACACATTTGCTTGCATATACATATACTTACATTGAACAGGTCATAGCAAGGAGGCTAGAGCAGAGAATAAAATTTGTTTGCCCGACAAATAGGTACATGTTTACTATAATTTACTGTTTTGTTTGGGGTGATGATGATTTTATGAGCCGATTGGCTTTTTCTTTTTGAGATCAGAAGGCCTATATGGCAATTTCGGGATTTTCCCGTGGCTCCCGGTGCAGGGGAGGTTATGGCGAAATTTTTCGAAAATTTAGGATGTCAGCCAAATTTTTGAAAATTTGAAAATTCTCAGAAACTGAAAAGTTGGAGAATGGAAGCCAGATCGAACGTAGAGTTGATTGATCAAACCACTTTCGACTTTGTTCCTTTTCGGGGACAAAAAGTTTTAAGTGGGGGAGATTGTAACAACCCGAAAATCTGAGCCAGTTTAAAAAATTTATTTTGGGAATTTTAGCAAATTTTGAACATTTAAAATAGATTATTTTAAATAATATCGATTGGAAATTTATTTTGAATATAATAGAACGTTTATATTATATACGTCGTCGTTAGAATATAAATATTTATATATAATTATAAATAGAATTGAAAATGGCGTGGTAGTTCGATAATTCGATTTCAAACTTCAATTGAATGTACCGGGTGCAAAACAAACCGTATTTTAGTGAAACCAAAAATATTAGAATCTAATTGGGAATATCTTTCAAACGAATCTGAAAAATCAAAATTTCATAGCGGGAATCAAAAGATATGCCCAGTTGAAAATTCTGAATAGTCGCTATGGAATTCAGGCCCTTAAAAATGGGAATTTTGCAAATGGCCTAGGATTTCAACGAAACCACTTTTGTTGGGTCCGTGATGTAAAATTATTGCTAGATTCCAAATTTCATAATTTTTCGAATCAGTATGTGAGCGTGGCAAAGGAAAACGCGTTTGACCAGTTTCAGTTGATTTTAATCGACTGGAAAATGGCCATTTTTCCAACGGTCTCAGAATTCGACGAAACTAGTTTTGTTAGGACCGTATCGTCAATACGAAGCTAGAAAATATTTTTCGGGAATTTTTAGAGTCCGTATATGGCCCCGGTAAATTGAAACGTGCGTTCAAATTCAATATATAGATTTATATTTTGATTTTGACGGAAACTGATAGAAACAGCCGAACTGGCTTACGATACATATCCCATTGTGTTCAGAATGGGGGTGAAACGCTATGGACGACAGGCGGTGGGCCTCGTTTAGAGGTCGTATGTAAAAGTCAACGTTTTGAAATTAAAAATAATAAAAAAATGAAAATAAAATCTCTCCTCCTCTTTAACTTCTGGCCCCCCCTTCAGTTCGATTCAAAAAAAAAAACAGTCGCTCCTCAAATCACCGCCGCCCTACCTCGTGGAGCGCCACCCGCCGCTTCCCAGGAGGCGCCGCCCCCTCCACATCGCCGCTGTCCCCCTCTTCTCGATCCCCCTTCTTCTTCTTCCCCGACTTCCTCCTCTCGCACACCCCATGCCCTAACCCTCCGTCTCCTCCCCTCCTGCAAATGAAGAACGCCGCCCTCCCCTTCCAACCGCGCTTCAAGTGCAGCGACCCCCACCTCCTCCGACCCGACCTTCTTAGACGTGGGTCCTGATCAGCCTCACGGTGAACAACGAAGTGGAAAATTCTAAACCTAGGGTTTGAGCAGGTTCCAGGCACTTGGAGATGACGTTGAATGTAATGATAAGGTAATTGATTAATTTAAATTATAGTTAATTATCTTATGTTAATGACGATTAAAAATTCAATGTTAAAATCAGTTTTATTAAAGAAAAAGGTATTGTATAAAAATGTTTTATAAAAATAAGATAGAATTTTTCCCTTGGCAAAAATATGGTTTTTATATTTTTAGAATAATAAAAATATGATTTTTATTTAATTAGAATAATAAAAATATGGTTTTTATTAAAGTAGAAATATAAAAATATAATTTTTATATAGTGATGAAATAAAAATTAAATCTTTATATTTGAAAAGGTGAAATCTTTATGTAGAGAATAGCGTGTAAAAATGGGATTTTTATATATTGAATAGCAAAGTAAAAATTCGATTTTTATATATCGAATAGCGAAGTAAAAATTCGATTTTTATATATTGAATAGCGAAGTAAAAATTCGATTTTTATATATTGAATAGCGAAGTAAAAATTCGATTTTTATATATTGAATAGCGAAGTAAAAATTCGATTTTTAAATATATGAAGTGATTATAAAAATATGATTTTTAAATTGAAAGTAAACAAATAAAAATGTGATTTTTATTTTAAAGACATCAGTATATAAAAATGTGATTTTTATATATGTAGTGGCTACGGGCGACGAAAGTGATAAGAGACGAGAACGACGAAGATTTCTACTTAAGAAGTGTCGTGGAGTTGGAATAGCTATCGGTGAGAACTTCTCACTCTTCAATTTCTTTTTTTAGTTATATATATATATACTAGGATGCAGACGGTATTTAGTAGCACCCGACACCCGTCATCCACAGACCATGGATGGCTTGTTTGTTTAATTGTTTGGTTGTGTAGTTTGTTAGATTATTTGAGTTGAATTGAATTGTTTGGTGAAATGAAATTGATTTGATTGATGTATGAATGGCGTGGGCCTTCACTAGACCGGGGATAAGGCTAGGCCTTGTCCCTTTTCTAGTATCGTGCCGTTATGCCGCCGAAATTTTCTAAAATAAGTTAGAAAAATAAAAATATCATTTTTATTTTGTAAATGAACTGAATAGAAATCTATGTGTTAAAATAAGATATTTTATCGTTAAAAATAAAATTTTTAACGTGAATGTGAATAAATAAATATTCATTTACAAACCATACGGTTTGTTTAGGTACACCTATTTGAAGGACATTGATTGGGACGATAAATTTTACACATCGCCCAACTGCACAAATAAAATCTGTGTTTGATTGTTTGAAACCCCACACGGGTATTGGGATAAAATATGGCATACACTAATCCCAATAATTAGTTGTATGTCGATCGATTGATTAACATGCTGTTATAAGCGTTAGATATCTATATTTGATGCTTATACAGTGTAGTGCACTTTGGATGATGGTTGATTATTTATCGTTGTTATGATATACATGTGTTGTATGGAATCCATATAGTTAACGCTATATAGTAATTGATTGGGCCTCATTCCAATTTAGAAAATAAAGAATTTTATAAAATAAAGGTTCATGTGTTGACAGTACTCATTCGTTGAGATTAGTCATGTGTTGAACGAAATATTTTAACAATAAAATTTACTTCTTTATAAAATAAAGGTTCATGTGTTGACAGTACTCATTCGTTGAGATTAGTCATGTGTTGAACGAAATATTTTAACAATAAAATTTACTTCTTTATAAAATAAAAGTTCATGTGTTGACTGTACTCATCCGTTGAGATTAGTCATGTGTTGAATGAAATATTTTAACAATAAAATTTACATCTTTATCATATATAAAATTAGAAATTAACTGGAAAATATATGAGATGAGTGGTCTCCTGGATATTGATCTGATGTTGGTTTCGGCCTTCGGGGTTAATATTCAGGGAATCGTTCTCTTACTAATTTACGGTTGGAGTCTGATTTAATATCAAACGATAGATACCTTAATTTTCATAAAATATATTAAATAACAAAAAAATAGTCACACGTGGACAGTACTCATTCGTTGAGATTAGTCATGTGTTGACAAGAATAAATATTCATTTGTTGAATAGAATAACGGAATTATTGAAATATATAAAGCCGTGTTGATTAGAGATGCGCTATTTTGATGCGAACGATATTTATATTGATTATATTCGTTTTTATAAATTGAATAGAAAAGAAATTCAAATTTGAATTGAATAGAAAAGAAATTCAAATTGAATTGAATAGAAAAGAAATTCAAATTGAATTGAATAGATAAAGAAATTCAAATTGAATTGAATAGATAAAGAAATTCAAATTTGAATTGAATCGAATAGAAAATGAATTTGAATTGAATCGAATAGAAAACGAATTTGAATTGAATCGAGTAGAAAACGAATTTGAATTGAATCGAATAGAAAACGAATTTGAATTGAATTGAATAGAAAACCAATTTGAATTGAATTGAATATAAAACCAATTCGAATTGAATTGAAAACCAATTCGAATTGAATTGAAAACGAATTCGAATTGAATTGAAAACGAATTGAAACGAATTCAAATTGAATAGAAATGAATTTTAAAACGAATTTATAAGGAAGAATTCAATTTTGATTTGAATTGAAATGGAAGTTGAAATTGTTTTTGAAACGAATTTAAAGCGATTTATAAAATTCGTTTTAAATAGAAATTGACGAAATATATATTATATATATAATATAATGGCCTGAATAGAACGCGCCGCGCTGCGGCGGTTCGCGAATTTCGACCATTTATTTCAAACGGACATTACGGGAGATCCGACCGTCGGATTCTACTAAAACCGGAACCGTTGGGTTCGTATCGAAAAGAGCTTTCTAACGAATATTTGAAATTTGAAATCTAACGGTTGGATTTGGAGATACGTCCAAATCAAATTTGAAAAAGGTCGCTGTAAGTGCAGTTCGATGGCCGTTGATGGAAATCGACTGTACGGACCTTGATAAAATTATTAAAAATAGTAATAATTTGTGTAAAATCCTAAGAAATGATTTGGGAAAAATTGGGATGAAAAACTCCATATTTGAAAGGATAAAAATGGATTTTTATCGAAATGAACTAATTTTGAACTAAAATTAAAACCCATTTATTTTTAAATAAATAAATTGGAATTGAATTAGAACTGATTTGTGGGTTTATCGTGAATAGTGTTTTAAATAAAACTTGTTCTTTAACCCGATAATAACTAGAATGTGATTTGGGTTTATCGTGAACTGTGTTTTAAATGACATTAGTTCTTTATCCCAGTAAAAGGAGTTTTAATGAATCTGCAATTAGATTGAAATGGGGAATTGATAATTTAAATTATCAAATTTAGAAATTGAGCGAGAATGGAGTATCACCAGTTTTGCTCCAAAGCGATAGTTAAATCTTTAACTAGATTTGAACGTGAAATGGTAATTAATTTTACCGATAACACCGTGGTGTTAGATATGGAGTATTACCAGTTTTGCTTCATGGGATGAATAGGTTGGAATTGGGAAATAAAATAAATAATTACTTTGGTGTGGTTCGCTAATCTCGACTAGTTAGGAAAACCATAATTTGGTTTGAAATGACATCCAAAGGAAGATTAAAGGATAAATTTTAAAGAATTTATCTTGGATAAAATTAATGGGAACCTTACCCTAAGAATATGAAATTTAGAAACTAGCTGTGGGTTAGCTAAGAAGAATGGTTTCCTGGGTATTAATCTGATGTTGGTTTCGGCCTTCGGGGTTAATATTTGGGAAATTGCTCTCTTACTGATTTACGGTTAGTGGCTAATGAATTGGAATGAGGCGTATGTTGTGTTTGTGTAACATTTGTTTTTAATATACGCGGGTTGTTCGGAAAGACCGGGTTTATACCCATTCTGAATAACCGATTCGACGATAAGTCGAAGATGAAGACGATGGTTGAAGACCGGAAGTCTTCACATCGTTTGGGTGATTACTGATGATCCTGATTGGGCTGTACACCCAAGAGGATGGAAACAGTTGGTGGTCGTCCAGACGTACTTGGAGATCGATGGATATGCGAGGAAAGTGCCTCCGGTTTCGTTCAGACCCAGAGCGAACTTGTAAATGGATTGTGTGTCTGACATTTGATTTTATTCTGTGTTGATTGATTTCTGTTAAATATATATCTGTTTGACGGCGGAGAATTTATTCTCTTGCTTAACGCCCTTCTCTGAGACGTACGAGCTTAGAGGTTATATATCGATAGATATCAATCGCATGGCATGAATTGCCTATGTGGCACGCTGAGTTGCATGGATCAAGGCTTCTGTTGAAAAGCAAAGTCTTGTTGCGACGATCCCAAAATCCGAGGGGCGGTATTAAGGATAATCATTAGGAAATAACATATTAATCATCATAGCAGAGTACAGATAATAGCAGAAACAATAAATAAAATAATTTTACATGGATATGACAGCGGAATCACAACATGTAGGAATATCAGAATAGCATAACGTGGGATATACTTAGTAAAAAGAAAGGGAAGTGATCAGTCATCATCGCCAGAGGCGGAATACATACATGCCGTGACATAATAAGAGTATCAGTCTACATCGCCGGAGGCGGAATACATATACATATAGTGAGAAATACGGGAAGTAAATCAGTCTGCATCGCCAGTGGCGGAATCATAATATAAATACAGTAATGGCGGAAAATATCTAAGTCATCTCTATGAAGTCAGCCTCGCCATGAGCCAAAAGTGCACGCTAAGCAGCAGTGCAGAACCAAAAACCACCTTTCACCTGTGTACTAGGCTGCCCGTGTGAAAATAAGGGCACCCGCGGTTGCAAAGTGAAACAAACAACGAGTCAGTCATGGGGACTGGTATGAGGAATCTATTTAACAGTTAAACAACAGTAATAGCAAATCATAGGACCACACCACTTTCGCGGAACGGGTTTACTCCAGTGATTGCTAGTGCATTTAAACAAGGTAAATTCTTTTAAAACAATCGCAATGCTTTTAGAAAGAATGAAGCCATTATAAGACTCAGGTCCCATCACACAATGCAACGCAAGCCGGAGGATAGAGTTTTACCTTATAATAGCCAAATATGCTTGATACGTATAAAGAGAAATCATTTGATATTATTACTAGTGCATATATGTTTCAAAACGAATAACATCATAAATATCAATTATAGGCGACATGAGCGTCCCATGCCACTATGTCGCCATATATAAGTTACAATCGAAGCCGTTATCTCGTATTGGAAATTGGATTTCCGTCATGAGTCGAGGCAAGGGGCAAGCTCCTCTCCGCTTCGAGACACTCTAGCAAATGCCTCAGGACTACGCACACTGGGTAACCCCTGGATGCTTCAGGGCCGGTCCTCACTTACGTTAGAGGATTAATTATGCCTGAACACACGTTTCCCGGTCCTTACAGACCTATAATCGAGGCGCCTCGCATTCCAACAACCACAAAGGTGAAAAGTAGATAAATATGTCAGGGCTGGTAAGTCACTGACACCACCATAGCTAGAAAGAAACGTCGTGCTTTCCCTGCAGTCCGTATCCCGTTTTTAACTCATACCGGGGTGTGAGGCTCGCGAATCTACGAAATACACAAAGCCAGGCCACGTAGACCTTGCTTTGATCACCATCCACAAGACTTTGCTTTTCAAGAGAAGCCTTGATCACCACATCTTGGCATGCCACATAGGCAGTCCACTCCATACGATTGATTTCCATCGATATATAACCTCTAAGCTCGTACGTCTCAGAGAAGGGCGTTAAGCAAAAGAATAAATTCTCCGCCGCCAAACAGATATATATTTAACAGAGATCAATCAATATAGGACAAAATCCAATGTCAGACACACAGTCCATTTACAAGTCCGTCCTGGGTCTGAACGAAACCGGAGGCGTCAAATTCCTCGTATATCCGTCCAATCAACATATACGTTCAGACGACTACTACTTCCATCCCTTTCCGGTAGCTACTCCGGTTAGGAACCTCAGTAGCGCCCATCCAACCGATACGAAAATCGTCGGTCTTGAATCGTCTTTGCGTTTTCCAAATCGAATCGCTCGATGAATTATTTGAAATGAGGGTTAGCTCGGCATTTTCAAATAATTCACGTCATTAGAATTTAAATCGATTCTTTATATGGTTATATTATTCGACATCCATCTTTCAGTTATTTAGTGTTATTTTCATGTCATACACATACAACCATCAAATATCAAACAATTCAAGCCCAATTGGTTTATTTTCAACCTATGTTGCTTATAATATTTTATAACTATTTTTCGCCATTTTTATTTATTTAAAAATGGCCATATTTAATTAAACGACGTTTCAGGTCGTTTCGTGTCACTGGCGTTGTTTTTCCCTTAATTTGTTTTACACATATCGGAAAATCTAACCGTTGGATTTCTACAAAGTCTATATCAGTGGGAAGATATTCCCAAAGCGAACCCAACGGTTCCAGTTTCGTGAGAATCCGACGGTCGGATCTTCCACACTAGTCGTTTGAAGTTATGGTTTCAAAATTCGAACTGCAGCGTCGTTATTCGATTAAATTTAATTATATTTATATTTATATATAAATATAAATGAATCTGGCGCTGTTTTTATTCAGATTTGAATTAAACATTCCGGACAATCCAACCGTTGGATTTTTACAAGGTTGGTGCCGTTGGAAAGATATTTCCAAGGCGAACCCAGCCGTTGCGGTTTCGGGAAAATCCGATAGTCGGATTTCTCGTACTAATCGTTTCAAATTACGATTCCGAAACGCGAACTGCACGGCCTCTATTCCTTTTAATTATATTTATATTTATATATATAAATATAATTCATTCCATAGTTTCAACTATAGTTCATTTTATATTTCAACTTCGTTTTCACTTCAAATATTTCACTAACGCTTTAATATTTCGAAAAATTTCGCCATAACCTCCTTTGTACGGGGAGGGGTTTGGAAATTTATTGGGCCGTATTAGGTACCCAATAAATCCTAAAAAGCATTCACATATTTTTAGTGATATAATTTGGTGTTTACGGGGGAGCATGTACTGATAATCACTCCAGAGAATAAATTCCCGTCACCCCGTTTCCGTGTGGAAATAAATAGTCCATGTGCCGTATCTAATAACTAGAGCGACGTGATTATTGTCAACTCTAGACCCGTGTGGGGTTTTTATTAATCTGGCAATTTATCGTTATAATTTATATAGTCCATATCAGTCATCAGTTCAACCTGTAGTATATAGTCCTCGCCATACAAGCCTCTTGCTTGTATGGTAGATCTTCCACCTCGTCACACAAGCTCCAATTGCTTATGTGGAATATGATGAAGTATGCCTATCGTCAAGAAGTATGCCATGTAGTGTAGTTCAAAATTAATTGTTACTATCCTATGGCGTTGTCTATTATTTCACACAGAAAATCCAGCACTCCGCATCCAATGGCATTCACAGGAGTTGATATATAAATAAAATTGCGCAGCCAACTCATCAAGGTTTACCTATTTGTCGGGCACGCAAATAATTTCTTTACTCTACAGCTAATCCATTTTTCCTGTTCCACACATGTATATATATGCAGAACAAAGCTAATAATAATATTTCTAGCAAACTATTATTTATTTCAACACGTGTGTATTTTTAACTAAGCGTATACATGATAAAAGGAATATTTTTATCATCAAAAATATTTATTCGACACATGTGTATTTTTAACTAAGCGTATACATGATAAAAGGAATATTTTTATCATCAAAAATATTTATTCGACACATGTGTATTTTTAACTAAGCGTATACATGATAAAAGGAATATTTTTATCATCAAAAATATTTATTCGACACATGTGTATTTTTAACTCTTCATATTCACTATAAAATATAGTTTTCATTGTCGATTCATTTTATTTTTAAACGACGATAACATTCAACACATGAATTTCAACTCGACGAACAAATTGCAATTCAACACATGAATATTCTATATCGTTTGTATATATATAAGAATGTGATTTTTATCGCTAAAGCCATTTGTTTAAATTCAAATAATATTCAACACATGAATTTCAACTCAACGAATGAATTGCAACTCAACACATGAATATTTGATATAGTTTGTATATATATAAAAATGTGATTTTTATCGCTAAGCCATTTGTTTAAATTCAAATAATATTCAACACATGAATTTCAACTCAACGAATGAATTGCAACTCAACACATGAATATTCGATATAGTTTGTATATATATAAAAATGTGATTTTTATCGCTAAAGCCATTTGTTTAAATTCAAATAATATTCAACACATGAATTTCAACTCAACGAATGAATTGCAACTCAACACATGAATATTCGATATAGTTTGTATATATATAAAAATGTGATTTTTATCGCTAAAGCCATTAGTTTAAATTCAAATAATATTCAACACATGAATTTCAACTCAACGAATGAATTGCAACTCAACACATGAATATTCGATATAGTTTGTATATATATAAAAATGTGATTTTTATCGCTAAAGCCATTTGTTTAAATTCAAATAATATTCAACACATGAATTTCAACTCAACGAATGAATTGCAACTCAACACATGAATATTCGATATAGTTTGTATATATATAAAAATGTGATTTTTATTGCTAAAGCCATTTGTTTAAATTCAAATAATATTCAACACATGAATTTCAACTCAACGAATGAATTGCAACTCAACACATGAATATTCGATATAGTTTGTATATATATAAAAATGTGATTTTTATTGCTAAAGCCATTTGTTTATATTCAAATAATATTCAACACATGAATTTCAACTCAACGAATGAATTGCAACTCAACACATGAATATTCGATATAGTTTGTATATATATAAAAATGTGATTTTTATCGCTAAAGCTATTTGTTTAAATTCAAATAATATTCAACACATGAATTTCAACTCAACGAATGAATTGCAACTCAACACATGAATATCCGATATAGCATATGTAAATAGTTTCAATGAATGAAAATTATTCTAACACATAAATATTTCAGAAAATTTCGGCAGCATAACGGCTGGGTAGTTAAAACCGGGACCATCCCTAGTACGGCTCCTCGCTCTACCTTAAAACCTCGCGGTTTTTGACAATGGGGATCATGCATCTAGTTCGCACGCAGGCGGCATGTTTTATTTTCAATTCCACAATCCTATTCTATTTTGTTTCAACCACAAGAGGGTATTTTTCAACCACAAAGGTATTTTTCAACCACAAAGGTATTTTTCAACCATAATATCAGCCACAAACAATTATTTCCAACCATTCGTCATACCATATAACATCACGTCAAACACAAGCAATAAATATCGTCCATGGTTTGTGGACGAGGGGAGTGTATATATATATAGTATAATAATTCATTTGCATTTCATCACAATTCAAAGCATATATGTTTCAAACAACGCTTGTATAATTTATACATCGCTAATATAACTTATACAACACATGTACATGAGGTATACAATGCGTATATAATTTACACTTCGCTTATATAATTTATACAACGCGATTACATTCACACAAATAGTTTATATTCCTCACATTGGTTCTTGCGGTGCTAAAAATCGTAGGAAGGTCAGAAAAATCCGCGGCTTCTTCTAGAATGTAGAGAGCCTCCTTGCGGTCACGGTGTCTCCTGTTTCATCGAATTTCGTTAACATAGCAAAAAGATATGATTTTTACAAATTTGCAACGCTTTAAAGTGTAAAAATCAATTTAGCCGTATACCCCCTTTTTGATTTCGAAACTAGGGTTGAATCTTTCAGCAAATCCGTGAATCTATGCTCCGATCAGAGAGTGGGACTTGAAAGAGGGAAGCGAGGCGGTCCTAACGGTGGTCGGAGGAGCAGGTGCGATCGCCTCTGGCGGTCGTGGCGTCGACGTGAAGTCGGCGACTTTCTGGGCGTTTTTCTCGACGCTGGCGAAGGGAGGAAGGTCGGGGGTTGGTCGGATTTGGAGAGGGCGGTGAGCGGCGTCGATTGAGGGTGGTGGCGTTGGCTGGCGTCGCCTGAGGCGGCGGGATTCTCGTCAGAAAGGTTTGAACGACGAGCGTCGTTCGTTTCCGTGTGGCGGCTTAGGGTTTTAGGTTTTTTTATTTTTTATTTTTTTTAAAGAAAATTTCTCATTGGTCGATATTTATAGAAAAATTTTAAATAGTGTTTTTGCAAACGGACCCCTTTTTAAACCCAACGACTGTCGCCCCTAGCTAAATACCCTCATTCCGGACACAATGGGATATGTTTCGTTGGCCATTTCGACTGTTACAGTCAGTTATTTTTCAATTTAAAATATAAAACATTCGATATTTAATTTAAACGTACATTTCAATTTGCCAGGGCCACAAACTGAATCGAAAAATTCCAGAAAAATAAATCTAGCTTTGTTTTGACGATACGGTCCTAACAAAACCAGTTTCGTCGAATTCTGAGCTCGTTTGAAAAATGGCCATTTTTAGGTCGACCCATTTTAACAGAATTTGACCAAACACGTTATCTTTTGCCCCGCTCACATACTAGCTTCAAAAATTACGAAATTTGAAACTTAGCAATAATTTGACATCCCGGACCCAACAAAAGTGGTTTCGTCGAATTCCGAGGTCGTATGCAAAATCTCAATTTTCAAGGGCTATATATACTATATAGCGACCTTTCTGAAAATTCATTTGGCCATAACTTTTGATTTCCGTTATGAAATTTCGATTTTTCAGATTCGTTAGAAAGTTATTGATAAACAGATTTAAATATTTTCAGTTTCGTTAAAATCCGTTATATTTTCCACCCGGTACAATCAGACTTACTTTGTATTCAAAATTTCAAACTGCCATATTATACACAATTCTATATTTTATTGAAATATGCTATTTCAATCATTCAAATTTCCTGGTAATAACCTAATTAAAAAATTTTAAACTGGTTCACATTTTCCGGGTTATTACAATCTCCCCCACTTAAAACTTTTCGTCCTCGAAAAGGAAATAACAGTTAAGCAGGAACTAAAATGTAAATGCAAAGTATTGTAAAGGTACCTTGCACCGGAGTTAGTCAGAGATGTCCACTCTGCATTTGGGATAGGCTTGTTTAATGCTTTCCTCAGTCTCCCAAGTACAGTCTCTAGGATCACTACTCCACTGCACTTTGACTAAATGAATATTTTCCTCCTTAGCTCTCTAGTTTCTTTGCCAACTATCTTTAATGGATCCCTCTTGAGTGCTAATTCTGGAGTTATGTCAATATCATGCTGTGCTGCTTCTTCCACAATAAGGTCGGGATCATGAACATGTTTTCTGAGTTGAGACACGTGGAACACATCATGTACACCAGGCAACCAATCAGGTAATGAAACCCTGTATGCAAGAGTTCCAATCCGTTCAAGTATAGGAAAGGGACCAATAAATCTTGGTGCCAACTTCCCAGTCTTGCCAAATCTGATTACTCCTCGCATTGGAGAAACTCTTAAATATACATAATCACCAACGGCAAACGATATATCCCTTCTTCTCGCATCTGCATAACTTTTCTGTCGGCTCTGTGCGGTTTTCAATCGCTTCTTAATGAAATCGACTTTATCCGATGCTTCTTGAATCATATCGGGCCCTAACACAAGTCTGTTGCCAGGTTCTACCCAACATGCGGGAGATCTGCACGGTCTACCGTATAATGCTTCGAATGGAGACATTCCCAAACTTGCTTGATAGCTATTGTTGTAAGAGAATTCTGCTAAATGTAAATGATCTTCCCATGAGCCTCCAAAATCGATAACGCAAGCCCGCAATAGATCTTCTAAAATTCTATTCACCCGCTCAGTTTGGCCGTCTGTCTGAGGGTGATAAGCGGTGCTTAGATTTAATTTGGTTCCCAATTCTTCCTGGAATGCTTCCCAGAATTTTCTAGTGAACAGGGGATCTCCATCGCTGACTATACTGAGCGGTACTCCATGAAGTTTAACAATTTCTTTGAAGTAAATCTGTGCCAGACTTTGAGCCGTTCTGTTGGATCAGACAGGGATAAAATGGGCAGTCTTCGTGAAGCGATCTACGATTACCCATATACTGTCGTTTCCTTTTCTAGTTCGAGGCAGGCCATCGATGAAATCCATTGAAATTTGTTCCCACTTCCATCCAGGAATTTCTAATGGTTGCAATAATCCAGCCAATTTCTGCTGATCACTCTTAACTAGCTGACAAGTGGAACATCTGCTAACATATATTGAAATATCTCTTTTCATCGCCTTTCACCAGAATGTGCGTTTAATATCGTTATACATTTTGCTCACACCGGGGTGGATACTTAATTTGGACTTATGGCACTCATCAAGTATTTCCCTTCTGAGCTCTGGAATCCCAGGCACACAAATTCTCCCTTTTAATCTTAGGACCCCTTGGCTATCGAGGCTAAAATCTGAGGGTTTTCCTTCTTGGATCCGCTGGCTAATCCTTTTAATGAATTCATCGTCCTTCTGAAGAATAGTAATCTTATCTTGTAAGGAAGAAGTAATGATGAAACTGGCAATGATATCATTTTTCCTGCTGAGCGCATCTGCTACAACATTGGCTTTCCCTGGAGTGTATATAATTTCAAAATCGTATGCTGCAAGAAATTCTAACCAACGCTGTTGCCTCAGGTTTAGATCTTTCTGGGTGAAAAGGTATTTCAAGGACTGATGATCGGTGAATAGTTCGAATTTCTCGCCCAATAAATAATGCCTCCATATTCTTAAAGCGAACACGATAGCTAATAACTCAAGATCATGAGTAGCATAGTTTCTTTCATGCGGCTTTAGTTGACGGCTGGCATAAGCGATCACTTGGCCCTTTTGCATTAACACTGCGCCTAGCCCTCTAATAGAAGCATCTGTCCATACTGTCAAGTCTTGGTTGCCTTCTATTATGGTCAATACTGGAGCGGTTGTCAACTTCAGTTTTAGCTCTTGGAAAGCTTCTTCACATTCGGGAGTCCATTTGAATTTCTCATGCTTCTTTGTAAGCTTTGTCAATACTCCTGATATCTTTGAAAAATCCTGAACGAATTTCCGATAGTAACTAGCTAATCCAAGGAAACTTCGAACTTCTGTGGGCGTAGTAGGTTGTTTCCAGTTCTGAATCGCTGTAATTTTGCTTGGATCTACAGCAATTCCTTCTTTTGATACGACGTGGCCAAGGAATTTAACTTCATTCTGCCAGAAGACACACTTAGAGAATTTAGCTTTCAAGACATTTCTCCTTAGAATTTTCAACACTTGTTCTAAATGTTTCGCATGCTCTTCTTCCGACTTAGAGTAGATTAGAATGTCATCGATGAAGACTAGAACAAATTTATTCAACACACCACGGAACACTCTGTTCATAAGATCAACGAAGTAGGCCGGAGCGTTGCACAAGCCGAACGGCATTACTAACCATTCGTAGAATAAATCGGGACCCCTGAAGGCTGTCAAAGGAACACGGTCTTCGGCTATACGCAATTGGTGGAAACCTGTAGCTAGGTCCATTCTGGAGAATACGGTTGCTCCATTTAATTGATCTAACAGATCGTCTATTCGGGGCAAAGGATATTTGTTCTTTAGTGTTTGTTTATTGAGATCTCGGTAATCAACGCAAAGTCTTAGAGTACCGTCTAATTTCGGGACAAATACTACTGCGGCTCCCCACGCTGAAAAGCTTGGTCTGATCAGACCTTTCCAAAGTAATTCTCGGGTTTGACTACTTAGCTCTTCTTTTTCTTTTGGGGCCATTCTTCTAATCGGATGGACAACTGGTCGGGCATTCGGAATTAGATCAATTCTAAATTCAATTTCTCTTTGCGGTGGTAAGTTTTCTACTTCTTCAAACACATCCGCATAGTTTTTCACGACCAGTATCTTTTCCATCGAAGGGGGAATAACTTCTAAAGAAGACCAAAATTCTGTTCTATTAATTTCTGAGCCATGACATGGTATATATATAGGTCCAAGCTTCGTTTCGACTTTAACGATTCTTTCTGCACATCTAACTTCGGCCTTATATTTGGTTAACCATTCCAAACCGAGAATAACGTCGAATTCTGATAAATCCATGACAATTAAGTGGATGGGAAACTTGTAACATGAATAAGAGATCGGCACTCTGCAGTATATACTGAGACTAACAGAACCTCCTATCGGGTTTTGAACTTTAATTGGTTCCTTTAGAATTCTTTGATTCAATTTTAACTTGTGAACAATTTTACCAGAAATGAAGCTACGTGATGCACCAGTATCAAAAAGTATAGAAACAGGAATATTTTTGATAGTAAGGGTACCTCCCAAGACATCGGGTTTACCTGATCAATCGGTGGTAGCTGGCGGGGTCTTCCCGTCATAAACATGGGCCACTTGTGCGCTCTTCTTCAAAGGACAATTCTTGCTATAGTGCCCCTTCTTGTGGCAGTTGTAGCATTCAGCTGAGTCACTGGCCTTTGGCTTCTTTGGGGCTTTGCATACGTTAGAGAAATGACCGGGCTTCCCGCAATTGTAGCAGTTTCCTTTCGGGATCTTTGCGGGTTTTTGAGTAGCGGCCGCGGTAATGCTAGATTCGGGTTGGTCAGTTGAAGCCTTGCGCTTATTCCCTGCTTGGCTCTTAGCGCGGTCTTGGCTAGCATGTCACTCATCCATGTCTTCGTAGTTGCAAGCCATCTCTACTAGTTCTGTAAAAGAGAGTTTGATGTTGCTCATAGCTCTATCGTGATACTTGCGCTTCAGCCCAAATATGAATCTCTTGTTCTTCGCTTTGTCGGTCAAAACCAGCTCTGGAGCATAGCGCGATAGCTGAGTGAACTTATTCAGATAGTCTTGAATAGAGAGGTCTCCCTGCTAGAGATTAGCAAATTGCTCCCGCATCCTCTCTAGAGCTTGTTCCGGTACAAACTTCTCATTGAATAAAGTCCTGAACTGCTCCCAAGTCCGGATAGTACCAGCTGCATCCCCAGAGGTAATGGCATCCCACCACAGCTCTGCCTCATCCTGAAGGAGCCAAATGCCAAGTCGGGCCTTGTTGTTAGTTCCCATACCCATACCCTCGAAGATTTTCTCACAGGTTTTCAGCCAAGCGATAGCTTCGGTCACTGTGCCAGTGCCAGTAAAAGGTTTTCCTCCAAGATTTCTGTACCTCTTTGCTACTTTGTCGAGCTCAAAGTCTTCTGGTGATGGTGGCGGAATAATAGGGATTTCCACAACTACGGGGATATTCCCTCGTCCTCCTGCTGCATCTCCTCGGCCTCCACGGCCTCCTCTAGCTGCTGCTCCACGCGTAGCCATCTAAGAGTACTGTATAAGCAAGAAAAGAGTCAAGCTCACAGATTTGATAATTTTCATAAATGATAAAGCAAGGGAATACAAGGAAAGATAATGATGATGTACTGATCAAATTGTTTTGCTAATCTGCTTAGCTCACTCTAGGACATTGCTAATCCTATCTTTAATGAGCTACTCGTATTAGAACACTACTGATTCTATTCTGACGAGGTGTTTAATGTGTTAGATCCCGGAACTAAGGTTAACCAAAGCTCTGATACCAACTGTGATGATCCCAAAATCCGAGGGGCGGTATTAAGGATAATCATTAGGAAATAACACATTAATTATCATAGCAGAGTACAGATAATAGCAGAAACAATAAATAAAATAATTTTACATGGATATGACAGCGGAATCACAACATGTAGGAATATCAGAATAGCATAACGTGGGATATACTTAGTAAAAAGAAAGGGAAGTGATCAGTCATCATCGCCAGAGGCGGAATACATACATGCCGTGACATAATAAGAGTATCAGTCTACATCGCCGGAGGCGGAATACATATACATATAGTGAGAAATACGGGAAGTAAATCAGTCTGCATCGCCAGTGGCGGAATCATAATATAAATACAGTAATGGCGGAAAATATCTAAGTCATCTCTATGAAGTCAGCCTCGCCATGAGCCAAAAGTGCACGCTAAGCAGTAGTGCAGAACCAAAAACCACCTGTCACCTGTGTACTAGGCTGCCCGTGTGAAAATAAGGGCACCCGCTGTTGCAAAGTGAAACAAACAACGAGTCAGTCATGGGGACTGGTATGAGGAATCTATTTAACAGTTAAACAACAGTAATAGCAAATCATAGGACCACGCCACTTTCGCGGAACGGGTTTACACCAGTGATTGCTAGTGCATCTAAACAAGGTAAATTCTTTTAAAACAATCGCAATGCTTTTAGAAAGAATGAAGCCATTATAAGACTCAGGTCCCGTCACACAATGCAGCGCAAGCCGGAGGATAGAGTTTTACCTTATAATAGGCAAATATGCTTGATACGTATAAAGAGAAATCATTTGATATTATTACTAGTGCATATATGTTTCAAAACGAATAGCATCATAAATATCAATTATAGGCGACATGAGCGTCCCATGCCACTATGTCGCCATATATAAGTTACAATCGAAGTCGTTATCTCGTATTGGAAATTGGATTTCCGTCATGAGTCGAGGCAAGGGGCAAGCTCCTCTCCGCTTCGAGACACTCTAGCAAATGCCTCAGGACTACGCACACTGGGTAACCCCTGGATGCTTCAGGGCCGGTCCTCACTTACGTTAGAGGATTAATTATGCCTGAACACACGTTTCCCGGTCCTTACAGACCTATAATCGAGGCGCCTCGCATTCCAACAACTACAAAGGTGAAAAGTAGATAAATATGTCAGGGCTGGTAAGTCACTGACACCACCATAGCTAGAAAGAAACGTCGTGCTTTCCCTGCAGTCCGTATCCCGTTTTTAACTCATACCGGGGTGTGAGGCTCGCGAATCTACGAAATACACAAAGCCAGGCCACGTAGACCTTGCTTTGATCACCATCCACAAGACTTTGCTTTTCAAGAGAAGCCTTGATCACCACATCTTGGCATGCCACATAGGCAGTCCACTCCATACGATTGATTTCCATCGATATATAACCTCTAAGCTCGTACGTCTCAGAGAAGGGCGTTAAGCAAAAGAATAAATTCTCCGCCGCCAAACAGATATATATTTAACAGAGATCAATCAGTATAGGACAAAATCCAATGTCAGACACACAGTCCATTTACAAGTCCGTCCTGGGTCTGAACGAAACCGGAGGCGTCAAATTCATCGTATATCCGTCCAATCAACATATACGTTCAGACGGCTACTACTTCCATCCCTTTCCGGTAGCTACTCCGGTTAGGAACCTCAGTAGCGCCCATCCAACCGATACGAAAATCGTCGGTCTTGAATCGTCTTTGCGTTTTCCAAATCGAATCGCTCGATGAATTATTTGAAATGAGGGTTAGCTCGGCCTTTTCAAATAATTCACGTCATTAGAATTTAAATCGATTCTTTATATGGTTATATTATTCGACATCCATCTTTCAGTTATTTAGTGTTATTTTCATGTCATACACATACAACCATCAAATATCAAACAATTCAAGCCCAATTGGTTTATTTTCAACCTATGTTGCTTATAATATTTTATAACTATTTTTCGCCATTTTTATTTATTTAAAAATGACCATATTTAATTAAACGACGTTTCAGGTCGTTTCGTGTCACTGGCGCTGTTTTTCCCTTAATTTGTTTTACACATATCGGAAAATCTAACCGTTGGATTTCTACAAAGTCTATATCAGTGGGAAGATATTCCCAAAGCGAACCCAACGGTTCCAGTTTCGTGAGAATCCGACGGTCGGATCTTCCACACTAGTCGTTTGAAGTTACGGTTTCAAAATTCGAACTGCAGCGTCGTTATTCGATTAAATTTAATTATATTTATATTTATATATAAATATAAACGATTCTGGCGCTGTTTTTATTCAGATTTGAATTAAACATTCCGGACAATCCAACCGTTGGATTTTTACAAGGTTGGTGCCGTTGGAAAGATATTTCCAAGGCGAACCCAGCCGTTGCGGTTTCGGGAAAATCCGATAGTCGGATTTCTCGTACTAACCGTTTCAAATTACGATTTCGAAACGCGAACTGCACGGCCTCTATTCCTTTTAATTATATTTATATTTATATATATAAATATAATTCATTCCATAGTTTCAACTATAGTTCATTTTATATTTCAACTTCGTTTTCACTTCAAATATTTCACTAACGCTTTAATATTTCGAAAATTTTTGCCATAACCTCCTTTGTACGGGGAGGGGTTTGGAAATTTATTGGGCCGTATTAGGTACCCAATAAATCCTAAAAAGCATTCACATATTTTTAGTGATATAATTTGGTGTTTACGGGGGAGCATGTACTGATAATCACTCCAGAGAATAAATTCCCGTCACCCCGTTTCCGTGTGGAAATAAATAGTCCATGTGCCGTATCTAATAACTAGAGCGACGTGATTATTGTCAACTCTAGACCCGTGTGGGGTTTTTATTAATCTGGCAATTTATCGTTATAATTTATATAGTCCATATCAGTCATCAGTTCAACCTGTAGTATATAGTCCTCGCCATACAAGCCTCTTGCTTGTATGGTAGATCTTCCACCTCGTCACACAAGCTCCAATTGCTTATGTGGAATATGATGAAGTATGCCTATCGTCAAGAAGTATGCCATGTAGTGTAGTTCAAAATTAATTGTTACTATCCTATGGCGTTGTCTATTATTTCACACAGAAAATCCAGCACTCCGCATCCAATGGCATTCAGAGGAGTTGATATATAAATAAAATTGCGCAGCCAACTCATCAAGGTTTACCTATTTGTCGGGCACGCAAATAATTTCTTTACTCTACAGCTAATCCATTTTTCATGTTCCACACATGTATATATATGCAGAACAAAGCTAATAATAATATTTCTAGCAAACTATTATTTATTTCAACACGTGTGTATTTTTAACTAAGCGTATACATGATAAAAGGAATATTTTTATCATCAAAAATATTTATTCGACACATGTGTATTTTTAGCTAAGCGTATACATGATAAAAGGAATATTTTTATCATCAAAAATATTTATTCGACACATGTATATTTTTAACTAAGCGTATACATGATAAAAGGAATATTTTTATCATCAAAAATATTTATTCGACACATGTGTATTTTTAACTCTTCATATTCACTATAAAATATAGTTTTCATTATCGATTCATTTTATTTTTAAACGACGATAACATTCAACACATGAATTTCAACTCGACGAACAAATTGCAATTCAATACATGAATATTCTATATCGTTTGTATATATATAAGAATGTGATTTTTATCGCTAAAGCCATTTGTTTAAATTCAAATAATATTCAACACATGAATTTCAACTCAACGAATGAATTGCAACTCAACACATGAATATTCGATATAGTTTGTATATATATAAAAATGTGATTTTTATCGCTAAGCCATTTGTTTAAATTCAAATAATATTCAACACATGAATTTCAACTCAACGAATGAATTGCAACTCAACACATGAATATTCGATATAGTTTGTATATATATAAAAATGTGATTTTTATCGCTAAAGCCATTTGTTTGAATTCAAATAATATTCAATACATGAATTTCAACTCAACGAATGAATTGCAACTCAACACATGAATATTCGATATAGTTTGTATATATATAAAAATGTGATTTTTATCGCTAAAGCCATTTGTTTAAATTCAAATAATATTCAACACATGAATTTCAACTCAACGAATGAATTGCAACTCAACACATGAATATTCGATATAGTTTGTATATATATAAAAATGTGATTTTTATCGCTAAAGCCATTTGTTTAAATTCAAATAATATTCAACACATGAATTTCAACTCAACGAATGAATTGCAACTCAACATATGAATGTTCGATATAGTTTGTTTATATATAAAAATGTGATTTTTATTGCTAAAGCCATTTGTTTAAATTCAAATAATATTCAACACATGAATTTCAACTCAACGAATGAATTGCAACTCAACACATGAATATTCGATATAGTTTGTATATATATAAAAATGTGATTTTTATTGCTAAAGCCATTTGTTTAAATTCAAATAATATTCAACACATGAATTTCAACTCAACGAATGAATTGCAACTCAACACATGAATATTCGATATAGTTTGTATATATATAAAAATGTGATTTTTATCGCTAAAGCCATTTGTTTAAATTCAAATAATATTCAACACATGAATTTCAACTCAACGAATGAATTGCAACTCAACACATGAATATTCGATATAGCATATGTAAATAGTTTCAATGAATGAAAATTATTCTAACACATAAATATTTCAGAAAATTTCGGCAGCATAACGGCAGGGTAGTTAAAACCGGGACCGTCCCTAGTACGGCTCCTCGCTCTACCTTAAAACCTCGCGGTTTTTGACAATGGGGATCATGCATCTAGTTCTCACGCAGGCGGCATGTTTTATTTTCAATTCCACAATCCTATTCTATTTTGTTTCAACCACAAGAGGGTATTTTTCAACCACAAAGGTATTTTTCAACCACAAAGGTATTTTTCAACCATAATATCAGCCACAAACAATTATTTCCAACCATTCGTCATACCATATAACATCACGTCAAACACAAGCAATAAATATCGTCCATGGTTTGTGGACGAGGGGAGTATATATATATATATATATAGTATAATAATTCATTTGCATTTCATCACAATTCAAAGCATATATGTTTCAAACAACGCTTGTATAATTTATACATCGCTAATATAACTTATACAACACATGTACATGAGGTATACAATGCGTATATAATTTACACTTCGCTTATATAATTTATACAACGCGATTACATTCACACAAATAGTTTAGATTCCTCACATTGGTTCTTGCGGTGCTAAAAATCGTAGGAAGGTCAGAAAAATCTGCGGCTTCTTCTAGAATGTAGAGAGCCTCCTTGCGGTCACGGTGTCTCCTGTTTCATCGAATTTCGTTAACATAGCAAAAAGATATGATTTTTACAAATTTGCAACGCTTTAAAGTGTAAAAATCAATTTAGCCGTGTACCCCCCTTTTGATTTCGAAACTAGGGTTGAATCTTTCAGCAAATCCGTGAATCTATGCTCCGATCAGAGAGTGGGACTTGAAAGAGGGAAGCGAGGCGGTCCTAACGGTGGTCGGAGGAGCAGGTGCGATCGCCTCTGGCGGTCGTGGCGTCGACGTGAAGTCGGCGGCTTTCTGGGCGTTTTTCTCGATGCTGGCGAAGGGAGGAAGGTCGGGGGTTGGTCGGATTTGGAGAGGGCGGTGAGCGGCGTCGATTGAGGGTGGTGGCGTTGGCTGGCGTCGCCTGAGGCGGCGGGATTCTCGTCGGAAAGGTTTGAACGACGAGCGTCGTTCGTTTCCGTGTGGCGGCTTAGGGTTTTAGGTTTTTTTTTTTTTTTTTTTAAAGAAAATTTCTCATTGGTCGATATTTATAGAAAAATTTTAAATAGTGTTTTTGCAAACGGACCCCTTTTTAAACCCAACGATTGTCGCCCTTAGCTAAATACCCCCATTCCGGACACAATGGGATATGTTTCGTTGGCCATTTCGACTGTTACAGTCAGTTATTTTTCAATTTAAAATATAAAACATTCGATATTTAATTTAAACGTACATTTCAATTTGCCAGGGCCACAAACTGAATCGAAAAATTCCAGAAAAATAAATCTTGCTTTGTTTTGACGTTACGGTCCTAACAAAACCAGTTTCGTCGAATTCTGAGCTCGTTTGAAAAATGGCCATTTTTAGGTCGACCCATTTTAACAGAATTTGACCAAACACGTTATCTTTTGCCCCGCTCACATACTAGCTTCAAAAATTACGAAATTTGAAACTTAGCAATAATTTGACATCCCGGACCCAAAAAAAGTGGTTTCGTCGAATTCCGAGGTCGTATGCAAAATCTCAATTTTCAAGGGCTATATATACTATATAGCGACCTTTCTGAAAATTCATTTGGCCATAACTTTTGATTTCCGTTATGAAATTTCGATTTTTTTTTAGATTCGTTAGAAAGGTATTGATAAACAGATTTAAATATTTTCAGTTTCGTTAAAATCCGTTATATTTTCCACCCGGTACAATCAGACTTAGTTTGTATTCAAAATTTCAAACTGCCATATTATACACAATTCTATATTTTATTGAAATATGCTATTTCAATCATTCAAATTTCCTGGTAATAACCTAATTAAAATTTTTTAAACTGGTTCACATTTTCCGGGTTATTACACTTGTGGTTGATGATCAAAGCACGACCTACGTGGCAGCTTTGTGTATAATGTGAATTCGCGAGCCTCACACCTCGGTATGAGTCAAAAACGGGATACGAACCGCTGGGAGAGCACGACGTTTCTTTCTAGCTTTGGTGGTGTCAGTGACTTACCAGCCCTGACATTTATATACTTTTCACCTTTGTGGTTGTTGGAATGAGGCGCCTCGATTATAGGTCTGTAAGGACCGGGAAACGTGTGTTCAGGCATAATTAATCCTCTAACGTAAGTGAGGACCGGCCCAGCCGCATCCGGGGTTGCCCAGAGTGTGTAGTCCCGAGGCATTTGCTAGAGTGTCTCGAAGCGGAGAGGAGCTTGCCCCTTGCCTCGACTCATGACGGAAATCCAATTTCCAATACGTGTAATTCGGTTTTAATTGTAGAACTAGTATGGCGACATAGTAGATGGTAGCTATGCCGCCTATGATTTATATTTATGATTTGAAATGTTTTGACACTATACACTTATTATAGTATCAGATAATGTGTTTTAAACGTATCAAGCATGCTTTGGCTGTTATAAGGGAAAACCCTATCCTCCGGCTTGCGTTGTATTGTGTGATGGGACCTGGGTCTTATAACAGCTTCATTTTTCTTTATTTAGCATTGCGCTGTTTGTTCTATGCACTGGTATTCTTGGGAGGAAACCCGTTCCGTATTATACGGCGTGGTCCCTTGATTTACCTAACTTTATAACCAATATTAATAACTGCTTTAGTTGTCACACCAGTCACATGACTGACCTAGAGTTTATTGTTTTAACCTAAACTCTGGGTGCCCCTATTTTCCACACGGGCAGCTAGTAGTTTTGGTTTTGCAGATTTATATTCACAGGATCCTGATTTACAGCAGGAATGATATCCATCACCTTCAGTTGTGCTTTGTATTATTTTTCCGCTGCTATGTAATTTATTGTAATCTCTGATATTTGTCGAATGTAATTTATTCATTTATACTCTGTATATTCTTGTATTATGATGGGATTGTTGTAATAGCAATGAAATGTTCTTCCGTCTGCGTTCTGATTTGTCTTGTCCTCACAGTAATTCGTTCTTTCTCATCTCTTCGGAGACCGGGGAAGTTCGGGTCGCTTCATGATTGTCGAGTGACTTTATCTATTTTTTTAAAAACATGGTCTACCTTTTGGTAGATGTGTGGAAGAATGGCTGAATGATAAAGATTATAATGCAACACACATATATATTCTTCTCAATTGCACCGAAGTTGCACCGTTCGTTAGGTAATGAACTTATGCATCTATGTACACATGTATTGTATCTTTAATCATATATGTAACGTTTGTCCTATAATTGCAGCATTCATGAATCACAGTATCCAAACGGCGATATCGGCAAAGAATTCACTGCTTGGTTTACTAATTATGTTTTTGATCCAACAAATTGTATTGTGGACGAAGGATTGAAACATTTGGCAATGGGACTAAAAAGAAATGTCAAGACATATCCAATATTCTTTGTCAATGGATATAAATTTAGCACTAAAGAATATAATGCTGAAAAATTAACCAACAATAGCATGTATTTGTTAAAGGTAGTGATGATCCAAACGACCATATACACGAATTTTATGGCGTGCTAAACTAGATTCTGCAATTGACATATTTCACACGACGCGCAGAAGAAGTATTTTTGTTTAAATGCAACTGGTTCAGCAACGTTTCAGGTTCTGGAATCAGCGTGCACCCAAAATATAATCTTATAGAAGTAATACATACTTCCCATTATCATAAGTACGATCCTTTTATACTTTCCAAACAAGCTCTTCAAGTATATTGTTCTCCTTATCCCTCTATAAGAAGAGACAAAATAGATTGGTAGGTTGTTTTCAAAACAAAGTCAAGGTTTACATTTGGGGGTGTAATATTCCCGACGACCAAACTTATCAAGTAGACGTCGAGGAAAATGCAGAAATAGTAATAACTGATGATCAAACAGATTTTGGACCTCTAAATGATGAATCGAATGCATTAGTTGATGTATTTGAGACTACAGATGAACCATATATGGAGGAGGAAATAGAGTCAGAATCTGAAAGTGATGAGGACGACTAATTAATAATCCTCATTTTCAAAAGGTAATTTTATGTTTATTTTTACATATTAAGAGTCAAATTCATATTTAATAGATATTTCTTATGTTAACATATTTTAATAGATATTTCTTGTGTTATCTATTAATAAGTAACATATCATAAATGAAAAATATGTTATCTATCAAACTTATATTTATTTTTATGACATTTCTATAAATCAAACTCATATACTAACTAGACATATATATGAATCAAAATTATATTTAGCACTTCTACGAATCAAACTTGTAATGTTAAATAGACATATGTTAAGACATTTCTATTATCAAGTACTCATGTTATCTCATACCGTGTTTACATAGCTCTTTCATGTTATGTTATGTTATGTTATGTTATGTTATGTTGTTGTCTGTAACAGGTATGGCGTCACAAGGGAATTTAGTTGGCAAAGAGGGTGGTCGGTCGGAGTTATCCCGTCCTGTGGTCTGGCTTAAGCCAAAAGCCTCAAAAGGGTCAAAATTAAGTTTTTCGTATAAATTTAATTTAAGTGCAATAAATTATTTAATTGCTGTTCTAGCTAGTAGCCATGTTTTTTTTGTTTAACACAGGGATTTTGAGTTGGAGCCGTCCAATATAGTCTTGAAGATATCAAAACGCGCTTATCAGGCTCGCATGACTGCATGTTGGCCCACATGGACCTCGATAGCCGACATCGTTAAGGAGACCATATGGCAGGATGTTTTGGTACGTATGTATGATATAACATTTATTAAGTTAAGTTGTCATGCTCCTATTTGATAAGTTCATATGTATTCTATTTTTAAAAAAAAGCAGGGTTCGGCGGATCTCCAGGAGACGGATTTGGATCTCGTCAAGCGCCAGTGGAACAACAAAATGGCAACAAATTATCGTCAGACAATGAACACCTTAAAATCAGGTAGGAAAAGACCGTCTTGGATGGGCGAAGCAATGTGGAATGAGCTATATACTTATTGGAATAATAATGAAGAGTTTCTGGTAAATTTACTGTATATTTAGTTTAAATTATTCTAATCAATTAATATATGATTTAGAATAGTACATTTTTTAAAATTTAAATGCATAGGCCTCGTCTGAGAGAAATGAAGCTAATATGAGCAAGAATCCAGTTACGCATCAAGGTGGGTCCAAGTCATTTCCGCATCATCATGAGGATCTGGTATGTTTTGTAATTGCACAGTTTAGAATTTTAATTTATAACTTGTTAAAAATAATAGTTGATTTAAGTTTAGGTTTTAATTTACACACACACACACACACACACACACACACACATATATATATATATATATATATATATATATATATATATGCATGCTTATTTCAGGAGAGAGCACGTATGGCTTTTGTGTTGTACTGGGATGTTTTTAAGCATACACATGCATTGAGTCAAACTGACGACGCAGGCTCAGTTTCGTACAGTTGGGACCATGATGATAAGGCACGTGAGAGATATGTAAGTATAAACTAGTTAATAGGGTAGAGTTATAAATTAATTAAAATAGTGTTTTCTAAATTCATTTGTTTTTGGTTTAACAGGAGAAATTTCAGGAACAAAGGGTGTAGTTACTAGAATCTAGTGTGAAGAGTGAGTTGACTAAGACGATGCGGACATGATATTTGAAGCTGTCATGGATCCACCTACCCGAAATAGACAATATGGTTTTGGAAATCTAGAGGTACTAAAATTTATAATACAAACTCAAATGTACTCGAAATGCTATTATGAAATACCGAAAATTTGAAATTATATACAGATTAGATCATCCCCACAGATGTATCAAAGGGCTCAGGAGAAAGAAGAAATCGCACAGCTAAAAGCACAAATTGCAGAGCTCCATGAGTGTGATCGTCACCGTGAAGAGCAGATGGAGTTGCTTAACCAGCGGCTGGCGGAGTAGGTTGCCCACCACGGTACGCCACCTTCATCTTCTGGTGGAGAGAGTTAATCAGGTTATCTTGTTTTGATCTATGTTTTAAGACTTGGTGAGGCTTGCTACATGATTGTTGTATATATTGTTATGATGGTCTGGACATGATGTTATGATGGTTTGGTAACGGTACGGTTTGGGCATGGTGTTGGTTATGATGTTTGGACATGGATATGTTGTTTTGGCGACGTTTGGTTCTTATGTTAGTAAATATTGCTTAATTTATGTGTTTTGTTTTTTATTTTTATTTTATACTGTGTTTGGGTGTGTATATGGTTGAGATTGTGAGTTATATGCTTGAAATTGAGCAGCTTCGATGATTGTATATATGGTGTGTGGCTTGAAGTGGCAATTCTGAAATCTGGAAGTAAAAACCCAGATTTCCAACGGAAATTAACGGCTTATTAGTCCGATCATTTCAACGGAGCCAGACATGTTATTTTCAACGGTTTTAACCCTTTTCCAATGTCCCTTTGGCCAGAAATAAGGGACATGTGGTCATATGTATCAGTTGGAAGCTATTGGAAAATAGGCGTTGTTTGCATTGGAAGTCGTCGGAAGCCGTTAATTCACAGATTGACCAACGAATTGACCAACGACTTCCAACGGGGTTTCCAACGGCCCCTGGCCATTGGAAAACCCTACTTCTCTTGTAATGTACGATTATCCTTTTATTTTGAAAAGATTGAACTTTAAAATCAAGTTGGATGATTCCCCTTAAAACTTCTAGATTTTTTCTCACTTTGGTTCACCAGACTGGCACAGTGTTTGTAATGCTCGGGTTCGGTCAGGTTGTACAGGTCCAGATTATTGGAAACTACGAAGTTCAGAAGATGTGCTGGAGGATTTCAGAAGTATGAATATTTATTCCTCTGTATGTTGTATATGAGGACATATTATTATAACTGTCCAGATAGGTTGATGTACTCTAATGACTATAAGTTTTTATTTAAAGCTCTCAATAAAGATTATTTCTATATTATATTTTGTTCCATTACAATGTGAGACTCTGATTCTATGTTGTGTTGGTTCTTCTTCTTATGTTCTTATATTTCTTTCCCTTTTATCTCACCCTCTAATTTCTTTCTATAAACGTTCCGGTGTTTGAAGGTCGACATGAGATACAATAAATGTATTTATGTCGATTTTCGAGATCGAAAATCCTCGGGTCAATATAGTGGTATCAGAGCTATTGGTTTAATAATAACCTTGGCTCTGCGGCGTAACTCAATAGAGATGGGGTTAGTAACACCCTAGGTTAAGTTTGAATGTATGCTCTCATATATGTAAAAATTTTATACAAATGTTTTGTATTGTGTTGTTTGATCGGTTCAAGTATTGAAAAGCGTTGAACTGATATTGGACATGATATTGTTTTGTAAAGAGGGTAAATGAAATAATTTTACCCAAAATATATTTTTGTATAGAAAAGAAATAATTTTATGAAATTATTGAGATATTATGTGTTGATTGATTTGAATGATATACAAATTTGAATTGAAACTTAACTTGGTTAAGTGAAATAAAACTAAGAACAATATTGAAATGAAATAAATTAGATTTGGAGATTAAATGAATGGATTATAAATAAAAATCGATCGGATATTAATTGGTTGGAGTTCTAATGTGATAAACCAATGTAAATATTAAATTGAATGTAAATTTGAACGATTTAATTAAGCTTTTTGTACATTGTTTATTGATTAATTATGGATTATGTGTTCGGTTGGTTGAAATATATTCATCAATGGTTTAAAAAAAATTAAATAAATTAGAAACCAAGAGAAATGAATTCCCATATTATAAACTGGAATAAAACTGCATATGAATTGAAATTGATGGTTTAACCCTGTATCATAAATGAATTGATACTTCATGTTGGGTTTGGGAATTTATGTGGCTACATTTGTTAATTAATGAAATATTATTTAAGAATTGCATATATATGTTACTTATATGTTGAACTGAGTTGAGTACAGGTTCCCGACTAGAAAATTAAGTTGGTTGCATAGACTGCACGTAAATTGAGCAAGAATGCTAAATAACACTCGAAAAGGATACGTCTACGCAAAAATACAAAATTTTAGGGTTTTTGATTTTTGTTTTTCCGACCGTGTGGGTTGATGTGTGTGTGTGTATATAATATATATATATATATATAATTTGTTCCTGCGATATCGCAGTTGTCACTCCGTACAGGGGAGACTCTGCCGAATTTTTCCGGAAATTTAAGGTGCTAGAAAATTTTCGATCATTTTGAAAATTTAGTTTTACCATAATAAATTGGTTTTTGATTTAAAATTGGATTTTAAAATTAATGGGTTTATAACATTTTTCTTACCTTAGTAATTTCGAGGACGAAATTCTTTTAAGGGGGTAGAATGTAATGTCCTGTACTCTTGGTAGTCCAATATTTAATATATTTTATTGTTTTAAATATTGTATTTGGAATATTAATGGATTTTAATATTTATTCATTTAATTAAAAATGAAGTTTAAATGTTAAATCATATATATAATTATAATCGAGCTCGAAATGGCGCGGCAGTTCGTAATATTGAGGTTTGAACTTCAATTGAATATACATGATCCGATATAAGTCGGATTTCTATGAAACAAGAAATGTTGAAATCTAGTTCTTAGATTTCATGTTATAAATTGTTAGTTATGTCCAAATCAAAATTTAAAATAGTCACTATGGAAATCGTTATTAAATTATGATGTTTATTTAATATATTTAAAAGGGTTCTTAATAAAATTTGGACATTGTTTAACTCAAATTGATGATATTGAGTTGTATAATTCACATTTGAAGTCATAAGATATTTCCAATTGGGTATATATGATAATAATAATTTATTATTAATTTATTTGATTATTTTGGATTTTTATAATATTTTATCGATATTATATAGGCCTTAAAAATAGTTTTCTTTTTCAAATGACCTCCGTTTCTAACGAAACGAGTTTTATTGGAATGCGTACAGTTAATTATTGTTAGTGTTCGACGAAGAATATTCTATGAATTAGAAAACCGTCGTGAATTGTAATAAATTGCAAGCAGACGGCGTACACTTGTAGTACGTTAGCAAGTACGAGTCGATCCACGGAGAAAGAAATAATTTTGATTATATTTAATCAAATTATACCAAATCCAAGTGATGTTTTAACTACAACTAAACTAGTAAACTAAAATTAATAAAAACTATGAAATAAATGGCAACTTAGGAATAAATCCACTTTCTAGATCATGTGTACAACAAGTTATGAAATTACGATCTCTGTTCTTTTTTGGTCATTTTTATAAGTATAGCTTGTTCATACTATTAACTAGCACAACATAAACCACCAAACTATATCATACCCACTAAATCACCTTACTAGATCTAATGAAAAATGAACAAGTTGAAATTGAAATATACTTTAAGCATGACCTATGAACTATTAATTAGAACTATAGACCGTCAAAATTTTGATTTCAACCTCCACTTAATCACCATGACATCAACATGACATGAAGCACAAAAAAGAGAATGAACAAATAAATTATGTTGCAACTACATAATCCAAAGTTAAAAGGGAATAGCCTCTCATGTTTTTTATTCTAACAACGAATGTAAATTGCAACATAGAACAAAAAAACAAGAGAAAAAGAAAATAAAAATAAAATGAAGGACAGTCTAATCTACTCACAGAAAAGAAAAAACATGTAAATAAAAAACTAAAGTGAAAAGGAAGAAGACTAATTTTATTCCGACAGAAGAAAGATACAGAATAAAACACAATGTTGAATGAATCCAAATGAACTAGATACAAGTGTATTTATAGCTGATATGACAAAGACTAATTGGCTTATTACACAATATAGGACTAAAGATTTGGACCAAATAACACATAAGCTAGTGTGAACGCAGCTGTAGAGTGAGAGGCTTTGCAAATGAGCCAATGTGAACGCAACATGAGTCTTTAGTGAGCCAAATCTACCTAACTGAACTCTATTTGCAACCGTTTTTCAAGCTTAAAACTCTTCAAGCTTTAGTAATTTCAAACTTCACTCTTTTTAAGAAAATTCTTCATGCTTTATCCATCAAATGCTTTAAACCATGCTTTTTATCAACAATCTAAAAACACAGCTATAAATACGCAATATCAATTATTTTAAAGGGAAAACAAGATAAATAAGGTATAAAACATACACATTTACGTGTATATCAAATACCCTCACATTTATCTTTTTATTCATCCTCGAATAAACTAAACTAAGATATGTCACACTTACGTAGGAAACATGATTGCATTTAGCGTATGCAACAAGCCATTAAACCTCTGGGGGTCCCCAGTAGGACGAGTGCTGTCTCGTGAGGGTTTTCCGCGGATACTACCCACAAAATCCAAAATAAAAAAGGTATGTACAAAATGAAAAATTCGAAAATATTTACAATATGAATGCATATTTTTAAAGGAATATTTACAAATGGACAATTTACTTTTAAGTATTACACGAATGAGTTAACACAAATTTCGGTCGTCACTATGAAATTTGAGTCCGTTACTAATCAAAACTTCAAACAAAAGTCATGTTATCGTCACAAACTCCTCCATCTTGGCTTGTTGTTTTGGTAGAAACATAGTACAAATACGAAATGAATTCTATAATCGATATCAACAATCGTAAAACGACATCTTGTAACGACCCAGAAAATCTGAACCAATTTAAAATTTTTAAATTGGCTAAAATAACGGATTTTAAATATTTAAAATGAATATTTTAAATAATGGCGATGAAAACTGAGTTTGAATCGACAATTGAAAACGAATATAATTAATTATAATTATAAAGAAGGCCTGAAAGGGCGCTGCAGTTTCAAAAATTGAATTCAAACTTTGTCGGACTGTACCGGGTGCAGAACAATCCGGATTTTAGTGAAACCAAAAATATTTAAATCTGTTAGTGAATACCTTTCTAACGAATCCGACCAATCGAAATTTGATAGCGGGAGTCAAAAGATATGTCCAGTTGAAAATTCTGAATAATCGCTATGGAATTCAGGCCCTTAAAAATGGACATTTTGCAAATGACCTCGGATTTCGACGAAACCACTTTTGTTGGATCCGCAGTGTCAAGTTATTGTTAGGTTTCAAATTTCGTAATTTTTCGAATCAATATGTGAGCGTGGCAAAGGAAAACGCGTTTGGCCGGTTTTAGTTGATTTCAATCGACTGGAACTTGGCCATTTTTCAAACGGTCTCAGAATTCGACGAAACTAGTTTTGTTAGGACCGTATCGTCAATATGAAGCGAGAAAATATTTTTCTGGAATTTTTCTAGTTAGTATGTGACCCCGGTAATTTGAAATGTACGTTTAAAATTCAATATAGTGATTTAAATTTAAATTCAACGGGAACTGATTGTAACAATCAAATCAGCTTGCGATACATATCCCATTGTGTCCGGAATGGGGGTAAAACGCTATGGACGACAGTCGGTGGGTCCCATTTCGACTTCGAATAAAAAGTCAACTTTTAAATAGAAATTTAATAATAATAATAATTTATATAAACCCTTTTCTCTCTCTCTCTCCTCACTTTCTCTCTGCCGTTCGAAATAAAAAAAAGAAAAGAAAACCCTAAATCAGTCGACGAAGGCGCCACCGCCCTGACGACCCACGACCGTCGCGCCTCAATCTCCTCCTTCCCGATCCTCTCCACCTCGCGAAGCACCCAAACCCCCCCCCCCCTGAAGCATCGCGACGCACCCAAACCCCCCCCCCCCCCCCGGAAGCATCGCGACGCATCCGCCGCCCCCTCGAAGCCAGCTCCGCCCTGACGCCTCTTGCCGCTGACCCTGACATCGACCCCCCCTTCTTCGCAGATCAATGTAAGTTGTTTTTATTTTATTTTATTTTTATTTTTAATTCTAAAAATACTGATTTAAATAAAAAGGTATTAAAACTGATTTTAAAAAAGGAATTAAAACTGATTTTAAAAAGGTATTAATACTGATTTTAAAAAGGTATTAAAACTGATTTTTAAAAGGTATTAAAACTGATTTTTAAAAGGTAATAAAACTGATTTTTAAAAGGTATTAAAACTGATTTAATTTTGAAAAGAAAAAGATTTGAATTTTAAAAAGAAAAAGATTTGAACTTTAAAAAGGAAAAGATTTAAACTTTAAATAGAAAAAGATTTGAACTTTAAATAGGAAAAGATTTGAACTTTAAATAGAAAAAGATTTGAACTTGGATGGAAAAGATCATATTTTTAAAATAGAAAAGACGGAATTTTTATTAAGTAGAAGAAGTAAGATATGATTTTTATATTTTTAAAGCAATAAAAATATGATTTTTACATCATAGGAATATTAAAAATATAATCTTTATTTTTGAAAAGGCGGAATCTATATTTTTGAAATGCAATTTTTATATATTGAATAACATAGTAAAAATTCGATTTTTACATATGTAGAGAATACGGGCAACGAAAGCGACGAAAGGCGAGATTGGCGAAGATTTCTCTAAAGGAAGAGTCGTCGTATTGGATAGCTATTGGTGAGAATTTCTCACTCTTCAATTTCTTTTTCTAGCAATATATATATGTGTTGAAATACAAGTGAATTGCTATATATATATATATATATATATATATATATATATATATATATATATATATATATATATATATATACGCCCCTCGTCCACAAACCATGGACGATATTTATTGGTTGAAATTGTTGTGAAAATTGATTGATAGCGAATGATTGTTTGGGATTGGTTGTGGTTGATATTGATTGAGTGTGGTTGAAAAATACCCATTTGTGATTGAGAAATATTTGGTTGAAACCACATAGGATTAGTTTGTGGAAATGAAATAAATATATACATGCCGCCTGCGTGCGAACTAGATGCATGATTCCCATTGTCAAAAACCGCGAGGTTTTAAGGTAGAGCGAGGAGCCGTACTAGGGACGGTCCCGGTTTTAACTACCCTGCCATTATGCTGCCGAAATTTTGAATAATATTCGTGTGTTTGAATTATTTTCATATGCTTAAACTACATTTATTCATTGAATAGAAAACATTCATGTGTTGAATCGATATTCATTCGTTGATTAGAAATTCATGTGTTGAATGGTATTCATATTTTGAAATAAATTGTTTGATAATAAAAATCACATTTTTATCTATATATAGAAACTATAGAAAACATTCATGTGTTGAATTGATATTCATTCGTTGATTAGAAATTCATGTGTTGAATGGTATTCATATTTTGAAATAAATTGTTTGATAATAAAAATCACATTTTTATCTATATATTTAAACTATAGAAAACATTCATGTGTTGAATTGATATTCATTCGTTGATTAGAAATTCATGTGTTGAATGGTATTCATATTTTGAAATAAATTGTTTGATAATAAAAATCACATTTTTATCTATATATAGAAACTATATAAAACATTCATGTGTTGAATTGATATTCATTCGTTGATTAGAAATTCATGTGTTGAATGGTATTCATATTTTGAAATAAATTGTTTGATGATAAAAATCACCTTTTATCTATATATAAAAACTATAGAAAACATTCATGTGTTGAATTGATATTCATTCGTTGATTAGAAATTCATGTGTTGAATGGTATTCATATTTTGAAATAAATTGTTTGATAATAAAAATCACCTTTTATCTATATATAAAAACTATAGAAAACATTCATGGGTTGAATTGATATTCATTCGTTGATTAGAAATTCATGTGTTGAATGGTATTCATATTTTGAAATAAATTGTTTGATATTAAAAATCACCTTTTATTGACTATATGAACTGTGTAAAATAATCTCGTTTTAAAAGAAATTGTTTTATGATAAAAATCCCATTTTTATCACCAACATGAAATATATTAAATAATAGTGTTTTGAAATGAATTGTTTTACAATAAAAATCACATTTTTATTGTATGCATAAATCGTTGAAATGTGAAGTGTTAAAAATAGCCGCTTGTTCAAAATAAACATATATGAGTTGAAATATTCATTAATTAGCTAATGAAATGATTTGCACCTATGTATGTAACATTAGAATAAATGGTGTCTTTAAACCAAATAGAAATCAAATATGAAGTTGAATAGAAAATGATAAATGATAAGAACTGTATATATATGTACATGCATATTTATTGAACAGGTTATAGCAAAGGGGCTAGAGAAGAGGAATAAAATTTTGTGCCCGACAAATAGGTACACATTTACTGTTTTGTTTGGGTGATGATTTTATGAGCCTGTCGGCTAGCCGCTTGGCTTTTTCTTTTTCTTTTTGAGATTAGAAGGACCGGGAAAGCTATTTGCGATTTCCCGATGCTCCCGGTGCAGGGGAGGTTATGGCGAAATTTTCCAAAATTTTAAGGCATTAGTGAAATTTTTGAAGTGAAAACGATATTGAAATTGTTGAATGAACTATATTTATATAATTATATAAATATAAATAAAATTAAAACGAAACGTGGCCGTGCAGTTCGCATTTTGAAACCGTGATTTCAAACAACTAGTACGGGGAATCCGACCATTGGATTTTCCCGAAACCGCAACCGTCGGGTTCGCCTTGGAAATATCTTTCCAACGGCACCAACCTTGTAAAAATCCAACGATTGGATTGTCTGTAATGTTTAATTCAAATCTGAAGAAAAACAGCGCCAGAAACGATTATATATATATATATATATATATATATATAAATATAATTATATTTAATCGAATAACGACGCTGCAGTTCGTATTTTGAAATCGAAAATTCAAACGATTGTACCGGGAGATCCGACCGTCGGATTTTCCCGAAACTGGAACCGTTGGATTCGTTTTGAAAAGACCTTTCTAATGATGTAAATTTTGTGAAGATCCAACGGTTGGATTTTCAGATATGTGTAAATCAAATCTGAAGAAAAACAGCGCCACGGCCGCTTTATGGCCCGAAGCGTCGTTTTGAATAAATGGGCTATTTTAAAATAAATAAAAATAGCGATAAATCATTATAAAGTACCATAAACAATATGGAGTGGAAATAAACTAAATTTGCTCGATTTATGTTGTATTTGATGGTTGAATGTGTTTGGTGTGAAAATTACATTAAAGAACAATATTGGTGTTGTCGAATAATTTAACCATTGAAATAAATTGATTTGAAATTCTAAATATGCGTGAATTATTTGAAAAGGCCGAGTTAATTTTCGTTTCGAATAATTGACCGACGATTGAAATTCGAAGATGAAGACGGTGGTCGAAGACCGGAGATCTTCACCTCGTTTGGATGGTAACCGAGGTCCTGATTGGGAGGCATCCCGAAATATGGATAATGAGTGGTGATCGTCCAGACGTACGTGGTGATCGAAGGGTTTGCGAGGTATTTAGTGCCTCCGGTTTCGTTCAGACCCAGAACGGACTTGTAAATGGACTGTGTGTCCGACATTGGAATTTGTTCTGTGTGATTGGTAGCCATCAGTTGCACGGTGTGAATTGCCTGTGTGGCATGCTAAGATGCAGTGATCAGGACTTCTGTTGAAAAGCAAAGTCTTGTGGTGATGATCAAAGCACCGCCTGTGTGGCGTAGCTTTGTGTATAACGTAAATTCGCGAGCCTCACACCCCGGTATGAACCAGAAACGGGAGAGGACATCAGGGAGGGCCTGCGTTTCTTCCTAGCTAGGGTGGTGTCGGTGACCTACCAGCCCTGACATTTATATACTTTTCACCTATGTGGTTGTTGCTGTTGCGAGGCGCCTCGGTTTGATCGGACGATCCGGGTCCGATGGAGTCATTCGTTGGCTGATTTACGCCCCAAAGAGCGGGGAAACGCAGTGTTCAGGCATTTTAATCCACATCGGTGGATCGGCCCTGACGATCCAAGGGTCGATGCGCTCTGACCCTGAGGCTCGGGCTAGGCAGTCTCGAATTCGGTAAGGACTATCTTTTGCCTTGGTTCATGACGGAAATCCAATTTCCAAATACGTGACTGTGCGGTTTTGATTGTATACCTATATATGGCGACATAGTGGTATGGGGCATTAATGCCATCTATGATTGATAGTTATGATTTGAAATTATTTTCAAAACATATAAACACTAGCAATAATATCAAATGCCTTTGTTTTATTCGTATCAAGCATATTTTGACCGTTATAAGGTAAAAACTCTATCCTCCGATTTGCGTTGCATTGTGTGATGGGAACTGAGTCTTATAACGGCTTCATTTTTATAAAAAGCATAGCGATGTTTTAAAAGAAAGATTTGTTTTAAAGCACTGGCAATCAAATGGAGTAAACCCGTTCCACGAAAGTGGCGTGGTCCTGTGATTTGCCATATTATATATGTGTTGAATGGATTTCTCATACCAGTCCCATGACTGACTCGTAGTTTGTTTCACTCTCAAACTCGGGTGCCCCTTTTTCTACACGGGCAGCCTTGTATTCAGGTTTAGCTGGTTCTTTCTCTGGAAAGCTGGAGCTGAAGATGGATTCTATCATTTATCTCTTTTTATGCTGTTCAGCTCCTATTGTACATATTTTGTTTATTTCCGCTGTAGACATTTATGTATAGCTGAACTGTATTTGTACTAAGTAAGATCCTGTATACTGTGTAACTCTGATGATTACTTTTATCCAGTATATTCTATTGTTCATTATCTGGTGTATTTATTTAATTTTGTTCTGCTATTATCTGTTTCTGTGTTATATTCCAAAGATAACCCTTGTTTCCGTCTGAACGGGATTTTGGGTCGTCTCAACGTGGTATCAGAGCTTTGGTTAAGCTTAGTTCTGGAATATAACATTTGAACAAACTCGTCAGAAATAGAACCAGTAGTGTTCTAGGACGGGTAACTCTATACAGATAGGATTAGCAATATCCTAGTATGAGTAAAGCAGAATGAAATTACACATCGATAGACACATTTGCATTCAAGTATTTGTCTCTATATTTTAAAATACCTTTTCTGTGACCTGACACTTGATCTACCATTTGCAGAAGTACTAGAAAAATGAGTGTCAGAAACAGAAGGAATGCAGAACCAAATATTGAGGCCATATTAATCAAATATCGAAATATGGGTGGAATACCGTTCTCTGGTGAAGAATCTATTATGAAGACACAGGCTTGGATTCGTTCGGCTGAGAAAATCTTCGAAGCATTAAAGCTTAGGAATGACCAGAAAAGATTGCTGGCCTCCTGGGCTCTCAAAGATGAAGCTTTGTTCTGGTGGGATTCGGTTATAGAGAATAATCCAGAAGGTGATATCACCTGGGATAGATTCAAAGTGATTTTCTTAGAAAGATTTACTCCTCCCGAAGCAACTGAGCGATTATGCGATGAATTTTCTTATTTGATACAAGGAGATATGACCATTCCCGAATATCATAAGAAATTCAATGAACTTTCTCACTTTGCCCCTCATCTAATTCAAAATCCGAAGAGGAAGAATCTGAGATTTATTCATGGCCTGCAAAGGAGGTATCAGAATAGTGTAATGAGGAACGTGAAGCTTCCCTTTTCTGATATGATTCGAGAAGCTGCCGACAAAGTCGATTTTATTAAGAAGCGATTACTCGCCGCTCAAAGCCGACAAAAGAGCTATGCCGATAGAAGAAGATGAGATATATCCTTTGAAGTTGGCTACTATGTATATTTGAAAGTATCGCCGATGAGAGGAGTTATCCGGTTCGGTAAAACTGGAAAGTTGGCACCCAAATTCATTGGTCCGTTTCCTATTCTGGAACGGATTGGGACTCTCGCATATAAAGTTAAATTGCCTGACTGGTTGCCTGGAGTGCATGATGTATTTCATATATCTCAACTTCGAAAGCACGTTCATGATCCAGACTTGATCGTGGAAGAAGCAGCTCAACAGGACATTGAAATTACTCCAGAATTAGCCGTGAGGCGTGAGCCGCTAAAGATTATAGGCAAAGAAACCAAAGAGCTGAGGAACAAGAAGGTTCGCTTGGTCAAAGTGCAATGGAGTGGAGATCCGCGAGATTGTACTTGGGAAACTGAGGAGAGCATTCAGAAAGCTTATCCTAGATGCCGAGTAGATATCTCTGATTGACTCTGGTGCAAGGTACATTTACCCTACTTTGCATTACCATTTAATTCTCTATTCTATTGCAATTTTCTTTTCATGGATGTGCACTTTTAAATTCTATAGGCTGAATGATTTTGAAAAGGGGTATAGAGATTAATTAGTATACTTTTGAAGGTTAAAAACAAAAGAAATGGTTATTGTGTTGTATGATTGTAGATTTATCAAACCACTTTCGACTTTGTCCCTTTTCGGGGACGAAAAGTTTTAAGTGGGGGAGATTGTAACGACCCAGAAAATCTGAACCAATTTAAAATTTTTAAATTGGCTAAAATAATGGATTTTAAATATTTAAAATAAATATTTTAAATAATGGCGATGAAAACTGAGTTTGAATCGACAATTGAAAACGAATATAATTAATTATAATTATAAACAAGGCCTGAAAGGGCGCTGCAGTTTCAAAAATTGAATTCAAACTTTGTCGGACTGTACCGGGTGCAGAACAATCCGGATTTTAGTGAAACCAAAAATATTTAAATCTGTTAGTGAATACATTTCTAACGAATCCGACCAATCGAAATTTGATAGCGGGAGTCAAAAGATATGTCCAGCTGAAAATTCTGAATAGTCGCTATGGAATTCAGGCCCTTAAAAATGGACATTTTGAAAATGACCTCGGATTTCGACGAAACCACTTTTGTTGGATCCGCAGTGTCAAGTTATTGTTAGGTTTCAAATTTCGTAATTTTTCGAATCAATATGTGAGCGTGGCAAAGGAAAACGCGTTTGGCCGGTTTTAGTTGATTTCAATCGACTGGAAATTGGCCATTTTTCAAACGGTCTTAGAATTCGACGAAACTAGTTTTGTTAGGACCGTATCGTCAATATGAAGTGAGAAAATATTTTTCTGGAATTTTTCTAGTTAGTATGTGACCCCGGTAATTTGAAATGTACGTTTAAAATTCAATATAGTGATTTAAATGTAAATTCAACGGGAACTGATTGTAACGATCAAATCAGCTTGCGATACATATCCCATTGTGTCCGGAATGGGGGTAAAACGCTATGGACGACAGTCGGTGGGTCCCATTTCGACTTCGAATAAAAAGTCAACTTTTAAATAGAAATTTAATAATAATAATAATTTATATAAACCCTTTTCTCTCTCTCTCCTCACTTTCTCTCTGCCGTTCGAAATAAAAAAAGAAAACCCTAAATCAGTCGACGAAGGCGCCACCGCCCTAACGACCCACGACCGCCGCGCCTTAATCTCCTCCTTCCCGATCCTCTCCACCTCGCGACGCACCCAAACCCCCCCCCTGAAGCATCGCGACGCACCCAACCCCCCCCCCCCCCCTGAAGCATCGCGACGCATCCGCCGCCCCCTCGAAGCCAGCTCCGCCCTGACGCCTCTTGCCGCCGACCCTGACATCGACCCCCCCTTCTTCGCAGATCAATGTAAGTTGTTTTTATTTTATTTTTATTTTTAATTCTGAAAATACTGATTTTAAAAAAAAGGTATTAAAACTGATTTTAAAAAAGGTATTAAAACTGATTTTAAAAAGGTATTAATACTGATTTTAAAAAGGTTTTAAAACTGATTTTTAAAAGGTATTAAAACTGATTTTTAAAAGGTATTAAAACTAATTTTTAAAAGGTATTAAAACTGATTTAATTTTGAAAAGAAAAGGATTTGAATTTTAAAAAGAAAAAGATTTGAACTTTAAAAAGGAAAAGATTTAAACTTTAAATAGAAAAAGATTTGAACTTTAAATAGGAAAAGATTTGAACTTTAAATAGAAAAAGATTTGAACTTGGATGGAAAAGATCATATTTTTAAAATAGAAAAGACGGAATTTTTATTAAGTAGAAGAAGTAAGATATGATTTTTATATTTTAAAGCAATAAAAATATGATTTTTACATCATAGGAATATTAAAAATATAATCTTTATTTTTGAAAAGGCGGAATCTATATTTTGAAATGCAATTTTTATATATTGAATAACATAGTAAAAATTCGATTTTTACATATGTAGAGAATACGGGCAACGAAAGCGACGAAAGGCGAGATTGGCGAAGATTTCTCTAAAGGAAGAGTCGTAGTATTGGATAGCTATTGGTGAGAATTTCTCACTCTTCAATTTCTTTTTCTAGCAATATATATATGTGTTGAAATAAAAGTGAATTGCTATATATAAATATATATATATATACGCCCCTCGTCCACAAACCATGGACGATATTTATTGGTTGAAATTGTTGTGAAAATTGATTGATAGCGAATGATTGTTTGGGATTGTTTGTGGTTGATATTGATTGACTGTGGTTGAAAAATACCCATTTGTGATTGAGAAATATTTGGTTGAAACCACATAGGATTAGTTTGTGGAAATGAAATAAATATATACATGCCGCCTACGTGCGAACTAGATGCATGGTTCCCATTGTCAAAAACCGCGAGGTTTTAAGGTAGAGCGAGGAGCCGTACTAGGGACGGTCCCGGTTTTAACTACCCTGCCGTTATGCTGCCGAAATTTTGAATAATATTCGTGTGTTTGAATTATTTTCATATGCTTAAACTACATTTATTCATTGAATAGAAAACATTCATGTGTTGAATCGATATTCATTCGTTGATTAGAAATTCATGTGTTGAATGGTATTCATATTTTGAAATAAATTGTTTGATAATAAAAATCACATTTTTATCTATATATAAAAACTATAGAAAACATTCATGTGTTGAATTGATATTCATTCGTTGATTAGAAATTCATGTGTTGAATGGTATTCATATTTTGAAATAAATTGTTTGATAATAAAAATCACATTTTTATCTATATATAGAAACTATAGAAAACATTCATGTGTTGAATTGATATTCATTCGTTGATTAGAAATTCATGTGTTGAATGGTATTCATATTTTGAAATAAATTGTTTGATAATAAAAATCACATTTTTATCTATATATAGAAACTATAGAAAACATTCATGTGTTGAATTGATATTCATTCTTTGATTAGAAATTCATGTGTTGAATGGTATTCATATTTTGAAATAAATTGTTTGATGATAAAAATCACCTTTTATCTATATATAAAAACTATGGAAAACATTCATGTGTCGAATTGATATTCATTCGTTGATTAGAAATTCATGTGTTGAATGGTATTCATATTTTGAAATAAATTGTTTGATAATAAAAATCACCTTTTATCTATATATAAAAACTATAGAAAACATTCATGGGTTGAATTGATATTCATTCGTTGATTAGAAATTCATGTGTTGAATGGTATTCATATTTTGAAATAAGTTGTTTGATATTAAAAATCACCTTTTATCGACTATATGAACTGTGTAAAATAATCTCGTTTTAAAAGAAATTGTTTTATGATAAAAATCCCATTTTTATCACCAACATGAAATATATTAAATAATAGTGTTTTGAAATGAATTGTTTTACAATAAAAATCACATTTTTATTGTATGCATAAATCGTTGAAATGTGAAGTGTTAAAAATAGCCGCTTGTTCAAAATAAACATATATGAGTTGAAATATTCATTAATTAGCTAATGAAATGATTTGCACCTATGTATGTAACATTAGAATAAATGGTGTCTTTAAACCAAAAAGAAATCAAATATGAAGTTGAATAGAAAATGATAAATGATAAGAACTGTATATATATGTACATGCATATTTATTGAACAGGTTATAGCAAAGGGGCTAGAGAAGAGGAATAAAATTTTGTGCCCGACAAATAGGTACACATTTACTGTTTTGTTTGGGTGATGATTTTATGAGCCTGTCGGCTAGCCGCTTGGCTTTTTCTTTTTCTTTTTGAGATTAGAAGGACCGGGAAAGCTATTGGCGATTTCCCGATGCTCCCGGTGCAGGGGAGGTTACGGCGAAATTTTCCAAAATTTTAAGGCGTTAGTGAAATTTTTGAAGTGAAAACGATATTGAAATTGTTGAATGAACTATATTTATATAATTATATAAATATAAATAAAATTAAAACTAAGCGTGGCCGTGCAGTTCACATTTTGAAACCGTGATTTCAAACAACTAGTACGGGGAATCCGACCATTGGATTTTCCCGAAACCGCAACCGTCGGGTTCGCCTTGGAAATATCTTTCCAACGGCACCAACCTTGTAAAAATCCAGCGGTTGGATTGTCTGTAATGTTTAATTCAAATCTGAAGAAAAACAGCGCCAGAAACGATTATATTTATATATATATATATATATATATAATTATATTTAATCGAATAACGACGCTGCAGTTCGTATTTTGAAATCGAAAATTCAAACGATTGTACCGGGAGATCCGACCGTCGGATTTTCCCGAAACTGGAACCGTTGGATTCGTTTTGAAAAGACCTTTCTAATGATGTAAATTTTGTGAAGATCCAACGGTTGGATTTTCAGATATGTGTAAATCAAATCTGAAGAAAAACAGCGCCACGGCCGCTTTATGGCCCGAAGCGTCGTTTTGGATAAATGGGCTATTTTAAAATAAATAAAAATAGCGATAAATCATTATAAAGTACCATAAACAATATGGAGTGGAAATAAACTGAATTTGCTCGATTTACGTTGTATTTGATGGTTGAATGTGTTTGGTGTGAAAATTACATTAAAGAACAATATTGGTGTTGTCGAATAATTTAACCATTGAAATAAATTGATTTGAAATTCTAAATATGCGTGAATTATTTGAAAAGGCCGAGTTAATTCTCGTTTCGAATAATTGACCGACGATTGAAATTCGAAGATGAAGACGGTGGTCGAAGACCGGAGATCTTCACCTCGTTTGGATGGTAATCGAGGTCCTGATTGGGAGGCATCCCGAAATATGGATAATGAGTGGTGATCGTCCAGACGTACGTGGTGATCGAAGGGTTTGCGAGGTATTTAGTGCCTCCGGTTTCGTTCAGACCCAGAACGGACTTGTAAATGGACTGTGTGTCCGACATTGGAATTTGTTCTGTGTGATTGGTAGCCATCAGTTGCACGGTGTGAATTGCCTGTGTGGCATGCTAAGATGCAGTGATCAGGACTTCTGTTGAAAAGCAAAGTCTTGTGGTGATGATCAAAGCACCGCCTGTGTGGCGTAGCTTTGTGTATAACGTAAATTCGCGAGCCTCACACCCCGGTATGAACCAGAAACGGGAGAGGACATCAGGGAGGGCCTGCGTTTCTTCCTAGCTAGGGTGGTGTCGGTGACCTACCAGCCCTGACATTTATATACTTTTCACCTATGTGGTTGTTGCTGTTGCGAGGCGCCTCGGTTTGATCGGACGATCCGGGTCCGATGGAGTCATTCGTTGGCTCATTTACGCCCCAAAGGGCGGGGAAACGCAGTGTTCAGGCATTTTAATCCACATCCGTGGACCGGCCCAGATGATCCAAGGGTCGATGCGCTCTGACCCTGAGGCTCGGGCTAGGCAGTCTCGAATTCGGTAAGGACTATCTTTTGCCTTGGTTCATGACGGAAATCCAATTTCCAAATATGTGACTGTGCGGTTTTGATTGTAGACCTATATATGGCGACATAGTGGTATGGGGCATTAATGCCGTCTATGATTGATAGTTATGATTTGAAATTATTTTCAAAACATATAAACACTAGCAATAATATCAAATGCCTTTGTTTTATTCGTATCAAGCATATTTTGACCGTTATAAGGTAAAAACTCTATCCTCCGGTTTGCGTTGCATTGTGTGATGGGAACTGAGTCTTATAACGGCTTCATTTTTATAAAAAGCATAGCGATGTTTTAAAAGAAAGATTTGTTTTAAAGCACTGGCAATCCAATGGAGTAAACCCGTTCCACGAAAGTGGCGTGGTCCTGTGATTTGCCATATTATATATGTGTTGAATGGATTTCTCATACCAGTCCCATGACTGACTCGTAGTTTGTTTCACTCTCAAACTCGGGTGCCCCTTTTTCTACACGGGCAGCCTTGTATTCAGGTTTAGCTGGTTCTTTCTCTGGAAAGCTGGAGCTGAAGATGGATTCTATCATTTATCTCTTTTTATGTTGTTCAGCTCCTATTGTACATATTTTGTTTATTTCCGCTGTAGACATTTATGTATAGCTGAACTGTATTTGTACTAAGTAAGATCCTGTATACTGTGTAACTCTGATGATTACTTTTATCCAGTATATTCTATTGTTCATTATCTGGTGTATTTATTTAATTTTGTTCTGATATCATCTGTTTTTGTGTTATATTCCAAAGATAACCCTTGTTTCCGTCTGAACGGGATTTTGGGTCGTCTCAACGTGGTATCAGAGCTTTGGTTAAGCTTAGTTCTGGAATATAACATTTGAACAAACTCGTCAGAAATAGAACTAGTAGTGTTCTAGGTCGGGTAACTCTATACAGATAGGATTAGCAATATCCTAGTATGAGTAAAGCAGAATGAAATTACACATCGATAGACACATTTGCATTCAAGTATTTGTCTCTATATTTCAAAATACCTTTTCTGTGACCTGACACTTGATCTGCCATTTGCAGAAGTACTAGAAAAATGAGTGTCAGAAACAGAAGGAATGCAGAACCGGATATTGAGGCCCTATTAATCAAATATCGAAATATGGGTGGAATACCGTTCTCTGGTGAAGAATCTATTATGAAGACACAGACTTGGATTCGTTCGGCTGAGAAAATCTTCGAAGCATTAAAGCTTAGGGATGTCCAGAAAAGATTGCTGGCCTCCTGGGCTCTCAAAGATGAAGCTTTGTTCTGGTGGGATTCGGTTATAGAGAATAATCTAGAAGGTGATATCACTTGGGATAGATTCAAAGTGATTTTCTTAGAAAGATTTACTCCTCCCGAAGCAACTGAGCGATTATGCGATGAATTTTCTTATCTGATACAAGGAGATATGACCATTCACGAATATCATAAGAAATTCAATGAACTTTCTCACTTTGCCCCTCATCTAATTCAAAATCCAAAGAGGAAGAATCTGAGATTTATTCATGGCCTGCAAAGGAGGTATCAGAATAGTGTAATGAGGAACGTGAAGCTTCCCTTTTCTGATATGATTCGAGAAGCTGCCGACAAAGTCGATTTTATTAAGAAGCGATTACTCGCCGCTCAAAGCCGACAAAAGAGCTATGCCGATAGAAGAAGAAGAGATATATCCTTTGAAGTTGGCGACTATGTATATTTGAAAGTATCGCCGATGAGAGGAGTTATCCGATTCGGTAAAACTGGAAAGTTGGCACCCAAATTCATTGGTCCGTTTCCTATTCTGGAACGGATTGGGACTCTCGCATATAAAGTTAAATTGCCAGACTGGTTGCCTGGAGTGCATGATGTATTTCATATATCTCAACTTCGAAAGCACGTTCATGATCCAGACTTGATCGTGGAAGAAGTAGCTCAACAGGACATTGAAATTACTCCAGAATTAGCCGTGAGGCGTGAGCCGCTAAAGATTATAGGCAAAGAAACCAAAGAGCTGAGGAACAAGAAGGTTCGCTTGGTCAAAGTGCAATGGAGTGGAGATCCGCGAGATTGTACTTGGGAAACTGAGGAGAGCATTCAGAAAGCTTATCCTAGATGCCGATTAGATATCTCTGATTGACTCTGGTGCAAGGTACATTTACCCTACTTTGCATTACCATTTAATTCTCTATTCTATTGCAATTTTCTTTTCATGGATGTGCACTTTTAAATTCTATAGGCTGAATGATTTTGAAAAGGGGTATAGAGATTAATTAGTATACTTTTGAAGGTTAAAAACAAAAGAAATGGTTATTGTGTTGTATGATTGTAGATTTATCAAACCACTTTCGACTTTGTTCCTTTTCGGGGACGAAAAGTTTTAAGTGGGGGAGATTGTAACGACCCAGAAAATCTGAACCAATTTAAAATTTTTAAATTGGCTAAAATAATGGATTTTAAATATTTAAAATAAATATTTTAAATAATGGCGATGAAAACTGAGTTTGAATCGACAATTGAAAACGAATATAATTAATTATAATTATAAACAAGGCCTGAAAGGGCGCTGCAGTTTCAAAAATTGAATTCAAACTTTGTCGGACTGTACCGGGTGCAGAACAATCCGGATTTTAGTGAAACCAAAAATATTTAAATCTGTTAGTGAATACCTTTCTAACGAATCCGACCAATCAAAATTTGATAGCGGGAGTCAAAAGATATGTCCAGTTGAAAATTCTGAATAGTCGCTATGGAATTCAGGCCCTTAAAAATGGACATTTTGCAAATGACCTCGGATTTCGACGAAACCACTTTTATTGGATCCGCAGTGTCAAGTTATTGTTAGGTTTCAAATTTCGTAATTTTTCGAATCAATATGTGAGCGTGGCAAAGGAAAACGCGTTTGGCCGGTTTTAGTTGATTTCAATCGACTGGAAATTGGCCATTTTTCAAACGGTCTCAGAATTCGACGAAACTAGTTTTGTTAGGACCGTATCGTCTATATGAAGCGAGAAAATATTTTTCTGGAATTTTTCGAGTTAGTATGTGACCCCGGTAATTTGAAATGTACGTTTAAAATTCAATATAGTGATTTAAATGTAAATTCAACGGGAACTGATTATAACGATCAAATCAGCTTGCGATACATATCCCATTGTGTCCGGAATGGGGGTAAAACGCTATGGACGACAGTCGGTGGGTCCCATTTCGAATTCGAATAAAAAGTCAACTTTTAAATAGAAATTTAATAATAATAATAATTTATATAAACCCTTTTCTCTCTCTCTCTCCTCACTTTCTCTCTGCCGTTCGAAATAAAAAAAACCCTAAATCAGTCGACGAAGGCGCCACCTCCCTGACGACCCACGACCGCCGCGCCTCCATCTCCTCCTTCCCGATCCTCTCCACCTCGCGACGCACCCAACCCCCCCCCCCCCCCACCTGAAGCATCGCGACGCACCCAAACCCCCCCTGAAGCATCGCGACGCATCCGCCGCCCCCTCGAAGCCAGCTCCGCCCTGACGCCTCTTGCCGCCGACCCTGACATCGACCCCCCCTTCTTCGCAGATCAATGTAAGTTGTTTTTATTTTATTTTATTTTTATTTTTAATTCTGAAAATACTGATTTTAAAAAAAAGGTATTAAAACTGATTTTAAAAAAGGTATTAAAACTGATTTTAAAAAGGTATTAATACTGATTTTAAAAAGGTATTAAAACTGATTTTTAAAAGGTATTAAAACTGATTTAATTTTGAAAAGAAAAAGATTTGAATTTTAAAAAGAAAAAGATTTGAACTTCAAAAAGGAAAAGATTTAAACTTTAAATAGAAAAAGATTTGAACTTTAAATAGGAAAAGATTTGAACTTTAAATAGAAAAAGATTTGAACTTGGATGGAAAAGATCATATTTTTAAAATAGAAAAGACGGAATTTTTATTAAGTAGAAGAAGTAAGATATGATTTTACATTTTTAAAGCAATAAAAATATGATTTTTACATCATAGGAATATTAAAAATATAATCTTTATTTTTGAAAAGGCGGAATCTATATTTTTGAAATGCAATTTTTATATATTGAATAACATAGTAAAAATTCGATTTTTACATATGTAGAGAATACGGGCAACGAAAGCGACGAAAGGCGAGATTGGCGAAGAATTATCTAAAGGAAGAGTCGTAGTATTGGATAGCTATTGGTGAGAATTTCTCACTCTTCAATTTCTTTTTCTAGCAATATATATATGTGTTGAAATAAAAGTGAATTGCTATATATATATATATATATATATATATATACGCCCCTCGTCCACAAACCATGGACGATATTTATTGGTTGAAATTGTTGTGAAAATTGATTGATAGCGAATGATTGTTTGGGATTGTTTGTGGTTGATATTGATTGACTGTGGTTGAAAAATACCCATTTGTGATTGAGAAATATTTGGTTGAAACCACATAGGATTAGTTTGTGGAAATGAAATAAATATATACATGGCGCCTGCGTGCGAACTAGATGCATGATTCCCATTGTCAAAAACCGCGAGGTTTTAAGGTAGAGCGAGGAGCCGTACTAGGGACGGTCCCGGTTTTAACTACCCTGCCATTATGCTGCCGAAATTTTGAATAATATTCGTGTGTTTGAATTATTTTCATATGCTTAAACTACATTTATTCATTGAATAGAAAACATTCATGTGTTGAATCGATATTCATTCGTTGATTAGAAATTCATGTGTTGAATGGTATTCATATTTTGAAATAAATTGTTTGATAATAAAAATCACATTTTTATCTATATATAGAAACTATAGAAAACATTCATGTGTTGAATTGATATTCATTCGTTGATTAGAAATTCATGTGTTGAATGGTATTCATATTTTGAAATAAATTGTTTGATAATAAAAATCACATTTTTATCTATATATAGAAACTATAGAAAACATTCATGTGTTGAATTGATATTCATTCGTTGATTAGAAATTCATGTGTTGAATGGTATTCATATTTTGAAATAAATTGTTTGATAATAAAAATCACATTTTTATCTATATATAGAAACTATAGAAAACATTCATGTGTAGAATTGATATTCATTCGTTGATTAGAAATTCATGTGTTGAATGGTATTCATATTTTGAAATAAATTGTTTGATGATAAAAATCACCTTTTATCTATATATAAAAACTATAGAAAACATTCATGTGTTGAATTGATATTCATTCGTTGATTAGAAATTCATGTGTTGAATGGTATTCATATTTTGAAATAAATTGTTTGATAATAAAAATCACCTTTTATCTATATATAAAAACTATAGAAAACATTCATGGGTTGAATTGATATTCATTCGTTGATTTGAAATTCATGTGTTGAATGGTATTCATATTTTGAAATAAATTGTTTGATATTAAAAATCACCTTTTATCGACTATATGAACTGTGTAAAATAATCTCGTTTTAAAAGAAATTGTTTTATGATAAAAATCCCATTTTTATCACCAACATGAAATATATTAAATAATAGTGTTTTGAAATGAATTGTTTTACAATAAAAATCACATTTTTATTGTATGCATAAATCGTTGAAATGTGAAGTGTTAAAAATAGCCGCTTGTTCAAAATAAACATATATGAGTTGAAATATTCATTAATTAGCTAATGAAATGATTTGCACCTATGTATGTAACATTAGAATAAATGGTGTCTTTAAACCAAATAGAAATCAAATATGAAGTTGAATAGAAAATGATAAATGATAAGAACTGTATATTTATGTACATGCATATTTATTGAACAGGTTATAGCAAAGGGACTAGAGAAGAGGAATAAAATTTTGTGCCCGACAAATATGTACACATTTACTGTTTTGTTTGGGTGGTGATTTTATGAGCCTGTTGGCTAGCCGCTTGGCTTTTTCTTTTTCTTTTTGAGATTAGAAGGACCGGGAAAGCTATTTGTGATTTCCCGATGCTCCCGGTGCAGGGGAGGTTATGGCGAATTTCCAAAATTTTAAGGCGTTAGTGAAATTTTTGAAGTGAAAACGATATTGAAATTGTTGAATGAACTATATTTATATAATTATATAAATATAAATAAAATTAAAACGAAACGTGGCCGTGCAGTTCGCATTTTGAAACCGTGATTTCAAACAACTAGTACGGGGAATCCGACCATTGGATTTTCCCGAAACCGCAACCGTCGGGTTCGCCTTGGAAATATCTTTCCAACGGCACCAACCTTGTAAAAATCCAACGGTTGGATTGTCTGTAATGTTTAATTCAAATCTGAAGAAAAACAGCGCCAGAAACGATTATATATATATATATATATATATATAATTATATTTAATCGAATAACGACGCTGCAGTTCGTATTTTGAAATCGAAAATTAAAACGATTGTACCGGGAGATCCGACCGTCGGATTTTCCCGAAACTGGAACCGTTGGATTCGTTTTGAAAAGACCTTTCTAATGATGTAAATTTTGTGAAGATCCAACGGTTGGATTTTCAGATATGTGTAAATCAAATCTGAAGAAAAACAGCGCCACGGCCGCTTTATGGCCCGAAGCGTCGTTTTGAATAAATGGGCTATTTTAAAATAAATAAAAATAGCGATAAATCATTATAAAGTACCATAAACAATATGGAGTGGAAATAAACTGAATTTGCTCGATTTACGTTGTATTTGATGGTTGAATGTGTTTGGTGTGAAAATTACATTAAAGAACAATATTGGTGTTGTCGAATAATTTAACCATTGAAATAAATTGATTTGAAATTCTAAATATGCGTGAATTATTTGAAAAGGCCGAGTTAATTCTCGTTTCGAATAATTGACCGACGATTGAAATTCGAAGATGAAGACGGTGGTCGAAGACCGGAGATCTTCACCTCGTTTGGATGGTAACCGAGGTCCTGATTGGGAGGCATCCCGAAATATGGATAATGAGTGGTGATCGTCCAGACGTACGTGGTGATCGAAGGGTTTGCGAGGTATTTAGTGCCTCCGGTTTCGTTCAGACCCAGAACGGACTTGTAAATGGACTGTGTGTCCGACATTGGAATTTGTTCTGTGTGATTGGTAGCCATCAGTTGCACGGTGTGAATTGCCTGTGTGGCATGCTAAGATGCAGTGATCAGGACTTCTGTTGAAAAGCACAGTCTTGTGGTGATGATCAAAGCACCGCCTGTGTGGCGTAGCTTTGTGTATAACGTAAATTCGCGAGCCTCACACCCCGGTATGAACCAGAAACGGGAGAGGACATCAAGGAGGGCCTGCGTTTCTTCCTAGCTAGGGTGGTGTCAGTGACCTACCAGCCCTGACATTTATATACTTTTCACCTATGTGGTTGTTGCTGTTGCGAGGCGCCTCGGTTTGATCGGACGATCTGGGTCCGATGGAGTCATTCGTTGGCTCATTTACGCCCCAAAGGGCAGGGAAACGCAGTGTTCAGGCATTTTAATCCACATCGGTGGACCGGCCCTGACGATCCAAGGGTCGATGCGCTCTGACCCTGAGGCTCGGGCTAGGCAGTCTCGAATTCGGTAAGGACTATCTTTTGCCTTGGTTCATGACGGAAATCCAATTTCCAAATACGTGACTGTGCGGTTTTGATTGTATACCTATATATGGCGACATAGTGGTATGGGGCATTAATGCCGTCTATGATTGATAGTTATGATTTAAAATTATTTTCAAAACATATAAACACTAGCAATAATATCAAATGCCTTTGTTTTATTCGTATCAAGCATATTTTGACCGTTATAAGGTAAAAACTCTATCCTCCGGTTTGCGTTGCATTGTGTGATGGGAACTGAGTCTTATAACGGCTTCATTTTTATAAAAAGCATAGCGATGTTTTAAAAGAAAGATTTGTTTTAAAGCACTGGCAATCCAATGGAGTAAACCCGTTCCACGAAAGTGGCGTGGTCCTGTGATTTGCCATATTATATATGTGTTGAATGGATTTCTCATACCAGTCCCATGACTGACTCGTAGTTTGTTTCACTCTCAAACTCGGGTGCCCCTTTTTCTACACGGGCAGCCTTGTATTCAGGTTTAGCTGGTTCTTTCTCTGGAAAGCTGGAGCTGAAGATGGATTCTATCATTTATCTCTTTTTATGCTGTTCAGCTCCTATTGTACATATTTTGTTTATTTCCGCTGTAGACATTTATGTATAGCTGAACTGTATTTGTACTAAGTAAGATCTTGTATACTGTGTAACTCTGATGATTACTTTTATCCAGTATATTCTATTGTTCATTATCTGGTGTATTTATTTAATTTTGTTCTGCTATTATCTGTTTCTGTGTTATATTCCAAAGATAACCCTTGTTTCCGTCTGAACGGGATTTTGGGTCGTCTCACATCTCAACTTCCTTTTTGTTAACATGTTAGGTCGAATAAGTTAAGAGTGTGCTTGAATTTTAAGTGCTAACTCTCTCTTTATTACAAAATATTCACGTTATTATTATTTACAAATACCTTGGTATACCACCCCTACACTGCACTACGACTTACGTGAGGGTCAGTAATCCTAAGGTGTCCAACTCATAAAATGAGATCAAGGTATACCAACGCTGACTTTGTGAACAAGATGTCGGAAAGAGCTTGGCGGGTTTGCACATCAACGCCGGATGTACTAGCAATGTTGGATACCCTTGGATTATTATATATATTTTTTTCTTTTCTTTTTCTTTTTTTTCCTTTTTGACATAAGATAGAAAGTTAAGCGAGAATATCTTAGCACAACTTCACTTAAACGATCTAAAATGTTATCGCAAGTAGTCTAAATCAAAAATTCATTTAATCAGATTACATTTCCAAAAACATATCATACTCATCACCCACGAATCTCCCTACATACCAGTTACACCAAATTTGCTCATAATTCAAACTTTCCTTTCATAATTCGCTAAGAGAAGTAAATTTCCAAACATTTTAATCGAACAACCAAATTTATATGCTAATAACTCCATTATGTCTTATTTAAAAGTAAATAGAAGTGCGAAACTCTTTGTTTTTAAGAAAAACGGGAAAAAATGCAAAAAGAGAAGAATAAATGCAAACTTAAACTATCCAAAACAAAATGAAAATGAGTCTTCCCCCACACTTGATTTCGACTGTGTCCCCACAGTCAAGGCATGATACAATGAGTGAACGAAAGAGAAATATTTACATATTTACAAAAGTGGGTTAGTGCGTGCAAAAAATATGCAGTCATCGAATAGATGAACTGGTCTACAATGGACTAATGGAGCAGCCTCATTAAGATTATGAGACACGGCTTAAGCACAGAAAACCAAATCTTAAAGGATTTTATATTACATTTTAGATTTGGAAAAACAAATTTTGTTTTTTCAAAAGTTTGAGTTGCTAATTTTAAAATGTTGAGCTTGCAATTGATCCTAAAATCGAATTAAATTTCTGTAGCAACTATAGAGAGTTCACTGAGCTGGGGTTCAGTTAAAGTTTAAAAAACAAAGCTTGATTTGTTCAGGTGATGTATAAATTGAGAGATGTGTGCATCGTGCTCACCCCCACACTTGTTTTGAGAAACATTGTTCAGTTTTTCTTTGATATTTGAAATTTTGTAGACTAAAAGTTCAACCGTAAACCTAAAGTTAAAACCAAACAAATGAATTTTCAGCAGATTTCAAAATTGTGTTTTCTCAAAAACCTTGTTATTCCAAAAAGAGTTCATATACTGCAGAAATTTATCATTGAAAAACAATTGATCACAATGTGGTTCAATTGAAATGATTAAGTCACAAGGAGTTTCAATAATTTTTTGAAAATCATCATTGTGTACAAGATCACATTCAGCAGTTTCATTATTTTCAACCGCAAGAATTTCAAAGTTTTCAAATTTTTCATTTTCATTTTCAAACCCAACAACATTATCGTCAATTAGTTCAAGAAGTTTTTTCTCAACAAAGTTGTCCTCACATAAACAATTGTTAACAACTTCATCATTTTTGTCATGTTGAATCTAAAGCTGCTAAATTTTCAAAATTTTCAGAATCTAAGAGAGGAAGTTCAAATTGAAGATTGACGTCTTCGTTTTTAAGAGAATTTTGAAAGTGATTTGTTGAAGATCAATTTCAAAAGTTGTTAGTTGAAGATCGTCGATTGTAATAAAAGGTGGATTAACATTTAACACATCACACGTTCGGTTTTGATTATTTAGTTTTTCATGAAAATTCATGTAGTCTTGAAATAACAAGTTCGTGTGATTATCGTGAATTTCGTTCATTTGCTCAACAAAATCAAAGTTATAATTATTAACTTGAGAAGTTTCAATTTGAAAGTGTTGAGAACAAGAATCGTTAATCGCACCATTATTGAAATTATTCACATTGTCAAAATCATTTGTAAAGTGATTCACATTTCCATTTTGAATTTGAAATTCATTTTGGAGTTAGAAATTAAATTGACAAGGATTATAATCAAAACCTGTAATGACCTAGTTTCTGGACTAGTTTTATAGTCTATAATATATAGATTATGCTGATAGTTTGATTTAATTTAATAAATTAAGATTTATATATTTGGGATAATTTCAGGAATATTCAGAATAAAAATATATGTTGATGCTTTAAAAACAAATGTATATTAGTACAAAACAAGTAGTTAATATTTTATCATCTTATTTTGTTTTTACTTGTTTTTAAAATTTCAAATGAAAATAGATGACTTAAACAAGCAATAGAAGAGAGATAAAATAAATACAAGACATTCATTAATTTATAATTATGATAAAGATCAAACTCATTTAAAGTAAAATAAGTATGTATATATTAACTGATCATATTCCTATGTTTTATGTATATAAACAAGTATATGTTGTTTAAAACACTTTTGTACTTTTAAAACATGTTTCAAGAGTCATGTACATAGAATTATATAAAGTAAATAATGACATATACTTTGAAGAAAAATCGCATTCTTATGACACATAAGGAGATCATCTCTTTTATATTAAAATGAGACGGTTAACCTAACAATTGCTTAGATTAAAATATATGTATATTCGTAGACATTTTACACAAGTCAAAGTATAGGATATACATAAGTTCAAAAAGTTTGATTGTACACATAACCTAAGAATGAATGCAGTATGTATATATGAATACATATATGTATATAAGACTTGCATGAACATCATATATATAAATATATTCATAAAGTAAATGAAAAATCTAAGCAAAAGATGAAATCTGAAATGAAAAGAGAGCCTGCATGTGTGCAAACTTGTGACAAGGAAAACACAAGCATTTATTGGAAATGAAAGAAACAACTCACAAAAGAAAACTGAAATGTGAAATACTATAAGTTTAGGCAACATGAGCCATGTTCATACATTTGCTATCACCTGTAAAGACAAGCACAGTCGTATAGAAAGAAGATCACTGCAAATCTCAAACTTGTGCCAGCCTTGTTTTTGCTCAGTATACACTTTCATTTGAAAGAAAATCACTAGCCAAGTACAAGCTAGATAGATGAACAGACAGAGGTTGTTTTCCTTGGAAGCCAAGCTTGTATTATTAATACATATAAAGTACACACACGTGAAATTTATAGCTAGAACTTAGCATAGACTTTTTCTTAGGAGCAAGTAGAGGACATTAAATGAATGGTTAAATTTACATCACTTCCACTAAGTAGAGCAACTGCAAACCTATAGCTGTTGCCTAATGGCTACCCAAGTTTATGTGTTGAGAACTCATATATAAATGCTCATAGAAACCCAAAACTTCATGCATTAGTCCTCTGTAAACAATTGAAAACAAAGGGTAAAAATTAGAATTCAAAACTGTGAACAAAACCTGAAAGCAATGGAAAAGGCTACAAACACAAACTAAACTAGAATCTGGAGGAGAGAAGAAAACACATACAAGGACCTGAAACATAAAACATAAAGCAAACCTGAGAGAGGAAAGCAAAAATAGAGGACAAAAACTGGATCTAAAAACAATGGAGTATGACAAACTAGAAAAACAAAACAACATAAGATGAGTGAGTAAAACACTTAAATTTTTACAATTTATATGTATATCATTTTTGTGATGATATGTTTATTATCTTGAATGAAACATTTATGTTAAAATTTGGGAAATCAAGTAAAAAAAGGGGTACAGGAACCCAGATCTAAATTGTGAACAAGTATATAGTGGGTAAACTTCCTTTGTACCCATATAAAACTATCTATTGGGTACATATACATGCATTTATAAATATATTACATGTCAAAGGATCTAAAACAAAGCCCTGAAGCAAGAATGGCAAAACACTGTGGGTATAGCACTTAAACTGTTTTACAGTTTTATATTTAAATTATTTGGTGTAGTGATATGCACCCTTTATCTTAGATTTAATGTAATTATAGTTAGTGAATAATCTGGGAACAAAAATGGAAGTACCATGGCCAAAAACAATGAAGATATATACAAAAACAGTGGACAATATAAAACATTAACAATATTATATTTGTGAGTAAGCTATTGATTTTTTTCCTTTTCAAAATTTTATTTCATGGTTATATATATACATATGGGTTCAAATATATATATCCTCATGTAGTGCTAATGATTTATATAACAACATATATACAATTGATCTTGTTTGTTCAAAATGACACTTTCCATGCCCTTTATTCAAAAAGTAAAATTCTATACGACTAAATACAGCATGTGGAGCTGGTTTAAGTCCAAACGAAAGCTTTGTTAAGCTTGTTTTACAAAGCCTTCTCTTCAAGATTGGCACGTAAAATGCAGACCTAACATCTAATTGGTAAATGGTCCATACTTTTTGGGTTATAGTGCAATAACTAACCGAACTACATGCAATCATGCTATTGATGCAAACAATTCGGTGTGATCTACAGTCATGCTACCGGTGCAAACAATTCGGTGTAATCTATTCTATGTTGTTGAGCATAACCTTTGCTACAAGACGTGTCTTGTGTTCATCTACATCATCATTTTCATAAGTTTAGTTTTTTTTTTATAACTCCTATAGCTTCAACTTTTTTTCTCTTGTTGGCAAGTCTGTCAAATTCCCATGTGTCTATTCATTTTGGCATCCATTGATATATTCTAGACATCAATGGAAAAATAGTGGAAAGGGTAGTATTGGGTTAACAGCATGGGAAATTGGCTCTTCAGGAATTCCAAACCTCGAGCATCTGTTCTAGTTGTTTTAGTCAGTGAGATCAAGTGGAAACCATTTGTTTTAATCTCACGGATATCCTAAAATTGGTTTAAAATCCAATAACAGACTATACCATCAAACATAATAAAAATACAGTAAGGAGGTTAAGAAATCCAAATTTTTAGGCATCGTTAAATTTGAATTCAGATATATGAATAAATTAATATAAGAAAAACATGAATTTTAATAATGAAATCTCAATTTTTAGTATTGTGGTTGGGTAGAATTTCGGTGTTGATCAGAAAAGGGGCTTGAAGCTATTTGGGTAACCTAGTTGATCGGAGTTCATGGAATTCGTATTAGAGGAGTGTGGGTGGTCGAAGATTATGGGAAAAATACTATTTTAATTTTTAAATGAGTAAATTAAGGGAAACTAATTTAATTAGGGTGGAACGGCTATTTTGGGATAGGCTCGGTTAACTGTCAAACTGCAACTTCGACATGGCGAAGTGGTGTTGCGCACCAGGGGGTTTCGGAGGAGAGGAATGACGACAAGATCGGGGTAAATTCTGGTGGTGATTGGTTGGCCATGATGGGAGTACGAGGTGTTTTAAGGGAGACGGGTTTCGCGAGAAGTTTTAGTTCGAACAGCATATTTTGATGCAGTAGGACATCGGAGTTTTTGATGGTGGTAGTGGACTCAGATGAGGTGCTTCCGTTTGCGGCCATGGTTAAAACATGGAGGCGGCATTGGAAAGGTGTGTGTATGCGCACAGGTGGAGTAGTCTACATGAGGGGTGGTGGAAGACCGTATTGAGAAAGAAGAAAGAAAAGCAATGGCCAGGAAAGAAAAAGGAGATAGTCGTCGTGATGCCAAAACATGATCATGTTGATTTTATATCTGGCATGATAAAGTTGCAATGCTGGTACGAAATTTGTAAATGCCATGACCGGGTTTTTTTCTTCCTCTGTATTTGGAACTATAGCAGAAGCAAGAAATAGAACAAAGGAGAAAAGAAATAGCTAAGGGATTTGTATGTTGGTCCGACGCCGGGCTAATGGGCTTGGGCTTGGATTAAAATTAATAATTTAAAATGTTTGTTTTTGAAAGTTAAGTAACACTTTATGTTTTGTATATATAATTTAGGAAGTAGAAAGTTTACTTAAGAAATTTACAGAGAATAACAAACTATGTGACGGCCTGCTCCGAACCAGCCGACATTTCCTTCGAAATGCGTTGTACCGATGTCCAACTTGGACGGGATGGTCGTCGAAAGAATAGAAAAGAAAAGAGAAGAAAGGAATTTGAAACTGTGAACTAATAAGGAACCTGTAGTATCTCTCACGGCGCATGGAATAAATTATAATAACAACATAACTTTGACATAAAACAGGCGAGAAAGTGCATAAGCTGAAAACTAAATCATCATAGCAGCGGAATCCATAACACAGCTTATGATCCAACATCATTACTACAACTTCAAATTTCTGTCTCTAAAGCAAAAGAAAGAAAAGGTACACTACTAATGCCCAAACTATGACCAGCTACAACACAGGGAGTATATATGTATATCATACGTGGAAGCCTCCAGCTCGTCTCTAGACAACTACTCGCACATTACTACCTAACCTGTCTTTAGTTTCCTCGTTTAGGAGCACCCAGAGAAATAAGAAGAGACATAAAACTCTAGTCAGACAAAAAATCTGGTATGAATGATAAGCAACAAAATAGAACAATAATAGGTATAATCCAATCATACCTAAACTGGACCTGCAACCAAAGAGTTAGCACAGCAAGATGTACAGTACTCTACGTAACACTAACATAAACTGTAAAAGTAATATGGGGTGTGCATTATATGGTGATAGCAAACATCAAACATAGCAATCATCCTCACATTTATCACTCAGTGCGCAAAGAATACGATATCCACCACTCGATGACCCAATCCTTTGCTACGATCACTTTGCTCCATGGTGTCACAATGACCCCATTGCACTGATCCATAGCCACTAATCCATCTCTCAGTGGTGAACTAAATTTATGGATATTGATAACCCCTTTGCACACGTCCCGCAGCAAAGTCCAACTCATGAAGTTAACTCGTTGATCCCTTTTGGGATCCTGAGTAATAACCTCTCATTTGGACTAACTTTTCATCTCGGGTTTTGGTCATTATCCCGTCACGTGACTCTTTAGTTCAGTTCGTGATCCTCCATATTGACTTGTGAGGCTCCAAAGCTTCGGTTCGTGATCATCTTCCTCGGTTCGTGGTTCGGGTCAAGCTTCGACTTGTGTCAACCCCTTGGCTTCGGTTTGTGGTCCACACGACTCGCGGTCCCCCTCCTGACATGGTTCGTGATTCACCTTTCTTCCATTCTCAGTTCGGGTTCGTGGTAAACAGGCAGTTCATGGTCCCTATCCTGATCCAGTTCATGATTCTCCAGTTCAGGTCGTGATCCCCTTTCCTTCCTGGTGCGGTTTACGGCTCGCCATCCTAGGGTTCGCCCCCTTCCTCATGGTCGCCCTCCTAGGGTTTGCCCCATTCCTCATGGTCGGGGTGCGAGGGTTCGCCATCTTCCTCATGGTCGGGGTGTGAGGATTCGCCATTTTCCTCACGGTCGGGTCGTGAGGGTGCTTCACGTTCCTAGGTGTCGGTTCGTGAGGGTATTTCGCCATACTAGGAGCTGGGTCGTGAGGATGCTTCGCCATCCTAGGATTCGGGTCGTGAGGAGTCTTCACCATCATAGGAGTCGAGGTGTGAGGGTGATGCATAATCCTATGGGTCGCGTTGTGAGGGTGTTGCACGATCCTAGGGGTCATGGTGTGAGGGTGCTGCACGATCCTAGGGGTCGGGTCGTGAGGGACAGGAGCTTCACGAACGGGACTCTGCATTATTTCCTGCAACTTTTCCAGCCAACGAGCTGTTTACGCCATGCAACGACATTTTCGACCAATCTAACAATTCTAGGAAATCATAAAACATTCCAAATAGTCATAGCAACACGTATCATCAACCATAAACACCAAACAACAACTTAACATGTCAACTATGGATCAAACAAACCCAAAACTCATGTTTTTCCTTTAATCATGCTTAATCAAATCAAACATTAGGATTAGCAAAATATGTGCAAATTAACCCAAATTTCTAACAGAGGCATACAATAATTTCGCAAATTACATGCATAATTTCGTTAATTAGCACTAATCACCCCTAGTTGGCCATAATTAGTGCAAAACAATGCAAATCACTAATCTTAGCCACAAATAATCTTGGATCTGAAACTTTTCTACTATTTGGGTCAAATTCCTATGTAATACAGCAGCTCCAACTCTGATTTGGTGTTGATTTGCCTTGATTTGATGTAGCTTAGTTTAATCCTCGATTAGAAAGCGATTTGGAGTGATTTTAGAAGGTGGAGGCCATGGCTTGGTTTCAAGAGATGTAAGTGGCGGCTGAAAAATGAATAAAAACCGAATTCCCTAACCCTATCAGCCTCCCCATAACCCTAATCCCGAAATTGGTGATGGGCCTAGCTGCTAATCACCTTAATTAGGCCCAGTTAAGTTGTTTTTCACCTTCTAAACCTTGTTTCAGCCATATCTCCCAAACGGTAAGTCCGTTTGGCAAATGTGACCACTCTACGGAAAGGTAAACCATCATTTGGATCCAATATAAGTGGTTTCAGGTCAAAACTCCTTACCAATCAAAAGTTATAGGCGAAACAAGATTCGCTAGAGGCAAAACAGTCGTTTAAAATTCGGCAAAAGTCATGAACTAGAGAAATGACCCCAATAGTCGTTCCCTAAAGTGACACGACCATACGACTTCATATGAAAAAGAAATAAATATTCTACGATCCTCCGATGCTTAGAATGCAGGTCGTTACATTCTTTCCCCATAAGAAATTTTGCCCCGAAATTCCTTAACCAAAACATACAAAGGTTCATGCATGCCTATCAATTATTTGCAATCAATCAAACATACATAACAAACACAACAAGCCTATCCTAGCATGTAGTTTACTAACAAGGGAAGAAACTATCACTATTAAAGTCTTACCAGGAAAAGAGTTCTAAATACGACTTTCTTATGTTCTCCTCTGTTTTCCAAGTACAGTCTTTCTCATTCCCACCCCCACTGGACTTTGACTAGTTTCACCGTCTTCCTTCGAAGTTGTTTCGTATCGTGTACGACAATACGAATCGTCTTGTGGTTCCCAACCACCTCGGGTTCTACCTCGATAGCGTCCAACTGATTTGGTGAAATAGTCACATTAGGGTCGTGCACAAACTTCTTAACTGGGAAACATGAAATACGTTGTGAACTCCTGCCATCTTATCTGAAGTTTCTCTTATTACTTCTGGTCCAAGCACAAATTTCTCACCAGTTTCCAATTAACATGATGGTGAGTTGCATGGTCTTCCGTACAAAACCTCAAATGGAGTCATACTAATACTGGACTGATAACTATTAAACTCAACTAGATGCAAATGGTCATCCCGTGACCCACCAAAATCTAATATACAAGCCCTCAAGAGATCCTCTAATACACGATTCACCCAAATACTATCATGATCCAATCTACTCCTTGGTAAACCGTCAATGAAATCCATTGAGACTTGTTCCCATTTCCCTTTGAGAATTTCCAACGGTTGTAACAAACCACTAGGCTCCTTTTTCTTAGCTTTAACTAGTTGGCAATTCATGCACTTCGATATAAACTTCCCAACGGCTCTCTTTATCCCTTCCCAGTAGTAGGTCTGCTTCATGTCTTGATATATTTTGTTACCACTGGGGTGCATAGTCAGTTTTGGGCGATACCGTTCTCTTAGAACTTCATCTCTCAATCCGTTAACGTTGGGTACAACTAGTCTCCCATTTTTTTGAAGCCATCTTCCTCGATCAAGTCCATACTTGTTCATCTTCTCACTGTCGATGCTCATCTCTACCTTGGAGATGATTTCCAATAGATTAGGATTGTCCTCTGACTGGAACCAATCCGCTAAATCAAAGTCGGTTTGATCGTCTAACTTGCTAACATTTCTGGATCTAATCCATACTTACGTCTGAGATCATATCCCACGATATACTCTAGTTGCTTCCATTCAAGAAACGTAGCATCTAAACTATCATGTTTCCTATTCAATGCATCAGCTATCACACCTAGTCCGGTGGCACAGGCATCCGTGTATGCCGTCATCTCTTCATTCTCTATTACCAGAGTCCTACATGTGATAGTCTACTTAAGGGAACAAAAATAGGAACAAATATAACAACCATAGCATCCACCAAACATGTCCTATCTATCAACTGTTAAAGCCGTAAATACGTCGATACCTACCTGACTGGTCCAACCAATCCCAAGGCTAGTGGAAGCCCCACCTCCATACATACGTCGATGCCTACTTTACTGGTCTAACCAATCCTAAGGCTAATGGAAGCCCCGCCTCCATACGGACTACCGTACGTCCAACGTACGTTTATCCTCGAAGGATAACTAGATCACGTCCAACGGATCCAAGGTAACGGGGGTCCCCAGATACCCCGACTTCAAGTCCGCCTAAAACACTCTAAGTATCGAGATTTCTTGGTATTCTCATCAGAAGAGCTACCCACATACCCTGACCCAGTCTCGAGAATCAATTATTAACAAATCTTAAGTCCAACATGAGTCGTCTCTCTATTCGTTGCATCTCCAAGATCAACGAAAAACCATTTTTCTTTTACGAGTTAAGTCCAACTTGAATCGTCCTAGCCCTCGTTGCATCTCCACGATCAACGAGCACATCTTATCCCTTCGAAGTACTACCATTCTTTAACCAAAGAGAACATCAACATAGGGTTTAAAACAATCCATTACCTTGCAGCTTCCTCAAGTCCCACTCGAGTCATCTCCTAGCCCGATCGAATCCAACTCGAAGCAGTCCATACCATTGAATAGTCTTATCATGCCACGGCTGCACATCACTCCTCGACTAAGCCGAGATATCACTTAATGGAATCACAACAACTACTTATATCTCACACAAACCATCCTAGTCGAACTCGACATTCCCTAAGCACGAGCCCCAAAGGCCTAAACCAATATCAGACAAGCACTCAAGGAACATCTCCTCTAAATTCAGACAATCTACGTGAGATGATACTAGCAAAAGAGCTAAGCAATCGCAAGCAAACATACATCCATAACTCGATAAGACCACATTACAACAAATCATGCAAAGACTAGTCAAACCACCTATCGAGTTCGCCACAACTAAAGGTCTGTCGACTATCTCAGGTTCCAGTTCCAACTTATCTACCAGGTCACTAGATATGAAGGAATGGGATGCCTCGCTATCAACAAAACTAGAATAGGAACATCATAAATAGAAAGCATACCTCGAATAATGACGCCCTTTCCCTTCTCCACCGCAGTTGGGGCATTCGACGAAGAAGGAACAACGTTGATAGCATATGCTTTCACAATCTACTTCTCTTTAGGGGGTTGCGGGCAATTATCCTTGTGATGTCCCACTTGGCCGCAATTGAAGCACTTCCTTTCCCCAGGCTTTCCCTGACAATCTCTAGCATAGTGTCCCTTCTTGCCACAGCTAAAGCACTCTTTATCTTTCTTGTCCTTCTTTTTCTGACCACTCTTGGTCTGATCCTGTTTTATCTTATTCTGAGACTCCTTCTTACCTCCATCGCTTAATTGCGGCTTTGTTTCCTCTACAGGTGCAATAGCAACATCGGCCTTTGACTTAGGGTAAAGACTCTCCAATCTCAATGCTTTCCCCATTATAGACTCGAATGTCTCGTCGATGTGGTTTATCAGCCTTTCCCCTAAGTACTCATCTAAGACGGTTATGAACTTCTAATTCTTCTTCTCGGCAGTGTCGATAAGAGATAATCCAACTTCGATAAAGTATCGAACTCAGCAATATATTCTGAGACTGCTCTACCATTCTTCTTAAGCTCCAAAAATGTCCTAAACAATTTAGATTTGTAAGCAGCTGGAATGAACTTTTCGCTGAAACGAGTCATAAACTGATTCCAAGTAACTTGATCTTCAGGAGTAGCTGCTTTAATAGCATTCCACCAATTCATAGATCATCCTTAAAGCTGACACGATGCTAACTTTCTCTTCATGGCATCATTGATTCCTAAGTCCTCGAAGATGCGCTCACAACTATCCAACCAATCTTGAATATCCGTAGCCGACTCCGTTCCGTGGAACGGCCTCCCGCCAAGACTAGTATAATCCTTGTTAAGCTTGGCGAAATCAGACCTGGGCACCTGCACTACTGCACCACCACCGTTCGCAGCATTAGGAACTGCTCCCCGAGCATCCCTAAGCATCTCTCACATGAAAGTAGTGAACATCGTCCTCATATCAGGGACACTCCTACTATTAGCCCCTGAACCCGTACTCCTCGTATATCGGATCATCGTCAGATCCGTAAGGGGAAAACGATTAACCATCTCCATAGTGGTGCCAGTGCAGTGCGACTACATCCTTACATATACTAATAGTATATATATATATAGCTTTTGAAAACCAAAATATCACAAATACGCTCTCTCTCATATACGTATACTATCTCTCCCTGATGTCTTCCCCTAGGTTAACTAAGCAACCTAGAGCTCCGATACCAAATGTGACGATCCACCCCGAACCAGCCGACATTTCCTTCAAAATGCGCTGAACTGATGTCCAACTAGCACGGGACGGTCATCGAAAGAAAGGAAAAGAGAAGAAAGGAATTTGAAACTATGAACTAACAAGGAACCTGTAGTATCTCTTACAGCGCATGGAATAAATTATAATAACAACATAACTTTGACATAAAACAGGCGAGATAGTACATAAGCTTAAAACTAAATCATCATAGCAGCGGAATCCATAACACAACTTATGATCCAACATCATTACTACAACTTCAAATTTCTGTCTCTAAAGCAAAAGAAAGAAAAGGTACACTAATAATGCCCAAGCAATGACCAGCTACAACACAGGGAGTATATATGTACATCTTACGTGGAAGCCTCCTGCTCGTCTCCAGACAGCTACTCGCGCATTACCACCTAACCTGTCTCTAGTTTACTAGTTAAGGAGCACCCAGAGTAATAAGTAGAGGCATAAAACTCTGGGTCAGACAAAAGTCTGGTATGAGCGATAAGCAACAAAACAGAACAATAACAGGTATAATCTAATCATACCTGAACCTCGACCTGCAACTAAAGAGTTAGCACAGCAAGATGTACAGTACTCTAAGGTAACACTAACATAAAGTGTAAAAGTAATATGGGATGTGCATGATATGGTAATAGCAAACATCAAACATAGCAATCATCCTCGCATCTCTCACTCAGTGCGTAAAGCATACGATATCCACCACTCGATCACCCAATCCTTTGCTACAATCACTTTGCTTCATGGAGTCACAATGACCCCATTGCACTGATCCATAGCCACTAATCCGTCTCTCAGTGGTGAACTAAAGTTATGGATATCAATAACCCTTTTGCACACGTCCCGCAGCAAAGTTCAACTCATAAAGTTAACTCGTTGATCCCTTTTGCGATCCTAAGTAATAACCTCTCATTTGGACTAACTTTGCATCTCGGGTTTTGGTCATTATCCCATCACGTGACTCTTTAGTTTAGTTCGTGATCCTCCATATCGACTCGTGATGCTCCAAAGCTTGGTTCGTGATTAGCTTCCTCGGTTCGTGGTTTGGGTCAAGCTTCAACTCGTGTCACCCCTTGGCTTCGTTTCATGGTCTACACGGCTCGCGGTCTCCCTCCTAGCATGGTTCATGATTCACCTTTCTTCCATTATCAGTTCGGGTTCATGGTAAACAGGTGGTTCGTGGTCCCTATTCTAATCTGGTTCGTGATTCTCCAGTCCAGGTCGTGATCCTCTTTCCTTCCTGGTGCGGTTTACGGCTCGCCATCCTAGGGTTCGCCCCCTTCCTCACGGTCGCCCTCCTAGGGTTTGCCCTATTCCTCACGGTCGGAGTGTGAGGGTTCGCCATCTTCCTCACAGTCGGGTCATGAGGGTGCTTCGCATTCTTAGGGGTCGGTTCATGAGGATACTTCGCCATCCTAGGAGTTGGGTCGTGAGGATGTTTCGCCATCCCAGGATTATGGTTGTGAGGATACTTCACCATCCTAGGAGTCGAGGTGTTAGGGTGATGCACGATCCTAGGGGTCATGGTGTGAAGGTGTTGCACGATCCTAGGGGTCACGGTGTGAGGGTGCTACACGATCCTCGGGGTCGGATCGTGAGGGACAGGTGCTTCACGAACGGGACTCAGCATGATTTTCTGCAACTTTTCCAGCGAGTTGTTTACGCCATACGATGGCATTTTCAACAAATATAACAATTCTAGGCAATCACGAAACATTCCAAACAGTCATAGCAGCATGTAGCATCAACCATAAACAACAACGTAACATGTCAGCTGCGGATCAAACATACCCAAAACCCATGTTTTCTCCTTAATCATGCTTAATCAAATCTAACATTAGGATTAGCAAAATATGTCCAAATTAACCCAAATTTCTAAAAAAGGCATAAAATAATATTTCGGAATTTCTAAATATTTTTCCAAATTTTTAACATGTATAATTTCGTTAATTAACATTATTCACACCTAATTAGCCAAAAATAGTGCAAAACAATGCAAATCACTCACCTTAGCCACAAATAATCTTAGATCTGGAACTTTTCTATTGTTTGGGTCGAATTCCTATGCAACACAGCAGCTCCAACTCTGATTTGGTGTTGATTTGCCTTGATTTGATGTAGCTTAGCTTAATCCTCGATTAGAAAGCGATTTGGGATGATTTTAGAAGGTGGAGGCCTTGGCTAAGTTTCAAGAGTTGTAAGTGGCGGCTGAAAAATGAATAAAAACTGAATTCCCTAACCCTATCAGCCTCCCCATAACCCTGATCCCAAAATGGGTTATGGGCCTAGCTGTTAATCACCTTAATTAGGCCTGGTTAAGCTGTTTTTCATCTTCTAAACCTTGTTTCAGCCATATCTCCCAAACGGTAAGCCCGTATGAAATGTGACCACACTACGGAAAGGTAAACCATCATCTGGATCCAATGGAAGTGGTTTCAGGTCAAAACTCCTTCCCAATCAAAAGTTATTGTAACACCCCGTGTTTTCTATTAACATAAACGAACGAATTAAACAATAATTAATTTTAATGTGAGAATCAAGGAAACGGGTTACGCCATTGTGTTCATCTTGGAATTCTGGTTGAGACAGAGTCCGAGTTTGGACTTCGTATGAAGAAGTTATGGCTGTCGGAAGTTTCTAGAAATTCAAATAAATTCAAAGAGCTCGAAACCGGATTCAAAATTCAAAACAGAAGTCAGAAGCGGGCTGGACAGGAAAATTCCCGCCCAGGACCCAGGTTTACCAGGGGGTCAACCCTAGTGTCGACCTCCCCCTACAGGTCGACCTGGGGGTCGACCTGCCCACCCCGGCCAGATCTGAATTTTGACAACTTATGACTTGTTGCTGTGTCACTAGGGTTTCTAGATAGTTCTAATCTGGTCTGAATGGTTGTGGTTAACTCTAGACTCATCCGATGGCTCTAATTGAATTAAAATTCTATATAAACACATGTAGACTCAAACCCTAAAACCTAATCAAAATTAGAACCATGGTCGTCATGCTATCACCCTGTAACCTGGAGTAGCCGCCACCAACTAGAGGAAAAGTAAAGCTAATCAACTCAATTCAACTCAAGTCTATAACAACAACAACAACAACAACAACGAATTTGTCTACTTCAAAGGCGAGCTAAATCAATTTCACAAAACATATCCCAGAACTCAAGACCTTCTTTGAGTTGTGAGTTCAATTTCTTTAATAAGATAATTAACAAGTAATTGGGTTGAGTTATGATTTGGGTTATATTTCTATGTTTGTGAAACATTGGAAAAATGTGATATTTTGTGAATATATGCTAGTTGTTCATAATGACTGTTTTTGTTGTGGATTCCTTTGTATATGCCCAATCACCTATGTTCAACTTGATTCATATTTGACATCATGTTATATGCAAGTTTGAGTGTAGATTATATGCGATTTTCTATGTGAATTGTACACATGTTTACATGTGAACCAAATAAAGTGACTATATGCAAGTTTAGGTAGAAATTAGATTCACATATATGCAATTTTACACCTTTAGATTTAGATCTATGACATACATAGTTTTATGCAAGTTTGTGACCATGGCCTATACAAGTTTGGTGAAAACTATGTTCATACCTGCAAGTTCACACCTTAAGGTCTATGTTTAGATTCATGACAATACAAAGTTTATGGAAGATATGTTGTAATCCTTATTCGTAAGTTAGATCCATTTTGTGTGTTATGCAAATTTGCGATGTTTCTTCCCTTTTATGTCATTAGACTAATTTCTAGTCTAATATAAATATATATATATATGTCATGATAAGCGAACGAACAACGTGGGGACGATAGGGGTAATATTGAATATACACATATTGAGAATTGGCATAAATGGCCTTAAAAAGGCATATAATTAATTTAAGACATTAATTGGAAAAATTGGTATTTATGGACATAATTTTAAGAGATAATTATGGACATAAATAAATTGGGAATTTATTATACAAATTTGTATAGGGATATTAATCCAATTTGGGGTTAAATAAAGATGTGTAATAATAAACAGCCTAAGACACGAGGTTAGACTCTTTTGTGGTGTAAGACTGCCTGGACCCGCCCGGCAAATCCAGCAACCACAATTGCCAGTCTAATGTGAGAGGTCAAAGGCATGAATTAAATGTGTAATAGTTGCAAAGACATGAGGTTAGGCTCGTTTGTGGTGTAAGACTGCCCGAACCCGCCCGACAAATCCAGCAGCCACAAATGCCAGTCTAATGTGGGAGGTCATTACAAGGTTACGGTTTTAATAAATTAAGAAACACTTAACCAGATAAACATGTGGTGGGACATGGGGGTTAAGTGGGTGCCTTGGGTGGCATGTGAAATTAAGAGGGCGCCTTGGGTGGCTTGTGAAATACGATTAGATGCACTTAACCAAGAATGAAACATGTAAGAAGACATGAATAAAAATGGGGTTAAGTGGGGAAAACATTAGAGGGGACCAAGCATAGGTGGAAAGCTTGTGTCATACATGGGGGCCCTTTTCAAACCAGTTACCCATTAAGTATCTTTTTGGGCTCGACCCAAGTCGAGGACGGGACACGCGTACTGGGTTTGATTGTAAGAGGTCAAAACGGGTTAGCGGTGGCAACGCAAGTCCAACGGGGTCATGTGCGTGTGTGACCCCGGGCTGGTAGGTAAGACGTTGTTGCATCATGTAGGTATAAGTCATGCATTTTTGGTGGTATCGGGTTGCCACTTTGGGGAGTGATACACCCCCACTATGGGGCCAGCACGGGTATCTACGAGTTAGGGAGCCGATCGAATGGGGGTAGTGGGTACACCTAGTGGAGATAGGGGCAGACGACACCTATGAAGGAAGCTAGGGGTACACGAAACTACCAATATCATTATTAAGTTTTGTAGCCAGGATCAACTTTTAGTGTGTTTGGTGTGGTGCAATGTAGTAATTATCTTATAATGATTAGGTGCGCCTTTAACGTTATCTTTGTTCATCTTATTTCCTTTGTTTGCTCTGTCATGCGCATTTGTTCACAGTCATTTCCTTACTTTCCAGCTTATGCCTTATCCTAGTTACTTTAATGATTTTATTGTTAAAGTTATTGCACTCGCCAGTCTTTATGTCTGACCCCCTTTGTTTCCACCTCTTTTCTTCCTTCCCCCCAGGTGCTTAGGGTGGGACTAGTACTAGTGGAGCTTGATTTGGACAGCTTTATCTCTTTCTTTTGGAAGTTGCTTGGATTGCTGAAGTAAAGTTTAGCCTATCTTATTTATGGCTATTTTATGTTGGGGTTATGTCTTTTATTTTATGTACTCAGAACTTATTTGTCAAGATGGAATAAGTGTATTTGGTTTTGTAGTTGGTTTTTGATGTGATGTAACCAAATTATTTTTCACTGCAATAAAAGTGATTTTTATTTTCCAAGTACCAATATATTTATCTGTCTTGTTTACTTTTCTGTTCTATACACAATAAACGCTCCACCAAAATTAAGACATTCCCTTTGTGAGTGACCTTAATGGAGATGGGGTGTCACACGTGGTATCAGAGCTGAAGGTTACCAGAACAGATAAGATATTTTGAAAAACTATTTTTCAAAAAAAAAGAATTTTATAAAGAAATACTTTCAAAAAATATGTTTTAAGGAAATTATTTTTAAGAGAAATGATTATTTTAAAAACATAACCCCCAAGAGCCATATATCTTTCTTTTGAATTCTCCATTTTGAATCTCTTCATTTTCTTTTCAGCATGTCTAGAATTCCCGTGATACTCGAGGGGATACCAATACCAGGATGGTTTAGATGGTATCTGGAAGCTAGGGCCATTGTCGCAGGCCCAACAAATGCTCCTCCTCCTCCTCCCCGTGTTGATACTTTTGCAAAGATATGCAAGGATTTTCGGGCAATGGGCGGAAAACCTTTTCACGGGTCGGAGACGTTTGTTGAAGCTCGAAATTGGCTAAAGGAGGTGGAAGAATTGTTTGGAATCTTTGAGGTAGAAGATTGAAGAAAGGTCCAGTTAGCTGCCTGGTTAATGAAGGATGAGGCCTCGTTTTGGTGGGAGGTCACTAATGGAGAGCGTCCAGTTGATACATGACCGGATTTTAGGCCTAGGTTTAAGGAAAAGTTTCTCTCACGGGCCGAACAGAATCTATACATGGAAAGGTTTTTGGCATTGAGGAAGGGAAATCTATCAGTGAAAGCGTACGTCAACAAGTTCAATTAGTTGACGAGATTTGGCTTTGACTTGGTGAATACACCCGAAAAGAAGGCCCTGAGATTTATTAAGGGTTTGAACGAGCTACTACATGGGTTAGTTATGGCCCACATCCCTATGGGGACCACCTTTGAAAGACTGGTTGACATGGTGCTTATGCATGAAAAGGAGAAAGGTGCCAATGCTAATAAGGCACCTGAGAAGAAAGGGGATCAAAAGAAACCACAACAGCAACAACAGAACAAGAAGGGTGGTAAAGACAACAATGGCAAGGGAAAGAAAAGATGCTTTAACTGTGGGACACCAGGCCATCTGAGCAAAGACTGTAGGAAGAAGAAGAAGAAGACTGGTTGTTTCCACTATGGCGAGGCAGGACATCTGATTAAGGACTGCCCAAAGAAAGAGCAGAGGGCAGGGCCTACCTCTGGAGGGCAAATTCAGGCTCTCATGGCACCAGGGAAGGCAAGGGGGCAGGTCCAGGCTCTCGTGGCCCCACCGCTGCAAGAATAAGGTAGAACGATTTCCGTTGAAAGTTTAGTTTATCTTTTTGATCATCTTGTTCACACACTCTTTGATTCTGCTGCATCGCACTCTTTTATATTTACTGCTTTAGTTGACTCACTACACCTAAACACTAGTATTGTAGAGGATCCCTTAGTTGTTTCAAATCCAATTGGGGGCTCAACCTATTTGTCGATGATTTGTTTGGATTTGAAAATTTCTATACTTAGCGTTCGGTTTAGATGTGATGCTTATGTTTTGGGCTTCACGGACTATGGCTTAATTCTGGGCATGAATTGGTTATCCAATAATGGAGCCGTCCTAAATTGTGAAAAGAGAGAGGTTAGGCTTATGACTCGCTTGGGCAACACTCTCGAAATCTCTTGTAATCCCATGAATTATGTTATGCTAAGTTATCTAGAATCGCTTGACGCGTCTGTTGAGAATTTGCAGTCTGTTAGAGTGGTCCGTGAATACTCGGATGTCTTTGAGGAAGTAGAGGGCTTGCCTCCGAAGTGGGAGATAGACTTCCGCATATACCTAGTTGATAACGCAAAACTCGTTGCTTTACCCGTTAGACACATGGCTCCAAGGGAGAGAAAGGAGCTTTGCAAGCAAGTTAAGGAGCTGCTAGAAAAAGGGTTTATAAGGCGGAGTATTTCTGAATGGGGTGCTCTAGTGGTGTTCGCAACCAAAGCGGATGGTTCACTTCGCCTATGCTTTGATTATAGGGAGCTAAACAAGCTGACCAAGAAGAATAGGCACCCACTGCCAAGAATAGATGATTTGTTCGATCAGCTTATAGGTGCAACAGTTTTATCCCAATTAGATCTGGCTACCAGATTTCATCAGCTAAGAGTGGCTGAAGATAGCATTGATAAGACTGCGTTCAGAACCCCAAACGGTTTCTTTGAACGGCTCGTCATGCCTTTCGGGTTGACAAACGCACCGGCTTATTTCGTCGATTTGATGAATAGACTGTTCCGGTGATTTCTCAATAAATTTGTGGTGGTCTTCTTAGATGATATTTTGATTTTCTCGAAGAATGAGGAAGAGCATGCTTTGCATTTAAGGGAAGTCATGGATACTCTCCGTGTACATCAGCTAAAAGCAAAATTCTCCAAGTGCCACTTCTGGAGAGAAGAAGTAAGATTTCTTGGGCATGTGGTGTCCAAAGGAGGGTTAGCTATGGACCCCGCAAAAGTAGTTGCGGTCCAGGATTGGAAGGTTCCAAAGAATGCAACCAAAACCTGAAGTTTTCTTGGACTAGCAGGCTTTTATCACAAGTTCATTAAAGACTTTGCGAAAATCTCAGCTCCACATACAAGGTTAACGAAGAAGAACCTGACTTTCACTAGGGATTTGGATTGAAAAGTCGCTTTCCAACGATTGAAGAGGGCTATGACAACAACCCCAGTTTTGACATTACCAGATGGGAGCAAGATGTTTACGATATACATAAATGCATGCAGTACGGGACTAGGCGCTGTTTTGATGCAAGAGGGGAAGGTAGTAGCTTATGGTGGAAGGCAGTTAAAAGTGCATGAGAAAAACTACCCAACCCACGATTTAGAGTTAGCAGCCATCGTTTTTGCGCTTAAGTCTTAGCGCCACTATCTCTTAGGTGAGAAATTTGAATTGTATACTGACCATAAATCGTTGAATTACCTTTTATCGCAGAAAGACCTCAATCTAAGGCAGCAAAGATGGATGGAGTTTCTCACCTCATACGACTTTAAGATCTCCTATACTCCTGGCAAGGCCAATGTAGTAGCAGACGCCCTAAGTAGAAAGAAGCTAACCTTAAGTCCTCTCTTTGTAGAAAGGCAAAGTTTGGAGTACACAGCAAATTTTGATTTTAGACCCTCTGTTGATTATGTGACTGGCTTGATGGCAATGCTAGACGTGCAGCCTACTTTGTTGGACTCATTAGGAACCGCGCAACATGAAGACCCTCGGCTAGTTGATGTGATAGATAAGCTGATTAGGGGAGAGACTTCTAGTCACCTCAATAGATACTCCATTGATGATAAGGGTTGGTTGAGACGGGACGGAAGACTATGCGTCCCGCAAGCAAGAGATTTGGTAAAGATGGTTCTGGAAGAAGCACACCATTCCAAGATGACCATACACCCCGGTGGATACAAGATGTATAAAGATATCAAAAGTGTTTTCTTTTGGAATGGTATGAAGAGGGATGTAGCTGAATTTGTTTTGAAATGCATGATATGCCAGCAAGTCAAGGAAGAGCAGAAGAAGCCTGGCGGTTTGCTTCATCCTCTAGAAGTTCCGCAATGGAAATGGGAAAGAATCTTGATGGACTTTGTTGATGGGTTGCCTAGGTTAAGAAGGGGTAATACTGGTATTTGGGTAATAGTGGACAGGCTCACGAAAAGCACTCATTTTATACCTGTCAAGTGTAGGAGGACCGCCTCGTCTTTAGCCTCCATTTATCTTAAGGAGATAGTTCGACTCCATGGGATACCCTCCAACATAGTGAGTGACCGAGACCCTATCTTTACAAGTGAGTTCTGGAGGAGTTTGCAAGAGGCTGTAGGCACACAGCTATGTTTAAGCACAGCCTATCACCCTCAAATCGATGGTCAGACGGAAAGGGTGAATAGAGTACTGGAAGATCTTTTGAGACTATGCATTCTTGACTTTGGAGGATCTTGGGAGGATCATCTCCCTTTGGTGGAATTCTCTTATAACAATAGCTACCAAGCCACTATAGGCATGGCACCCTTCGAAGCTTTATATGGCAGGCCATGTCGATCACCAACTTGTTGGTGGGAGTCCACAGATAAACTTATACTTGGGCCGGACATGATTAGAGAGACTTCAGAGAAAGTGGACTTGATACGAAGGAGAATGAAGACTGCGCAAGATAGACAGGAATCCTATGCAGATAAGAGAAGGACCGACCTTGAGTTTGAGGTTGGGGATAAAGTGTTCCTTAAAGTATCTCCTTTGAGGAATGTCATCCGCTTTGTGTTCGTAAGAAAGTTGGCACCAAGATTCGTAGGACCATTTCTTATCATCGAAAGGATTGGGACGATGGCCTACAGAGTAGAACTGCCTGAAAGGCTGGCTGGAGTTCATAATGTTTTTCATGTCTCTCAGCTACGAAAGTGCTTATATGAGTCGGCAAAAGTTGTGGAGCCAAGCTTACTAGAGGAAGTCGAAGTGGAACGAGAAGCGATTGTGAGGAGAGTTCCAACTCGTATCTTGGGGATGGAAGTCAAAATGCAACCGTGAAGTTAAGCTTCTCAAAGTTCAATGGAGCGACGTCGAGGAAGATGCTACTTGGGAGACTGAGGCCAAAATACGTGCAGCCTACCCTTTTCTTTTTGAGGGTACATCTTTGATCTCTTTTTCCTTAAGTTTATTCAAGCTTGTATCTATCTTTTTACCGTATCTCCTCGGTTATATTCTTTATCCTTAGGTAGAGACCATTGGATGTAAACATGTATTTGAAACATGTTATGATTGATGGATGCTAGTGGATGCAAGTGTTTGCTAGTGGTTTCTCGTGGATACATATACACACATATTAGGCACTAGATCGGCTCAATCACTTTCATACTGCATATAAATGTGTGCTTATGTATAATGGTTGTGTTATCATATGGATGCTGCATTCGGATGAATGGTTGTGCACACATGTAGAAATAATATGTATCATTAGGGATCTTTTGCATACATAATGGACGCATGACACTATCATAATTTGCATTAAGGAGGTTAACTGAATCAGTAGACCGCCTGATTTTTACATTAGATACGGACATATACACACACTGTGCATATAAACATGAAAGAATTAGAAGTCTTTTAAGGACAATGGATGCCTATGTTTGATGGTTGAGTAGATGGACGATTGGATGGTAGGATATGTATTCTTCGTAACTTCAAGATTTTGGGGTCGAAATCCTTTAAGGAGGGGAGAATGTAACACCCTGTGTTTTATGTTAACATAAACTAATGAATTAAACAATAATTAATTTAAATGTGAGAATCAAGGGAGACGGGTTACGCCCTTGTGTTCGTCTCGGAATTCTGGTTGAGATAGATCCGAGTTTGCGTAAATTGGACTTCGTATGAAGAAGTTATGACTGTCGGAAGTTTCCATAAATTCAAATAAATTCAAACAGCTCGAAACCGGATTCAAAATTCAAAACAGAAGTCAGAAGCGGGCTGGGCGGGAAAGTTCCCGTCCAAGACCCAGGTCGACCCTAGTGTCGACCTCCCCCCTATAGGTCGACCTGGGGGTCGACCTGCCCCCCCCCCCCCGGCCAGATCTGAATTTTGATGACTTATGACTTGTTGCTGAGTCACTAGGGTTTTCTGGATAGTTTTGATCTGGTCTGAATGGTTGTGGTTAACTTTAGGTTCATCCGACGGCTCTAATTGAATTGAAATTCTATATAAACACATGTAGACTCAAACCCTAAAACCTAATCAAAATTAGAACCATGGCCGTCATGTTATCACCCTGTAACCTGGAGTAGCCGCTACCAACTAGAGGAAAAGAAAAGCTAATCAACTCAATTCAACTCAAGTCTATAACAACAACGAATTTGTATACTTCAAAGGCGAGCTAAATCAATTTTCGAACACATATCCCAGAACTCAAGACCTTCTTTGAGTTGTGAGTTCAATTTCTTTAATAAGATAATTAACAAGTAATTGAGTTGAGTTATGATTTGGGCTATATGGCTATGTTTGTGAAACAATGGAAAAATGTGATATTTTGTGAATATATGCTGGTTGTTCATAATGACAGTTTTTGTTGTGGATACCTTTGTATATGCCCAATCACCTATGCTCAACTTGATTTATGTTTGACATCATTTTATATGCAAGTTTGGGTGTAGATTATATGCTAATTTCTATGTGAATTGTACACAAGTTTACATGTGAACCAAATAAAGTGACTATATGCACGTTTAGGTAGAAATTGGATTCACATATATGCAAGTCTACAACTTTAGATTTAGATCTATGACATGCATAGTTTTATGCAAGTTTGTGACTATGGGCTATACAAGTTTGGGTGAAAACTATGTTCATACCTGCAAGTTCACACTTAAGGTCTATGTTTAGATTCATGACAATACAAATTTTATGCAAGATATGTTGTAATCCTTATTCGCAAGTTAGATTTATTTTGTATGTTATGCAAATTTGCGATGTTTCTTCCCTTTTATGTCATTAGACTAATTGCTAGTCGAATATATATATATATATATATATATATATATATATATATATATATATATATATGTATGTATGTATGTTACGATATGCCAACGAAAAACCTGGGGATAATAGGGGTAATATTGAATATACACATATTGAGAATTGGCATAAATGGCCTTAAACAAGCATATAATTAATTTAAGACATTAATTGGAAAAATTGGTATTTATGGACATAAATTTAAGAGACAATTATGGACATAAATAAACTGGGAATTTATTTCACAAATTTGAATTGGGATATTAATCCAATTTGGGGTTAAATAAAGATGTGTAATAATAAACCGCCTAAGACACATGGTTAGACTCTTTTGTGGTGTTAGACTGCCCAGACCCGCCCGGCAAATCCAGCAGCCACAATTGCTAGTCTAATGTAAGAGGTCAAAGGCATGAATTAAATGCGTAACTGTTGTAAAGACACGAGGTTAGGCTCGTTTGTGGTGTAAGACTGCCCGGACCCGCCCGGCAAATCCAGCAGCCACAAATGCCAGTCTAATGTGGGAGGTCTTTACAAGGTTACGATTTTAATAAATTAAGAAACACTTAACCAGATAAACATGTGGTGGGACATGGGGGGTTAAGTGGGTGCCTTGGGTGGCATGTGAAATTACGAGGGTGCCTTGGGTGGCATGTGAAATACGATTAGATGCACTTAACCAAGATTGAAAAATGTAAGAAGACATGAATAAAAATGGGGTTAAGTGGGGAAAACCTTAGAGGGGACCAAGCAAAGGTGGAAAGCTTGTGTCATACATGGGGGCCCTTTTCAAACCAGTAACCCATTAAGTATCTTTGTGAGCTCGACCCAAGTCGAGGATGGGACACACGTACTGGGTTTGATTGTAAGAGGTCAAAACGGGTTAGCGGTGGCAAAGCAAGTCCAATAGGTTCATGTGCATGTGTGGCCCCGGGCTGGTAGGTAAGACGTTGTTGCATCGTGTAGGTATAAACCGTGCATTTTTGGTGGTATCGGGTTGCCACTTTGCTGAGTGATACACCCCACTATGGGGCCAGCACGGGTATCTACGAGTTAGGGAGCCAATCGAATGGGGGTAGTGGGTACACCTAGTGGAGATAGGGGCAGACAGCACCTATGAAGGCAGCTAGGGGTACACGAAACTACCATTATCATTTTTAAGTTTTGTAGGCGGGATCAACTTTTAGGGTGTTTGGTGTGGTGCAATGTAGTAATTATCTTATAGTGATTAGGTGCGCCTTTAACGTTATCTTTGTTCATCTTATTTCCTTTGTTTGCTCTGTCATTCCCATTCACAGTCATTTCCTTATTGTCCAGCTAATGCCTTATCCTAGTTACTTTAATGATTATATTGTTAAAGTTATTGCACTCGCCAGACTTTATGTCTGACCCCCTTTGTTTCCACCTCTTTTCTTCCTTTTCCCCCTCCCCCTCAAGTGCTCAGGGTGGGACTAGTACTAGTGGAGCTTGATTTGGACAGTTTTATCTCTTTCTTTTGGAAGTTGCTTGGATTGCTGAAGTAAAGTTCAGCCTATCTTATTTATGGCTATTTTATGTTGGGGTTATGTTTTTTATTTTATGTACTCAGAACTTATTTGTCAAGATGGATAATAAGTGTATTTGGTTTTGTAGTTGGTTTTTGATGTGATGTAACCAAATAATTTCTCCGCTGCAATAAAAGTGATTTTTATTTTCCAAGTACCAATATATTTATCTGTCTTGTTTACTTTTCTGTTCTATAAAAAATAACGCTCCACCAAAATTAAGGCATTCCCTTTGTGAGTGACCTTAATGGAGATGTGCTATCACATTTATAGGCGAAACAAGATTCGCTAGTGGCAAAACGGTCATTTAAAATTCGACAAAAATCGTGAACATGGGAAATGACCCAAAGAGTCGTTCCCCAAAGTGACATGACCATACGACTTCATATGATCTAAATATTCTACGATCCTCCAATGCGTAGAATGCGGATCGTTACAAACTAATAGATGTATGTATGTGCAAATTAGACTGCAACAGATTAAGAACAATTCGTGTTATTAATTTAATTAATTCTTAATAGAAGAAATAAAAAGATGAAGAAGGATTGGAAAGCTACTAAAGTTATTTCGTCATTGCAAAATAAACGTTGTTGTATAAACCTGAGTGGAAATCTGCAATAATTATGTAGGTATTTATACGTATAAATAAAGCGATTAAATTATTTCCAAAGAAAATTTGGAATAATATGTATTGTGAAATAAGGTATTGCCCCCAGATCAGATATTTCAAACTATTATTAGTTGAAATAAAATGTCAAATCATTATCGAATGTTAATATTGTGTTAAATGATTATTGTTAATCATCTATTATGTTATGAGGTGATGAATAAAAACCGAATTTACTTAAAATAGACGTTGACATATTTTATTTAAATAATGATTGTTATTCTGAATTTCTGCTGGTAAGATAAATTGAATTGACAAGTCATTAAATATGGAATAATTTGTATAAATAGTTTTACTCATCCACATTGCTTTCCTTGGAAGCCAAGCTTGTATGGTTAATACATATAAAGTACACACACGTGAAATTTATAGCTAGAACTTAGCATAGACTTTTGCTTAGGAGCAAGTAGAGGAAACTAAATGAATGGTTAAATCTACATCACATCCACTAAGTAGAGCAACTGCAAACCTATAGCTGTTGCCTAATGCCTACCCAAGTTTATGTGTTGAAAACTCATATATAAATGCTTATAGAAACCCAAAACTGTGAACAAAGGGTAAAAGTTAGAATTCAAAACTGTGAACAAAGCCTGAAAGCAATGGAAACGGCTACGAACACAAATTCAACTGGAATCTAGAGGAGAGAAGAAAACACATACAAGAACCTTAAACTTAAAACATAAAGCAAACCTGAGAGAGGAAAGCAAAAACAGAGAACAAAAACTAGATCTAAAAACAATGGAGTATGGCAAATTAGTAAAACAAAGCAGCACATAATGAGTGTGTAAAACACTTAAATTTTTACAATTTATATATATATCATTTGTGTGATGATATGTTTATTATCTTGAATGTAACATTTATGTTGAAATTCTGGAAATCTAGTAAAAACAGGGCACAGGAACCTAGATCTAAACCGTGAATAAGTATATAGCGGGTAAACTTCCTTTGTACCCATATAAACTATCTCTGGGTACATATACAAACAATTATAAATATATTACCTGTCAAAGGATCCAAAACAAAGCCTTGAAGCAAGAATGAAAAAACACTGTGTGTATAGCACTTAAACTATTTTACAGTTTTATATTTAAATTATTTGGTGTAGTGATATGCACCCTTTATCTTAGATTTAATGTAATTATAGTTAGTGAATAATCTGGGAACAAAAATGAAAGTACCATGGCCAAAACAGTGAAGATATATACAAAAACAGTGGACAATATAAAACAGTAATAATATTATATTTGTGAGTAAGCTATTGATTTTTTTTCCTTTTCAAAATTTTATTTCATGGTTATATATATACATATGGGTTCAAATATTTATATCCTCATGTAGTGCTAATGATTTATATAACAGCGTATATACAATTGATCTTGTTTGTTCGTAATAACACTTTCCATACCCTTTATTCAAAAAGTAAGATTGAATAAGACTAAATCCAGCATGTGGAGCTGGTTTAAGTCCGAACAAAAGCCTTGTTAAGCATGTTTTACAAAGCCTCCTCTTCAAGATTGGCATGTAAAACGCGGACTTAACATCTAATTGGTAAATGGTCCATCCTTTTTGGGTTATAGTGCAATAACTAAACGAACTGTGTACAGTCATGTTATTGGTGCAAACAATTCGGTGCAATCTATTCTATGTTGTTGAGCATAAACTTTGGTACAAGACGTGTCATGTGTTCATCTACGTCATCATTTTCATAAGTTTAGTTTTTTTTTCAAACTCCTATAGCTTCAACTTTTTTTTCTCTTGTTGGCAAGTATGTTAAATTCCCATGTGTCTATTCATTTTGGCATCCATTAATATATTCCAGGTATCAATGGAAAAACAGTGGATAGGGGAAGGTTGGGTTAACAGTATGGGAAATCGGCTCTTCAGGAATTCCAAACCTCGAGCATCAGTTCTAGTTGTTTTAATCAGTGAGATCAAATGGAAACCATTTGTTTTAATCTCATGGATATCCTAAAATTGTTTTAAAATCCAATAGCAGACTATACCATCAAACATAATAAACATACAGTAAGGAGGTTAAGAAATCCAAATTTTTAAGCATCGTTAAATTTGAATTCAGATATATGAACAGATTAACATAAGAAAATCTTGAATTTTAATAATGAAATCTCGAATTTTAGTATAGTAGTTGGGTAGAATTTCGGTGTTCATTAGAAAAGGGGCTTGAAGCTATTTCGGGTAACCTAGTTGATCGGAGTTCATGGAATTCGTACTAGAGGAGTGTGGGTGGTCGAAGATTATGGGAAAAATACTATTTTAATTTTTAAATGAGTAAATTAAGGGAAAATAGTTTAATTAGGGTGGAACAGCTATTTTAGGGTAGGTTGAATTAACTGTCGAACTGCAACTTCGACATGGCAAAGTGGTGTTGCGGACCAGGGGGTTTAGAGGAGAGGAATGACGGCAAGATCGAGGTAAATTCAAGTGGTGATCGGTTGGCCATGATGGGACTACGAGGTGTTTTGAGAGAGATGGTTTCGCATGAAGTTTTAGTTCGAACAACATATTTTGATGCAGTAGGACATCGGAGTTTTTGATGGTGGAAGTGGACTCAGATGAAGTTTTTCCGTTTGCGGCCATGGTCAGAACAAAGAGGCTGCGTTGGAAAGGTGTGCGCACATGCACAGGTGGAGTAGTGTACATGAGGGGTGGTTGAAAACCGTATTGATGAAGAAGAAAGAAAAGCAATGGCCAAGAAAGAAAACCAAAGAAAGAAAAAGGAGATAGTCGTCGTGATACCAAAACATGATCATGTTGATTTTATATCTGGCATGATAAAATGGCAATGCTGGTCCGAAATTTGTAAATGCCAGGATCGGGTTTTTATCTCTCTGTATTTGGAAGTATAGCTGAAGCAAGAAACAGAACAAAGGAGAAATGAAATAGCTAAGGGGTTTGTATGTTGGGCCAACGTCGGGCTAATGGGCTTGGGCTTGGACTAAAATTAATAATTTAAAAATGTTTGTTTTTGAAAGTTAAGTAACACTTTATGTTTTGTATATATAATTTAGGAAGTAGAAATTTTACTTAAGAAATTTATAGAGAATAACAAACTATATAAATGTATGTACGTGCAAGTTAGACTGCAATAGATCAAGAAAAATTCGTGTTATTAATTTAATTAATTCTTAATTGAATAAATAAAAAGATGAAGAAGGATCAGAAAGCTACTAAAGTTATTTCGTCATTGCAAAATAAACGTTGTTGTATAAACCTGAGTGGAAATCTGCAATAATTATGTAGGTATTTATATAATCCATTAAAAACGAAATAGAAAGCGATTAAATTATTTCCAAAGAAAATTTGAAATAATAAGTATTGTGAAATAAGGCGTTATACCATATCAGATATTTCAAACTATTATTAGTTGAAATAAAATGACAAATCATTATCGAATGTTAATATTGTGTTAAATGATTACTGTTAATCATCTATTATGTTATGAGGTGACGAATAAAAACCAATTTACTTAAAATAGACGTTGACATATTTTATTTAAATACTGATTGTTATTTCGAATTTGTGCTGGTAAGACAAATTGAATTGACAAGTCATTAAATATGGAATAATTTGTATAAATAGTTTTTACTCATCCACACTGTTTAAATTTGATAGTTAAAACACCGACTAATAGTTCAAAGAGACCGGGATGGGAACTGGACCCAATACCACTTTGAACTAATTTTATGAACACTAGCTTGCAGGATACGTATATAAATTGAAGACCGTAGATCTTCATAAGTGAAACAATTACTTGTTTAGATTTCTCTGGTAGCTGTCATAGTAATTATAACTTGAAATTCTTTTATAATTGAAATCTTCGGATTTGCAACGACTATTCGCTACTGATCCACGGGGTGATTCCTTTACTGGATGCGGTAGGAGAGTGCCTTCGGTTCATCCCGTACCTGGATGACTTGTATGGACGAATGTCTAACAGAGTATTTCCTTAAAACCACGTACATTGATTTTTATAAATACACCAAGTTGATGGCAAAGAAGGGCACTTCTTTTACATCCAAAGTATATTTGTGGATGTCAATTAGTGATTTGACGGATCTAACAATGTGACATTCTAAGTAAATAGTGGCCAAATGTTCTAAAGGTAAATTCTAACCTCAAGCCTCATCAACCGGGAAATGAAAAAAATCGGGTAGGCAGCATGGCTATGTGGGTCGCTCCCACTAGAGTGTATAATCACCTATCTAGAGAGAATCCATTTCCTTTTTTAATCTATTTCGATGCTATCCCTTTTCGGGAAACAGTTGCTGTACACAACCTTTGGTGATATACATTCGATACACTCAAGCGAAATGAGTGGTCGGTCATGTATGGGCCGGGTTGCAAGACGTTCTTGTTGAACCAAGTATATTCCCCTCTAGAGATACACTATCGGCAGGTGGTTCCATACCTTGTCATAGTCGGAATCAAATCTCCAATAAGCACCCCCAGATTTAATTGTATACTACATATGTGGAGCGTGAGATGCAAGCGTTCCGCTAGATTGCTATTTATTTGTGTTTAGACACTATGATAAATATCAGAATAGTCTTATTACCAAAAATGTTTGTGTTATCGTAAGGTAAAAACCATCCGTATTTATGTGTGGATCAGTCTTACGATTACTATTTATTTCAAAAGCATTTTTGAATGTTAAATCAATCGATTTTTTTCAAATCGTTTACTCACACCAATACCATGACTGACCCAGTGTTAATTTTTCTGTGTTTCCCTAAACTCTTGGGTGCCCAAATTTGTACAGGTAGTCAAGTAGTTCAGGATTTTACCGAATCACTTGAAGAAGCTTGGAGCAGGAGGCTTCAGAATTAAATATATAGAATTTATTTCCATTGTGTTGTATATGAGTCAGTTCCGTTGTGAGAATCGTGATACTTTGATTCTGTTGTGTTTTGTTCTTCTTTTTCTTCTATTCTAACTTTCTTTCTTTCTATTTCTCACCCTCTAACTTCTTTATATTACTGATCTGTTAATTTCTGATGCTTGCTTAGTCGATATGCGATAAAGGATATGTATTTGTGTCGAGATGGTCAGGATCAGAACTTTTCGGGTCGTTACAAAACCATTTGAATTTGGAAGTGAATTCAAATTTTGATTATTTTGAAAATTTTGACTTGAATTGTTGCCTAAGTATGAATTACACCATTCAATTATTCTTTGATTTTGTTGTATGCACATTTTAAGTAAAGATTCGACATTTGTTTTAAGATTTGAGGGTTGGCCGGGATTTTCAAAATTTTGTGGTGCAAAGTCAGGATTATTTTGAAAATTTTGTAAAGTTGGTGCTGTAAAATCCAAATTGTTCGTACAATAATTGTTATTAAAATATCCATATGAATTCGGTGTAAAATTATATGGATTATACTGATTTTCACAACTATCGTAAAATTCAAGAGGATAAGGAAATTGGGACATTTCCGAGAGAGCCCCTTTTTTTAATTTCTTTTTTGGTATGAGAAAAAGAAATATTCACAAAAGAAATTTTTTTTTTTTTTTAGATTTTTGTTTTTTTATATATGCATGAACCTAATGCAACTATATGAATGCAAATTACTTACTTACAAATATCTAAATTTATATAATGACGGTTAGATTAATTTCAACAACAAAATTCTTAGCTAGTTAACGGACATGAGTTATCGGTGCGTCAGGAATCACCCTAGCAATGCAGCCGAAGATTTAAGTACCTTCAGATGAACAACCGATATAATATTTATAAATCACCATAATATTTATAAACGGTTATTACTGTGCCATAGTCCAGACACCGAGAAATAAATCATTAGAAAGAAATCAAGTTGCCAAAATATAACATTGTCCTTAGAAAAATAAAAAATAAAATAAGATGAATGCAAAACCGAAACTCAAAATGTGAATTAACAATGCAGTTACGAATGAATTTTTATTTTATTCTTGGATTTTTTTTATATGTAAATGCAAGCAAACAATAATGCAAAGAAATAAAAACAGAGTCAGAACACAATACCCGAGCATGCATAATTAAAAATTTATTTTTAGCAGTGATTTTTTTTAAAGCAAGCAAGTAAAGCTAATTTGAGCAAAGCAACGTAGTGTAAGTAGAGCCAAGTAAATCCCTCCTTTTGATTTGCAACCTGAAAAGAGATGATTTTTTTTCTAGAAAAGAAGTTAGAGCAATGAAACAAACACACACACAAAATCTAAACTAAACACAAGAACATGTGAATACACGAAATCTATGAACAAGAACAAAAAAGCAAACTCTTTTTTTTTAAGTAAAACATTTACATAAAATAAAGAACACAAAGAAGCAGGCGCACAAAAGAAAACAAGAAGAAGATGAAGAACACACAAATAAACACCAAAAAATAAAAAATAAACACACAAGTATAATTTTTTTTAGAAAAGAGAAAGAGAACATTAATCAAACACACAAACATATATAGAAAACAAAGATGGTCAAGCAAATGTAACAACACAGAGAAATAAAACAAGTGAAACAAACACGCGCAACCTCTTTTTTCTTTTTTTTTCTTTTTTTTTGAATGAGAAAAAAGTTGGTTTATGAGAAGAGGTGGCTTATGGTAGTGAATTTGAAATCGAATTTGAGTTGTAGGAAAAGGAAAAGAAGTGGTTTATGAGGATGGTAGAGGTTGATCTAAGATTGCGTCTATGAATCTGTGAAGCAGAAGTTGGGAGAAGGCAATGTTTGAGAAGAAATGTTTGGTAGGAATTATATGGAGATGGTAGAAGAATGGAATTCAGGTGGGCTTTGGTGGAGATATATATGTAGAAGAATGTGAATTGGCAGAGAACTTAAGGCAGAAATATTACTTGAGAGAAAAGAAAAGAAAATTGGAAAGAAATAATTTTAATTAATTACTAGAAAGAAAAGAAGGAATGCAGTCAGGGAATGTAAGGCAAAGATGAGAAAGAAAATTGCAAAGGGAGGAAAAGGAAAGCAATATTTTTTTTTTAAGTATTTGTAAGAAAAAAAGGAAAGAAATTTGGAGAAGAATTGGAAAGAAATAAATGAAAAAAATGGAAAGATTTTTTTTTATTTGTAAGAATTAAAAATAAATTGAATGTGGAAAGAAATAGATGACAGAAAGGAAAGAAATAATGAAAGAAAGGAGCAAATTGTTGTGAAAACAGGAAAGAAAAACATAAAAAAGGCAAGTTTTTTTTTCTTTCTAATAAGCCTAATGGAAGAAAAAGACACAAACAAACAAACACCCAAATACACAAGCTAGCACAGTTGAAAAATAATAAAAATGCACAATAAACACTTTTTTTTTAAATAACACCTGCACAAAATAGAAAATAACACTAAAAAAACACAAAATAAACAACCACAAATGAACAAACGTTGAATCTAACAACAAACACACACTAAAACCTTTTTTTTAAAAGAATAAACACAATGAAGACAACCACAAACACACACAAAATCAAAAGCGAACAAAATGAAACAAAGCAAACACACAACTTTTTTTTAAGGAGAACAAACAAGAAAATTAACTCGAAAAATAAAATCAAAATCAAATTCTTTTCCTAGGAGTGGCGCCAAAAACTTGTTCGACGATGAATATTCTATGAATTAAAAAACCGTCGCGAAGTGTAATAAACCGCAAGCGCACAGCGTACACTTGTAGTATGTTAGCGAGTACGAGTCGATGCACGGAGAAAGAAATAATTTTAATTATATTCAATCAGATTAAACCAAATCCAAGTGATGTTTTAACTACAACTAAACTAGTAAACTAAAATTAACAAAAAATATACGAAATAAATGGCAACTTTACGATCTCTCTTCTTTTTTGGTCTTTTGTGAATTTAGTTGATATGATTATTATAAGTATAGCTTATTCATACTATTAACTAGCACAACGTAAAATATCAAACTATATCATACCCACTAAATCACCTTTATTAGATCTAATGAAAAATGAACAAGTTGAAATTGAAATATACTTTAAGCATGGCCTATGAACTATTAATTAGAACTATAGACCATCAATTTTTTTATTTCAACCTCCACTTAATCACCATGACATCAAGCACAAAAAGAGAGAATGAAATTATGTTGCAACTACATAATCAAGAGAGCTTCATTAAACCTAAGTTGAAAGGGATTAGCCTCTCATGTTTTTTATTCTAACAACGAAAGTAAATTGCAACATATAATAAAAAAACAAGAGAAAAAGAAAATAAAAATAAAATAAAGGACAATCTGATTTACATGCAGAAAAGGAAAAAAACATGTAAATAAAAAACTAAAGAGAAAAGGAAGAAGACTATCTTTATTCCGACAGAAGAAAGTTACAGAATAAAACCCAATGTTGAATGAATCCAAATGAATTAGATATAAGTGTATTTATAACTGATATGACAAAGACTAATTTGCTAATTACACAATGTGGAACTAAAGATTTAGCTCAAATAACACTTAAGCTAGTGTGAACGCGGCTGTAGAGTGAGAGGCCTTGCAAATGAGTCAATGTGAACGCATCATGAGTATTTAGTGAGATAAATCTACCTAACTGAACTCTATTTGTAACCGTTCTTCAAGCTTAAAACTCTTCAAGTTTTAGTAATTTCAAACTTCACTCTTTTTAAGCAAATTCTTCATGCTTTATCCATCAAATGCTTTAAACCATGTTTTTTATCAACAATCTGAAAACACAGATACAAATACACAATATCAATTATTTTAAAGGGAAAACAAGATAAATATGCAGATAAAATATACACATTTACGTGTATATGAGTTTGGAGTCAAATTAGGACGTTTTGTCGGTAGACGAAACTTAAAGGTGAACCAATGAATAAATTGAGATCTAAATAGCGCCGTTTTTGCAAATGGAGTCTGTTTTCAACGAAATTAGTTTCATTATGACCGTAACGTCAAATTATACCATGAAGCTCATTTTCATAATTTTTCGAGCTTGTGTGTGGTGTTACGAATTTAATATCTGCCGGTAATCGATGGTAAGCAATAAAATTTAATATTGTATTAAAACAAATAATACATGTACAACTTTATATCTAAGTAAATGAAGTATGATGCACAGCTAAAACATACCAATAACCAGCCTATCACATTTATTCTTCTATCTTATTTATTGAATTGAAAACTCACACCAGTATTTTCAAATCAGATTTTCCAATCTCACCTAACGAAAACATATACCTGACGAAATATATATCTCATTCTGTTGCCTAGGTACCCTATGTCTTCTTTTCACTATCAACGTTAATTTATCACTTTTCATTTCACAAGAAGCTTCATCCTGCCCTAAAAATTACACAGCTGTATTCCTTTCCTTTCCATCAAATTCTGCCTCACTTGTCTAAGTGAAAAATCAGTGCAGACTATGGCCATGTACATCTCACTAACCCCCTACGCTGATAGACGTTGATATTATCCCCTCATCCTCCCCTATATATATACACGCATACTCGTTCGTGACCATTTTCTTTCTGTAACCTTGAATAAAACACATCATGCCATCTTTGTTTCTCTCCATCACACAAGCATTGAAAAAAAGTGATGAACTCCGATAGATCTGAGAGGTTGACGCTAGTGGTGCGAGAATAGGAGGGTTGGCACATGCTTGCGGGGACTGTTGGTAAGGAGAAGTACAGTTTAGGTTAGCACGCTGGAGATCAATGTGGAGTTCAGGGAAATAGTGAGGTTAAGTCAGAGCACAGGTGGTTGGAGATGTGGTGGTGTCAGGCGAAGCTATGGTGAACTGTGAAGAGAGGAAGTGTGCATGGGTAGGAAATTAGTTAAGTGGAGAAAGGAAGCTGGCACATGGAGGAGTGTTGACATGCTGAGTGGTTTGGCAAAGAAGGAGTTGGGAAGATGGAAGGGCTCGAAGGAAGCATTCTGGAACACGAAGACGTGGAACACCTTGTTAATACGAACGTAAACAAAAGGTTTAACTAGCATAATCTTAGGTAATTAAATTATTAATTATATTAATTAAAGTGTTAATTAGTGATTAAGCCATATAATTACGTTAATTATGAATCGCGTGGTGTTAGGTTTACTTTGAACAAGTGGACAATGCGTGGTACAGTCTGGGTACTGGGTAGTTGAAGTTTCAAATTGGGATCAAGGAACAAAAGGAAATATCGTGAGGAACGAAGGCATTGCATTGAAAGTGGATCGGCCCTTAAAACAAAAGTGTAATCTGTTATTAGTTTTTAATTAAGAAAGTTGATTAAATTTATTTAAACTATGCTAATATCAGATATTCTGGAACCATACACGAAGCAGACAAAGAACGGGAAGAAGTATACTAAAGGATCGGACCCAGATTGAGTTAAAACGTAAGTAGTTGGCCATTTAGTTTTTAATATAATAATTGGTTAAGTTTAACATGGTATTAGGGTTAGTAAAATCAAATGAAAACATGTTAATAACTTTCACATTAATTTGGGGCTGGGATGTTAATTTGGTACGGCTTAATGATCATACAGGAAGGAAACGGAAGTGGACAATATTGTTTCATATCCAAAGAGTAATTAGTAATTTAGATTTGTATTAAATAGTTTAACTTTATATATATAAATAACTAATGCATACATGATCAGAATTTGACGATTTAGGGGACGTTGGACTCAGCTCAACGAGATCAACATTATGTAACAGAACTGGGCACGATTGGAATCAACTGATATTTTCAATTAATTTAACTGGAACAAGCTTTTTTAACGACGAATCAAATCAAGGTGAGTTAAACTCTTTCAGTTATCCCCACTTATATTTTATTTAAGTTGGGTTTTTTATTTTGTATGCTATGGTTGCTAATGGTTGACAGTTTGTTTGTTCTCAAATATATATTCACATATTGATTGAACCCATGAAATTAAACGTCGTTTAATTTAAGTGAAAACCGAATTCGTTATTTTAAACAATTGGACCCAATGAAGGTGACTTACCTTATTGGTCACGTTTATAAATAAACGTGTTTAATTTAATGAATTGTTTGAATTGTTATGGTTGTGTGGAATGAATTGATTGATGTTGAATTATCGTTATTGACTATTATGAAGACCATTATTTATTTGGATTAAATGATCATATTTGAGATAACATATTTAATGCAGGGAAGAAAAGGTTGGGGGATCCAACGGGATTCCTCAAATATATTTAATGATATTTATTTTCATATTATCATTATATGAACTATTCTGATTAAATGATTGATTTGGTTGTTGAATGTTGACCTGAAATCCAATATTTGTTTTGTTTGAATCAATGGGTGATATTGGATGAATAATTGGCAATATATGGCCTACAAATCAATCGTTTTTATAAATATCGATTTACCGAAAATCGATGAAATGAAGTTGTAAAATTTTATTTCATTACTAAAGACAAATTTTTAAATCTATATTTTTATATAAAAGTTTATTAAAAGGAAATCAATATTTATTATTTATTATTTACATTTTAAGTGATTATTAACTGATTTTATAAACCAAATTCTTATGTTAATAAGAATTACAAGCAAACGAGCAGAAATTAACCAAGCAGCTAAGAATTGAATAATTGTTATAAGAAACAATTAAATGAGATTATTTAAATTAATTATAATATTAATTAATTTAAAGGGGAAATTAAATAAGAATTGGTTAACTAGATAACCGTGTTTTGGGTTGACTAAGTCAACCGTTTAACTATAATTGATTATTAAATTTGTTTATTTTGAATTAAGCTAATGAATAGTTTAACGAATATTTGTGTTAATATTAGTGAGATTTTAAAAAGGGATTTACTATTTATTTTAGTTAATTAAGAAGTTAACTACCTCTACAATAGTTAATGATGGAATATATTATTATTTTAATTAATAATAATTTAAGTATAGTGTAATAAGATCTAATTAAATTGAAAGGGAGTTTTTAAATGGGTTTTATATTTAAAACCCAAGATTTTTATAACAAAGTTATAAAAGGGATTTTTGAGCAAATACGATGGATTAAATAAATGTTGAGTTAACATTTGAATTAAGAAATCGAGATAAAAAGGGTTTATAATAAACCAACGATATGTAAACGAAGTTTATACAATGGGATAAGGTGTTAAAATGTTGATTTTAAATTAGTGTAACTTAATAATGAAATTAAGTGAAATGAATGGAATTGAAACAAGATTTTCAAAGCGGGAAATGGTTGACTGGAGTAAAAGGGGTATAATACGGGTGGATGAGAGTTAAGATAAGAAATTAAAAGTATTGGAATCTAACTGGAGATTGGTCGAGTTGAGTGATTTTCTGAGTATTAATCTGATGTTGATTTCGGTCTTCGGGGTTGATATATAGGAGATTTATTCGCTCACCAATTTACGGTTAGGGACTAATGAATGTTGGAGTAATAGAAATAAAAATGATTTGAGAATATGAAATAGTGTTTCCAAAGTAATGGAAATATAATGAGATATTGTGAAATTATAACGATGTTTTCAAGATTTAAACAATTAATGGGATAAGTTTGAATACATTTATTCAAAGGGATGGGATAGTACCGTTTTACGAGAAATGAACGAAAGAGATGCCATAACGATCATTTACGTGAAATTTGATTAAACCTAAAATTATGTATATATATGACTTAATTTTAAAGTGTATGAAATAGTTTTGAGAATCCTATTGTAACAAAATAGTAGAAATATGATGTTTAAAAATATTACAAGCTTTAGAAGTTCAATTAACCCTTGTTAATTGTTTCAAATTAAAAGGCCAAGTAATGCCGAGTACTAAACTAGTGAACCTATTTTATTCTCAAAATTATTTATTTGATAGTTAAATCACCGACTATCAAATCTGACCCATACGATTTTTGGTACGAAAAGACCGGGATCGAATATATATTCAAAAACCATCCTGACCAGCGAATACGTGGAAGATGCTGATGGAAGATGGAGCAATTGAAGACCGTTGATCTTCGTGAGTGGAAGAGCTACTTGTTGAATTCCTCTGGTTTAGCGGTCGGAGATATTTCGACAGTGATTCTATCGTGATTGGAATCTATGGTTACAAAGACTACTCGCTACTAATCTATGGGGTGATTCCTATATTGGATGTGGTAGGAGGGTGCCTTTGGTTCATCCTGTTCCTGGATGATTTGTATTGATGGATGTCTAACAGAGTATTTCCAATGGGATCACATATGTTGATTTCTTCAAACGTACCATAGTTGGTGGTAGAGAGTAGTCGTTCTCTTAGCTTAATAGGTAGAGTATTTTTGTGGACGTCAATTAGTGATATCCAGCAGATTTGACGATGTGGCACTCAAAGTAAATAGTGGCCAGATGTTATAAAGGTAAATTCTAACCTCAAGCCTCATCAACCAGGAAATGACAAAAAATCGGGCTGGCAGCATGGCTATATGGGTCACTCCCATTAGGGTATATAATCACCTATCTAGAGAAATTTCATTTCCTTCTTTGATCTATTTCGATGTTGTCCCTTTTCGGGAAACGATTGCTGATCCCAACCGTTGGTGATGTACATTTGATACACTCAAACGTAATGAGTGGTCGGTCATGTGTGGCCGGGTTGCAAGACGTTCTTGTTGAACCCAGTGTATTCGCCTCTAGAAATACACTATCGGCAGGTGGTTCCATACCTTGTCATAGTCGGATTCAATTCTCCAATAAGAGCCCACGGTTTTTATTGTATACTATATATGTGGAGCGTGAGATGCAAGCGTTCTGCTAGATTGATATTTATTTGTATTTAGGCACTATTAAAATATCAGAAAAGATATTGATTTCAAAACTGTTTTGAGTTATCGTAAGGTAAAAACCATCTGTATTTATGTGTGGATTTGGTCTTACGATTATTCTTTTCTTTCAAAAAGATTCTGAACTTTAAAAACAAGTTGGATGATTCCTCTTAAAACTTTGCGAGTTTTTCTCACTCTGGTTCACCAGACTGACCCGGTGTTTCTAATGCTTGGGTTAGACCAGGTTGTACAGGTCCAGATTATTGGAAACTACAAAGTTCAGAAGATGTGCTGGAGGATTTCAGGCGTATAAATATTTATTCCGTTGTATGTTGTATATGAGGATAGATTATTATAACTGTCCAGATATGTTGAAGTACTCAGATGATTGCAAGTTTTTATTTAAAGCTCTCAATAAAGATTTATTTCTAAATTATATTTTGTTCCATTGCGATGTGAGACTCTAATTCTGTGTTATGTTGGTTCTTCTTCTTCTTCTGTTCTTATATTTATTTCTCTCTTCTCTCACCCTCTAATTTCTTTCTATAAACATTCTGGTGTCTGAAGGTCGGCATGAGATACGGTAAATGTATTTATGTCGATTTTCGGGGCTAAAAATGCTCGGGTCGTTACAAATATTGCTTTATTTTTCTTCTATTAAACAGTTATAAGATAGCTGGTTGGACACCAAGTTAAAAGAAACAACTTGAACCTATCGCTTTTATTTATTTATTATGTTCAGAATCAACCATGTAATCTCAACTCAAATGAACACATATATGTTTAATGCTGAGATGTTAAAAGCTAACGTCGCGCATTTGTTTAAATTAATTTGATAAATATTGTAGACTATTAATCATTAAATTAATACAGTTACAAAACAAATGAAAATAGGAACATACATCAATAGTCCTTGAGCTCATGAGTCCATGAACAATAGCAGAACCAACACTAGCTAGTGGCTATTGCAACACTGCATCCAATGGCTTGAAGCCCTAATTTTAATCAAAATAAAACTGACAAATTATTATTTATGTCACCCAATCACTATATTTTTGTATTGCCGCAAAAAAATACCAAATGTAACAATTGTTAATTTCGCTCGATCCGAATCGATCGCTAAACCGACCAAGACCGTTCGGAACCCCTGATTATTTTGAGAACACGACAAATCGGAACACAAACAGAAGAACATTTCATTGCTTATTACAACAATTACATCAGAATACAAGAATATACAGAGTATGAATGAATAAAATACATTCAATAAATATTAGAGATTTACAATACATTACATAGCAGCGGAAAAATAATACAATACACAACAGAAAGAGATATACAGATACAGAGCTTTCCGGATATCATTCCAGTTGTAAACCGGGTTCCTGTAAATATAAATCTGCAAAACCAAAACTACTAGCTGCCCGTATGGAAAATAGGGGCACCCAGAAATTAGGTTAAAACAATAAATCCCAGGTCAGTCATGTGACTGGTGTGAGAACTAAAACAGTTATTAATCTTCATTTTAAAGTTAGGTAAATCAAGGGTCCACGCCGTATAGCACGGAACGGGTTTCCTCCCAAGAATACCAGTGCATAAAAACAACAGCGCAATGCTAAATAAAGAACAATGAAGCTATTATAAGACCCAGGTCCCATCACACAATGCAACACAAGCTGGAGGATAGGGTTTTACCTTATAATAACCAAAGAATGCCTGATACGTTAAAACAAATCATTTGATACTATTATAAGTGCATAGTGTATAAAACAACTTCAAATATAAATGTATCAATCCTAGGTGGCATGGGTACCATATATCATATCGCCAATACTAGGCTCTACAATCAAAACCGCAAATGTCACGTATTTGGAAGTTGGATTTCCGTTTGTGAACCGAGGGAAGGGATCGTCCTCACCGAATTCGAGACTGTCTAGCCCGAGTCTTAGGAATAGAATGCATCGTCCCTTGGATCGTCAGGGCCGGTCCACCGATGTGGATTAAACTGCCTGAACACTGTGTTTCCCCGCCCTTTGGGGTGTAAATGAGCCAAATGACTCCATCGGCTCCACAGAGTCAACGATATATCCGAGGCGCCTCGCAATCCAACAACCACACAGGTGAAAATAATATAAATGTCAGGGCTGGTAGGTCACTGACACCACTCTAGCTAGAAGGAAACGCATGTCCTCCCTGAGGTCCTCTCCCGTTTCTGGTTCACACCGGGGTGTGAGGCCCGCGAATTAACGCTACACAAAGCTATGCCACAAAGGCCGTGCTTTGATCATCAACCACAAGACTCTGCTTTTCAATAGAAGCCTCGATCATTTGCATCTTAGCATGCCACACAGGCAAACCACTCCACGCAACCGATATCCATCAATCACACAGAATGATATCCAATGTCAGACACACAGTCCATTTACAAGTCCGTTCTGGGTCTGAACGAAACCGGAGGCACCTTGTACCTCGCATATCCATCGATCTCCAAGTACGTATGGACGATCACCAACTGATTTCCTCCTCTTGGGTGTACAGCCCAATCAAGATCATTAGTAATTATCCAAATGATGTGAAGACCTCCGGTCTTCGACCACTATCTTCATCCTTGACACATCGTCGAATCAATTATTTAGAATGGGATAAACCCGGTCTTTCTGAATAACTAGCGTATATAATAAACAAGTGTTACACAAACACAACATACGCCTCATTCCAATTCAGAATATTCTTTTATTCAAATATTCTTATACTTTGGGAAAGGTTCCTATTAATTTTATCAAAGATAAATTCTTTAAATTTATTCTTCAATCTTCTTTTGAATATCAATTCAAACCAAATTATGGTTTATCCAAACTAGTCGGGATTAGCGAACCTTACCAAAGTAATCATTTGTTTTAATTTCCCAATCCCAACCTATTCATCCCATGAAGTAAAACTGGTAATACTTCATATCTAACACCATGGTGTTATCGGTAAATTCAATTACCATTTCACATTCAAATCTAATTAAAGATTTAACTATCAGCTAGAGCAAAACTGGTGATACTTCATTCTCGATCATTTCAATCTAATTAAAGATTCATTAAAACTCCACTTGGTTTTAATCTTCCCAAAAATCACTATCAATGATTATTTAACTTGGGAAATTGTAATGACCTGCAAATCCGTAATCTTTGAGTCGACTAATAACACCACACGTCCAACCCAAATTGCACAGAAATACGAATCATTATTAGAAAGAAGTTAGAGGATGAGAAATAAAAAGAAAGAAATATTAGAATAGAAGAACAGCAGGAAAAGATCGCAATGGAATTTTAGGCAAATCCGAACCGTTCAGAAATAAAGAATGGCGGAGTGGATCCCAAAGGTGAGAACTTCTCACTTTTAATTTGTTTTCTAGTTGAAATATATACTAGGATGCAGACGGTGCTTAGTAGCACCCGAGACCCGTTGTCCACAGACCATGGATGACTTGTTTGTTTGATTGATGTGTTGTGAAATTTTATTGTGTGATGTGGAATGGAATAAAATATATTATAGTTAAAAATATAATTTTTAACGTGTATATAAAATAAATATTTATAAAAAATCGAATGATTTGTTTATGTACACCCATTTGACTGATATTGATTGGGATGATAAATTTTACACATCGACCAAATGCACAAATAAAAATTTGTGTTTGTTGATTTGAAACCCCACATGGGTGTTGGGATGATATTTGGCGTACAGTAATCCCAATTATTTTGATGTATGTCGATTGATTGGTTGACAGACTATGTAAGCGTTAATTAATTATATTTAATGCTTATGCAGTTGTATGGTGCACTCTGGATGATGGTTGATTATTTATCGTTGCTATTATGTACATGTGTTATAGGGAATCCATATAATTAACATTATATGGTAATTGATTGGGCCTCATTCCAATTTGGAAAATAAAGAATATTCGTGTGTTGAATAAAATATATATTCATGTGTTGAATAAAAGAATATTCATGTGTTGAATAAAATATATATTCATGTGTTGAATAAAAGAAAATTCATGTGTTGAATAAAATATATATTCATGTGTTGAATAAAATATATATTCATGTGTTGAATAAAAGAAAATTCATGTGCTGAAGAAAATATTCATTTGTTAAATAGAATAACGAAGTTATTGAAATATAAAAAGCCGTGTTGATTAGATTTGCGCCATTTTGACGTGAACGATATTTATATCGATTTTTTCCATTTTTATAATGAATATCGAAAATGAATTGATTTCAAAATATAATGTTTTGAAAATATTATCATTTATATATCGATGATATGGAATATTCAATTTTGATTAGAAATTGAATATAAAGTTGAAATCGTTTTGAAAACGAATTGAAAACGATTTATAAAATACATTTCAAATGGAAATCGACAAAATATATATTATATATATAATACAATGGCCTGAATAGAACGCGCCGCGCTGCTGCAGTTCGCGAATTTCGACTATTGACTTCGAATGGACATTACGAGATATGACCGTCGGATCCTCCTAAAACCGGAACCGTTGGGTTCGTATCGAAAAGAGCTTTCTAACAAATATTAGAGATTTGAAATCTAACTGCTGGATTTGGAATTATGTCCAAATCAAATTTGGAAAAGGTCGCTGTAAGTGCAGTTCGATGGCCGTTGATGGAAATCGACTGTACGGGCCTTGATAAAATTATTAAAAATAGCAATAATTTGTGTAAAATCATAAGAAATGATTTGGAAAGAATTGGGATGAAAAATTCCATATTTGAAAAGATAAAAATAGATTTTTATCGAAATGAGCTAGTTTTAAACTAGAATTATAATCCATTTATTTTTGAAATAAATAAATTGGATTTGAAAGGGTTTAAAAGTAACCAGAATTTCCAATAATTGAATTGGAATGGATTTGAATCGAAATTGTCTTTGGAATATTTCGATGTTGGATTTCGTGATTATACATATATTGTTATGGAAGTTTGAAAGATATATTTATATTGTTATTTCCAATACGATATTTGTTCATCGTAGAATTTGATATTGAATATAAGCCGATATATTTTCTATTCAGAGCCTTGTATTTAATATCAAATGGGATTTGGGTTTGTCGTGAATGGTGTCTTTATTAACACTGTTCTTAAACCCAGTTGAGAAAAAGATTAAATGTTTTTATTTAGATTTAATGAAATGTGCCAATTAAATGATATTTAATTGGAATTGATTTTTGGGTTTATCGTGAACGGTGTTTTAAATAACACTCGTTCTTTAACCCGATAATTAATGAAATGTGAATTGAGTTTGTTGTGAACTGTGATTTTAACGACATTCGTTCTTTAACCCGATTTGCAGTGAAATGTGATTTGGAATTTATAAATCTTTTATTAAGATTTAAAGGAGATTTTCCAAAGTAAAGTTTTCAAATTTAATAAAATAAATTGGAATGGAATGGAATTCGATTTGGTGATAATCGAAGTGAATTTCTGTGGAGGAAGACTGCAAATATATATGGAATTTAAAAGGCTTTGCCGTTATTCCATTTATATTATTAGTTAGATATGGAAGTTCATATCGATTATATACATTGATCTGTTTTCCATGAAAATTCCATTTGTCAATGGAATGTGACTTTGGGTTTATAGTGAACCGTGTTTTAAATGACATTGGTTCTTTAACCCAGTTAAAGGCAGGATATGATTTCCCAAGTTAAACAATCATTAATATTGATTTTTGGGAAGATTAAAACCAAGTGGAGTTTTAATGAATCTTTAATTAGATTGAAATGATCGAGAATGGAGTATCACCAGTTTTGCTCTAGGCGATAGTTAAATCTTTAATTAGATTTAAACGTGAAATGGTAATTGAATTTACCGATTACACCGTGATGTTAGATACGAGGTATTACCAGTTTTACTTCATGGGATGAATAGGTTGGGATTGGGAAATTAAAACAGATGATTACTTCGGTAAGGTTTGTTAATCCCGACTAGTTTGGATAAACCATAATTTGGTTTGAATTGATATTCAAAGGATGATTAAAGAATAAATTAAAGGAATTTATCTTTGATAAAATTAATGGGAACCTTTCCCAAAGTATAAGAATATTTGAATAAAAGAATATTCTGAATTGGAATGAGGCGTATGTTGTGTTTGTGTAACACTTGTTGATTATATACGCGAGTTATTCAGAAAGACCGGGTTTATCCCATTCTGAATAACTGATTCGACGATGTGTCGAGGATGTATATACACGAGTTATTCAGAAAGACCGGAGTTCTTTACATCGTTTGGATAATTACTGATGAACTTGATTGGGCTGTACACCCAAGAGGAGGGAATCAGTTGGTGATCGTCCAGACGTACTTGGAGATCGATGGATATGCGAGGTACAATGTGCCTCTGGTTTCGTTCAGACCCGGAACGGACTTGTAAATTAACTGTGTGTCTGACATTGGATATCATTCTGTGTGATTGATGGATATCGGTTGCATGGAGTGGTTTGCCTGTGTGGCATGCTAAGATGCAAATGATCAAGGCTTTTGTTGAAAAGCAAAGTCTTGTGGTTGATGATCAAAGCACTGCCTGTGTGGCATAGCTTTGTGTAGCGTTAATTCGCGAGCCTCACACTCCTGTTGTGCACCAGAAACGGGATAGGACCTCAGGGAGGGCATGCGTTTCTTTCTAGCTAGGGTGGTGTCAGTGACCTACCAGCCCTGACATTTATATTATTTTCACCTGTGTGGTTGTTGGATTGTGAGGCGCCTCAGATATATCGGTGACTATGTGAAGCCGATGGTGTCATTTGGCTCATTTACGCCCCAAAGGGCGGGGGGACATAGTGTTCAAGCATTATAATCCACATCGAGTGGACCGGCCCTGACGATCCAAGGGGCAGTTGCGGCTGTTCTTGAGGCTCGGGCTAGACAGTCTCGAATCGGTGAGGACGATCACTTGCCTCGGTTCACAGATGGAAATCCAACTTCCAATACGTGACTTTGCGGTTTTGATTGTAGAACCTATATATGGCGACATAGTGGTACGGGGCACTTATGCCGTCTATGATTGATACTTATGATTGAAATTGTTTTGACACTATACACTTATAGTAATAATAAAAGATGAAGTTTAGCGTATCAAGCATTCTTTGGCTATTATAAGGTAAAACCCTATCCTCCGACTTGTGTTGCATTGTGTGATGGGACCTGGGTCTTATAATAGCTTCATTGTTCTTTATTTAGCATTGCGATGTTGTTTTATGCACTGGTATTCTTGGGAGGAAACCCGTTCCGTGTTATACGGCGTGGTCCCTTGATTTACCAAACTTTAAAAATAAAGAATAATAACTGCTTTAGTTCTCACACCAGTCACATGACTGACCTGGAGTTTATTGTTTTAACCTAAACTCCGGGTGCCCCTATTTCTGCACGAGCATCTAATAGTTTTGGTTTTGCAGATTTATATTCACAGGATCCTGGTTTACAGCTGGAATGATATTCGGAAAGCTCTGTATCCGTATATTCCTTTCAGTTGTGTTTTGTATTATTTTCCGCTGCATTGTAAATTGCAAATCTCTGATGTTTAGTAAATGTGTTATATTTATTCATACTCTGTATATTCATGTATTCTGATGAAATTGTTGTAATAAGCAATGAAATGTTCTTCTGTTTGTGTCCCGATGTGGCTTGTTCTCAACTCAATCCGTGCTTTCCTTCATGGGGAAGTTCGGGTCGTTTCAGTGGACTCTTTTCTTGACCCGGTCCATTGCTTCTAGGCTATAAAAAGGACCTTAAACCTAGTTTTATTCATCTGAAAAATAATGGTGACGACGAGGCTCTGCTGGAACTTCAATTAAATTGCCTATTCTTCACCAAAATCAAGTTTAAAAGCATTCAAGCATTTCAACTATAGATCTGAGTTTCAACACCAACAATTTCTTTTCTATCTTCAAAAATCCAAACACAGTGAGTTAGTTACTTTTAGATTTAAATGATTAACAGTAAACGTGATATGACTGTGATTTGGATTTGTTATAAATTGTGAATCTATGACATTCTTGGATCTTAAATATTATCATGCTTGATCTACCTATATAGATCTAATTCGTTTGTGGTTAATTTATCATGTCACATTTGTGGACCTTGAACATTATCATTCTAGATCTATCTTTACAGATCTAATTCGCTTGTGGTTAATTTATCATTTCACATTTGTGGATCTCAAACATTATCATGTTAGATCTACATTTATAGATCTAATTTGCTTGTGATTAATTTATCATGTCATATTTGTGGATCTTAAACATTATCATGCTAGATCTACCTTTATAGATCTAATTCGCTTGTGATTAATTTATCCTGTCACATTTGTGGATCTTAAACATTATCATGCTAGATCTTCCTTTATACATCTAATTCTCTTGTGATTAATTTATCATGTCACATTTGTGGACCTTAAACATTATCACGCTAGATCTACCTTTACAAATCTAATTCGCTTGTGGTTAATTTATCATGTCACATTTATGGATCTTAACATTTATCTATGTTTGTGGCTAATTTGGATTTGTCATTATTTGGACAGTTAAAACCTTGCTTAGATCTAATTCTACATCTAGATCATTTTGTACCTATCATGTGGTGATTAATTTAGATCTATCGTTAATTGGACATATGAATCCTTTTTTATTCATGCCTATTATGACATCCTTAATATGCTAGTTCTATTTTTATTATCACATGCTCCGTAGATCTATTTTGATATGTCCACCCTATCACTATGTCAATTACATGTTTATGTCACTTTTGTTAAAATAATCAATATTGTCGTCTTTCTCTTTTATTGTTTATGGCTAGGCTACTTTCTAGCCTAGGCATGATGCTACATATATGCGAATGTGTTAGTTATGGAATGGGAGAAAACATTAGAATTGGCCTAACTTGAATGACGAATATGAATTTGGACATATAATCCATTATGAATATAATTTAGTAAATGGGCATGAACACCTATTAATACATAGAGATAATTAATTGGTTAATAATTAAAATGCCTAGGATTACAGTAATTAGAAAACTGTAACGGCACTTATGACACGAGGTTAGATTGCATTTGTGGTGGAAGTCTTCCCAGACCCGACCGACATATCCAGCAACCGCAAATGTTGAATCTAATGTGAGGGATCTAAGTGCACAAATACGAGATGGGCTAAGATACGAGGTTAGGCCCAACTTGTGGAAGAAGTTTGTCCGGACCGGACCAGATCGGCAAACACAAGTTGTAAGCCTAATGTTGGAGGTCTAGCCCATTATAACCATAATTGGACATGGTAATGAATTAGAATAAACAAGGAAGGATAATAACCTATTATCATTAATTACTTTAATGAAGAATGTTGTATAATAGGTAGGCTTGTCCTAGGGACAAGTGGAAATTATAACATATGTTATAATAAAATGGAAAGAAAGTTTATTAGTAAACCGTAGCTAAGAAAACTAAGTTAACAAGTAAACAACGTCAAGTTGCAGTAATATGTTAAACAGAAAACAGGTGAACTGAGATGAAGTATACTTAATTACATATTAAGTAAAACATGTTATTGTAACTATGGAATTAGACAATGAATAATACAAGGGGATTGTAAGATTACTTCCATTAATTACAATCCAGGGGTGAAAGATTGTAAGATTACTTCTATTAATTACAATCCAAAGAATAACATGTAATGGGGCTTATTAATGAACTTAAATGGGTTAAGTTATATTTATATGAAATTAATAAGCAAGTGGAATTTTGGCAAGTGAAAAGAAGTCAATGTGAATGGGGATAACCTTTTAGTCTATAATACTTAACCTAATTGAATCCATAGGGATTGTATGAACATGACAACTTGATTAGGGGTTAAGTAATATTTGAATGAAACAGTGGGAGGTTTAAGTACATCTTGGGTTGGTGGGTGATATTTATATATATAGGCCTACAAACTTAACCTGTTGTGGTTATGTAATTAAAAACACTGTTAGGTAAACATAACCAGTGGAAAACCTAGTAATGGGGATGCAAGACAATGGGGAGACTTGCATCATCTTGTGTAGGACCCATTTCAGTCGGTAACCCTTAAATAGGTATCAAACAGGTACTCCAAACTAGGTCGGACTAGGGAACGTGTAACACCCCACTCCCGCTATGATCACTCACTAAGGGAATGCCATAGCATCGGTGGAGTATTTTAGTGAATATAGAACAGAAAAATTACAACAAGACAGATATAAATAGTACTTGAAATTTTAAAACATCATCTCATAACAGCGGAAGTAAAACATGTCTGGTTACATCATAAAACCACAATAAAGGTCAAGTACAATATCCATCAAAATAAAGAAGTACATAATCCCACTCTCATACAATAGCCGAACAAAAGAAAAGATAACTGGATAACTGGAGCTTTACATCTATCCAAGCTCCTAAAGACTGGAACAGCAATCCGATCAAGCTCCACTACTGCTAGGATCCACCGTAGGACCTGAGGGTTGGGAAAAAGATAAAAACAACAGGGTCAGACATAAGTCTGAGCGAGTCCTATAACTTTAACAATACAATCGTTAAAGTAACCAGAGAAGACATAAACTGATATACGGTAACATATAGGGATGAATGGCTACCCTAAGCAGTCAACTAAACGAAGATAAAGGATAAAGACGCATCTACCCTCCCTAAGGTAAATTACTAAACTGCACCACACCAGTCGTTCCTAACTTAAAGGTTGATCCCACCCAAGGACTTATAAAATTTACTAATTAGTACCTGCGTACCCCTAGGTGACCAAGTAGGCGCCACGGGGCCCTACAATCCACTAGGTGTACACACTACTTCCCATTCGATCGGCTCCCTAACGTAGATACCCGTGCTGGCCCCACCGTGGGATGTATCATTCCCCAATGTGGCAACCTGATGAAACTAAAGGTGCACGGCTTATATCTACTCGATGCAACAACGGCTTACCTACCAGCCCGGGCCCACTCACGCATATGAAGCCCGTTGGACTTGCGTTGCCACCGCTAACCCGTTTGCCTCTTACAGTCAAGCCCAGTATGCGTGTCCCGTCCTCGACATGGGTCGAGCCCACAAAGATACGTATGGGTTACTGGTTGAAATGGGCCTCCACAAGCTACCCACCTAAGCTTGTCCCTTTTTCTAGTATATCCCACTTAACCCTTTAATCATGTTTTAATTACATGTTCCATTTTGGTTAAGTATTCTAATCGTATTTTCTATTGCCACCCAAGGCAACCACTAGATTTTCTCATGCCACCCGAGGCACCCACTTAACCCCTCATGTCCCTCTACATGCTAATGTGGTTAAGTGTTTCTTAATTAATTAATTAAGAACGTAACCTTTGTAAAGACCTCTCACATTAGACTGTCTTTTATGACCGCTGGTTAAGCCGGTTGGGTCCGGGCAGCCTTATGTCATAACAGAGTCTAACCTCGTGTCTTTACATTAATTACGTATTTAGTTTGTGCCTAAGACCTCTCACATTGGGCTAACATTTGTAGCAACTGGTTAAGCCGGTTGGGTCCGGGCAGTTTTACGCTACAACTGAGTCCAACCTCGTGTCTTAGTCAATTAATTACACCTAATTAATCACCCTCATAATTTTATATTAATTATCCCTAATTAATCAAGTTTTCTTAACATGGGTAGACCTAACTTAATAGGTAAATTCCCATGGGGTAGACCTAACTCAATAGGTAAATTCCCAACACATAGTATGGGTACACCTAACCAAATAGGCAAATTCCCATACTATGTTTATTTATTTTGTGTTATGCATAATTATATTAATTTCACACAATCTTATTAACTTATGCATTTAATTACCCCATCGTTCCCACGTAATTTCGTTCATGATATAACACATATAAAAGGTGTCAACTTGCATATGAATGAACATGTTTCAAAGGTGCCATCTTGCATATTAACAAACACATAACTTGCATATGAACTTGCATAACATGTCACATAACTTGCATATAATATGTCACATAACTTACATATTCATTTTGCATAACAAACTTGCATATTAGCTTATAGACTTGCATAATGTGTCATCATGAACTTGCATATTAATAAACATGTAACTTGCATATTTACATACATGTAACTCGCATATTAACAAACATGTAACTTGCATATAAAGAAACATGTAACTTGCATATTTACATACATGTAACTTGCATATTAACAAACATGTAACTTGCATATTAACAAACATGTAACTTGCATATTTACATACATGTAACTTGCATATTAACAAACATGTAACTTGCATATTTACATACATGTAACTTGCATAGCATATTACCATGAACTTGCATAACATGCATATGATTACATAGCCCACAACTTGCATATTTAGCATCATGCAAACATAACATACATCATATTAAACTTGCATAAGCTTACATACTCAACATGCATAAACATAAGATTAATGCTAACATCATATCATATGATTCAAAGCTCATTAACCCACATACAAAACCATAAATCTCATCACATCTCATCTAATTAGTTTACCAAAAGATCATCAAAGTGATAGAAACTCACAACTAGCAACTTTGAACACCAAATGAAGAAGATTAAGATGCTAAGAAGGGATTAGAAGTTGATTAGAGAGTGATTAGTATGCAACCCTCTTCATAAAATTAGTGGAGGCCATGAGAGCTAGCATTTTGCCATAGTTTAGTCACTAGGTTTAATTATGAATGAATTAGGGTAGGTTAGGGTCTTATTTATAGATTAGGCAAGTGTTTTAGGCCATAGGATTAACCCTAGATTCAATCCAAGCCATCAAAGCATGTCTTGGGGAAGAAGTCAAGTGTAGGAACCATCTAGGGCCTTTAGATTAAAGATGGACCATGAGAACCATTCAAATGCAAAATCTGCACTTGAGCGAATCGGCCCACGGGTTGACAGCCAAACACCCTGGATTAACCCCTAGTCGACCCAGCGGGCTCGGGTCGACTTCAAAAATCGGCCGGTTCGGTTATTCCCCTCTCCCAATTCGCTGTTTTGAGCATTTTTGCATATTTATTTATTAAATTTTCAATTATATATATATATATATATCAATATATATATATATATATCTACACAACCCATTTCACTTAATTAAGTATACTTTAATTTGGGAATTTTCGTGAAACTTCGCGAGGCCATATCTTGGTCATACGGACTCCGATTTTCGAAAACTCGGACTCTATTTCGCGTATTTTTCCGAGACGAACGCAATGGCATAGCCCGTTTCCCTTGATTCCCATTTTAGAATTAAATTCTGCCTCGATTTATGTTATTACAGGTTATTGAAAATACGGGTTGTTACATTCTCCCCTCCTTAAAGGATTTCGTCCCCGAAATCTTCAAGTTAGGAAGAACGTATCCTACCATCCAATCATCCATCTACTCAAAGCATCATCCACGAGCAATCATTGTCCTTACAAGATTCTAAATGCTGGATGGATATATGCAAAAGTGTGTGTATATGTACTTACCTAATGCGAAAATCAGGCGGTTACTGATACAGTAAACCTCCTTAATGCAAACCATGATAGTGCCATGCATCCAATATGTATGCGAAACCCTATTGACACATACCAATTTCTACATGCGTGCACAACCATACACAAAAATGCATCATCCATATGATAACACAGCCATGATACATCCATCAATCTAACTACCACATCCATTTATGCAATATGCAACATGAAGTGACTGAGCCGATCTAGTGCCTAATGTGTGTGTATATGCATCCACGAGCAACCACTAGTAAACAATTGCATCCATATGCATCCATCAACCATAACATGTTTCAAACACATGTTTCAACCATAGGTTTTACCCTATCTAAAGGTCATAGGTATTAGCGAGAGGATATACTAAAGATAAGATAAGTACTAGACAAGCAATAAAGGAGAAGTTAAAAGACATACTCTCAAAAAGAAATGGATACAAAGAACGCATCTTTGCTTCCGTCTCCCAAGTAGCATTGCTTTCGTCATCTCCCCATTGCACTTTAACTAGCTGAACTTCTCTGTTCCTCAACTTCCTAGTTTCTGACCCAAGGATGCGAGTAGGAGCTCGTCGAATCGTCGCATCACGCTCTACCTCTACATCTCTAAGCAAGCTCGGCTCTACCACCTCCGCGGTCTCATGTAAGCACTTCCTCAAATGTGATACATGGAATACATCATGAACACCACTAAGTCTGTCGGGCAACTCCACCCTATATGCCATCCGTCCAATCCTTTCCTTAATAGGAAACGGCCCAACAAATCTCGGTGCTAACTTCCCTACGGACCCAAAGCGAACAACATTTCTCAATGGAGATACTTTGACAAAAACCATGTCCCCAACCTCAAACTCAAGATCCGTCCTTCTCCGATCCGCATAAGATTTCTGTCTATCTTGCGCTGCTTTCATCCTTTTTCGAATTAAATCAATCTTCTCTGAAGTCTCTCTAACCATATCCGGCCCAAGCAAGATCTTATCCGTAGATTCCCACCAACATGTAGGAGATCGACAAGGCCTTCCATAAAGAGCTTCGAAAGGAGCCATACCAATACTGGACTGAAAGCTGTTATTATATGCGAACTCCACCAAAGGAAGATGTTCTTCCCATGTACCTCCAAAATCCAAGATACAAAGCCTCAAAAGATCTTCTAAGATACGGTTCACCCTCTCAGTCTGACCGTCCGTCTGAGGATGATATGCGGTGCTCAAACACAACTGAGTCCCTACCGCCTCTTGCAAACTTCTCCAAAACTCACTAGTGAAAATAGGATCTCGATCACTCACAATGCTGGATGGTACGCCATGCAATCTAACAATCTCTCTAACATAGACTGAAGCAAGCCATGGAGCGGTCCTCTTACTCTTTACGGGTATAAAATGGGCACTCTTGGTAAGTCTGTCTACCACAACCCAAATTCCCGTATTGCCCTTCCTCGATCTCGGTAACCCGTCGATGAAATCCATCGAGACACTATCCCACTTCCACTGTGGAACTTCCAATGGGTGTAGCAACCCACCGGGTTTCCTTTGCTCCACTTTAACTTGTTGGCACACTAAGCATCTAGCCACATACTCGGCCACATCTTTCTTCATACCGGCCCAGAAGAAAACTCTCTTCATGTCTTGGTACATTTTGTCTCCACCGGGATGAATAGTCATTCTTGAACGATGTGCATCATCCAAAATAGACTTCTTCAAACCCTCATCTTGCGGTACACAAAGTCTACCGTCTCTATGCAACCATCCCTTATCATCTATGGTGTATCTACCCAAATGGCTGGACGACTCCCCTCTTATAAGCTTCTCTACCAACACAACCAACTGTGGGTCGTCTCGCTGAGCCTCGCCAATCCGTCTCAAAAGAGTAGGTCTAACCTCCAAGGATGCCAACAAACCAGGTACAAAATCAACAGAAGGTCTGAAGTCAAACAAAGAAAGAAACTCCAAGCTTCGTCGTTCCACGAACAATGGACTCAAAGATAGCCTTTTTCTACTTAAGGCGTCTGCCACCACGTTACCCTTACCAGGGGTATACGCTATCTCGAAATCATAGGATGCTAAGAACTCCATCCACCTTTGCTGTCTTAAGTTTAAATCCTTCTGAGAGAATAAGTACTTCAATGATTTATGGTCGGTGAACAACTCGAATCTCTCACCAAGAAGATAATGGCGCCAAGACTTAAGTGCGAAAACAATCGCGGCCAACTCTAGATCATGGGTAGGGTAATTCTTCTCATGCACTCTCAATTGTCTCCCTCCATAGGCTATTACCCTTCCCTCCTGCATCAAGACTGCGCCTAATCCTGTTCCACAAGCATCGGTATAAACAACAAACGGCTTACTCCCATCCGGGAGCACTAAAACTGGAGCGGTGGTCAAAGCTCTCTTTAACCGTCGGAAAGCATCATCACAATCTACATCCCACGAGAAAACCAGATTCTTTTTCGTCAAGCGGGTTAATGGGGCTGATATCTTCGCGAAGTCTTTGATGATCTTCCTATAATATCCTGCCAACCCCAAGAAACTTCTTACCTCGGTAGCATTTCTAGGAACTTTCCAATCCTGGATAGATACTATCTTTGCGGGATCCACAGCTATCCCTTCCTTAGAGACCACATGCCCTAAGAATCGCACTTCTCTTCTCCAAAAATGGCATTTAGAGAATTTAGCTTTAAGACTATGCGCTCGAAGAGTCTCCAACACTTCCTTGAGATGTAAGGCATGCTCTTCTTCATTCTTGGAAAAGACCAAGATGTCATCCACAAAAACTACTACAAACTTATTCAGATACTCTCTGAACACTCTACTCATGAGATCAACAAAGTATGCGGGGGCGTTTGTCAACCCAAATGGCATCACTAGCCACTCATAAAAACCATCCGGAGTCCGGAAAGCAGTCTTCTCTATACTGTCCTCCGCCACTCTTAACTGATGAAACCCTGTAGCTAAGTCCATCTGCGAAAATACTGACGCGCCAACCAACTGATCAAAGAGATCATCTATCCTCGGTAATGGGTGTCTATTCTTCTTCGTGAGCTTATTAAGTTCTCTATAATCCACACAAAGTCTGAGGGACCCATCCGCCTTCGTGGCAAACACTACTGGAGCTCCCCACTCCGATATACTTCGCCTTATGAACCCCTTCTCAAGCAACTCCCCTACTTGCTTATGAAGTTCTCTTCTCTCACGAGGAGCCATGTGGCGTACTGGCAAAGACACTGGTTTGGCATTATCCACCAAATAAATTCGGAAATCTATCTCCCGCTTCGGAGGCAAACCCTTTACTTCTTCAAACACATCCGGATATTCCCGGACTACTCTGACAGAACACAAACTCTCGACCGAAGCATCGAGCGATTCAAGATAACTTAGCAAAACAGATTCCATGGGATTGCAAGAGATCTCGAGAGTGTTACCCAAGCGGGTCATGAGCCTGACAACTCTCCTTTCGCAATCAAGAACGGCACCATTACTGGATAACCAGTCCATGCCCAAGATCAACCCATAGCCCGTGAAGCCCAATACAAAAGCATCACATCTAAACTCAACGCTAAGTATAGAAATCTTCAAACCCAAACATATCATAGACAGATATATGGAGCCCCCAATTGGGTTTGAGACAACCAAGGGATCATCAACTAGACTGGTGTCTAAGTGCAGTGACTCAACTAACGATGATGAGATAAAAGAATGCGATGCGCCAGAGTCAAACAAAGTACGAACTGGATGATCAAACAGAAAAACCAGACTTTCAACGGAAATAGTTCTACCTCTCTGCTGAATCGGTGGAACTGAGAGAACCTGAACTTGCCCCCCTGACTGAGGTGGTGCTATAAGAGCTTGCACCTGGCCTCCTGAGGTAGACCCCGTCTTCTGCCCCTTCTTTGGGCAGTTTTTCACAAGATGCCCTGCTTCACCACAATGAAAGCAACCGGTCTTCTTCTTTTTGCGACAATCCTTACTAAGGTGTCCTGGTGTTCCACAATTGAAGCACTTCTTCTTCGTCTTCTTTTTGTCACCATTGCCTTTTCCGCCCTTGCCTTGTTGTTGCTGTTGCGGTTTCTTCTGATCCCCCTTTTTCTCTGGTGCCTTAGAATTCTTATCATCCTCATGCATAAGTGCCATGTAGACAAGCTTCTCAAAAGTGGCCCCCATAGGAATGTGAGTCATAGCTATTCCTTGCAATGGTTCGTTCAAGCCTCTAACGAACCTCAAAGCCTTCTTCTCCGGTGTATTCACCAACTCTATGCCAAACCTTGCTAATTGATTGAATTTGTTGACATATTCTTTCACCGTGAGATTCCCTTGCTTCAAATTCAAGAACTTCTCCATAAACAGATTCTCTTCCGCCCTTGAGAGAAACTTAGCCCCAAACCTTTGCTTAAAATCTGCCCAAGAGTCAACAGGGCGTTCTCCATTAGTGACCTCCCACCAGAATGAGGCCTCTCCCTTCATTAACCAAGCCGCCAACTTGACTTTCTTTCCCTCTTCCACTTCAAAGATATCTAGCAACTCTTCCACTTCCTTAAGCCAATCTCTAGCCTCTACGAAAGTCTCTGAACCAAGAAAAGGTTTTCCTCCTATAGCCTTGAACTCCTTGCAAACCTTAGCAAAATTATCCACTCTAGGCTGAGGAGGAGGAGCGGTTGTCTCTGGTGTAGTAGCATTGGCCGGACCCGCAGCCGCGGCCCTAGCCTCTTGCAACCTCCTATACCATAGTGGTATAACTAAACCCTCCGGGATGTTAAGATCTTCAGCCATGCTGAAACGAAAGAGGAAAGATTCAAAAAGGAGATTCCGAAAGATAAAGATATGGCTATTGGGGATTATGCTTTTCTTTTTCAAAAACTTTTTCTCTTAGAAGACATGCTTTTTAAAAATACTTTCTTCGAAAATACTCTTAGAAAGTAGTTTTTCTCAAAAATTTTATCTGTTCTGGTAACCTTAAGCTCTGATACCACGTGTAACACCCCACTCCCGCTATGATCACTCACTAAGGGAATGCCATAGCATCGGTGGAGTATTTTAGTGAATATAGAACAGAAAAATTACAACAAGACAGATATAAATAGTACTTGAAATTTTAAAACATCATCTCATAACAGCGGAAGTAAAACATGTCTGGTTACATCATAAAACCACAATAAAGGTCAAGTACAATATCCATCAAAATAAAGAAGTACATAATCCCACTCTCATACAATAGCCGAACAAAAGAAAAGATAACTGGAGCTTTACATCTATCCAAGCTCCTAAAGACTGGAACAGCAATCCGATCAAGCTCCACTACTGCTAGGATCCACCGTAGGACCTGAGGGTTGGGAAAAAGATAAAAACAACAGGGTCAGACATAAGTCTGAGCGAGTCCTATAACTTTAACAATACAATCGTTAAAGTAACCAGAGAAGACATAAACTGATATACGGTAACATATAGGGATGAATGGCTACCCTAAGCAGTCAACTAAACGAAGATAAAGGATAAAGACGCATCTACCCTCCCTAAGGTAAATTACTAAACTGCACCACACCAGTCGTTCCTAACTTAAAGGTTGATCCCACCCAAGGACTTATAAAATTTACTAATTAGTACCTGCGTACCCCTAGGTGACCAAGTAGGCGCCACGGGGCCCTACAATCCACTAGGTGTACACACTACTTCCCATTCGATCGGCTCCCTAACGTAGATACCCGTGCTGGCCCCACCGTGGGATGTATCATTCCCCAATGTGGCAACCTGATGAAACTAAAGGTGCACGGCTTATATCTACTCGATGCAACAACGGCTTACCTACCAGCCCGGGCCCACTCACGCATATGAAGCCCGTTGGACTTGCGTTGCCACCGCTAACCCGTTTGCCTCTTACAGTCAAGCCCAGTATGCGTGTCCCGTCCTCGACATGGGTCGAGCCCACAAAGATACGTATGGGTTACTGGTTGAAATGGGCCTCCACAAGCTACCCACCTAAGCTTGTCCCTTTTTCTAGTATATCCCACTTAACCCTTTAATCATGTTTTAATTACATGTTCCATTTTGGTTAAGTATTCTAATCGTATTTTCTATTGCCACCCAAGGCAACCACTAGATTTTCTCATGCCACCCGAGGCACCCACTTAACCCCTCATGTCCCTCTACATGCTAATGTGGTTAAGTGTTTCTTAATTAATTAATTAAGAACGTAACCTTTGTAAAGACCTCTCACATTAGACTGTCTTTTATGACCGCTGGTTAAGCCGGTTGGGTCCGGGCAGCCTTATGTCATAACAGAGTCTAACCTCGTGTCTTTACATTAATTACGTATTTAGTTTGTGCCTAAGACCTCTCACATTGGGCTAACATTTGTAGCAACTGGTTAAGCCGGTTGGGTCCGGGCAGTTTTACGCTACAACTGAGTCCAACCTCGTGTCTTAGTCAATTAATTACACCTAATTAATCACCCTCATAATTTTATATTAATTATCCCTAATTAATCAAGTTTTCTTAACATGGGTAGACCTAACTTAATAGGTAAATTCCCATGGGGTAGACCTAACTCAATAGGTAAATTCCCAACACATAGTATGGGTACACCTAACCAAATAGGCAAATTCCCATACTATGTTTATTTATTTTGTGTTATGCATAATTATATTAATTTCACACAATCTTATTAACTTATGCATTTAATTACCCCATCGTTCCCACGTAATTTCGTTCATGATATAACACATATAAAAGGTGTCAACTTGCATATGAATGAACATGTTTCAAAGGTGCCATCTTGCATATTAACAAACACATAACTTGCATATGAACTTGCATAACATGTCACATAACTTGCATATAATATGTCACATAACTTACATATTCATTTTGCATAACAAACTTGCATATTAGCTTATAGACTTGCATAATGTGTCATCATGAACTTGCATATTAATAAACATGTAACTTGCATATTTACATACATGTAACTCGCATATTAACAAACATGTAACTTGCATATAAAGAAACATGTAACTTGCATATTTACATACATGTAACTTGCATATTAACAAACATGTAACTTGCATATTAACAAACATGTAACTTGCATATTTACATACATGTAACTTGCATATTAACAAACATGTAACTTGCATATTTACATACATGTAACTTGCATAGCATATTACCATGAACTTGCATAACATGCATATGATTACATAGCCCACAACTTGCATATTTAGCATCATGCAAACATAACATACATCATATTAAACTTGCATAAGCTTACATACTCAACATGCATAAACATAAGATTAATGCTAACATCATATCATATGATTCAAAGCTCATTAACCCACATACAAAACCATAAATCTCATCACATCTCATCTAATTAGTTTACCAAAAGATCATCAAAGTGATAGAAACTCACAACTAGCAACTTTGAACACCAAATGAAGAAGATTAAGATGCTAAGAAGGGATTAGAAGTTGATTAGAGAGTGATTAGTATGCAACCCTCTTCATAAAATTAGTGGAGGCCATGAGAGCTAGCATTTTGCCATAGTTTAGTCACTAGGTTTAATTATGAATGAATTAGGGTAGGTTAGGGTCTTATTTATAGATTAGGCAAGTGTTTTAGGCCATAGGATTAACCCTAGATTCAATCCAAGCCATCAAAGCATGTCTTGGGGAAGAAGTCAAGTGTAGGAACCATCTAGGGCCTTTAGATTAAAGATGGACCATGAGAACCATTCAAATGCAAAATCTGCACTTGAGCGAATCGGCCCACGGGTTGACAGCCAAACACCCTGGATTAACCCCTAGTCGACCCAGCGGGCTCGGGTCGACTTCAAAAATCGGCCGGTTCGGTTATTCCCCTCTCCCAATTCGCTGTTTTGAGCATTTTTGCATATTTATTTATTAAATTTTCAATTATATATATATATATATATCAATATATATATATATATATCTACACAACCCATTTCACTTAATTAAGTATACTTTAATTTGGGAATTTTCGTGAAACTTCGCGAGGCCATATCTTGGTCATACGGACTCCGATTTTCGAAAACTCGGACTCTATTTCGCGTATTTTTCCGAGACGAACGCAATGGCATAGCCCGTTTCCCTTGATTCCCATTTTAGAATTAAATTCTGCCTCGATTTATGTTATTACAGGTTATTGAAAATACGGGTTGTTACAGAACGCTTACTGAACTGATTGTAAGAGATCCAAACATGGAGGATAGTGTCATGACGGCGCGTTGCATCGGGGTCATGTGCGTGCATGACTCCGCCTGCCCGGGAAAATAAGACATTGTGACATCAGTAGATATGGTTGTGCATATCTCGAAAATGAAGGGTTGCCACTTTATGGAGTGATACACCCTACTGTGGGGCCAACAAAGGGTATCTACGGAGTAGGGAGCCAATCGATTAGGGCAGTAGTTAGGGTACATCTAGACTCTGGTAAGTTTAGGAGTCTGTTATTGGGGCTGCCTGTGGATAGTATAGGGATAAAACCTCTCACCAGAAGTACGCATAAGTCTACTATCTTGTAAATTTTGGGGATCATCTCATTTTGGTTATACTAGTATTAGTGTAGATAAATAGAAATCATCAGAGAAGCGCAACATACTCTATCATGTTTATCCCGTTTACCTTGTCACACTTACCTTTTATGATGTTATCTTCCTTATCCACTTTGTATGCCTATCAAGATACTTTTACTTATTTACTTGCTAAAAATAACTGGAATTGCTAGATTTTATGTCTGACCCTTTTTGTTTCCTCTTCTTTCTTCCGTTCCTTCCTTCCCTCCCGGTTCGCAGGGTGGGAATTCTCAAGCTTAGTTAGGACTCGGTTATCATCTTGCTTGGAGCAGCTTTTGAAGTATTGCTCAAGCTCCTAACTTTACTATGGCTATGTCTTTATTTGGGGATTTTGCTTTCTTTATTTTGTACTCCGATGTTTAAGTGCAAGACAGAAGTTTATATTATTGTAATGGCTTTTATGTAGTTTTTAGACATATGATGTTTAGAACCACGATGATTTATGATTAATAAAGTTTGTTTTTATTCCGCTGTAAAATTTTATATCTATTTTGTAATGTTTCTATTTCTGTTCTATAACGCTTCACGAAACTTAATGCATTCTCTTAATGAGTGACATTAACGGACGTGGGGTGTCATAGAAATGCATAAAACCCAGTACATCAACTTAAAAATTCTATCTTGTACTAAAATCATCAGTGCGCAATAAACATGAAAAGAGCATAATCCCCAAAAACATAGCCATAGTAGAGAAAATACGAAATCAAGTAGTACATCTTAGCAGCTTCAAGCTGGATGAAAGCAGAATCCTAATCAAGCTTGAGTATTCCCACCCTGAGAACCCAGGGGGAAACGTAAGAGAGAGGAGGAAACAAAATGGGTCAGACATAATGTCTGGCGAGTCAGTTACTTTTAGCATATAAATAAGTAAAAGTACCATGACAGGCATATAAACTGGATGAGAGAGATAAAAATATCATAAGGTAGGTATAACAGACTGAGCAGGATAATCAGAATAAACATGACATAATATATTGCGCTTCTCAAGTACTTTTCTCTACACTAATACTAGTATAACAAATATGTAACAGGATTGTGTACTCCCTAGTTACTTAACAGAAAAAGGATGATCCCAACAGAAATATAATGGTAGTTCTAGGTGTACTCTAGTAGCGGGTTTTACCCCAAACAGAATTAACCGGCACCTAAACAGAAATAACGGGTGTTAACCCAAACTGAAATACAGGTAACCCACAGAAATAAACAGGACTGGATGTACCCTAATTACTACCCCAATCGATCGGCTGCTTATCCCGTAAATACCCTGTGTCGGCACAATAGTAGGGTGTATTACTTCCTAAAATGGCAACCTACAGAAGGACACAGACCTATTTACTGGTGCTACATCAGCTTATTTTCCTAGAGCAGGCCATACTCATGCACGCACATGAGTCTGTTGGAACACGCCAGTACACACCTCCTCCCAGATGAACCTCTTACAATTAGCTCAGTAAGCGTGCCCTAACCCCTACCTTGTGCGGGATCCCCCATTAACACTAGAATGGGTCACTGACTTATATGGGTCCCACATAGCACATGACACAAGCTAGCCCTTACAGATCTTGTGTCCCTAATTAACTAGGATTTTGACAGGTTATGCCTAACAGATTCACACAACCCCATACAGATTTACGGGTTAAATCTTACAAGATAATGGGTACATATAACATCAACAGATTTAGCAGGTTAAGTTTTCTAGATTAACAAGTTCGTATAACCCCTACAGATTTAACAGGTTTACTTAATCCCACCGATTTAATAGGCTTACTTAACCCCATATACTTAACAGGCTTACTGAACCCCACAGATTTAACAGACTCGTACAATCCTTATTAATGCAAACAGGTTAAGTATTACAAATTCATTACCATACATTCATTTATGGTTATAATGTCCAAGACCTCCCACATTAAGTCTACCACTTGTGGATGCTGGATATGCCGGTTTGGTTAGGGCAGACTTCTTCCATAAGTCGGATTTAACCTCGTGTCTTAGCACCGTCACGTATTTATGCACATAGACCACTCATATTAGATTCACCACTTGTGGTCGCTGGATATGCCGGGCGGATCCGGGAAGACTTCTACCACAAATGTAATCTAACCTCGTGTCTAAGCGCGGTTACAGTTTCTAATTATTGTAATTCTAGGCATTTCATTCTTTAACAACTATCCCTATTTCATTATAGATTTTCATGCCCCTTTTTCAAGTCATATTCATCATGTATCATATTCCCCAAATTAAGATGAAAATCATAATTTGATTTATGCCCCAAATCCACATTCATGTTTTCAATTCAAGTTATGCCCCAAATTTCCCAACACAAGTTATGCCCCAATTTTAACGGATTAAACAGGCTTCATGGATTCTTATAGTTCCATTAACATGTTTCGCTTAATCTTAAATTAAGCCTACTGATTTATATATCCCAAACCACAAGTCATAATTTACCATATAAATCATGCCCCAATTTTTAGTCCAATTTCACAATATAGTTCGTGCTCTCAAATTCCACTCGTGATTCAGAGTACAAGCTATGCCCTACATTACCATTTCCAATCATTCCCAATTTAACCCAATTTCATTTGTACGCATATTTCAGCGATATTGGCCTAGGCTCGAAGGTAGCCTGGCTATAAAAATAAAAGGGAATGAGAGAGAGAGAACAACAGAATAGTCATAAAACCAAAAGTAATAGAAATGGGAATATAATAGCAGAAATAGGCATATAAGAATAGATCTGATGAACAGAAATAGGCATATAAGAATATATCTGTTGAACATGTAATAACAAACTGATTAGGCATAGTGTCATGTTATAAACAGGCATGATGAGATCTAATCAGTAAATTAGATATACAAACAATGTCCGATCTGATATGATTTAATTGGCATAGGCTTATGTCCAATTCATAAGCATGTAGAGATTAACTTTTTAATATTCATATCTAAAAATAATGTAGACTGACAAAGAATGTATCTAAGAGATAGAAGAATAGTTGCAGATGTTGAATCACAGATCTCTAAACTTGAATAACTTATTTGTTGAAGAAGAAAAGGCTAATCTAATCTGGGCAGAGGCAGCATCTAGTTCCCCATTGTTTTTGGTGTGTAAAAACAAGAGAAATAGGGTCTTATTTATAGCTTAAAGCCAATGAATCAGGCTAGAAATTGATTCCACGTTCAGAAGTACGCATCTTCCCCAGATCTCGGGGGTGTCGACCTAGGTGTCGACACCCCTATGTGGGTGTTGACCCATGGGTCGACACCCAAGTGGTTTGGTTCCCGCATTGGTTCCCGTGAACTGATTTGAACTGATTTTGATTGTTATATCTATATGTATAATTCTCTTGTGCGTATACAAACTTAAAACTTTAATATCTTCTTCAAACAGTGTCCGTTTTATGCAAACTTGATGTCTATCTCAAGCAGAATTCCGAGAAGAACGCAATAGCGCAGCCCATTTCACTTAATTCTGAATATTTAATTAAGTATTCTTTAGTTTATCATTCTAATGTGTTATTAAATTACGAGGTGTTACAGAAACTCATGCCCCTCCTCACGTCCTTTTCTTCCTGTGGTGCCTGGCTAAAGAGAGAATCAATAACAAAAACAGACGCATACCAAAAAATATTAAGGTTGACCCGAGATGTGTCATTTGCCTTAGGCCGTCAAATCTATTCCACTTTTTCGTAGTGCGACTATTGCTTCTATATTTGGGTCTCTTCTGCCTCTTACATTATCGGCACATCCCCACCTACTTTTACCCTTTCGATTTCTGGAAACTATCCGAATTGAACCCAGATCTAGACTCCTTCACCGCCGCCTTCTGTTGGTCTGTATGGCTAGAAAGGAACAATAGATGCTTCAACAACAAGGCCTGCTCACAAACCACCCCGTGTCATAAAATGCCCACCTTTTTTCTTTTTGGACAGGTTCCCACGCTCATCCATCCTTCCACCTTCTCCTTTAGGAAGGGAACAACAATTCCGATGAATCTGTTGAAAGCTTCGGTGCCGCCTTGACTAGCTGCAGGAGGTTCTATCTCAGACCATGATAACCAGCTCCATCTACTGTCCTTGTTCTTCGTCTGGTGTGATGCGTCCTACATTTTAGATCTTACTTCGCTTAGCATTGGTTTTTTGTCTTTGTATGTTTTGGGCCGTGTCATTTTGGGCCCATCTTTATGCATATTCTTTAGACTATTTTTGTAGCAACCCGTAACTTCCCCGGTCTCCGAAGAGATGAGAAAGAACGAATTACTGTGAGGACAAGACAAATCAGAACGCAGTCGGAAGAACATTTCATTTGCTATTACAACAATTCCATCAGATACAAGAATATACAGAGTATAATTGAATAAATTACATTCGATAAATATTAGAGATTACAATAAATTACATAGCAGCGAAAAATAATACAAAACACAACTGAAAGTAATACACGGATACAGATCTTTCCGAGCATCGTTCCAGCTGTAAATCAGGATCCTGTGAATATAAATCTGCAAAACCAAAACTACAAGCTGCCCGTGTGGAAAATAGGGGCACCCAGAGTTTAGGTTAAAACAATAAACTCCAGGTCAGTCATGTGACTGGTGTGAGAACTAAAACAGTTATTTAAACTTTTACTTTAAAAGAGAGTAATTCAAGGGACCACGCCGTATAACACGGAACGGGTTTCCTCCCAAGAACACCAGTGCATAGAATAAACAACGCAATGCTTTTTCGAAAAATGAAGCTATTATAAGACCCAGGTCCCATCACACAATGCAACGCAAGCCGGAGGATAGGGTTTTACCTTATAACAGCCAAACATGCTTGGTACGTTTAAAACAAATCATTTGATACTATAATAAGTGTATAGCGTCAAAACAGTTTCAATCATAAATATAAATCATAGACGGCATAAGTGCCCCATACCACTATGTCGCCATACTAGGCTCTACAAATAAAGCCGAAATACACGTATTGGAAATTGGATTTCCGTAATGAGTCGAGGCAAGGGGCAAGCTCCTCTCCGCTTTCGAGACACTCTAGCAAATGTCCCAGGGCTACGCACTCTGGGCAACCCCTGGATCTTTAGGGCCGGTCCTCACTTACGTTAGAGGATTATTTATTCCTGAACACACGTTTCCCGGTCCTTACAGACCTATAATCGAGGCGCCTCATCCAACAACCACATAGGTGAAAAGTATATAAATGTCAGGGCTGGTAAGTCACTGACACCACCAAAGCTAGAAAGAAACGTCGTGCTCTCCCTGCAGTCCATATCCCTTTTTTGACTCATACCAAGGTGTGAGGCTCGCGAATTCATGTTATACACAAAGCTGCCACGTAGGCCGTGCTTTGATCATCAACCACAAGACTCTGCTTTTCAACAAAAGCCTTGACCATTGCATCTTAGCGTGCCACACAGGCAATTCATGCCATGCGACTGATGTCCATCGATATACAACCTCTGAGCTCGTACGTCTCAGAGAAGGGCGTTAAGCAAAAGAATAAATTATCCGCCGCCAAACAGATGTATATTTAATAGAAATCAATCAACACAGAATAAAATCCAATGTCAAACACACAATCCATTTACAAGTTCGTTCTGGGTCAGAACGAAACCGGAGGCACTTTCCTCGCATATCCATCCATCTCCAAGTACGTCTCGACGACCACCAACTATTTCCATCCTCTTGGGTGTACAACCCAATCAGGATCATCTGTAATTATCCAAACGATGTGAAGACTTCCGGTCTTCAACCACCGTCTTCATCTTCGACATATCGTCGAATCGGTTATTCAGAATGGGTATAAACCCGGACTTTCCGAACAACCCGCGTATATTAAAAACAAATGTTACACAAACACAACATACGCCTCATTCCAATTCAGCAGCCACTAACCGCAAATTTCATATTCTAAGGGAAAGGTTCCCATTAATTTTATCCAAGATAAATTCTTTAAAATTTATCCTTTAATCTTCCTTTGGATGTCATTTCAAACCAAATTATGGTTTTCTAAACTAGTCGAGATTAGCGAACCACACCGAAGTAATTATTTGTTTTATTTCCCAATCCCAACCTATTCATCCCATGAAGCAAAACTAGTAATACTCCACATCTAACACCACAGTGTTATCGGTAAAATTAATTACCATTTCACGTTCAAATCTGATTAAAGATTTAACTATCGCTTTGGAGCAAAACTGGTGATACTCCATTCTTGCTCATTTGCCAAATTTGATAATTTAGATAATCAATTCACGTTTCAATCTAATTGCAGATTCATTAAAACTCCTTTTACTGGGTTACAGAACTAATGTCTTTTAAAACACAGTTCACGATAAACCCAAATCACATTCTATTTATTATCGGGTTAAAGAACTAGTGTTATTTAAAACACCGTTCATGATAAACCCACAAATCAATTCTAATTCAATTCCAATCAAATATATTAGAAATTCCGATTATTTAAAACCCCTTTTTAAATCTAATTTATTTATTTAAAAATAACTTGGTTTTAAATTTAGTTCAAAACTAGTTCATTTCGATAAAAATTCATTTTTATCTTTTCGAATATGGAGTTTTACATCCCAAATTTTCCCAAATCATTTCTTATGATTTTACACAAATTATTGATATTTTTAATAATTTTATCAAGGCCCGTACAGTCGATTTCCATCAACGGCCATCGAACTGCACTTACAGCGACCTTTTCCAAATTTGATTTGGACGTATCTCCAAATCTAACCGTTGGATTTCAAATTTCTAATATTCGTTAGAAAATTCTTTTCGATACGAACCCAACGGTTCCGATTTTAGGAGAATCCGACGGTCGAATCTCCCGTAATGTCCATTTGAAATAAATGGTCGAAATTCATGAACTGCCGCGGCGCGGCGCGTTCTATTCAGGCCATTATATTATATATATAATATATATTTCGTCGATTTCTATTTAAAACGAAGTTTATAAATAGTTTTAAATTCGTTTCAAAAACAACTTCAACTTCCATTTCAATTCCAATCAAAATTAAATTTTTCCTTATGAATTCGTTTTAAAATTCATTTCTATTCAATTCAGATTTCAATTTAATTTGAATTCATTTCAGTTCGTTTTCAATTCAATTCGAATTCGTTTTCAATTCAATTTGGTTTTCTATTCGATTCAATTCAAATTTCTTTATCTGTTCAATTCAATTCAAATTTCTTTTCTATTCAAAACAAATCAAATTCGTTTTCCTATCCAATTCAAATCAAATTTGTTTTCTATTCAATTCAAATCAAATTTGTTTTCTATTCAAATCAAATTCAATTCGTTTTCTAATTAAATCAAATTCAATTCGTTTACTATTTAAATCAAATTCGTTTTCTATTCAAATCAGATTCAATTCGAATATAATCGATATAAATATAGTTCGCGTCAAAATAGCGCATCTCTAATCAACACGGCTTTATATTCAACAAATGGATCTATATTTCTTTCAATACACGACGCTATATCTTTGTCAACACACGACTAATCTCAACGAATGAGTACTGTCCACGTGTGACTATTTTTGTTATTTAATATATTTTATAAGAATAAAGATGTAAATTTCATTGTTAAAATATTTCGTTCAACACATGACTAATCTCAACGGATGAGTACGGTCAGCACATGAACCTTTATTTTATAATATTCTTTATCTTCTGAATCGGAATGAGGCCCAATCAATTACCATATAAAGTTAATTATATGGATTGCATACACACATGTATATAATAGCAACGATAAATAATCAACCATCATCCAAAGTGCACTACACTGTATAAGCATCAAATATAGATATCTAACGCTTAAAACAGCCTGTCAATCAATCGATCGACATACAACTAATTATTGGGATTAGTGTATGCTGTATATTATCCCAATACCCGTGTGGGGTTTCAAATCTACAAACATAGATTTTTATTTGTGCAGTTGGGCGATGTGTAAAATTTATCGTCCCAATCAATGTCCTTCAAATAGGTGTACATAAACAAACTGTCCGGTTTGTAAATGAATATTTATTTATTCACATTCATGTTAAAAATTATATTTTTAACGATAAAATATTTTATTTTAACACATGAAATTTTATTCAGTTCATTTACAAAATAAAAATGATATTTTTATTCTTCTAACTTATTTTAGAAAATTTCGGCGGCATAACGGCACGATACTAGAAACGGGACAAGGCCTAGCCTTATCCCCGGTCTAGTGAAGGCCCATGCCATTCACACATCAATCAAATCCATTCCATTTCACCAAACAATTCAATTCAAACCAAATAATCTAACCAACTACACAACCAAACAAACAAGTCCATGGTCTGTGGACGATGGTGTCGGGCGCTACTAAACACCGTCTGCATCCTAGTATATATATATATATATATATATATATATATAACTAGAAAAAGAAATTAAAGAGTGAGAAATTCTCACCAATAGCTATTCCAACTCCACGACACTTCCTTTATAGAAATCTTCGTCGTTCTCGTCTTTCGTCACTTTCGTTGCCCGTAGCCACTACATATATAAAAATCACATTTTTATATTGCTATTCAATATATAAAAATCGAATTTTTACTTTGCTATTCAATATATAAAAATCGAATTTTTACTTCGCTATTCAATATATAAAAATCGAATTTTTACTTCGCTATTCAATATATAAAAATCGAATTTTTACTTCGCTATTCAATATATAAAAATCGAATTTTTACTATCACGCTATATGGATAAAGAAAATTCTATTTTTACATCGATACTATATAGATAAAAATTTCCATTTTTACATCACTATTTTCCATATAAAGATTTCTCCCTTTCAATTTCAAAGATTTCGCCTTTTCAATTTCAAAGATTTCGCCTTTAACTTCTACTCCTAATATAAAAGATTGAATTTTTATTCACTACATATATAAAGGTGATATTTTTACTATCTTACCTATATAAAAATTATATTTTTATACTTCTACAATATAAAAGATTATATTTTTATTATTTATATTATATGAAAATTATATTTTCAACCTTTACATACGATAAAAATTATATTTTTAACTTCCTTATCATATAAAAATCATATCTTTAACTCTCCGATCGAATAAAAATTCTATCTCTAATTTTCCTATCAAATAAATTCAGTTTTAAAATCAAATAAAATGATAACTGAAAATAGAAAAATAAAATAAAAACTTACATAGAAATAGAAGGGAGAAGAGCAGCGTTCACTGTCGGAGGAGGGGGGGTTGACTGTCGCAGAAGAGGAAAGGGAAGGGGGAGGGAGGAGAGAGGGGTGGCGGGTCAGAGGGAGGTGTGGTGGCCTTAGGGGGGTGCGGTGGGGTCTGGGCTCGGATTGGGGGTGGGTCTTCGCGTCAGGAAGGAGCAGGGGAGGAGGAGGAAGAAGGAGGGCGGCGCAGCAGAGGATAGGGGGGTGCCTCGCGCGGCGGCGCGATGTTCGATTGGGGGGGGCGGCGTCTATTTGCTTTCTTTTTTTTATTTTTTTTATTTTTAAACTTTCTGAAATGAGAAGAGGAAGGTAGGGGTAGGGGCTTTTATAAAAATATATATATATTTATTATTCAATTATTTCAAAAAGCAACTTTTAATTTCGAACTCGAAACGAGACCCACCGCCTGTCGTCCATAGTGTATTACCACTATTCCGAACACAATGGGATATGTATCATAAGCTGATTCGATCGTTTCGATCAGTTTCCGTCAAAATCAACATATAACTCTATATATTGAATTCGAACGCGCATTTCAATTTACCGGGGTCACATACTAACTCTAAAAATTCCAGAAAAATATTTTCTAGCTTCTATTGACGATACGGTCCTAACAAAACTAATTTCGTAGAATTCTGAGACCGTTGGAAAAATGGCCATTTTCCAGTCGATTAAAATCAACTAAAAGTGGTCAAACGCGTTTTCCTTTGCCACACTCACATATTGATTCGAAAAATTATGAAATTTGGAATCTAGCAATAACTTGACATCATGGATCCAACAAAAGTGGTTTCGTCGAAATCCGAGGTCGTTTGCAAAATTCCCATTTTTAAGGGCCTGAATTCCATAGCGACTATTCAGAATTTTCAACTGGACATATCTTTTTATTCCCGCTATGAAATCTCGATTTTTCGGATTCGTTGGAAAGATATTCTCAATTAGATCCTAACGTTTTTGGTTTTACTAAAATCTGGTTTGTTTTGCACCCGGTACATTCAATTGAAGTTTGAAATCGAATTATCGAACTACCACGCCATTTTCAATTCCTTTTATAATTATAAATAATTATTTATATTCTAACAACGACGTATATAAATATATACATCGAATTTCAATTCAAAATAAATTTTCGTTGATTTTATTTAAAATAATTCATTTTAAATGTTCGAAATTCGCTAAAATTGCCAAAATAAAAATTTTCAACTGGCTCAGAATTTCCGGGTTATTACAATCTCCCCCACTTAAAACTTTTCGTCCCCGAAAAGGAACAAAGTCGAAAGTGGTTTGATTAATCAGCTCTACGTTCGATCTGGCTTCCATTCTCCAACTTTTCAGTTTCTGAGAATTTTCAAATTTTCAAAATTTTGGCTAACACCGTAAATTTTCGAAAAATTTCTCCATAACCTCCCCTGCACCGGGAGCCACGTGAAAATCCCGAAATTGCCATACAGGCCTTCTGATCTCAAAAAGAAAAAGAAAAAGCCAAGCGGCTAGCCAATAGGCTCATAAAATCATCATCACCCAAACAAAACAGTAAATTATAGTAAACATGTACCTATTTGTCGGGTAAACAAATTTTATTCTCTGCTCTAGCCTCCTTGCTATGACCTGTTCAATGTAAGTATATGTATATGTAAGCAAATGCGACTAATTTTTAATACAATTCAATATTTGGTTATATTAGGAAACAACACAAACATCAATCAATTAGTGGATTAGAGTTTCAAATTCATAATTTTGATACATATACAAAAATCATGTTTTTGATGCCAATTCACAATAATGTATTCTAACTATATTAGTTTTGGTTCTCACTCCAGTCTATGGAAATATATAGATATCACACCTTCGAAACACGAACATAAATACTGATGATGTTATGACAATTATCAGTACCATCTCCGGGCGACTTGAATGTGATTCTATATCTATCCAGTATATTAAAACTTCGAATATACGTTCATGACGCGTATATGCAAAACCTTTATATATTGGATTGTCCATATTCAATACAAATAAATATTCAAATACGTATAAAATGGTTTAAATTTTCAAAACAAAATTGTTTTCAATTGGAAAATATACTCTTCACACTCGTTCTAGGATACTACTGATCCTATCTCTAACGAGTCATTCTAATTGGATATTACTAATCCAATATCTGATGAATTCTTTCGTATGGTTCTAATGTGTCTTGTTCTCGAGCTCTGTAAACCAAAGCTCTGATACCAACTGTAGCAACTCGTAACTTCCCCGGTCTCCGAAGAGATGAGAAAGAACGAATTACTGTGAGGACAAGACAAATCAGAACGCAGACGGAAGAACATTTCATTTGCTATTACAACAATTCCATCAGAGACAAGAATATACAGAGTATAATTAAATAAATTACATTCGATAAATATCAGAGATTACAATAAATTACATAGCAGCGGAAAATAATACAAAACACAACTGAAAGTAATACACGGATACAGAGCTTTCCGAGCATCGTTCCAACTGTAAATCAGGATGCTGTGAATATAAATCTGCAAAACCAAAACTACAAGCTGCCCGTGTGGAAAATAGGGGCACCCAGAGTTTAGATTAAAACAATAAACTCCAGGTCAGTCATGTGACTGGTGTGAGAACTAAAACAGTTATTTAAACTTTTACTTTAAAAGAGAGTAATTCAAGGGACCACGCCGTATAACACGGAATGGGTTTCCTCCCAAGAACACCAGTGCATAGAATAAACAACGCAATGCTTTTTCGAAAAATGAAGCTATTATAAGACCCAGGTCCCATCACACAATGCAACGCAAGCCGAAGGATAGGGTTTTACCTTATAACAACCAAACATGCTTAGTACGTTTAAAACAAATCATTTGATACTATAATAAGTGTATAGTGTCAAAACAGTTTCAATCATAAATATAAATCATAGACGGCATAAGTGCCCCATACCACTATGTCGCCATACTAGGCTCTACAAATAAAGCCGAAATACACGTATTGGAAATTGGATTTCCGTCATGAGTCGAGGCAAGGGGCAAGCTCCTATCCGCTTTCGAGACACTCTAGCAAATGTCCCAGGGCTACGCACTCTGGGCAACCCCTGGATCTTCAGGGCCGGTCCTCACTTACGTTAGAGGATTATTTATTCCTGAACACACGTTTCCCGGTCCTTATAGACCTATAATCGAGGCGCCTCATCCAACAACCACATAGGTGAAAAGTATATAAATGCCAGGGCTGGTAAGTCACTGACACCACCAAAGCTAGAAAGAAACGTCGTGCTCTCCCTGTAGTCCGTATCCCGTTTTTGACTCATACCGAGGTGTGAGGCTCGCGAATTCACGTTATACACAAAGCTGCCACGTAGGTCGTGCTTTGATCATCAACCACAAGACTCTGCTTTTCAACAAAAGCCTTGATCATTGCATCTTAGCGTGCCACATAGGCAATTCATGCCATGCGACTGATGTCCATCGATATACAACCTCTGAGCTCGTACGTCTCAGAGAAGGGCGTTAAGCAAAAGAATAAATTCTCCGCCGCCAAATAGATGAATATTTAATAGAAATCAATCAACACAGAATAAAATCCAATGTCAGACACACAATCCATTTACAAGTTCGTTCTGGGTCTGAACGAAACCGGAGGCACTTTCCTCGCATATCCATCCATCTCCAAGTACGTCTGGACGACCACCAACTATTTCCATCCTCTTGGGTGTACAGCCCAATCAGGATCATCAGTAATTATCCAAATGATGTGAAGACTTCCGGTCTTCAACCACCGTCTTCATCTTCGACATATCGTCGAATCGGTTATTCAGAATGGGTATAAACCCGGACTTTCCGAACAACCCGCGTATATTAAAAACAAATGTTACACAAACACAACATACGCCTCATTCCAATTCAGCAGCCACTAACCGCAAATTTCATATTCTTAGGGAAAGGTTCCCATTAATTTTATCCAAGATAAATTCTTTAAAATTTATCCTTTAATCTTCCTTTGGATGTCATTTCAAACCAAATTATGGTTTTCTAAACTAGTCGAGATTAGCGAACTACACCAAAGTAATTATTTATTTTATTTCCCAATCCCAACCTATTCATCCCATGAAGCAAAACTGGTAATACTCCACATCTAACACCACAGTGTTATCGGTAAAATTAATTACCATTTCACGTTGAAATCTGATTAAAGATTTAACTATCGCTTTGGAGCAAAACTGGGGATACTCCATTCTCGCTCATTTGCCAAATTTGATAATTTAGATTATCAATTCACGTTTCAATCTAATTGCAGATTCATTAAAACTCCTTTTACTGGGTTACATAACTAATGTCTTTTAAAACACAGTTCACGATAAACCAAAATCACATTCTATTTATTATCGGGTTAAAGAACTAGTGTTATTTAAAACACCGTTCACGATAAACCCACAAATCAATTCTAATTTAATTCCAATCAAATATATTAGAAATTCCGATTATTTAAAACCCCTTTTTAAATCTAATTTATTTATTTAAAAATAGCCGGGTTTTAAATTTAGTTCAAAACTAGTTCATTTCGATAAAAATTCATTTGTATCTTTTCGAATATGGAGTTTTACATCCTAATTTTTCCCAAATCATTTCTTATGATTTTACACAAATTATCGATATTTTTAATAATTTTATCAAGGCCCGTACAGTCGATTTCCATCAACGGCCATCGAACTGCACTTACGGCGACCTTTTCCAAATTTGATTTGGACGTATCTCCAAATCCAACCGTTAGATTTCAAATTTCTAATATTCGTTAGAAAACTCTTTTCGGTACGAACCCAACGGTTCCGGTTTTAGGAGAATCCGACGGTCGAATCTCCCGTAATGTCCATTTGAAATAAATGGTCGAAATTCACGAACTGCCGCGGCGCGGCGCGTTCTATTCAGGCCATTATATTATATATTTAATATATATTTCATCGATTTCTATTTAAAACGAAGTTTATAAATAGTTTTAAATTTGTTTCAAAAACAACTTCAACTTCCATTTCAATTCCAATCAAAATTAAATTTTTCCTTATAAATTCGTTTTAAAATTCATTTCTATTCAATTCAGATTTCAATTCAATTTGAATTCATTTCAGTTCGTTTTCAATTCAATTCGAATTCGTTTTCAATTCAATTTGGTTTTCTATTCGATTCAATTCAAATTTCTTTATCTGTTCAATTCAATTCAAATTTCTTTTCTATTCAAAACAAATCAAATTCGTTTTCCTATCCAATTCAAATCAAATTATTTTTCTGTTCAATTCAAATCAAATTTGTTTTCTATTCAAATCAAATTCAATTCGTTTTCTAATTAAATCAAATTCAATTCGTTTACTATCTAAATCAAATTCGTTTTCTATTCAAATCAGATTTAATTCGAATATAATCGATATAAATATCGTTCGCGTCAAAATAGCGCATCTCTAATCAACACGGCTTTATATTCAACAAATGGATCTATATTTCTTTCAATACACGACTCTATATCTTTGTCAACACACGACTAATCTCAACGAATGAGTACTGTCCACGTGTGACTATTTTTGTTATTTAATATATTTTATAAGAATAAAGATGTAAATTTCATTGTTAAAATATTTCGTTCAACACATGACTAATCTCAACGGATGAGTACGGTCAACACATGAACCTTTATTTTATAATATTCTTTATCTTCTGAATCGGAATGAGGCCCAATCAATTACCATATAAAGTTAATTATATGGATTGCATACACACATGTATATAATAGCAACGATAAATAATCAACCATCATCCAAAGTGCACTACACTATATAAGCATCAAATATAGATATCTAACGCTTAAAACAGCCTGTCAATCAATCGATCGACATACAACTAATTATTGGGATTAGTGTATGCTGTATATTATCCCAATACCCGTGTGGGGTTTCAAATCAAAAAACATAGAATTTTATTTGTGCAGTTGGGCGATGTGTAAAATTTATCATTCCAATTAATGTCCTTCAAATAGGTGTACATAAACAAACCGTCCGGTTTGTAAATGAATATTTATTTATTCACATTCACGTTAAAAATTATATTTTTAACGATAAAATATTTTATTTTAACACATGAATTTTTATTCAGTTCATTTACAAAATAAAAATGATATTTTTATTCTTCTAACTTATTTTAGAAAATTTCGGCGGCATAACGGCACGATACTAGAAACGGGACAAGGCCTAGCCTTATCCCATGTCTAGTTAAGGACCACGCCATTCACACATCAATCAAATCCATTCCATTTCACCAAACAATTCAATTCAAACCAAATAATCTAACCAACTACACAACCAAACAAACAAGTCCATGGTCTGTGGACGATGGTGTCGGGTGCTACTAAACACCGTCTGCATCCTAGTATATATATATATATATATATATATATATATATAACTAGAAAAAGAAATTAAAGAGTGAGAAATTCTCACCAATAGCTATTCCAACTCCACGACACTTCCTTTATAGAAATCTTCGTCGTTCTCGCCTTTCGTCACTTTCGTTGCCCGTAGCCATTACATATATAAAAATCACATTTTTATATTGCTATTCAATATATAAAAATCGAATTTTTACTTTGCTATTCAATATATAAAAATCGAATTTTTACTTCGCTATTCAATATATAAAAATCGAATTTTTACTTCGCTATTCAATATATAAAAATCGAATTATTACTTCGCTATTCAATATATAAAAATCGAATTTTTACTATCACGCTATATGGATAAAAAAAATTCTATTTTTACATCGATACTATATAGATAAAAATTTCCATTTTTACATCACTATTTTCCATATAAAGATTTCGCCCATTCAATTTCAAAGATTTCGCCTTTTCAATTTCAAAGATTTCGCCTTTAACTTCTACTCCTAATATAAAAGATTGAATTTTTATTCACTACATATATAAAGGTGATATTTTTACTATCTTACCTATATAAAAATTATATTTTTATACTTCTACAATATCAAAGATTATATTTTTATTATTTATATAATATGAAAATTATATTTTCAACCTTTACATACGATAAAAATTATATTTTTAACTTCCTTATCATATAAAAATCATATCTTTAACTCTCCGATCGAATAAAAATTCTATCTCTAATTTTCCTATCGAATAAATTCAGTTTTAAAATCAAATAAAGTGATAACTGAAAATAGAAAAATAAAATAAAAACTTACATAGAAATAGAAGGGAGAAGAGCAGCGTTCACTGTCGGAGGAGGGGGGTTGACTGTCGCGGAAGAGGAAAGGGAAGGGGGAGGGAGGAGAGAGGGGCGGCGGGTCAGAGGGAGGTGCGGTGGCCTTAGGGGGGTGCGGTGGTGTCTGGGCTCGGATTGGGGGTGGGTCTTCGCGTCAGGAAGGAGCAGGGGAGGAGGAGGAAGAAGGAGGGCGGTGCAACAGAGGATAGGGGGGTGCCTCGCGCGATGGTCGATTGGGGGGGGGGGGGGGGCGTCGATTTGCTTTCTTTTTTGTTTTTTTAACTTTCTGAAATGAGAAGAGGAAGGTAGGGGTAGGGGCTTTTATAAAAATATATATATTTATTATTCAATTATTTCAAAAAGCAACTTTTAATTTCGAACTCGTAACGAGACCCACCGCCTGTCGTCCATAGCGTATTACCCCCATTCCGAACACAATGGGATATGTATCGTAGGCTGATTCGATCGTTTCGATCAGTTTCCGTCAAAATCAACATATAACTCTATATATTGAATTCGAACGCGCATTTCAATTTACCGGGGTCACATACTAACTCTAAAAATTCCAGAAAAATATTTTCTAGCTTTGTATTTACGATACGGTCCTAACAAAACTAATTTCGTTAAATTCTGAGACCGTTGGAAAAATGGCCATTTTCCAGTCGATTAAAATCAACTGAAAGTGGTCAAACGCGTTTTCCTTTGCCACGCTCACATATTGATTCGAAAAATTATGAAATTTGGAATCTAGCAATAACTTGACATCACGGATCCAATAAAAGTGGTTTCGTCGAAATCCAAGGTCGTTTGCAAAATTCCCATTTTTAAGGGCCTGAATTCCATAGCGACTATTCAGAATTTTCAACTGGACATATATTTTTATTCCCGCCATGAAATCTCGATTTTTCGGATTCGTTGGAAAGATATTCTCAATTAGATCCTAACGTTTTTGGTTTCACTAAAATCTGGTTTGTTTTGCACCCGGTACATTCAATTGAAGTTTGAAATCGAATTATCGAACTACCGCACCATTTTCAATTCCTTTTATAATTATAAATAATTATTTATATTCTAACGACGACGTATATAAATATATACGTCGAATTTCAATTCAAAATAAATTTTCGTCGATTTTATTTAAAATAATTCATTTTAAATGTTCGAAATTCGCTAAAATTGCCAAAATAAAAATTTTCAACTGGCTCAGAATTTCCGGTTTATTACAATTTTAAAGCCCAACTGGAAAACTACTCTTATTTTGTGGCCATCGGTCAGACCTGTTAACCACTATATTTACCTATTATATTATTATTCAACCAGTTGCGTAATCTCGCACTATACAACCGTCTAGCTCAAAAAATAACATTATCGAGGATTCAAAATAGTCTTGGAGTCAGACAAGATAGTTCTGTCCAAGGCTGGAATGTACACAGGAAGGGGATAATTATGTGATGACCTATTTAAGACAAATGCAGCCATAGTCGGGAATAAATCTATGTATTCTGATAATGCTATTAATAAAACTGAAGTTTCTTATTTGGTTGAGCACGAAATTTTATTATGGCATGATAGATTAAGATATACAAATTCCCAAAAAATGGAAAAGTTAGCAAACTTAGGATTAATTCCTAAATTTTAGGTAGATAAAATCAACAAATGTGAGATATTTGTAGAAGCAAAAATGGTCAAAAATACCATTTCGTATTGTTGATAGAAGCACTGAACCACTAGGTTTCATTCATACTAATTTATGTGATTTTAAATCATTACCTACAAGAGGTAGGTAAAAGTACTTTATCAATTTTATTGACGACTATACATGATATTTCTATGTATTTTTTTAAATAGTAAAGATGGAGAAATTACATTGTTTATAAAGTATAAGGCTGAAGTAGAAAATTGGTTAAATAAAAAGATTAGAATATTGAGATCTAATCGAAGTGGAGAATGTGAATCATCATTTGAATAACTATGTGTAGAAAATGGTATAATTCATCAAATAATGGCTTCATATTCACTATAATAAAATGGTGTAGGCGAGAGAAATAGTAGAACATTAAAAAATATGATTAATTTAATGCTACTAACCTCTGGCCTATCGACGAACTTGCAAGGGAAACCTTAAATATGTCTGTAATGTCCCGGGTATTGGCTAATTTTGTTAAACAATAAATTATTGATTAATATAATTCAATAAATTAGATTTAATTATTTGAGAAGAATTAAATGATCCTTTTTATAAATCCCATATATGTATATATATTTATATTATTTATTTCCTTAGCGAATGAATATATGTGTGTTCACAAATATATAGCGTGTTGTATGACATTTCATATTTATAATGGATTTTAAACTTATGCGAATTTAAAGTAAACATTAATTTAGTTAAAATTAATGTAAATAACATAAGTAAATTATATATTCACTTCATGTGAAAGAAATGTAACACTAATAAAAGATTTAAACCAAGCATTTGTTTTAGCATTTTTTAACATAGGTTGGGCAATACCTGTACCTCATCACAACATAGCCACATGTTCATGTAAACTATTCTGCCATGTGCATTTATTACTTGGCAGTTCAAGTTGCTTGCTTTCAAAAATAAAAATTAGAACATTGCTGTAAGAAAAGATGTATACATCAATTACATGGCCTTAGCTTTTCAATTGAAGCAATGTAGAAGCAGTTAAGCTATGCACTGTTGTAAACATGACCACACTCTTTTCAAATTGTTACTGTAGACATCCTAAACTACTTAGTAGCTGGGTTTTGGGAACATAGACACACATGGTTGTACACTGGGTGAAACACCCCACCTATGTTAAGGTCACTCACAAAGGAAATGCCTTAACTTTGGTGGAGCATTGAAGGTAAAAGACACAGATAATTTACAAGATAGACATATAAGCAGCGGAAAAACGAAATTTATTTCATACGTGGTTCATAACAAAGTCATTACAACATATTTTCTTAAAACAGCTTCCAAATCATTACATCAAAATACTCTGTCTTGATTAAAACATAAAGAAGAATAAAACGATAATAAAGTAGCATAATTCCCATTAAGAGTGTATCCAAAGCCATAACCCAAGAAGAGAAAGTCCAAGCCATACATCTACTCTCTTCAAGCTTGGAAAGATGAACGGTCCAAATTAAGCTGAGTTATTCCCTCCCTGGCTACCTGAGGGGGGGGAACGGAAGAAAAGAGAGCAAAAGAAAAATGGGTCAGACATAATCCTGGTAAGTCCAGTGATTATTCAGCATGTAAACTGGTAAGAGAACCATAACATGAATAAACCGGACGCATGACAATAACAAAGAAATAGGGTAACATAGGATAAGGCAAGATAAACAAGGCAAGGTAAACTAATCATACTATCGCACTCAAATCCATATTCTCTGCACCTACTGGATATTTCAACCATCATCACGAGTTCAAACCTAGTGATCCCTTTTTATCGATCGGCTCCTACTCGCATGTATTTACTACTTGTGTCATACGGCCCTCGCTTGATTGTAGATACCTGTGCTGGTCCCACTATGGGGTGTATCAAATCCTATGGTGGCAACCCGACACAATTCAAGATGCACAGTGTATAACTACTGATGCCCAGTGCCTGCTTTTTCCACTCCGGAGTACGTGCACGCCCGCACTCCATCGGAACCTACACTGACGCACCACCCGCCGTTGTTTTGACCGCTTATAATCAGCCCAGTAATCGTGCCCCACCCTGCCTGGTTCAGGGTACCATGATACATCTATGTGGGTTACTGCTGAAATGGGTCCCCGTTACTAGGGTTTCCTAATCAACATGTTAAATTGGTTAAGTGTCCAAGTTAACCTAACCCCACCCATAAGTTTAGTTAACATGTTGTATTAGTTAAGTGTTGTCTTAATTAACTTAACCCTACCATTCCTAACTTAGCTTTAATTCATTCATTATAGCACCAACCACTCACATTAGACAGGTATTGTTGTGGTCACTAGATGTGCCGGTCGGGTCCGGGAAGTTTTACACCGCAAATCAGTCTAACCTCGGGTTCTTTTGGGCTCAATGCACTAACCTCTCACATTAGATATATATATTGTTACGGTTGTTGGAAGTTCCGGGCGGTTCCGGGCAGTCTTACACCGTAACTCAATCTAACCTCGGGTTAGGCATATTCGTCTTTTCTAAATTTACATATTTACCTCTTTATGTTTACATGTAAATTATTGTCATTCAAGTCAAGCCCCACCTTCCCTTTAAATGAAGTTCATAATTTTTGGTATAAAAATTATACCACTTTATGTCGTAAACCATTTATATGATTATGAGTCAAATATGCCAACTACATGTAATTTCATGTTTTTCCCCAACGTTACCCCCGTTAAACGTTCGCATAAATCACATAAAATGTTAGGCTCGCTACATAGCCTAACTCATACACAAGAGGGGAAAAAGAGGAACATGTAATATTCCAACATCATAAAAATATGGATCTAACTACACACGTGTCATATGAATTCGGCATAGAACAATATACACTTAATTATGAACTTGCAAATTTAGATCTACTCAACATGAATCGTAAAATAGGGGTTTTACATAGAACTACATAAACTTAAATTAGGCCTGTAGTTGTGAACTTGCAAATTAGCATGTAGTTTTAGTCATATATGTGAACATGGTTGAACTTGCATAAACATAGAAAAATTCCCAACTTGGCATACAACAAATAGGTGTCACCACCCAATCATAAAACATGATATGCCATCACCAAATTATACAACATGATATGTCATCTCAATTTATTCAACATGATATGTCATCGCCAAATTATACAACATGATACGTCATTGCTGAATTATACAACATATAGGTTCATTGCCAAGCATTTAACATTTATCGTCAAATTACATACAACATGATCACAAACTTAACATGATAAGAGTCATAGTCTTAATCAATTCAGTTTTAACAAAAAGGATAGGCATAAATTTACATTAGGCGTTGTTCTACATCCATTTATTTTAGTCACGATTCTAATATCATTTAGATCTAAATGATAACTGGACTTACAAAAAGGAGTCTAGTCTTGTGTTCTAGGATATGTATTCTGAAACTGAATAGCTCTCCTTTGTTGTAGACGTTGAATTCTCTTAGTTGAATTAGATTTGATTTGTAATTTCTAACTTGCTTTCTAGTTGAAGGAGAATGGCGGCTACACTAGGTTGACTATTGACAGCATACGGTCTTAGGAATATTTTTGTGTGGCTTAGGGTTTAGATTTAGGTTGCTTATATAGAAGTTTGATTTAATAGGAGCCGTTAGATCAACCTAGGGCCAATCAAAGCCATTCAAACCTAAGAGAACCAACCAGAACTTTCCATACAAGCCCTAATGACACAACAAATCGTCACTTAAAGAAATATGTCATGTTTCAGATCTGGCCCAAGGGGGAGGTCGACCCCCAGGTCGACCCTAGGTCGACCCCCTGATCGACCTATGTAACCCAAGTCGACCTCCAGGTCGACCCCCTGGTCGACCCCCTGGTCGACCTCCTGGTCGACCTGATTTCTTGGCGGGAAATTTCCTGCCCAGCCTGCTTCATGGTTTTTGAATTTCGAAACTTGAATTTGAATTTCAGGCTGGTTTTATTATTTAAATTCTTGAATCTTCTGAAGGTCATAACTCCTTCATACGTAGTCTGATTTACGCAAACTCGAACTCTATCTCAAGCAAAATTCCGAGATGAACACAATGGCGTAACCCATTTCCCTTAATTATCACATTTGTAATTAATTATTCTTTAATTCGTCACTATAATGTTTACAGAAAATACGGGGTGTTATATTCTCCCCTCCTTAAAGGATTTCGTCCCCGAAATCTTCGAGTCAAGAAGAACGTATATCCTACCATCCAATCGTCCATCTATTCAACCATCAAACACAGGCGTCCATTGTCCTTAAAAAGACTTCTAATGCTTCATGATCATATGCATAGTGTGTGTACATGTCCTTATCTAATGCAAAATCAGGCGGTCTACTGATTCAGTTGACCTCCTTAATGCAAGTCATGTCGGTGCCATGAGTCCATTATGTATGCAATCATCCCTAATCATAGTTTCTACATGAGTGCACAATAATTCATACAAATGAAACATCCACATGATAACACATCAAGTTTCAATCATATACAAGCACATATATGCATATGCAATATGAAAGTGACTGAGCCAATCTAACACCTAATGTTAGTGTATATGCATCCACGAGCAACCACTAGCAATCACTTGCAACCATCAATCATAACGTGTTTCAAATACATGTTTACATCCATGGGTTTCTACCTAAGGACCAAGAATAGCACTGAAGAAATACTAAAAAGATAGATATGAGCATGAACAAACTTAAGGAAAAAGAGATCAAAGATGTACCCTCAAAAAGAAAAGGGTAGGCTACGCGTATCTTGGCCTCAGTCTCCCAAGTCGCGTCTTCCTCAACGTCACTCCATTGAACTATAACAAGTTTGACTTCACAATTGCATAGCCTTTTGACTACTGTACCCAAGATACGAGTTGGAACTCTTCTCACAATCACCTCTCATTCTACTTCTACTTCCTCTAATATGCTTGGTTCCACCACTTCCGCAGACTCATGTAAGCACTTTCGTAGGTGAGAAACATGAAAGACATTATGAACTCCAGCCAATCTTTCGTGCAGCTCTACTCGGTAAGCCTTCTTTCCAATCTTTTCAATGATAGGAAACGGCCCTACAAATCTTGGTGCCAACTTTCCTGCGGATCCAAAGCGAACGACGTTCCTCAAAGGAGATACTTTAAGGAAAACCCTGTCTCCAACCTCAAACTCAAGGTCGGTCCTTCTTTTATCTGCGTAGGACTTCTGTCTATCTTGGGCAGTCTTCATTCTTCTTCGTATCAAGTCCACTTTCTCTGAAGTTTCTCTAATCATATCTGGTCCAAGTATGAGCTTGTCTGTAGACTCCCACCAACAAGTTGGTGATCGGCATGGTCTTCCATATAAAGCTTCGAAGGGTGCCATGCCTATGGTGGCTTGATAACTATTGTTGTAGGCAAACTCCACCAAAGGGAGATGATCCTCCCATGTTCCTCCAAAGTCAAGAATGCATAATCTCAAGAGGTCTTCTAATACTCTGTTCACCCTCTCCGTCTGACCATCAGTCTGGGGGTGATAGGTCGTGCTTAAGCATTGCTGTGTGCCTACAGCCTCTTGCAAGCTCCTCCAAAACTCGCTCGTAAAGATAGGATCTCGGTCACTCACAATGCCGGAGGGTATCCCACGGAGTCGAACTATCTCTTTAAGATAAACGGATGTTAAAGACGAGGCAGTCCTTCTACTTTTAACGGGTATAAAGTGAGCGCTTTTTGTGAGCCTGTCCACTATTACCCAAATACTGGTATTGCCCCTTCTTGACCTAGGCAGCCCATCGATAAAGTCCATTAAAATGCTATCCCATTTCCACTGTGGGACCTCTAGAGGATGAAGCAAACCACCAGGATTCTTTTGCTCCACCTTGACTTGCTGGCATATTAAGCACTTAGAGACGAATTCAGCTACATCCCTCTTCATGCCATTCCAAAAGAAAACCCTTTTTACGTCTTTATACATCTTGTCTCCACGTGGGTGTATGGTCAACTTGGAATGGTGTGCCTCTTCGAGAACCTTCTTCACCAAATCCCGTGATTGTGGGACGCATAGCCTTCCATCCCGCCTCAACCAACCCTTACCATCGATGGAGTATCTATTGAGGTGACTAGAAGTCTCACCATTAATTAGCTTATCCATCACATTAACTAGCTGAGGGTCTTTACGTTGCGCGGTTCCTATTGAGTCCAAAAGAGTAGGCCGTACCTCTGGCGATGCTAACAAACCAATCACATGATCGACAGAGGGTCTAAAGTCAAAGTTGGCTATGTACTCCAAGCTCTGCCTTTCTACAAAAAGAGGACTTAAGGTTAGCTTCTTTCTACTCAAGGCATCTGCTACTACATTTCCCTTGCCAGGGGTATAGGAAATCTCGAAATCATAGGATGCCAATAACTCCATCCACCTTTGTTGCCTCAAGTTAAGATCTTTCTGTGATAAAAGGTACTTCAACGATTTATGGTCAGTATAAAATTCAAACTTCTCACCTAGGAGATAATAGCGCCAAGACTTAAGCGCAAAGACAATGGAAGCCAACTCTAGATCGTGGGTTGGGTAGTTTTTCTCATGTACTTTCAACTGTCTGCCTACATAAGCTACTACCTTCCCTTCTTACATCAAGACAGCACCTAGTCCCGTACCACATGCATCCGTGTATACGGTAAACATCTTGCTCCCATCCGGCAATGTCAGAACTGGGGCTGTTGTTAGATCCCTCTTCAATCGTTGGAAAACAACATCGTAATCCAAATCCCAATTGAAAGTTAGGTTCTTCTTCGTCAACCTTGTAAGTGGAGCTGAGATTTTCGCAAAGTCTTTGATGAACTTTCAGTAAAAGCCCGCTAGCCCGAGGAAGCTTCGGACTTCGGTCGCATTCCGTGGAATCTTCCAATCTTGCACCGCAATTACTTTTGCTTGGTCCATAGCTAACCCTTCCTTGGACACCACATGTCCAAGAAACCTTACTTCTTCTCTCTAGAAGTGGCATTTGGAGAATTTGGCTTTCAACTGATGTGCTCGAAGAGTATCCATGACTTCTTTCAAATGTTGAGCATGCTCTTCCTCACTCTTTGAGAAAATCAAAATGTCATCTACAAAAATCACCACAAACTTATTAAGGAACTCCCTGAAAATCCTGCTCATTAAGTCAACGAAATAAGCGGGTGCATTCGCCAAGCCGAAAGGCATGACAAGCCACTCGAAGAAACCATCTGGGGTTCTGAACGTGGTCTTATCAATACTATCTTCAGCCACTCTTAGCTGATGAAACCCGGTAGCTAGATCTAGTTGGAAGAAAACTGATGCACCTACAAGATGATCGAACAAGTCATCTATTTTTGGAAGTGGGTGCCTATTCTTCTTGGTCAGCTTGTTTAGCTCCCTATAATCAACGCATAGGAGAAGCGAACCATCTGCTTTGGTTGCGAATACTACTGGAGCACCCGACTCAGAAATACTCCGCCTTATAAACCCCCTCTCAAGCAACTCTTTAACTTGCTTGCTGAGTTCTTTCCTCTCCCTTGGAGCCATGTGTCTAACGGGTAAAGCAACGGGTTTTGCATTATCAACGAGGTATATGCGGAAGTCTATCTTCAGCTTCGGAGGTAACCCGTTCACCTATTCAAAGACATCCGAGTATTTACGGACTACTCTAACAGACAGCAAATTCTTAACAGATGCATCAAGAGATTCTAGATAGCTAAGCATAACAGAGTTCATGGGATTACAAGAAATTTCGAGAGTGTTACCGAGGCAAGTCATGAGTCTAACCACCCTCTTTTCACAATCGAGGATGGCACCATTACTGGATAGCCAATCCATGCCTAGAATCAACCCATAGCCCGTGAAGCCCAAAACATGGGCATTACATCTAAACCCAACACTTAGTATAGAAATTTCCAAATCCAAACAAATCATTGACAAATAAGTTGAGCCCCCAATTGGATTTGAAACAACCAAAGGATCCTCTACTAAACTGGTGTCTAGGTGCAGAGATTCAACTAAAGCAGTAGATATAAAAGAGTGCGATGCGCCAGAATCAAAGAGTGTATGAACAGAATGATCAAAAAGATAAACTAAACTCTCAACAGAAACATTTCTACCTCATTCTTGCAGAGGTGCTGTGAGAGCATGAACCTGCCCTCCAGAAGTAGATCCAGCTCTCTGCCCTTGCCCTTGCTTTCTTGGGCAGTCCCTAGCCATGTGTCCTGTCTCGCCGCAATGGAAACAACCACCCATCTTCCTCTTCTTCTTTCTGCAGTTCTTAACCAGATGTCCAGGAATGCCACAAAAATTACACTTCCTCTTGTCACGGGGTTTGTTGTTCTTCCCGCCCTTCTTGGAATATGTCTACTTGCTCTGTGATCCTGCCACTTTCTTATCTTGAGGTACTTCCATCTTTGTCTCTTTCTTGCCAACCTTATCTTCTTCTTGTAACAGTGCCATGTCCACCAGTCTCTCATAAGTTGCACCCATAGGTATATGGGACATAGCTACGATGTGCTGTGGCTCATTTAATCCTTTAACAAAACGGAGAGCCTTCTTATGTGGAGTGTTCACTAACTCCAATCCGAACCTGGCCAGCTGGTTGAATTGGTTAACGTATTCCTTGACCGACATACTTCCCTGTTTGAGAGCTAAGAACTTCTCCTTCTGTAGGCTTCGTTCAGCTTGTGAGAGGAATTTCATTTCAAACCTCATTCTAAAATCCATCCAAGTTTCAACTGGTCTTTCAGCGTTAGTAACTTCACACCAATAGGAAGCTTCGTCTTTATGCAACCATACGGCCAACTGTATCTTCTGCCTATCGTCCACTTCGAAGATAACAAACAAATCCTCAGTTTCTTTGAGCCAGTTTCTTGCCTCCACGAAGGATTCATTTCCATTGAAGTTCTTTCCACCCATGGCTTGAAAGTCCCTACATATTTTTGAGAAAGAATTTGCACGAGGAGGAGGAGGAACCGCTGCAACTGCGGGAGGAGGAACGTCTGTTGGGCCTACGACATTAGCCCTAGCCTCTAGGTACCTTCTGAACTAGCCAGGTACCGGCACGCCCTCTGAAAGGTTAAGATCCCCAGACATGATGAAACGAAAAGGAAAGATTTAAAAAAAAGGATAGAAAGAGAGTGCATATGGCTTTGGGGGATTATGCCTTTTTAAAATAAAACACTTTTTCTTGAAAATTGCTTCTTTAAACTTCTTTTTGAAAAACAGTTTTCAAAATTTTTTATCTGACCTGGTAAACCTTTGCTCTGACACCAAGTGAAACACCCCACCTCCGTTAAGGTCACTCACAAAGGGAATGCCTTAACTTTGGTGGAGCATTGAAGGTAAAAGACACAGATAATTTACAAGATAGACATATAAGAAGCGAAAAAACAAAATTTATTTCATACATGGTTCATAACAAAGTCATTACAACATAATGTCTTAAAACAACTTCCAAATCATTACATCAAAATACTTTGTCTTGATTATAACATAAAGAAGCATAAAATGATAATAAAGTAGCATAATCCCCATTAAGAGTGTATCCAAAGCCATAGCCCAAGAAGAGAAAGTCCAAGCCATACATCTACTCTCTTCAAGCTTGGAAAGATGAACGGTCCAAATTAAGCTGAGCTATTCCCTCCCTGGCTACCTCAGGGGGGAACGGAAGAAAAGAGAGCGAAAGAAAAATGGGTCAGACATAAGTTTGGTAAGTCCAATGATTATTCAGCATGTAAACTGGTAAGAGAACCATGACATGAATAAACTGGACGCATGACAATAACAAAGAAATAAGGTAACATAGGATAAGGAAATATAAATAAGGCAAGGTAAACTAATCATACTATCGCACTCAAATCCATATTCTCTGCACCTACTGGATATTTCAACCATCATCACGAGTTCAAACCCAGTGATCCCTTTTTATCGATCGGCTCCCACTCGCACGTATTTACTACTTGTGTCATACGGCCCCCGCTTGATTGTAGATACCTGTGCTGGTCCCACCATGGGGTGTATCAAATCCTATGGTGGAAACCCGACACAATTCAAGATGCAAGGTGTATAACTACTGATGCCCAGTACCTTCTTTTTCCACACTGGAGTACGTGCACGCCCGCACTCCGTTGGAACCTACACTGATGCACCACCCGTCGTTGTTTTGACCGCTTATAATCAGCCCAGTAATCGTGCCCCACCCTGCCTAGTTCAGGTTACCATGATACATCTATGTGGGTTACTGCTGAAATGGGTCCCCGTTACTAGGGTTTCCTAATCAACATGTTAAATTGGTTAAGTGTCCAAGTTAATCTAACCCCACCCATCAGTTTAGTTAACATGTTGTATTGGTTAAGTGTTGCCTTAATTAACTTAACCCTACCATTCCTGACTTAGCTTTATTTCATTCATTAAAGCACCAACCACTCACATTAGACAGGTATTGTTGCGGTCATTGGATGTGCCGGTCGGGTCTGGGCAGTTTTACACCGCAACTCAGTCTAACCTCGGGTTTTTTTGGGCTCAATGCACTAACCTCTCACATTAGATATATATTGTTATGGTTGCTGGATGTGCCGGGCGGTTACGGGCAGTCTTACACCGTAACTCAATCTAACCTCGGGTTAGGCATATTCGTCTTTTCTAAATTTACATATTTACCTCTTTATGTTTATATGTAAATTATTGTCATTCAAGTCAAGCCCCACCTTCCCTTTAAATCAAGTTCATAATTTTTGGTATAAAAATTATACCACTTTATGTCGTAAACCATTTATATGATTATGAGTCAAATATGCCAATTACATGTAATTTCATGTTTTTCCGCAACGTTGTCCCGTTAAACGTTCGCATAAATCACATAAAATGTTAGGCTCGCTACATAGCCTAACTCATACACAAGAGGGGAAAAAGAGGAACATGTAATATTCCAACATCATAAAAATATGGATCTAACTACATATATGTCATATGAATTCGGCATAGAACAATATACACTTAATTATGAACTTGCAAATTTAGATCTACTCAACATGAATCGTAAAATAGGGGTTTTACATAGAACTACATAAACTTAAATTAGGCCTGTAGTTGTGAACTTGTAAATTAGCATGTAGTTCTAGTCATATATGTGAACATGGTTGAACTTGCATAAACATAGAAAATTTCCCAAAATGGCATACAACATATAGGTGTCACCACCCAATTATACAACATGATATGCCATCGCCCAATTATACAACATGATATGTCATTGCCAATTTATTCAACATGATATGTCATCGCCAAATTATACAACATGATATGTCATCGCTAAATTATACAACATATAGGTTCATTGCCGAGCATTTAACATTTATCATCAAATTACATACAACATGATCACAAACTTAACATGATAAGAGTTATAATCTTAATCAATTCAGTTTTAACAAAAAGGATAGGCATAAATTTACATTAGGTGTTGTTCTACATCCATTTATTTTAGTCACGATTCTAATATCATTTAGGTCTAAATGATAACTGGACTTACAAAAAGGAGACTAGTCTTGTGTTATGGGATCTGTATTCTGAAACCGAATAGCTCTCCTTTGTTGTAGACATTGAATTATCTTAGTTGAATTAGATTTGATTTGTAATTTCTAACTTGCTTTCTAGTTGAAGGAGAATGGCGGCTACTTTAGGTTGAGTATTGACAGCATGACGGTCTTAGGAATATTTTTGTGTGGCTTAGGGTTTAGATTTAGGTTGCTTATATAGAAGTTTGATTTAATAGGAGCCGTTAGATCAACCTAGGGCCAATCAAAGCCATTCAAACCTAAGAGAACCAACCAGAACTTGCCACACAAGCCCTAATGACACAACAAATCGTCACTCAAAGAAATACGTCATGTTTCAAATCTGGCTCGAGGGGGAGGTCAACCCCAGGTCGACCCCTAGGTCGACCCCCAGGTCGACCCCCTGGTCGACCTATGTGACCCAAGTCGACCCCTAGGTCAACCTGATTTCTAGGCGGGAAATTTCCCGCCCAGCCTGCTTCGGGGTTTTTGAATTTCGAAACTTGAATTTGAATTTCAGGCTGGTTTTATTACTTAAATTCTTGAATCTTCTGAAGGTCATAGCTCCTTCATACGTAGTCCAATTTACACAAACTCGGACTCTATCTCAAGCAGAATTCCGAGACGAACGCAATGGCGTAACCCGTTTCCCTTAATTCTCACGTTTGTAATTAATTATTCTTTAATTCGTTACTATAATGTTTACAGAAAATACGGGGTGTTACACTGGGTATGCGTCACTATACAATAGCTGGATACATTAAATAGAAAAGATAGCCTGAGAACATGTAGGCAGCCTAGTTTAGAGGACTTTTAGCACATCCCTTCAAATCATAGAATAACGTATCCATTCATTTAACCTAGCGGATTTTTAATGACTTAAGTAACTTAGAAGCTAAACATTTGATTTTTCTTGAAATACATTTGCACATGGCCGTTGTATGCAAGTGTAAAAAAATGTCTTAAGCATGCATCTTTTCAATCAATAATGGGATGGTCTAGTTTTACAACCATTTGCAGATGGCCTAGTGTACATTTGTGTATTCCATAGCATGACTGACCTTGCTTAGCCCTTACACTATTCATTTTCAATCAATCATAGATACAATAGCCATGGTACCTATGAACAGCCAGCTATGCAATATTTTTATAAATTTTTCACCTATAAATACATTGGTTACTCTCCCACTCACTCACAAAAGCCTGGAAATCTAGAACAAAAACAACAACAACAAACTGAGAATGAAGGAACTAAAAACAGGGTAGAAAACTGTGAGCATGAGTGCATGAAACCAGTGAGCAATACAAACCGGTGAGTAAACTCTCCTCCCCTATTTTTATTGATTTTGCATGCATATAAGATTGTGTTATGTTTTTATATGTACTGGACTAAAACTGGAAATGCCAAAAAGTTGTAGAGCTAAAACCAGACTGTGAAACATTTAGTGAGTGAACTTTCCATTTATTATATATATGGTAATACATACATATACAGATGCATATTGACTTGTGAATGGATTGTGTTTTGTCATTGTACCTTTTATATTAAAGCCTGAGAATGAATACCAAAAACTGCGGACAAGTTATGAGTAAATTTCCCCCTTGTTTATTTATTTTGTATGTACATGTGAATTTGTTGTAGTAGTTTTCATGGTGAAATTAAAACCTGTAACTTGAAAACACAACCAGTGACCAAACATGTAAATGAAACTGTCCCCTTTCATTCATTGATTGTGTTATATATCATGTGCATTTAGTTCCTAAATATGGATACTTCATGGAAAAGTTGTGTTAATCTGAAAAAAACATTAGGACAGTAACCTTTAAGGAAGTAAACTTCCTTTTCCCTCTTTAAATTTTACTGCTAGTTATATGTATGGTTTTGTCAACTGTTATGTGGATAGGAATACTCTTGGATATATAGTATTGAAACATTTCAATCTTCATATTAGATACAGAAATAAGGGAAACTGGAATGAATCGGATAACAGCATAAAGCCAAGTACAGGCTCTTAGTTTTCTGTAATTAACAAATACCTTAAAAATGGAAAGAATGACACAAGAGATTCCAATTTAATGTCGTATACCTTTTGTCATTGATCTTGTTAATAACTCTTGACATACCATTTGATTATTGCGCAAGGCAGAGTGTCTGAGATTGTTACATGGGAACAATAGCTAAGGACTTTAGCCTGGACGAAAATATGTGTGTTATAAGCCTCTTAGAAATTTAAATACACCTATTATAAATTAAAAATATATAAAGGAAACAAGAGGAGAAAGTATGTCAGAGCTAAATCTATCAAAGTTAAAACATAGCTCTCAATTTTTAGTATAATCTTTGTTGAGTCAGTAGTTTTGTATAACGCATAACAATTGCCTAAATTAAAGGGTGGATGTTTGGCTTATGATACGAAGGATGGTTTTAATATGTTACTAGAAGGGAAAGAAAATTAATACTAGTGATTTGAAGGGGAACGATTGTTGAAAAAAGAAGAAGTGTGAGGAACTAAAATGGGTAGAAGATGGAGCAGCATGTTAACAGGGAAGAAGTAGCAGTAGAGGGACGGAAATTGTAGAAACCAGAAGTGGAGAAAACATGTAGGCTAAGTGTAGTCATATAGTCTATGAAATAAAGGATGGTAGCCATGTAACAGGAAGGATGGATGGTGCATAACAGGAGAAAGTGGCAGGATTTGAAAGTAGAAAGGGGAGAGATGTGCATGGCTTGGAGTTGATGGGCTACAGTATTGGCCAAAGTTTTTTAAAATTATATATATAAAAATACCAAAGTAGGTTAGTCATTCAAGTACACAAGGGAATCAATGTGTAAATGTTTAGTTTACCTGATGGAGTTGAGTCGATCGTTGGCGTATGTAAGTAATTCGATGCAGTAATCGAGTTCTAAACAACTAAAATTTAGATGAATTGATCTATTGATTTAATTAACGGTAGCTTTAATACCAAATATCATTAAAAATAAGTCGAACGTAAATTTAATCATAAATTGGATGAACGCATGAATTGTTGATCGGTAATAATCTATAATGTAATAAATTCTGAATTGGATTGTGAATTAATTGATTTATTTTGGTAATCGTAATTCTATGTTATATGGACATCTGTTAGTAGAAATAAACACCATTCCACTATATACTGAATTGACTAAATCGTTTGGACACCCTACTAGCAGAAATAAACACCATTCTACTATTATATTTGTTTGATATATTTTATGAGTAAAAATATGTTATTGATTTATTATCGACTGATAATACTGAATTATATTTATATGGTTGTTTGTGCAAATTGGGTTTAACGACTTAAATGTCACTTGTTGACAGAACTGCTATATTCCATTGGAACTGCTAAGTTACAATTTCTGTAGAGTAACTCAGAAATAACTTTGATAATTAGATATAAATTGTTTTTACGAAAAACAAGTAAATGGATTATTTTAAATTAATTATATTATTAATAAATATAAAGAGGAAAGGTTAATTGTAATCGTTTTAACTATTTGTTTCCTTCAATGAATTGTGAAAAGTTAATTAGTTTTAAATTAACAGATTTTGGGAAGATAATGATGTAGTTAAATAGCAGTTTAAATTTAGATAAATTATAGACGAAGGATGTTGTAAACTTAATTAATATCTTAATTAAGTTATTAAAAGATAATTTGATTATTAGAGGAAATAGGAAATCAAGTCAATTATTTGAATTAATTTCCTGATTTAATATTTATTAAGTCAACTTGATAAATAATTCCAGAACAACAACATTGTTTGAAAAGGGTTTAAGATTTGGAAAATGAATTGGGTTTACAAATTATGGTTTGTTGAATATTTTGGACATCGAACTTCTACGATTCTTGACGATAAAAAATGATTTTGAATCAAGGTCTGAGAGGTAATTAAAATACCCCAATTTGAATGATTTCACTATTTTCCGATAGATCGTATTAGTTCATGTTCTAAATGAGTGTTAGAGTTGAATATCATTTCCAGCTATGGAAATGGATATTCGAGAGTGAGACTATCCCTTAAGATTTAAAATATAATATTTATGTTTAAATTTAGATATACAAAATTCGTTTTTGAATTCAAATGATTTAAGATGATTTAAAACAAGGCTTAGTAAATCCAAAGGTAATAAATCTACTTATTTTATATTTGATAGTTAAATAACCAACTATCAAATCTGGACCTTTATCGTTATCATTTCGAAGAGACCGGAATCTAATTCCACTTCGATTCGATATATACGTTACGAGTCAGAGATTATTGAAGATCGTTGAAGAATAAGTTATGCAAGGGCTATTCTGTCGATCCTAGGTAGAAATTGCCTATAATGGATTTACAGGATAGTGCCTTCGGTTTGTCCAGTCCTAGGACAACTTGTATGGATGAGTGTTTGACAGGGTATTCCTAATAAATTGCGTAAGTTGATCTCTTCAAACGTATTTACATTTGATGGTGGAGGAATTCGTTTCTCTTTGCTTTGTACCCATGGTATTTTTGGGGAAATCAATTTGTGATTTGGTGGGTATGACAATGTGGCATTCAAAGTAAATGAAGACGTGTTATACCCAGGGGTAAGTTCAGCCTCAAGCCTCACAACCGGGAAATGAAAAATCGGGTAGGCAGCATGGATATGTGAGTCGCTCCCATTAGGGTGTATAATCACCTATCTAGAGAAATTCCTTTTTGCTTCTTAATCTATCGATGATGTCCCTTTCGGGAAATGGTTGTTAATCCCAACCGTTGGTGATATACATTCGATACACTTAAGCGAAATGAGTGGTCGGTCATGTGTAGGACGAATTGCAAAACGTTCTTGTTGAATCTAGTGTATTTCCCACTAGAGATACACTTTCGGTAGGTGGTTCCATACCTTGTCATAGTCGAAATCCAATCCCCAATAAGCGCCTGCGGCTTTGATTGTATATTATATATATGGAGCATGAGATGCAAGCGTTCCACTAGATTGCTATTTATTTGTATTTAGGCATTATTATAATATCAGAATAAGATACTGATTTCAAAAAGGTTTTGGGTTATCGTAAGGTAAAAACCATCCATGTTTATGTGTGGATCGGTCTTACGATATCTTTTTTTTCAAAATGTTTTTTAAAGTTAAGTTAAGAATTCTGAATTTTCATAAGGGAAAAACCTGTTTCGTGTTATACGGCGTGGTCTTATAAGATATCCTTTGTTAACCTAGTTGTTTTAAAATCGTTTACTCACATCAGTCCCATGACCGACCTAGAGTTTATTTTTCTATGTTTTCCCTAACTCTTGGGTGCCCAAATTTGTACGGACGGTCCAATAGTTCAGGATTTTATAGATTTATCTAGAGGAGCTTGCAGTAGAAGGCTTTAATATTGGTTATTTAGAGTTTATTCTGCTGTATTATATATGTGATGTACTCTGATGATGTATGTAAGTAAGGATACAGTTTTGTATTTCAAAAATTATGATATATATATTATATTTTGTTACGCTGCGATTGTGAGATTCTGTGTTGTTGTTCAGTTCTATCTTCAGTCTATTTTCTTCTATTCTAATTTTCTATCTTTCTATTTCTCATCCTCTAACTTCATTCTATTAATGATTCGTATTTTCGTGCATTTTGGGTTGAACGTGAGTTGTATTCAGTCAGCTCAAATTGTAACGTCCCGCCATTTTGATCGCTTCAAAATCGGTAATTAAACCAACTTAAAACGTTCAAAATGACGGATCGCTATTTAGCTTATAGAGTTTAAAAATAGAATCAAAACATGAAAACACAGAATAAACAAATAACACCGTACTGAACAGTAAAATGGAACTTTCATATATAATCAGAATTTTGGATATAAGATTTTTCTACATACAACGGAATTTTAAAATGACTTAAATTAAGATAATATTTACTGTTTTTGAAAACTTCAGAGTGCGCGTCTTCTGGAATCCCCAGCTTCGTCAATCTTCGAATCCTAAGATGTATTCTTTAGATCTGAAATGCTCAGGTCTGACCCGAGCGTTCCGTGCAAAAAACATAAAACACTCGAATCAAGATTAAATCATAGTTCAAGTAAATTAACTTCGACAGAACTGAAATAAAATAGTTAATTCTGACTTCCCACATAGATGTCTTATAAAATAAATAGTTGTGGTATCTGTTCATATCAGTTCTATCTATTTCCAGGGATAAATGGTCTCAGAAGCTTGCGAGTGCACGCATGTATGTGCGTGCACCGCCTCGGCATCCCGAACCGAACATAAATAATAACATAGATGATTCTAGGGGCTTGTATATACATGTATGGGTATATATACACATACGTGTATTGCCTCAGCATCCTGAATCGTACACAACACACAATATGCACAAAAGCAAAAGCACATGGCATCAGTACTCAACATACGTAAATGACCTAAATCATCGGTGGAATGGTCTCGGTAAACTGGATTTCAGAATAAGCCATGTAAATATGACAGCCAAAATGGCTCAGTAAAATAAATGCAAGTCGAATTGCCACAAATGCCAAATCCAATAATTGTAAATATCTTGCACAGTGCGTGTATAAAGCATGGCATGCATATAGACATTTCCATAAAAAAATTGACATGGATTAATAGGCATTAAAACGAGCAGCAATGGTTTTACCCAATTGAATAAAAGTGAAACAGGTTCCATCAAAACATGCATGGCACAAATCATGTCAGCTGTAAACATGATATGCTATGTATACTTCATTTTCTTTAAGACTGGGTATGTGAACATCAAGGCAGCGTATAAGTTAAATACCTAAGTATATATAGTTTAGTTTCCAAACTACAACTTTAAGTAACTACAAATTATGAAGTTCACTATTTACCTGAACACCATATGTTAGATTCATTAATTTCTTTTTATGTGTGAAAAATATTTGCAAGGAAGAAAATAGAAGTATACTAACTTCAAAGTGCTTACTTATTTTATCCATTATCATTTGCCATTGTTTTCCAGATTTATATATAAGATACAGAAGACAAAACAACATGTTATAGCTCACGACCATAACCACAATGAATTGTTCATGACACGGTAGAGGGAATACAATCATTTAATGCCAAATATTTTAGTTTAAAAAAACATGAAGGCAAACAGTGAAACTAGCAGAAATAGGGGTCCTAACACGTAAGACAGAAGTCAGCATGGGTCTCAACAACATCATATTGTAAGTCTAGTGAAATAATGTTGAATACAGTCAGAGAACACCAATACGTAATTGGCTCAAAGCATGGTTAATTGTTTTGGTCGAAGCTTGACAGTTTTATATGATAAACCATTTATTTGTGGATCTACAAAAAATTTCACTTATACTTCATTCCAACAAATCTGGAATTTCTTTCTTTCCTTAGCAGACAGTTCAAAGTGAAGCCAAACATGATTTTCTTTTCAACTAATGCCATGACAGCACGACACTAAAATATGACCAAAACATGTATTTCGAATTACAGGGTGCAGGAAAAGTGTACACTACTAAGGTTCCTATGGAAATAAGACGAGTTCGGAGAGTTCAGTTCTTAGTTACTGGCATATGTGTGAATAAGCGCATTTTCAGTTTCACTAAACAACTAAGCTACTTGAAATGCTATACATACATTCATGGTAATTACATGTGTACATTTACATATATGAAAACATATATATATATATACATATATACATACATTGTTTACGACCACATAATATGGCCACACTAATGAGCAACCGAAGTGCCCTGGTTCGAAGGTTCATTTTCCCGTTCAACAAATAAACAGGAAGCATTTTTGGGCAAAGTACAAATTTCTGGGTTCAAATTGATTTCCAAAACTACACAGTGGGAATTAAAGGCCACAAAATCATTTGTTTTTTTTTCAGAAATCACAATAATACTTTTTGTTTAAACAAACTCTTATATTCAAATATGTTTTCCAGTTTTATGAACCAGGCCGCTCTGCATATGTATACCATTGTTAAAACAATTATAAGCTTAAGGCTAAACAAGATATAACTACCCCAGTCTGATTTATGTATTCATTCAATCTCGTTAATAACCTTAGTAAACCATCACCTAGCCAAACTCATCCGTCTCAATTACCGAAATTTTACATGCATAGATGTATGCCAAGACATGCATATACACGTACAAAACATATATATATATATACACACACACACACACACACATGTTTGGCCTCCACGTACACATACGGTCAAGGATCAACATTCGAACAGCCAAGAATAAAACTTGCGGCAACAAAGGTAGCCATAATCACTCAGAATTTACTATTTTATCTTAGTTCATATCAAAATTAAAACATTTGAAAATATTTAATTGTGGGTCGAAACTCACCATCGCAGCGATGGTAGAAGGCGCAGGCTTGTAGCGTCTTGGCAGCGAACAGAGGAGGAAGAAGCAGGATAAAGAGGAGCAACACGTGACAGAATTCAACTTGGGGACGGTCGTGGGTTAGGCGGTGATTGTCGTGAGGGAAAGAACTGATTTTGGGGAAGCTCCAATTTTTATTCTTACTGAATGGCGAGTGGGGAAAAGGGTTTTGAGGAGAGGCCATTGAAATTGGAAAAAAATAAAAATTTGGGGAAAATCTGATACGAAGGCTGTGGCAATTTGCTGAAGAAATAGGAGAAATGATTTAGGGATTTGCTGAGGAAATGAGGATGGATAGTGAGATTTTTATAGAAGAAAATTGTAAGATAGGAACGACGTAATGTCGATGGCTCTTAGGGTAGGAAATACAGGTCTGCACAGAATTCATCTGAGGTGGGCGAAAATTTAACCGTGGTAGGTTTATTTGGGCTTAACTTAATATTTAACTGTACCGTTGAACGCTCCATATTCGTACCGCAAACACAGTCACCAAATATGACAAAGATTATACGTACCTCTTCGTCTTTGCATTCTAAATTCAGTAAAAACTAATTTAATCATAATCTGACTCCGTTTGGGTACAATGATATTTTATATTTGAATTATTAATCGGTTCACCGATTAGATTTTTTAACAACTCTGTTCGATTAGAAATTTAAAATGTTAAATTCCAATTTCATCGTATGCACAAATACACACATCAATATATTCGACTTTTACTTTATAACTCAGGTATCAATATCAATATTGATTATAAATAATTAAATCTTAAATTAATTTCACATTCTAGTTGTCGAAATTTCTGGGATGTTACACAAATGGTACGGATTTGCGGGTCGTTACAATGTCTAATCACATATTAAGGGAGGTTCCTCGTAATAAAAACATAAACAATTCCACATGCAATATGGAAATGACACTTACTAAATTTTAAATACCTCAAAGTGTGGAGTACTTGGCAAAAGTTCTAGTTTCGCTTCCTAAAAAAGTCAAACTTGATCAAAATCTTTGATTGTTAGTATCTAGGCCCAGCCCAAAATAGCAATGCTTATAGATTTTTGGTATTCAAGTCTGATATACCTGATTTAACGTAAATAAAATCATGTAATCGAAAGATGCCTCATTCCATGAAGATGTATTTCTATGCAAAAGGAATAAATGAAATTATGTCCCTAAAAAGACAAGAGAAGAACCAAACAAGCCACATGAAGATGAATTTCATTGTGAAGTTGAGGAAGTTGAACCAAAAAGAAGCGTAAGAGAAAGAACTTCCAAGTCTTTTAGCTTAGAATTCCAAACCTATATGTTAAAACATGAACATCAAACTTACAAAAAGGTGTAGATTTCTAGATGGATCTATCAAAAAAATATAAAGCTATCTTAGTAATCAAATTAGGATATTGACAAAAAGGTGTAGATTTCTTTGATACTTATTCACCGGTTACACTAATAACCTCTATAAGAATGTTAATAGCAATTGCATCCATCTAGTATAGAAGTTCATCAAATGATGTAAAGACAACATTTAAATAGAGATCTACGTAGAGCAACCTGAAGGTTTTATCTCTATAGGAAACAAAAACAAAGTTTGTAAAGTGATTAAAGCATTGTACAAACTCAAACAAGCTCTAGAGCAATGGCACAAAATATTTGACATTGTCAAGATGAAAAATGGTTTCTTATAAATGAATGTTATAAAGTTTTTATTATAAACAAGTTGGACAATCGTATGTGATGATTTATTCATATGTGGACAATATGCTAGCCTTTAGTCCTGACATTAAAGTTATAGAGGCCATAAAGAAAATATTAATCAAAAATTTCAATATGAAAGATTTAGGAGTGGCAAACGTTATTTTCGAAATAAAAAAAATAAGAATACCTAATAGAATTGAATTATCTCAGTCACATTACGTAGACAAAATGATTGGAAAATTCCAGAACTTTAGAAATAAAGGAGTTGGTACACTTTTTAATCCATCGAAAGTACCACACAAAAATACAAATGAAAGTGTAAGGCAACTGGAATACTCGCGTGTAATAGGATGCTTAACATACCTCATGAATTGCACAAGACCAAATATTGCTTATGCAGTAAGTCGACTAAGCAGTTATACTAATAATATAGGGAAGGAACTGAAAAGCACTAAAAAGTGCTGTGAATTTTAAAGAATAACACAAATTATTCCATATATTATGGAAAATATCTGGTGGTCTTAGAGGGATAAGTGGTGCAAACTGGATTGCAGATTCAGAGGAATCAAAAACCATAAGTGGTTACATGTAATGACCCGTATTTTTGGTCAGTTAATTTTAAACATTTAATATGGATTTAAATATTTAGTTGATAATATAAATCGATTTTTATATTGAGTTATCTATTTAATAATCGAAATGCGATTTATTTCGAATATATATAATCATCATAATGCGAAAATGAATTTAATTGAATTCAAGTTTTAAAACTGAATTGAAAACAGTTCAGATAATCAATACAAACTTCTGTTTGAGCTAGAATAATAATATTATTTTATTATCGTGAAACTTATTGTTTTGAATTTAATTTATCGGTTTAAATTAATATATTCTTCATATGATCGGAATAGAGCTTCGAATCCTGTTTCAGTGTGTTCAGAATAGTGTTATTACGCTAGAAACGCCTGTTGTTGCGCACGAATTGGTGTTCATTACCGTAAATTTTCTTATTATAAAATAATACGGATAAGATCAAGATCAAATCATATTAAGTAGAGGTCAAATCAAATTAATTACACTGTACTTGATGTACTTTACGCAGACATGAATTCCTTAATGGTTAAGTTCTCTCCCTCTATAAATCACACTCATCTCCTTTCTATTTTTCTCTTATGTAAATCGATTCACTTCAGGCAAAAATAGAATGGCCACTCTCTGTTGTAAATTCAGTCCCAAAATCACATTAAAATCAAAGCCATCCCTTAGATAACCAAATCAAAATTGAACGAGCTTCAAAATCCATAAGCTCAGAAAGGATCGAACTTGAGACAAATAAAATCGAAAGAGGCAAAATCTATTCTCTCTCTCAATCTTTTGCAAAATAGGATGCGATAAAGAAGAAAAAAGGGACCAGAAACCTCGTCTGGAAATCACGACAACACTAAAAGCCGACATCAAGCTGGAGCATGGCGTGGTGTCTTGCTGTGTTCGTCGTAGTGTAGAGCGCCAGTGGGTAAACTAAGGGTAGGCGGCAGTCTCTAAGGCGTTGAAAGGATCACTATAGCTCGCGACAGTTACAGGTTATGTAACGACCCAATTATTTTCGACCCCGAAAATCGACATAAATACCTTTCCCATACCTCATGTTGACCTTCCAAACACCGAAAACACCGGAACGTTATTAGAAAGAATTTAGAGGGTGAGATAAGAAAGAAAGAAATATAAGAATAGGAGAAGAAGAAGAACCAACACAACACAGAATCATAGTCTCACATCGCAGCGGAACAAAATATAATACAAAAATAAATCTTTACTGAGAGCTTTAAAAATACTTACAATTATCAGAATACATTACACACCTGGACAGTTATAATAACTCATCCTCATATACAACACACAGCGGAAAGGTAGCTATATAATATCATACGTCTGAACATCTCCAGCTCGTCTGTGGACTTCACAACATTCGATAACCTGAACCTGTACACCCCGGGCTAACCCGAGCATTTACAAAACACCGGGTCAGTCTGGTGAACCAGAGTGAGAAAAACCCGCACGGTATTAAAGTAACACACAACTTGATTTTAAAGTTAAAATCTTTTCAAAGAAAAGGATAATCGTACGACCAAATCCACACATAAACACGGACGGTTTTTACCTTATGATAACCCAAAACATTTTTGAAATCAATATCTTGTCTGATATTATAATAATGTCTAAATACAAGTAAATAACAATCTAGTGGAACACTTGCATCTCACGCTCCACATATATAGTATACAATCAAAACCGCGGGAGCTTATTGGAGATTGCATTCCGTCCTTGACAAGGTACGGGACCACCTACCGATAGTGTATCTCTAGAGGCGAATACACTGGGTTCGACAAAAACATCTTGCAAACCGGCCCTCACATGACCGACCACTCATTTCGCTTGAGTGTATCGAATGTATATCACCAACGGTTGGGCTCAAACCACCGTTTCCCGAAAAGGGACAGCATAGAAATAAATTAAAGGAGCAAAAGGAATTTCTCTAGATAGGTGATTATACACCCTAATGGGAGCGACCCACATAGCCATGCTGCCTGCCCGATTTTTGTCATTTCCCGGTTGTAAGGCTTGAGGTTTTGAATTTCCTCTACAACACCTGGCCACCATTCACTTTGAATGCCACATCGTCAGATCCGCCAGATATCACTAATTGACGTCCACAAAAATACTCTAGTGGTTAAGCGAAGAGAACCGTCGTCCTCTGCCACCAACTATGGTACGTTTGAAGAAATAAACGTACGTAATTACTTTGGAAATACTCTATCAGACATCCATCCATTCAAGTCATCCAGGAACAGGATGAACCGAAGGTACTCTCCTATTGCATCCAATATAGGAATCACCCCATGGATCAGTAGCGAGAAGTCCTTGCAACCCGTAGATTTCAATCACGACAGAACCACAGTTTATCTCTGGCCGCTAAACCAGAGATTTTTAGTAGTTCTTCCGCTTATTAAAATCCACGGTCTTCAATGCTCCACCTCGACCGTCTTCTGATATCTTCACATATTTGTTGGTCGGAATGGTTTTCGAATATAAATTTGATCCCGGTCTTTCCATGCCAACAATCGTATTGGATAGATTTGATAGTCGGTGATTTAATTATCAAAATAAACAGTGTTTCAATCATGACAATCCAATGAGTTCACCGGTTCAGTATACGGTCTCACTTGGCCTTTTCAATTAAAACAACGGTGAAATCAAAACTCTTAAATCCTTCGATATTATAAATATAGTCTTGCTTCTTATTTAACATAAGGTTTATGTTTAAACAAATTCATTCTTATACTTAGGAAAATCTCAGATCGAATTCAGTGGTTTATATTTTACATACAAAACATTAACCACGTTATTATCTAATATTGGGAAATTATTCAACTTATTACTCGTAAAATAAAGTTACGAAATATCTTCTATTTCATTGCTTGAAACAATACTCTACGCTTATTCTTATTGAATAAAACTTCTTCAATACTAAATCTTACATTTCCTTTTAACCTTGCGGATATTGTTATAATTTTACGCAATCTCCTTTTTCCTTTTTTTTTTTGAAACCATCATTTTATATATTTTTCAAATCTTCATCCAAAATGTTGCGTTATTATTTCTCTAATGAAATAATAAATTTTACTAACCTCTTCCACCAATACAACTTATATCATCCTCAGAAAATCCGGAAGTCGTTCAAGTTGGGGTATTTTAATTACCTCTCAGACCTTGATCAACAACGTTCATATCTAAAGATAAATATAAGTTGTAATCCAAAACCAATATTTCATTCCAATCTCAAATCAAATTCTATTTAACTAATTTATTTAAATACGGTTTCATAAACCTCCTTATCATTTTAAAAATCTCTTTCTCGGATATAGCCCTTCTTTCTTAATTCAATGATTGAGCAACTTCTTATCAAAACACCACTTTTAACACTTCTCTCTGTTTTAAACAAATTCCTTTTTAAAATCTTATTAAAATTAAAACAATATTCATTAAACAGTTTTATCCAAACAAACTAAAATAATAATTTATTCCAGTTAAAAGTGTTCCATTTAGTCAACTCTAAACACGGTTATCTCGTTAATCGATTTCATTTCGTTTTCCCTTTAAATTAATAAATAATATAATTAACTTAAGATAATTCTATTTAATTGTTTCTTAACAAGACCATTATCCAATTTAGTCGTTAGGTTAATTTTCCTATTCTCACATTTACAAATCTGATTAACATCAGAATTGTCTTTATAAAATCAATTTATAATTAAAAATAATTATTTATTTCCTTTTTATAAACCTTTATCCAAATAATATATCTTAAAATTTATCTTTAGTTATAAAATAAATTTCATAACTTCAGTTCTATCATTTCACCTGACGGTAAATCAATATAAACAGAACAATTTACCATTAGGCCATTTACTGCCAATTACTCAACCAATATAGCCCATTGGTTAAAACACAACACAGGTTGAATTTTCACCCCATGATTACAAATCAAATCAATCACCCAATCAGGACAGTTCATATATGATAATATAAAAATAAATAATATATTTGAGGAATCCGGTTGGATCCCTCCAACCTGTTCTTCCCTGTATACAAATGGTTATCTCCAACAGATCATTCAATTTCATTTAACTGATAATAAATAACGACCATTTAACCTTAATCAAAAGCAATGCAAACAATTCAACCAATTAAACACGTTTATTTTATAAACGTGACCAACAAGGTAAGTTACCTTTATTGGAACCAATCGTTAGAATAACGATTAGGTATTCCACAGATATTAAACGACGGTTTAATTTCATCAGTTAAATCAACAAATAAATATATAACAAGCAAATAGTCAACCATAGCAAGCAGAGCACACAAAAATAAAAACCCAATTTATATAAAATATAAATGGGGAAACTGAGTGAGTTTAACTCACCTTGATTTCTGTTGTCGCTAAAGCGATTTGGTTTCAATCAAATTAAACATACGTTTAATTTAATCAAAGATTCCAATCGCTTCCAGCTTGGTATATGGTAGTTCCAAAATGTAGCGTTCATTTCTACCATCCAACACGACCCAATTGATCCAGTTCTGTTCATATATGTGCAAAATTATACGGTTATAAATATACGATGTAAACTAATTTCCTTAATAAAAATTATTAACGATATTAATTACTTGGTTATTAGTTTCAACAAGCCGATACAAATTCTCTGCCTTCGTTCAATGCTCAACCCGATACCATGCATCCACTGATGTATTTCGTTCGTTCTGCACAGTTAAAACCAATTTAATTATATGATTTGGTTAACTAATCTATACCCTAAACACATTAACTTAAATTAATCATCATTGTTTAATTTTAAGTAAAACTGGCCGGACCATTTAGAAATAACAAGAGTCGATTCCTCTTTGTATGTTTCACCACTACCTTTCTTTGCAACTACCTGTAATTGAAATAATGTTTTAATCAATATACATTAGTTATATAATTAACTTTTGATTAATAATTAGGAATTTATTTATTTAAAATGTTAATTACTGTTAAACAAATTGATACAGGCCGATCCCCCAAATTTCCTTCATCCCGTTCTTTGTTCCAGTCACCTAACCAACAGCCCGCCCGTGTCAAGGCCAAACCAGGATGACGCCTTCTCTTCTCGTCTTCGTATTTCTGCTTTGTTTTGCTGAAAACCTGTCATGATATAATGTTCTAATTGTTAAGTTAAACTAATCTCAATCCGCTAATTACTAATTAAGGCATAATTAACTGAATTAGCGTTACATTGATACGGCCCTTGTTTTGTTTGCAAAGTTGATTTGCTGTTATCGCGATTTCCATCTCAAACCCAAGCTCGCACGAACCATTCTCCACCGTTCCTCACTGTTGTACTGTTCCTTTCCAACGCCCTTCATATTTCCATCCCATCCGCTTCTTTCTTCTACGCACTAAAGACCCAAGTTTCAAGCTACTCCATTTCTCCAACATACACAACGTCCGTCCTTTTTGGCATATCCCATGATGCCATCCCACTCCCCTGTTCCAACTTCCACGTCCCAGTTCTATGTTTCGGTTTTCAACTTCTATTTTTTTTTAGCCTGCAAAGCCCATATGGTACCCAACAGCCCATCCGCCCCTTCTTTCTTCCCCACTCCTAGCATTTCCCAGTAAAACCGTCCCCATCCTCTTATTATTTCTCTCTTCAACCCAAAAAGCTACAGATATTATTATTTCCCATGCATGAGAACCATTCTCCTTTTCCCATCCATCACGCTTTCGTCTCCCTCGCACCCGAACTCCTCTTCTTACATGCATCGACGTCCCCACTTGCATACACTCCGGCGAAGGCTGCCTAGACTCCGGCCATCTTCCTCCTTGAACTCAAGATACCCGACTCCTGTCAAGCTTTCACCTGCTTCGTCCTTTCTACGCAGAACTTCACTGCGTTTCATCTATACTCCCAGTACACTCCTGCTCCTCTCGTTTAGCCTTCCCTCTCTTCAACAAATTCGAACACCAGTAAATGACCTAAAGCACTAGCTTCCCTCTCAAACCCAACCAGCATCAGCCCACCTCCGAACCGACTGGGTTAGCTTCGTCTGCAACCTTGTCACCACCGAACACATAACTTGAGTTCCTTTTTTCTTTTCTTTTTCCGTGAGTGGAGCTGTAGATTTATGAATGGGTATGGGGTTTGTTTTTATTTTATATTATTGATGGAGCAAGGTTTCACCTCTACAGGCAACGAAGAAATTATTGGAAGAAAATGAGTAGCGATGTCATTTTATAGGGGAGAAGATTCGTGGGGATCAAGGTGTTTAGAGTATAGGCTTGCAGGAAAAAATGTAGGATAGGTTGAGTTTTCGAAAACGTGGCAGGCAAGGTTTTACAATGGTTTGGCAGACAAGAAATGTGTTTGTTTGGGACACAAGGCAGTAACAGTGGAGATAATTTAGTTAAAGTAAATATATGGTATTATATTATAACAAACCTACATCATGAGAAAATGGGTTAAAAACCACCACATACGATTTCTGTTTACTGATAAAAAGACTAATCTTGGTGTAAAAAGATATTCCGGATCCAATGGGACAAGTTTCGTCAAAATCCGAGGTCATATGGAAAAATTTCCTTTATAAAACCAGAAATAAACACGCGTTTAATTTTTTCACGATCACCAGATAAATCAAATCAACATAAAACCTTGCAATCCTATAATAATTCTTCAATATGAACCCAACGGCACTAGTTTCGTCGCATTCTGAGACTGTTTCCCCGGTAGGCCATTTTTACGCGCACCACAATGCCATTTCGGACACCAAATTACACAGTCCCTAAAAATAACAAACTATATTCTTATCCTGACTCTAATCGTCAATCCGAAGTCAATGGAACTAGTTTCGTGGCTTAATTCAATCGTCTGCTCAAGTTACACTCAAATAACCCTTTATTAAATTAATTACGCATTATAGAAATTGAATGGACGTTTACAGCTACCGTGGCCACATACGACATCGGTTTGCCACTCCAATTAACACCGTGCAATAATTTAACGTTATGGTCTCAATGAAACTGATTTCATTGAAAACGAAGTCCGTTTGCAAAATGGCCATTTTAAAGGCCGATATTTAAATAACGATTTTTCACAACGACTGTTTTAAAATTTGATTTAGCCATAACTTACAATTTATAACACGAAAACTAAATTTTCCTCTTTCATATGCAAATTATCATCAATACGGCTCTAACATTTCTTGTTCCACAGAAATCCGACTTATATCAGATTCTTTATACTCAGTTAAAGTTCAAAACCAAATATTACGAACTGTCGCGCGATTTCGAGCTCGTTTTATATTATAAATAAAATTAACGTTAAAACTTCGTTTTAAATAACGATTTCAATATTAAAATCCATTCATATTCCAAATAAAATATTTAAAATAATAAATTAAATAAAATATTTAACTACCAAAAATACGGGTCGTTACATTCTTCCCCCCTTAAAATAATTTCGTCCTCGAAATTGCTAAGGTAAGAAAGAACGTTACAAACCCATAAATTTCCAAATCCAGTTTATTTTAAAATCGAAAACCAATTTAATATCGTAAATAAATATTTTCAAAAATATCGAAAATTCTCTAATACTTTAAATTCCCGGAAAAATTCGGTAGAGTCTCCCCTGCACGGAGTGACATCTGCGATATCGCAGGAACAGATAATATATATCCATCGACCAACGGTCGGAAAATAAAAATCAAAACCCCACAATTTCATTTTTTTTCGCGTAGGTGTACCTTTTCCGAGCGCTATTGGGCATATTTGCTCAGCGTATATGTGATTTACTCAATCCATATCAATCTGTCTAGCCATCTGGCACCTGTACTTAACTCAATTCACATATCAGTAATAAATATGTGAAATTCTGAGATAATATTTCACTAATCAACTGGTATAACTATACCAATTGCAAAGTCAAACAAAAAATATCAATTCATTCTTAAATACAGGGTTAAATCAAAATTCCAATTCATATGCAATTTCATTCCAGTTTAATTACACCGGAAATTATTCTCTAGTTATAATTCATTTGGCTTCATTAAATTTTTGATTATTTCCATTCAAACAACTATCATCCAATAACAAACAATCACAAACAACAACCAATACACGACCAAATCAATTGAATTTACATCAATATTAATATTTTACTTTGGTTTCACATATTTTATTATTATTTATTCATTTAATTTCCAATTTCCAACTCTGTTTTATTTAATTTCGATATCATTCATAATTCGATTCCACTTAGACAAGTTAAGTTCCAATTCAAATTCTCAACCCGATTTGAATTACATTCAAATCGATCAAACACACTAGTATCTCAATAAATTGAGAAAATTATTTCTTTCCTATAAAAAAATATATTTCAGGTAAAATTATTTCATTTACCCTCTTTACGAAACAATACTGTATCGATTGCCAGTTCAACGCTTCTCAACACTTGAACCGACCAACCAACACAATACAAAACATTTGTATATGAAATTTACAAATACGCCATCATATATATACACTCAATCTCGATCTAGGGTATTACTAACCCTATCTCTATCGAGTTACACCATAGAGCCAAGGTTATAACTAAACCAATAGCTCTAATACCACTGTAACGACCCAATTATTTTCGGCCCCGAAAATCGACATAAATACCTTTCCCGTACCTCATGTCGACCTTCCAAACACCGAAATCACCGGAACGTTATTAGAAAGAATTTTGAGGGTGAGATAAGAAAGAAAGAAATATTAGAATTGGAAAAGAAGAAGAACCAACACAACACAGAATCATAGTCTCACATCGCAGCGGAACAAAATATAATACAGAAATAAATCTTTACTGAGAGCTTTAAAAATACTTACAATTATCAGAGTACATTACACACCTGGACAGTTATAATAACTCGTCCTCATATACAACACACAACGGAATGGTAGCTATATAATATCATACGTCTGAACATTTCCAGCTCGTCTCTGGACTTCACAGCATTCGATAACCTGAACCTGTACACCCCGGGCTAACCCGAGCATTTACAAAACACCGGGTCAGTCTGGTGAACCAGAGTGAGAAAAACTCGCACGGTATTGAGGTAACACACAACTTGATTTTCTTTTCAAAGAAAAGGATAATCATACGACCAAATCCACACATAAACACGGACGGTTTTTACCTTACGATAACCCAAAACATTTTTGAAATCAATATCTTGTCTGATATTATAATAATGTCTAAATACAAGTAAATAACAATCTAGTGGAACGCTTGCATCTCACGCTCCACATATATAGTATACAATCAAAACCGCGGGCACTTGTTGGAGATTGGATTCTGTCCTTGACAAGGTATGGGACCACCTGCCGATAGTGTATCTCTAGAGGCGAATACACTGGGTTCGACAAGAACATCTTGCAACCCGGCCCTCACATGACCGACCACTCATTTCGCTTGAGTGTATCGAATGTATATCACCAGCGGTTGGGCTCAAACCACCGTTTCCCGAAAAGGGACAACATAGAAATAGATTAAAGGAGCAAAAGGAATTTCTCTAGATAGGTGATTATACACCCTAATGGGAGCGACCAACATAGCCATGCTGCCTGTCCGATTTTTGTCATTTCCCGGTTGTGAGGCTTGAGGTTTTCAATTTCCTCTACAACACCTGGCCACCATTCACTTTGAATGCCACATCGTCAGATCCGCCAGATATCACTAATTGACGTCCACAAAAAAACTCTAGTGGTTAAGCTAAGAGAACCGTCGTCCTCCGCCACCAACTATGGTACGTTTGAAGAAATAAACGTACGTAATTCCTTTGGAAATACTCTGTCAGACATCCGTCCATTCAAGTCATCCAGGAACAGGATGAACCGAAGGTACTCTCCTACTGCATCCAATATGGGAATCACCCCATGGATCAGTAGCGAGAAGTCCTTGCAACCCGTAGATTCCAATCACGACAGAACCACAGTTTATCTCTGGCCGCTAAACCAGAGATTTTTAGTAGTTCTTCCGCTTATGAAAATATACGGTCTTCAATGCTCCACCTCGACCGTCTTCTGATATCTTCACTTATTTGTTGGTCAGAATGGTTTTCGAATATAAATTCGATCCTGGTCTTTCCGTGCCAACAATCGTATTGGACAGATTTGATAGTCGGTGATTTAATTATTAAAATAAACAGTGTTTCAATCATGACAATCCAATGAGTTCATTAGTTCAGTTTACGGTCTCACTTGGCCTTTTCAATTAAAACAATTGTGAAATCAAAACTCGTAAATCCTTCGATATTATAAATATAGTCTCGCTTCTTATTTAACATAAGGTTTATCTTTAAACAAATTCATTCTTATACTTAGGAAAATCTCAGATCGAATTCAGTGGTTTATATTTTACTTACAAAACATTAACCACGTTATTATCTAATATTGGGAAATTATTCAACTTATTACTCGTAAAATAAAGTTACGAAATATCTTCTATTTCATTGCTTGAAATAATACTCTACGCTTATTCTTATTGAATAAAACTACTTCAATACTAAATCTTACATTTCCTTTTAACCTTGCGGATATCGTTATAATTTTACGCAATCCCCTTTTTCCTTTTTTTCTTTGAAACCATTATTTTATATATTTTTCAAATCTTCATCCAAAATGTTGCGTTATTATTTCTCTAAAGAAATAATAAATTTTACTAACCTCTTCCACCAATACAACTTATATCATCCTCAGAAAATCCTGAAGTCGTTCAAGTTGTGGTATTTTAATTACCTCTCAGACCTTGATCAACAACGTTCGTATATAAAGATAAATATAAGTTGTAATCCAAAAACCAACATTTCATTCCAATCTCAAATCAAATTCTATTTAACTAATTTATTTAAATACGGTTTCATAAACCTCCTTATCATTTTAATTTTTTTTTTCGGATATAGCCCTTCTTTCTTAATTCAATGATTGAGCAACTTCTTATCAAAACGCCACTTTTAACACTTCTCTCTGTTTTAAACAAATTCCTTTTTAAAATCTTATTAAAATTAAAACAATATTCATTAAATAGTTTTATCCAAACAAACTAAAATAATAATTTATTCCAGTTAAAAGTGTTCCATTTAGTCAACTCTAAACACGGTTATCTCGTTAATCGATTTCATTTCATTTTCCCTTTAAATTAATAAATAATATAATTAACTTAAGATAATTCTATTTAATTGTTTCTTAACAAGACCATTATCCAATTTAGTCGTTAGGTTAATTTTCCTATTCTCACATTTACAAATCCAATTAACATCAGAATTGTCTTTATAAAATCAATTTATAATTAAAAATAATTATTTATTTCCTTTTTATAAACCTTTATCCAAATAATATATCTTAAAATTTATCTTTAGTTATAAAATAAATTTCATAACTTTAGTTCTATCAATTCACCTGACGGTAAATCAATATAAACAAAACAATTTACCTTTAGGCCATTTACTGCCGATTACTCAACCAATATAGCCCATTGGTTAAAACACAACACAGGTTGAATTTTCACCCCAGTATTACTAATCAAATCAATCACCCAATCAGGACAGTTCATATATGATAATATGAAAATAAATAATATATTTGAGGAATCCGGTTGGATCCCTCCAACCTGTTCTTCCCTGTATACAAATGGTTATCTCCAACAGATCGTTCAATTTCATTTAACTGATAATAAATAACGACCATTTAACCTCAATCACAAACAATTTAAACAATTCAACCAATTAAACACGTTTATTTTATAAACGTGACCAACAAGGTAAGTTATCTTTATTGGAACCAATCGTTAGAATAACGATTTGGTATTCCACTGAAATTAAACGACGGTTTAATATCATCAGTTAAATCAACAAATAAATATATAACTAGCAAACAGTCAACCATAGCAAGCAGAGCACACTAAAATAAAAACCCAATTTATATAAAATATAAATGGGGAAACTGAGTGAGTTTAACTCACCTTGATTTCTGTTGTTGCTAAAGGGATTTGGTTTCAATCAAATTAAACATACGTTTAATTTAATCAAAGATTCCAATCGGTTCCAGCTTGGTATATGGTAGTTCCAAAATGTAGCGTTCATTTCTACCGTCCAACACGACCCAATTGATCCAGTTCTGTTCATATATGTGCAAAATTATACAGTTATAAATATACGATGTAAACTAATTTCCTTAATAAAAATTATTAACGATATTAATTACTTGGTTATTAGTTTCAACAAGCCGATACAAACTCTCTGTCTTCGTTCAACGCTCAACCCGATACCATGCATCCACTGATGTATTTCGTTCGTTCTGCACATTTAAAACCAATTTAATTATATGATTTGGTTAACTAATCTATACCCTAAACACATTAACTTAAATTAATCATCATTGTTTAATTTTAAGTAAAACTGGCCGGACCATTTAGAAATAACAAGAGTCGATTCCTCTTTGTATTTGTCACCACTACCTTTCTTTGCAGCTACCTGTAATTGAAATAACAATTTAATCAATACACATTAGTTATATAATTAATTTTTGATTAATAATTAGGAATTTATTTATTTAACATGTTAATTACTGTTAAACAAATTGATACAGGCCAATCCCCCAAATTTCCTTCATCCCGTTCTTTGTTCCAGTCACCTAACCAACAGCCCGCCCGTGTCAAGGCCAAACCAGGCTGACGCCTTCTCCTCTCATCTTCGTATTTCTGCTTTGTTTTGCTGAAAACCTGTCATGATATATCAATCATCATGTTCTAATTGTTAAGTTAAACTAATCTCAATCCGCTAGTTACTAATTAAGGCATAATTAACTGAAGTAGCGTTACATTGATACGGCCTTTGTTTTGTTTGCAAAGTTGATTTGTTGTTATCGCGATTTCCATCTCAAACCCAAGCTCGCACGAACCATTCGCCACCGTGCCTCACTGTTGTACTGTTCCTTTCCAACGCCCTTCATATTTCCATCCCATCCGCTTCTTTCTCCTACGCACTGAAGACCCAAGTTTCAAGCTACTCCATTTCTCCAACATACACAACGTCCGTCCTTTTTGGCATATCCCATGATGCCATCCCACTCCCCTGTTCCAACTTCCACGTCCCAGTTCTATGTTTCGGTTTTCAACTTCTATTTTTTTTCTTTTTCAGCCCGCAAAGCCCAAATGGTACCCAACAGCCCATCCGCCCCTTCTTTCTTCCCCACTCCTAGTGTTTCCCAGTAAAACCGTCCCCATCCTCTTATTATTTCTCCCTTCAACCCAAAAAGCTACAGATATTATTATTTCCCATGCATGAGAACCATTCTCCTTTTCCCATCCATCACGCTTTCGTCTCTCTCGCACCCGAACTCCTCTTCTTACATGCATTGACGTCCCCACTTGCATACACTCCGGCGAAGGCTACCTGGACTCCGGCGATCTTCCTCCTTGAACACAAGATACCCGACTCCTGTCAGGCTTTCACCTGCTTCGTCCTTTCTACCTAGAACTTCACTGCGTTTCATCTATACTCCCAGTACACTCCTGCTCCTCTCATTTAGCCTTCCCCCTCTTCAACAAATTCGAACACCAGTAAATGACCTAAAGCACTAGCTTCCCTCTCAAACCCAACCAGCATCGGCCCACCTCCGAACCGACTGGGTTAGCTTCGCCTGCAACCTTGTCACCACCGAACACATAACTTGAGTTCCTCTTTTCTTTTCTTTTTCCGTGAGTGGAGCTGTAGATTTATGAATGGGTATGGGGTTTGTTTTTATTTTATATTATTGATGAAGCAAGGTTTCACCTCTACAGGCAACGAAGAAATTAATGGAAGAAAATGAGTAGCGATGTCAATTTATAGGGGAGAAGATTCGTGGGGATCAAGGTGTTTAGAGTATAGGCTTGCAGGAAAAGATGTAGGTTAGGTTGAGTTTTCGAAAACATCGCAGGCAAGGTTTTACAATGGTTTGTCAGACAAGAAATGTGTTTGTTTGGGACACAAGGCAGTAACAGTGGAGATAATTTAGTTAAAGTAAATATATGGTATTATATTATAACAAACCTACATCGTGAGAAATTGGGTTAAAAACCACCACATACGATTTCTGTTTACTGATAAAAAGACTAATCTTGGTGTAAAAAGATATTCCGGATCCAATGGGACAAGTTTCGTCAAAATCCAAGGTCGTATGGAAAAATTTCCTTTATAAAACCAGAAATAAACACGCGTTTAATTTTTTCACGATCACCAGATAAATCAAATCAACTTGAAACCTTGCAATCCTATAATAATTCTTCAATACGAACCCAACGGCACTAGTTTCGTCGCATTCTGAGACTGTTTCTCCGGTAGGCCATTTTTACGCGCACCGCAATGCCATTTCGGACACCAAATTACACGGTCCCTAAAAATAACAAACTATACTCTTATCCTGACTCTAATCGTCAATCCGAACTCAATGGAACTGGTTTCATGGCTGAATTCAATCGTCTGCTCAAGTTACACTCAAATAACCCTTCATTAAATTAATTACGCATTATAGAAATTGAACGGACGTTTACAGCTGCCGTGGCCACATACGACATCGGTTTTCCACTCCATTTAACACCGTGCAATAATTTAACGTTACGGTCTCAATGAAACTGATTTCGTTGAAAACGAAGTCCGTTTGCAAAATGGCCATTTTAAAGGCCGATATTTAAATAATGATTTTTCACAGCGACTGTTTTAAAATTTGATTTAGCCATAACTTACAATCTATAACACGAAATCTGAATTTTCCTCTTTCATATGAAAATTATCATCAATACGGCTCTAACGTTTCTTGTTTCACAGAAATCCGACTTATATCGGATTCTGTATACTAAGTTAAAGTTCAAAACCAAATATTACGAACTGCCGTGCTATTTCGAGCTCGTTTTATATTATAAATAAAATTAACGTTAAAACTTCGTTTTAAATAACGATTTCAATATTAAAATCCATTCATATTCCAAATAAAATATTTAAAATATTAAATAAAATAAAATATTTAACTGCCAAAAATGCGGGTCGTTACATTCTTACCCCCTTAAAATAATTTCGTCCTCGAAATTGCTAAGGTAAGAAAGAACGTTACAAACCCATAAATTTCCAAATCCAGTTTATTTTAAAATCGAAAACCAATTTAATACCGTAAATAAATATTTTCAAAAATATCGAAAATTCTCTAATACCTTAAATTCCCGGAAAAATTCGGTAGAGTCTCCCCTGCACAGAGTGACATCTGCGATATCGCGGGAACAGATAATATATATCCATCGACCAACGGTCGGAAAATAAAAATCATAACCCCAAAATTTCATATTTTCGCGTAGGCGTACCTTTTTCGAGCGCTATTGGGCATATTTGCTCAGCGTATATGTGATTTACTCAATCCATATCAATCTGTCTAGCCATCTGGCACCTGTACTTAACTCAATTCACATATCAGTAATAAATATGTGAAATTTTGAGATAATATTTCACTAATCAACTGGTATAACTATACCAATTGCAAAGTTAAACAAACAACATCAATTCATTCTTAAATACGGGGTTAAATCAAAATTCCAATTCATATGCAATTTCATTCCAGTTTAATTACACCGGAAATTATTCTTCAGTTATAATTCATTTGGCTTCATTAAATTTTTGATTATTTCCATTCAAACAACTATCATCCAATAACAAACAATCACAAACAACAACCAATACACAACCAAATCAATTGAATTTACATCAATATTAATATTTTACTTTGGTTTCTCATATTTTATTATTATTTGTTCGTTTAATTTCCAATTTCCAACTCTGTTTTATTTAATTTCGATATCATTCTTAATTCGATTCCACTTAGACAAGTTAAGTTCTAATTCAAATTCTCAACCCGATTTGAATTACATTCAAATCGATCAAACACACTAGTATCTCAATAAATTGAGAAAATTATTTCTTTCCTATACAAAAAATATTTCGGTTAAAATTATTTCATTTAACCTCTTTACGAAACAATACTGTATCGATTGCCAGTTCAACGCTTCTCAACACTTGAACCGACCAACCAACACGATACAAAACATTTGTATATGAAATTTACGAATACACCCTCATATATATACACTCAGTCTCGATCTAGGGTATTACTAACCCCATCTCTATCGAGTTACACCACAGAGCCAAGGTTATAACTAAACCAATAGCTCTGATACCACTGTAACGACCCAATTATTTTCGACCCCGAAAATCGACATAATTACCTTTCCTGTACCTCATGTCGACCTTCCAAACACTGAAAACACCGGAACGTTATTAGAAAGAATTTAGAGTGTGAGATAAGAAAGAAATAAATATAAGAATAGGAGAAGAAGAAGAACCAACACAACACAGAATCATAGTCTCACATCGCAGCAGAACAAAATATAATACAGAAATAAATCTTTACTGAGAGCTTTAAAAATACTTACAATTATCAGAGTACATTACACACCTGGACAGTTATAATAACTCGTCCTCATATACAACACACAGCGGAATGGTAGCTATATAATATCATACGTCTGGACATATCCAGCTCGTCTCTGGACTTCACAGCATTCGATAACCTGAACCTGTACACCCCAGGCTAACCCGAGCATTTACAAAACACCGGGTCAGTCTGGTGAACCAGAGTGAGAAAAACTCGCACAGTATTGAGGTAACACACAACTTGATTTTAAAGTTAAAATCTTTTCAAAGAAAAGGATAATCGAACGACCAAATCCACACATAAACACGGACGGTTTTACCTTACGATAACCCAAAATATTTTTGAAATCAATATCTTGTTTGATATTATAATAATGTCTAAGTACAAGTAAATAACAATCTAGTGGAACGCTTGCATCTCACGCTCCACATATATAGTATACAATCAAAACCGCGGGCGCTTACTGGAGATTGCATTCCGTCCTTAACAAGGTACGGGACCACCTGCCGATAGTGTATCTCTAAAGGCGAATACACTGGGTTCGACAAGAACATCTTGCAACCCGACCCTCACATGACCGACCACTCATTTCGCTTGAGTGTATCGAATGTATATCACCAACGGTTGGGCTCAAACCACCATTTCCCGAAAAGGGACAACATAGAAATAGATTAAAGGAGCAAAAGAAATTTCTCTAGATAGGTGATTATACACCCTAATGGGAGCGACCCACATAGCCATGCTGCCTGCCCGATTTTTGTCATTTCCCGGTTGTGAGGCTTGAGGTTTTGAATTTCCTCTACAACACCTGGCCACCATTCACTTTGAATGCCACATCGTCAGATCCGCCAGATATCACTAATTGACGTCCACAAAAATACTCTAGTAGTTAAGCTAAGAGAACCGTCGTCCTCCGCCACCAACTATGGTACGTTTGAAGAAATAAACGTACGTAATTGACGTCCACATACGACATCGGTTTTCCACTCCATTTAACACCGTGCAATAATTTAACGTTACGGTCTCAATGAAACTGATTTCGTTGAAAACGAAGTCCTTTTGCAAAATGGCCATTTTAAAGGCCGATATTTAAATAACAATTTTTCACAGCGATTGTTTTAAAATTTGATTTAGCCATAACTTACAATCTATAACATGAAATCTGGATTTTCCTCTTTTATATGAAAATTATCATCAATACGGCTATAACGTTTCTTGTTTCACAGAAATCCGACTTATATCGGATTCTGTATACTAAGTTAAAGTTCAAAACCAAATATTACGAACTGCCGCGCGATTTCGAGCTCGTTTTATATTATAAATAAAATTAACGTTAAAACTTCGTTTTAAATAACGATTTCAATATTAAAATCCGGTCATATTCCAAATAAAATATTTAAAATAATAAATAAAATAAAATATTTAACTGCCAAAAATACGGGTCGTTACAGGTTAGGATAGGGAGAAGGACATTGAGCTGAAAAGGGATGGGTCCGCGGTGAAGCTTTTGCAAAAGGAAATACACCGGTGTTGACAATTTTGGTGACAGTGGTGATGACTGCAAGGATCGAAGTTGTACTGTAAGTGCCTGGAGGGTGCGATGTTGATTTTTGGGTGTCTGGTTCAACAATAAGGAGGGGATTGGGAGTACGGATCTGGTATGAGCTCGTATTGGGTGAAGGTCAGCGTCCTGGGTGGAGTTTGAACTGAATATAAGAGAAGATCGGGAACTTGGTGGATGACCGGAGGGTATTAGTTGAAGTCAATAAGATGTGATAGTATTTCAGCAGTAAAAATGGTGGAGTATTTTGGGTTGAGCAATGGGTTGTTATGGAATGGGTTGTTATGGCAGTGGGAAAAAAAGGTATGGTGAATGTCTGTTGAATGTTTAGCTTGCGAAATGGAATGGTGAAGGCAGTGAATGGTTTGATATAAAGGTGAGGACAATGATTGTGTAATGACTGCATTGGATCTATTGTAACGACCCAGAAAATCTGAACCAATTTAAAATTTTTAAATTGGCTAAAATAATGAATTTTAAATATTTAAAATAAATATTTTAAATAATGGCGATGAAAACTAAGTTTGAATCGACATTTGAAAACCAATATAATTAATTATAATTATATATAGAATTGAAAGTGGCGCGGTAGTTCGATAATTCGATTTCAAACTTCAATTGAATATACCGGGTGCAAAACAATCCGGATTTTAGTGAAACCAAAAATATTTAAATCTGTTAGTGAATATCTTTCTAACGAATCCGACCCATCGAAATTTGATAGCGGAAATCAAAGGATATGTCCAGTTGAAAATTCTGAATAGTCGCTATGGAATTCAGGCCCTTAAAAATGGGCATTTTGCAAATGACCTCGGATTTCGACGAAACCACTTTTGTTAGATCCGCAGTGTCAAGTTATTGCTAGGTTTCAAATTTCATAATTTTTCGAATCAATATGTGATCGTGGCAAAGGAAAACGCGTTTGACCAGTTTCCGTTGATTTTAATCGACTGGAAATTGGCCATTTTTCAAACGGTCTCAGAATTCGACGAAACTAGTTTTGTTAGGACCGTATCGTCAATACGAAGCTAGAAAATATTTTTCTGGAATTTTTCTAGTTAGTATGCGACCCCGGTAATTTGAAATGTGCGTTTAAAATTCAATATAGTGATTTAAATGAAAATTCAAAAGGAAACTGATTGTAACGAGCAAATCAGCTTGCGATACATATCCAATTGTGTTCGGAATGGGGGTAAAACGCTATGGGCGACAGGCGGTGGGCCTCGTTTCGAGGTCGTATGTAAAAGTCAACCTTTTTACAAAAATTAAATAATTAATTAATAAAAAATTATATATTATTTTAATTTTCTTTCCCCCCTTTTTCCTTCTGCTTGCCCCCCCCCCCCCCCCGATTCATTTACCAGAAACTAAAAAAAAGAAAAAAGAAAGAAAAACCTAAATCGAATCATCGCCGCCGCCAGAACCCTCAGAGCCGCCGCCTCGTCTCGAAGTTGCCGACGAACCCCTCGACGCCGCCCTCACCTCGAAGTCGCCCTCACTATCGAAGACCCCGCCTCGTCTCGAAGTCGCCGACAACCCAGCGAACATCATCTCGAACCCTGCCGCCGACGAACACCATCGAGCCCCCCCCCCCCCCTCTTCGCAGGCTACGGTAAGGAATTAGGTTATTTTATTTTTATTTTTATTTTGTTTTGCTAATTACTGATTTAAACATTTAAAAAACTGATTTTATAAAAAGAGAAAAACTGATTTTCTTTAAAAGATTAAAACTGTTTTTTTTATGATTTCAAAACTGTTTTTTTTTAGATTTCAAAACTGTTTTTTTTTATGATTTCAAAACTGTTTTTTTTTAGATTTCAAAACTGTTTTTTTTATGATTTCAAAACTGTTTTTTTTATGATTTCAAAACTGTTTTTTTTAAGATTTCAAAACTGTTTTTTTTAAGATTTCAAAACTGTTTTTTTTTATGATTTCAAAACTGTTTTTTTTATGATTTCAAAACTGTTTTTTTTAAGATTTCAAAACTGTTTTTTTTATGATTTCAAAACTGTTTTTTTTATGATTTCAAAACTGTTTTTTTATTTATTTCAAAACTGTTTTTTTTAAGAATTCAAAACTGTTTTTTTTAAGAATTCAAAACTGTTTTTTTTTAAGAATTCAAAACTGTTTTTTTTATGATTTCAAAACTGTTTTTTTTAAGAATTCAAAACTGTTTTTTTTAAGAATTCAAAACTGTTTTTTTTAAGAATTCAAAACTGTTTTTTTTAAGAATTCAAAACTGTTTTTTTTTTAAGAATTCAAAACTGTTTTTTTATACAAAGGATTAAAACTGATTTTAGTTTTAAGTTAAAAGAAAAAGGTTTAAACTTTAAAAAGATCAGATTTGTAGAAAAGAAAAAATCATATATTTTTTTTATATATTGAAAGTCGAGGTAAAAAAATCATATTTTTATATATCGAAAGTCGAAAGTAAAAATCATATTTTTATATATCGAAAGTCGAAGTAGAAATCAGATTTTTATATATTGAATAGCATAGTAAAAATTCGATTTTTACACGTGTAGAGAATACGGGCGAAAGCGACAAAAGGCGAAGATTTCTATAAAGGAAGAGTCGTGAAGTTGGATAGCTATTGGTGAGATTTCTGATTTAAAAATTATATATATGTGTTGAAAATGAAAGTGAATTGCTATATATAAATATCTATATATATATATATATATATACGCCCCCTCGTCCACAAACCATGGACGATATTTATTGGTTGAAATTGTTGTGAAATTGATTGATAGCGAATAATTGTTTGGGATTGTTTGTGATTGATATTGGTTGATTGTGGTTGAAAAATACCCATTTGTGGTTGTGAAATATTTGGTTGAAACCACATAGGATTAGTTTGTGGAAATGAAATAAATATATACATGCCGCCTGCGTGCGAACTAGATGCATGATCCCCATTGTCAAAAACCGCGAGGTTTTAAGGTAGAGCGAGGAGCCGTACTAGGGACGGTCCCGGTTTAACTACCCTGCCGTTATGCTGCCGAAATTTTGAATAATATTTGTGTGTTTGAATTATGTTCATATGCTTAAACTATATTTATTCATTGTATAGAAAACATTCATGTGTTGAATTGATATTCATTCGTTGTTTAGAAATTCATGTGTTGAATGGTATTCATATTTTGAAATAAATTGTTCGATAATAAAAATCACATTTTTATCTATATATAAAAACCATAGAAAACATTCATGTGTTGAATTGATATTCATTCGTTGTTTAGAAATTCATGTGTTGAATGGTATTCATATTTTGAAATAAATTGTTCGATAATAAAAATCACATTTTTATCTATATATAAAAACCATAGAAAACATTCATGTGTTGAATTGATATTCATTCGTTGTTTAGAAATTCATGTGTTGAATGGTATTCATATTTTGAAATAAATTGTTCGATAATAAAAATCACATTTTTATCTATATATAGAAACTATAGAAAACATTCATGTGTTGAATTGATATTCATTCGTTGTTTAGAAATTCATGTGTTGAATGGTATTCATATTTTGAAATAAATTGTTCGATAATAAAAATCACATTTTTATCTATATATAGAAACTATAGAAAACATTCATGTGTTGAATTGATATTCATTCGTTGTTTAGAAATTCATGTGTTGAATGGTATTCATATTTTGAAATAAATTGTTCGATAATAAAAATCACATTTTTATCTATATATAGAAACTATAGAAAACATTCATGTGTTGAATTGATATTCATTCGTTGTTTAGAAATTCATGTGTTGAATGGTATTCATATTTTGAAATAAATTGTTTGATAATAAAAATCGCCTTTTATCGACTATATGAACTGTGTAAATTAATCTCGTTTTAAAAAGAAATTGTTTTATGATAAAAATCCTATTTTGTCACCTATATGAACTATATAGAAAAATAGTGTTTTGAAATGAATTGTTTTACAATAAAAATCACATTTTTATTGTATGCATAAATCGTTGAAATGTGAAGTGTTAAAAATAGCCACTTGTTCAAAATAAACATATATGAGTTGAAATATTCATTAATTAGCTAATGAAATGATTTTCACCTATTTATGTAACATTAGAATGAATGGAGTTTTTAAACCAAATAGAAATCAAATATGAAGTTGAATAGAAAATGATAAATGATAAGAACTGTATATATATATATATATGTACATGCATATTCATTGAACAGGTTATAGCAAAGGGGCTAGAGAAGAGGAATAAAATTTTGTGCCCGACAAATAGGTACACATTTACTGATTTGTTTGGGTGATGATTTTGAGCCTGTTGGCTAGCCGCTTGGCTTTTTCTTTTTCTTTTTGAGATTAGAAGGACCGGGAACGCTATTTGCGATTTCCCGATGCTCCCGGTGCAGGGGAGGTTATGGCGAAATTTTTCCAAAATTTAAGGTGTTAGAAAAATATTTGAAGTGAAAACGATATGGAAATCATTGAATGAACTATATTTATATAAATATATAAATATAAATAAAATTAAAACGAAACGAAGCCGTGCAGTTCGTATTTTGAAACCGTGATTTCAAACGACTAGTGCGGGAAATCCGACCATTGGATTTTCCCGAAACCTCAACCGTCGGGTTCGCCTTGGAATAATCTTTCCAACGGCACCAACCTTGTAAAAATCCAACGGTTGGATTGTCTGGAATGTTTAATTCAAATCTGAAGAAAAACAGCGCCAGAAACGATTATATTTATTTATATATATAAATATAATTTTATTTAATCGAATAACGACGCTGCAGTTCGTATTTTGAAATCGAAACTTCAAACGATTGTACCGGGAGATCCGACCGTCGGATTTTCCCGAAACTGGAACCGTTGGATTCGTTTTGAAAAGACCTTTCTAATAATGTAAATTTTGTGAGGATCCAACGGTTAGATTTCAAATATGTGTAAATCAAATCTGAAGAAAAACAGCGCCACGGCCGCCTTATGGCCCGAAGCGTCGTTTTAAATAAAATAAATGGCTATTTTAAAATAAATAAAAATAGCGATAAATAGTTATAAAATATCATAAGCGATGTGGAATGGAAATCAACTGAATTTGCTTGATTTAGGTTGTATTTGATGGTTGAATGTGTTTGGTGTGAAAATTACATTAAAGAACAATATTGGTGTTGTCGAATAATTTAACCATTGAAATAAATTGATTTGAAATTCTAAATATACGTGAATTATTTGAAAAGGCCGAGTTAATTCTCATTTCGAATAATTGACCGACGTTGAAATTCGAAGATGAAGACGATGGTCGAAGACCGGAGATCTTCACCTCGTTTGGATGGTAACCGAGGTCCTGATTGGGAGCCATCCCGAAATATGGATAATGAGTGGTGATCGTTCAGACGTGAGTGGTGATCGAAGGGTTTGCGAGGTATTTAGTGCCTCCGGTTTCGTTCAAACCCAGAACGGACTTGTAAATGGACTGTGTGTCTGACATTGGGGTTTATTCTGTGTTGATTGATTTCTGTTAAATATACATCTGTTTGGCGGCGGAGAATTTATTCTTTTGCTTAACGCCCTTCTCTGAGACGTACGAGCTCAGAGGTTGTATATCGATGGACATCAGTCGCATGGCATGAATTGCCTGTGTGGCATGCTAAGATGCAGTGATCAGGACTTCTGTTGAAAAGCAAAGTCTCGTGGTGATGATCAAAGCACCGCCTGTGTGGCGTAGCTTTGTGTGAACGTGAATTCGCGAGCCTCACACCCCGGTATGAACCAGAAACGGGAGGAAGGACCTCAGGGAGGACATGCGTTTCTTCCTAGCTAGGGTGGTGTCAGTGACCTACCAGCCCTGACATTTATATACTTTTCACCTATGTGGTTGTTGCTGTTGCGAGGCGCCTCGGTTTGATCGGACGATCCGGGTCCGATGGAGTCACTTGTTGGCTCATTTACGCCCCAAAGGGCGGGGAAACGCATGGTTCAGGAATTTTAATCCACATCGGTGGACCGGCCCTGTCGCTCCTAGGGTCACTCGAGCTCTGATCCTGAGACTCGGGCTAGGCAGTCTCGAATTCGGTAAGGACTATCTTTTGCCTTGGTTCATGACGGAAATCCAATTTCCAAATACGACATCGTGCGGTTTCGATTGTATACCTATATATGGCGACATAGTGGTATGGGGCATTAATGTCGTCTATGATTGATAGTTATGATTTGAAATTACTTTCAAAACATATAAACACTAGCAATAATATCAAATGCCTTTGTTTTATTCGTATCAAGCATATTTTGACCGTTATAAGGTAAAAACTCTATCCTCCGGTCTGCGTTGCATTGTGTGATGGGAACTGAGTCTTATAACGGCTTCATTTTTATAAAAAGCATAGCGATGTTTAAAAGAAAGATTTGTTTTAAAGCACTGGCAATCCAATGGAGTAAACCCGTTCCACGAAAGTGGCGTGGTCCTGGGATTTGCCAATTATATATGTGTTGAGTGGATTTCTCATACCAGTCCCATGACTGACTCGTAGTTTGTTTCACTCTCAAACTCGGGTGCCCCTTTTTCCACACGGGCAGCCTTGTATTCAGGTTTAGCTGGTTCTTTCTGGATAGCTGGAGCTGAAGATGGATTCTATCATTTATTTCTTTTTATGCTGTTCCGCTCCTATTGTACATATTTTGTTTATTTCCGCTGTAGACATTTATGTATAGCTGAACTGTATTTGTACTAAGTAAGATCCTGTATACTGTGTAACTCTGATGATTACTTTTATCCAGTATATTTTGTTGTTCATTCTGGTGTATTTATTTAATTCTGTTCTGCTATTATATGTTTCTGTGTTATATTCCAAAAGATAACCTTGTTTCCGTGAGAACGGGAAATCGGGTCGTCTCATCGTGGTATCAGAGCTTTGGTTAAGCTTAGTTCTGGAATATAACATTTGAACGAACTCGTCAGAAATAGAACTAGTAGTGTTCTAGGACGGGTAACTCAATACAGATAGGATCAGTAATATCCTAGTATGAGTTTAGCAGAATCAGAACAACTCGTTAGAGATGGGGTCAGAAGTGCCCCAGAACGAGTCGAGAGTAATATGTTTTTAAATAACGTATTTGTGATTATATATATATAGTCTGGTTTTAGAAATATAATTTTTGAATATATAAAAGATATATACTTGAAAAGTTAAAACAATTGGATTGGTTGTTGTGTTGTGTGATTGTGGATTTATCAAACCACTTTCGACTTTTTCCTTTTCGGGGGCGAAAAGTTTTAAGTGGGGGAGATTGTAACGACCCAGAAAATCTGAACCAATTTAAAAATTTTAAATTGGCTAAAATAATGGATTTTAAATATTTAAAATAAATATTTTAAATAATGGCGATGAAAAGTGAGTTTGAATCGACATTTGAAAACCAATATAATTAATTATAATTATATATAGAATTGAAAGTGGCGCGGTAGTTCGATAATTCGATTTCAAACTTCAATTGAATATACCGGGTGCAAAACAATCCGGATTTTGGTGAAACCAAAAATATTTAAATCTGTTAGTGAATATCTTTCTAACGAATCCGACCCATCGAAATTTGATAGCGGAAATCAAAGGATATGTCCAGTTGAAAATTCTGAATAGTCGCTATGGAATTCAGGCCCTTAAAAATGGGCATTTTGCAAATGACCTCGGATTTCGACGAAACCACTTTTGTTAGATCCGCAGTGTCAAGTTATTGCTAGGTTTCAAATTTCATAATTTTTCGAATCAATATGTGATCGTGGCAAAGGAAAACGCGTTTGACCAGTTTCCGTTGATTTTAATCGACTGGAAATTGGCCATTTTTCAAACGGTCTCAGAATTCGACGAAACTAGTTTTGTTAGGACCGTATCGTTAATACGAAGCTAGAAAATATTTTTCTGGAATTTTTCTAGTTAGTATGCGACCCCGGTAATTTGAAATGTGCGTTTAAAATTCAATATAGTGATTTAAATGAAAATTCAAAAGGAAACTGATTGTAACGAGCAAATCAGCTTGCGATACATATCTCATTGTGTTCGGAATGGGGGTAAAACGCTATGGGCGACAGGCGGTGGGCCTCGTTTCGAGGTCGTATGTAAAAGTCAACCTTTTTACAAAAATTAAATAATTAATTAATAAAAAATTATATATTATTTTAATTTTCTTTCCCCCCTTTTTCCTTCTGCTTGCCCCCCCCCCCCCGATTCATTTACCAGAAACTAGAAAAAAAAAAAAAAAAAACCTAAATCGAATCATCGCCGCCGCCAGAACCCTCGGAGCCGCTGCCTCGTCTCGAAGTTGCCGACGAACCCCTCGACGCCGCCCTCACCTCGAAGTCGCCCTCACTATCGAAGACCCCGCCTCGTCTCGAAGTCGCCGACAACCCAGCGAACATCATCTCGAACCCTGCCGCCGACGAACACCATCGAGCCCCCCCCCCCCCCCCTCTTCGCAGGCTACGGTAAGGAATTAGGTTATTTTATTTTTATTTTAATTTTGTTTTGCTAATTACTGATTTAAACATTTAAAAAACTGATTTTATAAAAAGAGAAAAACTGATTTTCTTTAAAAGATTAAAACTGTTTTTTTTATGATTTCAAAACTGTTTTTTTTTAAGATTTCAAAACTGTTTTTTTTATGATTTCAAAACTGTTTTTTTTAAGATTTCAAAACTGTTTTTTTTTATGATTTCAAAACTGTTTTTTTTATGATTTCAAAACTGTTTTTTTTAAGATTTCAAAACTGTTTTTTTTAAGATTTCAAAACTGTTTTTTTTTATGATTTCAAAACTGTTTTTTTTATGATTTCAAAACTGTTTTTTTTATGATTTCAAAACTGTTTTTTTTTTTAGATTTCAAAACTGTTTTTTTTATGATTTCAAAACTGTTTTTTTTATGATTTCAAAACTGTTTTTTTTATGATTTCAAAACTGTTTTTTTTAAGAATTCAAAACTGTTTTTTTTAAGAATTCAAAACTGTTTTTTTTATGATTTCAAAACTGTTTTTTTTAAGAATTCAAAACTGTTTTTTTTAAGAATTCAAAACTGTTTTTTTTAAGAATTCAAAACTGTTTTTTTTTAAGAATTCAAAACTGTTTTTTTATACAAAGGATTAAAACTGATTTTAGTTTTAAGTTAAAAGAAAAAGGTTTAAACTTTAAAAAGATCAGATTTGTAGAAAAGAAAAAATCATATTTTTTTTTTATATATTGAAAGTCGAGGTAAAAAAATCATATTTTTATATATCGAAAGTCGAAAGTAAAAATCATATTTTTATATATCGAAAGTCGAAGTAGAAACCAGATTTTTATATATTGAATAGCATAGTAAAAATTCGATTTTTACACGTGTAGAGAATACGGGCGAAAGCGACAAAAGGCGAAGATTTCTATAAAGGAAGAGTCGTGAAGTTGGATAGCTATTGGTGAGATTTCTGATTTAAAAATTATATATATGTGTTGAAAATGAAAGTGAATTGCTATATATAAATATCTATATATATATATATATATATATATATATATACGCCCCCTCGTCCACAAACCATGGACGATATTTATTGGTTGAAATTGTTGTGAAATTGATTGATAGCGAATGATTGTTTGGGATTGTTTGTGATTGATATTGGTTGATTGTGGTTGAAAAATACCCATTTGTGGTTGTGAAATATTTGGTTGAAACCACATAGGATTAGTTTGTGGAAATGAAATAAATATATACATGCCGCCTGCGTGCGAACTAGATGCATGATCCCCATTGTCAAAAACCGCGAGGTTTTAAGGTAGAGCGAGGAGCCGTACTAGGGACGGTCCCGGTTTAACTACCCTGCCGTTATGCTGCCGAAATTTTGAATAATATTTGTGTGTTTGAATTATGTTCATATGCTTAAACTATATTTATTCATTGTATAGAAAACATTCATGTGTTGAATTGATATTTATTCGTTGTTTAGAAATTCATGTGTTGAATGGTATTCATATTTTGAAATAAATTGTTCGATAATAAAAATCACATTTTTATCTATATATAAAAACCATAGAAAACATTCATGTGTTGAATTGATATTCATTCGTTGTTTAGAAATTCATGTGTTGAATGGTATTCATATTTTGAAATAAATTGTTCGATAATAAAAATCACATTTTTATCTATATATAAAAACCATAGAAAACATTCATGTGTTGAATTGATATTCATTCGTTGTTTAGAAATTCATGTGTTGAATGGTATTCATATTTTGAAATAAATTGTTCGATAATAAAAATCACATTTTTATCTATGTATAGAAACTATAGAAAACATTCATGTGTTGAATTGATATTCATTCGTTGTTTAGAAATTCATGTGTTGAATGGTATTCATATTTTGAAATAAATTGTTCGATAATAAAAATCACATTTTTATCTATATATAGAAACTATAGAAAACATTCATGTGTTGAATTGATATTCATTCGTTGTTTAGAAATTCATGTGTTGAATGGTATTCATATTTTGAAATAAATTGTTCGATAATAAAAATCACATTTTTATCTATATATAGAAACTATAGAAAACATTCATGTGTTGAATTGATATTCATTCGTTGTTTAGAAATTCATGTGTTGAATGGTATTCATATTTTGAAATAAATTGTTTGATAATAAAAATCGCCTTTTATCGACTATATGAACTGTGTAAATTAATCTCGTTTTAAAAAGAAATTGTTTTATGATAAAAATCCTATTTTGTCACCTATATGAACTATATAGAAAAATAGTGTTTTGAAATGAATTGTTTTACAATAAAAATCACATTTTTATTGTATGCATAAATCGTTGAAATGTGAAGTGTTAAAAATAGCCACTTGTTCAAAATAAACATATATGAGTTGAAATATTCATTAATTAGCTAATGAAATGATTTGCACCTATTTATGTAACATTAGAATGAATGGAGTTTTTAAACCAAATAGAAATAAAATATGAAGTTGAATAGAAAATGATAAATGATAAGAACTGTATATATATATATATATATATATATATATATATATATGTATATGCATATTCATTGAACAGGTTATAGCAAAGGGGCTAGAGAAGAGGAATAAAATTTTGTGCCCGACAAATAGGTACACATTTACTGATTTGTTTGGGTGATGATTTTGAGCCTGTTGGCTAGCCGCTTGGCTTTTTCTTTTTCTTTTTGAGATTAAAAGGACTGGGAACGCTATTTGCGATTTCCCGATGCTCCCGGTGCAGGGGAGGTTATGGCGAAATTTTTCCAAAATTTAAGGTGTTAGAAAAATATTTGAAGTGAAAACGATATGGAAATCATTGAATGAACTATATTTATATAAATATATAAATATAAATAAAATTAAAACGAAACGAAGCCGTGCAGTTCGTATTTTGAAACCGTGATTTCAAACGACTAGTGCGGGAAATCCGACCATTGGATTTTCCCGAAACCGTCGGGTTCGCCTTGGAATAATCTTTCCAACGGCACCAACCTTGTAAAAATCCAACGGTTGGATTGTCTGGAATGTTTAATTCAAATCTGAAGAAAAACAGCGCCAGAAACGATTATATTTATTTATATATATAAATATAATTTTATTTAATCGAATAACGACGCTGCAGTTCGTATTTTGAAATCGAAACTTCAAACGATTGTACCGGGAGATCCGACCGTCGGATTTTCCCGAAACTGGAACCGTTGGATTCGTTTTGAAAAGACCTTTCTAATGATGTAAATTTTGTGAGGATCCAACGGTTAGATTTTCAGATATGTGTAAATCAAATCTGAAGAAAAACAGCGCCACGGCCGCCTTATGGCCCGAAGCGTCGTTTTGAATAAAATGGCTATTTTAAAATAAATAAACATAGCGATAAATAGTTATAAAATATCATAAGCGATATGGAATGGAAATAAACTGAATTTGCTTGATTTAGGTTGTATTTGATGGTTGAATGTGTTTGGTGTGAAAATTACATTAAAGAACAATATTGGTGTTGTCGAATAATTTAACCATTGAAATAAATTGATTTGAAATTCTAAATATACGTGAATTATTTGAAAAGGCCGAGTTAATTCTCATTTCGAATAATTGACCGACGATTGAAATTCGAAGATGAAGACGATGGTCGAAGACCGGAGATCTTCACCTCATTTGGATGGTAACCGAGGTCCTGATTGGGAGGCATCCCGAAATATGGATAATGAGTGGTGATCGTTCAGACGTGAGTGGTGATCGAAGGGTTTGCGAGGTATTTAGTGCCTCCGGTTTCGTTCAGACCCAGAACGGACTTGTAAATGGACTGTGTGTCTGACATTGGGGTTTATTCTGTGTTGATTGATTTCTGTTAAATATACATCTGTTTGGCGGCGGAGAATTTATTCTTTTGCTTAACGCCCTTCTCTGAGACGTACGAGCTCAGAGGTTGTATATCGATGGACATCAGTCGCATGGCATGAATTGCCTGTGTGGCATGCTAAGATGCAGTGATCAGGACTTATGTTGAAAAGCAAAGTCTCGTGGTGATGATCAAAGCACCGCCTGTGTGGCGTAGCTTTGTGTGAACGTGAATTCGCGAGCCTCACACCCCGGTATGAACCAGAAACGGGAGGAAGGACCTCAGGGAGGACATGCGTTTCTTCCTAGCTAGGGTGGTGTCAGTGACCTACCAGCCCTGACATTTATATACTTTTCACCTATGTGGTTGTTGCTGTTGCGAGGCGCCTCGGTTTGATCGGACGATCCGGGTCCGATGGAGTCACTTGTTGGCTCATTTACGCCCCAAAGGGCGGGGAAACGCATGGTTCAGGAATTTTAATCCACATCGGTGGACCGGCCCTGTCGCTCCTAGGGTCACTCGAGCTCTGATCCTGAGACTCGGGTTAGGCAGTCTCGAATTCGGTAAGGACTATCTTTTGCCTTGGTTCATGACGGAAATCCAATTTCCAAATACGACATCGTGCGGTTTCGATTGTATACCTATATATGGCGACATAGTGGTATGGGGCATTAATGTCGTCTATGATTGATAGTTATGATTTGAAATTGCTTTCAAAACATATAAACACTAGCAATAATATCAAATGCCTTTGTTTTATTCGTATCAAGCATATTTTGACCGTTATAAGGTAAAAACTCTATCCTCCGGTCTGCGTTGCATTGTGTGATGGGAACTGAGTCTTATAACGGCTTCATTTTTATAAAAAGCATAGCGATGTTTAAAAGAAAGATTTGTTTTAAAGCACTGGCAATCCAATGGAGTAAACCCGTTCCACGAAAGTGGCGTGGTCCTGGGATTTGCCAATTATATATGTGTTGAGTGGATTTCTCATACCAGTCCCATGACTGACTCGTAGTTTGTTTCACTCTCAAACTCGGGTGCCCCTTTTTCCACACGGGCAGCCTTGTATTCAGGTTTAGCTGGTTCTTTCTGGATAGCTGGAGCTGAAGATGGATTCTATCATTTATTTCTTTTTATGCTGTTCCGCTCCTATTGTACATATTTTGTTTATTTTCGCTGTAGACATTTATGTATAGCTGAACTGTATTTGTACTAAGTAAGATCCTGTATACTGTGTAACTCTGATGATTACTTTTATCCAGTATATTTTGTTGTTCATTCTGGTGTATTTATTTAATTCTGTTCTGCTATTATATGTTTCTGTGTTATATTCCAAAAGATAACCTTGTTTCCGTGAGAACGGGAAATCGGGTCGTCTCATCGTGGTATCAGAGCTTTGGTTAAGCTTAGTTCTGGAATATAACATTTGAACGAACTCGTCAGAAATAGAACCAGTAGTGTTCTAGGACGGGTAACTCAATACAGATAGGATCAGTAATATCCTAGTATGAGTTTAGCAGAATCAGAACAACTCATTAGAGATGGGGTCAGAAGTGCCCCAGAACGAGTCGAGAGTAATATGTTTTTAAATAACGTATTTGTGATTATATATATATAGTCTGGTTTTAGAAATATAATTTTTGAATGTATAAAAGATATATATTTGAAAAGTTAAAACAATTGGATTGGTTGTTGTGTTGTGTGATTGTGGATTTATCAAACCACTTTCGACTTTGTTCCTTTTCGGGGGCGAAAAGTTTTAAGTGGGGAGATTGTAACGACCCAGAAAATCTGAACCAATTTAAAATTTTTAAATTGGCTAAAATAATGGATTTTAAATATTTAAAATAAATATTTTAAATAATGGCGATGAAAACTGAGTTTGAATCGACATTTGAAAACCAATATAATTAATTATAATTATATATAGAATTGAAAGTGGCGCGGTAGTTCGATAATTCGATTTCAAACTTCAATTGAATATACCGGGTGCAAAACAATCCGGATTTTAGTGAAACCAAAAATATTTAAATCTGTTAGTGAATATCTTTCTAACGAATCCGACCCATCGAAATTTGATAGCGGAAATCAAAGGATATGTCCAGTTGAAAATTCTGAATAGTCGCTATGGAATTCAGGCCCTTAAAAATGGGCATTTTGCAAATGACCTCGGATTTCGACGAAACCACTTTTGTTAGATCCGCAGTGTCAAGTTATTGCTAGGTTTCAAATTTCATAATTTTTCGAATCAATATGTGATCGTGGCAAAGGAAAACGCGTTTGACCAGTTTCCGTTGATTTTAATCGACTGGAAATTGGCCATTTTTCAAACGGTCTCAGAATTCGACGAAACTAGTTTTGTTAGGACCGTATCGTCAATACGAAGCTAGAAAATATTTTTCTGGAATTTTTCTAGTTAGTATGCGACCCCGGTAATTTGAAATGTGCGTTTAAAATTCAATATAGTGATTTAAATGAAAATTCAAAAGGAAACTGATTGTAACGAGCAAATCAGCTTGCGATACATATCTCATTGTGTTCGGAATGGGGGTAAAACGCTATGGGCGACAGGCGGTGGGCCTCGTTTCGAGGTCGTATGTAAAAGTCAACCTTTTTACAAAAATTAAATAATTAATTAAAAAAAATTATATATTATTTTAATTTTCTTTCCCCCCTTTTTCCTTCTGCTTGCCCCCCCCCCCCCCCCCGATTCATTTACCAGAAACTAAAAAAAAAAAAAAACCTAAATCGAATCATCGCCGCCGCCAGAACCCTCGGAGCCGCCGCCTCGTCTCGAAGTTGCCGACGAACCCCTCGACGCCGCCCTCACCTCGAAGTCGCCCTCACTATCGAAGACCCCGCCTCGTCTCGAAGTCGCCGACAACCCAGCGAACATCATCTCGAACCCTGCCGCCGACGAACACCATCGAGCCCCCCCCTCTTCGCAGGCTACGGTAAGGAATTAGGTTATTTTATTTTTATTTTAATTTTGTTTTGCTAATTACTGATTTAAACATTTAAAAAACTGATTTTATAAAAAGAGAAAAACTGATTTTCTTTAAAAGATTAAAACTGTTTTTTTTATGATTTCAAAACTGTTTTTTTTTAGATTTCAAAACTGTTTTTTTTATGATTTCAAAACTGTTTTTTTTAAGATTTCAAAACTGTTTTTTTTATGATTTCAAAACTGTTTTTTTTATGATTTCAAAACTGTTTTTTTTAAGATTTCAAAACTGTTTTTTTTAAGATTTCAAAACTGTTTTTTTTATGATTTCAAAACTGTTTTTTTTATGATTTCAAAACTGTTTTTTTTATGATTTCAAAACTGTATTTTTTTTAAGATTTCAAAACTGTTTTTTTTATGATTTCAAAACTGTTTTTTTTATGATTTCAAAACTGTTTTTTTTATGATTTCAAAACTGTTTTTTTTTAAGAATTCAAAACTGTTTTTTTTAAGAATTCAAAACTGTTTTTTTTAAGAATTCAAAACTGTTTTTTTTATGATTTCAAAACTGTTTTTTTTAAGAATTCAAAACTGTTTTTTTTTAAGAATTCAAAACTGTTTTTTTTAAGAATTCAAAACTGTTTTTTTTTTTAGAATTCAAAACTGTTTTTTTATACAAAGGATTAAAACTGATTTTAGTTTTAAGTTAAAAGAAAAAGGTTTAAACTTTAAAAAGATCAGATTTGTAGAAAAGAAAAAATCATATTTTTTTTATATATTGAAAGTCGAGGTAAAAAATCATATTTTTATATATCGAAAGTCGAAAGTAAAAATCATATTTTTATATATCGAAAGTCGAAGTAGAAATCAGATTTTTATATATTGAATAGCATAGTAAAAATTCGATTTTTACACGTGTAGAGAATACGGGCGAAAGCGACAAAAGGCGAAGATTTCTATAAAGGAAGAGTCGTGAAGTTGGATAGCTATTGGTGAGATTTCTGATTTAAAAATTATATATATGTGTTGAAAATGAAAGTGAATTGCTATATATAAATATCTATATATATATATATATATATATATATATATATATATATATATATATATATATACGCCCCCTCGTCCACAAACCATGGACGACATTTATTGGTTGAAATTGTTGTGAAATTGATTGATAGCGAATGATTGTTTGGGATTGTTTGTGATTGATATTGGTTGATTGTGGTTGAAAAATACCCATTTGTGGTTGTGAAATATTTGGTTGAAACCACATAGGATTAGTTTGTGGAAATGAAATAAATATATACATGCCGCCTGCGTGCGAACTAGATGCATGATCCCCATTGTCAAAAACCGCGAGGTTTTTAGGTAGAGCGAGGAGCCGTACTAGGGACGGTCCCGGTTTAACTACCCTGCCGTTATGCTGCCGAAATTTTGAATAATATTTGTGTGTTTGAATTATGTTCATATGCTTAAACTATATTTATTCATTGTATAGAAAACATTCATGTGTTGAATTGATATTTATTCGTTGTTTAGAAATTCATGTGTTGAATGGTATTCATATTTTGAAATAAATTGTTCGATAATAAAAATCACATTTTTATCTATATATAAAAACCATAGAAAACATTCATGTGTTGAATTGATATTCATTCGTTGTTTAGAAATTCATGTGTTGAATGGTATTCATATTTTGAAATAAATTGTTCGATAATAAAAATCACATTTTTATCTATATATAAAAACCATAGAAAACATTCATGTGTTGAATTGATATTCATTCGTTGTTTAGAAATTCATGTGTTGAATGGTATTCATATTTTGAAATAAATTGTTCGATAATAAAAATCACATTTTTATCTATATATAGAAACTATAGAAAACATTCATGTGTTGAATTGATATTCATTCGTTGTTTAGAAATTCATGTGTTGAATGGTATTCATATTATGAAATAAATTGTTCGATAATAAAAATCACATTTTTATCTATATATAGAAACTATAGAAAACATTCATGTGTTGAATTGATATTCATTCGTTGTTTAGAAATTCATGTGTTGAATGGTATTCATATTTTGAAATAAATTGTTCGATAATAAAAATCACATTTTTATCTATATATAGAAACTATAGAAAACATTCATGTGTTGAATTGATATTCATTCGTTGTTTAGAAATTCATGTGTTGAATGGTATTCATATTTTGAAATAAATTGTTTGATAATAAAAATCGCCTTTTATCGACTATATGAACTGTGTAAATTAATCTCGTTTTAAAAAGAAATTGTTTTATGATAAAAATCCTATTTTGTCACCTATATGAACTATATAGAAAAATAGTGTTTTGAAATGAATTGTTTTACAATAAAAATCACATTTTTATTGTATGCATAAATCGTTGAAATGTGAAGTGTTAAAAATAGCCACTTGTTCAAAATAAACATATATGAGTTGAAATATTCATTAATTAGCTAATGAAATGATTTGCACCTATTTATGTAACATTAGAATGAATGGAGTTTTTAAACCAAATAGAAATCAAATATGAAGTTGAATAGAAAATGATAAATGATAAGAACTGTATATATATATATATATGTACATGCATATTCATTGAACAGGTTATAGCAAAGGGGCTAGAGAAGAGGAATAAAATTTTGTGCCCGACAAATAGGTACACATTTACTGATTTGTTTGGGTGATGATTTTGAGCCTGTTGGCTAGCCGCTTGGCTTTTTCTTTTTCTTTTTGAGATTAGAAGGACCGGGAACGCTATTTGCGATTTCCCGATGCTCCCGGTGCAGGGGAGGTTATGGCGAAATTTTTCCAAAATTTAAGGTGTTAGAAAAATATTTGAAGTGAAAACGATATGGAAATCATTGAATGAACTATATTTATATAAATATATAAATATAAATAAAATTAAAACGAAACGAAGCTGTGCAGTTCGTATTTTGAAACCGTGATTTCAAACGACTAGTGCGGGAAATCCGACCATTGGATTTTCCCGAAACCTCAACCGTCGGGTTCGCCTTGGAATAATCTTTCCAACGGCACCAACCTTGTAAAAATCCAACGGTTGGATTGTCTGGAATGTTTAATTCAAATCTGAAGAAAAACAGCGCCAGAAACGATTATATTTATTTATATATATAAATATAATTTTATTTAATCGAATAACGACGCTGCAGTTCGTATTTTGAAATCGAAACTTCAAACGATTGTACCGGGAGATCCGACCGTCGGATTTTCCCGAAACTGGAACCGTTGGATTCGTTTTGAAAAGACCTTTCTAATGATGTAAATTTTGTGAGGATCCAATGGATAGATTTTCAGATATGTGTAAATCAAATCTGAAGAAAAACAGCGCCACGGCCGCCTTATGGCCCGAAGCGTCGTTTTGAATAAAATGGCTATTTTAAAATAAATAAAAATAGCGATAAATAGTTATAAATTATCATAAGCGATATGGAATGGAAATAAACTGAATTTGCTTGATTTAGGTTGTATTTGATGGTTGAATGTGTTTGGTGTGAAAATTACATTAAAGAACAATATTGGTGTTGTCGAATAATTTAACCATTGAAATAAATTGATTTGAAATTCTAAATATACGTGAATTATTTGAAAAGGCCGAGTTAATTCTCATTTCGAATAATTGACCGACGATTGAAATTCGAAGATGAAGACGATGGTCGAAGACCGGAGATCTTCACCTCGTTTGGATGGTAACCGAGGTCCTGATTGGGAGGCATCCCGAAATATGGATAATGAGTGGTGATCGTTCAGACGTGAGTGGTGATCGAAGGGTTTGCGAGGTATTTAGTGCCTCCGGTTTCGTTCAGACCCAGAACGGACTTGTAAATGGACTGTGTGTCTGACATTGGGGTTTATTCCGTGTTGATTGATTTCTGTTAAATATACATCTGTTTGGCGGCGGAGAATTTATTCTTTTGCTTAACGCCCTTCTCTGAGACGTACGAGCTCAGAGGTTGTATATCGATGGACATCAGTCGCATGGCATGAATTGCCTGTGTGGCATGCTAAGATGCAGTGATCAGGACTTATGTTGAAAAGCAAAGTCTCGTGGTGATGATCAAAGCACCGCCTGTGTGGCGTAGCTTTGTGTGAACATGAATTCGCGAGCCTCACACCCCGGTATGAACCAGAAACGGGAGGAAGGACCTCAGGGAGGACATGCGTTTCTTCCTAGCTAGGGTGGTGTCAGTGACCTACCAGCCCTGACATTTATATACTTTTCACCTATGTGGTTGTTGCTGTTGCGAGGCGCCTCGGTTTGATCGGACGATCCGGGTCCGATGGAGTCACTTGTTGGCTCATTTACGCCCCAAAGGGCGGGGAAACGCATGGTTCAGGAATTTTAATCCACATCGGTGGACCGGCCCTGTCGCTCCTAGGGTCACTCGAGCTCTGATCCTGAGACTCGGGCTAGGCAGTCTCGAATTCGGTAAGGACTATCTTTTGCCTTGGTTCATGACGGAAATCCAATTTCCAAATACGACATCGTGCGGTTTCGATTGTATACCTATATATGGCGACATAGTGGTATGGGGCATTAATGCCGTCTATGATTGATAGTTATGATTTGAAATTGCTTTCAAAACATATAAACACTAGCAATAATATCAAATGCCTTTGTTTTATTCGTATCAAGCATATTTTGACCGTTATAAGGTAAAAACTCTATCCTCCGGTCTGCGTTGCATTGTGTGATGGGAACTGAGTCTTATAACGGCTTCATTTTTATAAAAAGCATAGCGATGTTTAAAAGAAAGATTTGTTTTAAAGCACTGGCAATCCAATGGAGTAAACCTGTTCCACGAAAGTGGCGTGGTCCTGGGATTTGCCAATTATATATGTGTTGAGTGGATTTCTCATACCAGTCCCATGACTGACTCGTAGTTTGTTTCACTCTCAAACTCGGGTGCCCCTTTTTCCACACGGGCAGCCTTGTATTCAGGTTTAGCTGGTTCTTTCTGGATAGCTGGAGCTGAAGATGGATTCTATCATTTATTTCTTTTTATGCTGTTCCGCTCCTATTGTACATATTTTGTTTATTTCCGCTGTAGACATTTATGTATAGCTGAACTGTATTTGTACTAAGTAAGATCCTGTATACTGTGTAACTCTGATGATTACTTTTATCCAGTATATTTTGTTGTTCATTCTGGTGTATTTATTTAATTCTGTTCTGCTATTATATGTTTCTGTGTTATATTCCAAAAGATAACCTTGTTTCCGTGAGAACGGGAAATCGGGTCGTCTCATCGTGGTATCAGAGCTTTGGTTAAGCTTAGTTCTGGAATATAACATTTGAACGAACTCGTCAGAAATAGAACCAGTAGTGTTCTAGGACGGGTAACTCAATACAGATAGGATCAGTAATATCCTAGTATGAGTTTAGCAGAATCAGAACAACTCGTTAGAGATGGGGTCAGAAGTGCCCCAGAACGAGTCGAGAGTAATATGTTTTTAAATAACGTATTTGTGATTATATATATATAGTCTGGTTTTAGAAATATAATTTTTGAATATATAAAAGATATATATTTGAAAAGTTAAAACAATTGGATTGGTTGTTGTGTTGTGTGATTATGGATTTATCAAACCACTTTCGACTTTGTTCCTTTTCGGGGGCGAAAAGTTTTAAGTGGGGGAGATTGTAACGACCCAGAAAATCTGAACCAATTTAAAACTTTTAAATTGGCTAAAATAATGGATTTTAAATATTTAAAATAAATATTTTAAATAATGGCGATGAAAACTGAGTTTGAATCGACATTTGAAAACCAATATAATTAATTATAATTATATATAGAATTGAAAGTGGCGCGGTAGTTCGATAATTCGATTTCAAACTTCAATTGAATATACCGGGTGCAAAACAATCCGGATTTTAGTGAAACCAAAAATATTTAAATCTGTTAGTGAATATCTTTCTAACGAATCCGACCCATCGAAATTTGATAGCGGAAATCAAAGGATATGTCCAGTTGAAAATTCTGAATAGTCGCTATGGAATTCAGGCCCTTAAAAATGGGCATTTTGCAAATGACCTCGGATTTCGACGAAACCACTTTTGTTAGATCCGCAGTGTCAAGTTATTGCTAGGTTTCAAATTTCATAATTTTTCGAATCAATATGTGATCGTGGCAAAGGAAAACGCGTTTGACCAGTTTCCGTTGATTTTAATCGACTGGAAATTGGCCATTTTTCAAACGGTCTCAGAATTCGACGAAACTAGTTTTGTTAGGACCGTATCGTCAATACGAAGCTAGAAAATATTTTTCTGGAATTTTTCTAGTTAGTATGCGACCCCGGTAATTTGAAATGTGCGTTTAAAATTCAATATAGTGATTTAAATGAAAATTCAAAAGGAAACTGATTGTAACGAGCAAATCAGCTTGCGATACATATCCCATTGTGTTCGGAATGGGGGTAAAACGCTATGGGCGACAGGCGGTGGGCCTCGTTTCGAGGTCGTATGTAAAAGTCAACCTTTTTACAAAAATTAATTAATAAAAAATTATATATTATTTTAATTTTCTTTCCCCCCTTTTTCCTTCTGCTTGCCCCCCCCCCCCCCCCGATTCATTTACCAGAAACTAAAAAAAAAAAAAAAAAACCTAAATCGAATCATCGCCGCCGCCAGAACCCTCGGAGCCGCCGCCTCGTCTCGAAGTTGCCGACGAACCCCTCGACGCCGCCCTCACCTCGAAGTCGCCCTCACTATCGAAGACCCCGCCTCGTCTCGAAGTCGCCGACAACCCAGCGAACATCATCTCGAACCCTGCCGCCGACGAACACCATCGAGCCCCCCCTCTTCGCAGGCTACGGTAAGGAATTAGGTTATTTTATTTTTATTTTAATTTTGTTTTGCTAATTACTGATTTAAACATTTAAAAAACTGATTTTATAAAAAGAGAAAAACTGATTTTCTTTAAAAGATTAAAACTGTTTTTTTTATGATTTCAAAACTGTTTTTTTTAAGATTTCAAAACTGTTTTTTTATGATTTCAAAACTGTTTTTTTTAAGATTTCAAAACTGTTTTTTTTATGATTTCAAAACTATTTTTTTATGATTTCAAAACTGTTTTTTTTATGATTTCAAAACTATTTTTTTATGATTTCAAAACTGTTTTTTTATGATTTCAAAACTGTTTTTTTTAAGATTTCAAAACTGTTTTTTTTATGATTTCAAAACTGTTTTTTTTTAGATTTCAAAACTGTTTTTTTTTAGATTTCAAAACTGTTTTTTTTTTTATTTCAAAACTGTTTTTTTTATGATTTCAAAACTGTTTTTTTTATGATTTCAAAACTGTTTTTTTTTTAAGATTTCAAAACTGTTTTTTTTATGATTTCAAAACTGTTTTTTTATGATTTCAAAACTTTTTTTTTTTTATGATTTCAAAACTGTTTTTTTTAAGAATTCAAAACTGTTTTTTTTAAGAATTCAAAACTGTTTTTTTTAAGAATTCAAAACTGTTTTTTTATGATTTCAAAACTGTTTTTTTTTAAGAATTCAAAACTGTTTTTTTTAAGAATTCAAAACTGTTTTTTTAAGAATTCAAAACTGTTTTTTTTAAGAATTCAAAACTGTTTTTTTTAAGAATTCAAAACTGTTTTTTTATACAAAGGATTAAAACTGATTTTAGTTTTAAGTTAAAAGAAAAAGGTTTAAACTTTAAAAAGATCAGATTTGTAGAAAAGAAAAAATCATATTTTTTTTTTATATATTGAAAGTCGAGGTAAAAAAATCATATTTTTATATATCGAAAGTCGAAAGTAAAAATCATATTTTTATTTATCGAAAGTCGAAGTAGAAATCAGATTTTTATATATTGAATAGCATAGTAAAAATTTGATTTTTACACGTGTAGAGAATACGGGCGAAAGCGACAAAAGGCGAAGATTTCTATAAAGGAAGAGTCGTGAAGTTGGATAGCTATTGGTGAGATTTCTGATTTAAAAATTATATATATGTGTTGAAAATGAAAGTGAATTGCTATATATAAATATATATATATATATATATATATATATATATATATATACGCCCCCTCGTCCACAAACCATGGACGATATTTATTGGTTGAAATTGTTGTGAAATTGATTGATAGCGAATGATTGTTTGGGATTGTTTGTGATTGATATTGGTTGATTGTGGTTGAAAAATACCCATTTGTGGTTGAGAAATATTTGGTTGAAACCACATAGGATTAGTTTGTGGAAATGAAATAAATATATACATGCCGCCTGCGTGCGAACTAGATGCATGATCCCCATTGTCAAAAACCGCGAGGTTTTAAGGTAGAGCGAGGAGCCGTACTAGGGACGATCCCGGTTTAACTACCCTGCCGTTATGCTGCCGAAATTTTGAATAATATTTGTGTGTTTGAATTATGTTCATATGCTTAAACTATATTTATTCATTGTATCGAAAACATTCATGTGTTGAATTGATATTCATTCGTTGTTTAGAAATTCATGTGTTGAATGGTATTCATATTTTGAAATAAATTGTTCGATAATAAAAATCACATTTTTATCTATATATAAAAACCATAGAAAACATTCATGTGTTGAATTGATATTCATTCGTTGTTTAGAAATTCATGTGTTGAATGGTATTCATATTTTGAAATAAATTGTTCGATAATAAAAATCACATTTTTATCTATATATAAAAACCATAGAAAACATTCATGTGTTGAATTGATATTCATTCGTTGTTTAGAAATTCATGTGTTGAATGGTATTCATATTTTGAAATAAATTGTTCGATAATAAAAATCACATTTTTATCTATATATAGAAACTATAGAAAACATTCATGTGTTGAATTGATATTCATTCGTTGTTTAGAAATTCATGTGTTGAATGGTATTCATATTTTGAAATAAATTGTTCGATAATAAAAATCACATTTTTATCTATATATAGAAACTATAGAAAACATTCATGTGTTGAATTGATATTCATTCGTTGTTTAGAAATTCATGTGTTGAATGGTATTCATATTTTGAAATAAATTGTTCGATAATAAAAATCACATTTTTATCTATATATAGAAACTATAGAAAACATTCATGTGTTGAATTGATATTCATTCGTTGTTTAGAAATTCATGTGTTGAATGGTATTCATATTTTGAAATAAATTGTTTGATAATAAAAATCGCCTTTTATCGACTATATGAACTGTGTAAATTAATCTCGTTTTAAAAAGAAATTGTTTTATGATAAAAATCCTATTTTGTCACCTATTTGAACTATATAGAAAAATAGTGTTTTGAAATGAATTGTTTTACAATAAAAATCACATTTTTATTGTATGCATAAATCGTTGAAATGTGAAGTGTTAAAAATAGCCACTTGTTCAAAATAAACATATATGAGTTGAAATATTCATTAATTAGCTAATGAAATGATTTGCACCTATTTATGTAACATTAGAATGAATGGAGTTTTTAAACCAAATAGAAATCAAATATGAAGTTGAATAGAAAATGATAAATGATAAGAACTGTATATATATATATATATGTACATGCATATTCATTGAACAGGTTATAGCAAAGGGGCTAGAGAAGAGGAATAAAATTTTGTGCCCGACAAATAGGTACACATTTACTGATTTGTTTGGGTGATGATTTTGAGCCTGTTGGCTAGCCGCTTGGCTTTTTCTTTTTCTTTTTGAGATTAGAAGGACCGGGAACGCTATTTGCGATTTCCCGATGCTCCCGGTGCAGGGGAGGTTATGGCGAAATTTTTCCAAAATTTAAGGTGTTAGAAAAATATTTGAAGTGAAAACGATATGGAAATCATTGAATGAACTATATTTATATAAATATAAATAAAATTAAAACGAAACGAAGCCGTGCAGTTCGTATTTTGAAACCGTGATTTCAAACGACTAGTGCGGGAAATCCGACCATTGGATTTTCCCGAAAACTCAACCGTCGGGTTCGCCTTGGAATAATCTTTCCAACGGCACCAACCTTGTAAAAATCCAACGGTTGGATTGTCTGGAATGTTTAATTCAAATCTGAAGAAAAACAGCGCCAGAAACGATTATATTTATTTATATATATAAATATAATTTTATTTAATCGAATAACGACGCTGCAGTTCGTATTTTGAAATCGAAACTTCAAACGATTGTACCGGGAGATCCGACCGTCGGATTTTCCCGAAACTGGAACCGTTGGATTCGTTTTGAAAAGACCTTTCTAATGATGTAAATTTTGTGAGGATCCAACGGTTAGATTTTCAGATATGTGTAAATCAAATCTGAAGAAAAACAGCGCCACGGCCGCCTTATGGCCCGAAGCGTCGTTTTGAATAAAATGGCTATTTTAAAATAAATAAAAATAGCGATAAATAGTTATAAAATATCATAAGCGATATGGAATGGAAATAAACTGAATTTGCTTGATTTAGGTTGTATTTGATGGTTGAATGTGTTTGGTGTGAAAATTACATTAAAGAACAATATTGGTGTTGTCGAATAATTTAACCATTGAAATAAATTGATTTGAAATTCTAAATATACGTGAATTATTTGAAAAGGCCGAGTTAATTCTCATTTCGAATAATTGACCGACGATTGAAATTCGAAGATGAAGACGATGGTCGAAGACCGGAGATCTTCACCTCGTTTGGATGGTAACCGAGGTCCTGATTGGGAGGCATCCCGAAATATGGATAATGAGTGGTGATCGTTCAGACGTGAGTGGTGATCGAAGGGTTTGCGAGGTATTTAGTGCCTCCGGTTTCGTTCAGACCCAGAACGGACTTGTAAATGGACTGTGTGTCTGACATTGGGGTTTATTCTGTGTTGATTGATTTCTGTTAAATATACATCTGTTTGGCGGCGGAGAATTTATTCTTTTGCTTAACGCCCTTCTCTGAGACGTACGAGCTCAGAGGTTGTATATCGATGGACATCAGTCGCATGGCATGAATTGCCTGTGTGGCATGCTAAGATGCAGTGATCAGGACTTCTGTTGAAAAGCAAAGTCTCGTGGTGATGATCAAAGCACCGCCTGTGTGGCGTAGCTTTGTGTGAACGTGAATTCGCGAGCCTCACACCCCGGTATGAACCAGAAACGGGAGGAAGGACCTCAGGGAGGACATGCGTTTCTTCCTAGCTAGGGTGGTGTCAGTGACCTACCAGCCCTGACATTTATATACTTTTCACCTATGTGGTTGTTGCTGTTGCGAGGCGCCTCGGTTTGATCGGACGATCCGGGTCCGATGGAGTCACTTGTTGGCTCATTTACGCCCCAAAGGGCGGGGAAACGCATGGTTCAGGAATTTTAATCCACATCGGTGGACCGGCCCTGTCGCTCCTAGGGTCACTCGAGCTCTGATCCTGAGACTCGGGCTAGGCAGTCTCGAATTCGGTAAGGACTATCTTTTGCCTTGGTTCATGATGGAAATCCAATTTCCAAATACGACATCGTGCGGTTTCGATTGTATACCTATATATGGCGACATAGTGGTATGGGGCATTAATGCCGTCTATGATTGATAGTTATGATTTGAAATTGCTTTCAAAACATATAAACACTAGCAATAATATCAAATGCCTTTGTTTTATTCGTATCAAGCATATTTTGACCGTTATAAGGTAAAAACTCTATCCTCCGGTCTGCGTTGCATTGTGTGATGGGAACTGAGTTTTATAACGGCTTCATTTTTATAAAAAGCATAGCGATGTTTAAAAGAAAGATTTGTTTTAAAGCACTGGCAATCCAATGGAGTAAACCCGTTCCAAGAAAGTGGCGTGGTCCTGGGATTTGCCAATTATATATGTGTTGAGTGGATTTCTCATACCAGTCCCATGACTGACTCGTAGTTTGTTTCACTCTCAAACTCGGGTGCCCCTTTTTCCACACGGGCAGCCTTGTATTCAGGTTTAGCTGGTTCTTTCTGGATAGCTGGAGCTGAAGATGGATTCTATCATTTATTTCTTTTTATGCTGTTCCGCTCCTATTGTACATATTTTGTTTATTTCCGCTGTAGACATTTATGTATAGCTGAACTGTATTTGTACTAAGTAAGATCCTGTATACTGTGTAACTCTGATGATTACTTTTATCCAGTATATTTTGTTGTTCATTCTGGTGTATTTATTTAATTCTGTTCTGCTATTATATGTTTCTGTGTTATATTCCAAAAGATAACCTTGTTTCCGTGAGAACGGGAAATCGGGTCGTCTCAATCTAGTTGATCGAGAAGCGAGCATTAGTGGAGGAGAGTTTAGAATGATGGTGATTTTCCGAAGGCAAGTTGCAGGGTTAATACGGGGAGAAGAAGGTATTACCATTAATTAAATTTAATTATTTTTTATTTATTTAGTTAATGGTAATTAAATTCATACAAACTTGTAAAGTGATGATAATTTAAATTATGTCAAAATAATAACGTATATTACTTCTTCATACATGAACAGAATGGGACAAAATGAAATGTATTAGGATCGTATCGGTAAATATCGCGCGATGGAATACAGTTTGGAATTTAATTCATTGGAATTAGAATGGATCAAATAAAACCACGGTGAGTAAATATCACTCGGATTTTATATAAAGGTTTATTTGTATCGTTAAAAAATATTTTTTGGTTGTTTGGTTGCACTGAAATATTATTGTGGTTATTAAATATGTATTAGTTATTTAGGATTGGTGTTTGTGGCTATTATATATAAATATTGGTGATTGGATGGTTCCCGCAGTATCATTAGCAGATGCACACAGTATCATTAGCGGATGACCCTATGCGCCCCACGTTATGATAGTGGTTGACCTTCTATAACACGATACCTTGCCTCGAAGCAGGATGGGTATTATTTATGTTGGCTAACGTCTGTGGATGCAGGAAAACAGGTTGGAGGGATCCCACTGGATTCCTCAAAATTTGTTATTGTTTGTTTTCACATATATATTATCATATATGATGTGTTGATTGAAATTGGGTAGTTTGATTGTTTAAATATCACTGGGCCCAAAATGTTGATTAATAAAAATACCGTGAAAAGGATATTTCGAGATTTAAAAATGGAAAATCTATTTTTTTTAAATAGAATCTGAATTTTGAATGTGCTATAAAGATATTTACTTGTTTTGAATAAATAAAACAAGTATTGAACTTATAAACGATGTTTATAAATTAAATAATGCAGGAAATTGAAGTAAATTTATAAACGATGTTTATAAATTGGAAAATACAGGAAATTGAAGTAAATTTATAAACGGTGTTATAAATAAAATGGAATGATTTTCATTGGATAATTAGGGAATTTAAATGAATCTATAAATGGTGTTTTTAAATGAAGTGGAAAAATTATCATTTGATAATTTGAATATTTAAATTCAAACGTGAATTTAAAAATAGAAATGGGGAATCGTTTTAAAGAACTAAACAATGAAATTTATTCTGATGTTCATAATATAAACTGAACTAAAATAAATCTGTAAGGATTGATGATTTGAATTCGATTAGTTCGAATTTATTTAAATAAAATATGTCTAGAAAAAATATTAGGATTTTATTAAATAGAAGTTAAGTTTAAATATAAAAATAGACTCCCTGTTATATATATATATAAGTAAAATTAATAAAATATTCCAGAATAGGAATTGGGTTTCATATGGATTTGAAATGGAATCTTGTTTTAGATTATAAAACAAGGATGTTAAATTTATAAACAATGTTTATAAATTAAGTAAGACAGTTACCAGAGGATAATTTGGGGTTTTAAATTCAAGTATGAATTTAAAAAGTGATTTGGAAATCGTTTCGAAAAAGCGACGATAGAATTTATTCCGAAATTCGGAATATAAACTGAATTGAAACAAGTTTAAAGAATTTATTATTGAAATTCGATTTACATAGAATTTTGTAAAATAATTTATTTATAAAATGAATTTGAATTTAATACAAAAGATTGAATTATAAATAAATTTATAACTGAGATACGAAATAATTAGCGATCTAGCATAATCAGAATTATTAAGCTGAATTGGAAAAATTAGTTTAATATATATATTAAAATATATTAGAATGAAGTTAGAATTTATATATAAATGAAGTTTAAAATGTTTATATATTAAATAAAATTAAAATGAACTTGCCACAACACGGCAGTTCATAATTTAGCATTTCGAACTTCAATTGAGTATATAGAACTCAATTTAAGTCAGAATTCTATGAAACAAGAATCATCCGGGCCGATTGAATAATAGTTTTCTAATGGAAGAGAAAATTCTGAATTTCTTCGTATATATTTTGAGTTATATCAAAATCAAATTTTCAGAAAAACAACGCCATAACCATTATAAAACCATAACGGATTATTTAAATAAATAAAAGGATTTTAAGTGAATAAAATTCAAATTTCCATTAGAAAAATCCAGACTTGAGTTGTAAAATAAATACGAACTCAAGTTGTGTAAATGAAATGATTTTTGAAATAAAAATCAGATTTTTAATTATTGAATAGAAGTAACTAATTGGAAAAATAATTTGTTAATAGAGTTTTGAATTAGAATTGGGCTTCGGATAGGTAAATGGGATTTTGTGAATTCATATTCGAAGTCGAATATGAAACTTGAATTAGAAATAGAATTCGATTGGTTTATCAGCAAATCAAAATGGTATATGAACGAGATATGTTCAATTAAAAAGTGAAATAGGCAAAAGAGCTAACTAAAGTATAAATTAGCGAATTGAGTTGAAATGACCAGATTGAGTTGGAATAAATTAGAAATGGACGCATATGGGTTAGACAGATATGGAATGAAGTATATGAAGATATATAAATTGAGTGTCCTAAAAAAAGGTACACGTTTAAATTACATATGAGATTTTATGCGCCGAATCGGCAAGCCGCTTGGCTTTTTAATTTTCTTTTTGAATGTAAAGGGTACAGAGAGGCGTTTTGTAGTCATACCGAGTGACCCGTACAAAGGACGTTATGGCGAATTTTTTCGGAAATTTAAGGAGTTAGAATATTTTTAAGAAAATTTGATAGTTAGAAATCAATGTATAGATATATATAGAATTCGATAAGGAAACGAACTTAAAAGTAGAATATTATAAACAAAAAGGAAATCTATAATTTAATCTGGTAAAATTAGAAAGAGAAACATATATGGGTTTAAAAATGAATAATTGGTTTTATGATGTTGATTATTCGAGATAAGTGGTCTTGTCTGTTTTGAAGTTAAGGATGTTTTCAGTCAAGGTCTGAGAGGTAGTTATACCCCAACTTGATTGATTTCATTTTTAACCGATAAATAGCTAGATCCAGTCTCGAAGAGAAATGCTTGAATAAGAGTTAGTTGAATGCATTATTTTGGATTGTTTGTAACGATGTTTTACACAACAGTCGATTTAACCCAAGTAAGTGGAATTTCAGAAATATAAAGATAAATATTTCCTAAGTATTGAAATAAATGAATGGTCATGAAAGAGATAAGTAATTGGAATGTTTTCCAATTATAAATAGAATATATTTTCTAAGTATAGAAAATAAAAGAAGGCGATGTGTGAAAATGTTTTCCAAATAGCGTAAGAGGCCAAGATGATTATCGAAAATATCGTGTTAACGAATATTGATAAGGAAATGGAGAAATGTTTTCATTAATGAAATATTAATTGAAATGCCCAGTAATCTGTTTGATGCTTTGAATGAATATTTGTTTTCTTCGATTGTTAAATAACCGACTATCGAAGTGTTTGCCAATATCGTTGTCAATATAGAGAGACCGGTTGGATTATTATCTGAGAACCACTCCGTATTGGTAGTAGCGATGCGAATCAGATTATATGAAGATAATCGAAGACGGAGTAGAGTGCAAGGACTTTTTTCTATTTATGGAAATTGTGCCTTCGGTTTCATTCAATCCCAGAACGAATGTATATGGACGAATGTAACACCCTGAATTTTCTATTAACACTAAAGTTGCTAAAATAATAATAAGTGTGTAGAAGAGGGGATGTATCTATTATGAATATAAAAACAATAATAAGTAAAGGGGGATGTATCTAATATGTACATTGTAGAAAATATATGTATATTTATGACATGAATAGAAGTTTATTAATATGCTGAGTGTTTGCTGAGTCACTTCTGACTCATTGCTGAGTCAACAAGATAAACCCCATCTTGTCTGGACGGCTGCGGTTATTCCTAGGTTAAATCTAATGGCCTAAACGCATTCTAAAACCTATAAATAAGTAGGTAGACCCTAGACCTAAATCACTTGTAAAATTAGAGAAGCTACCGTCATGCTGCTGCCATGGAGTTCAGCATAGCCGTCACAAACTAAGAAGAGGAAGCCTAATCATCTACAACTAAATCTACACAAATCAAATCAAAAGATCTCTCTTTCTCTAATTCTTTTCTTTTGTTGGTGAGTATGATGATTCTCACAAGACTATTACAAACTAATTTGACTCAGTTATGAATGGATCACAAGAAAGTGATGTGATTTGTAATTGTAAATTCTATATATTGTGGATCTCTTATTATGTTATTATGTTGTCGTATGATGTAAATTATATATGCTATGTCATGCTATGTTGTAAATTCTCTTATGCTATGTCATGCTATGTTGAGAATCATGTCAAGCTATGTTATACTATCATACTATGCCATGTTATAAATCATGCTATATTATGTTGAAAAATCATGATGTTGTTGGATCATGCTTAAAGTTATGTTTTTTTTCTTAATTTAAATGGATCTTGTTTATGGGAATTTGCCTATTAGGTTAGGTGTACCCATAAACTTGAAACTATAATTAAATAAAACTTGATTATGGGAATTTGCCTATTGAGTTAGGTGTACCCATATAAAACCATGTTGTTAAAAAATTAGATGATGTTGATGCACACATGTTCATATGTAAGTTTATGAAAATTGATTGAGATTATATTAGGTGAATTTTGAACAAGTTGACACCTTTAGGTCCATGACATGTATAATCTATGCAAGTTGGACATATGCAAGTTTCACCCCTTATTATGATTCATTTGGTCACATATACATGTTGTTATTATGATAATCTCTTTTATGCTATGAGTTAGGCTATTCGAGTCTAACATATATTTTGCGAATAAACGTTCAAACGTGGGGTAGGGGTAATATTAGGAATTAATAAATTGGGTGCAATTTTGTAAGATTTTGCATACCATGAATGGATGTCCATAATTGAGTCAATTATGGACATTGTTAAAAATTGGAAGTAATTAATAATTCAAGTAGGGAATAATTAAAATTGGGGGAAAGTGGATTATTATTAATAATCAATGCTTAGGACACGAGGTTGGACCCATTTGTGATGTAAACCTGCCCGGACCCGCCCGGCAAATCCAGTAGTCACAAATGTCGGCCCAATGTGAGAGGTCCTAGGCCCAAACTAAAGCATAACAGTTGTAAAGACACGAGGTTAGACTCTTTTATGGTGTAAGACTGCCCGGACCCGCCCGGCAAATCCAGCTGCCATAAATGCCAGTCTAATGTGAGAGGTCTTTATGAGGTTATGGCCTTAATGAACTAAGAAATACTTAACCAGATAATCATGTAAGGTGGGACATGGGGGTTAAGTAGGTGCCTTGGGTGGCATGAGGAATCTGGTGGTTGCCTTTAGAGGCATTTGAAATACGATTAGACTTAACCAAACACACATGTAAATGAACATGACTAAGTGGGTTAAGTGGGATGGACTAATGGGGACAAGCTTAGGTGGAATGCTTGTGGTAAATAGTGGGGGCCCATTTCAACCAGTATCCTAAAACGTATCTTTGTGGGCTCGACCCAAGTCGAGGACGGGACACGCATACTGGGTTTGACTATAAGAGGCCAAAACAGGGAGCGGTGGCAACGCAAGTCCAACGGGTTTCATTTGCGTGTGTGGACCCGGGCTGGTAGGTAAGACGTTGTTGCATCGTGTAGGTATAAGTCGTGCATGTCCGTTGTATCAGGTTGCCACTTTAGGGGAGTGATACACCCCACTGTGGGGCCAGCACGGGTATCTACGAGTTAGGGAGCCGATCGAATAATGGGAAGTAGGGTACACCTAGTGGAGATAGGGGCAGGCGGCACCTATGTAGTCAGCTAGGGGTACGTAAAGCCATTGGGAAAGTTTCTAAGTGAAGCTAAGTGGGATGAATCTTTAGGGTGACTGGTGTGGTGCAGTATAGTGTTTATCCTTTAGTATTTAGGAGCGCCTATAACGTTGCCTTTAGCGATTGTCTATGTCCTTAATCTGCTCTTCATAGACATTTTCTTGTTTTCCAGCTTATGCCTTAGTCCAGTTATTTTGGTAATAGTATTGTAGAATTATCATATTCACCAGACTTTATGTCTGACCCCCTCTTTTCCATCCTTTTTCTCCCTTCAGGTCCGCAGGTTGGGCCAAGTTCTAGTGGAGTCTAGTTGGATCGCTTATCTTCTGGAAAGCTTGGACTGCTGAAGTAAAGTCCAGCTTGTTATCTTTCTTTTTAATGGTTATTCATGTAATGGGATTATGTACTTGTTTTATCAAGATAGATATTGTACTTGACATTGAATATGGTGTTATGATGTAATCAAACATGTTTTGACTTCTGATATAATGAAATAAAGTTTTTTGAATTTCCAAGTACTATTTTATATCTGTCTTGTTGTAATTTTACTGTTCTATATTCACTTAAAACCTCCATGGAAGTTAATGCATTCCCTTTGTGAGTGACATTAATGGACGTGGGGTGTTACACGTGGTATCGGAGCATAAGGTTACCAGAACAGATAAAAAAAAATTTAGAAAAATATTTTTTTTCTAAAAGTATTTTTGGAAGAAGTGCTTTCAAAAAAAAACATGTTATTTAAAGAGAGTTTTTATGAAAAACATAATCCCAAATAGCCATATCCTTATCTTTATCTTTCGAATTCTCCATTTTGAATCTTTCCTTTTTCGTTTCAGCATGGTTGAAGATCTTAATCTCCCAGAAGGTGTGGCGATTCCAGGGTGGTTTAGGAGATACTTGGAGGCTAGGGCCACCACTGCAGGCCCAGCGGATACTCCTCCACCCCTAGTTGCACCCATTCCTCCTCCTCCTCCTCGTGTTGACACTTTTGCAAAGACGTGCAAGGAATTCAAGGCTATGGGAGGAAAAACTTTTCAAGGGACTGAGACGTTTGTGGAGGCCAGAGATTGGCTTAAGGAGACTGAGGAATTGTTGGATATCTTTGAAGTGGAAGATGGGAGGAAAGTCCGTTTAGCTGCTTGGTTAATGAAGGGAGAGGCCTCGTTTTGGTGGGAGGTCACTAACGGGGAATGTCCAGTTGATTCATGGGCGGATTTCAGACGAAGGTTTGAGGCAAAGTTTCTTTCAAGGGCAGAGGAGAACTTAAATATGGAAAAATTCCTGGCACTAAAGCAAGGGAGCTCATCAGTAAAGGAATATGTCAATAAATTTAATCAGTTAGCAAGGTTTGGCTTGGAGTTGGTGAACACGCCAGAGAAGAAAGCTTTGAGGTTCGTTAGAGGCTTGAATGAACCGTTGCAAGGGTTGGCTATGACCCACATCCCTATAGGAGCCACCTTTGAAAAGCTAGTAGAAATGGCACTTATGCATGAGGATAAGGCAGTTGAAAAGAAAGGGGATCAGAAGAAACCCCAACAGCAAAATAAGAAGGGTGGTAAAAACAATAATGGCAAAGGGAAGAAGAAATGCTTCAATTGTGGGACGCCTGGCCATCTCAGCAAAGATTGTAGAAAGAAAAAGAAGACTGGTTGTTTTCATTGTGGAGATGCGGGACATTTAGTGAAGGACTGTCCAAAGAAGGGGCAGAGGGCAGGGTCTACCTCGGGAGGACAGGTGCAGGCTCTTATGGCACCAGGGCAGGCAAGGGGGCAAGTTCAGGCTATTGCGACCCCACCGCTGCAAGAAAGAGGTAGAACAATTTCTGTTGAAAGCTTAGTTTTTCTGTTTGATCATCCTGTCCGTACCTTATTCGATTCTGGCGCATCTCATTCGTTTATCTCTGCATCATTAGTTGAATCACTGCACTTGAACACCAGTTTAGTAGAGGATCCCTTGGTCGTTTCAAATCCAATTGGGGGTTCGGCTCATTTGACCATGATATGTTTGGATTTGAAAATCTCTATACTTAGCGTTGAATTTAGATGTGATGCTTATGTATTGGGCTTTACGGGCTATGGGCTAATTTTAGGAATGGATTGGTTGTTTAGAAATAGGGCCATTCTTGATTGTGAAAGGAGAGTAGTTAGGCTTGTGACTCGCCTTGGTAATGCTCTCGACATCTTTTGTAATCCCATAAATTCCGTTATGCTAAGTTATCTTGAATCACTTGACGCGTCTGTAGAGAACCTGCGATCGGTAGAAGTGGTCCGGGAATATCCGGATGTGTTTGAGGAGGTGAAGGGCTTACCTCCAAAGCGGGAGATAGACTTTCGAATTTATCTTGTGGATAATGCTAAACCCGTATCTTTGCCAGTGCGCCACATGGCTCCTCGTGAAAGGAGGGAACTCAATAAGCAAGTAAAGGAGTTGCTTGAGAAGGGGTTCATAAGACGTAGTATATCGGAGTGGGGTGCTCCAGTAGTTTTTGCCACAAAGGCGGATGGGTCTCTTAGACTTTGTATGGACTATAGAGAACTAAACAAGCTTACTAAAAAGAACCGACACCCACTGCCGAGGATTGACGATCTCTTTGATCAGTTAGTTGGCGCCTCAGTGTTTTCGCAGTTGGACTTAGCCACTGGCTTTCATCAACTGAGAGTGGCTGAGGATAGTATAGATAAGACTGCTTTTAGGACTCCTGACGGATTCTATGAATGGCTAGTGATGCCCTTTGGTTTGACAAACGCCCCTGCATATTTTGTTGATTTGATGAGTAGGGTGTTTAGGGAATACCTTAACAAATTCGTGGTAGTCTTTGTGGATGACATCTTAGTCTTTTCTAAGAATAAAGAAGAGCACTCCCTACATCTTAGGGAAGTGTTGGAAACCCTTCGAGCGCATAACCTTAAGGCAAAATTTTCTAAGTGTCACTTCTGGAGGAAGGAAGTACGGTTCTTAGGGCACGTGGTTTCCAAAGAAGGGATAGCAGTGGATCCCGCAAAGGTGGTGGCCATCCAAGATTGGAAGGTCCCTAAAAATGCAACCGAAGTAAGAAGTTTCTTGGGGTTGGCTGGCTATTATAGGAAGTTTATCAAAGACTTCGCAAAAATATCAGCTCCATTAACACGGTTAACGAAGAAGAACCTGGTTTTTACGTGGGACAAAGATTGCGATGATGCGTTCCAACGTTTAAAGAGAGCCTTAACTTCAACCCCAGTCTTAGTGCTGCCAGACGGGAATAAACCGTTTACCATCTATACTGATGCTTGTGGGACGGGACTTGGCGCGGTCCTCATGCAAGAGGGAAGAGTAATAGCCTATGGTGGAAGGCAGTTGAGGGTTCATGAAAAGAATTACCCCACGCATGACTTAGAGCTAGCCGCAATTGTTTTCGCGCTTAAGTCTTGGCGTCACTATCTTCTTGGTGAGAAATTCGAACTGTTCACTGACCACAAATCATTAAAATACTTATTCTCTCAGAAGGATTTGAATTTAAGGCAGCAACGGTGGATGGAATTCTTAGCCTCCTACGATTTTGAAATAGCATATACCCCGGGCAAGGGTAACGTGGTGGCAGACGCCTTAAGTAGGAAAAGGTTGTCCTTGAGTCCGTTGTTTGTTGAACGACAAAGCTTAGAATTCATCTCTATGTTTGACTTTAGACCCTCCGTTGACTTAGTACCCGGTCTGTTAGCATCCTTGGAGGTTAGACCTACACTTCTAGGACGGGTTGGTGAGGCACAGCGAGACGACCCACAGTTGGTTGAGATAGTAGAAAAGCTCAAAGGGGGGGGAGTCGTCAAGCCATCTTCGTAGGTATACCCTAGACGATAAGGGTTGGTTACGAAGGGATAATAGACTTTGTGTACCACAAGACGAAGACTTAAGGAAGGCCATTCTTGATGATGCTCATCGCTCAAAAATGACCATTCATCCCGGCGGGGATAAGATGTACAAAGATATGAAGCGGGTTTTCTTTTGGGCCGGTATGAAAAAGGAGGTGGCCGAGTACGTCGCTAGATGCTTGGTGTGCCAACGAGTTAAAGCAGAACAAAAGAAACCCGGTGGGTTGCTTCACCCATTAGAAGTTCCACTATGGAAATGGGAAAGCATCTCAATGGATTTTGTGGATGGATTACCAAGATCAAGGAAGGGTAACACGGGGATTTGGGTTATAGTAGATAGACTTACTAAAAGCGCCCATTTTATTCCCGTGAAAAGTAAGAGGACTGCTCCGTGGTTGGCTTCTGTATACATTAAGGAGATAGTTCGTTTGCACGGTATTCCTTCTAGTATAGTAAGCGACCGTGACCCCATCTTTACTAGCGAATTTTGGAAGAGTTTACAAGAGGTGGTAGGGACTCAGCTATGTTTGAGCACCGCATATCATCCTCAGACAGACGGCCAGACCGAGAGGGTGAATCGCATTCTAGAGGATCTTTTAAGGCTTTGTATCCTAGACTTTGGGGGTACATGGGAAGAGCACCTTCCGTTAGTAGAATTCGCATATAATAATAGCTTTCAGTCTAGTATTGGCATGGCACCTTTCGAAGCTCTTTATGGAAGGCCTTGCCGTTCGCCTACATGTTGGTGGGAATCTACCGATAAAATCCTACTTGGGCCCGATATGGTTAGGGAAACCTCGGAGAAGATTGAGTTGATTCGAAGGAGGATGAAAGCAGCACAAGATAGGCAGAAATCGTATGCTGATAAGAGGAGGACAGATCTTGAGTTTGACATTGGGGACATGGTTTTTATCAAAGTATCTCCGTTACAGAATGTTGTTCGCTTTGGGTCCGTGGGGAAATTAGCACCAAGGTTTGTAGGGCCGTTTCCTGTAAAAGACAGGATTGGGAAGATGGCATATAGGGTGGAGTTGCCTGAGAAACTTAGTGGAGTACACGACGTATTCCATGTATCACATTTGAGGAAGTGTTTGCACAAGACCGCGGAGGTGGTAGAGCCGAGCTTGCTTAAAGAGGTGGAAATAGAGCGTGATGCAACAATTAGACGAGCTCCTACATGCATTCTTGGGTCGGAGATCAAAAAGTTGAGGAATCGAGAGGTCAGACTGGTTAAAGTGCAATGGGGAGATGATGAGAGCAACGCAACTTGGGAGACAGAAGAGAAGATGCGTTCGTTGTACCCTTTTCTTTTTGAGGGTATGTCTTTTAATTTCTCCTTTATCGCTTAGCTTATCTTATCTTATCTTTAGTATGTCCTCTCATTAGTATCTTTGACCTTTAGTTAGGATAATCCTATGGTTGAAACATGTGTTTGAGACATGTTATGTATGATGGATGCAAAATGGATGCAAGTGTTTGCTAGTGGTTGCTTGTGGATGCATATATACACACACTTTAGGCACTAGATCGGCTCAGTCACTACATATTGCATATTGCATATATATGAATGTATTTAGTAAAATGGATGAACGATGGTTGTATTATCATGTGGATGCTGCATTCGGTTGAATGGGTGTGCACGCATATAGAAGTAGTATGTAAGCAATTAGGATCTTTTGCATACATAATGGATTCATGACACTTACATAATTTGCATTAAGGAGGTCAACTGAATCAGTAGACCGCCTGATTTCGCATTAGGTAAGGACATGTACACACACTTGCATATGATCATAAAGCATTAGAAGTCTTTTAAGGACAATGGATGCCTGTGTATGATGGATGAGTAGATGGACGTTTGGATGGTAGGATATACATTCTTCCAGACTTGAAGATTTCGGGGACGAAATCCTAAAAGGAGGGGAGAATGTAACACCCCGAATTTTCTATTAACACTAAAGTTGCTAAAATAATAATAAGTGTGTAGAAGAGGGGATGTATCTATTATGAATATAAAAACAATAATAAGTAAAGGGAGATGTATCTAATATGTACATTGTAGAAAATATATGTATATTTATGACATGAATAGAAGTTTATTAATATGCTGAGTGTTTGCTGAGTCACTTCTGACTCATTGCTGAGTCAACAAGATAAACCCCATCTTGTCTGGACAGCTGCGGTTATTCCTAGGTTAAATCTAATGGCCTAAACGCATTCTAAAACCTATAAATAAGTAGGTAGACCCTAGACCTAAATCACTTGTAAAATTAGAGAAGCTACCGTCATGCTGCTGCCATGGAGTTCAACATAGCCGTCACAAACTAAGAAGAGGAAGCCTAATCATCTACAACTAAATCTACACAAATCAAATCAAAAGATCTCTCTTTCTCTAATTCTTTTCTTTTGTTGGTGAGTATGATGATTCTCACAAGACTATTACAAACTAATTTGACTCAGTTATGAATGGATCACAAGAAAGCGATGTGATTTGTAATTGTAAATTCTATATATTGTGGATCTCTTATTATGTTATTATGTTGTCGTATGATGTAAATTATATATGCTATGTCATGTTATGTTGTAAATTCTCTTATGCTATGTCGTGCTATGTTGAGAATCATGTCAAGCTATGTTATACTATCATACTATGCCATGTTATAAATCATGCTATATTATGTTGAAAAATCATGATGTTGTTGGATCATGCTTAAAGTTATGTTTTTTTTCTTAATTTAAATGGATCTTGTTTATGGGAATTTGCCTATTAGGTTAGGTGTACCCATAAACTTGAAACTATAATTAAATAAAACTTGATTATGGGAATTTGCCTATTGAGTTAGGTGTACCCATATAAAACCATGTTGTTAAAAAATTAGATGATGTTGATGCACACATGTTCATATGTAAGTTTATGAAAATTGATTGAGATTATATTAGGTGAATTTTGAACAAGTTGACACCTTTAGGTCCATGACATGTATAATCTATGCAAGTTGGACATGTGCAAGTTTCACCCCTTATTATGATTCATTTGGTCACATATACATGTTGTTATTATGATAATCTCTTTTATGCTATGAGTTAGGCTATTCGAGTCTAACATATATTTTGCGAATAAAAGTTCAAACGTGGGGTAGGGGTAATATTAGGAATTAATAAATTGGGTGCAATTTTGTAAGATTTTGCATACCATGAATGGATGTCCATAATTGAGTCAATTATGGACATTGTTAAAAATTGGAAGTAATTAATAATTCAAGTAGGGAATTATTAAAATTGGGGGAAAGTGGATTATTATTAATAATCAATGCTTAGGACACGAGGTTGGACCCATTTGTGATGTAAACCTGCCCGGACCCGCCCGGCAAATCCAGTAGTCACAAATGTCGGCCCAATGTGAGAGGTCCTAGGCCCAAACTAAAGCATAACAGTTGTAAAGACACGAGGTTAGACTCTTTTATGGTGTAAGACTGCCCGGACCCGCCCGACAAATCCAGCTGCCATAAATGCCAGTCTAATATGAGAGGTCTTTATGAGGTTATGGCCTTAATGAACTAAGAAATACTTAACCAGATAATCATGTAAGGTGGGACATGGGGGTTAAGTAGGTGCCTTGGGTGGCATGAGGAATCTGGTGGTTGCCTTTAGAGGCATTTGAAATACGATTAGACTTAACCAAACACACATGTAAATGAACATGACTAAGTGGGTTAAGTGGGATGGACTAATGGGGACAAGCTTAGGTGGAATGCTTGTGGTAAATAGTGGGGGCCCATTTCAACCAGTATCCCAAAACATATCTTTGTGGGCTCGACCCAAGTCGAGGACGGGACACGCATACTGGGTTTGACTATAAGAGGCCAAAACAGGGAGCGGTGGCAACGCAAGTCCAACGGGTTTCATATGCGTGTGTGGACCCGGGCTGGTAGGTAAGACGGTGTTGCATCGTGTAGGTATAAGCTGTGCATGTCCGTTGTATCAGGTTGCCACTTTAGGGGAGTGATACACCCCACTGTGGGGCCAGCACGGGTATCTACGAGTTAGGGAGCCGATCGAATAATGGGAAGTAGGGTACACCTAGTGGAGATAGGGGCAGGCGGCACCTATGTAGTCAGCTAGGGGTACGTAAAGCCATTGGGAAAGTTTCTAAGTGAAGCTAAGTGGGATGAATCTTTAGGGTGACTGGTGTGGTGCAGTATAGTGTTTATCCTTTAGTATTTAGGAGCGCCTATAACGTTGCCTTTAGCGATTGTCTATGTCCTTAATCTGCTCTTCATAGACATTTTCTTGTTTTCCAGCTTGTGCCTTAGTCCAGTTATTTTGGTAATAGTATTGTAGAATTATCATATTCACCAGACTTTATGTCTGACCCCCTCTTTTCCATCCTTTTTCTCCCTTCAGGTCCGCAGGTTGGGCCAAGTTCTAGTGGAGTCTAGTTGGATCGCTTATCTTTTGGAAAGCTTGGACTGCTGAAGTAAAGTCCAGCTTGTTATCTTTCTTTTTAATGGCTATTCATGTAATGGGATTATGTATTTGTTTTATCAAGATAGATATTGTACTTGAGATTGAATATGGTGTTATGATGTAATCAAACATGTTTTGACTTCTGCTATAATGAAATAAAGTTTTTTGAATTTCCAAGTACTATTTTATATCTGTCTTGTTGTAATTTTACTGTTCTATATTCACTTAAAACCTCCATGGAAGTTAATGCATTCCCTTTGTGAGTGACATTAATGGACGTGGGGTGTTACAACGAATGTCTAACAGAGCGTTTCCTATGATCCCATATGTTGGTGTATAGATATATATGGTGGCGGAGAATTTATTCTCTTAGCATAATATCCAAAATATATTTGTACAATCAATTAGTGGTTAAGGGATCTAACAATGTGGCATTCAAAGTGATTATGCTATCAATGAAATATAAGTAATCGTAGCCTCTGGCCTCAACAACCGGGAAATGATAAAAATCGGGTAGGCAGCATGGCTAAGTGGGTAGCTCCCAATTAGGGTGTATTATCACCTATCTAGGGAAATTCATTTCATTCTTTATTCTATTCGATGATGTCCCATTCATGAAAATGGTTGCTGATCTCAACCGTTGGTGATATACATTCGATACACTCAAGCGAAATGAGTGGTCAGTCATGTGTGGCCAGGTTACAAGATGTTCTTGTTGAACCCATTGTATTCTCCTCCAGAGATACACTATCTAAAGGTGGTTCCATACCTTGTCATAGTTGGAAATTCATTACCCAATAAGTGCTCGGGGTTTTGATTGTATATTACGTATGTGGAGCGTGAGATGAAAGCATTGCACTAGACTTCTATTTATTTGATTTAGACACTATTATATTATCAAAAGAGTATTGATATAAAGATTATCATTTTATTTCAAAAAGATTTGAAAGTAAAATCAAGTGTTTTGGATTCTCATAAGGGAAAAACTCGTTCCGTGTTATACGACGTGGTCCTATGAGATATCGTTTATTTTCTCAAACTGTTTTAAATTGTTAGTCATACCAGTCCCATGACTGACCTGGAGTTTATTTTGTTTTGTTTTACCTGAACTCTTGGGTGCCAAAATTTATACGGCCAGTCAAGTAGTTCAGGATTTTACAGATTTATCTAAAGGATCTTGGAGCAGGAGGCTTCAGTGTTAGATATATAGTATTTTTATTCCGCTGTGTTGTAAGCGTTGTACTCTGAAAATTGTATGTTATACAGTTAAAATTTTGCATTTCAAAAGTTATGATATATATTATATTTTGTTCTGCTACGATGTGAGATTCTGTGTTGTTGTTTCTGTTCTTCTTCTACCTTTTTCTTCTAAAAAAATGATTCGTATTTCTATGATATTTGGGTTGGTCGTGTGATGTATGTAGTCAACTCAGATAGTACGGATTTACGGGCCATTACAGTTGATATCAGAGCTTAGGTTGAGGGAATACCTAGGCTTTGGTGGGGGTTTACTCAATAGAGATAGAGTTAGTAGTACCCTAGAATGAGTTGAGTGTATATATATACGAGAACGCGTATTTGTTAATTGATATAAAAATTGTTTTATATTGTGTTAGCTAGTCTGGTTAGGGGTTTATTATTTCTGATCGAATCGTGGGACGTCACGAGGTCGATAGGAATTTCTAAACACTTGAACAGAGAAATTTGACACAATATTGTTTTTAAGTGGATAAATGAAATAATTTTACCCAAAATTCTATTTTTGATAGAAAAAGAATAATTTTTTGAAATTATTATAATATATGGTTGTGTTGATTGTTATTATAATCAAATGAGACTATAAAATTGGAATGGTTATATATAGCCAAATATAATTTTATAAGGATAAAATCTTCAAACGAGATGAATTAAAATTGATTTCAAACCAGAATTTGGAATTTGAATCCTGGGAAGTTGAAAAACATTTTTTTGAAGTATATTAAAATAATATAGCTTTGATTTGGAAGGATTTTTGAATAAAAATCATTTTTTAAGGGATTTTGAAAGTGATAAAGCACTGAACTCACTTCAGTGGCTGGAAAATAATTATGATGATGATCGCGACATCATCAGTGTTTATTTTCGAGTATCTAAGTGATGGATTGCTACCTTAGAAAAGGTTTTGATAGAAATTTGTATGAAAGAAAACAAGTTCGTTTGAATATTCAAAGGTTTTGAATTTATGATGGAAATAAATATATGTATGTATTTATGGGATTTCAAAAGGATTTGAAATGAAAACCGGGGAATTTGAATTCTGGAACTAAAATTTAACTTAAGCAAGTTAAATAGATTGAAGTAAATAAATTGAATTAAAATCAATTAGAATTCATATGAATGAATATGAATTGGATATGAATATATTGGGTGTAAATCATCCAGGTTAAACGAATATAAGTTTACGGGATGTGCAGTATGAATAAAAACCAAAAGTTTTGGTAGGACTAAAATTTGTTGAAATATGAAGAGTTGAGTTTCTACATAAATGATTTTTTGGAAAATTAATTGGTTTGTGGCATTTTTTCTACCTTAGTAATTTCGGGGATGAAATTCTTGTAAGGGGGAAGAATGCAACGACCCGGATTTTTGGTCGGTTAATTTTAAATATTTAATATAGATTTAAATATTTAGTTGATAATATAAATCAATTTTTATATTGATTTATCGATTTAATAATCAAAATGCGATTTATTTCGAATATATATAATCATCGTATTACGAAAATGAATTTAATTGAATTCAAGATTTAAAACTAAATTGAAAACAGTTCAGATAATCAATACAAACTTCTGTTTGAACTAGAATAATAATATTATTTTATTATCGTGAAATTTATTGTTTTGAATTTAATTTACCGGTTTAAATTAATATATTCTCCATATGGTCGGAATGGAGCTTCGAATCATGTTCCAGTGTGTTCAGGATAGTGTTATAACGTTAGAAACGCCAGTTGTTGCGCAAGAATTGGTGTTCGTTACCGTAAATTTTATTATTATAAAATAATACGGATAAGATCAAGATCAAATTGTATTAAGTAGAGGTCAAATCAAATTAATTACATTGTACTTAATGTACTTTACGCATACATGAATTCCTTAATGGTTAAGTTCTCTCCCTCTATAAATCACGCTCATCTCCTTTCTATTTTTCTCTTATGTAAATCGATTCACTTCAGGCAAAAATAGAATGGCCACTCTATGTTGTAAATTCAGTCCCAAAATCACATTAAAATCAAAGCCATCCCTCAGATAACCAAATCAAAATCGAACGAGCTTCAAAATCCATAAGCTCAGAAAGGATCGAACTCGAGATAAATAAAATCGAAAAGGGAAAAGTCCGTTCTCTCTCTTATTCTTTTGCAAAATAGAATGCGATAAAGAAGAAAAAGGGACCGGAAACCTCGTTTGAAAATCACGACAGCACTGAAAGCCGACATCAAGCTGGAGCATGGCGTGGTGTCTTGCTGGGTTCGTCGTAGTGTGGAGCGCCAGTGGGTAAACTAAGGGGAGGCGGTAGTCTCTAAGGCGTTGAAAGGATCACTGTATCTCGCGACAGTTACACGTCAGGATAGGGAGAAGGACATCGAGCTGAAAAGGGATGGGTCCGTGGTGAAGCTTTTGCGGAAGGGAATATACCGGTGTTGATAGTTTTGGTGACAGTGGTGATGACTGCAAGGATCGAATTTGTACTATAAGTGCCTGGAGGGTGCAATGTTGATTTTTGGGTGTCTGGTTCAACAATAAGGAGGGGATTGGGAGTACGGATCTGGGATGAGCTCGTATTGGGTGAAGGTGTCCTGGGTGGAGTTCGAACTGAATATAAGAGAAGAGCAGGGAACTTGGTGGATGACCGGAGGGTATTAGTTGAATTCAATAAGATGTGATAGTATTTCAGTAGTAAAAATGGTGGAGTATTTTGGGTTGAGCAATGGGTTGTTATGGCAGTGGAAAAAAAGATACGGTGAATGTCTGTTGAATGTTTAACGTGCGAAATGGAATGGTGAAGGCAGTGAATGGTTTGATATAAAGGTGAGGACAATGATTGTGTAATGACTGCATTGGATCTAGTTGATCGAGAAGCGAGCATCAGTGGAGGAGAGTTTAGAATGATGGTGATTTTCTTGAGGCAAGTTGCAGGGTTAATACGGGGAGAAGAAGGTATTGCCGTTAATTAAATTTAATCATTTTTAATTTATTTAGTTAATGGTAATTAAATTCATATGAACTTGTAAAGTGATGATAATTCAAGTTATGTCAAACTTATAACGTATATTACTTCTTCATACATGAACAGAATGGGACAAAACGAAATGTGTTAGGATCGTATCGGTAAATATCACGCGATGGAATTCGGTTTGGAATTTAATTCATTGGAATCAAAATGGATCGAATAAAACCACGGTGTGTAAATCTCACTCGGATTTTATATATAGTTTTATATTTATCGTTAAAAAACATTTGTTGGTTTTTTGGTTGCACTGAAATATTATTATGGTTATTAAATATATATTAGTTATTTAGGATTGGTGTTTGTGGCTATTATATATATATTGGTGATTGGATGGTTCCCACAGTATCATTAGCGGATGCCCGCAGTATCATTAGCGGATGACCCTATGCGCCCCATGCTATGATAGTGGATGACCTTCTATACCACGATATCCTGCCTTGAAGCAGGATGGGTATTATTTATGTTGGCTAACGTCTGTGGATGCAGGAAAACAGGTTGGAGGGGTCCAACTGAATTCCTCAAAATTTATTATTGTTTGTTTTCACATATATATTATCGTATATGATGTGTTGATTGAAATTGGGTGGTTTGATTGTTTAAATATCACTGGGCGCAAACTATTGATTCATAAAAATAACGTGAAAAGGATATTTCAAGATTTAAAATGGAGAATCTATTTTTCAAAAATAGAATCTGAATTTTGAATGGGCTATAAAGATATTTACTTGTTTTGAATAAATAAAGCAAGTATTGAATTTATGAACGGTGTTTATAAATTCAATAATGCAGGAAATTGAAGTAAATTTAAAAACGATGTTTATAAAATTGGAAAATGCAGGAAATTGAAGTAAATTTATAAACGGTGTTAAAAATAAAATGGAATGATTTTCATTGGATAATTAGGGAATTGAAATGAATCTATAAACGATGTTTTAAAATGAAGTGGAAAAATTATCATTTGATAATTTGAATATTTAAATTCAAACGTGAATTTAAAAATAGAAATGGCGAATCGTTTTAAAGAACTAAAAGATGAAATTTATTCTGATGTTCATAATATAAATTGAACTAAAATAAATCTATAAGGATTTATGATTTGAATTCGATTAGTTCGAATTTATTTAAATAAAATATGTCTAGAAAAAATATTAGGATTTTGTTAAATAGAAGTTATATTTAAATGTAAAAATAGATTCCCTGTTATATATATATATATATATATATATATAAGTAAAATTAATAAAATATTCTAGAATAGGAATTGGGTTTCATATGGATTTGAAATGGAATCTTATTTTAGATTATAAAACAAGGATGTTAAATTTATAAACATTGTTTATAAATTAAGTAAGATAGTTATCAGAGCATAATTTGGGGTTTCAAATTCAAGTATGAATTTAAAAAGTGAATTGGAAATCGTTTTGAAAAGGGGACGATAGAATTTATTCCGGAATTCGGAATATAACCAAGTTTAAAGAATTTATAATTGAAATTCGATTTATATCGAATTCTGTAAAATAATTTATTTATAGAAGGAATTTGAATTTAATATAGAAGATTGAATTATAAATAAATTTATAACTGAGGTACGAAATAATTAACGATCTGGTATAATCAGAATTATTAAGCTGAACTGGAAAAAATATTTTAATATATATATATATAAATTAAAATATATTAGAATGAAATTAGAATTTATATATAATTGAAATTTAAAACGTTTATATATTAAATAAAATTAAAACGAACTTGCCACAACACGGTAGTTCGTAATTTAGTGTTTCGCACTTCAATTGAGTATATAGACCTCAATTTATGTCAGAATTCTATGAAACAAGAATCGTCCGGGCCGACTGAATAATAGTTTTCTAATGGAAGAGAAAATTCTGAATTTCGTCGTATACATTTTGAGTTATGTCAAAATCAAATTTTCAAAATAATAGCGCCATAACCATTATAAAACCATAACGGTTTATTTAAATAAATAAAAGGATTTTAAGTGAATAAAATCCAAATTTCCATTAGAAAAATCCAGACTTGAGTTGTAAAATAAATACGAACTCAAGTTGCCTAAATGAAATGAATTTTGAAACAAAAATCAGATTTTTAAATATTGAATAGAATTTACTAATTGGAAAAATAATTAGTTAATGGTGTTTTAATCAGAATTGGGCCTTGGATAAGTAAATGGAATTTTGTGAATGCATATTCGAAATCGAATATGAAACTTGAATTAGAAATAGAATTCGATTGATTTATCAGCAAATCAAAATGGTATATGAACGAGATATGTTCAATTAAAAAGTGAAATAGGCAAAAGAGCTAACTAAAGAATAAATTAGCGAATTGAGTTAAAATGACCAAATTGAGTTGGAATAAATTAGAAATGGACGCATATGGGTTAGACAGGTATGGAATGAAGTATGTGAAGAGATATAAATTGAGTGCCCGACAAAAAGGTACACATTTAAATTCCATATGAGATTTTATGCGCCGAACCGGCGAGCCGCTTGGCTTTTTAATTTTCTTTTTGAATGGAAAGGGTCCAGAGAGGCGTTTTGTAGTTGTACCGAGTGACTCGTACAAAAGAGGTTATGGTGAAATTTGAGGAGTTAGAATATTTTTAAGAAAATTTGATAGTTAGAAATCAATGTATAGATACATATAAAATTCGATAAGGAAACGAACTTATAAATAGAATATTATAAACAAAAAGGAAATTTGTAATTAAATCTGGTAAAATCAGAAAGAGAAATGTATATGGGTTTAAAAATAAATAATTAGTTTTTATGATGTTGATTATTCGAGGTAAGTGGTCTTGTCCGTTTTAAAGTTAAGGATGTTTTCAGTCAAGGTCGGAGAGGTAGTTATACCCCAACTTGATTGATTTCATTTTTAACCAATAAATAGCAAGATCCAGTCTTGAAGATAAATGTTTGAATAAGAGTTAGTTGAATGTAGTATTTTGGGTTGTTTGTAACGATGCTTTACACAACAGTCGATTTAACCTAAGTAAGTGGAATTTTTGAAATGCAAAGATAAATATTTCCTAAATATTGAAATAAATGAATGGTCATGAAAGAGATAAGTAATTGGAATGTTTTCCAAATATAAATAGAATATATTTTCTAAGTACAGAAAATAAAAGAAGGCGATGTATGAAAATGTTTTCCAAATAGTGTAAGAGGCCAAGATGATTATCGAAAATATCGTGTTAACGAATATTGATAAGGAAATGGAGAAATGTTTTAATTAATGAAATATTAATTAAAATGCCCAGTGATTTTTTTGATGCTTTGAATGAATGTTTGTTTTCTTCGATAGTTAAATAACCGACTGTCGAAGTTTTTGCCAATATCGTTGTCAATATGGAGAAACCAGTTGGATTATTATCCGAGAACCACTCCGTATTGGCAGTAGCATTGCGAATCAGATTATATGGAGATAAGCGAAGATGGAGTAAAGTGCAAGGACTTATTCTATTTATGGAAATTGTGCCTACGGTTTCGTTCAATCCCAGAACGAATGTATGACGAATGTCTGACAGAGTGCTTCCAATGATCCCATATGTTGGTGTGTATAGATATATATGGTGGCGGAGAATTTATTCTCTTAGCATAATATCCAAAATATAAATGTACAATCAATTAGTGATTAATGGATCTGACAATGTGGCATTCAAAGTGATTGTGCTATCAATGAAATATAAGTAATCGTAGCCTCAGGCCTTAGCAACCGGGAAATGACTAAAATCAGGTAGGCAGAATGGCTAAGTGGGTAGCTCCCAATTAGGGTGTATTATCACCTATCTAGAGAAATTCATTTCATTCTTCATTCTATTCGATGTTGTCCCATTCGGGAAAACGGTTGCTGATCCCAACCATTGGTGATATACATTCGATACACTCGAGCGAAATGAGTGGTCGGTCTTGTATGGCCGGGTTACAAGATGTTCTTGTTGAACCCAGTGTATTCTCCTCTAGAGATACACTATCGGAAGGTGATTCCATATCTTGTCATAGTTGGAAATTCATTACCCAATAAGTGCTCGCGGTTTTGATTATATATTATGTATGTGGAGTGTAAGATGAAAGCGTTCCACTAGATTTCTATTTATTTGATTTAGACACTATTATAATATCAAAAGATTTTTGATATAAAGATTATCGTTTTCTTTCAAAAAGATTTAAAGTTAAATCAAATGTTTTGGATTCTCATAAGGGAAAAACCTGTTCCGTGTTATACGGCGTGGTCTTATGAGATAACGTTTATTTTCTCAAACTGTTTTAAATTGTTACTCATACCAGTCCCATGACTTACCCTGAGTTTATTTTGTTTTGTTTTACCTAAATTCTTGGGTGCCTAAATTTGTACGGGTAGTCAAGTAGTTCAGGATTTTACAGATTTATCCAAAGGAGCTTGAAGCAGGAGGCTTCAGTGTTAGATATATAGTATTTTTATTCCGCTGTGTTGTAAGTGTTGTACTCTGACAATTGTATGTTATACAGTTAAAATTTTGTATTTCAAAAGTTATGATATATATTATATTTTGTTCCGCTGCGATGTGAGATTTTGTGTTGTTGTTTCAGTTCTTCTTCTACCTTTTTTAAAAAAAAAATGATTCGTATTTCTGTGATATTTGGGTCGGACGTCTGATGTATGTAGTCAACTCAGATAGTACGTATTTGCGAGCCATTTCATTACATCTTTACTCTTGTGGAAGCAGCAATCTCATAGAAATTTAGCATGATCCTCTATGGAATCAGAGTTTGTCTCTTTAGATAAAGCAGATGTAAAAGCAAAATGGCTTCGTCATTTTCTAGAAGATATTCCATTTTGGCATAAACTTGTATTGGCCATATGCATACATTGTGATAACCAAGCGCCATTTGGCTAAGCTTAAATTTTTATGTATAATATAAAGTCACGACACATTTGTTGATGACATAATACAGTAAGGCAGGTACCCTCAAAAGGGACTATTCTATTGATTATTTGAGAATGGGAATCTAGCGGATCCATTTACTAAAGGTTTATCACGAGAGAAAACTGGTTGCTCATCGAGTGAAATGGGTTTAAAATCCTAAACCAAAAAGTTAACTTATATTGAAACCTATCATAGCAACTGAAGATCCCACGGACTAGGATCAATGGGCAAACAATTCCGAGTAATTCTAGAAGTAATGCATTCAGGGACATGTCTTTATAAACCGTTCCTCTTATGTATAATAAAATTCATGCCTACAAAAGTATTAAAAGGTTAAAGTTATTCTTTTTAATAATAAGCATATCTTGAAAATAACAATTGGGATATATATAAGATATTCTTAATAGTTGAGATCACTTATGTTAGAGCGAGCTGGATTGGCTCTACGGGGATATTAAAGGCTTAAATTTTCTATAAACACTCATAGAACCAAATTGTTTAAGACCAAAATAAATATAACCAAGACAATAGATAAGAAAGTAAACAATGCTTTGTAGGACTTATTGCCATCTTACACAAAAATAAATGGCGGTTCAAGATGAAATAATTCATTGATTAGCCAAGTATATATGATGAGTTTTTACTAGGGAAAGTTCTAAGCGAAATATCTACTTATCCTCGGTACAACATTATTTCTTGTGTACTATGTGATATTTCACTCTTTGTGTGGGAAAAATATATTATCATTCATGTGGGAGATTGTTGGAATTCCAAGATGAATAAAATATACACTAGTCTCGCATTGCCGAATTTAAGACAAGAATCATGAAATATACATTAGTTTCGCATGCCAAATTTAAGACAAGACTCACGAATATATACTAAACTCTCAATCCTTATATTGGATTTTAGGGTCAGGTACTGTTATGCGAGGAGGAGGACCTAAATTTCATGATTAAACATACATATGCACGCGCCGCCTGCCAGTCTCATACCGAACCAGTTCGAGCTCAGATTCAGATCTGGGTCTAATGTGATATCCTATTTTTGTCAAAAAGTTCCTTTTTCGTAGTATTTTCTGAAAAGATGCAACGATCAATTTCATTGAATAGTCGTGATCTTTGATGACCAGCAGTAATGAACAATAACTGGTGTGACCCAGTGAATAGACATGTATGTTCGGAAGGGATACCAACTTCCATAAAAATGGAGAGTACTAATCATATTCTCCACAGATTTTACGGAATACGAAATGGATCGTTAAGGCAAAGCAAACACTAGAGGGGGTGAATAGTGTTTGTAAGAATTTAAACAAAATCTAGAACTAAAGCGAACTACGGGATGAATCAAACATCACAAACGCAATCACAGACACAGATTCAAACACAAATGCAACAATAAAGATGTAGAAAAGGAAAGAACACACCGGATTTTATACTGGTTCAGATTGCTCCTACATCCGGTCCCGCACAACGCTGGATTGCGCAGAGTTTTATTACTATTTCCAATAGTCAAATACAACCTCCTTGATTTCGCGGCTCAACAAGGAGACACCGACTCCTATTCCTTGATTTCACGGCTCAACAAGGACACACCGACTCCTATTTCCTTGATTTTACGGCTATAAGGACACATCGATTCCTCTTTGATTCAACACTAACAAGGTTTATTCAACCAAGCAATTACAAACAGCCCTATAACTCTTCAATAACACTTGATTCAGAGAGTAGAGAGTAGAGAGTGTAGAGAGAAGAAGTTTGATCAAAACAGAATTGAATTTGATAGAGTATAAATGTAAAAACCATAAAAATGATTAAGAACAGTGGTGTAGAGAAAGAGGATGAAGTTAGAGAAGAAGATATGATAAAAAAATTGGTTTTAACCCCTTTTATAGAGTATGAAAGGTTGCAACGGTTCTGAAACGTTTCAAATAGTGAAAAGACACTTCCTTTCAAAATTGGAAAAAGTGACAGTTATATGTCGACATGGAGTTTTTGTTATGTCGATATACTCCTTTAAAATTTAAATTTTGAAATATTTTTCAAATCTTTTTGTTATAATATAATTTTGGTAGTTCTTGAATTAAAGTATAATGATATAAATTAATATTATAAACTAGAAAAATATATGAAAACTTAATTTTAAATCATATAAACATATTTATAATTTTATAAGGTTTTATACTATATAAATATAAAGTATAAGAATATAAAATGTAAATATAAAAGTTAAGTCTGAAAAACAAAGAAAAATAGGAAAAAATAGAAAAATAAAATAGAGAGGATTGAGGATAAAATTGAAAATTAGAATTTAAAATTTAGAATTTGAATTTGAAAACTAGAATTTGAATTTGAATTGGAATTTGAACCTGGAGTGCTATTTAGAGTCTTACAAAATCTAGACTCTATAACTATATTAATCTTGAACTCTTGAAATCTTGATTACTCGTGAGTCTTGAAATTTCTCTGATCTTTGAATCTCTATCATCTTTATAACTGTACAGTCTTCAGTTATATTTCTTGTATATAATTCATGCACACGCACACACACATACACATACACACACACACACACACACACACACACACACACACATATATATATATATATATTCTATACAAAAAGTGTTAGCATATATATTTTATAATCAATGATAATTGAAATAAGGTTGTTGTCATCAAAACACCATTCTCCAACAATCTCCCACTTTTTGATGATGACAACCTTAGTTTATAAAATACCATACCTATAAATACCTATTTGATGTTGTTCCTTCTATAGTCCCCCTGTCTGTAAGAATTCTATAAACTGTGCCTATATTTTACAATTTCTCTCCCTTTGGCATTATCAAAAAAGAAATCTAAAGGCACTCCCCTTAAGTTGTATAATTCTCTGAATAGAACATAAGTAACTATCCTAATAAAAATACTCCCCCTTAATCTAGTAACTATTTCTATGTAGAATACTCCCTTAATCTATTCAAATTAAAAATAATACCTAATATGATGATTAAATACAAACCAATCCTAGTATTATTACTACATATGTTTGTCTGATATATATATATATATACACACAAATCAAACCAAATCAAATCACACCATATGTCTTAATATATACAAGTTTAAAATAATAGAATCCAAATCACACCACACCTTATGTTTTTAGAATACTTAAACAAATCGTACTGAATAATTAAACGTTTCTTGGAACTTCAACCCATTCATCTTGTCCAGTAATTGGGTTCTTCTGGATGTCCTTCCACTCTTCTTCAATGTTATGTGATGTTTGGTTGTTTTTATTTCTGAAATGAGAAGAGATATCCCAACGAATCACATCAAAATGTTTTTCTTGATATTCTACCATCCTCATTTGAATTAACTCTAGTTTGCGCTGATTAGGTAATACTATGGAGAGAGTTTTCTTGAAAGAATTCAAAGAATTACCAAGATTTTCACTTATATTATGAATAAGATATGCCATGGATTTAATGAGAAATGAATAAGGAAGAAGGAGTAATGGAATAATGAATTTTTCTAAAGGAAATATACTTAAATAAGGTCTGGAATTCGTTGGATTTCGATTTTAATTTTAAAATTTGAAATAATTTGAAAATATGTCAGTTATATGTCGACATACTCTTTTTGTCATGTCGACATACTATAGTGTTATGTTTAAATTTTTTGAAATTTTGAATTCTATTATATTATAATTAGTTTTATATTTTTTCCAGAAACATAAAGATGATTATATCATAAATAAAAACTCCATTCATTACTTGATAGAAAGCAAATACATCCAACTAAACAAGACACACCTTAAATACAAGATTCGAAACCAAATACAAGGAAATATATAAAGATAGATTAAACTAAATGGCCTAGTTTTCGGATGATGATGAGGATGATAAAATTACAAGTTTTCTTCCTATCTTGACCATGAATTTGGATATTTTGGAAAGCCTCTTGTTAAGCTTCTTTTGATTGTTGACGATTTTCACTTGATTTTGAACAATCGTGTCTTTGTAGGTACGCTTTGAGGTTGGATACTCAATGCTTTCTATAGAAGTCTCTTCTTCTTTGACATCCATTGGGTCTTGTTCTTGTTCCAATCGAGTTTGTTTGGCCTCAAATGTCTCATAAGGTTTGAAAGTGAGAGGAATTTCCATGAGATGAATGTTTGATGCGTCAAACACTTTTCTAGGGACAAATTCTTCTCCATGAAGATCAACATTAAAGTGTTTGAAAATACGAGTAAGATAAACATCATAGTAGAGAGTGTTTTCTCTTGTAGACAAATCTATGGGCTTAATTTCATTTAGAATCATACCGGCCCAATTGATAAGATAACTACCCATAATGTAACACCCCGTATTTTCCATGAATATTAAAATAACAAAATTAAGAACACTTAATTTTTAGAAGAGGAATTAAGGAAAATGGGTTACACCATTTCGTTCGTCTCGGAATTCTGCTTGAGATAGAGTCTGAGTTTGCGTGAATCGGACTCCGTATGAAGAAGTTATAGGGGTTAGAAGTTTTCAAGTTTAAGCAGAAAATAAATTAAAAATAATAATTAAATAATCAATTCAGTTCGAAATTCAAAAACTCAGAAATCGGCTGAGCGAGAAATCTCCCGCTCAGATGTGTCGACCCCCCAGGGGGTGTCAACACGGGAGTCGACACCCCTATAGGGGTGTCGACATGGGTGTCGACCCCCCCGTAGGGGTCAACCCCTAACAACTGTGCTGGATAGTGACTATTTTCTGAGTCATAGGGCTACGTGGCGACTTCTGATTTGCCTAATGACGCATTTTCTTGGACTAAACGACTCTGATGACTCCTAGGTTGATCTAAAGGCCCATATTAATCCTAAACTTCTATATAATCACCCCAAACCTTAACCCTAAACCTCATAACCCTATCCTATGAAGCCGTCATGCTGTCCATGTCTAAGCTAGCCTAGCCTCCATCTTCTCCAAACTAGAAATCAAGTTAGAAAGCTCTAAACCAAATCCAAACTAGAGAATCAAACGTCTACATCAAGGGTTAATGTAAGGACCCGGAAATCCCCGCCCTTTGGATCGACCATAAACCACATAGGCCTGATTCAAAGAGCTAGAAATCTCCGAATACTTTAACTTTGGGCATACAACACATCATAACAACAACACAGACTTTTATAACATCAATAATAAATGTTACATCAGAGTATAGAATATCAGAGTACATCGATAAATAATACAGCGAAAGATACATTTACAATAAATTAAATATAGTGCAGCGGAACTAATTTCAGCGGAAGGCCATCAATATTCTGGACACAGCTTCAGGCTTCAATCCAGGATCCTGCTTAACTATATCTGCAAAAAAGCTACTCGACTGCCCGTGTGAAAAGAGGGCACCCGAGTTTGCAAAGTGAAACAAACTACAGGTCAGTCATGGGACTGGTGTGAGAAATCTTAACTTAACTTATAATAAGAAGGCAAATCACAGGACCACACCGCTAACGCGGAACGGGTTTACTCCATTGGATTGCCAGTGCATAAAATAAGTAAATCGTCAAATAACGCAATTCTTTTTAGAAAAATGAAACCATTATAAGACCCAGGTCCCATCACACAATGCAACGCAAACCGGAGGATAGGGTTTTACCTTATAATGGTCAAAAGATGCTTGATACGTAAAAACGATATTATTAGTGTGTATATATATATTTAAAACATTTCAAATATAATATCAATCCAAGACGGCATAGCTACCATCTACTATGTCGCCATACTAGTTATACAATCAAAACTGCAAGGGGCGTACTGGAATTTGGGTTTCCATCATGAGTCAAGGCTAGGGAGGAGCTCCTGACGATTCGAGACACTCTAGCAATGTCTCAGGATTCGGACGCTGGCGAACCCTTGGATACAGCAGGGTCGGTCCACAAATACTTTAGTGGATTAGTTATGCCTGAACACACGCTCCCCGATCCTATTGGAACTACAAATCGGCCGAGGGCGACCGATAAGAATAAACCGAGGCCTCGCAAAAATTCCATCAACCACATAAGCAAATGTCAGTCAGTTTAAGCACTGACACTACTTCTAGCTAGAAAGAAACGTGTGCACTCCCTGCGTTCCCTTCTCCCGTTTTAGACTCAACCGGTGTGTGAGGCTCGCGAAGTCACGATAACACAAAGCTATGCCTAAATAGGCTATGCTTTGATCATCAACCACAAGGCCTGCTTTTCAACAAAGCCTTGATCATTTGCATCTTAGCATGTCACATTGTCAGACCCTACCATATCATTGATCATCTACCCATATATATATAACCTCTAAGCTCATACGTCTTAGAGAACGGTGATAAGTAGAGAATAAATTCTTTACCACCAAACAGAAATATATAATCAGTAGCGTTCAACAAATACAGTAGAAAGGAATACAATGTCAGATACACAATCCATTTACAAGTCCGTTCCGGGTCTGAACGAAACCGGAGGCATTATACCTCGCATATCCGAACAATCAACAACACGTCCGGACAACTATCACTTTATCCCTGTCCTGGTTGCAAATCAGTCTAGAGCATCAGTAGTCCTTGTCCATTCGATGTGAGGATCGCCGGTTTTCAACACCGTCTTCAATATCTTCGACTCTTCGTCGTCGTGATAATTATTCGGAATGGGTTAAACCCGGTCTTTCGGAATAACTTGCAAATTTTATAATTAAAAATCAAGCGCTATAAAACACATCCAACGTCTTCATTCCAATTCAGTATATTCTTTTAAATAGAATCCATTATTAGGGAAAGGTTCCCATTGATTTTATCAAAGATAAATTCTTTATAAAATCATTCTTTAATCTTCTTTCTAAAGATTCATTAAAACTCCAATTTGGGGTTTTAATGTCAAAAATCATTATTAAATGATTATTCCAATATTTAAGGAATTAACCTTGTCTTTAATTGGATTAAAGAATCAATGTCGTTTAAAAACTTTGTTCACGATAAACCCAAAATCATCTTCCATTAAAGATGGAATTTTCACGGAAATCAAGTCAAAATAATCGATATAAATTTCTATATCGGACCAATACTATAAACGGAATAATGGCAAAGCCTTTTAAATTCCATATATAGTATCCGTCTTCATCCACAGAAGCCTATCTCGAATATTATCAAATCGAATTTCCATTCAATACCAATTTAATATATTAAATTGGAAAACTTGACTTAAAGAATCTCTTTTAAATCTAAATAAAAGATTTATAAATTCTAAAACATATTTTCAATTTTAATCGGGTTAAAGAACAAATGTCGTTTAAAATATAGTTCACAGTAAACCCAGTTCACATATCTTTTAATTCCAATTGTTAAACATAATTGAAACTCAAAAAAAAATCTTAATTAAAAGATTTTACTCTTTAATACGGGGTTAAGAACAGTGTTATTTAAGACACCATTCACGACAACCCAAAATCCAATTCCTTTATTTAATTCAAATTAAATATTAATCAATTTAAAGACTTCATTAAATCTTAATTTAAAATATTTATTCTAGTTAATACTAGTTTATTTCTATAAAACATATTTATCTTTTGTCTATCCAAGAACGGACAAAGAAATCATTTTATTATTTGTTAAATATTATCTTAAAATATTCATTATTAAAAATATTCTATATAAAAAGATTCTTTATATAAAATATGCTTTATAGTACAATATTCTTTAATTTTGAAAGATGTTTATGTTACAATGTTCTTTTATTCTAAATATTCCCTATTTTAAAAGATATTCTTATTTAAAAGAAATCCTGCATTGGAATACGACTCAATCATTTACCATATAACTTTAGTTACATGGATTTCATACATTGCATGTATATAAATAATCATCATACATCTATTCACATCCAGAGTGAAGTTTATAACTGTGTGAGCATTAAAATGAAATAACAACGCTCAACATAGCCTGTCGATCTATCGATCGACATACAAATAGATATTGGGATTAGTGTATGTCAATTTTTATCCCAACACCCGTGTGGGGTTTTCAGCCAACAAACAATTCATATGAATAAATGATTGGTTAAAGAATTTAACCAATTTAATACTACTAACATGTTGATGAAAACGTAATAACATGTTGTTTATTTCTAATACCGAATAAAAATGTATTTTTATTCGTATACTTTCCCTATACATTTCTAATGTCACATAAACTGTAATTTATGTTTATGACATTATAACAAGATAAGTTTATTGGTTTACATTTCTAATGTATAATCTAACACATAAAAATGTGTATTTTAAGTTGCATAAAAATGTATGCATTAACATCTATAAAATGTCACCTTAATTCACCTATGTATGTTTTAAACCAATACTATGATTCTTATATGTGAATATAATTTCTAATGTAAGTTTGCAAATAAAGAATGACCTTTATATTTACTTATAAATTCTATCACATGTTATGCAAATAAAAATAATTATTACATTTACATGTCAGTCTTATCATGTGTTATGCAAGTAAATATGATTACCATATTTACATATAAGTTCTACTTCAACAAAATGTACAAGGAATGATACTTCCATTTTGTGGTAACCCAAACCTATTCCTTACAAATGCTATTTGGGTTTAACTCTTTTATTTAATCAAAAATGTAAATTTTGTTTTATTCTAAATCTAATTAACAAAAATGTAGTTTTTGCTCCAACTATTATATTTTGACAAAATTGATATATTGGTTCAACTAATCTATTTGGTCAACCAATAAAAGTAATGACTTTGTTTTGTCGACAAATCTATTTCGACAAACAAATAAAAGTGATGTTTGTTTAATCGGCAAATTTTAATTTATCACAACAAATAAAGGTGATATATTTGTCTTATCAAAACTTATGCACCAAAAATGATCATGTTTGTTTTAACTATTACAATTTGGCAAAAGGGACCAATTTGTTTTTAATAAGTATAAATTTACAAAAGAGAAAAATTGGTTTTCTACTAAGACAAATTGATAAAAGTAAATATTTTGTTTTATTCTTTTAATTTAGACAAAAATTAGTATTTTTGTCTACTGCTACTTTAATGATAAAATATGAATGTTTAATTATTCATTTTTTTCAATAGCTGAAAAAAACATTTTTCAATTCTTTCTTTTAAAATGATAAAAAGAACCCTTTTTATTTCCTATAAAATATTTGACAAAATGACTCTTTTCATTTCACAAAAAAAAAATCAATAAGAAATGAAATTCTAAAATCTATGATTCATATTGTCTTTTAAATGAAAATAAATGAAGAATTAATTCTTACCCTTTTTTTGCTACAACTAGATTGTAACTAAAATATAACCTTTAAATCCTATCTTTTATTTACATCTGAAAATGTGAATAAAAAGGTAATCCTTAATTTGAAAATAAAGTGAGAGATTTAATTCATGTTTTATTTGCATTAAAGGATGCAAATAAAAATGCAACTCTCAAAATGACATTTTATTTATATCAAAAATGTAATCAAAATGTAACTTACATTTTGATGTTTTGTTTGCATTTAGAATTGCAACCAAAAGTAAAACCTTAATTTTTAATGTTTTATTTGCAATAAGGAATGCAAATAAATAAATAAATGTAACTTTTATTTATAGTTTATTTGAAAACAAGGAATGCAAAATAAAGAACAAATTCTATTTTTAATGAATATTTGCATTAATGGATGCAAATAAAAGAACTACTTTTATTTTCAATGAATATTTACATTTGTAAATGCAAATAAAAGGACAAATTTTAATTTCCAAAGTATATTTGCATTTGTGGGTGCAAATAAAAGAAATATTTTCATTTCAAGGTATATTTGCATTAGTGAATGCAGATAAAAGAACAGGTCCTAATTTCAATGTATGTTTGCATTAGTAAATGCAAATAAAGGAATAAATTTTTGTTTCAATAAATCAAGTTCTAACAAAAGTGTTATTCATTTTTTTTTGTTCCACTACTTATGTTTTAACAAAAATGTTACCTTTAATTCACCAATCATAATTTGACAACAATGTTATTATTTTATTCAATGTATATTTTTGACAAATTCTATTCAAGGTATAAGAATATGATATATTTGCATTGGTGCATATAGATAAAGGAATAAACTTTAGTTTCATTTTATATTTTGCATTTCTAAATGCAAATAAAAGAATAAACTTTAATTTCAATGCATATTTGCATTGATAAATGCAAATAAAGGAATAAACTTTATTTCAAATATATGTGCTTGCATTGGTGAGTGCAAATGAAAGAATAATTTGTTTCAATATATATTTGCATTGGTAAATGCAAATAAAGAACAATTTCTATTTTCAATATATATTTGCATTGATGAATGCAAATAAAAGGATAGATTTTGTTTTTAAAGTTTATTTGCATTAGAGAATGCAAATAAAAGAATAAATTATATTTAAAATATATTTGCATTAGTAAATGCAAATTAAAAATATAATTTTCATTCCAATCTATATTTGCATTTGTAAATACAAATAAATGGAAAAAAAGAAAATTCAATTTCAATGTATATTATTGCATCAGTAAATGCAAATAAAAGGATAAACTTTAATGACAATTAAAAAGTGATTTTATTTGTAAAGTAAGTCCTACACTTCTGATCTACACAAATAAGAAGGATAATTTTGTTTTCTACAAATTCTATTTTAACGGAACATTTCATTTAAAAAGGTGATTTCTATTTTAATGTAAGTTTCTGTTCTAATATGACATGTTAAAACAGAATGACAATTTATTCTAATCTTTCTATTTAAACCAAAACATGAAAGTGAAAATATTGTTTTTAATTTACACTTCAAATTTTGGCACACATGAATATAAACCAATATATATATATATATACGATAATAGATGATATTATAGTACACACATAATTCTAGCAAACACAATCAATCATACATCACAGTCACAACACAATCAACATGGAAATAAATGTATACATACAACATGAATCTCATACTGAATGAATATATAAACTAATAAAATAAATAAATAATTTTTCTTATTTAAAAATAGATATCTCACCGATGGTTTCAATTCTGAATAAATCGCATCTGAAATTTGGTCAAAATTTGATCTGCTCCATTTCAGATCTGGTTTGTTCCATCGTCTAGATCTCGATTTTGTGATTCCAACACAACTGATTTCGTTTGATTCTGATTTAATATGACAAAGTTACAATGATTTACACATTGGATTATATTAAAAATAATTAAATTTATAATTAATACATCATTACATCTTAATCCCCTTGTTTAGATCCATCTTCCTTCTATCTTTTACAACCGTAGCCTGAAACCCATTTGCTCCCATTGAACATTCACGTCATGCCGCCACTACAGGAGTTCGGATCGCCATCCGTCTTCACCGTGTCGGAGCCCCCACTGTGTGCCACCGTCGCTCGCAACCACCACCGGTTTGGTGGTCCCCATACGTCGGTAAAGGGGTGCGAACGGAGCGGGTTTGCTGCTGAAATTCGAGCCCTCCTCTTCATAATATATGATCTCCACCGCACAACCAAAAGATCTCGAGACCCTCTTTCATTTATTTATTTTTTTGGAAATTTTGATTTTTACTGAATGGATTTAAAGAAAAGGGGAAAGGAATTTGAGAGTGTTAGGGCCATTGATAAAGAACATGGCGGGGGCTTGGAATAAGAATTAGAGTTTAGTTTTGACAGTATATATTAGGGTATATATATATTAAATAATATTTAATTTAATAGTTGTTTATCTTATCTTTTTTTTTCTTGTGTTTATAAAAGTTATATAGTATGGCATATATGTATATGAAGAGAAGAGAGAGAACATGAAGAATTAAAGTATATGAATTAAATGCATGCGGCAATTATTGTTATCATTATCATTATTTTTTTCCTTTTTTATTTTCCTTGCAATGAATGACATGCCTCATTGAATATGATTTCAAAATTTATTTATTTTACGAAAGAGGCGACTTTTATTTTATTATATATATATATATATATATATTACTTCCTTTATTCGGTTGCATGTTTTACTTTATTCCTTACTTGTGTCCCTACATATGTTTTATGTTACAAGGAAAATAAATTGGCTAAGGTGGCGTATTTATTTCTCATTTATGTTTCCTTAAATCCCCTTGGATTACATGCTATAATGACACATCTACCTTATTTATTTATTTATTCAAATTTCAAATGTAGATAACAATGAGAGAGAGAATGGAATGGAAAGAATGAATGCTAAATTAATGCTATTTGTTAGAAATTAGAACTAACACTACAGTATTAAATATTATTGTTAGAAATGAATGTTTGCAACTTTTCACATTTCAAAATTGACTAATTAATGAAGGTTTTTGAACATGTAATCTACGTTTTGAATTCCTAAAAGTTACATTTTGAATTGACAGGGGAATTATTTAAGAGGACAACGAAATATGTATACATATATATATATATATTGTCAGAATTTATTTCATTTATAACCTACACATTATTTTCAATCAATAGATTAATAAGGGTCATAAAAGTTCCTAAGGCATTTTTAATGTTAACACATTTCAAGCTAGAATTTTTTTAAATGCATCATTCTACATTAAAATGTAATTTCTTTATTGAACCATTCTTATATTAAAAATGTAAATTTTTATTGTTAACCTTTTTTACTTTAATAATGAAAATTTTAAATTCTGGCGCATTTTCTAACAAAATTTCCCTAAAATAAAATTTTAAATTGATTCTGATTTTCCGGGTTGTTACAGTTAAGCTTAACAAATTCAGAAATCAGATCCCAGAATACAAGATCCGTTCTTTTTCTGTAAGTTCAGTTATTATTCAGATTTGAACACCAAATAGAAATCATGATTGTAATAATCGGATCTAGAACTATGCCTAATCCTGATTCATGCTTATCCTTTTGTCGAATCTGAATTGCCTATGCCTATGAGACTATTGTGATTGATATAATGAAACCTATCATGCCTATGAGATTGTTGTGATTGACATAATCAAACATATCATGCCTATGAGACTGTTGTGATTGACATAATGGAACCTATCATGCCTATGAGACTGTTGTGATTGATATGATGAAACCTATCATGTTGTACATCCTATGCCTATGAGACTATTGTGATTGATATAATGGAACTTATCATGTTGTACATCGAAATTAGTGATTCTCTTAAGTCCAATTCTATCTAATCTTTACACTTATGGTGTGAATTGCTTAGCTTTCCCACACTTATTGTTAATGTACAACATGCCTATTGGAAACATGATTCTTGAATTGGGTACACCTTTACATGCTTATTTTTCCTTATGTAAATTCTTGTGCTCCTTCTATATTCTTCCCCTTTTTATTTTCTTTTATGAATACTAGGTTCATTCGGAACTTAGATTGAATCTCGTTGTACATGCGATTATAACGCGAGAAAAATTGGGTATAATTTAATTAAGTAAATTATGGGCATAACAAGTGAATGTGGCATAAAACTTGTACTGACTATGCTTGGAGAATATTGATATAAAAAGACCTAAACTTGGACACATATGACAATATGTAAATTGGCTAAAGATGAACATGCCTAACCCGAGGTTAGATTGAGTTGCAGTGTAAGACTGCCTGGAACCACCCGGCACATCCAGCGACCGCAACAATATAGATCTAATGTGAGAGGTTAGCGCATTAAGCCCAAAACCCGAGGTTAGATTGAGTTGCGGTGTAAGGCTGCCCGGAACCGCCCGGCACATCCAGCGACCGCAACAATATAGATATAATGTGAGAGGTTGGTGCTTTAATGAATGAATTAAAGCTAAGGGACGAACAGGCTAAGAACGGTAGGGTTAAGTTAATTAAGGCAATACTTAACCAATACAACATGTTAATTATACAGATGGGTGGGGTTAGGTTAATTTGAGAACACTTAACCGTTATAACATACTGATTAGGAAACCCTAGTAACGGGGACCCATTTCAGCAGTAACCCACATAGATGTATCACGGTACCCTGAACTAGGCAGGGTGGGGCACGATTACTGGGCTGATTATAAGCGGTCAAAATAGCGGCGGGTGGTGCAACAGTGTTGGTTCCGGCGGAGTATGGCTGTGCACGCACTCCGGAGTGGAAAAAGCAGGCACGGGGAATCAGTAGTATACACTGTGCATCTTTAATTTGTGTCGGGTTGCCACAATAGGAATTGATACACCCCATGGTGGGACCAGCACAGGTATCTACAATCAAGCAGGGCCGAATGACACAAGAAATAAATGCATGCGAGTAGAAGCCAATAGGAAAAGGGATCACTTTGTTATGAACACATGATGGTAGTTGAAACATTCGTTAGTATGTGCAGAGAAATGGAAATGAGTGTGATAGCATATTCAGTTTATCTTATGTTATCTTATTGTTTTGGTATTGCCCTATGTTCAGTTTATTCATGTCATGATCCTTTTACCTGTTTACATGCTGAATAATCACTGGACTTACCAGGTTTATGTCTAACCTGTTTTCTTTCGCTTTCTTTTCTTCTGTTTCCCCTCCCCCCAGGTCCTCAGGGAGGGAATACTTCAGCTTAGTGCAGACCCTTTCCAGCTTGAAGAGAGTAGATGTATTGCTTGGATTCTCTTTTCTTGGGCTATCGCTGTGGTTACACTTTTATTGGGGATTTATGCTGCTTTACTACTGTTTTATGCTTCTTTATGTACTTGGAGTTTTAAATCGAGACAGATGTCTTATTTTAATAATTTAGAAGTTGGGTTTTGAGACAATGCTTGTAATGTTTTGACTGAACCACGCTATTTATGTAATGATTTCAGTTTTCCGCTGTTTATATGTCTTTCTTGTAAATTATCTGTGCCTTCTACCTAAAATGCTTCACCAAAGTTAATGCATTCCCTTTGTGAGTGACCTTAAGGGAGGTGGGGTGTTTCACTTGGTATCAGAGCGATAGTTTACCAGATCAGATAAAAGTTTTTGAAAACTATTTTTCAAAAAAAAAGAAGTTTAAAGAAGCATTTTCAAGAAAAGTGTTGTTTTATTTTAAAGGCATAATCCCCAAAGCCATATGCACTATCTTTCTATCCTTTGTTTTGAACCTTTTCTTTTCGTTTCAGCATGTCTGGGGATCTTAATCTTCCCAAAGGCATACCGATACCTGGCTGGTTCAGAAGGTACCTGGAGGCTAGGGCTAATGACGCAGGCCCAACAGACGTTCCTCCTCCCCCAATTGTAGTTGTTCCTCCTCCTCCTCCTCCACGTGTGAATGCTTTCTCGAAGATGTGTAGAGACTTTCGAGCTATGGGTGGAAAGAACTTTAATGGAACTGAGTCATTTGTGGAAGCAAGAAACTGGCTCAAGGAAATAGAAGATTTGTATGTTATCTTCGAAGTGGACGATAGGCAGAAGATACAATTGGTTGTATGGTTACTTAAGGACGAAGCCTCTTACTGGTGGGAAGTTACTAATGCTGAGAGACCAGTTGAAACTTGGGAGGATTTCAGAATGAGATTTGAAATGAAGTTCCTCTCGCAAGCTGAGCGAAGTCTACAGATGGAGAAGTTCTTAGCACTCAAACAAGGAAGCCTATCGGTTAAGAAATACGTCAACCAATTCAACCAGCTGGCTAGATTCGGACTGGAGTTAGTAAACACTCCACATAAAAAGGCTTTCTGATTCGTTAAAGGGCTAAATAAGCCACTGCACAGCCTAGCTATGTCCCATATACCTATGGGTGCGACTTTTGAGAGACTGGTGGACATGGCACTGTTACAAGAGGAAGACAAGGATGGCAAGAAAGAGGCAAAGGTGGAAGAACCTCTAGACAAGAAAGTGGAGGGATCACAGAATAAGAAGATGGATTCGAAGAAAGGCGGGAAGAATAACAAGCCCATGACAAGAGGAAGTGTAAATTTTGTGGCATACCTGGACATCTGATTAAGGACTGCAGAAAGAAGAAAAGGAAGATGGGTGGTTGCTTTCAATGCGGCGAGACATGACATATGGCTAAGGATTGCCCAAGAAGGCAAGGGCAAGGGCAGAGGACTTGATCTACTTCTGGAGGGAAGATTCACGCCCTCATTGCACCTCCGCAAGAAAGAGGTAGAAATATTTTTGTTGAGAGTTTAGTTTATCTTTCTGATCATCCAGTTCGTACTCTTTTTGATTCCGGCGCATCACACTCTTTTATATCTATTGCTTTAGTTGAATCTCTGCACCTAGATACCAGTATAGTAGAGGATCCCATGGTTGTTTCAAATCCAATTGGGGGTTCGGCTTATTTATCAATGATTTGTTTGGATTTGAAAATTTCTGTACTAAGCATTAGGGTTTAGATGTAATGCTTATGTTTTGGGTTTCATGGGCTATGGGTTGACTCTAGGCATGGATTGGTTATCCAGTAATGGTGCCATCCTCGATTGTGAAAGGAGAGTGGTTAGACTTATGACTCGCCTCGGTAACACTCTAGAAATCTCTTGTAATACCATGAATTATGTTATGCTTAACTATCTAGAATCTCTTGATGCGCCCGTTGGAAACTTGCAATCTATTAGAGTAGTCCATGAATACTCGGATGTCTTTGAAGAGTTGAAGGGTTTACCTCCGAAGCGAGAGATAGACTTCCGCATATACCTTGCTGATAATGCAAAACCCGTTGCTTTACCCATTAGACACATGGCTCCAAGGGAAAGGAAAGAGCTCAGCAAGCAAGTTAAAGAGTTGCTTGAAAAGGGGTTCATAAGGCGGAGTATTTCGAAATGGGGTTCTCCAATGGTTTGCAACCAAAGCGGATGGTTCACTTCGCCTGTGCGTGGACTATAGGGAGCTAAATAAGCTGACCAAGAAGAATAGGCACCCAATTCCTAGAATAGACGACTTGTTCGACCAGCTCGTAGGTGCCTCGGTTTTCTCCCAATTAGATATGGCCACCAGATTTCATCAGCTAAGAGTGGCTGAAGACAGCATAGATAAGACCGCGTTCAGGACCCCGGATGGTTTCTTTGAATGGCTTGTTATGCCTTTCGGCTTGACAAACGCCTCCGCCTATTTCGTAGACTTGATGAGTAGGGTGTTCAGAGAGTTCCTTAATAAATTTGTAGTGGTCTTCGTGGACGACATTTTGATTTTCTCAAAAAGTGAGGAAGAACATGCTTTGCATTTAAAGGGAAGTTATGGATACTCTTCGAGCACATTGGCTGAAAGCAAAATTCTCCAAATGCCATTTTTGGAGAGAAGAAGTAAGGTTTCTTGGACATGTGGTGTCCAAAGAGGGGATAGCTGTGGATCCCGCAAAAGTAGTTGCGGTGCAAGATTGGAAGGTTTCACGGAATGCAACAGGAGTACGAAGTTTTCTCGGACTAGCGGACTTTTACAGAAAGTTCATTAAGGACTTTGCGAATTTCTCAGCCCCACTTACTAGGTTGACGAAGAAGAACCTAACTTTTTCCTGGGATTTGGATTGTGATGTTGCTTTCCAATGACTGAAAAGGCCTCTGACAACGGCCCCAGTTCTGACATTGCCTGATGGGAATAAGATGCTTACGGTATACACAGATGCATGCAGTACCGGACTAGGCGTTGTCTTGATGCAAGAAGAAAGGTAGTTTGTTATGGGGGAAGGCAGTTGAAGGTACATGAGAAGAACTACCCAACTCATGATTTAGAACTAGCTGCCATTGTTTTCGCTCTTAAGTCATGGCGTCATTACCTACTAGGAGAAAGGTTTGAATTGTTTACTGACCATAAATCATTAAAGTACCTTTTCTCACAGAAAGATCTTAACTTAAGACAACAAAGGTGGATGGAATTTATTGCCTCATACGATTTTGAAATTGCTTATACCTCTGGCAAGGGAAATGTGGTAGCAGACGCCTTAAGTAGGAAAAAGCTGACCTTAAGTCCTCTCTTTGTAGAAAGGCAAAGCTTGGAGTACATGGCAAACTTTGACTTTAGACCCTCCTTTGAATTTGTACCTGGTTTGTTAGCATCGTTAGAGGTGCGGCCTACTCTTTTGGACTCAATAGGAATCGCACAACGTGAAGACCCTCAGCTAGTTGATGTGATGGATAAGCTAATTAGAGGCGAGGCTTCTAGTCACCTCGATAGATACTCCATCGATGACAAGGGTTGGTTGAGACGGGACGGAAGACTATGCGTCCCCCAAGCAAGGGATTTGGTGAAAGCCGTTCTCGAAGAAGCACACCATTCTAAGTTGACCATACACCCAGGTGGGGACAAGATGTATAAAGACATAAAAAGAGTTTTCTTCTGGAATGGCATGAAGAAGGAAGTAGCTGAGTTTGTCTCTAAATGCTTGATATGCCAGCAAGTCAAGGTAGAGCAGAAGAAGCCTGGTGGTCTGTTATATCCTCTAGAGGTCCCATAGTGGAAATGGGATAGCATTTCGATGGACTTTATTGATAGGTTGTCTAGGTCAAGAAGGGGCAATACCATTATTTGGGTAATAGTGGACAGGCTCACTAAAAGCGCTCACTTTATACTTGTTAAGAGTAGGAGGATTGCCTCATCATTAGCATCCATTTATCTTAAAGAGGTGGTTCGACTGCATGGAATACCCTCTAGCATAGTAAGTGATCAAGATCCTATCTTTACGAGCGAGTTTTGGAAGAGTTTGCAAGAGGTTGTAGGTACACAGCTATGCTTAAGCACTGCCTATCACCCTCAAACCGATGGTCAGACGGAAAGGGTGAATAGAGTATTAGAAGATCATTTGAGATTGTGCATTTTTGATTTTGGAGGAATATGGGAGGATCATCTTCCTTTGGTGGAATTCGCCTATAACAATAGCTACCAAGCCACCATAGGTATGGCACCCTTTGAGGCTTTATATGGAAGGCCATGCTGATCACCAACTTATTGGTGGGTGTCTACAGACAAGCTCGTACTTGGGCCTGACATGATCAGAGAAACTTTAGAGAAGGTGGACTTGATACGAAGACGAACGAAGACCGCACAAGATAGACAAAAGTCCTACGTTGATAAATGAAGGACCGACCTTGAGTTTGAGGTTGGAGACAGAGTTTTTCTTAAAGTATCTCCTTTGAAGAATGTCGTTCGCTTTGGGTCCATAGGAAAATTGGCACCAAGATTTGTAGGGCCATTTCCTATCATTGAGAGGATTGGGAAGATGGCTTATAAAGTAGAGCTACCTGAAAGATTGGCTGGAGTTCATAATGTTTTTCATGTCTCTCATCTATAGAAATGCTTACATGAGTCTATGGATGTTGTGGAGCCGAGCATACCAGAGGAAGTAGAAGTGGAGCGAGAAGCGATGGTGAGAAGAGTTCCAACTCGTGTCTTGGGTACAGAAGTTAAAAAGCTACGCAATCGTGAGGTCAAGCTAGTTAAAGTACAGTGGAGTAATGTTGAAGGAGACGTGGCTTGGGAAACTGAAGACAAGATACGCTCATCCTACCCTTTTCTTTTTGAGGGTACATCCTTGATCTCTTTTTTTCCATAAGTTTATGCATGCTTGTATCTATCTTTTAAGTATATCTCCTTGGTCCTATTCTTAATCCTTAGGCAGAAACCAATGGATGTAAACATGTATTTGAAACATGTTATGATTGATGGTTGCAAGTGGTTTCTCGTGGATGCATATACACACACATTTAGTACTAGATCGGCTGTGTCACTTTCATATTGCATATGCATATATGTATTTATATGTGGATTGAAACTTGATGTGTTATCATATGGATGTTGCATTTGTATGAACGATTGTGCACTCATGTAGAAGTTACAAAATACGATTAGGAATAATTGCATACATGATGGACTCATAGCACCGACATGATTCGCATCAAGGAGGTCAACTGAATCAGTAGACCGCCTGATTTTGCATTAGATAAGGACATGTACACACACTATGCTTATGATCATGAAAGCATTATAAATCTTTTTAACGACAATGGATGCCTGTGATTGATGGTTGAGTAAATGGATGTTGGATGTTTGGATACATTCTTCTTAACTTAGAGATTTCAGGGACGAAATCCTTTAAGGAAGGGACAATGTAACACCCCGTATTTTCCGTGAATATTAAAATAACAAAATTAAGAACACTTAATTTTTAGAAGAGGAATTAAGGAAAACGGGTTATGCCATTTCGTTCGTCTCGGAATTCTGCTTGAGATAGAGTCCAAGTTTGCGTGAATTGGACTCCGTATGAAGAAATTATGGGGGTTAGAAGTTTTAAAGTTTAAGCAGAAAATAAATTAAAAATAATAACTAAGTAATCAATTCAGTTCGAAATTCAAAAACTCAGAAATCAGCCGAGCGGGAAATCTCCTGCTCAGGTGTGTCGACATGGGAGTCGACCCCCCTATAAGGGTGTCGACATGGGTGTCGACCACCCCTGTAGGGGTCGACCCCTACCAACTGTGCTAGACAGTGACGATTTTTTGAGTCATAGGGCTACGTGGTGATAACAGATTTGCCTGATGACGCATTTTCTTGGACTAGACGGCTCTGATGACTCCTAGGTTGATCTAAAGGCCCATATTAATCCTAAACTTTTATATAATCACCCCAAATCTCAACCTAGACCTCATAACCCTATCCTATGAAGACGTCATGCTGTCCATGACTAAGCTTGCCTAGCCTCCATCTTCTCCAAACTAGAAATCAAGTTAGAAAGCTCCAAAACAAATCCAAACTAGAGAATCAAACATCTACATCAAGGGTTAAGTTTAACAAATTCAGAAATCAGATCCCAGAATACAAGATCCGTTCTTTTTCTGTAAGTTTAGTTATTATTCAGATTTGAACACCTAATAGAAATCGTGACTGTAATAATCGGATCTAGAACTATGCCTAATCCTGATTCATGCTTATCCTTTTGTCGAATCTGAATTGCCTATGCCTATGAGACTACTGTGATTGATATAATGAAACCTATCATGCTTATGAGACTGTTGTGATTGACATAATGAAACATATCATGCCTATGAGACTGTTGTGATTGACATAATGGAACCTATCATGCCTATGAGACAGTTGTGATTGATATGATGGAACCTATCATGTTGTACATCCTATGCCTATGAGACTATTGTGATTGATATAATGGAACTTATCATGTTGTACATCAAAATTAGTGATTCTCTTAAGTCCAATTCTATCTAATCTTTATACCTATGGTGTGAATTGCTTAGCTTGCCCACACTTATTGTTAATGTACAACATGCCTATTGGAAAAATGATTCTTGAACTGGGTACACCTTTACATGCCTATTTTTCCTTATGTCAATTTTTATGCTCCTTCTCTATTCTTCCTCTTTTTATTTTCTTTTATGAATACTAGGTTCATTCGGAACTTAGATTGAATCTCGTTGTACATGCGATTATAACGCGGGAAAAATTGGGTATAATTCAATTAAGTAAATTTTGGGCATAACAAGTGAATGTGGCATAAAACTTGTACTGACTACGCTTGGAGAATATTGATATAAAAAGAACTAAACATGGACACATATGACAAATATGTAAATTGGCTAAAGATGAACATGCCGAACCCGAGGTTAGATTGAGTTTCGGTGTAAGACTGCCCAAAACCGCCCGGCACATCCAGCGACCGCTACAATATAGATCTAATGTGAGAGGTTAGCGCATTAAGCCCAAAACCCCGAGGTTAGATTGAGTTGCGGTGTAAGGCTGCCTGGAACCACCCGGCACATCCAGTGACCGCAACAGTATAGATCTAATGTGAGAGGTTGGTGCTTTAATGAATGAATTAAAGCTAAGGGACGAACAAGCTAAAAATGGTAGGGATAAGTTAATTAAGGCAACACTTAACCATTACAATATGTTAATTAAACAGATGGGTGGGGTTAGGTTGATTTGAGAACACTTAACCGTTATACCATGTTGATTATGAAACCCTAGTAACGGGGACCCTTTTCAGCATTAACCCACATAGATGTATCACTGTACACTAAACTGGGCAGGGTGGGGCACAATTATCGGGCTGATTATAAGCAGTCAAAATAGCGGCGGGTGGTGTAGCAGTGTAGGTTCCGGCGGAGCATGGGCGTGCACGTACTCTGGAGTCGAAAAAGCGGGCACTGGGCATCAGTAGTATACACTTTGCATCTTATGTTGGGCTACGACCATAGTAATTGATACACCCCATGGTGGGACCAGCACAGGTTTCTACAATCAAGCGGGGTCGAATGACAAAAGAAATAAATGCATGCAAGTAGAAGCCGATCGGAAAACGGATCACTTTGTTATGAACACATGATGGTAGTTAAAACATTCGTTAGTAGGTGCAGAGAAATGGAAATGAGTGCGATAGTATATTTCGTTTATCTTGCCCTATCTTATGTTATCTTATTGCTTTGGTATTGTCCTATGTTCAGTTTATTCATGTCATGATCCTTTTACCTGTTTACATGCTAAATAATCACTGGACTTACCAGGCTTATGTCTGACCCATTTTCTTTCGCCTTTTTTTCTTCTGTTCCCCACCCCCCCAAAGGTCCCCAGGGAGGGAATACTTTAGCTTAGTGCAGACCCTTTCCAGCTTGAAGAGAGTAGATGTATTGCTTGGATTCTCTTTTCTTGGGCTATGGTTGTGGTTACACTTTTATTGGAGATTTATGCTGCCTTACTACTGTTTTATGCTTCTTTATGTACTTGGAGTTTTAAATCAAGACAGATGTCTTATTGTAATAATTTAGAAGTTGGGTTTTGAGACAATGCTTGTAATGTTTTGACTGAACCACGCTATTTATGAAATGATTTCGGTTTTCCGCTGTTTATATGTTTGTCTTGTAAATTATCTATGCCTTTTACCTAAAATTCTTCATCAAAGTTAATGCATTCCCTTTGTGAATGACCTTAACGAAGGTGGGGTGTTTCACATAATAGCAAAGAGAGCCTTTTGGACTTTAAGAGTTGGATTGTTGAAATTTCCGGAACGGGGAGTGATGGTGTGTTGAAGGAGAAGGTTGACAATTCTCATTTTTGGACGTAAGAAACGATTTTTGAAATCCACCGGAGCACCATCTTCGAAGATATCGTGAAAGGTTTCCATATTGGTTTCGTCGATAGCGAAAGTTGAGAAATCCAAGCCCATGCTTCTACAATTTAGAATTTCACTTAAAAGTTCGGCATCGAGAACAATTTAAGTTCCCTTAACACTACTCCAAATTTGGTTTTCATTTCCTTCGCAAAATCCGCAATTGAGATTTGCATAGAACATCTTCGCGAGTTTGGGATAACATACTTCGTTCTTGTCATGAGAGTCAATTAGACTCAAGACTTCATTATGTTCAAAAAGAAAAACGAGATCATAAGATAGAAAATCGCTAAAGACGGCGAAAGCACCCGTGTTAACTTTAGCATTTTCTAAATAGTTACCATAGGTTTTGATGGCCTCTTTGTCATTGTAAAGATAACCTTTAATTGTTTTGGTTATCTTCAATTTCTGAGATGAAATTGAGGAAGTCATTGAAATGATAATTTTGAAGAGGATAGATATGAAGAATATTGTTTTGAGTTGTGAATGAAAGGTAAAAAGGATAGATATATATAGAAAATGAATATATATGAATTGAATAGGCACAACTTTTTAGATTGAAAGGACACCTTTTCAGACCTTGGGAGTTGGTGAAAAGATTGGAGGAAAGTTTGAAAGTTTAACTTTTGAAATTCAAATTTTAAATTTCAAACCAGGTTGGATATGTCGACATGTATTTTTCTGTATGTCGACCGACATACTAGGCTTATTTCAAAAGGGAATTGGATTTTTAAGTTTCTGAAATATATTATTGATCTATATTTCAGGTTTAACGATTTCCTGATATAATTCTAATCCTAATAAACATAAAACCAATTTATTTTATTAATTTATTGGTTATTTAATATTATATTATTATTTTGAATTTCAAAATTTCAAATTTGAATTTCAAAATTTCAAATTAGAATTTCAAATTTCAAAATATATATATATATATATATATATATGTATATATATTTTAAATTCAAACCAGAGCAAACAAACAAAGCAACCATTCAATCAAATAAAATTAAAATTTAATTAATGCGTACCCGATTTTTTGATCCTTTTCTTCATGATCTTTTGAACTCTGAATTGTTGTAAAGCATATATTCGTATTTCCAATTTCTGGTTCTCCATCACTTGATGATGAATCTGAATCATCTAATGTTGTTGCATATGCTTTCTTTCTTTTTCTTGATGAATTGGTGTTGTCCATTTGTTGAGTAGATTTGTCTGGATATGGAAATATTTTCTTTACATGACCTGGTTTGTTGCAGTTAAAACATCGCCCATCATTTAATTTTGAATTTGCTTGATTATAACCCTTCCTTCTATATTTTAGAAATCTTTTAAAATGATTTGTCATGAGTGCTGTTTCTTCATCATCTTCACTACTCGAGTCAGAATCATTTGTTGTTTCTTTCAGTGCAATAGATTTCTTTTCAGTTGATCTATTTTCTTTTCTGTAATTGAACTTCATATGACATCAAATTTCCAATTAACTCTTCAATCTTCATTTCATTGACATCATTGGCTTCTTCTATAGCCAAAGTCTTCTGATCCCATTCTTGAGTTAATGAATTTAATATTTTTCTGACTTGATCTGCTTCTGAATAAGTTTTTCCAAGTGCTATTAGTGAATGCACTATCTCTTGAAATCTGCAATACATATCTAAAATAGACTCATTCTCGTTCATTTTGAATAATTCAAACTGATTAACTAGCATGCCTATCTTAGTTTATTTAACTTTAGTAGTTCCTCCATGAGTAACTTCTAAAGTTCTCCAGATTTCATAAGCAGTCTTGCATACTGATACTCTATTAAACTCATTCCTATCTAATGAACAAAATAACATATTCATGGCTTTAGAATTGCTCTGTGCAGCAGCCTTTTGTTCATTTGTCTATTGTGCAAATGCAGTTGTGGGTTCAACATATTCATTTTATGTACTATTCCATGTGTATAATCCTACAGACTGTAAATAAATTTTCATTCTACATGCCCAATATGAATAATTACTATCATTAAACAATGGTGGTCTAACAGCGGCTTGACCCTCTATAAAAGAAATATTATTGCTACCAGTGTTGGTTGCCATTATCACTATTTTCAAAAATCAGATTATGAACTTTTGAAAGACCTTGCTCTTATACCAATTGTTAGGAAATACATAATGGATCGTTAAGGCAAAGCAAACACCAAAGGGGTAGTGAATAGTGTTTGTAATAATTTAAACAAAATCTAAAACTAAAGTGAACTACGGGATGAATCAAACACCACAAACGCAATCACAGACACAGATTCAAACACAAATGCAAAAATAAAGATGTAGAAAAGGAAAGAACACACCGGATTTTATATTGGTTCATATTGCTCCTACATCCAGTCCTGCACGACGCTGGCGCAGTTTTATTACTATTTCCAATAGTTAAATACAACCTCCTTGATTTCACGACTCAACAAGGAGACAACGACTCCTATTCCTTGATTTCACGGCTCAACAAGGACACACCGACTTCTATTTCCTTGATTTTACGACTACAAGGACACACCGATTCCTCTTTGATTCAACACTAACAAGGTTTATTCAAATCAAGCAATTACAAACAGCCTTATAACTCTTCAATAGCACTTGATTCAGAGAGTAGAGAGTGTAGAGAGAAGAAGTTTGATCAAAACAGAATTGAATTTGGCAGAGTATAAGTGTAAAAACCATAAAAATGATTAAGAATAATGGTGTAGAGAAACAGGATGAAGTTAGAGAAGATAATATGATAAAAAATTCGGTTTTAACCCCTTTTTATAGAGTATGAAAGGTTGCAATGGTTCTGAAGCATTTCAAATAGTGAAAAGATACTTCCTTTCAAAATTGGAAAAAGTGACAGTTATATGTCGACGTGGAGTTTTTGTTATGCCGACATACTCCTTTAAATTTTAAATTTTGAATTATTTTTCAAATCTTTTTGATATAAATATAATTCTAGAAATTTTTGAATTAAAATATAATGATATAAATTAGTATTATAAACTAGAAAAATATATGAAAACATAATTTTAAATCATATAAACATATTTATAATTTTATAAGTTTGTAAACTATATGAATATAAAGTATAAGAATATAAAATATAAATACAAAAATTAAGTTTGAAAAACAAAGAAAAATTGAAAAAAATAGAAAAATAAAATAGAGAGGATTGAGGATAGAATTGAAAATTAGAATTTGAAATTTAGAATTTGAATTTGAACCTGGAGTGCTATTTAGAGTCTTACAAAATCTAAACTCTATAAATATATTAATCTTGAACTCTTGATTACTGATGAGTCTTAAAATTTCCTTGATCTTTGAATCTCTATCATCTTTATAGTTGTACAGTCTTCAATAATATTTCCTGTATATAATTCATGCACACACACACATATATATGTATATATATATATATATATTCTATACAAAAAGTGTTAGCATATATTTTATAATCAATGATAATTGAAATAAGGTTGTTGTCATCAAAACTCCATTCTCTAACAATAGATTCTTATTTCAGTCTTCTTCCTCCTCTTGTAAAAAATATCTGTTGTTATTTTCAACAAAAAGTAACACTACACCAAATGCACTATTTTGAAACACATGATTCTTTAACATTGAAATGGTTCTATAGTGTTGCTAAGCATGCAACAGTTGTGTGGTGTTCCATTGCTTAATTAAGTGTTGCTATATAAATTCTATTATTATTTAAAAAATAAATAAACCTGAGGAGTTTTGTTATTAGTATCGTTAACGCCTCAACCTGCTAATAACACAATCTAAAACAAATCCATTCCCCAAATCTGGGCACTACTACCCCAATTAATTCTCTCTCCCGTCCGCTCTCAATTTTTCTATTGAGGCTTCTTCTGCTCCAAGCCGATTGTTTGACCTTTCTCCGCTCTCAAATGCCTAAGGTATCGCATAGTTCAATTTTACTCTATCGGATCTGTATTCTTCGTGGCAGCTAAAGATTCTTCAAGACTATTCTTCGATCTGTATTCTTCGAGAGTTGATTGTGTTCGTCAAAACAATTATTGTTTATTTTTTACCCGATGACATCCTGCTACCGAGGTCACACCAAGTCAATCAATAGGTAGATCGAATTCTGATTACAAGATGCATAAAATCATTCTAGATAATTAAACTTTTTTTGTATATTTTTTGCCTATGTGTTGCACTAGTTTAAAATAGTCTTTTAATTTCTTTTTGTTATACAAGCACATGGATTATGCCTTCCTTTTACTTGTTGGCTTAGCATATCATTCTTCAATTTCATTACCTAACTATGATTTGCATTTAGTACCTTTTTTGATTAGTGGACGTACTATCTCATTTATCTCAACTTGTTTCCCTTTCTTGCTTTATTTTGACATAAAGCACTCTATCTTAATGTGTTAAGGTTGACTGATTTACGCTAAACCCATTGTTAAGGATATTATTATTTTAAGCATATTAACTTTAAGTTATTGTGTTGTCAGGTAAGTTGGCTTGGTCTAACACATAAAGCCAACCGTACAGTAAACATCAGGTACAAAGTTTATGCTAGTCCTCGCTAATCCTTTACTTACACTTATTTTAATTTGTTTTTTGTGGTAGGCATTTCGCAATATGTTTATGTGTAGTGACCATACGTATTGATTATGGCAGGAAGATTGGAAGAAGAAAAAATAATGTACATACTGGCTGGTAATCTCTAGCACATAACTCTGCATCCTTGGTGATATATATTTCCACTCTGGTTGATGCTGTTGTATAACCTTATTATCACTATTTTTTAAAAGTCTACTACGTACAAGTAAAAAAAAGTAAATGAAACAGAAGAAAGCGCTGATGCACTCAATTCAAGCTTAAGCATGATGAACAGCAAGGCAAAACCCCCAAAAATTTGATAATTAGCCCATAATAACTTGTTGATGAAAGGGTGTTGTGTTTGTTGAAGCTGAAGCAGATTGTGATACAAATGAGATCAATGATATTGCAAACCCTGATCCGGGTAATGTTGAAGAACTTATAATATTATAGGCGCAAAGAATACTTGGAAACTCCTCCTTTGGTTGCTCAGGTTTGGATTTTGATCTTGATCTTTTTAATTATGTTGCATCGGCTATACCTTTGTACAAAACTATATATCTTTTTACTTTGTTGTATGTTGTTATACTGGTTGCTCGGTTGTAGCAAGCAACGTTTCAGCTACACTCTACAACTAGCTGAAAATATGCAACCATTGTCATTGTTTTTGTTTATTGCTTGAGTTACCTCTTTTCTTTTGTTAGTTCTTTGATGATATTGGGAGGGAGGGAAGGGGGAGTGCAAGTACTATATATCGTACCTAAACCAGAACGAGGCCTCTCTATATGAGCTTTGGGGTAGTAGAAATAACTAAGTATTAAGCATAACAAGCAAAAATCCTGAAATTTTGAGCTCATTTCCTTTTGCAACTCCAATAGCCCATGTTCAATTACTATTTTGGCTTCTGATAGTACAGTTGATTTGTTAGAAATTGGCATCTTCTAATAGGATATGTTTCAATTAAATTAAAACATTAGATTTATCAAATACCACAGCTTAAACTTACACTTTGTTAGAAATAACCATGTAACTTAAAGCATTAGATTTGAAAATTCATGCTAAATTGTTTGTGTTCACATCAGGTGTTAATTTTTTTCCTCCCCTTTCATCTTTCTAACGCATGTTTTGGTTGCTAACTCACAGTTACAGAACTTGTTATGCTGATGTGAATGAGAAATATGACAACACTGCATATTATGAAGTTTTAGCAGTGAAATGTACAAGTGCATATTATTTTTTTGGGTCTAGTGGTAGTGTTAAACATGTTCATATAATTGGAAGTCTAAAGCAAGGAAGGGGTAATGGTTTGGATTAAAAGCAAAACTTAATTACATTGATTAATAAGTCCAAAGATTGAGAAAATTGTGCGCAAAATGTAAAGAAGAGGAAGAGTTGTTAAGAAAGTTATGGAGAAAAATTAAAGAATTTGATGCCCTTTGATAAAAACTCAATTATTAATGCTACACTGCATGAGTCAGCAAAATTAGTTTGTCATATATGTATCTGTATGCTATCATATAAGTAGATGTAGTTTAGTGCTTTCTTTATTAGGTTGGACCACTTATCAGCTCAATTTAAAATTTTCTGAATGAAGTGATTACCTACAAGATGGAAATGTTGACCAACACTGAATAAAATTTACTTTTCCACCTTCCTTACTTTTCCACTGAGTTTATATTTAGTTTTATAAGTAGTCAATGTCCATTCCAGTTTTTATAATTTTAGCACAGGCTATGGTATACAGTGATCTTGTATGACTGGCCTGACTTTATTTATGGTTTGATGTTAGATTCTTAGTTTAAATTCCCAGCTCCAAGATGTCATGGATGCGGACCCTCAACTCGGAGAGATGATGCAAAATCCCGAATTCATATAACAGCTAGCTAACAGTGAAACAATGCAAGTAATATTCCCTCTTGTAAACACGAATAGCGTTCATGATGGTAATCTAATTATTTATTTATGCATTTTGCAGCATCTTATGTAATTGCAGCCGCTATTTTCACAGTTCACTGGTCAGCAACCCAACCAGTAAGTTCCTTCTATAATTTTCTGATGCATCTTTTTTTTGTATCATTTTTTATACTATTGCATTTGTTGTTTAGTCATTATCACTGAATATAATTTGTATTATGACAACTATCCCTCTTCCGCCATCTATCATCGGTCTTAGTTGTACTTACTGTGCTGTGAACTTTTTAATTGAACAGCAGGAAGGCACAGACCTCACCCATATCTTTTTTTTCTTTTCTTTTTCTTTTTCTTTTTTTTACAGCATGAGGCATCCTTGCACTTGGAATATTTTATTGTCTTTATCTGATTAGATTACAAGAGATCCTGTTTTACATTTTCACTGAATATAAGAGTTCATGTCAAGCTGAACTTAAAAGTTGAGCAAATTACACATGTACTGTTTAGTTGCTTATCCTTCAAATTGAAGTGAACTAGCATGTGTATACCAAAATGTTGCTCAAGTAGGGGAGGGTTATGTGGTGGGTAGAGAATAATGATGGTGAGAATGGTGTACATAGCTTCATATTCCTAGACTAAAAAATCCCCGTAGAAAACACTGTTCTGTTTACATAAATTTCCACAGATCATATATGGAAGATAAAATTCACATTACATGATGACTTGACCGGAGATGAGTTATTTCTAAGTATTACTAAAATATTTTAGATTTTAAACATTTTCTTCCACAAAATCAATGGGCTTTCATCCCTGGAACAAATCCCTATGAAAATACTCTTCCGGCACATGAATTGATATTGGACTTTAAGAAGCTCAGAAAAGCCAAAATGTGTATGATGATAGATCTTCAGAAAGCACACGACATGGTAAATAGAGAATTTGCAGGTCATGTGCTTTTTACAATGCGGTTTCCAAACTCCTTTATTGATTTCATTTGTGAATGCATTAGTTAACCTACTTTCTTGATGTTCGTAGTGGGGACTCTACATGGATTTATACATTTAATTGGAGATTCACGACAGTGGGACTCCATCTAACAACATTTTTTTGCATTGTAATAGAGTACCTATCAATCAGAATAGACGATAGCTTCACACAAGGAAGACAGAAAGCTATCGTCTATTCTGAGTGATAGGTACTCCATTATAATGCAAGAAGTACCTAACAAAGAAAAGAAAATATATGCTTGAAAGTCTGAGTGATAAATACCTAACAAAGTTAACTTGAAACGGTGAATTAATTCCAATGTTTGGAACGTTAATAGAATATAATTTTTTCGAAAGAGAATTATAAGTTGAAATTCGATTACATCGAATCCAAGAAGGTACTATTTACTTTTCGTATTTTATTAAGATTATTCAATTAATTAAATACTATTTATTTATTCTAAATAAAGAATCAAAGTTATATTTTAAATTTAAATATTTTGGAAGCAGGTATTATAACGATATCGTTATAATCAATGTTTTACGCAACGTTCGTTCAAATTTATATAAATGGGTTTTTGAAATGTTTTCCAAATATAACCAGTGATGTTTCTAAGTATAGAAAATGAATGATTTTGAAGTTAAGAATGGAGTTAAGGAAATTAGAAACTGGCTGGAGATTAATTATGTTGAATGGCTTTCTGAGTATCAATCTGATGTTGGTTTCGACCTTCAAGGCTGATACTTAGGGAGTTGTACACTTACTAGTGTACGGTTAGGGATTAATGACGGTGGAAGAATAGTAATGTGTGAATGGTAAATGAGAATGTTTTCCAATATTAATAACGTATACTTTCTAAATAAGAAGTCGTAGATATATGGAAATGTTTTCCGAGAATTGTGAAAGGCTAAATGGTTTTTAAGAACATTAGAAACCGAGAAATCGGAAAATGAATAAATTAATATTAAATTAATTTAAGGGACTCGGTATTGATCGATGGTTGATCGACATAATTTTCATTTGGAAATAAGATTGTTGTTTGTATGGAAGTTTTCCTTTGATAGTTAAATAATTGACTATCAAAGTATTTGACCATTTTTTCGTTGTCAATACGGAGAGACCGGGATTAGATTTATTATCTGAAAACCACTCCGTATGGCATTAACATTGCGAATCAAATATGCTGGAGATAATTGAAGACGGAATTTATGCAAGGGTTGTTCTGGTGATCCTAGGTAGAAATTGCCTAAGATGGATTTACAGAAAAGTGCCTTCGGTTTGTCCAGTCTCAGGACAACTTGTATGGTCGAATGTCTGACAGAGTATACCTAATAGATCGTGTAAGTTGATCTTTTCAAACATATTTACATTGGTGGGGGAGGAATTCATTTCTTAGCTTTATACCCGTAGTATTTTTGAAGAAATCAATTTGTGATATGGAGGGTATGATGATGTGGTATTCAGAGTAAATGAAGGTGTGACCTGTCAAGATACATTATGACCTCAAGCCTCATCAACCGGGAAATGACAAAAATCAGGCATGTCAGCATGACTAAGTGAGTCACACCCAATTAGGGTATATTGTCACCATCTAGAGAATATTCATATTTGTTACTTCTTTCATTTCTGTATCTCTCGGGAACGGTTATATTGGTATACCAACCGTAAGGTGACAATATATTCGGAACATTCAAGCGAAATGAATGGCCAGTCATGTGTGGTCGAGTTGCAAAATGTTCTTGTTGAACTCCATGTATCCCCTCTGGAGTACATTGATCGGAAGGTAGATTCATACCTTATCAAAGTTGGAAATCCATTTCGCAATAAGAGCTCACGGTTTTGATCATTATATATGTAGAATGTGAGATGAAAGCTTTCTGCTAGATTATATTTACTTGTATTAGACACTATAATAATATCAGAATAATATGCTTTTAAAGAAATGTTTTGGGTTATCGTAAAGTAAAACCATCTGTGTTTATGTGTGGATCGGTCTTACAATTATCCTTTCTTTTGGAAAGGATTTTTGAAAAGTTAAACCTAATGGTTGGAGTTTACTCACACCAATCCCATGACTGACCCAGAGTTTATTTTGTTGTTTTTACCCTAAACTCTTGGGTGCCCAAATTTGTGCAGGCAATCAAGTTGTCGGGATTTTACAGATATACTTGGAAGAGCATGGAGCAGGAGGCTTCAACATTAGTTATATATAGAGTTTATTTCCATTATGATGTGTTGTGTTATACTCCGGTAATGGTATGTATATACTATTGCAAGTTTGTATTTAAAAGTTATGTTATATAATACATTTTACTCGTTCTGCTGTGAGATTCGTGTTTACTCAGATTCTGTTCAGTTGTCTTATTCTTTTATTCTAAATTTATTTCTTTTTATTTCTCACCCTCCTACTTCTTTCTATTAATGATCTAGTATTTTCGATGCTTGAATAGTCGAAATTGGGTTTTGTGTCGATTTTCATGGTTGAAAAATCCCTGGGTCATTACAATTGTATCAGAGTTGAAGGTTAAGTGATTACCTTGGCTCTGTGGCGTAACTCAATAAGGATGGGATTAGTAATATCCTAGATTGAGTTCAAGTGCATATATACGAGTGAACGTATTTATAGATTGTATAAAAATGGTTTTATATTGTGGAGATTTATTGGTTGAATGAATTATGAATTTTGGTTGATAGTGGGGCACCACATTGTCGATAGGGGTTTCTAAACACTCAAATACGATGAACCAACACAATATGTTTTGAAAAGTAGGGTAAATAAAATAAATTTACCCAAATTATATTTTGATACAAAAAGTGTATATATTAGGATTATTATAATATATTGGATGTGTTGGGCGTTATTATAATTGAATAAGATTATAATTGAGATGGTATAAATAACCAATCATAATTCGTATATGTATAAATATAAAATCAAATGGATTAATCTGAATTTTAAAATAGATTTGGAATTTAAAATTTGGAAACTTGGAAAAATGTGCGAAAATGAATTTTGGATTATATATGGAAATTTTAAGATCCTTAGGAAATTTTGACATATTTTCCAAGTGGTGAAAAGATGTTTTTGAAGTAATTTTAAAAAGGAAGTATTAAAAAATGGTTTTGAAAGTGATATAGTCTTGTACTCACTCCGGTTGCTAGAAAAGAATACCGATGATGGATTGCAACATCATCAGTGTTTATTTTCAAGTTACTTAGTGACAGATTACTACCAAAGATTTTGTTTGGATTATTTGAGGAAACAAGTTGTCAAAAAAATTCAAATGTTTTGATTTACTAGATGCAATTTATATGATTTCAAACTGATTTGAAATAAAACCCAGGAACTAGAATTTAAAATTTAAAATTTAACTTATAAAGTTAAATAGATTGAAATGATAAAAGCGAATTAATAAATTTGAACTTAACTTGAACAAAGTTAAATAAAATTAGAATGGATTAGAGATAATCTAGAATAGAATTAGATTGTTGAGTTAGAATATGGAATTGAGATTGGAACTGGAGTTTAAAATGGAATTTGTCCTGGGTATAAGCGAATGATTTGGATTTGAGAATAAATTGATTGGAGATCAAGTGAGAAGGCATGGGTATATGCTGAATTGATAGCAAGTGGAAGGATAAAGTTGAATGCTCGACAAAAAGGTACGAGTTTATATTTTAAATTGGATATGGGATTTATGAGCCTGTTTGGCAAGCCACTTGGCTGTTTGATTTTCTTTTGGATTGGAATAGGCAAAGGGAGGCGAGTTGTATTTGTATCGAGTAAGTTGTGCAAAGGAGACGCTGGCGAATTTTTTCGAGAATTTAAGATGTTAGAAAATTTTCAGAGATTTTTGAAAATGTTCGTTAATTGGGTTGGATTAATATTTTAATTAAAATTGATTGGGTCAGTTGAAACTAAAGTTAAGATGTAAAATAAAAGATTTTTAACCTGGTTATAATATGGTCTGTAACATTTTTCCTACCTTAGTAATTTCGGGGACAAAATTCTTTTAAGGGGGAAGGAATTTAACGTCCCGGAATTTTATCTATCTAATAATTTATTTATTTAATTATTTTAATATAATAGTTTGGTAATTTAAAATGGTTTGAATTCAAATATTTGAATATTTGAATTAATATAAAATAGTGGAATGATAATTTTAATTTTTGAAATGGTCAGCAATAGTTGAATTTGCAAGATTGTGTAATTTGGATAATATATGATATTTAATTAAGTTTATATTCGAGTTATAATAACGAATATATATTATATAACGATAGTTGAACGTATTAATTATAATATAAATTATAATCAAGCTCGTAACGTCATGGTAGTTCGTAATTTACGTTTTGAACTTTAAATGAATATACATGATTCGTTTTAAGTCGGATTTCTTCGAAACAAGAAACGTTTGAATTTGTTGAACTATATTTTTCTAATAGATGTGAAAAATCAAGATTTCGTCTTATAGATTGTAAGTTATGTCTAAATCAAATTTTCAAATAGTCGTTATGAAATAGTTTATAAACCATAACGATTATTTAAACTATAATAAATTAATTATTTTGAATTTGGATAAGATATTCAAGGCATACTATTAATTTAGTTTATCTAATTTTTCTGTAATTTTTATTTTGGAAAAATAAGCAACTTTTTATTTGAAGTATTTTACACCCTATATCAGCATTTTGAGGTTTCACAAAATAAGCTAATTTTTCTATTTTATTATATTTTTGGGATCGTGACACATTGCTCGTAACGATGGTATTTTTATTTTTTTTCCAATAGGAATATGTAGATGAAAGGAGTTTTGTGTAGCGGAGCACATTATTTCTTAGCATAGAAGTATGGACAAACCTATTCCCTTAGCTTCGAAGTACAATGTGCCCATTTCTTAGCCATGAAGTATTATAATAAAACAAAATAAAAATCAGTCTCCAAACCTGTAAATCTATTATGTGTTGTCGTCCTACTACATATGTATGAATATATATTTTTGAAATACCCATCAGCTTGTCTCTCTTCATACACTGCAAACCTATGTCGGCCTAACTAAATCATAGCACGAATTGTTACCATCAATATGCAAACCTGTAGTAGATTTTGCCAACTCTATCCCTGGTGCCTTAAGCCTTAACGCTTAAGTCTCTGCTCCTATAAATATACTCGCGCAAGCAATGTACATGGGTTTCTCCCTGAAACATAACGCTGTTAACACCACAAATATAAATGGCGATTAAGTTAAGAAAAGGAAAAAAAATCCAATACTCGTTTATGATACACAGAACTATGTTGGGAACGTTTAGAGGTTCCTCTACCTTTCTGTACGGATATTACAGTGCTCGATGCTATTTCTAAACAGACCGAACGCTGGAGCCAAAACTAGGGTAGTGATATGAGATCAGAACGGATGGAGTTAGAGAAAAACTGAGGTGAGCATGGAGTTTTCAGCAGTTTGGCATGCTAATCGATGGAGTTAGAGGTACTTGTGTGATTAAAAATGACGCATAGTCACTTTGTATACATGAGCCATGTCGTGGGGGAGTAGAGAGGGTGATGACGCGAAGAATGGTGGAATTACGGTGGAGTTTCGTGAAGTAGGTGGGTGTTGAAAAGGTGCTAGTGGAATTAGGCAGTGCGCATGCATGAATATGGGATGAATGGCAGCTGTGTGTTTTATTTTCGTGAAGTTCTGGAGAAGAGCACACTGTAGTGGGTTTAAATCTTTACAGGAGCGGGGTGTTGAAGAAACTACTGGAGCTGGCGGGTTACAATTTTTAGAGAAGATGATATTGTAAAGAGGGGAATAATACTTAGTGTATGATGGACGCGAGCTGTTTGTAGTGGTGAAATACAAAAAGGTGCTTGCGGAATTTTATTTGTTCTAGGGTTGGATATATTCGATGGGGAAAGGGTTTCAAATGGTTACTATTTGTTAGTGAATAAAAACTGGAAAATGGCGGATTGAAATACAGGTAGCGAGATCTTTATTCGGAAGTGAAGAAGAAAAACGGTTGGTTCTTGGTTTTTACTATGCGTGATGATCGGGCCAAGGTATACTATGAGTCCCAGAGAAAAGAAAAAAAGAAAAAGAAAAGCCCATAGAGGACTTGAATTAGCAAGAAGAAAGAAGGTGTAACGACTTGGGGATTTTCGACTCCGAAAATCGACACAAATACCCATGTCGACTATTCAGACATCGGAAATACCGGATAGTTAATAGAAAGAAGTTAGAGGGTGAGGGCAGATAAGATAGAAAATTAGAATAGAAGAAGAACACAATAACATCAGAGTAACACGAATCTCACAGCGGAACAAATAAAATATAGTATACAAATTAACATTTAAACACAAATCTGTGTTTGTATATTATAGTACAACACTTACATCACAGTGGAAATAAACAATAGCTATAAAATTCTGAAGCCTTCTGCTCCAGCTCCTCCAAGAATATCTAGAAATACCTAAACTACTTGACTACCCGTACAAATTTAGGCACCCAAGAGTTTAGGGAAACCAAAACAAAATAAATTCTGGGTCAGTCATGGGACTGGTGTGAGTAAACTCCAACCATTCAGTTTAACTTTACAAAATCCTTTTCAAAGAAATGGTAATCGTAAGACCGATCCACACATAAACACGGATGGTTTTTACCTTACGATAACCCAAAACATTTTCAAAATCAATACTTTTCTGATATTATAATAATGTCTAATCACAAGTAAATATAATCTAGCAGAATGCTTGAATCTCACACTCCACATATATATATTATACAATCAAAACCGCAGGCGCTTATTGGAGATTGGATCCCGACCATGACAAGGTATTGAACCACCTGCCGATAGTGTATCTCTAGAGAGGAATACACTGGGTTCAACAAGAACGTCTTGCAACCCAACCCACACATGACCGACCACTCATTTCTCTTGAGTGTATCAAATACATTGTCGCCTACGGTTGCTAGCAATATAACCGTTCCCGGGAGATACAGAAGCGAAAAGAAGTAACAAATATGAATATTCTCTAGATGGTGACAATACACCCTAATGGGGGCGACTCACATAGCCATGTTGCCGGCCCGATTTTTGTCATTTCCCGGTTGACGAGGCTTGAGGTCATAACGTATCTTTTGAAAGATCACATCTCCATTTACTTTGAATGCCACATCGTCATACCCGCCAAATCACAAATTGATTTCCACAAAAATACCACGGGTATAAAGCTAAGAGAAACGAATTTCTCCGCCACGAAACGTGGGTACGTTTGAAGCGATCAACTTACGTGATCCATTAGATATACTCTGTCAGACATTCATCCATACACATTGTCCTGGGTCTAGACAAACCGAAGACACTATTCTGTAAATCCATCTTGGGCAATTTCTACCTAGGATCGCCAGAACAACCCTTGCACAACTCCATCTTCAATTATCTCCATCATGTTTGATTCGCAACGCTAATGCCCATACTGAGTGGTTTTCAGATAATAAATCTGATCCCGGTCCCTCCTATTGACGATGGAAAAATGGTCAAAAACTTTGATAGTCGGTGATTTAACTATCAAAGAAAAATATGTGTATAACCAACGATCTTATTTCCAGATAGAAATTCGATCGATCAATCATCAATCAACATTTATCTCTTTATATTAAATTATCATTAATTTATCCATTTACCCATTTCCATATATTCGTAAGTTCTTATTTTCTAAATTTAGAAATATACGTTATTAATCATTGGAAAACATTTCCATATTTACTCCCATTTCTTATTTTCTATATTAGAAAACATTTCTGATTCTTATTTGGATAACATTTCCAAAACTCCTTCGTTGGATTTAAATAGATGTTTAAATAAAACATCGCTATACCAACTCAAACCATCACACTCATTAACTAAATTTACTTAACAAACCTTCTTTATCGAACTTTAACCATTCCTTAGTTAAAATTGAAGTCAATCAAGTTGGAGTATAACTACCTCTGAGACCTTAACTGAACAACATTTCTAACCTTGAAATAGACAAAGTTCACCTTTTAAATCTTTAACAAATTCCTTACGTAACTCTCGGATTCTATTTATGAATCCACTTCTTTTACAGAAATCATTTGATTATGACAATAGTGTTATAATCCTATGCTTCCGAAATATAATAACTTAAATATAACTTTTATTTATTAATTTAAATAAATAAGTAAATATTTTATTTAATAAATAAATCTTGACTAACAACCCGGAAAGTAAATAGTAATTTCCTACATTCGATATAGTCGAATCCAAGTGTATAATTCTCTCTTGAATAATCTCTATTCGATCTCTTTTTTGAATAAACTATGTCCGATTATTTCTCTTTTGAATAAACTATATTCAATTATCACTCTTTCGAATAACTATATTCGATAATCTCTCTTCGAATAACTAATATTCGGTAATATCTCTTCGAATAACTAATATTCGATAATCTCTCTTCGAATAACTAGTATTCGATAATCTTTCTTCGAATAATTAATATTCGATGATGTCTCTTCGAATAAACTATATTCGATAATCTCTAATTTGATTAACTCTATCGATTAACTCTATTTCCTTTCTCATTTAAATTCCCATTTGAATTCATATTTTAAAACCCAAGTTTCTTTATAAATGTTTTTTTAATTTATAAAATATTTATTTTAATCCATTATTCACATCGAATGTGAAAATATTTCTTTTATATAATCCATTAAGTTTGATTTTGTATTTTTAAAATAATATCCCATTTCCAAATTCTATTTACACTTCTATTTATAGAATTGTTCATACGAAAACTCCTTTTTATTCTAATGCTTAAATCTCATTTATAAATCCCTTTATAATTGCTACATTTAACTTCAGTCGCAAATATCGGTGTTAAAACTTATTTTTACTTCTATATATAAATTCAGATTTATATATTCAATTTATCCAATGATAAATAATTTACTTAATTTATAAAACATTATTTATAAATTAATCTTCTCCATTTTATCTGCTAAAACAGATTTCTATTTATTTCTACTTTAAATTAATCTTTTCCCTTTTATCTGTTAAAAACAGTTTTCCATTTAATATTTATTTTCTACTTATTTTCTTTTATAAAATTCTATTTATTTTAAAAGAATACTTCCTTTTTATTTCCTAAATAATTCCTTTTCTATTTTGTTTGTTTTACAAATACTTCCTGTTCAATTCTATTTGGTTTACAAATATTTCCTATTCAATCCTATTTATTTCCTAAATAAATATTCCTTTTATAATTCTATTTATTTTCTAAATAAATATTCCATTTATAAAATCCTTTGATTTTATAAATAATTCCTTTTATAAAATCCTTTGATTTTATAAATATTTTATTTTCAATATACACTTTGAAAATTTCCTTTTCTACATTCCAGTATCACTTATGGTATTAAAATACCAAATCAAAAGGATCAATCATCATCCAAACACACATAATCAATAACAGATTATATACCACAACATATATCACAATATATGAAAAACAGTAACAAAAATGTTGAGGAATCCAGTTGGATCCCTCAAACTTGTTTCCTTGCATCCACAGATGTTAAACAATATAATTAACATTTATTTTATTTCAACATGCAATATTCTGATGAACAGAATCAATATTAAATTAACGATATATATATATATATATATATATATATATAGAGAGAGAGAGAGAGAGAGAGAACTATATCGATATTTTTAACTAATCAATTAGCAGTTCAACCAGCCAATCAACACACAACAATCAGCCGATATTTATCAGTTCTAAAAACACGTTATGAAAATATAAACTGGGCAGAGTTAGTGAGATTTACTCACCTTGGACGATCATCGTTAAATAACGATAATTGTCGGTTGATTTTGACAAACAATTTATTTCACTATAAATTGTAACGAGCTCTAATTCACTTTCAGTTAGTTCCATTGTATAGCCACCGTCCATACGATCCCAACGGATCTTGTTTTATCAAAATCCGATAATGTATGGAGAAGATACGATAATTTAAAGCAAACATACTATTTAAATTAAATTTAACCAAACATTTATTTTTAAATGGGCCTCACATGGTTAGAATTTAACCCATCACCTTCAACCCGTGTACTGTGCTACTCCACCATCTTCTCCACTCATTTAATCCTCCAGTAAACATCACATGCAAAACATGGCCATTCCCAAACTTCAAGCACTTCATTCTTCCTCCACAGCTTATTAAAAATCAAACAAAAATATCCAAAATTCATAACATCGAAATCTCTTCCAACCAATACCCAATTTGTCAAACTCGAACTCTCTGTTGGAATCGCGTTCGAACAGGAAAAACCCAACTACCGTACCTCATGCGACATTTTTCCTCTCTGATTCCTATCTAAAACTCATGCTAGATGCCACTCTACTTCCTGAATCCAAATAAAATACTTAAACCTTCAAACAATGCTTGTATTTCTCGAATCGATTAACCCTAGTTTTTACTCGACTTGCGCTGTATAAATTCCAGCGACCAGAATTATCACCGAACCCCATAAAATCAATATAGAATCGAAGAGAAACACGATAGGAACTTGAATAAACTTGTTTGGAGATTTATCGGATTTGATTTTGATTTCAATGAATTTAGGATGCTCACATTCTAGTTTTTCTTATGGTAGCGGCTCAAAAATGATTGTTGATTGGAGAATGAATTTAGCTAGGGTTAGTGAGAAGTATGTGGTATATTTACAGGTAAAAATAATATTTTATATTCAATTTTTATATTAATTTCTATTGAACCATTACTTGTATTTGTATTCTAAAAATCCGTATGATCAAATACAATATCTAAAAATCATGAAAATGGATATGCTGCTGCAATTCGACATTACGGACCCAAGAAACTTGTTTCGTCGAATTCCGACTCCGTTTGCTCACAAGCGTATTTTTAACCATAAAAATACTGACTGTTTTTCACATTAAAAATCCGTATGGCCCCACATTGACTCCATAAATCACGAAAATTGAAATCTAACAATAATTTAATATTCCGGATCCAACAAAATTAGTTTCGTCGAAAACGGAGTTTGTTTGCAAAAAGAGCTATTTTTAAAGCTCAATATAAACCCATTTAAATATTAATATATTTAAGAATAATTAAATTAATATAATTAAATTTATATTATCGTATATATTCACAATAGAATATCATATAGCTCCAATTGGATTTATAACTCGATATTCAAATCCCGGTTGAATCGATATTCGATTTATATTGAAAATCCATTTATAATATAAATAAATTGCTATAAATTATAAAGGAATTCCATAGCGACTTTTTGAAAATTTGATTTGGACATAACTCAAAATCTACATGATAAAATATCGATTTTTCTCTTCTATTAGAAAAATATAGTTCAACAGATTCGAACGTTTCTTGTTTCACAAAAATCCGGCTTAAAACAGATTCTGTATATTCGTTTAAAGTTCGAATCACCAAATTACGAACTGTCACGCCATTTCGAGCTTGATTTTAATTATAATATAATTTATACTTCAACTACCATTTATAAATAAATTTGTTTATATAATACAATTCTAAACTGAATTATATATTTTAAATTGTCCAATTCACACAATATTGTCAATTCGCTATTTCCGACTATTTCAGATTTTAAATATATTGTTCTATTATTTATATTAATTAAATATTCAGTATTATTTAATTTTGATCAATTTAAATTACCAAACCATTATTTAGATACTTAACTAAATTATTTATAATACCGTAAAAATACGGGTCGTTACATTCTTCCCCCCTTAAAATAATTTCGTCCTCGAAATTGCTAAGGTAGAAAACAAACCATATTAACTAGATTAAAAATTATTTGTTTACTTCTTAACTTCAGTTTCAACTGAACCGATTAATTTCAATTAATTATTCATTCGTTCCTATTAACGAAAATTTTCAAAAATTATGAAAATTTTCTAACATCCGAAATTTCCGAAAAATTTCGCCAGCACCTCCTTTGTATGGCTCAATCAATACAACTACAGCTCGCCTCTCTAGGCCTTCTCCAATCCAAAAGAAAATCAAACAGCCAAGCGGCTTGCTAAATCGGCGTATAAATCACCAAACTCATATATAAATAAACATGTACCATTTCGTCGGACATATCATTATATCGTTTCCATCTGTCACCAATTCTGCATATACCAATGCCATTCCAATCAAACTCCGATCGCTTTATCCTCAACACAGCTATTCGCTTATACAAGCCAAATTCCATTCCAAACTCAAGTTTCATTCTTGATCCCAAACTCTTAACCCACCAACCCAATATCATTTCAAATCCTTATGTCACAAATCCAATTTTCTCGATATCATTATATTTCAATCCAATTGCCACTTAACTGGTCTTCAAATCCTATTTGCTTTCACAAATTTTTATTTAAATTTGTTTTTTTTCAAACAGTCTCTTCCTGGGAGTTTTAAACAGCTTTGCTTTTCTCAAAAATCAATTATTCCTTTTTGGGATTCAAAACAACATATTTTTCTCAAACAATCTCTTTGGTAGTAATCTGTCGCTTGCAACTCGTAAATGAACACTGAGGATGTGGCCAGCATCATCATGATTATTTCCCAGCTATCAAAGTGAGTTCGATACTATATCACTTTTTAAAACCATTTCTTAATCATTTCTATTTTGAAATTATTTCAAAATATCGTTCACAATTCTAGTTAAACAATTTAAAATCTCCCAGGATTTTAAAATTTTCATATATTTAATTCAATCCATTTATAAACATTTTTTTCAAATTTCCAGAGTTTTAATTCCAGTTCTGATTTAAATTCAGGTTTACTTCATCTGATTTCACATATTACACTTATATGAATCCTGATTGGCAATTTACATAACCATTTTATTTTTATAATCTCATTCAATTATTATGATAACCAACACATCCAATATTCTATAATATTTCCAATATTAATCATTCTTTATATCAAAATATAATTTGGGTAAAATTATCTCATTTACCCACTTTTCAAAACATACTATGTCGGTTTATCGTATTCAAGTGTTTGGTAACCCTTATCGATACAGTGGATCAAACTGATCGACCAGAATTCACAAACTACTCAACCAATAAATCTCCATGGTATAAAATCATTTTATATCAAATAACAAATACGTTCACTCGTATATACACACTCAAACTCAATCTTGGGTATTACTAAACCCATCTCTATTGAGTTACGCCACAGAGCCAAGGTAATCACTTAACCTACAACTCTAATACCACTATAACGACCCGGGGATTTTCGGTAGGCTTTTCAACCACCCCTCAACCCCCAAGGTAGAGGGCTACCCTCCCCCCGTGGCTTACATTGGTACCCCACCAACTCATTTTACGGCCAACCTTTCGACTTCACAGCCAACCCTCGTTTACTTTTGAGGGACATGTAGAGGTAAGAGTCTCACTCCCGCCACCTAACGCGAAGCGAGAACCCTCTATCATGCGTACCCAGCTCACACAGCCAGCAACGAGCTGGGGTATAACTACTTCTCAGACTGTAACACCCCACGTCCATTAATGTCACTCTCAAAGGGAATGCATTAACTTTCATGGAGCATTATTAGTGTATAGAACAGAATATAACAAGACATATACATATATTGGTACTTGAAAATTTTAAAACAACTTTTATTGTAGCGGAGAAATAGTTTGATTACAACAACTTCATAAACCAACAGTAAAACCAAGTACACTTAATATCCATCTTGACAAATTGTTTCTTAGTACATAAAGTAAAAAGCATAACCCCAACACAAGTAGCCATAAAAGAGACGAGTTGAACTTTACTTTCAGCAATCCAAGCACTTCCAAAAGTGAGAGAAAGAGATCCAAGATCAAGCTCCACTAGTACTAGTCCCACCCTGAAAACCTAGGGGGAAAGGAATAAAAAAGGCGAAAACAAAGGGGGTCAGACATAAAGTCTGGCGAGTATAATAACTTTAACAATATAATTATTAAAGTAAATAGGATAAGGCATAAACTGGTAAAACAAGGTATGACCGTGAAACAAGTGGGCATGACAAAGCAAACAGGAGGAATATTCTGGCGTTAATCTCGTTCCTAATCACTATAGGATAATTACTATACTGCACCCTTACTAGTCACCCTAAAAGTTGATCCCGCCTATAGAACTTAATAATGATAATGGTAGTTTTGTGTACCCCTAGTTGCCTTCATAGGTGCCGCCTGCCCCTATCTCCACTAGTTGTACCCACTACCCCCACACGATCGGCTCCCTAACTCATAAATACCCATGCTGGTCCCACAGTGGGGTGTATCACTCTCCAAAGTGGCAACCCGATACCACTAAAGATGCACGGCTTATATCTACACGATGCAACAACGTCTTACCTACCAGCCCGAGCCCTCGCACACACATGACCGCGTTGGACTTGCGTCGCCACCGCTAACCCGTTTTGACCTCTTACAATCAAACCCAGTAAGCGTGTCCCATCCTCGATCTAACTCGAGTTCACAAAGATACTTAATGGGTTACTGGTTTGAAAAGGGTCCCCATGTTTGACACAAGCTTTCCACCTATGCTTGGTCCCCACTAGAACTTCCCACTTAACCCCTTCTTATTTATGTCTTCTTACATGTTTTCAACTTGGTTAAGTGTTTCTAATCGACATGCCACCTAGGCCACCCACTTAACCCCCATGTCCCACCACATGTTTATCTGGTTAAGTGTTATTTAATTCATTACAACCGTAACCTTGTAAAGACCTCCCACATTAGACTACCGTTTGCGGTTGCTGGATTTGCCGGGCGGGTCCGGGCAGTCTTATACCGCAAACGAGCCTAACCTCGTGTCTTTACAATTGTTACGCATTTAATTTGTGCCTTTGACCTCTCACATTAGACTACCGTTTGTGGTTGCTGGATTTGCCGGGTGGGTCCAGGCAATCTTATACCACAAACGAGTCTAACTTCGTGTCATAGGCGGTTAATTATTACACATAATTATTTAACCCCAAATTGGATTAATATCCCTATTCAAATTTGTTAATAAATTCCAAATTAATTTATGTCCATAATTGTCACCTAAATTATGTCCATAATTTCAGGCATATAAATGTGTACCAATTAATGTCTCAAATTAATTATACGCCTTTAAGGCCATTTTATGCAAACTCACACTTATGTATATTTAATATTTTCCCATTGTCCCCACACTATTCGTACGTTTTAAATATAGCATACGTTAGACTCGCAAATAGTCTAACTTATAAAAAGAAAAGCAACATCACAACTTGCATAACATATAAAATAGATCTAAGAATCATGACATAAGTTTGCATAGCCAATAACTTGCATAGGCAATGGATATACATAAATTTGCATAAACTATCATGGATCTAAATATAGATCTAAACATGTAATCATGAACTTGCATATATGGATATGGTTTTCCTATAACTTGCATATGAATTTCATTCAAACTAGCATATGATTCACATACAAAACTAGCATAGGCAATGGGCATATAGAACATAAATTTGCATAACTATGTACTACCATGGATCTAAATATAGATCTAAACACAAAGATGTGAACTTGTATATGGATCTAAACATGTAAATTAATGTCACATAAACTAGTATATGTATATACATGATTCACATATGAACTTGTGTATAATCCACCTACAGACTTGCATAAGATTCATAAACTAGCATATGATTTAACATCCCAAACTTGCATAAGATTCATATACATATGATTTAACATCCCAAACTTGCATAAGATGAATCAAGTTAAACATGTACAATTCAACATATGAAATAGATCCACAATAACAAAACTTTCAATGATAACATCACATGATTCAAAGTCATATTCTCATGATCCCAATTATAACCTATCACAATTAAATTAATTAATTAATTTGTGAAAGAAATTATACTCACAAACAAAAGAACAGTCTTGTTTTTCTGGGATCTGTATTCTGAAACTGAATTGCTTGCCTTTAATGTAGACTAATTGTTATCCTAATTTAGATTAGATTTGATTTTGATTCTTTCTTCTATCTTGTTTTTGAGTTGAAAGAGAACGACGACTACTCTAGGTTCTCCATTGACGGCATGGCGACTCTTGGTATGAATTAGTGTGATTTTAGGTTGAGAGATAGGTTGCTTATATAGAATTTTAATTAATTTAGAGCCGTCAGATTAACCCTAGAAGCAATCAAGACCATCCAGTCAAGATAGAATAACACCTCAGCCCTAATGACTCAGCAGTGAGTCAAAATATCGTCATCTTTCAGATGTGCCAGGGGGGTAGGTCAACCTCCTGGCCGACCTGGCCCTTGGGCGGGAGAATTCCCGCCCAGCCTACTCCCCTGTCTGAATTTAAATTTCAAATTTTCTGAACCTGAGCTGTTTTTAATTTATTTAAATTCTGAAACTTCGGAAGGCCATATCTTCTTCATACGAAGTCCAATTCACGCAAACTCGGACTCTATCTCAAGCAGAATTCCAAGACGAATGCAATGGCATAACCCTTTTCCCTTAATTCTCACTTTAAAAATTAAGTATTCTTAAATTTGTTAATTTAATATTCATAGAAAATTCAGGGTGTTACACAGACCTTAACTGAACAACATTTCTAACCTCGAAATAAACAAAGTTCACCTTTTAAATCTTTAACAAATTCCTTACGTAACTCTTAGATTCTATTTACGAATCCACTTCTTTTACAGAAATCATTTGATTATGACAATAGTGTTATAATCCCATGCTTCCGAAATATAATAACTTAAATATAACTTTTATTTATTAATTTAAATAAATAAGTAAATGTTTTATTTAATAAATAAATCTTGACTAACAACCCGGAAAGTAAATAGTACTTTCCTACATTCGATATAGTCGAATCCAAATGTACAATTTTCTCTCGAATAATCTCTATTCGATAACTCTTTTTCGAATAAACTATATTCGATTATTTCTTTTTCGAATAAACTATATTCGATTATCACTGTTTCGAATAACTATATTCGATAATCTCTCTTCGAATAACTAATATTCGATAATATCTCTTCGAATAACTAATATTCGATAATCTCTCTTCGAATAACTAATATTCGATAATCTCTCTTCGAATAACTAATATTCGATGATCTCTCTTCGAATAAACTATATTCGATAATCTCTAATTTGATTAACTCTATCAATTAACTCTATTTCCTTTCTCATTCAAATTCCCATTTGAATTCGTATTTCAAAACCCAAGTTTCTTTATAAATGTTTTTTTTAATTTATAAAACATTAATTATAATCCTTTATTCACATCGAATGTGAAAATATTTCTTTTATATAATTCATTAAGTTTGATTTCGTATTTTTAAAATAATATCCCATTTCCAAATTCTATTTACACTTCTAGTTATAGAATTGTTCATACGAAATCTCCTTTTTATGATAACGCTTAAATCTCATTTATAAATCCCTTTATAATTGCAACATTTAACTTCAGTCGGAAATATCGGTGCTAAAACCGATTTTTACTTCTATATATAAATTCAGACTTATATATATTCAATTTATCAAATGATAAATAATTTACTTAATTTATAAAACATTATTTATAAATTAATCTTCTCCATTTTATCTGTTAAAACAGATTTCTATTTATTTCTACTTTAAATTGATCTTTTCCCTTTTATCTGTTAAAAACAGTTTTCCATTTAATATTTATTTTCCACTTATTTTCTTTTATAAAATTCTATTCATTTTAAAAGAATACTTCCTTTTTATTTCCTAAATAATTCCTTTTCTATTTTGTTTGTTTTACAAATATTTCATGTTCAATTCTATTTGGTTTACAAATATTTCCTATTCAATCCTATTTATTTCCTAAATAAATATTCCTTTTATAATTCTATTTATTTTCTAAATAAATATTCCTTTTATAAAATCCTTTGATTTTATAAATAATTCCTTTTATAAATCCTTTGATTTTATAAATATTTTATTTCCAATATACACTTTGAAATTTTCCTTTTCTACATTCCAGTATCACTTATGGCATTAAAATACGAAATCAAAAGGATCAATCATCATCCAAACACACATAATCAATAACAGATTATATACCACAAAATATATCATGATATATGAAAAACAGTAACAAAAATGTTGAGGAATCCAGTTGGATCCCTCCAACCTGTTTCCCTGCATCCAGAGATGTTAAACAATATAATTAACATCTATTTTATTTCAACATGCAATATTCTGATGAACAGAATCAATATTAAATTAACGATATATATAGAACTATATCGATATTTTTAACTAATCAATTAGCAGTTCAACCAACCAATCAACACACAACAATCAACCGATATTTATCAATTCTAAAATTACGTTATGAAAATATAAACTGAGCAGAGTTAGTGAGATTTACTCACCTTGGACGATCATCGTTAAATAACGATAATTGTCGATTGATTCTGACAGACAATTTATTTCGCTATAAATTGTAACGAGCTCAAATTTACTTTCAGTATGTTCCATTATATAGCCACCGTCCATACGATCCCAACGGATCTTGTTTTGTCAAAATCCGATAATATACGGAGAAGATATGATAATTTAAAGCAAACATACTATTTAAATTAAATTTAACCAAACATTTATTTTTAAATGGGCCTCACATGGTTAGAATTTAGCCCATCACCTTCAACCCGTTTACTGTGCTACTCCACCATCTTCTCCACTCGTGTGATCTTCCAGTAAACATCACATGCAAAACTTGGCCATTCCCGAACTTCAGACACTTCGTTCTTCCTCCACAGCTCATCAAAAATCAAACAAAAATATCCAAAATTCATAACATCGAAATCTCTTCCAACCAATACCCAATTTGTCAAACTCAAACTCTTTGTTGGAATCGCGTTCAAACAGGAAAAAACCAACTACCGTACCTCCTGCGACATTTTTCCTCTCTGATTCCTATCAAAAACTCATGCTAGATGCCGCTCTACTTCCTAAATCCAAATAAAATACTTAAACCCTCAAACAATTCTTGTAGTTCTTAAATCGATTAACCCTAGTTTTTACTCGACTTGCGCTGTATAAATTCCAGCGACAAGAATTATCACCGAACCCCATAAATCAATATAGAATCGAAGAGAATCACGATAGGAACTTGTGTTTGGAGATTTATCGGATTTGATTTTGATTTCTATGAATTTTGGATGCTCACATTCTAGTTTTTTTTATGGTGGCAGCTCAAAAATGATTGTTGACTGGAGAATGAATCCAGCTAGGGTTAGTGAGAAATATGTGGTATATTTATAGGTAAAAATAATATTTTATATTCAATTTTTATATTAATTTCTATTGAACCGTTACTTGTATTTGTATCCTAAAAATCCGTATGATCACATACGATATCCAAAAATCATGAAAATGGACATCCAGCTACAATTTGACAATACAGACCCAACGAAACTTGTTTCGTTGAATTCCGACTCTGTTTACTCACACAGCGTATTTTAACCGTCAAAATACTGATTGTTTTTCACATTAAAAATCCGTACGGCCACACACTGACTCCATAAATCACGAAAATTGAAATTTAACAATAATTTAATATTCCGGATCCAACAAACTTCGTTTCATCGAAAACGGAGTTCGTTTGCAAAAACGACTATTTTTAAAGCTCAAAATAAACCCATTTAAATATTAATATATTTAAAAATAATTAAATTAAATATAGATAAATTTATATTATCGTATATATTCACAATAGAATGTCATATAGCCCCAATTGGATTTATAACTCGATATTCAAATCCCGGTTGAATCGATATTCGATTTATATTGAAAATCAATTTATAATATAAATAAATCGCTATATATTATAAAGGAATTCCATAGCGACTTTTCGAAAATTTGATTTGAACATAACTCAAAATCTACATGATGAAATCTCGATTTTTCTCTTCCATTAGAAAAATATCATTCAACAGATTCAGATGTTTCTTGTTTCACAAAAATCCGGCTTAAAACGGATTCTGTATATTCGTTTAAAGTTCGAATCGCCAAATTACGAACTGCCGCGCCATTTCGAGCTCAATTTTAATTATAATATAATTTATACTTCAACTGCCATTTATAAATAAGTTCGTTTATATAATACAATTCTAAACTGAATTATATATTTTAAATTGTCCAATTCACACAATATTGTCAATTCACTATTTCCGACTATTTCGGAATTTAAATATATTGTTCTATTATTTATATTAATTAAATATTCAATATTACTTAATTCTGATCAATTTAAATTACCAAACCATTATTTAAATAATTAAATAAATTATTAATAATACCGTAAAAATACGGGTCGTTACAGAAGGGAGACTTGAGTCTGGTCCAATGCAGCAGGGTGGGAAGGGTGAAGTCGCAACCTGAAGTTGTTGTGTGTTTGAGGGATAATTTAATTCATTAATTTGGTAAGTTAATTAATGACCAAGGTTATTAAACATGAAATTTTATTTTAATTCAAGTTTAAATAGTAATAGCTATAACTAATTCATACATTGTCAGATTCACGAACGGTCTGATCCGTTGGGGTTGTATGAACATAGACTACACGATGAAGCTAGTTTGGAACGGTTTGGAGCTAGTTTGAATTTATGACATAATTAAAAGTCTGATTGGATCTATCGACCATTAATCGTTATTTAATGATTAATGACCAAGGTGAGTAAACTCACTAACTCTGTCCCATTTTATAATTTTATAAACGTTATTCAATATTGATAAATAATGGCTGAATGTTTATGTGATGGTTGTTTGGATGATTTGCTAATTAATTGGTTGAAATAATATATGCAATTATATATATATATATATATAAATTGTTGATTGAATACCGATTTTGTTTACTACTAATTTCATATTGATATGAAATTGGAATTTACGTTGATTAGCGTCTGGGATGCAAGGAAACGGTTGGAGGAATCCAACTAGATTCCTCAAAATTTTATTGTTGTTTTTCATATATTGTATTATATGATGTGTCCAATAATCGGTGATTGGTTATTGTGTGTTTTGGGATGTTTAAACATTGACCTGAAATAATTGATATTTAAATACCGTAAAAATATTCGAATATACTGGAAAAAAATTGGGATTTTAAAAAGGATAATCAATTTTTAAGTAGAAATTGAATTTCGATTGGCTGGTATATACTAACTTGTTTAATTATATAGAACAAGTAATTTGATTTATAAATGATATGAAATAATTGTGATTAAATAAATTGAAATATAAATTCAAGAATGAACTAAAATTGGAAATGGAAAGCGTTTTCGAAGGAAAATGATGGAATTTATTTAGATATTCGAAATGTGAATAGGACTAAATAAAAACCATAAGGAATTGTAATTATAATTCGATGATCTCGAATGTTATTAAAATAATTCATTTTTAGAAATTATATAGTATATAATTTGGAATATGACAAGACAATTAAGGTTTGGTTTGGAACCAAAAAATTATAATAAAATATGAATTCGAGATTTAATTATAAACTTGATTTATAATTAACGAGAGGTTTACTTATAAATGGATTATGAAATGAAATATGAATGTATATTTATAAAATAACTCCATATGGTATTTTAACCTGAATAGGGAATGTAAATCAGGATTTGATTTGATATAACGAGTCCAATTTTCGGTAAAGAAATAATATTCACTTTTTAAAAGTGTATAATGATTTAAGTTGCAAACGTTTTGCAGATTAAATGGGTTATAAACGTAAAATGATAATCATATGAAGTGCTAAATTCAACAGTGAATTTAGAAACAAAGTTAACTTGAAACGTTGAATTAATTCCGATGTTTGGAACGTTAATCGAATATAAATTTTTCGAAAGAGAATTATAAGTTGAAATTCGATTACATCAAATCCAGGAAGGTACTATTTACTTTCGGTTTTTAATTAAGATTATTCGGTTAATTAGATACTATTTATTTATTCTAAATAAAGAATAAAAGTTATATTTTAAATTTAAATATTTTGGAAGCAGGTATTATAATGCTATTATTATAATCAATGTTTTACGTAATGTTCGTTCAAATTTTTGTAAACTGGTTTTTGAAATGTTTTCCAAATATAACCAGTGATGTTTCTAAGTATAGAAAATGAATGATTTTGAAGTTAAGAATGGAGTTAAGGAAATTAGAAACTGGCTGGAGATTAATTATGTTGAATGGCTTTCTGAGTATCAATCTGATGTTGGTTTCGACCTTCAAGGCTGATACTTAGGGAGTTGTACACTTACTAGTGTACGGTTAGGGATTAATGACGGTGGAAGAATAGTAATGCGTGAATGGTAAATGAGAATGTTTTCCAATATTAATAACGTATACTTTCTAAATAAGAAGTCGTAGATATATGGAAATGTTTTCCGAGAATTGTGAAAGGCTAAATGGTTTTTAAGAACATTGGAAAACGAGAAATCGGAAAACGAATAAATTAATATTAAATTAATTTAAGGGACTCGGTATTGATCGATGGTTGATCGACATAATTTTCATTTGGAAATAAGATGGTTGTTTGTATGGAAGTTTTCCTTTGATAGTTAAATAATTGACTATCAAAGTATTTGACCATTTTTTCGTTGTCAATACGGAGAGACCGGGATTAGATTTATTATCTGAAAACCACTCCGTATGACATTAACATTGTGAATCAAATATGCTGGAGATAATTGAAGACGGAATTTATGCAAGGGCTGTTCTGGCGATCCTAGGTAGAAATTGCCTAAGATGGATTCATAGAAAAGTGTCTTCGGTTTGTCCAGTCTCAGGACAACTTGTATGGACGAATGTCTAACAGAGTATACCTAATAGATTGCGTAAGTTGATCTTTTCGAACGTATTTACATTGGTGGCGGAGGAATTCGTTTCTCTTAGCTTTATACCCATGGTATTTTTGGAGAAATCAATTTGTGATATGGCGGGTATGACGATTTGGCATTCAGAGTAAATGAAGGTGTGGTCTGTCAAGATCAATATGACCTCAAGCCTCATCAACCGGAAAATGACAAAAATCAGCAGGCAGCATGGCTAAGTGGGTCGCACCCAATTAGAGTATATTGTCACCATCTAGAGAATATTCATATTTGTTACTTCTTTCATTTCTGTATCTCCCGAGAACGGTTATGTTGGTATACTAACCGTAAGGTGACAATATATTCAGAACATTCAAGCGAAATGAGTGGCCGGTCATATGTGACCGAGTTGCAAGATGTTCTTGTTGAACTCCGACGTATCTCCTCTAGAGTACACTGATCGGAAGGTGGATCCATACTTTGTCATAGTTGGAAATCCATTTCCCAATAAGAGCTCGCGGTTTTGATTATTATATATGTAGAACGTGAGATGAAAGTGTTCTGCTAGATTACTATTTACTTGTATTAGACACTATTATAATACCAGAATAATATGATTTTAAAGAAATGTTTTGGGTTATCGTAAGATAAAACCATCCATGTTTATGTGTGGATTGGTCTTACGATTATCCTTTCTTTTGGAAAGGAATTTTGAAAAGTTAAACCGAATGGTTGGAGTTTACTCGCACCAGTCCCATGACTGACCCAGAGTTTATTTTGTTTTGTTTTACCCTAAACTCTTGGGTGCCCAAATTTGTACGGGCAGTCAAATAGCCGGGATTTTACAGATATATCTGGAAGAGCTTGGAGCAGTAGGTTTCAACATTAGTTACATATAGAGTTTATTTCGGCTGTGATGTGTTGTGTTGTACTTCGATAATGGTGTGTATATATTGTTACAAGTTTGTATTTCAGAGTTATGTTATATGATATATTTTATTCGTTCTGCTGTGAGATTTGTGTTTACTTTAATTTTGTTCAGTTGTCTTCTTCTTCTTTTATTCTAAATTTCTTTCTTTTTATTTCTCACCCTCCAACTTCTTTTTGTTAATGATCTGCTAATTTCGATACTTGAATAGTCGACATTGTGTTTTGTGTCGATTTTCAAGATCGAAAAATCCCTGAATCGTTACAAAATATCTAAAAATTTCTCCAAAATAACCCTTGCGTTTCAAATCTCAAATCTACTTCTACAGTTAATATTCTATTTTTACAACAATATTCTTTGATAGTTTCAAATAGATTGACTTAAAAATGCAACAAATCATAAAAATTCAACAAAATTCACTATTGCGTGGTTATATTATAATATTAGATAGTTGGGTATTAGATGAACTAGTACCTTGCATCACGCACATATCTACATCTCAACTGCCTAAACAGTTGCAAAAAAGTGAAGCGGTGTGGCCTCCCTCAAACCATTCGTCCTTACCGCTTCCTCCCATCCTTTTTTCTTTCCTTCCTACTGCGTACAACTACACGTCATTACGTGCCCGAATGAATATAACTTCAAACCAGCAGAAACGTTTGACCGGACAAATGTAGTGTACAAGTACAACAGGTATTCTTATCCTTTTGCAATATTTTAGATCCCGTCCTAAAAATTCAAAATGCAGATTAACAGTTATATTACAACTATTTAAGCATAAATCTGCACTTAATAAAATTTAAGCACCGCACATTAATGAGTGGGAAACTAAATTAATATTGATCTAAAAAATATTAGGTACAGATTTGTTCACGTTTTTTAATTTTCGGTACATGAGCATGGGTGGGTATAAAATTAGCAAATGCTGCAGTCTTAATGAAAACAAATGTATATGGGACCCCTAATGAGCTAAAATTTTAAATCATATCAATTAATATTATTAAATGCTTTTGAATGTAATTACTAATTAGGATAATCGCGATTGTACAGTGTGCAAGCGTGATTAATCTGCTAGATATCTGTGCCTGTCACCTAACTATAAATCAACCATCTTTCATAATTTCTCCATCTCAATTTCTTCCAAAGTTTTCCGCTGAAGTTTTCGGACAAAAACTAATTTGATACATGGAGGCGGTCGATTATTTAGCAGACGAGAGAAAATCCGCTAAGTTTGATGTGGATGCGATGAAAGTCGTATGGGCTGGATCTAAGCGTAATCTCGAGATTGCTGATCGAGTTTCTCGTCTTGTTGCCAGTGATCCTGTGAGTTTTTGCTTTGAGGAGTTTAATTGTCTTTTATTATGATTTGCTATACGAGTTGCTTTTTTAGACTTTTTGTTTCTTGGATATCTCCGTCAATTTTATCATGGTGGACCGGTATTATTGAATTTGTTTTAGCTGAATTATTAGATGATGTTGTTGTAAGTTTTGCGTAAGAGAGAAATCAAAGAAGTAACCATTTAAAAATCAGTAACTATTTTCAATCATTTTACAAGATGTTGAAAGTCATCTATAGATTTCTTAATAAGATATGGGCTAAATAAAATCACATAACATAATTATTAATCATGGGTTTCCGACATATATAGGATAGTTCATTCAGCTTCATTACTATAGTCGCATTGCTAAGCTAATATATGGATCTTGATCAGGGAAAGTTCTTGGTGGTTTTCGTGAGAGAAGTTATTTGTACGTTGGATTATAAGTGCTCAAATTGGAAGTGTCCTAATGCATTCATGAAAATTGTCATAGCAATCAATTATACTCCCCGTCCCCACTTCACACAAGTTCCTACTAAATCACAATCACAATTTCAGTGAAGAACATGGTACATACCATTCAGCACAGTAATCGAGTATGACCAATTTATTTTATCTGGTTAACATTGTTCGTAGAACAAGCTTAGTAATTCGTCTAAATCTTTTTTGTTTTGTTTTTACGTATGTTATTTGAAGATGGGGATTATGAATTATATGTAGTGTACTGCAATTTATTCGTAATTTGAACTCTTACAATATTAAATATTGATATATCAGAACTTCAACAGCTCCCTTAAGAGTGTTCCGAACTAATCTCAACGGTTAGGAATTAGAAGTTCTTGATCAAATATAATTTGTTCCTCGAAGAATGAGACTTCCTATGGGGGTATTTCCAATGGCTATATTGTTGAAGGATGATGGACTCTCCTTTTTTGCCATCGTCTATCCTTGTTCTCCCTGTAAATAAACAAGTACACTGTTTTCACGAATGCAACCTGCGTTTGATGAATGAAATGTCACATTTGAGGAGATTCACATTTGCACGATATCTTGAAGGAGAAAATTCACGTTAGAGTGAATAAAATCCTACTTTATTCTCAAAATCATTTTAAATAGTAATCTATGATATCTGCTAACTTTATCGATTTTCTGTTATTCTGGATGATCTAAAGCCATTTGAAATTCTTTGATTTCATGATTGATCATCTTTTATTTTAATATTCTACGCTTTTTGGCTTTGTTTAAGGATTTTAATATGATAGGAGGCGAATTATCTAAGCAGCATGATGAAAATTAGGTTTTGATGAATTTTTTTCTGAAGTTTTTGTGGTTTAGTGGATGAAATGGTTATAGATTCTGTATTTTCAACTCCACTGGATGACTAAAGCAACATTAGTACATAAAAAAGGTTGATGAACATTTGTGGTTGATTTTTGTGTTTGGAACCTAAGAGTTTATAATATATTAACTTCATATGTGTTGTCAGCAGACTCAATACCATTCGGAGATGATTGAAACCACTATTTAGCAATGTAGTCAGAAGACTCAGAACCCCCTTTTGCAAACAAAAATATATGATAGGCTTATTAGCTTGTTTTTGAATTATAAATGCAAGCATGAACATAAGGCATCTAACTATTTGTGTTATCCAAAAAAAATATTTTCTTTTATTAGTTATGTGTGTGTGTGTGTGTGTGTGTGAGAGAGAGAAACCTGTCACATATGTAGCTTAATTGTTTGGTGTCCTCAAACACTTGAACTTCAATTTATTATATATTTTTTCCCCTTATATTTCCACCAGGAATTCAGTAAGGAAAACAGGCCAATGCTTGGTCGAAAAGAACTGTTCAAAAATACGTTGAGAAAAGCTGCTTATGCCTGGAAACGAATTAATGAACTGCGTCTCACAGGTAAGTTAAGATATGACAATGTTTATACATAGTAGTGTTATATGTCTCTGAATCTTGTTAGAAACCATCGATATTTTAAGCTACATATTTTCGTACTATCCAGAAAGTTAGATATAAGATCAGTGTCCCATCTGTCGGTGCATCTTGGTGTTAAATTAGTTATACTTTGTAGGTGTAATCATATGACGCAAGAATGTGAAGAAGATATACTAGCTAGTTTAAATTGATGAGTATGCTAGGATAGTCGCTTTTTTTCACGCTTCATGAGGTGTAATTCATGAAGAGCTTTATATTGCACTTTATAAGGGTGCGATTACACAGTGCAAAAACAAGCGTATTATTTTTGAAAGGTCGATGCTTGGTCCTAGTTGAACAATAAATCGAGATGTCTAATGTTCCACGTTTCATTTTTCTCCAACTTTGGTAAATTTTAATGGTTATGCTTTACTAATTTGGCATACATGGCATCCAATATGTTCATGTTGCTGCGGAAAATTCTTTTGCTAAAAGTTTATTCTTGCATTACTGTTGTAATTTTAGCCGAGAGTTCATGAAAAATATTTTATGAATTCAACTGTGTTATCAGGGTTTTGAAAACTTGTTCTTGTAAAAGTGGTTAGATATTAATTTCTGGGATCTTGTAATGGGGACATGGAATATGGGAACATGGTCTGGGTGACTTAGGATTTATACCCATAATTTATCATATTAACACACTTTCATTAAAACTGCTATGGATCGGCCTGAGTTGCTGATTGCTCTCTTCTAGGTTAAAAAGGTTACATACTTTTTGAAAAATTTGGTTGTTTTACTTATATATTTTAATATGGACTATACTTTTCTGTTACAGAAGAGGAAGCATCGATGCTGAGGTACTTTGTTGACGAGCCTTCTTATCTTGATTTGCACTGGGTTAGTACTTATATACCGTTCTGTTCTTATAACACCAATATATTTTTCAGTTGGACCTTGTACTTTTTTTGGTTAATTATTAATTCTTGCTACGTAAATGAATAATATTTTAGTTCTTGAGCTTGAATAATATTTTTTACAAGAAAAATCCTGATTATTTGATGACAATTGTCGCATAATGAGATATATAGAGATATGATGATTATCATTTTCAAACTTCAAATTGATTTTACGATAATATATGTGGTTTTTGTGTCAATGCAAACACACTTCCCACGTGCTTAAATGTCACGAGCATGCCTTGTTATTCAATATAATTATCCAGATGTTTGTCTAAGGCATGCCATGCTTAAGAAGATGAGTTGAGTATGATCTCACATTGATAGAATAATCTGACGCGGCATACATAAACATTAAGAGATTACATTTCAATTTTTTTTTTTTTTTTTTTTTTAATAATCAATGGTTCTAGGAGTTCTTCTGACATCTAGCTTTGATTTACAAGATATAATGTTTAACTTTGCTTCTGCAGCGGAAATATTGCACTTTCTGCAAAAATAATTAAATATTGGAATAAAATGTGAATTGTTTTGAGTATAAAAAATAATCCAAACAAACCATTAATGCTTAATATTCCTCAAGTAGGACTTGACTCTAAAATTATATAAGCATACTTCAAAATGCACAAATTCTTTAAGAAAATATAAGTAGCTTTATATTACATTGCTTGGAATAGTGTTGAACACTGAATAATTGGGATTCCAGAATGTTTACGTCTTAATCATAGTTCTCTATCATACTTATATGTTGATCTTTTCCCCAACATGCATCTGTGTGCCCATCTGTTTTATAGATCTAAATCGTGCAACAATTTTCTTTGAACAGGGTATGTTCATTCCTGCTATTAAAGGACAGGGTACTGATGAGCAGCAGAAGAAGTGGGTAACTATGGCGCAAAGGATGCAAATTGTTGGTTGTTATGCACAGACTGAGCTTGGTCATGGTTCAAATGTTCAAGGACTTGAAACGACTGCTACATTTGATCCGAAAACCGATGAATTTGTCATTAATAGTCCTACTCTTACTTCAAGCAAAGTGAGCAACATGAAGTATATGCTTTTTGTGTTTTTATACCATAAAATATGTTGATGGAAACACATGCTGAGTAGTATAGACTGGCTTTAGGAAACATATGCTTTGAGAAAACTGAAATTTGTTGACCGCATTATTTCCTGATCTATGGCTTATATTGAATTATCTTATTTGCTGATGAACAGTGGTGGCCGGGAGGTTTGGGAAAAGTTTCCACACATGCAGTTGTCTATGCTCGTCTTATCACCGATGGTCAAGATTATGGTGTACATGGTATGATAGTTATAACTTATGGAGTTTATTTTTTTCACCATATCACAACAATTTTCTATGATGTCATTATCAGGTTTCGTTGTTCAGTTACGTAGTTTAGATGATCACGAACCTCTTCCTGGCATCACAATTGGTGATATTGGAACAAAATTTGGAAATGGTGCGTATAACACCATGGACAATGGTGTTTTAAGATTTGATCATGTGCGTATACCCAGAGAACAAATGTTGATGAGGTTTGCGTCTACTTGTTTAACTACATTTTCAATATTATGTTTGATATAATATATCGTTCATCATCATAGTTAAATGCCTCTCTAGTTGCTCTGCCTCATACATCATAACTGTGCTTTCTCATTGGAAAACATTATTTTCCTTCGTAAGGTGAGATTGCTGCAGCATCTGTATGGTGTTTGGACAAGTATGTTACTGGCAACGTCCAATATTGTCATGTAGTTATATTTAAAATATCAGACATCTATCTGCTTTCTTAGGGATGTTGAAGAGGTAACGAGGTTTTTGGATTGTTTGTTGCTTATATCATACTGATTATTTGTGTGACATTTGCATAGGAGATCAGTTATGTTGTGAGCTAAACTAGCATGCTTTACCTGTCACCTCTTTACCGCTACTAAGTATGAGATAATGAGTAAATATCAGTGACATAATTATACTTTTGGTAATGCAGGCTTTCCAAAGTTAACAGAGAGGGAAAATATTTGCAATCCGATGTTCCAAGACAATTGGTTTATGGAACAATGGTTTATGTCCGTCAATCAATTGTCGCGGATGCATCAAAAGCTTTGTCAAGAGCTGTTTGTATTGCCACAAGATATAGTACTGTTCGCAGGCAGTTTGGCTCACAAAATGGTGGCATTGAGACTCAGGTATTACTGCCAACTTTTTTTCATCTACAAATAGATATTACAGCATCGACACTTTAACTAGTTTTTTTTTTTTTTTTGGGTTCTTTATATTAAATTTCCCTTTTTTTTTTGGTTCTACACCCATTTCTATTGGTGTTTATTTTTTAGTATCATGTCCCATTGTTTAATGCTGATTATTGAGTTCTATCCTCAGTGCGGGATAGTTTTCTAATCACGAATTATGTGATTTTTTTTGGTCAGTAAACTCAGGACCATATCATATTCATCTATATCTTATGAAAACATGATGTCCGTGGATTACAGAATATGTTTGCTTGTAGTTAGGCCTGTTAATGAGTTTTGAAACCGTTCGCATCCTTATTTAGAAAAGTAGAAAAGTAGAAAATTAGAAAAGACCCAGTATCTGAAAAACAGATGTGGATATGGTGGTATATGGCTTTGAGAATTATTCGTCCGACTTTAGTTAAGATAAAAATACATATTAGGTATATGATGGTGCATAAATGATTGTTCTCCACTGTTTATTATCGTCATTGCCGCCGCCGCCTCCTGCTCAACCGTGCATAAATGATTTCTGTCTTCTTTTTACTGTTATTATTGACATCATCATCATCTTCTTCTTGATCATCATGATTTTTTTCTTTTTTGTGGAAATGCAATTTAGTTTGCAAGGAAAGTGTACAAACAGCGATCTTGTTTCATTGCCAGCAGTATTGTTTTGCATTTGACATCAAATATGCATATAATTTTGCTGTTTCCTAATGTTGATTCTTTGGCTGCAGGTTATCGATTACAAAACCCAGCAAAATAGGCTCTTTCCATTGCTCGCATCTGCCTATGCATTTAGGTTTGTAGGGGAATGGTTGAACTGGTTATACGCAGATGTAACAAAAAGATTACAAGCTAGCGACTTTTCCACTTTGCCTGAGGCACATGCATGCACCGCTGGTTTAAAATCTTTAACGACATCAGTCACAGCTGTATGTTCATCGTTTACTCTATTTAGAAAAGAAAATTACTCCATGTTTTTTTTTTCTTCCTAAAACAGATTTTAGTTCATGATACGTCAAATCCTCAACTCTACTGTACCACTAATTAGCCAGTATTTTCCCACATCGGTGACCATTAAGAGTTGGTTCTATTATATAACAAGTCTGTCATATGGGCTCTGCATTCAGTAAATTTTTAAAAAATAAAAGATATGATGTTTTTCGAAAAAACGTATTTCAGAAATTAATTTTTGTTAATTTATTTATATGTTTTTGCATACGAGTAAATTATATTATGTTCTTTTTTTGGGGAAAAAACGACGTATAGATTATTTATTTGAGAGTTAATGTTTGTTATATAAACAAATGAACCTTAATTGATTGTTTTTTTTAAATAATAATAATCAAAATTTGTTGATTCTGGCTGAGATAAAAAAATTATTTAGGTAAAATCCTATTTGCATCCTAAATTTATTGGATTCAAATTTGAAAAAGTTGCAGTTAAATAGATGGTAATTTTGAACTTGTAATCGATGTTTTAGTCAAAGTATTGATGATGCTATTGAATGGAATAGGTGATAATTTTGAAGATGTTATAGGATTTGAGTGAAAATATAGATGATAAATACAAGTGAAGTGGATGAGAATTTGAAGATACAAAGGACTACAATAAACTAAAATTAAGAGATGAGAAATTGATTATGTTTTTTGTTTTACTGTTATATGATAGATGTTATGTATCCAGTAATACTTACAAGCTTATAATTAAATAGTGCCAACTGATTTAAATTGCTATAAAATATTAGTTGTGATTTTGTCCCAAGTATCCAAAATCGGGAACACAAAAATGTCACCGTTTGTTTGTTAGAAATGTAAATAAAACATAATGTGGAAACCTTCCAGGTAATTAGCATATGTGGATAAATCATGTCCCTGGCTTATACTATTACCCTTAACAGTATGACCCGTGTTAATTGTTTATATAATATCTGAGTCATCTGTGAGTAAACAATTTTGTTGTGCAGGATGGCATTGAGGAATGTAGAAAATTGTGTGGTGGTCATGGTTATCTTTGTAGCAGCGGACTTCCTGAGTTATTTGCAGTATATGTTCCATCATGCACATATGAAGGCGATAATGTTGTTTTGCTTTTACAGGTCAGTCAACTAAGACAAGCCATAAATCATTATTTATATTTTCTCAAGTTTAAGAATATTGGTGTGTACAAATGTTTTTTTCCTTAACAAATTTTACTATACATGAAGGTTGCAAGGTTTCTTGTGAAGACCGTTTCTCAGTTGGGTTCTGGGGTAAAACCTGTGGGTACCACAGCATACTTCGGACGGGCTGAACAACTAATGCAATACCAGTGTGATGTTCACAAAGGTATGTTTTATCAAATTTTCCCGGCACATCAAATATCTGAAAGTCATAATTCTCATATGCTTGAACAACCTTCCCTAGCTAAATTTAGATTGTTTAATTAACATGTTTTTATCATGGGTACAGCTGAAGACTGGTTGAATCCATCAGTTATTCTAGCGGCATTTGAAGCTAGGGCACTTAGACTCGCTGTAAATTGTGCTCGAAATGTGGGGAAATCATCTGATCCTGCAGAAGGTTCTCTCTCTCATTTGAAACTGCATATTCAACCTACTGTTCCCTGTTTGCAACATAGGTTCGATTTACTACAGGCACATAACTGGTTGTTTCTTCTAATCTTCGTGCAGGCTTTGCAGAGCTCTCCGCTGATTTACTGGAAGCTGCCGTTGCTCACTGCCAGTTGATCATTGTATCCAAGTAAGGTTTAGCTTGATCATTTTACCTAGCTTGACTTACATGGGAAACTGTGGATGTGAATTGATCTTGTATGATGTCTGCGGTCAATCCTTACAAAATCCAAGTTGTACTATGCAGCGTTTGGCAGATTGTAAATTTGGCCCCTTGCAGCTTGCACTCGCTATTGGCCAAAAAAATTCAAATTTTAAGCTCATCTAGAATTGGCGTTGAATCATTGAACACATTTGATAATTAGTGGATACAGCAGTTTACTAATTTATTGATAAGTGCAACCCATGTTTGATCTGCACTTTTTATAGGTTTATTGATAAAGTTAAGGAGGATTTTGAAGGCGAAGGAGTTAAAGAACAGCTTCAGCTCCTTTGCAATATATATGCTCTTTCTTTGCTTCACAAGCATCTAGGTGATTTTCTATCAACGAGTTGCCTCACGCCTAAACAAGGCGCTCTAGCTAATGACCAACTCCGTACCCTGTATACCCAGGTCTGGTTTCTTTCCCCTTTTCATCTTCTCATGGGACTTTTTACCTGACCTCTTTTTAAATCAAATTCTACATTGCTTTCTCGTAAACTTTCATCTCCCAATGCTTGTTCACAGCGGTTTGCACTTTGTATCGAGTGGTCGAATATAACAAAATTTACTGTGACCTAAACACGATATGAAAATATGGAATTGTGCTGAATATCGCAATACTTGTACATGAGTGGAATTGACATAATCTCATGATTGTTCAGATGAAAATACACATAGATGTTTCAATACTTTTGCACATATTTATCAATCGAAAGCACGTAGAATGGTTTATATGGAATATTGCTAAGCTTTGTTTATTTTTGTGAACAGCTTCGTCCTAATGCCGTCGCACTAGTGGATGCATTCAACTATACTGATCACTATCTGGGTTCTGTCTTGGGCCGATATGATGGAAATGTTTACCCAACTCTCTATGAAAATGCTTGGAAGGACCCCCTCAATGATACAGTTGTGCCTGACGGATATCATGAGTATATCCGCCCCGTGCTTAAGCAAAAATTTAGGGTTTCTAGGCTATAGGATGTAAAGTACTATTTGTGTTGCCATTGTACGTGTGGACGTATGGTTTTGGTAGTATTAACGTGATATAATCCAGTGTTGAAATGTTATTGGGAGGATATTTTCAACCAAAAAAACGGTTGATCTAAAAATAAAGCAAACATGTCTTGATTATGTAGAATAAAGTTCATGCTGTTCTACAGCAGAGTGGTAATCATGAACTAAGAAAAAAGTAAGCACATGCATTATTTTGAGTATGCGTTGTTCCTTGTAACAGTTCTCTCTTTCTTTCCTTTCCTTTTTATGTAATGTGAGGATATGTGTAGTTTTATCTGATGCAGAAGACTGCCGAATCCGTTGTGAATATCACAATCTAATCTAAGGGCATTTAATTACAAGATGCTATGTATGGTTTCAATATTCGGAATTCTCAATATTACAAAATGTAATCAACTAACTCTCTAACTGCGAATATAATTAGGAATTTGTTTAGTATTCACTTAAACTGGATATTTGTTTATCATCCGTTTGTTTACTTACTAGATAGAGTATTTATTAAACATCGGTTCTTATTTTGCTGTTCGGGCTTTTATTAAGTTGATTTTCTATTATGGTTTAAAGTTTAACTGATTTTAAGTTTAAATTGATTTAAATTATAGTATGGAATTTAAAAGTGGATTAAATTATAGACATGATATCTATTAACTTCAAACAAGAAGACAATGTTTCTCAAGTTAAAAACACAACATTATTTCTCCGTTCTTTGTTACTGACTTGGCTACCCATTTTGCTGAGGCCATGGAGGAGGTATCACCAGGTGATGTTGATGGGGGCTAACCTCCATATCAGCGTTTAGTAGTCTTGATTTTTAGTTAAGCTCCTGTTTTTCTTTCTATTTGTAGTCTAGCAGATAAGCTAGCTCAAGTGCTGTTAGCCTGTGTAGGCAGAGTGGGCGGTCCACCTAAAAAACTGAATAATTGATTGTTTACTAACAATCATCTGTACTTTTCTATATTTTATTATTAGCTATAATAAAATGTATTTGCGGTCATCTTAAAAACCGGTCTGTTTTGCTAAAAAAACACAACATTACATAAATAATGTTAGGAAATTAGGTTGTAGTAATCATATTTACTACGATATTTGTTTCCAGTCTACATGCTTAAAACTAATTTGTAGAGCAATGTTAACCAACTTTTTAGCAAAAGTCATCACAGTTCAGATCGAAGCCCAATATCCAGAGACGCGTCCTTCAACATTGTTCAACCGGCCAATTCGGGAAATTCATACTCTAGAAGGCCCAACCAAGGCTCGACCCAAACCGGCCTTCTTCAGGCTTCAGCTCGAGCCAATTTCTTTCGACTAATAGCTCGCTCACTCCGGAAGAATCGCTCTACCCAGTCGACCGAGTAAACCGCTTCCATCAAAGATGCTTCGACCAAATATCTCGGATCCATATGGAAATATCCATCCGAGTCTTTCAAATACTCAGCCCGACTCTCGAGGCAATAAAGACAGTCAAACATCTCCGGACAAAGCTCTACTTTTGATACACCTCACCTTGAGTGCCACGCAAGCTGCTATTTCCGAGGATACTATTAATAAGCAGTAGACCAAGTCCCGCCACCGCAACTATTTCCACTGATCAAGCCCCACATGTCCAAGCTTCGAAAAAGAGGAAAGCCACATGGCGGTCCGCTCAGCCCACTTCTTCACCTATAAATACACCCATGCTTAAAATGGAAAAAGGGACTTCTTTTTCGGTTGCTTCAACTTTTGGCTGAATTTCTCCTCCTAATTCAAAGCTTCTCCACGGCTAAGTTAAAAAATAGCTACTTCTTCTTCCTCAAAATAGAAAAAGCATGGTATTTGTAATAAAAAGGAAAGGTCAATACATATAAAGTGGACGTAAGCACCATCTTTGCCGAACCACTATAAAAAGCCCTCCGTGTTCCTTGTTTTCTTTACTTTCTTGCATTTCATAATCACTATTCGTGTGCTCTCCACACGATTGGGGGTTGACTATCACTAGCGACCAATTTTTTTCGTCAACAGGAAACATATACATTGCGTTTTTGTAAAACTTTTTTAGATCAAAATTATCGTTCATTTTCATTTCTATAAAATTTGGCCTAAATTATATTATTAGCAGAGTCGTGATCGGGATTTAATTTGATTTAAATTGGACTGTCAATTTCAACAATTTCGATTCACTTTGGATTTTCGATTTCAACATTAGTCTGAACCTAAATTTTAATTCACATTGGATTATCAATTTCATGTAATATGTTGAATTATTTAGTTTCAATTATCAATTTTTTATTTTAGATCGTAAAAATATATTCATTTATAACTTGACCGACCTTTTTGCAAGGTCGCCACGCTTCAAACACATGACATTCCTATCACTCGAGGCATGAGCGTGGACTCGGAAAAGCTTGAATGAAGCAGCGGGAATTGCGAGAACTCGAAATAACAAGCGGATGAACTCCGATTTGACAAGAATGCACAACACCCCGAATTGGCACTATTCCCAAAGTCTGATCCAACTGTTCGTCCTCTGGGCGGATTGGTATGACTTCCCGAAGATTCGGCTCAACATAACTATCTGGTTTGGTATGTAGCACATCACCATCGGATCGATACTTGATAGGCCATCTAGCCTCGGACCAATGTAAGTTGAAGAATTTCGGATCGATGCATCTCTATTTTCCTTTGAATTGGCATACACATCCTATAACGTCCCACCCCGAGACTCACCTTAATAAAGAGCATTACAAAGTAACATGTCTATTAGAGCAGAGAATAAGACTTGATGGGAGCGACCATCGGTAATCGTGTATTAGATGAGTATCGAATACGTCGATTGGATGTATAAATTTTTCTTTCTTACCTGAAGAGAATCGACGTACTCAATTCATGTCTAATATAAACTACGATTGTTACAGATTGTATCCAAAATAGAGTAGAAGTACAACCCATATAACAGATTGCATAATATATCAAATATGATTTGAGACAGCAGACGTACTCAATTCATGTCTAATATAAACTACGATGGTTATAGATTGTATCCAAAACAAAGTAGAAGTACAACACATATAACAGATCACATAATATATCAAATATGATTAGAGACAGCAGATTCATAACAATACATGTATACATACTCAAAGGGTACAAATGGCCATATAAAAATACGAGTCTCATTCAAAACACAGAAAGAAATCACTATATATATATAATCATCTCAAATGGTGAAGTCATAAAGAAAACTCAAAATTCGGAAAATAACTTAGATCAGATCCGAAAAATATATAATGACCATAATAAGGTCGGTAACAACCCGGATTTTTGGGCACACAGGCCAAACAGACTACAGTGTGTTTTCTAGATTTTAAATCTAAAGAGAATAAAATATGAGTTCGGAAGCCCAACTCGTATATTATTTAAAACATAAGGAATTCGAAACTTTTCAAATTAGTATGTTTGGAATAAATTATATGTTCTTAATTTAATAAGTTATTTATTCCAATATGTGTTCATAAATCATACCTTGTGATTAATGTGAATATTGAAAATATATGATACTGACTGAGAATCAATATTTAAGTATTTTTTTTTAATATTGATGACAAATTGATTGGTTGGGATAATTATCAAACTATCGGTTTGGGTTTCAAATGCAAGAAATATTTCTTATCACAATAAAATAGAGAATTGTATTTTCAAACTATGTTGGAAGATTTAAAATAATAATAGTAAAAATAAAACATTGGATTTGTTGATTGTTGTTAATAAGTAAATATGTGGCCTTCTTTATGATAATAATATTAACAACAACAATCAGTGATTTAATTGGATTGTTTTAATATAAAAATATAAATATTGATAGTGAATCAGTATTTGTAGTTGTAAAATATTTATTTAAGTAAGTTGATTTAATTTATTAAATCAATGAAGGATGTAAACTTTGTTTCTAAAGTATAATTATGTTTCTTAATAATATTAATGACAACATTGGTGTTCTAATTGGATTGTTGTCAATTTAAAATATTGATATTGATTCTGAATCAATATTGGGGTTTTGAAATGTTCACTATAGTTAACTTGATCTAATTTGTTAAATCAATGGAGATTATAAACCATGTTGTATAAATATACATATGTTTCAAAAGATTAGAGAATTATTTGATAAACGTATTTGTATTAGTGTGTTGTGTCTAAATTAAAGTTAAATGTAGTTTAAAAGCTTTTAAAAAGTTGTTGTGGTGGTTATGTTTTGTTTTATAAGTTAAATACAGTTTAATTAGTATTTGTGTTTGTGTTGGTGTGAATTTATAAAGGTGTTTCATAAATAAAATAATTAGTGCGACAAACTTGTGATATTGGTATACAATGCTAAAGTGAAATTTAAAACATTGTTTGAAGTGTTTTGAAGCTTATTATAGTGTGTGTTTGTGTTTTATATATTAAGCGCTATTTGAATAGTGTTTTGTCTGTGTTATAGTGGTGTTTAGTTGGGTTGTTAATATGTGTTTAACACTTAGAATGGTGAAACTTAGATTTAATTTACACACTTAGTCTAATTTTGGGCTTGGAGGGAGGTAAGTACTTTTCATTTTATCCTTCTTCTTTGAGAAAAAAAAGACATAGCAAAATAAAAATGGCCGCATCCTCCTCTTTCTCCCTTAGTAAACCATGCATGCTCTAATCTACAGCCTCATCAAGGTCTTTCTTGCTCTTCATTTATTTGCTTAGCCTAATTCATGCTCAAATCCATCCCCAGTGATGGAGATCAGAGATCGAAGTTACTGTAAAATCCATGGCTGCTGCTTGTTAGTGTTTCATGGTTTTCCAAGCTTCTGGTGCTCAAATCCTCCTCCTACAAGCTCAAAATCTTCCTTAAATCCAAGCATGGTGAGTTTCACTTTTCTAGTTTACAAGTTATCAGCATTCATCTGTAGTTGTTCTGTGATAAAATACGTAAGTTTCTGTCTTTTATTGCCCAATTTGCTTCTGTGCTAAAATCAAGCGGAAGCTCATCTTTGGGCTGTTGTATCTTCTTGGTCGATTGATTTTTTTGAATAAATCCTTTTGCATGTTGAATTATAATGCTTGATGAGTCTAACTGCAGAATTTCATTCAATTTCGATAACCAGAAGTAGGTGAAACGGGTCGTAGAAGTTGTGAGTTCGTTAGGATTTCATCCTGAAGTGAAGTCCGTAAAGTGGGTCAACCCTCTATTCCTTAAGGTCAACCCAGGGGGTTGACACACTATGAATAGTGGGTCGACCTATCTTAAACAATTTGTTCAGAAATTGTTGCCTGCTATTGTATGTTTTGCTCAAGCTTTGTCTATGCGTCAGTGTGTGTTTTAGTGAACTTATGAAGCTTGTTTATCTTGATGCCACCACTTTAAACTTGGCAACCAAAGTATATACATTATAATAAATCCATGGTTGAATTCATGAAGGTTATCTATTGCTGAACTTGTTAAATTCGAGACAATTTTTGATGTTGTTTCACATATTGTGCACGGTTTTGAATTGGGTTTCCTAATTAAATAAATATTGATTTCTTTATAGTTTTGGGGATAAAATAAGTTCATGGTTTTTGTTTTCAAATATAAATAGCTTCAAAACAATATTATAAAATCAATTTTCAAATATAGAAGGATTTAATAAAGAAAACAATTGGCTTTCGGAAAATCGTTTTATAATCTTGTCTTAGAAAAATCAAGTATTTTCTTATATAAAAACTATACTTTTCCTCACGCTTCGAGATGACGTAATGGAAGTAAATGATGTTGTAAACCCCATGGTATGAAACATGGTGTTCTATGAAATCAGTTAATTCCAAAATAGTCAGATTGAAGTCGATGATTTGTTGATGATGATTTGATGATTTCTGAGTTTTCTAGTGTGAAGTTAACAAGCGGCTAGTAAACTAAGTAGTGAGAATGTACGGCATGCAATGCATGATTATAACTATTTGGGTTACTGAATAAGAGTCAGTGACGCATATATGGTGTTGGGATATGTCGGTACTTGCTTCAGGGAAAACTGAGACTCGAAGGAATCACGTATATGTATTCACTTGACCGAAGTGGTCAATATGCACTCGACCATCAGTTCGCAGTGATGGGCGCCTAATTTGAATACATGTAAGTTCTTAGCTAGGCTCAAAGTGGATGATATTGTAGCTCAAAGTGGGCCATACTGTAGTTCAAAGTAGGCAATACTGTAGCTCGTAGTGGGCTATTCTATATTATGATGGGACATGCTTAATTCTTATGTTGGATCCATATTATGATTTGGTGTTTGATGATTTTAATTTGATCGAGATGATCATACATTTGCAAAGAGAATTTGGATTTCTAAATCCATTTAAATTGTGTTTTTCGATGCTTTAGAGTGTGGTCCTCCTTTTATGGATGTTTTAACTCTAGAGTTTTATATGATGATTTTGATGATTTCGGTGTTGTGACCACCTTGCTGCTTGATAATGGTGTTGCACTTACCCTGGGGCTAGCACAAAAGACTATTGTATACCCTTATGTTATGATGTATGAACTTAATCCAATTAACCCTTTATGTTATCTTATATTCTCAACTCTTTGCGTAAAGAGTTGCATATCGCATGCTTATACATCTTCATACCTGTTGTTATTGACTTGTAAGCTAAACTGACCCGTGTGTGTTAATGCTCAGGTCAGACCGAGTTGTTTCAGGTTTAGTTGTTGTTGATTCGTGGTTTGGTAGGTATAGCTTAGACTATCTTTGAGATGGACAGAATAAATCCATGTGAATTAACTCTAATGGTTTCGAGGTTGCAATTTCCTCTTTTGATTTAAATGGACTTCTTTTCAATTTTCCGAATTGACATGCGTCGCATAAATTGTTTACTTTAAACTTCATTTTAGGTAACCCTCTAATTAATTCTAATTTTGAAATCCTAGAAATGTGTTTGAAATTTATATGACCAAATCTCTTATGCCAAATCGAAGGGTCACTTGTATTGGCCATGAGACGTAAATTTTCGTCAGAAATTTTAATACTTAATATATAGATAGTTTTCTTTCTATCTCATTCGAATATTATTTTTGAATTCTTATCTTCTATAAAGCATTTGTCTTTTTCAAAATTGATTTTATAGCCTTTATCGCAAAGTTGACTTATACTTAGTAGGTTATGTTTTAAATTCCTAACTAATAAAATGTAACACCCCACACCCGCTACGGACACTCACTAAGGGAATGCCTTAACTTCGGTGGAGTATTTTAAGTGAATATAGAACAGAAAAATTACAACAAGACAGATATAAATAATACTTGTTAACTAAAACATCATTTCATTGCAGGAGAAGGTAAACATGTTTGGTTACAATAACAAAACCATGAAACAAGAGTCAAGTACTAAATATCCATCCTGATAAAAACATAAGTACATAATCCCACTACATAACTAATAGCCATAATAGAAAAGATAAGCTGAGCTTTACATCACGGTCCAAGCTCCAAAAGATAGATAAAGCAATCTGATCAAAGCCCACTAGTGCTAGGCCCACTCTGAGAACCTGAGGGTTGGGAAAAAGATAAAAACAACGGGGTCAGACATAAGTCTGAGTGATCCCTATAACTTTAACAATACAATCATTAAAGTAATTAGGGTATGATATAAACTTGGCACGGTAACGACTGGGGATAAATGACTACACTAAGCAGCCAACTAGACATAGGAAGAACTAAGATATCGATAAAGACGCATCTACCCACCCAAGGGTAATTTCTAACTGCACCACACCAGTCATTCCTACTTAAAGGTTGATCCCACCCATGGACTTAGAAAATATAACTAGTAGTTTCGTGTACCCCTAGCTGACCACATAGGTGCCGTCTGCCCCTATCCCCACTAGGTGTACCCACTACTCCCCAAGCGATCGGCTCCCTAACGTAGATACCCGTGCTGGCCCCACAGTGGGGTGTATCACTCCCCAAAGTGGCAACCCGATACAACTTAAGAGTGCACGGCTTATACCTACACGATGCAACAACGTCTTACCTACCAGCCCGGGCCCACACACGCATATGAAACCCGTTGGACTCGCGTTGCCACTGCTAACCCGTTTTTGGCCTCTTATAATCAAGCCCAGTATGCGTGTCCCGTTCTCGACTTGGGTCGAGCCCACAAAGATACGTTTTGGGTTACTGGTTGAAATGGGCCCCCACAAGCTACCCACCTAAGCTTGTCCCTTTTTCTAGTGCATCCCACTTAACCCTTTAATCATGTTTAATTACATGTTTCCACTTGGTTAAGTATTCTAATCGTATTTTCTATTTCCACCCAAGGCAACCCACTAGATTTCCACATGCCACCCAAGTCACTTACTTGATTTCCACATGCCACCCAAGGCACCCACTTAACCCCTCATGCCCCACTACATGCTTATCTGGTTAAGTGTTTCTTAATTGATTAAGAACGTAACCTTTGTAAAGACCTCTCACATTAGACTGTCTTTTATGGCAGCTGGATTTGCCGGTCGGGTCTGGGCAGCCTTACGCCATAACCGAGTCTAACCTCGTGTCTTTACACTTGTCACGTATTTAGTTTATGCCTAAGACCTCTCACATTGGACCGACATTTGTAGCCGCTGGATTTGCCGGGCGGGTCCGGGCAGTCTTATGCTACAAAAGGGTCCAACCTCGTGTCTTAGTCGATTAATTACACCTAATTAATCACCCCATATTTTGAATTAATTTTCCCTAATTAATTCCAATTTAATGATGTACATAATTGACTCAATTATGTCCATCCACTCATGGTATGCAACATCATACCAATTTCACCACAATTTTGTTAACATGAATATTAACCCCATCGTTCCCCACGTAATACGCTAACATGACATACTTAAAAGGGAAGATTCATCACAAATACAATGGGTTCAACTTAGCATAACATTAGCATCACATGGGTTTTAAAGGTGTCAACTTGCATATATGACCATAGCATCAAATCCAACTAGCATAAATAACCAACCCAAACTTGCATGAATCACATATGTCATAAAGAGGGTAACTTGCATAGATGTTCATGTCATAGACCTATCATAAAGGGATAAATTTGCATACATGTCATAGGTCTAAAAAGGGATGAACTTGCATATGTTACTCATATCATAAAAAGGGGTAAACATGCATATATATGCATGACATACAAAGGGGTAAACTTACATATGTATGCATATCATACAAAGGTGTAAACTTGCACATGTTACTTGCATATAGTCAAACACCAAACTTGCATAACATGTCATATATGAACTTGCATATAATCAAACACCAAACTTGCATAACATGTCATATATGAACTTGCATATAATCAAACACCAAACTTGCATAACATGGTGTCATATTGGATCAATGTTTATCATAGTGATTTGCATAACTAGCATCATGAGCATATAGCATAAATTACACCCAACTTGCATAACTAGCTTCATGGGCACATAGCATCAAACTTGCATAACTTGCATCATGAACACATAGCATACAACTTGCATAACTAGCATTATGAACATATAGCATAAAACTTGCATAACTAACATCATGAACATATAGCATATGATAACATAACTTGCATTGATCCACATACATAACCATAACCTCATTATATCCTATCATAATTAGTTTAGCAATTGCTTGCTAAAGGCATAGAAACTCACAACTTGTTGATTAGCACTCCTATGAAGAAGATTAAGTTGCTAGAGTTGATTAGAAGTTGATTTGAGAAGCTATCTTCCTCTTTAATTTGTGGAGGCTCCCTCTAAGTTGCATTTTGACGGCTTGACGACGTTGTATCCAATTTTAGTATGAATTAGGGTAGTCTTAGGGTGTATTTATAGATTAGTTAAGTGTTTTAGGCCATTAGATTAACCCTAAATCAGATTAGAGCCGTCAGATCTCGTCACTAGCCACCAAAACGCAGTCCAGATCCCAAATCAGTGCACCCAGGTCACCTAGGCTCGACCAGGGAGGTCGACCCCCAGGTCGACACTAGGGTCGACACCCATGTCGACCTGGTGGGCAGGTCGACCCCCAGGTCGACCCCCAGGTCGACTCCCAGGTCGACCTGGTCTGGGCGGGAAATTTCCTGCCTAGCCCATATTCTGTATTTTTGAAATCCGTTTCGTTTTCTGATTTTTCGTGAAACTTCTAAAGGCCATATCTCAGTCATACGGACTCCGATTCACGAAATTTCGGACTCTATTTCGCGTATTTTTCCGAGAGGAATGCAACCGCGAAACCCGTTTCCCTTAATTCTCACGTCTGAGATTAATTATTCATTAATTTATGAACATCACTGTTGTTAGAAATACAGGGTGTTACATTCTCCCCTACTTAAAGGATTTCGTCCCCGAAATCTCTAAGTCAAGAAGAACGTATCCTACCAACCAAACAACCATCTACTAAACCATCAAACACGGGCATCCATTGTCCTTAAAGTTTCTAATGCTGGATGAACATATGCAAGAAGTGTGTGTATATGTTCCCTATCTAATGCAAAATCAGGCGGTCTACTGATTCAGTTGACCTCCTTAATGCAAACCATGATAGTGCCATGCATCCAATATGTATGCGAAAGAACCCTATCGACACATACTATTTCTACATGTGTGCACAACCATACACCAAAATGCATCATCCATATGATAACGCAACCATTATACATCCATTAATATAGCTACCTACACACAATTATATGCAATATGCAATATGAAGTGACTGAGCCGATCTAGTGTCTAAAGTGTGTGTATATGCATCCACGAGCAACCACTTGCATTCATACGCATCCATCAATCATAACATGTCTCAAACACATGTTTCCATCATAGGTTTACCCTATCTAAAGGTCAAAGGTACCAACGAGAGGACATACTAAAGATAAGATAAGTACTAGACAAACGATAAAGGAGAAGTTAAAAGACATACCCTAAAAAAGAAATGGGTACAGTGAACGCATCTTCGCTTCTGTCTCCCAAGTAGCGTTGCTCTCATCATCTCCCCATTGCACTTTGACTAGTTGAACCTCTCTTTTTCTCAACCTCCTAATCTCTGACCCAAGGATGCGAGTAGGAGCTCGTCGAATCGTCGCATCACGCTCTACCTCCACTTCTCTAAGCAAGCTCGGCTCTACCACCTCTGCGGTCTCATGTAGGCACTTCCTCAAATGTGACACATGGAATACATCATGTACTCCACTAAGTCTCTCGGGCAAATCCACTCTATATGCCATCTGTCCAATCCTTTCCTTAATAGGAAACGGTCCTACAAACCTTGGTGCTAACTTCCCAACGGACCCAAAGCGAACAACATTCTGTAATGGAGATACTTTGACAAAGACCATGTCCCCAACATTAAACTCAAGATCCGTTCTCCTCTTATCCGCGTAGGATTTCTGTCTGTCTTGCGCTGCTTTCATCCTTCTTCTAATCAAATCAATCTTTTCCGAAGTCTCTCTAACCATATCAGGCCCAAGCAAGATCTTATCCGTAGATTCCCACCAACATGTAGGTGACCGACAAGGCCTTCCATAAAGAGCTTCAAAAGGAGCCATACCAATACTGGACTGAAAGTTGTTGTTATACGCGAACTCCACCAATGGAAGATGCTCTTCCCATGTACCTCCAAAATCCAAGATACATAGCCTCAAAAGGTCTTCTAGAACACGATTCACCCTCTCGGTCTGGCCGTCCGTCTGAGGATGATATGCGGTGCTCAAACACAACTGAGTCCCTACTGCCTCTTGCAAACTCTTCCAAAACTCGCTAGTGAAGATAGGATCTCGATCACTCACTATGGTAGAAGGTACACCATGCAACCGAACTATCTCTCGAAGGTAAACTGAAGCTAACCATGGAGCAGTCCTCTTGCTCTTCACGGGTATGAAATGGGCGCTCTTAGTTATAAGTCTGTCTACCACAACCCAAATTCCCGTATTACCCTTCCTCGATCTCGGTAACCCATCAATAAAATCCATCGAGACGCTATCCCACTTCCATTGCGGAACTTCCAATGGGTGAAGCAACCCACCGGGTTTCTTTTGCTCCGCTTTCACTTGTTGGCACACTAAGCATCTAGCGACATACTCAGCCACATCCTTCTTCATACCGGCCCAAAAGAAAACTCGCTTCATGTCTTGGTACATCTTGTCCCCACCGGGATGAATGGTCATCTTCGAACGATGTGCATCGTCAAGAACAGCCTTCTTCAAACCCTCGTCTTGCGGTACACAAAGTCTACCGTCTCTACGCAACCACCCCTTACCATCTAGGGTGTACCTACTCAAATGGCTGGACGACTCCCCTCTTATGAGCTTCTCTACCAACTCAACCAACTGTGGGTCGTCCCGCTGTGCCTCGCCAATCCGTCCCAAAAGAGTAGGTCTGACCTCTAAGGATGCTAGCAAACCGGGTACAAAGTCAACGGAGGGTCTGAAGTCAAACATCGAGATAAATTCCAAGCTTCGTCGTTCAACGAACAATGGACTCAAGGACAACCTTTTTCTGCTTAAGTCGTCTGCCACCACGTTACCCTTGCCAGGGGTATACGCTATCTCGAAATCATAGGATGCTAAGAACTCCATCCATCTTTGCTGTCTTAGGTTCAAATCCTTTTGAGAAAACAAGTACTTCAATGATTTGTGATCAGTGAACAATTCGAACCTCTCGCCAAGAAGATAATGGCGCCAAGACTTAAGTGCAAAAACAATAGCGGCCAACTCTAGATCATGGGTAGGGTAATTTTTCTCATGCTTTCTCAACTGCCTTCCCCCATAGGCTATTACCCTTCCCTCTTGCATTAAGACTACGCCTAGTCCTGTCCCACAAGCATCGGTATAAACAACAAATGGCTTACTCCCATCTGGCAACACTAAGACTGGAGCTGTGGTTAAAGCTCTCTTTAACCGTTGGAATGCATCATCACAATCTACGTCCCAGGTGAAGACTAGATTCTTCTTCGTCAAGCGAGTTAATGGGGCTGATATCTTCGCGAAGTCCTTGATAAACTTCCTATAGTAGCCAGCCAACCCCAAGAAACTCCTCACCTCGGTAGCATTCTTCGGAACCTTCCAATCTTGGATGGACACTACCTTCGCGGGATTCACAGCTATCCCTTCCTTAGAGAACACGTGCCCTAAGAACCGCACTTCCTTCCTCCAAAAGTGACATTTAGAGAATTTAGCCTTAAGGCTATGCGCTCGAAGAGTCTCTAACACTTCCCTAAGATGTAGGGCATGCTCTTCCTCACTCTTAGAAAAGACTAAGATGTCATCCACAAAGACCACCACGAACTTATTTAGGTACTCCCTGAACACCCTACTCATCAAATCAACAAAGTATGCAGGGGCGTTCGTCAAACCAAAGGGCATTACCAGCCACTCATAGAAACCATCCGGAGTCCTAAAGGCAGTCTTGTCTATGCTATCCTCAGCCACCCTCAACTGATGAAACCCCGTGGCTAAGTCCAACTGCGAAAACACTGAGGCGCCAACCAACTGATCAAAGAGATCGTCAATCCTCGGCAATGGGTGTCTATTCTTCTTTGTGAGCTTGTTGAGTTCTCTATAGTCTACACAAAGTCTGAGGGACCCATCCGCCTTCGTGGCAAAAACCACTGGAGCACCCCACTCCGATATACTTCGTCTTATGAACCCCTTCTCAAGCAACTCCCCTACTTGCTTATGGAGTTCCCTCCTCTCACGAGGAGCCATGTGGCGCACTGGCAAAGATACTGGTTTAGCATTGTCTACCAGATATATTCGGAAGTCAATCTCCCGCTTCGGAGGTAAGCCCTTTACCTCCTCAAACACATCCGAGTATTCCCGGACCACTTTAACAGGTTGCAAACTCTCGACCGAAGCGTCAAGCGATTCAAGATAACTTAGCATAACAGAATCCATGGGATTACAAGAGATCTCGAGAGTGTTCCCCAAGCGGGTCATGAGCCTAACAACTCTCCTTTCACAATCAAGAACGACACCATTACTGAATAACCAGTCCATGCCCAAAATCAACCCATAGCCCGTGAAGCCCAAAACAAAAGCATCACATCTAAACTCAACGCTAAGTATAGAAATCCTCAAACCCAAACATATCATGGACAAATAAGTGGAGCCCCCAATTGGGTTTGTGACAACCAAGGGATCATCTACTAGACTGGTGTCTAAGTGCAGTGGCTCAACTAATGATGATGAGATAAACGAATGCGATGCGCCAGAGTCAAATAAAGTACGGACAGGATGATCAAATAGAAAAACCAGACTTTCAGCGGAAATAGTTCTACCTCTTTCCTGAATCGGTGGAACTGCGAGAGCCTGAACTTGCCCCCTTGCCTGACCTGGTGCCATAAGAGCTTGCACCTGTCCCCCTGAGGTAGATCCCGTCCTCTGCCCCTTCTTAGGGCAGTCCTTCACTAGATTCCCTGCTACGCCACAGTGGAAGCAACCAGTCTTCTTCTTCTTCCGACAATCTTTGCTTAGGTGGCCTGGTATCCCGCAATTGAAGCACTTCTTCTTTCCCTTGCCGCCGTTGCCTTTCCCACCCTTGTTTTGCTGTTGCTGTTGAGGTCTATTCTGATCTCCTTTCTTCTCGGGTGCCTTATTAGCATTGGGACCCTTCTCTTCCTCATGCATGAGTGCCATGTCTACTAGCTTCTCAAAGGTGGCCCCCATTGGGATGTGAGTCATAGCCAATCCATGCATCGGTTCATTCAAGCCCTTAACGAACCTCAAAGCCTTCTTCTCCGGTGTATTCACCATGTCTATGCCAAACCTTGCCAACTGATTAAACTTGTTGACATATTCCTTCACTGATAGGTTTCCTTGCTTTAGAGTCAAGAACCTTTCCATATACAGATTTTCTTCCGCCCTTGAAAGAAACTTTTCCACAAACCTTTGTCTGAAATCCGCCCAAGAGTCAACTAGGCGTTCTCCATTAGTGACCTCCCACCAGAACGAGACCACTCCCTTCATTAACCAAGCAGCTAACTTGACTTTCTTTCCTTCTTCCATCTCAAAGATATCTATCAATTCTTCCACCTCCTTAAGCCAATCTCTAGCTTCCACAAAAGTTTCTGATCCTTGAAAAGGTTTCCCTCCCATAGCCTTAAATTCCTTGCAAGTCTTAGCAAAAGTATCCGTGCGAGGAGGAGGAGGGGGAGGAAGATCGGGTGCAACCGGTGGTGGAGGAACATTTGCTGGACCCGCAGCGGTGGCCCTAGCCTCCATCAATCTCCTATACCATACTGGTATCGCTACACCCTCCGGAAAGTTAAGATCTTCAGCCATGCTGAAACGAAAAAGGAAAGATTCAAAACGGAGAATTCGAAAGATAAAGATATGGCTATTGGGGATTATGCTTTTCTTTCAAAAACTTTTCTCTTAAAAGACATGTTTTTGAAAATACTTCTTCCAAAAATGTTTTAGAAAAATAGTTTTTCTAAAAATTTTATCTGTTCTGGTAACCTTCAGCTCTGATACCACGTGTAACACCCCACACCCGCTACGGACACTCACTAAGGGAATGCCTTAACTTCGGTGGAGTATTTTAAGTGAATATAGAACAGAAAAATTACAACAAGACAGATATAAATAATACTTGTTAACTAAAACATCATTTCATTGCAGCAGAAGGTAAACATGTTTGGTTACAGTAACAAAACCATGAAACAAGAGTCAAGTACTAAATATCCATCCTGATAAAAACATAAGTACATAATCCCACTACATAACTAATAGCCATAATAGAAAAGATAAGCTGAGCTTTACATCACGGTCCAAGCTCCAGAAGATAGATAAAGCAATCTGATCAAAGCCCACTAGTGCTAGGCCCACTCTGAGAACCTGAGGGTTGGGAAAAAGATAAAAACAACGGGGTCAGACATAAGTCTGAGTGAGCCCTATAACTTTAACAATACAATCATTAAAGTAATTAGGGTATGATATAAACTTGGCACGGTAACGACTGGGGATAAATGACTACACTAAGCAGCCAACTAGACATAGGAAGAACTAAGATATCGATAAAGACGCATCTACCCACCCAAGGGTAATTTCTAACTGCACCACACCAGTCATTCCTACTTAAAGGTAGATCCCACCCATGGACTTAGAAAATATAACTAGTAGTTTCGTGTATCCCTAGCTGACCACATAGGTGCCGTCTGCCCCTATCTCCACTAGGTGTACCCACTACTCCCCAAGCGATCGGCTCCCTAACGTAGATACCCGTGCTGGCCCCACAGTGGGGTGTATCACTCCCCAAAGTGGCAACCCGATACAACTTAAGAGTGCACGGCTTATACCTACACGATGCAACAACGTCTTACCTACCAGCCCGGGCCCACACACGCATATGAAACCCGTTGGACTCGCGTTGCCACCGCTAATCCGTTTTCGGCCTCTTATAATCAAGCCCAGTATGCGTGTCCCGTCCTCGACTTGGGTCGAGCACACAAAGATACGTTTTGGGTTACTGGTTGAAATGGGCCCCCACAAGCTACCCACCTAAGCTTGTCCCTTTTTCTAGTGCATCCCACTTAACCCTTTAATCATGTTTAATTACATGTTTCCACTTGGTTAAGTATTCTAATCGTATTTTCTATTGCCACCCAAGGCAACCCACTAGATTTCCACATGCCACCCAAGGCACTTACTTGATTTCCACATGCCACCCAAGGCACCCACTTAACCCCTCATGCCCCACTACATGCTTATCTGGTTAAGTGTTTCTTAATTGATTAAGAACGTAACCATTGTAAAGACCTCTCACATTAGACTGTCTTTTATGGCAGCTGGATTTGCCGGTCGGGTCCGGGCAGCCTTACGCCATAACCGAGTCTAACCTCGTGTCTTTACACTTGTCACGTATTTAGTTTATGCCTAAGACCTCTCACATTGGACCGACATTTGTAGACGCTGGATTTGCCGGGCGGGTCCGGGCAGTCTTATGCTACAAAAGGGTCCAACCTCGTGTCTTAGTCGATTAATTACACCTAATTAATCACCCCATATTTTGAATTAATTTTCCCTAATTAATTCCAATTTAATGATGTACATAATTGACTCAATTATGTCCATCCACTCATGGTATGCAACATCATACCAATTTCACCACAATTTTGTTAACATGAATATTAACCCCATCGTTCCCCACGTAATACGCTAACATGACATACTTAAAAGGGAAGATTCATCACAAATACAACGGGTTCAACTTAGCATAACATTAGCATCACATGGGTTTTAAAGGTGTCAACTTGCATATATGACCATAGCATCAAACCCAACTAGCATAAATAACCAACCCAAACTTGCATGAATCACATATGTCATAAAGAGGGTAACTTGCATAGATGTTCATGTCATAGACCTATCATAAAGGGATAAATTTGCATACATGTCATAGGTCTAAAAAGGGATGAACTTGCATATGTTACTCATATCATAAAAAGGGGTAAACATGCATATATATGCATGACATACAAAGGGGTAAACTTGCATATGTATGCATATCATACAAAGGTGTAAACTTGCACATGTTACTTGCATATAGTCAAACACAAAACTTGCATAACATGTCATATATGAACTTGCATATAATCAAACACCAAACTTGCATAACATGTCATATATGAACTTGCATATAATCAAACACCAAACTTGCATAACATGGTGTCATATTGGATCAATGTTTATCATAGTGATTTGCATAACTAGCATCATGAGCATATAGCATAAATTACACCCAACTTGCATAACTAGCTTCATGGGCACATAGCATCAAACTTGCATAACTTGCGTCATGAACACATAGCATACAACTTGCATAACTAGCATCATGAACATATAGCATAAAACTTGCATAACTAACATCATGAACATATATCATATGATAACATAACTTGCATTGATCCACATACATAACCATAACCTCATTATATCCTATCATAATTAGTTTAGCAATTGCTTGCTAAAGGCATAGAAACTCACAACTTGTTGATTAGCACTCCTATGAAGAAGATTAAGTTGCTAGAGTTGATTAGAAGTTGATTTGAGAAGCTATCTTCCTCTTTAATTTGTGGAGGCTCCCTCTAAGTTGCATTTTGACGGCAGGACGACGTTGTATCCAATTTTAGTATGAATTAGGGTAGTCTTAGGGTGTATTTATAGATTAGTTAAGTGTTTTAGGCCATTAGATTAACCCTAAATCAGATTAGAGCCGTCAGATCTCGTCACTAGCCACCAAAACACAGTCCAGATCCCAAATCAGTGCACCCAGGTCACCTGGGCTCGACCAGGGAGGTCGACCCCCAGGTCGACACTAGGATCGACACCCATGTCGACCTGGTGGGCAGGTCGACTCCCAGGTCGACCTGGTCTGGGCGGGAAATTTCCCGCCTAGCCCATATTCTGCATTTTTGAAATCCGTTTCGTTTTCTGATTTTTCGTGAAACTTCTAAAGGCCATATCTCAGTCATACGGACTCCGATTCACGAAATTTCGGACTCTATTTCGCGTATTTTTCCGAGACGAACGCAACCGCGAAACCTGTTTCCCTTAATTCTCACGTCTGAGATTAATTATTCATTAATTTATGAACATCACTGTTGTTAGAAATACGGGGTGTTACATAAAACATCAAAAATAATAGGAGTTTTAGAATTACCGACATTGCCGATGCCAACTATATATATTTTAGAATTATCTCCGAAGTTGACCATTCTACCATCTTCATATACTAGATTATTCAGTAATCCTGGATTTCTCGTCATATATCTTGAACAACCACTATCCAATATCCATTTGTCCTTTTCGATCTCCATCATTCGTCCATCAGAATTTGAATTTTCAACAGCCATATAACATACCTTTTTAGAATTTGAATTCCCAATAGCCATGCAACATGCCTTTTCAAAATTTGAATTTTCAATAGCCATGTAACACACTTTTCCTGTTTTGGACAACAATTTAGTTGATAACTTGATTTTTCAACATAATTGAATGCAGACTCTTCTAACATTGATGCAATGCATGAATTAAGGCTAGTGTTGAAAATCATTTCAAAATTTGCCATTTAATATTTCCAAAATTCAGATAATGAACTTTTGAAAACCTATGCTCTGATGTCAATTGTTAGGGAATGCAAATTAAGGATCTTAAGGCAAAACTATCACTAGAAGGGGGTGAATAGTGTTTTAAAAAGATTATGGAAAATTTAAACAATCTTGAATTACTATATGAATCACACAATGATCACACCAGAAATGATCACAAACACAGAAACAATCACAGATGCATATATAAGTAAATATAAAATGCAGAAAAGGAAAGAACACATCGAATTTTATACTGGTTCAGATTACTCCTACGTCCAGTCATATGCAACGCTGGATTGCGCTGAGTTTTATTAATACTAGTATTAATCTTACAACACCCTTGATTTCACGGCTACACGATTAACACCGATTCCACCACCCTTGATTTTACGACTACAAGTTTCACATCGCTCCCTTTCCTTGATTTCTGGGCTATAAGGAACACACCCTTTCCCAAACAATTCCCAAATGATTACAACGTCCCTAGAACTCTTGAATAACACTCCCAAACAGATAGTAGTTGATAGAGACTGAGAAGAGAAAGAAAATGATATAATTTTTGTTGAAATCGACAGAGTATAAGTGTAGAAATCAAGAAATTAAAGAATAACAATGGTGGTTAGAGATATGATGAAGATGGAGAAGAAGTAGTGATTAAAAAAATTCGAATTTAACCCCTATTTATAGTGTTTGAAAGATTACAACGTTTCTAAACCATTTCAAAATATGAAAAGACACTTCCTTTGAAAATTGAAAACATGACAGTTATATGTCGACATGTCCAAAGGTGTATGTCGACATATGTAGTATATTTTTATTTTTAAGATCATTTTTCATGTGTTTAAATTAATATATATTCTGGAAATTCTTGAATCAAAAGTAATGTTTCAAAATGGATTTTCAAAGGTGTAAAAACATAATAATATATAATATAAACGTATTTATAAAATTATATGATATAAGACTATAAAAAATATATTATAAACCCATATATATTATAAAACTTTATAAAATATTAACATATATATATATATATATGAAATCATAAGTAAAATCTTATTAATTTGAAATCATTTTAGAAAAGGAGTATGAAATAATTTTGAAATCAATTTGAAAAGGAATTTAAAAACAAGATTTGAAAGTGCTAACCGTAGTTTCACATATAAACTAGACTCTATTACTTGATAATCTTAAGCTCTTGAAATCTTGATACTCACGAGTCTTGAATTCCTTGATATCTTGAATCTCTAATATTGTACAGCCTTCAACATTTATATCCTGCATATTATATCTTACATATACGTATATATATTCTAGATAATAATGTTAGTATATATTTTATAATCAATAATGTTAATAATTGAAACGAGGTTGTTGTCATCAAAATTCCATTCTCCAACACGGCAGTGATTGGTGTTTATAGCTTGCAAGTTAGAAAATAGATATTATTTCTACAGTCTTGGCATGTAATTTCCCTGCTTCTTAGGCTTCATAGTTTGAGTTTGTTTTGTAAGTTGGGTTTGTTAACATTTTGCACTAGATGTCTGCACTTGCATCACATGTTTAAGCATGTTGCCTGCATACTAGCTATATTTTCACCCTGCGTAGTGTATCTTGTTTATTTAGCTAGGTATGTATGTAGCAAATAAGAAATAACCTTATCTCCTATACTATATTATACTCATTAGTTATTTTAATGAGAAAAGCGTTAAGGATCACTTTAAAAACCGGTTGGCCCTACCAAAAAAGGGTAATTTTCCATTCAACTATATAAATGTCTAAATCACATAACATAAATTATGTACATCAACAGTTAATTTATAAATCAATTATGATTCGCTTATAGCAAGAACTTATCGCATATCACAAAATTCTTTTTTAATGTTAATTGCTCCAACCTTTTTTCATATATTTCTTCTTGGTTTTTCCTACTATAAGTAAGGGTGAGCGTTTAGTCAGTTTGGTTGGTTTGGAGATAAAAAAAACTCAAACCAAATTGGAATAAAAAATCAAACTGGTCAGTAACCGATTTAACCGAAATTGAAGGATGTATTATTATTAAATGATGGATTCACACAAAGTAAAACGTAAATTAATATTTGGGGAAATTTTATGTGGTAAATATTCAAATGGTTTTTATCTATTTGGAGAAAGCTTATGGCTGAGTACGAAGGAAAGTTATGTGGTGGGCGCTAGAATGGAAGAGGATACCATTAAAATACATTTCCTTTATTAAGGATATGTACGAGGGGGGTGTGACTAGTGTTAGGGCTTGCGTTGGTGAGACCAGTGACTTTCCCATTAACATAGGGTTACATCAAGGTTCGGCTTTGAGACCCTATATTTTTGCTTTAGTGATGGATGAAATCACAAAAGATATACAAGGGGAGATTCCTTGGTGTATGCTCTTTACTGATGATGTTGTGCTGATTGATGAAAGTAGAATAAGGGTTAATAGACATTTGGAGTTGTGGAGGGAGACCTTGGAATCGAAGGGTTTCAGGATTAGTAGAACTAAAACGGAGTATATGAAGTGTGAGTTCAGCGGTATCAGGTCAGATGACGGAGATATCACCCTGGCCAGTCAAGTAGTACCCAAGAAAGAATCCTTTCGATATTTAGGATCTATGTTGCAATTTGATGGGGAGATTGATAGGGATGCTAGTTTTAGAGTTCAAGAAGGATGTATGAAATGGTGACTTGCATCTTGCATTCTCTGTGATAGGAAGATCCCTCGGAAGCTTAAAGGAAAATTTTATAGAACAGCAATCAGGATAGCGATGTTATATGGTGCAGAATGTTAGCCTACTAAAAGGCAACACGTCCAAAAGATAAGTATAGTAGAGATGAGTATGATGCGTTAAAGCTGTGGGCATACCAGACGAGATCAGATTTGGAATGATGATATTCAGGAAAAACTTGGAGTTGCACCAGTTGAAGAAAAGTTAGTCCAACACCGCTTGAGATGGTTCTGACATCTCCAACAAAGACCGCACGATGCACCAGTGCACGTTGGAATTATAGGCTGCGCCGATGGCCCAAGGAGAGGTAAGGGCCGACCTAAAATGACATGGAGGAGATAGTAAAAAGAGACTTACGGAATTGGAATATATCTGAAGAGATGGTGTCGGATAGGAGTGCATGGAAGTTAGTAATCCATGTACTAGAACCTTAGGGTTTTTTTTTCAAATTTTTATTTTACTTTTACGGAAGTTTTTAACCTTCGTTTCTGTCTTTTCCAAACATTTATTTTAGTTTTACGGAAGATTTTAACCTTCGTTTTTGTCTTTTTCAAACCTTTGTTTTACTTTTACGGAAAATTTTAACCTTTTTTTTGGTTCCATATCTAGCCAACCCCAACTTGTTTGAGATTTATAGCTTAGTTGTTTTTTGTTTGTATGATAAGATTTGATCTATTTGCAACAAATGCTTGTATTATATAACTAAACTAATTATTTAAAGTACTAGAATACCATAAAATTAGATGATAAATTAAAATTTTGGTTAATTCTGTTAAACTGATAACCAAAAATATTATTTTACAAACCGAGTTCAAACTGGTTTAGTTTCAAAATCGAACCGAATCGGTAGAAATGAACAGGTTTGGTCGGTTAATTTGGTTTGAACCGAATATTAATCACCCATAATTATTAGTCCATATATTTAAACTAATTTAATAATTTAATTTATTTTAGCAAATCCCATTAAATAATATTTATTAGTTCGTCTAATAAATTAATTGTGTACGTCAACTTCAACATGTGCATATTAACAAAATAATAAAACTATTTTGTTTTTCCGATAAACACGCATGCACTTGCTATAGAAGATAAATTACATATAAAGAATAATAATTATACTTATTTATAGTTGTGGATATTTATTTCAAGGAAACATTTTAAAACAAAATTAGATTTAAGGTTAAGCGACGTTCGCATTGTAAATCAAGGACAACTTTTATAATTTAATTGGAAAATGTCATAATATTTTAAACTAACGACACACATTGACGTTTCACAAATAATAAAAATTAATAAAAAAAAATGATTTTATGCAATTATAAGTTTAAAAATTAATAATAATTAATTATGAAATGTTTTTGGTATCGTAAATATGAGAAAATTGAATATAAAAAAATTCAGGATGGAAAGATATATGCATATAGCTTCATTATTTACGATATAGCATTTTTATGGTTGTAATGGCCCAAGAGATTTTCGGCCTCGAAAATCGACACAAAACAACATGTTGATTATTCAAGCATCGGAAACACTGGATCATTAATAGAAAGAAAATAGAGGGTGAGGAAAGAAAGAAAGAAATATTAGAATAGAAGAAGAAGAACCAACACAACACAGAGTCTCACATCGCAGCGGAACAATATATAATATAGAAATAAATCTTTACTGAGAGCTTTGAAAATACTTACAATCATCAGAGTACATCAATACATCTGGACAATTATAATAATCTGTCCTCATATACAACACATAGCGGAATAATATAATATCATACGTCTAAACTCCTCCAGCTTGTCACTTCACAGTATCCGATAACCTGAACCTGTAAACCCGATCTAACCCAAGCATTACAAACGCCGGATCAGTCTGGTGAACCAGAGTAAGAAAAACACACTAAGTTTAAAAGTATTATACAACTTTATTTTAAAGTCAAAATCTTTTCAAAAGAAAAGGATAATCGTAAGACCAAATCCACACATAAATACGAACGGTTTTTGCCTTACGATAACCCAAAACGTTTTTGAAACTAATATCTTTTCTGATATTATAATAATGTCTAGTTACAAATAAATAGCAATCAGCGGAATGCTTGCATCACACGCTCCACATACATAGTATAATAAAACCGCGAGATCTTATTAGAGAATGGATTTCCATGGCAAGGTATGACAACCACCTTTTTGACAATGTACCTCCGGAGATGAATACATTGGGGTTCAACAAGAACATCTTGCAACCCAGGCAAAACATGACCAGCCCCTCATTTCCCTTGAGAGTACCAAATATATCATTACCACGGTTGGGGGCCAGCCAACCGAACTGATAGCATACATACAAAAATAAAAAGGGACAATCAAAGGCATATGATTTCTCCAGATCAGGTAATGATATACCCTTTTGATGGGTGTGACCCATATAGCCGTGCGACCTACCCGATTTTATACCATTTCCGGGTTGATGAGGCTTGAGGTTAACATTACCTTTAGAACAACATATCACCATTCACTTTGAATGCCACTGTAGCGACCCGAACTTCCCCGTGAAGGAAAGCCCGAATTGCTTTGAGAACAACATACATTGGAAAACAAACAGAAGAACATTTAATTGTATATTACAACAACTCCATCAGAATACAAGAATATACAAAGTATGAATAAATATTACACAGAAAATATCAGAGATTTAAATTACATTTTCATACATCACAGCGGAAAATAATACAAAACACAACTAGAAGAAATACACGGATACAGAGCTTTCCGAGTATCGTTCCAGCTGTAAATCAGGATCCTGTGAATATAAATCTGCAAAAACCCAACTACTAGCTGCCCGTGTCGAAAATAGGGGCACCCAGAGTTTAGGTTAAAACAATAAACTCCAGGTCAGTCATGGGACTGGTGTGAGAACTAAAAACAGTTATTAATCTTTATTTTTAAAGTTAGGTAAATCAAGGGACCACGCCGCATAACATGGAACGGGTTTCCTCCCAAGAATACCAGTGCATAAAACGAACAGCGCAATGCTAAATAAAGAAAAATGAAGCTATTATAAGACCCAGGTCCCATCACACAATGCAACGCAAGCCGGAGGATAGGTTTTTTACCTTATAATAGCCAAAAAATGCTTGATACGTGAAATTTCATATTTTATTATTACTATAAGTGAAGAAAACAACTTCAATCATAATGTATAAATCATAGACGACATAAGTGACCCATACCACTATGTCGCCATACTAGGCTCTACAAATAAAACCGAAACATCACGTATTGGAAATTGGATTCCATCATGAGTCGAGGCAAGGGGCGAGCTCCTCTCCGTTCGAGACACTCTAGCAAATGTCTCAGGACCACACACAACAATCCTTGGAATCGATTGGGCCGGTCCTCTCTTACTTTTGAGGATTGACAATTCCTGAACACACGTTTTCCGGTCCTATCAGACCTATATCCGAGGCGCCTCGCATTCCAACAACCACACAGGTAAAAAGTATATAAATGTTAGGGCTGGTAGGTCACTGACATCACCCATAGCTAGAAAGAAACGTCGTGTTCTCCCAACGGTCCGTATCCCGTTTTTGACTCATACCGAGCTGTGAGGCTCGCGAATTCATGCTATACATAAAGCTATGCCACACAGGCCGTGCTTTGATTATCAACCACAAGACTTTGCTTTTCAACAGAAGCCTTGATCATTTGCCACTTAGGCGTGCCACATAGGCAATTCACTCCATGCGACTGATGTCCATCGATATACAACCTCTGAGCTTGTACGTCTCAGAGAAGGGCGTTAAGCAAGAGAATAAATTCTCCGCCGCCAAACAGATGTATATTTAATAGAGATCAATCAACATAGAATAAAATTCAATGTCAGACACACAGTCCATTTACAAGTTCGTTCTGGGTCTGAACGAAACCGGAGGCACTTTCCTCGCATATCCATCGATCTCCAAGTACGTCTGAACGATCACCAACTGATTCCCTCCTCTTGGGTGTACAACCCAATCAAGATCATTAGTAATCACCCAAACAATGTGAAGACTTCCGGTCTTCAACCACCGTCTTCATCTTCGATTTATCATCGAATTGGTTATTCAGAATGGGTATAAACCCGGCCTTTCCGAATAACCCGCGTATATAATAAACAAATGTTACACAAACACAACATACGCCTCATTCCAATTCAGAATATTCTTTTATTCAAATTTTCACACTCTTAGGGAAAGGTTCCCATTAATTTTATCAAAGATAAATTCTTCTAAATTTATTCTTTAATCTTCCTTTGGATATCATTTCAAACCATGTTAAGGTCTTCCAAACTAGTCGGGATTAGCGAACCATACCGAAGTAATTATTTATTTTATTTCCCAATCCCAACCTATTCATCCCATGGAGCAAAACTGGTAATACTCCATATCTAACACCACAGTGTTATTGGTAAATATTAATTACCATTTCACGTTCAAATCTAATTAAAGATTTAACTATCGCCTTGGAGCAAAACTGGTGATACCCCATTTTCGATCACTTTCCAAATTTGATAATTTAAATTTCAATTCACATTTCAATCTAATTACAGATTCATTAAAACTCCACTTAGTTTTAATCTTCCCAAAGATCAATATCCTGTCTTTAACTGGGTTAAAGAACCAATGTCCCCTAAAACACGGTTCACGATAAACCAAAAATCACTTTCTATTGTTAATCGGGTTAAAGAACAGGTGTTATTCAAAACACCGCTCACGATAAACCCAAAAACCAATTTAAATTCAATTCCAATTAAATACTAATTAACTAGACAATTTCACTAAATCTTAATTAAAAGATTTATTCTTTTCTAAACTGGGTTCAAGAACAGTGCTATTTAAGATACCATTCACGACAAACCAAAATCCCAATTGATATTAAATACAAGGCTCTGAATAGAAAACCAACTTATATTCAATATCAAATTCTGAAACCAACAAATACCATATTGGAAATAACGATATAAAATATATCTTTCAAATTTCCACACCCATATATGTATAATCACGAAATCCAACATCGAAATATTCCGAAGATATTTTTGATTCAAATCCATTCCAATTCACGTATTGGAAATTCTGATTATTTTCAAAACCATTTTTAAATCCAATTTATTTATTTTAAAAATAAATGGAGTTACAATTCTAGTTCAAAACTAGTTCATTTCGATAAAAATCTATTTTTATCTTTTCAAATATGGAATTTTTCATCCTAGTTTTTCACAAATCATTCCTTATGATTTTACACAAATTATCACTATTTTTAATAATTTTATCAAGGCCCGTACAGTCGGTTTTCAATAACTTCGTTATTCTATTCAACAAATGAATATTTATTCTTCAACACATGAATGTATATTTTTCTTTCAACACATGAATATATATTTTTCTTTCAACACGTGAATATTCTCAATACATGAGCATCGTCAACACATGACTATTTATTCTATTCAACAAATGAATGTTTATTCTTCAACACATGAATCTTTATTTTATAATCTTCTTTATTTTCCCGATTGGAATGAGGCCCAATCAATTACCATATAATGTTAATTATATGGATTCCATACAACACATGTATATAATAGCAACGATAAATAATCAACCATCACCCAAAGTGCACCGCACAACTGTATAAGCATTAGATATAACTAACTAATGCTCATACAGTCTGTCAATCAAACGATCGACATACCACTAAACAATTGGGATTAGTGTACGTCCAATATCATCCCAATACCCGTGTTGGGTTTCAAATCAACAAACACTGAATATTATTTGTGCAGTTGGGTGACGTGTAAAATTTATCGTCCAAATCAATATCCTTCAAATAGGTGTACATAAACAAACCGTTCGATTTGTAAATGAATATTTATTTATTCACATTCACGTTAAAAATTATATCTTTAACGATAATTAATTTATTTTAACACATTAATATTTATTTTCAATCACTCCACAACACAATCAATTTTCACAACACATCTTCAAACAAACAAGCCGTCCATGGTCTGTGGACGACGGGTGTCGGGTGCTGCTAAGCACCGTCTGCATCCTAGTATATATTTTAACTAGAAAACAATATTTAAAGTGAGAAGTTCTGACAAACTAGCTAAACCAGCGCCACGACTCCTCATATGTAGGAATCTTCGTCGTTCTCTCCTTTTGTCACTTTTGTTGGAAAGATATTCTCAATTAGATTCAAATATTTCTGGTTTCATTAAAATCCGGTTTATTTTGAATCCTATACATCCATTTGAAATTTGAAATCGAATTATCGAACTACCGCGCCATTTTCAATTCCTTTTATAATTAAAAATAAATATTTATATTCTAACGACGATTGAATAAATATATACGTTCTAATTCTATTCAAAATAAATTTCTCGTCGCTATTATTTAAAATAATTCAATTTAAATATTCAAAATTCGCTAAAATTGCCAAAATAAAATTTTTAAATTGGATCAGAATTTCCGGGTTATTACAGCCACATCGTCAGAACCATCAGATATCACTAATTAACATCCACAAAAATACTCTAGTTGTTAGGCTAAGAGAAGTGCCCCTCTCCGCCAACAACTATAAAACATTTGAAGAAATCAATGTACGTAATCCTTTTGGAAATACTCTGTCAGACACTCGTCCATACGAGTCATCCAGATACAAGATGAACCGAAGGCACCCACCTACCACATCCTATATAGATATCACCCAAGGATTAGTAGCGAGTACTCCTTGCAATCCGCAGATTCTAGTCACGACTGAATCACAAGTAAAAATATCTCCGGGGCAACCTAGAGATATTCAACGAGTTGTTCTTCCATTCATGAAGATTCACGGTCTTCAGTTGCTCCATCTTTAATCAGTATCTTCACGTATTTTCTGGTTCAGAATGTTTTTCGAATATAATTTGATCCCGGTCTTTCCGTACCAGCAATCGTATAGGTCAGATTTGATAGTCGGTTATTTAATTATCAAATAAATACTCATGAGAATAAAATGAGTTTACTAGTTTAGTACCAGCATTACATGGTCTCTTTAATTAAAAATGATTAACGATGGTTTATCTAAAACTTATGAATATAGCTTTTCATTTCTTATTTAACATAAGGTTATTTCGAAACTATTATATTTTCATACTTAGGAAAATGTTTATAATCATATTCAATTTCCTATCTTTACTATCATTTCAAACATTTGCTACGTCATTCTCCATTATCCATAATTAGGAAAAACAATTCAACTTATCATTCGTAAAATAATGTTATGAAATCTCTTTTGTTACATTACTTGAAAACAATAACCATCCTTTATTCTTTAGAATAATCCTGTTCCAAAACTTCACTTTTCATTTTCTTTACCATGGAAATACCATTACAATTCCACATAAATCTCTTTTACACTCCCTTTACTTAGGAAATATTATTATTATATATATTATCAAATATTCTCATTTTCGTTACCTTGGAAATTACATTATATATTCTCAAATTCTTTTTATTTCTGTTACTTTGGAAATCTCAATATATATTCTCAAATCTTGCGATTAACGTTGTGTTATTATTTCATATATGGAAATAATAAATTATTCTTAACCCCTCCCTATTACAAAATAATATCATCCTTAGATAATCCTGAAGTCGTTCAAGTTGGGGTATTTATTTACCTCTCAGACCTTGATCAACAACGTTCTTAACTTAAGATAGATATGAGTTGTAATTCAAAAACCGACATTCTAATATTAAAACAAATCTCATTTAACTATTTTATCATGATTTTACAATCCATTTCTTATTTTTGAAAATTTCCTTTTTAAATACCACTATTATTACTTAATTCGTTGATTAAGTAAATGCTTAATAGACATTCACTCTTACTTTATATTCCTTAAATCAATTTATTTTATAACATGGATTTTATTTCAAAATACATTACCATATACCATTTCAAAATGCTTTTTTTCCAATCCATTTAACCATTTTCCTTTTTGGAAAACTTATTTCAATTTCCCTAATTTTACTTAATTCCATTATTAAGTAACGTTAATTTAGTTAACGCTTTAACACCTCATCTCTTTGTATAAACCTCGTTTATATAATTCTGGTTTAATATAAACCCTTTTGTCCTCAATTTCCTTTTTCTTACTTCAAATATTAAGTACACATTTAATTTAAGCTATCATATTCGTTTAAAATTCCTTTTAAAAGTTTTTATAAAAACTAGGCCTTTAATATAAATCCCGTTCATAAGCTTTTTTCACAATTCAATTAGATTTCATTTCCACTTCAATTACTTTTTAAATGAATTTCAATTAAAAAGTAATCTCTTAAATTATTATTAATTAAAATAATAATTCACTTCAATAATTAACTACTGTAGAAATAGTTAATTTCTTTATTAATTGAATAAATAATAAATTCCTTTTTAAAACCTTATTAAAAATTAAAACAAATATTCGTTAAACCTTTTCACTAGACTAATTCAAAACAACTTATTTAGTAATCAATTTCAGTTAAACGGTTGACTTAGTCAATCCAAAATACGGTCATCTCGTTAACTAATTTCAATTAGTCCTTCCTTTAAATTAATTAATAATATAATTTATTTAAATAAATTCCATTTAAATGTTTCTTAAAAGCAGTTATCCAAATCTTAACCGTTAGGTAATTTCTGCTCATTTGCTAATAGATCTTCTTAACATAAGAATTTATTTTATAAAATCATTTAATATTCACTTATAAATTTAAATAATAAATATTTATTTCCTTTTTATAAACTTTTATTCAAATTTATAGATTTAAAAATCTATCTTCAGTTATAAAATAAATTTTATAACTTTATTTCTATCGATTCACCTAACAGTAAATCAATATTTCAAAAATGATTTATTTATAGGCCATATACTGCCAATTACTCAAGCAATATTACCCATCGGTTTAAACAAAACAAATGTTGAATTTCAGGTTAACGGTCAACAACCAAATCAATCATTCAATCAGAACAGTTCATATGACGATAATATGAGAATAAATAATATCTAATATATTTGAGAAATCCGGTTGGATTCCTCCAACCTGTTCTTCCCTGTATCCAAATTGGTTATCTCAACTGTAATCATTCAATTCAAATAAATAAGGGTTTTCATAACAATCAATAATGTCAATTCAATATCAACCAATTTATTTAACACAACCATAATAATTCAAATAATTCATTAAATTAAACACTTTTATTTTATAAACATGACCAATAAGGTAAGTTACCTTTATTGGGTCCAATCGTTAGAATAAAGATTTGGTTTTTAATTGAAATTAAACAAACGTTTAATTCATTAGTTCAATCAATATATGAATATATAATTAACAAACAATCAATCATTAACAGCATACCACACAATTATAAAAAACCCAACTTATAAAATATAAGTGGAAAAACTAAGTAAGCTGAACTCACCTTGAGTTGATTCGCTGTTTAAACAGCTTGTTTCAGTTAAATTAACCAGTGTTAAATTTAACTGAAAATTTCATTGATTCCAATTGCGTCTCCGTCTATTCCATAATGTTCTGCTCAAAAATACGATCCCCCGTTGCAACTTGGTTCGTCAAATTCAGTTAAGACATGCTCGAGATATTAACGTTCTAATATCATGACTTAATTAAATTAATATTTTCCTAATTAAACCTTAATTAACTAAATTATTATACTAATTACATTTGTTAATATCTAGTTAGCAACAACATAGTCCCGTCCTGTGTCTTCTGGTCAAACAAAATAATGGCATCTAATACTTGCGCATGATTTTAATTGAGCTCATCATTATAAATGTTTTAATATAATAATTAACCATTAAATTTTATAATTAATTAACTCTAATTACTGGTTGGAGATAGATCGGTCAAACCTTGAATATATCTTTACACATTCGAACTACTTCACTGTTTCCGTCTATCCATCATTACCCAACAATCATACCAGAATATAATTCATAGTTATGTACCTACTAATTGTAATAATTAAATCCACAAGTATAATATTATTCACCAATTATGTTTGTATTTAATACGGCTGATCCAGTCCTTCCCATTCTCGTCCCAATCGTTCTCTGCTTTTCTTCAGTTTCTCCAGAAATGATTCGCTTTAATTATTGGCGGTTAAGAGAAAATTATACAGTCCGAATTGTCCGGTTCTCTGCTTTCACACTAACGTCGAACTATCTGGTTCTCACTTCCTACCGTTCACGTAAATAAAGTGCCCCGATCCCTTTTTATATTTCTTCCAGCTCTTTGTTTCTTCGACCTTAACACAGCTGCCAAGACAAATGAACCCCCCGCACCTCTCCTCCTCCACCAGACGTCGATCCACCATGACCGAGACCCGCGCCTCCACGTCACCAGCTTCCCCCCTGAAACACCATCCAACTCGAACACCCAAGCACCGCCAGAAAACCCCAAGAACTTCGGAGCTTCATGCTCACTTTCTGATCACCAGAGAGCACGTAATACGATAATGACTGCCAAGTCGATAGATCTCACAAAGCTGAACAACCTTGCAGTTATGAACTTTTGGATTTGATCAAACGATTAGAAGAAAATTTGAGGGATTTGTAGGAGTTTTTACTGCTGTTAGTTGTGGAAAGATGGCGGCCAATTTAGAGTTGACAATGAAACATTGTTTTGACCAACAAACTAAGGTTATGCGTAAGTATTTATATATGGTGGGAAGGAAAATTTTAATATTTTATTACATATGGAACTTGCACACGAAGTAGCAGATCAAAAAACTCACAAACGATGTCCAATGGAGAAAAAATTTCTAATCCTAGCATAAAAATATTCCGGACCTGATGAGGCAAGTTTCGTCGAATTTCGAGGTCCTTTGTAAAAAGTGCTTTATAAATCATAGTGTAAAGACCCGAACTTCCCCGTGAAGGAAAGCACGGATTGACTTGAGAACACGACAAATCAGAACACAAACAGAAGAACATTTCATTGCTTATTACAACAATTCCATCAGAATACAATAATATACAAAGTATGAATAAATATTACACATTTATTAAATATCAGAGATTTACAAGTTACAATGCAGCGGAAAAATTAACGCAAACACTACTGAAAGAGATACGCGGATACAGAGCTTTCCGAATATCATTCCAGCTGTAAACCAGGATTCTGTGAATATAAATATGCAAAACGAAACTACTAGCTGCCCGCGTGGAAAATAGGGGCACCCAGAGTTTAGGTTTAAACAATAAACTCCAGGCCAGTCATGTGACTAATGTGAGAACTAAAAAAGTTATTTAAAACTTTACTTTAAATCAGATATATCAAGGGACCACGCCGTATAACACGGAACGGGTTTCCTCCCAAGAATACCCGTGCATATAACAAAAACAGCGCAATGCTTTTTGGAAAAATGAAGCTATTATAAAACTCAGGTCCCATCACACAATGCAACGCAAAGCGGAGGATAGGGTTTTCCCTTATAATAGCCAAACATGCTTGGTACGTTAAAACAAATCATTTGATACTAGTATAAGTGCATAGTGTATAAAACAACTTCAAATATAAATGTATCAATCCTAGGCGGCATGGGTACCATATATCATGTCGCCAATACTAGGATCTACAATCAAAACCGCAAATGTCACGTATTGGAAGTGGGATTTCCGTCTGTGAACCAAGGCAAGGGATCGTCCTTACCGCTTCGAGACAATCTAGCCTACCATGTCTCAGGCAAGCGCGCAGACAAGCCTTGGATCGTCAGGGCCGGTCCACTCGACATGGATTAAAATGCCTGAACTCTGCGTTTCCCCGCCCTATGGGGCGTAAACTGGTCATATCCGACCAAACCATCATCCCCAGAATGACCGATATAACCGAGGCGCCTCGCTATCCATTATCCACATAAGTAAAATATCCGGGCGTGTAAAACCCAAAACACCACTCCTAGCTAGAAAGAAACGCATGCCCTCCCTGATGTCCTCTCCCGTTTCTGGTTCACACCGGGGTGTGAGGCCCGTGAATTAACGCTACACAAAGCTACGCTATATTAAAGCCGTGCTTTGATCATCAATCACAAGACCCTGCTTTTCAACAGAAGCCTTGATCATTTGCATCTCAGCATGCCACATAGGCAATTCACGCTATGCAACCGATGTCTATCAATCACACAGAATGAAATCCGATGTCAGACACACATCCTTTTACAAGTTTGTTCTGGGTCTGAACGAAACCAGAGGCACCTTATTCCTTCCCCATATGTCCAACACAGGGGAGAGGCCCTCGCATATCCGTCGATCTTCAAGTACGTCTGGACGATCACCGCTTATTACATCGTCCTGGGTGTACAGCCCAGTCAAGACATCAGTAATCATCCAAACGTTGTGAAGATCTCCGGTCTTCAACCACCGTCTTCATCCTCTACTTATCGTCGAATCAGTTATTCAGAATGGGATAAACCCGGTCTTTTTGAATAACTCGCGTATACAATAAACAAGTGCTATAAAAACACAACATATGCCTCATTCCAATCCAGAATATTTCCTTATCCAAATAATCATATACTTTGGGAAAGGTTCCCATTAATTTTATCAAAGATAAATTCTTTAAATTTATTCTTTAATCTTCCTTTGGATATCAATTCAATCTAATTAAAGATGCATTAAAACTCCAGTTGGTTTTAATCTTCCCATAAATCAATATTAACGATTGTTTAACTTAGGAAATCATATCTTGTCTTTAACTGGGTTAAAGAACCAATGTCATTTAAAACACGGTTCACGATAAACCCAAAATCACATTCGTTTCCATCAGTCTTTAATAGTAAATTAGCAAGTGAACAATTCCCTAAGTATTAACCACGAAGGCCGAAACCAACATCAGATCAATACCCAGGAAACCATTCAACTTAACTAATCTCCAGTTAGTTTCTGATTTTTTTTAACTCCATTGGGTCTAAGAACAATATTATTAAAGATACCATTCACGACAACCCAAAAATCTTATTCCTGTCTTTAACTGAGTTAAAGAACCAATGTCCTTTAAAACATGGTTCACGATAAACCCAAAATACATCCCATCCCATCCCATCAGCCTTTAACCGTAAATAAGCAAGTGAACAATTCCCTAAGTATTAACCCCGAAGTCCGAAACCACATCAGATCAATACCCAGGAAACCATCCAACTTAACTAATCTCCAGTTAGTTTCTAATTTTCTTAACTCCATTAGGTCTAAGAACAGTAATATTAAAGATACCATTCACGACAACACAAAATCACATTCCATTAACAATGGAATTTTCATGGGAAACAAATCGATATATATAATCGATATAAACTTCCATATCCAACCGATAATATAAATAGAATAACAACAAGGCCTTTTAAATTCCATATATATTAACCGTCTTCCTCTACAGAAGCTTACTTCGATTATTACCAAATCGAATTCCATTCAATTCCAATTTAATATGTTAAATTGGAAAACTTTACTTTGGAAAATCTCCTTTAAATATTAACAAAAGATTTATAAATTCCAAATCACATTTCACTGTAAATCGGGTAAAAGAACGAATGTCGTTAAAAACACAGTTCACGATAAACCCAATTCACATTCCATTTTATCCCAATTATTAAATATAATTGGAGACTCTAACAATCTTAATTAAAAGATTTATTCTCTTCACATGGGGTTCAAGAACAGTGTTACTGAAGACACCGTTCACGGTAAACCCAAAATCCCATTTGATATTAAATACAAGGCTTTGAATAGAAAATATATCGGCTAATTTTCAATATCAAATACTACAACTAACAAATATCGTATTGGAACTAACGATATAAGTATATCTTTCAAATTTCCATAACAATATCTGTATAATCACGAAATCCAACATCGAAATATTCCAAATACAATTTCGATTCAAATCCATTTCCAATTTATATATTGGAAATTCTGGTTATTTTTAAAACCATTTCAAATCCAATTTATTTATTTTAAAAATAATTGGATTATAATTCTAGTTCAAAACTAGTTCATTTCGATAAAAATCTATTCTTATCTTTTCAAATATGAATTTTTTCATCCCAATTCTTTCCAAATCATTTCTTATGATTTTACATTGATATTTTTAATAATTTTATCAAGGCCCGTACATTCGATTTCCATAAACGGGCATCGAACTGCGCTTACAGCGACCTTTTCCAAATTTGATTTGGACATAATTCCAAATCCAATCGTTAGATTTCAAATCTCTAATATTCGTTAGAAAGCTCTTTTTGATATGAATCCAAGGTTCCGGTTTTAGAAGAATCTGACGGTCGGGTCTCCCGTAATGTCCGTTCGAAGTCAATGGTCGAATTTCGCGAACTACGGCAGCGCGGCGCGTTCTATTCAGGCCATTAAATATATATAATATATGTATTAAATATATTTCATCGATTTCCTTTCAAAACGTATTTTATAAATCGTTTTAACTTCGTGTTCGAAACATTTTCAACTTCGTATTCAATAACAAATCAAAATTGAGTATTCCATATCATCGATATATAAATGAGAGTATTTTCAAAACATTATATTTTGTAATCAATTCCTTTTCGATATTCATTACAAAAATGAATAAAATCGATATAAATATCATTCACGTCAAAATGGCGTCAATCTAATCAACACGACTTTATATATTTAAATATATTCATGTCCATCCCAAATCGGACATCAAAGTCAAATTTTGATCCCTTACTGAATATTAGTTTTAAAAATATTCATTATTTTAAAATAATCGTTATTTTAAAATATTCATTCCTTTCTGAACTGGAATCAGATACAGTCAATTACCATATAGTTTGATTATATGGATTTCATACAATACATGTATACAACAACAATAATAAATAATCATCCATCATCCAGAGTGCATTCTACACTGTATAAGCATTAAATATAAATATTTAACGCTTATAACAGTCTGTCAACCAATCGATTGACATACAACTAACTATTGGGATTAGTGTATGTCCAACATCATCCCAATACCCGTGTGGGGTTTCAATCAACAAATAATGAATTTTATTTGGGCAGTTGGGCGATGTGTAAAATTTATCGTCCCAATCCATATCAGTAAAATGGGTGTACATAAACAAATTGTCTGATTTGTAAATGAATATTTATTTTATTCATATACCCGTTAAAAATTATATTTTTAATGATAAAATATTTATTCAGTTCATTTACGCAATAAAAATGATATTTTTATTGTTCTAACATATTTTAGAAAATTTTGGCGGCATAACGACGCGATATCAAAATCGGGCAATGTCTATCATTACCCCTCTCCTGATATTGGCTCGTGCCATATACATATAACAATTCTAATCAATTTATTTCACCCAAACAACCAATTTCAACCAAATAATCTAATCGACCAAACCAAACAATCAAACAAGTCGTCCATGGTCTGCGGATGATGGGGAACAGTTTATGTATGCAGTTTTTATAAATAACTGTATAAGAAAATTATAGTGAGGATTTCTCACCTTTGGGATCCACTCCGTCAGTTTTATTTCTGTATTTCAGAATAGTCGGGATTTGCCTGTCATTCCAGAGCAGTCTTTTTCACGCTGTTCATATTAAAAATCACATTTTTAAAACCGTGCTATTTATTTAAAAATCACATTTTTTATAACGCATCTATATAAATAAAAATCATATTTTTATTTCGTTACATATATTTTAAAAATCACCTTTTTATAACGATGTTGGACATATAAAAATCATATTTTTATCATCTCTATCATATAAAAATCATATTTTTATTATCATACATACATAAAAATCATATTTTTATTATCATACATATATAAAAATCATATTTTTATTACCATACATATATAAAAAAATCGCATTTATATATAAATTAAAAATCCCAACTTTATATTCATACAAACACTCTGGCTTTACTAAAGTAAAAAATCAGATTTTTTTGATCAAATAAAATAAAACTGATTAAAACATTAAATAAACAAAAATAAATAAAAAGAGAGCTTACAGGCGTTTAGGGGGGTGGGGAGTGTCGCACCGTCGTCTGAGGCGGCGGGGGAAGGCCGTGGCGGCGGGGTGTGGCCCAGGGGGTGGTGGCGCCGGAGTTCGCAGTGGCCGTTCCTCCTAGGGCTTGGGCGTGGGGCTTCAGATTGAGAGGGAGAGAGGAGTCAGGAGGGAATCGAGAAGAGGAGGGGGGTCTGGGCGGAGGCGCCATCGCCGGAGGGGGCGGCGCCAGAGCACGACGCGCGGTGGTGGGCTGGAGCGCGACAGTGCTTTTGTTTTTTTTCCTTTTATCTGAATCGATCGTGAAGAATAACGGGGGGGGGGGGGGGGGTGTTGACTTGTGTTGAGGAGAAGGGTGTTATAATATTTTATATATTTTATTATATTTTAAATTTTAAAAAGCAACTTTTTATTTCGAACTCGAAATCGAACCCACCGACTGTCATCCTTAGCTAATTACCCCTATTCCAAACACAATGGGAAATGTATAGTAAGACAGTTTGATCGTTTCGACCAGTTTTCACCAAAATAAAAATATAAATCTATATATTCAATTTTAAACGTATATTTCAATTTACCGGGGACACATACAGGCTCTAAAAATTCCAGAAAAATTATTTCTAGCTTCATATTAACGATATGGTCCTAACAAAACTTATTTCGTCAAATTTGGAGGCCATTTGAAAAATGGCCATTTTCTGGTCGATCCAAATTGACTTAAACTGACAAAACACGTTTTCCTTCGCCACGCTCACATATTGATTCAGAAAATTGGAATCTAGCAATAACTTGACATTCTGGATCCAACAAAAGTGGTTTCGTCGAAAACGGAGGTCATTTGCAAAATTTCCATTTTTAAGTGCTATATTTTCCATAGCGACTTCTGAATTTTCAACTGGATATAACTTTTTATTCCCGCTATGAAATTTCAAATTTTCAGATTCATTGGAAAGATATTTCCAAATAGATTCTAATATTTTTGGTTTCGCTAAAATCTGGTTTATTTTGAATCCTGTACATTCATTTGAAATTTGAAATCGAATTTTCAAACTACCGCACCATTTCCATTTCCTTTTATATTTAAAAAAGAAATATTCATATTCTAACGTCGATTCAAATAAATATATACGTTCTAATTGTATTCAAAATAAATTTCTCGTCGTTATTATTTAAAATAATTCATTTTAAATATTCAAAATTCATCAAAATTGCCAAAATAAAAATTTTAAATTGGCTCACATTTTCCGGGTTGTTACAATCTCCCCCACTTAAAATCTTTTCGTCCTCGAAAAGGAACGGAGATGAAAGTTGTTTTACTAATCAACTCAACTTTTAGTTTGGCTTTCATTCTTCAACTTTTCAGTTTTTAAGAATTTCTAATTCTTAAGAAATTTGGCTAAAACCCTAAATTTTCGAAAAATTTCGCCATAACCTCCCCTGTACGGGAGCACCGGGAAAATCCCTAAACCGCCACACATGCCTCTCCAATCAAAAAGAAAAAGAAACAGCCAAGCGGCTAGCCAATCAGCTCATAAAATCATCAAAAACCCCAAGAAATACAATAAACATGTACCTATTTGTCGGGTAAACAATTTTATTCCTCTGCTTAGCTTCCTTGCTATGACCTGTTCAATGTATATACGCATGTACATGTATGCATTTGCGATAAATTTTCAATACAATTCAATATTTGATCAATTTGGTTATATGTACCGTTCTTTCACATAATGGTTTTATTAAATAACAAATAAACATACAACACAACCATCAATTAATTAGTGAATTAAAGTTTAAAATACATAATTTTGACATATATACGGAAAATCATGTTTTTGGTGCCAAGTCACAACAATATATTCTAACTATATTTTGGTTCACACACCAGTCAATTGGAAATATACAGATATCCCACCTTCGAAACTCGAACACAAACTACTGATGCTATATAGTCATCAACAGTTTCACCCCCGGGCGGCTAGAGTGTGATTCTATATCTATCCAGTATATTTGAGGATTCCATATACATGGATCAGACGTATATTAAAATCTCTATATACTAGATTGTCCAAATCAATATAAAATAAATATTCAACTACGTATAATAAAATTTGAATTTTTCAAAACAAAGTTTGTTTTCATTTTTATTTTAAAAATAACACTCTTCCGACTCATTCTAGGATACTACTGATCCCATCTCTAACGAGTCATTCTCATTAGATATTACTAATCCAATCTCTGATGAATTTTTTCGTTCGGTTCTAACGTGTCTTGTTCTCTGAGTTCTGTAAACCAAAGCTCTGATACCAGCTGTAAAGACCCGAACTTCCCCGTGAAGGAAAGCACAGATTGACTTGAGAACACGACAAATCAGAACACAAACAGAAGAACATTTCATTGCTTATTACAACAATTCCATCAGAATATACAGAGTATGAATAAATATTAACATTTATTAAACATCAGAGATTTACAAGTTACAATGCAGCGGAAAAATTAACACAAACGCAACTGAAAGAGATACACGGATACAGAGCTTTCCGAATATCATTCCAGCTGTAAACCAGGATCCTGTGAATATAAATCTGCAGAACCGAAACTACTAGCTGCCCGCGTGGAAAATAGGGGAACCAGAGGTTATGTTAAAACAATAAACTCCAGGTCAGTCATCTGACTGGTATGAGAACTAAAACAGTTAATTAAAACTTTACTTTAATCAGATATATCAAGGGACCATGCCGTATAACACAGAACGGGTTTCCTCCCAAGAATACCAGTGCATATAACAAAAACAACGCAATGCTTTTTGGAAAAAAGAAGCTATTATAAGACCCAAGTCCCATGTGACGATCCCAAAATCCGAGGGGCGGTATTAAGGATAATCATTGGGAAATAACACATTAATCATCATAGCAGAGTACAGATAATAGCAGAAACAATAAATAGAATAATTTTACATGGATATGACAGCGGAATCACAACATGTAGGAACATCAGAATAGCATAACGTGGGATATAACTTAGTAAATAAAAAGGAAAGTGATCAGTCATCATCGCCAGAGGCGGAATACATACATGCAGTGAGACATAATAAGGGTATCAGTCTACATCGCCGATGGCGGAACATATACATACAATAAGAAATACGGAAAGTAAATCAGTCTGCATCGCCCGTGGCGGAATCATAACATAAGTATAGTAATGGTGGAAAAAGTCAAAGTCGTCTCTGTGAAGTCAGCCTCGCCATGAGCCAAAAATGCACCCTATGCAGCAGTGCAGAGCCAAAAACAACCTGTCACCTGTGTACTAGGCTTCCCGTGTGAAAATAGGGGCACCCGCGTTTGCAAAGTGAAACAAACAACGAGTCAGTCATGGGGACTGGTATGAGGAATCTATTTAACAGTTAAACAACAGTAATAAGCAAATCATAGGACCACGCCACTTTCGCGGAACGGGTTTACTCCAGTGATTGCTGGTGCATTTAAAACAAAATAAATTCTTTTAAAACAACGCAATGCTTTTAAAAAGAATGAAGCCATTATAAGACTCAGGTCCCATCACACAATGCAACGCAAGCCGGAGGATAGAGTTTTACCTTATAATAGCCAAATATGCTTGATACGTATAAAGCAAAATCATTTGATATTATTACTAGTGCATATATGTTTCAAAAACGAATTGCATCATAAATATCAATCATAGACGGCATAAGTGCCCCATACCACTATGTCGCCATACTAGTTCTACAATCGAGTCCGTTATTTCATATTGGAAATCGGATTTCCGTCATGAGTCGAGGCAAGGGGCAAGCTCCTCTCCGCTTCGAGACACACTAGCAAATGCCTCGGGACTACACACTCTGGGCAACCCCTGGATCGGCTGGGCCGGTCCTCTCTTACGTTTGAGGATTATTTATTCCTAAACACACGTTTCCCGGTCCTTACAGACCTATAATCGAGGCGCCTCGCATTCCAACAACCACAAAGGTGAAAAGTAGATATATATGTCAGGGCTGGTAAGTCACTGACACCACCATAGCTAGAAAGAAACGTCGTGCTCTCCCAGCGGTCCGTATCCCGTTTTTAACTCATACCGGGGTGTGAGGTTCGCGAATCTACGAAATACACAAAGCTAGGCTACGTAGACCTTGCTTTGATCATCATCCACAAGACTTTGCTTTGCAACAGAAGCCTTGATCACAACATCTTGGCATGCCACATAGGCAGTCCACTCCATACGATTGATTTCCATCGATATATAACCTCTGAGCTCGTGCGTCTCAGAGAAGGGCGTTAAGCAAAAGAATAAATTCTCCGCCGCCAAACAGATATATATTTAACAGAGATCAATCAGTATAGAACAAAATCCAATGTCAGACACACAGTCCATTTACAAGTCCGTCCTGGGTCTGAACGAAACCGGAGGCGTCAAATTCCTCGTATATCCGTCCAATCAACACATACGTTCAGACGGCTACTACTTCCGTCCCCTTCCGGTAGCTACTCTGGTTAGGAACCTCAGTAGCGCCCATCCAACCGATACGAAGATCGTCGGTCTTGAATCGTCTTTGCATTTTCCAATTCGAATCGCTCGATGAATTATTTGAAATGAGGGTTAGCTCGGCCTTTTCAAATAATTCACGTCATTAGAGTTTAAATCGATTCTTTATATGGTTATATTATTCGACATCCATCTTTTCAGTTATTTAGTGTTATTTTCGTGTCAAACACATACAACCATCAAATATCAAACAATTCAAGCCCAATTGGTTTATTTTCAATCAATATTACTTATAATATTTTATAATCATTTTTCGCCATTTTTATTTATTTAAAAAAACGGCTTTATTTATTTAAACGACGTTTCAGGTCGTGTCGTGGCACTGGCGCTGTTTTCCTCCTAATTTGTTTTACACATATCGGAAAATCTAACTGTTGGATTTCTACGAAGTCTATATCAGTGGGAAGATATTCCCAAAGCGAACCCAACGGTTCCAGTTTCGTGAGAATCCGACGGTCGGATCTTCCACACTAGTCGTTTGAGGTTACGGTTTCAAAATTCGAACTGCAGCGTCGTTATTCGATTTAATTTAATTATATTTATATTTATATAAATATAAACGATTCTGGCGCTGTTTTTCTTCAGATTTGAATTAGACATTCCGGACAATCCAACCGTTGGATTTTTACAAGGTTGGTGCCGTTGGAAAGATATTTCCAAGGCGAACCCAGCGGTTGCGGTTTCGGGAAAATCCGATGGTCGGATTTCTCGTACTAATCGTTTCAAATTACGATTCCGAAACGCGAACTGCACGGCCTCTATTCCTTTTAATTATATTTATATTTATATATATAAATATAGTTCATTCTATAATTTCAACTATAGTTCATTCTATATTTTCAACTTCGTTTTCACTTCAAATATTTCACTAACGCCTTAATATTTCGAAAAATTTCTCCATAACCTCCTTTGTACGGGGAGGGGTTTGGAAATTTATTGGGCCGTATTAGGTACCCAATAAATCCTAAAAAGCATTCACATATTTATAGTGATATATTCTGGTGTTTACGGGGGAGTATGTACTGATAATCACTCCAGAGAATAAATTCTCGTCACCCCGTTTCCGTGTGGAAATAAATAGTCCATGTGCCGTATCTAATAACTAGAGCGACGTGATTATTGTCAACTCCAGACCCGTGTGGGGTTTTTATTAATCTGGCAATTTATCGTTATAATTTATATAGTCCATATCAGTTATCAGTTCAACCTATAGTACATAGTCATCGCCATACAAGCCTCTTGCTTGTATGGTAAATCTTCCACCTCGTCACACAAGCTCCAATTGCTTATGTGGAATATGATGAAGTATGCCTATCATCAAGAAGTATGTCATGTAGTGTAGTTCAAAATTAATTGTTACTATCCTATGGCGTTATTTATTATTTCACACAGAAAAACCAGCACTCCGCATCCAATGGCATTCACAGGAGTTGATATATAAATAAAATTGCGCAGCCAACTCATCAAGGTTTACCTATTTGTCGGGCACGCAAATAGTTTCTTTACTCTACAGCTAATCCATTTTCCTGTTCAACACATGTATATATATGCAGAACAAAGCGAATAATAATATTTCTGGCGACCTATTATTTATTTCAACACGTGTGTATTTTTACCTAAGCGTATACATGATAAAAGAAATATTTTTATCATCAAAAATATTTATTAGACACGTGTGTATTTTTAACACTTCATATTTACAATAAAGGTGTAGTTTTTATCATCGATTCATTTTATTTTTAAAAGATGATAACATTCAACACATGAACTTCAACTCAACGAAAGAGTTGGAATTCAACACATGAATATTCTATATAGTTTGTATATATATATAAAAATGTGATTTTTATCGCTAAAGCCATTTGTTTAAATTCAAATAATATTCAACACATGAACTTCAACTCAACGAATGAATTGCAACTCAACACATGAATATTCTATATAGTTTGTATATATATAAAAATGTGATTTTTATCGCTAAAGCCATTTGTTTAAATTCAAATAATATTCAACACATGAATTTCAACTCAACGAATGAATTGCAACTCAACACATGAATATTCTATATAGTTTGTATATATATAAAAATGTGATTTTTATCGCTAAAGCCATTTGTTTAAATTCAAATAATATTCAACACATGAATTTCAACTCAACGAATGAATTGCAACTCAACACATGAATATTCTATATAGTTTGTATATATATATAAATGTGATTTTTATCGCTAAAGCCATTTGTTTAAATTCAAATAATATTCAACACATGAATTCCATCTCAACGAATGAATTGCAACTCAACACATGAATATTCTATGTAGTTTGTGTAATCTATTTCAACGAATGAAAATTATTCTAACACACAAATATTTCAGAAAATTTCGGCAGCATAACGGCAGGGTAGTTAAAACCGGGACCGTCCCTAGTACGGCTCCTTGCTCTACCTTAAAACCTCGCGGTTTTTGACAATGGGGATCATGCATCTAGTTCGCACGCAGGCGGCATGTTTTATTTTCAATTCCACAATCCTATTCTATTTTGTTTCAACCACAAGAGGGTATTTTTCAACCACAAAGGTATTTTTTCAACCACATATCAACCACAAACAATTATTTCCAACCATTCGTCAAACCATATAATATCATTTCAATCACAAGCAATAAATATCGTCCATGGTCTGTGGACGAGGGGAGTATATATATATATATAATATAATAATTAACTTGCATTTCATCACAATTCAAAGCATATATGTTTCATTCAACGCTTGTATAATTTATACATCGCTAATATAACTTATACAACACATGTACATGAGGTATACAATGCGTATATAATTTACACTTCGCTTATATAATTTATACAACGCGATTTCATTCACACAAATAGTTTAGATTCCTCACATTGGTTATTGCAGTGCTAAAAATCGTAGGAAGATCAGAAAAATCCGCAGCTTCTTCTAGAATGTAGAGAGCCTCCTTGCGGTCTCGGTGTCTCCTGTTTCATCGAATTTCGTTAAAGAACGAAAAAGATATTATTTTTCAAAGTTTTGCAACACTTAAAAGTGTTATTTTCATTTCAGAATTTTACATCAGAAAGGTTTTTAAAACTTCGAAACTAGGTCACGATTTTCAAGCCAATCCGTACCTCGATGTTTCGATCAGACCACGCTGCGTCAAAGAGCTACGAACCACCTCCAGATCGGCGGTGGTGGTGATGGGTTCGGTGGCTTGTGTGCGTCGCGGCGGCACTCTGAAGGTCGCGACTTTCTGGTCGATTTCCGACGTCGACGGTTGATGGATGGGGTCGTGGGTTGGTCGGATGTGTAGAGGAGGCGAAGGCGGTCAGAAGCTTCAACAGGCGGCGGCGGTGAAATCGCCTGAGGCGGCGGCTAAATGGACGAGAAGTTTCGAGCACCCTACGTCGTCCAAATCGTCTCTGGCGGCTAGGGTTTTGGAATTTTTTTTTAAAGAAAAATTCCTATTGGCCGGAGCTTTATAGAAATTTTTAAATAGTGTTTTTGCAAACGGACTCCTTTTTAAACCCAACGACTATCGCCCCTAGCTAAATACCCCCATTCCGGACACAATGGGATATGTTTCGTTGGCCATTTCGACTGTTACAGTCAGTTATTTTTCAAATTAAAATATAAAACATTCGATATTTAATTTAAACGTACATTTCAATTTGCCAGGGCCACAAACTGAATCGAAAAATTCCAGAAAAATAAATCTAGCTTTTTTTTGACGATACGGTCCTAACAAAACCAGTTTCGTCGAATTCTGAGCTCGTTTGAAAAACGGCCATTTTTAGGTCGACCCATTTTAACTGAATTTGACCAATCACATTATCTTTTGCTCCACTCACATACTAGCTTCAAAAATTATGAAATTTGAAACTTAGCAATAATTTGACATCCCGGACCCAACAAAAGTGGTTTCGTCGAATTCCGAGGTCGTATGCAAAATCTCAATTTTCAAGGGCTATATATACTATATAGCGACCTTTCGGAAAATTCATTTGGCCATAACTTTTGATTTCCGTTATGAAATTTCGATTTTTCAGATTCGTTAGAAAGGTATTCATAAACAGATTTAAATATTTTCAGTTTCGTTAAAATCTGTTATATTTTCCACCCGGTACAGTCAGACAAAGTTTGTATTCAAAATTTCAAACTACAATATTATACCCAATCCTATATTTTATTGAAATAGTCTCTTTCAACAATTCAAATTCTTTGGTAATAACCTAATTTAAAAATTTTAAACTGGTTCACATTTTCCGGGTTATTACAATCTCCCCCACTTAAAACTTTTCGTCCTCGAAAAGGAAATAACAGCTAAGCAGGAAATAAAATGTAAATGCAAAGTATTGTGAAGGTACCTTGCACCGGAGTTAGTCAGAGATGTCCACCCTGCATTTGGGATAGGCTTGTTTGATGCTTTCCTCAGTCTCCCAAGTACAGTCTCTAGGATCACTACTCCATTCACTTTGACTAAATAAATCTTTTTCCTCCTTAGCTCTCTAGTTTCTTTGCCAACTATCTTTAATGGCTCTCTCTTGAGTGCTAATTCTGGAGTTATGTCAATATCATGTTGCGCTGCTTCTTCCACAACAAGATCGGGATCATGAACTTGTTTTCTGAGTTGAGATACGTGGAACACATCATGTACACCAGGCAACCAATCAGGTAATGAAACCCTATATGCAAGAGTTCCAATCCGTTCAAGTATAGGAAAGGGACCAATAAATCTCGGCGCCAACTTCCCAGTTTTGCCAAATCTGATTACTCCTCGCATTGGAGAAACTCTTAAATAAACATAATCGCCAACGACAAACGATATATCCCTTCTTCTCGCATCAGCATAACTTTTCTGTCGGCTCTGCGCGGTTTTTAATCGCTTCTTAATGAAATCGACTTTATCCGATGCTTCTTGAATCATATCGGGCCCTAACACAAGTCTGTTGCCGGGTTCTACCCAACATGCGGGAGATCTGCACGGTCTACCGTATAATGCTTCAAATGGAGACATTCCCAAACTTGCTTGGTAGCTATTGTTGTAAGATAATTCAGCTAGATGTAAGTGATCTTCCCATGAGCCTCCAAAATCGATAATGCAAGCCCGCAGTAAATCTTCTAAAATTCTATTCACCCGCTCAGTTTGGCCATCTGTCTGAGGGTGATAAGCGGTGCTTAAATTCAATTTGGTTCCCAATTCTTCCTGGAATGCTTCCTAGAATTTGCTAGTAAACAGGGGATCCCTATCACTGACTATATTGAGTGGCACTCCATGAAGTTTAACTATTTCTTTGAAGTAAATCTGTGCTAGACTTTGAGCCATTCTGTTGGATCGGACCGGTATGAAATGGGCAGTCTTCGTGAAGCGATCTACGATTACCCATATACTGTCGTTTCCTTTTCTAGTTCGAGGCAGGCCATCGATGAAGTCCATCGAGATTTGTTCCCACTTCCATCCTGGAATTTCTAAGGGTTGTAATAATCCAGCCAATTTCTGCTGATCACTCTTAACTAGCTGACAAGTGGGGCATCTGCTAACATATAATGAGATATCTCTTTTCATTGCCTTCCACCAGAATGTGCGTTTGATATCGTTATACATTTTGCTCACACCGGGATGGATACTTAATTTGGATTTGTGGCACTCATCAAGTATTTCTCTTTTTAGCTCGGAGATGTCGGGAACACAAATTCTTCCTTTTAATCTCAAAACCCCCTCACTATCCACTTGGAAGCTGGAGTCTATGCCTTCATTGATCCTTTTGATCATTACTTTTACAAAATTATCCTCCTTTTGTAGGGCCGAGATCCTGTCTATTAATGAAGACGTGATGACAAAACTGGCGATGATCTCATTCTTTCTGCTGAGCGCATCTGCTACAACATTGGCTTTCCCCGGAGTGTATAGGATTTCAAAATCGTATGCTGCAAGGAATTCTAACCAACGCTGTTGTCTCAAGTTTAGATATTTCTGAGTGAAAAGATATTTCAAGGATTGATGATCGGTAAATAGTTCGAACTTCTCGCCTAGTAAATAATGCCTCCAGATTCTTAAAGCAAACACGATAGCTAATAACTCAAGATCATGAGTAGCATAGTTTCTTTCATGCGGCTTTAGTTGACGGCTGGCATAAGCGATCACTTGGCCTTTTTGCATTAACACTGCGCCTAGCCCTCTAATAGAAGCGTCTGTCCATACTGTTAAGTCTTGGTTGCCTTCTATAATTGTCAATACTGGAGCGGTTGTCAACTTCAGTTTCAGCTCCTGGAAATCTTCTTCACATTCGGGAGTCCATTTGAATTTCTCATGCTTCTTTGTAAGCTTTGTCAATACTCCTGATATCTTTGAAAAATCCTGAACGAATTTCCGATAGTAACTAGCCAATCCAAGGAAACTTCGAACTTCTGTGGGAGTAGTAGGTTGTTTCCAATTCTGAATCGCTGTAATTTTGCTTGGATCTACAGCAATCCCTTCCTTTGATACGACGTGGCCTAGGAATTTAACTTCATTCTGCCAGAAGACACACTTAGAAAATTTAGCTTTCAAGACATTTCTCCTTAGAATTTTCAACACTTGTTCTAAATGTTTTGCATGTTCATCTTCCGACTTAGAGTAGATCAAAATGTCGTCGATGAAGACTAGAACAAATTTATTCAATACTCCACGGAACACTCTGTTCATAAGATCGACGAAGTATGCCGGAGCGTTGCACAAGCCGAACGGCATTACTAACCATTCGTAGAATAAATCGGGACCCCTGAAGGCTGTTAAAGGAACACAGTCTTCGGCTATACGTAATTGGTGGAAACCTGTAGCTAGGTCCATTCTGGAGAATACTGTTGCTCCATTTAATTGATCTAACAGATCATCTATACGGGGCAAAGGATATTTGTTCTTCAGTGTCTGTTTATTGAGATCTCGGTAATCAACGCAAAGTCTTAGAGTACCGTCTGATTTCGGGACAAATACTACTGCTGCTCCCCAAGCTGAAAAGCTCGGTCTGATTAGACCTTTCCAAAGTAATTCTCGGGTTTGACTACTTAACTCTTCTTTTTCTTTCGGGGCCATTCTTCTAATTGGATGTACTACTGGTCGGGCGTTAGGAATTAGATCTATTCTAAATTCAATTTCTCTTTGTGGCGGTAAGTTTTCTACTTCTTCAAACACATCCGCATAGTTTTTAACGACCGGTATCTTTTCTAATGAAGGGGGAGTAACTTCTAAAGAAGACCAAAATTCTGTTCTATTAATTTCTGAGCCATGGCATGGTGTAGTGATATGCCCAAGTTTGGTTTCAACTTTCACGATTCTTTCGGCACATCTAACTTCGGCCTTATATTTTGTCAGCCAATCTAGCCCTAGTATAATATCAAATTCGGAAAGGTCCATGACAATCACTTTAAAAGAGAACTGGTATCGAGAGAAGGAAATAGGTACTTTACAATATGTACTGAGACTAACAGAACCTCCTATCGGGTTTTGAACTTTAATTGGTTCTTTAAGTTTTCCTCTTTTCAGTTTTAATTTGTGAACAAGGTTACCAAAAATGAAGCTACGTGATGCACCAGTATCAAAAAGTACAGAAAAAGGAATATTTTTAATGGTAAGGGTACCTCCCAAGACATCGGGTTTACCTGATCCATCGGTGATAGCTGGCGGGGTCTTCCCGTCATAAACATGAGCCACTTGTGCATTCTGCTTCAAGGGACAGTTCCTGCTATAGTGCCCCTTCTTATGGCAGTTGTAGCATTCGGCTGAGTCATTTGCCTTTGGCTTCCTTGGAGCTTTGCATACATTAGAAAAGTGACATGGCTTCCCGCAGTTGTAGCAATTTCCTTTGGGGATCTTTGCAGGTTTCTGAGTAGCGGCCGCGGTAATGCTAGATTCGGGTTGATCTGTTGAAGCCTTGCGCTTATTTCCAGCTTGGCTTTTGGCGCGGTCTTGGCTAGCGTGCCTTTCATCCATGTCTTCGTAATTACAAGCCATCTCCACTAATTCTGAAAAGGAGAGTTTGATGTTGCTCATTGCTCTGTCGTGGTACTTGCGCTTCAGCCCAAATATGAATCTCTTGTTCTTTGCTTTGTTGGTCATAATCAGCTCTGGAGCATAGCGCGACAATTGGGTGAACTTATTTAGATAATCCTGAATAGAGAGATCTCCTTGCTGGAGATTAGCAAACTGCTCTCTCATCCTCTCTAGAGCCTGTTCAGGTACAAACTTCTCATTGAACATAGTCTTGAATTGCTCCCAGGTCCTGACAGTACCTGCTGCATCTTCTGAGGTAATGGCATCCCACCACAGCTATGCTTCCTCTTGAAGGAGCCAAATGCCAAGTCGTGCTTTGTTGTTGGTTCCCATACCCATGCCTTCAAAGATTTTCTCATAGGTCTTCAACCAAGCTATAGCTTCGGTCAATGTACCAGTGCCAGTAAAAGGTTTTCCCCCAAGATTCCTGTACCTCTTTGCTACTTTATCTAGCTCAAAGTCCTCAAGTGCTGGTGGCTGAACAATAGGGCCTTCTACAACTACGGGGATATTCCCCCGTCCTCTTGCTGCACCTCCTCGGCCTCCACGGCCTCCCCTAGCTGCTGCTGCTCGTGTAGCCATCTAAGAGAATACTGTATAAGCAAGAAAAGAGTCAAGCTCACAGATTTGATAATTTTCATAAATGATAAAGCAGGGGAATACAAGGAAAGATAATGATGATGTACTGATCAAATTGTTTTGCTAATCTGCTTAGCTCATTCTAGGACATTGCTAATCCTATCTCTAATGAGCTACTCGCATTAGAACACTACTGATTCTATTCTGACGAGGTGTTTAATGTGTTAGATCCCGGAACTAAGGTTAACCGAAGCTCTGATACCAACTGTGACGATCCCAAAATCCGAGGGGCGGTATTAAGGATAATCATTGGGAAATAACACATTAATCATCATAGCAGAGTACAGATAATAGCAGAAATAATAAATAGAATAATTTTACATGGATATGACAGCGGAATCACAACATGTAGGAACATCAGAATAGCATAACATGGGATATAACTTAGTAAATAAAAAGGAAAGTGATCAGTCATCATCGCCAGAGGCGGAATACATACATGCAGTGAGACATAATAAGGGTATCAGTCTACATCGCCGATGGCGGAACATATACATACAATAAGAAATACGGAAAGTAAATCAGTCTGCATCGCCCGTGGCGGAATCATAACATAAGTATAGTAATGGCGGAAAAAGTCAAAGTCGTCTCTGTGAAGTCAGCCTCGCCATGAGCCAAAAATGCACCCTATGCAGCAGTGCAGAGCCAAAAACAACCTGTCACCTATGTACTAGGCTGCCCGTGTGAAAATAGGGGCACCCGCGTTTGCAAAGTGAAACAAACAACGAGTCAGTCATGGGGACTGGTATGAGGAATCTATTTAACAGTTAAACAACAGTAATAAGCAAATCATAGGACCACGCCACTTTCGCGGAATGGGTTTACTCCAGTGATTACTAGTGCATTTAAAACAAAATAAATTCTTTTAAAACAACGCAATGCTTTTAAAAAGAATGAAGCCATTATAAGACTCAGGTCCCATCACACAATGCAACGCAAGCCGGAGGATAGAGTTTTACCTTATAGTAGCCAAATATGCTTGATACGTATAAAGCAAAATCATTTGATATTATTACTAGTGCATATATGTTTCAAAAACGAATAGCATCATAAATATCAATCATAGACGGCATAAGTGCCCCATACCACTATGTCGCCATACTAGTTCTACAATCGAGTCCGTTATTTCGTATTGGAAATCGGATTTCCGTCATGAGTCGAGGCAAGGGGCAAGCTCCTCTCCGCTTCGAGACACTCTAGCAAATGCCTCGGGACTACACACTCTGGGCAACCCCTGGATCGGCTGGGCCGGTCCTCTCTTACGTTTGAGGATTATTTATTCCTAAACACACGTTTCCCGGTCCTTACAGACCTATAATCGAGGCGCCTCACATTCCAACAACCACAAAGGTGAAAAGTAGATATATATGTCAGGGCTGGTAAGTCACTGACACCACCATAGCTAGAAAGAAACGTCGTGCTCTCCCAGCGGTCCGTATACCGTTTTTAACTCATACCGGGGTGTGAGGTTCGCGAATCTACGAAATACACAAAGCTAGGCTACGTAGACCTTGCTTTGATCATCATCCACAAGACTTTGCTTTGCAACAGAAGCCTTGATCACAGCATCTTGGCATGCCACATAGGCAGTCCACTCCATACGATTGATTTCCATCGATATATAACCTCTGAGCTCGTGCGTCTCAGAGAAGGGCGTTAAGCAAAAGAATAAATTCTCCGCCGCCAAACAGATATATATTTAACAGAGATCAATCAGTATAGAACAAAATCCAATGTCAGACATACAGTCCATTTACAAGTCCGTCCTGGGTCTGAACGAAACCGGAGGCGTCAAATTCCTCGTATATCCGTCCAATCAACACATACGTTCAGACGGCTACTACTTCCGTTCCCTTCCGGTAGCTACTCCGGTTAGGAACCTCAGTAGCATCCATCCAACCGATACGAAGATCGTCGGTCTTGAATCGTCTTTGCATTTTCCAATTCGAATCGCTCGATGAATTATTTGAAATGAGGGTTAGCTCGGCCTTTTCAAATAATTCACGTCATTAGAATTTAAATCGATTCTTTATATGGTTATATTATTCGACATCCATCTTTTCAGTTATTTAGTGTTATTTTCGTGTCAAACACATACAACCATCAAATATCAAACAATTCAAGCCCAATTGGTTTATTTTCAATCAATATTACTTATAATATTTTATAACGATTTTTCGCCATTTTTATTTATTTAAAAAAACGACTTTATTTATTTAAACGACGTTTCAGGTCGTGTCGTGGCACTGGCGCTGTTTTCCTCCTAATTTGTTTTACACATATCGGAAAATCTAACTGTTGGATTTCTACGAAGTCTATATCAGTGGTAAGATATTCCCAAAGCGAACCCAACGGTTCCAGTTTCGTGAGAATCCGACGGTCGGATCTTCCACACTAGTCGTTTGAAGTTACGGTTTCAAAATTCGAACTGCAGCGTCATTATTCGATTTAATTTAATTATATTTATATAAATATAAACGATTCTGGCGCTGTTTTTCTTCGGATTTGAATTAAACATTCCGGACAATCCAACCTTTGGATTTTTACAAGGTTGGTGCCGTTGGAAAGATATTTCCAAGGCGAACCCAGCGGTTGCGGTTTCGGGAAAATCCGATGGTCGGATTTCTCGTACTAATCGTTTCAAATTACGATTCCGAAACGCGAACTGCACGGCCTCTATTCCTTTTAATTATATTTATATTTATATATATAAATATAGTTCATTCTATAATTTCAACTATAGTTCATTCTATATTTTCAACTTCGTTTTCACTTCAAATATTTCACTAACGCCTTAATATTTCGAAAAATTTCGCCATAACCTCCTTTGTACGGGGAGGGGTTTGGAAATTTATTGGGCCGTATTAGGTACCTAATAAATCCTAAAAAGCATTCACATATTTATAGTGATATATTCTGGTGTTTACGGGGGAGTATGTACTGATAATCACTCCAGAGAATAAATTCTCGTCACCCCGTTTCCGTGTGGAAATAAATAGTCCATGTGCCGTATCTAATAACTAGAGCGACGTGATTATTGTCAACTCCAGACCCGTGTGGGGTTTTTATTAATCGGGCAATTTATCGTTATAATTTATATAGTCCATATCAGTTATCAGTTCAACCTGTAGTACATAGTCATCGCCATACAAGCCTCTTGCTTGTATGGTAAATCTTCCACCTCGTCACACAAGCTCCAATTGCTTATGTGGAATATGATGAAGTATGCCTATCATCAAGAAGTATGCCATGTAGTGTAGTTCAAAATTAATTGTTACTATCCTATGACGTTATTTATTATTTCACATAGAAAAACCAGCACTCCGCATCCAATGGCATTCACAGGAGTTGATATATAAATAAAATTGCGCAGCCAACTCATCAAGGTTTACCTATTTGTCGGGCACGCAAATAGTTTCTTTACTCTACAGCTAATCCATTTTCCTGTTCAACACATGTATATATATGCAGAACAAAGCGAATAATAATATTTCTGGCAACCTATTATTTATTTCAACACGTGTGTATTTTTAACTAAGCGTATACATGATAAAAGAAATATTTTTATCATCAAAAATATTTATTAGACACGTGTGTATTTTTAACACTTCATATTTACAATAAAGGTGTAGTTTTTATCATCGATTCATTTAATTTTAAAAGATGATAACATTCAACACATGAACTTCAACTCAACGAATGAGTTGGAATTCAACACATGAATATTCTATATAGTTTGTATATATATAAAAATGTGATTTTTATCGCTAAAGCCATTTGTTTAAATTCAAATAATATTCAACACATGAACTTCAACTCAACGAATGAATTGCAACTCAACACATGAATATTCTATATAGTTTGTATATATATAAAAATGTGATTTTTATCGCTAAAGCCATTTGTTTAAATTCAAATAATATTCAACACATGAATTTCAACTCAACGAATGAATTGCAACTCAACACATGAATATTCTATATAGTTTGTATATATATAAAAATGTGATTTTTATCGCTAAAGCCATTTGTTTAAATTCAAATAATATTCAATACATGAATTTCAACTCAACAAATGAATTGCAACTCAACACATGAATATTCTATATAGTTTGTATATATATAAAAATGTGATTTTTATCGCTAAAGCCATTTGTTTAAATTCAAATAATATTCAACACATGAATTTCAACTCAACGAATGAATTGCAACTCAACACATGAATATTCTATATAGTTTGTGTAATCTATTTCAACGAATGAAAATTATTCTAACACACAAATATTTCAGAAAATTTCGGCACCATAACGGCAGGGTAGTTAAAACCGGGACCGTCCCTAGTACGGCTTCTCGCTCTACCTTAAAACCTCGCGGTTTTTGACAATGGGGATCATGCATCTAGTTCGCACGCAGGCGGCATGTTTTATTTTCAATTCCACAATCCTATTCTATTTTGTTTCAACCACAAGAGGGTATTTTTCAACCACAAAGGTATTTTTTCAACCACATATCAACCACAAACAATTATTTCCAACCATTCGTCAAACCATATAATATCACTTCAATCACAAGCAATAAATATCGTCCATGGTCTGTGGATGAGGGGAGTATATATATATATATATAATATAATAATTCACTTGCATTTCATCACAATTCAAAGCATATATGTTTCATTCAACGCTTGTATAATTTATACATCGCTAATATAACTTATACAACACATGTACATGAGGTATACAATGCGTATATAATTTACACTTCGCTTATATAATTTATACAATGCGATTTCATTCACACAAATAGTTTAGATTCCTCACATTGGTTATTGCAGTGCTAAAAATCGTAGGAAGATCAGAAAAATCCACGGCTTCTTCTAGAATGTAGAGAGCCTCCTTGCGGTCTCGGTGTCTCCTGTTTCATCGAATTTCGTTAAAGAACGAAAAAGATATTATTTTTCAAAGTTTTGCAACGCTTAAAAGTGTTATTTTCATTTCAGAATTTTACATCAGAAAGGTTTTTAAAACTTCGAAACTAGGTCACGATTTTCAAGCCAATCCGTACTTCGATGCTTCGATCAGACCACGCTGCGTCAAAGAGCTACGAACCACCTCCAGATCGGTGGTGGTGGCGATGGGTTCGGTGGCTTGTGTGCGTCTCGGCGGCGCTCTGAAGGTCGCGACTTTCTGGTCGATTTCCGACGTCGACGGTTGATGGATGGGGTCGTGGGTTGGTCGGATGTGTAGAGGAGGCGAAGGCGGTCAGAAGCTTCAACAGGCGGCGGCGGTGAAATCGCCTGAGGCGGCGGATAAATGGACGAGAAGTTTCGAGCACCCTACGTCGTCCAAATCGTCTCTGGGGGCTAGGGTTTTGGAAATTTTTTTTAAAGAAAAATTCCTATTGGCCGGAGCTTTATAGAAATTTTTAAATAGTGTTTTTGCAAACGGACTCCTTTTTAAACCCAACGACTGTCGCCCCTAGCTAAATACCCCCATTCCGGACACAATGGGATATGTTTCGTTGGCCATTTCGACTGTTACAGTCAGTTATTTTTCAAATTAAAATATAAAACATTCGATATTTAATTTAAACGTACATTTCAATTTGCCAGGGCCACAAACTGAATCGAAAAATTCCAGAAAAATAAATCTAGCTTTGTTTTGACGATACGGTCCTAACAAAACCAGTTTCGTCGAATTCTGAGCTCGTTTGAAAAATGGCCATTTTTAGGTCGACCCATTTTAACAGAATTTGACCAATCACATTATCTTTTGCTCCGCTCACATACTAGCTTCAAAAATTATGAAATTTGAAACCTAGCAATAATTTGACATCCCGGACCCAACAAAAGTGGTTTCGTCGAATTCCGAGGTCGTATGCAAAATCTCAATTTTCAAGGGCTATATATACTATATAGCGACCTTTCGGAAAATTCATTTGGCCATAACTTTTGATTTCCGTTATGAAATTTCGATTTTTCAGATTCGTTAGAAAGGTATTCATAAACAGATTTAAATATTTTCAGTTTCATTAAAATCCGTTATATTTTCCACCCAGTACAGTCAGACAAAGTTTGTATTCAAAATTTCAAACTGCAATATTATACCCAATCCTATATTTTATTGAAATAGTCTCTTTCAACAATTCAAATTCTTTGGTAATAACCTAATTTAAAAATTTTAAACTGGTTCACATTTTCCGGGTTATTACATCCCATCACACAATGCAACGCAAGCCGAAGGATAGGGTTTTCCCTTATAATAGCCAAACATGCTTCGTACGTTGAAACAAATCATTTGATACTATTATAAGTGCATAGTGTATAAAACAACTTCAAATATAAATGTATCAATCCTAGGCGGCGTGGGTACCATATATCATGTCGCCAATACTAGGGTCTATAATCAAAACCGCAAATGTCACGTATTGGAAGTTGGATTTCCGTCTGTGAACCAAGGCAAGGGATCGTCCTTACCGATTCGAGACAATCTAGCCTACCTTGTCTCAGGCAAGCGCGCAGACAAGCCTTGGATCATCAGGGCCGGTCCACTCGATGTGGATTAAAATGCCTGAACACTGCATTTCCCTCTCTATAGGGCGTAAACTGGTCATATCCGACCAAACCATCGGCCCCGGAACGACCGATATAACCGAGGCGCCTCGCTATCCATCATCCACATAAGTAAAATGTCCAGGCGTGTAAAACCCAAAACACCACTCCTAGCTAGAAAGAAACGCATGCCCTCCCTGATGTCCTCTCCCGTTTCTGGTTCACACCGAGGTGTGTGTCTCGCGAATTAACGCTACACAAAGCTACGCTATATTAAAGCCGTGCTTTGATCATCAACCACAAGACCCTGCTTTTCAACAGAAGCCTTGATCATTTGCATCTTAGCATGCCACACAGGCAATTCACGCTATGCAACCGATGTCTATCAATCACACAGAATAAAATCCGATGTCATACACACATCCTTTTACAAGTTCGTTCTGGGTCTGAACGAAACCGAGGAACCTTATTCCTCCCCCATATGTCCAACACAGGGGAAAGGCCCTCGCATATCCATCGATCTCTAACTACGTCTGGACGATCACCACTAATTTCCTCGTCTTGGGTGTACAGCCCAATCAAGACATCGATAATCATCCAAACGATGTGAATACCTCCGGTCTTCAACCACCATCTTCTTCCTCGACACATCATCGAATCAGTTATTCAGAATGGGATAAACCCGGTCTTTCTGAATAACTCGCGTATATAATAAACAAGTGCTATAAAAACACAACATACGCCTCACTCCAATCCAGAATATTTCCTTATCCAAATATTCATATACTTTGGGAAAGGTTCCCATTAATTTTATCAAAGATAAATTCTTTAAATTTATTCTTTAATCTTCCTTTGGATATCAATTCAATCTAATTAAAGATGCATTAAAACTCCACTTGGTTCTAATCTTCCCATAAATCAATATTAACGATTGTTTAACTTGGGAAATCATATCCTGTCTTTAATTAGGTTAAAGAACCGATGTCATTTAAAACACAGTTCACGATAAACCCAAAATCAAATTCAATTCCATCAGCCTTTAACCGTAAATTAGCAAGTGAACAATTCCCTAAGTATTAACCCCGAAGGCCGAAACCAACATCAGATCAATACCCAGGAAACCATTCAACTTAACTAATCTCCAGTTAGTTTCTAATTTTCTTAACTCCATTGGGTCTAAGAACAGTATTATTAAAGATACCATTCACGACAACCCAAAATCTTATTCCTGTCTTTAACTAGGTTAAAGAACCAATGTCCTTTAATACACGGTTCACGATAAACTAAAAATCATATTCCATTCCATCAGCCTTTAACCGTAAATTAGCAAGTGAACAATTCCCTAAGTATTAACCCCGAAGGCCGAAACCAACATCAGAGCAATACCCAGGAAACCATTCAACTTAACTAATCTCCAGTTAGTTTCTGATTTTCTTAACTCCATTGGGTCTACGGACAATATTATTAAAGATACCATTCACGACAACCCAAAATCACATTCCATTAACAATGGAATTTTCATGGAAAACGAATCGATATATATATAATCGATATAAACTTCCATTTCCAACCGATAATATAAATGGAATAACGACAAGGCCTTTTAAATTCCATATACATTAACCGTCTTCCTCTACAGAAGCTTACTTCGATTATTACCAAATCGAATTCCATTCAATTCCAATTTAATATGTTAAATTGGAAAACTTTACTTTGGAAAATCTCCTTTTAATCTTAACAAAAGATTTATAAATTCCAAATCACATTTCACTGTATATCGGGCTAAAGAACGAATGTCATTAAAACACAGTTCACGATAAACCCAATTCACATTCCATTTTATTCCAATTATTAAAAATAATTGGAAACTCTAACAATCTTAATTAAAAGATTTATTCTCTTCATCTGGGGTTCAAGAACAGTGTTACTGAAGAAATCGTTCATGACAAACCCAAAATCCCATTTGATATTAAATACAAGGCTCTAAATAGAAAATATATCGGCTTATATTCAATATCAAATACTACAACCAACAAATATCGTATTGGAAATAACGATATAAGTATATCTTTCAAATTTCCATAACAATATCTGTATAATCACGAAATCCAACATCGAAATATTCCGAAGACAATTTCGATTCAAATCCATTTCCAATTTATATATAGGAAATTCTGGTTATTTTTAAAACCATTTCAAATCCAATTTATTTATTTTAAAAATAATTGGATTATAATTCTAGTTCAAAACTAGTTCATTTCGATAAAAATCTATTTTTATCTTTTCAAATATGAAATTTTTCATCCCAATTCTTTTGAAATCATTTCTTATGATTTTACACTAATTGTTGATATTTTAAATAATTTTATCAAGGCCCGTACAGTCGATTTCCATAAACGACCATCGAACTGCGCTTACAGCGACCTTTTCCAAATTTGATTTGGACATAATTCCAAATCCAACCGTTAGATTTCAAATCTCTAATATTTGTTAGAAAGCTCCTTTCGATACGAACCCAACGGTTTCGGTTTTAGGAGAACCCGACGGTCGGATCTCCCATAATGTCCATTCGAAGTCAATAGTCGAATTTCGCGAACTACCGTAGCGCGACGCGTTCTATTCCGGCCATTAATTATATATAATATATATATTATATATATTTCGTCGATTTCCTTTCAAAACATATTTTATAAATCGTTTTAACTTCATTTTCGAAATGATTTCAACTTCGTATTCAATAACAAATCAAAATTGATATTCAATACCATCGATATATAAATGATAGTATTTTCAAAACATTATATTTTGAAATCAATTCCTTTTCGATATTCATTATAAAAATGAATAAAATCGATATAAATATCGTTCACATTAAAATGACGTCAATCTAATCAACACGGCTTTATATATTTAAATATATTCGTATCCATCCCAAATCGGACATCAAAATCAAATTTTTATTCTTTACTGAATATTATTTTTAGGAATATTCATTATTTTAAAATAATCGTTATTTTAAAATATTCATTTCTTTCTGAACTGGAATCAGACACGGTCAATTACCATATAATTTGATTATATGGATTTCATACAATACATGTATACAACAACAGTGATAAATAATCATCCAGAGTGCATTCTACACTGTATAAGCATTAAATATAAATATTTAACGCTTATAACAGTCTGTTAACCAATCGATTGACATACAACTAACTATTGGGATTAGTGTATGTTCAGTATCATCCCAATGCCCATTTAGGGTTTCAATCAAAAATTAATGAATTTTATTTGTGCAGTTGGGCAATGTGTAAAATTTATCGTCCCAATCCATATCAGTAAAATGGGTGTACAAAAACAAATCTTCTGATTTGTAAACGAATATTTATTTTATTCATATACCCGTTAAAAATTATATTTTTTGACAATAAAATATTTATTCGGTTCATTTACACAATAAAAATGATATTTTTATTGTTCTAACATATTTTAGAAAATTTTGGCGGCATAACGGCGCGATATCAAAATCGGGTAATGTCTAGCATTATCCCTCTCCTGATATTGGCTCGCGCCATATACATATAACAATTCTAATCAATTCATTTCACCCAAATAACCAATTTCAACCAAATAATCTAATCAACCAAACCAAACAATCAAACAAGTCGTACATGGTCTGTGGACGACGGAGAACAGTTTATATGTGCAGTTATAAAATAAATAACTGTATAAGAAAATTACAGTGAGGAGTTCTCACCTTTGGGATCCACTCCGCCAATTTTATTTCTGTATTTCAGAACAATCAGGATTTGCCTGACATTCCAAAGCAGTCTTTTTCACGCTGTTCATATTAAAAATCACATTTTTAATACCATCCTATTTATTTAAAAACCACACTTTTTTATAACGCCTCTATATAAATAAAAATCATATTTTTATTTCGTTACATATATAATAAAAATCACCTTTTTATAACGACGTTGGACATATAAAAATCATATTTTTATCATCTGTATCATATAAAAATCATATTTTTATTATCATACATATATAAAAATCATATTTTTATTATCATACATATATGAAAATCATATTTTTATTTTTACACATATATAAAAAATTCGTATTTATATATAAATTAAAAATCCTAACTTTATATTCATACAAACACTCTAGCTTTACTAAAGTAAAAAATCAGATTTTTTTTAAATCAAATAAAATAAAATAAAACTGACTAAAACATTAAATAAACAACAATAAATAAAGAGAGAGCTTACAGGCGTTCAGAGGGGGGGGGGGAGGGGAGTGTTGCTCCGTCGTTTGAGGTGGCGGGGGAATGCCGCGGCGGCGGGGTGTGGACCGGGGGTGGTGGCGCCGGAGTTCATAGTGGAGGTTCCTCCTAGGGCTTAGGGCTTTAGATCGAGAGGGAGAGAGTAGCCAGGAGGGGATCGAGAAGAGGAGTGGGGGTCTGGGCGGAGGCGCCATCGCCGGTGGGGGCGGGGCCAGAGCGCAACAGCGCTTTTGTTTGTTTCTTTTATCTGAATCGATCGTTAAGAATAACGGGGGGGGGGGGGGTTGACTTGTGTTGTGGAGAAGGAAGGGTGTTATAATATTTTATATATTTTATTATATTTTAAATTTCAAAAAGCAACTTTTTATTTCGAACTCAAAATCGAACCCATCGACTATCATCTCTAGCTAATTACCCCTATTCCGAACACAATAGGATATGTATCGTAAGCCAGTTCAATTGTTTCGATTAGTTTTCATCAAAATTAAAATATAAATCTACATATTCAATTTTAAACGTATATTTCAATTTACCAGGGCCACATACGGGCTCTAAAAATTCCAAAAAATATATTTCTAGCTTCGTATTGACGATACGGTCCTAACAAAACTAATTTCGTCAAATTTGGAAACCGTTTGAAAAATGATCATTTTCTGGTCGATCCAAATTGACTGAAACTGACAAAACATGCTTTCCTTCGCCACGCTCACATATTGATTCAGAAAATTATAAAAATTAGAATCTAGCAATAACTTGACATACCGGATCCAACAAAAGTGGTTTCGTGGAAAAAGGAGGTCGTTTGCAAAATTTCCATTTTTAAGAGCTATATTTTCCATAGCGACTATTTTGAATTTTCAACTGGACATAACTTTTTATTCCCGCTATGAAATTTCAGTTTTTCAAATTCGTTGGAAAGATATTTTCAAATAGATTCTAATATTTTTGGTTTCGCTAAAATCCGGTTTATTTTGAACCTTGTACATTCATTTGAAATTTGAAATCGAATTTTCAAACTACCGCGTCATTTTCCAATTCCTTTTATAATTAAAAATAAATATTTATATTCTAACGTCGATTCAAATAAATATATACGTTCTAATTCTATTCAAAATAAATATCTCTTCGTTATTATTTAAAATAATTCATTTTAAATATACAAAATTGCCAAAATAAATTTTTTAAATTGGTCAGATTTTCCGGGTTGTTACATACAGGCTAAAAATCACGCGTTTAAAATTTCCACGATCACAAAAAAAATCCAATCAACTTGAAATTGTTTAATTCTACTAGATATTTTCTTTACGGATCCAATGAAATTTGTTTCGTTAAAATCGGAGTTCATTTGGCCAATCGTTTATTCCTTTAAAGTTACCACTGTCTAAATTGGCCAAAATAAAATAAACGATTTAATATAAATAAGGGTGTTTGACGCTGCCACGATCACATGGTTAATCAAATTGCTACCAAATTTGAAACATAACAATAACTTACTAATACGGATCCAATAAAACTCGTTTGGTCGAAATCCGACTCCGTTTGAAAAAAGACGGTATTTTATAATTTAAACTGTTTGTCAGTTTAAAATTAAATTCCGTACGCTCACATGTTAACTGCAGCACGCTATGTTTTAACGTTCCAGACCCAACAAAATTCGTTCCATCGCAAACAAAGGTCATTTGAAAATTGGCTATTTCTAAGGCCTTTAAAATATTGATAAAATATTATAAAATTCAAAATAAATTCAATTAAATAAAAATAAATTATTGTTATCATATTTATCCAAATAAAATTATCATATAGCTTCAAATATAAATTATACAACTCAATATCTGCATTTTAAGTTAAATGATGTCCAGATTATATAAAAGCCCATATAAATTATTTAATAAACGTTATATTTTAATAACGATTTCGATAACGACTATTTTAAAATTTACTTTGGACATAATTCACAAAGTAGAAAATAGGGAGAAGGCCAAACTTAGCCAAAAAGTTGGCCAAAAGTATGCTAAGTTTGGAATTTGGCCAAAAGATCAACTTTTAGTGCAAAATGGAAAATGCGGTGGGGCCCCTTAAATCCACCTTTGCACTAAAAAGTGGACTTTTGATCAAATAACAAACTTTGCATACTTTTGGCCGAAAAATATGCAAAGTTTGTCCTTTTCCCTAAAATTCTCATTAACAAATTATACACGAAATCTGAATTTTTCTCTTCCAGTAGAAAATTATTATCAACTAGATTCAAATGTTTCTTGTTTCACAAAAGTCCGACTTAAATCGGATCCAGTATATTCAATTAAAGTTCAAAACTCAATATTACGAACTACCGCGTCATTTCGAGCTCGTTTTTAAATTAAATAAAAATTTAACATTAAAACTTTGTTTTAAATAAATGAATTCAATATTAAAATCCATTAATATTCTAGATATAATATTTAAAATAATAAAATAATTGAAATATTTGACTACAAAAAATACGGTACATTACAATGGTGCAAACGAGATTAGCTTTAAATTGACTTAATTTTTTATTTGGGTGATACAATATAAAACTATATTTTTAAATAATAAAGCTATATTCATTATTTAGCTTTCCGAGCTGTTATTTTTATATGTTTATAATAACATCAATCGACTAAAATAATTTTGAAATTGCATTTTTTCTTTCTATTTTAAAAGAACTTTTTATTTTTTAATCAATTTAGTAATAATAATAAATTAAAGTGAACACCATGCTAATATATATACAATTTGGTCTTTTTCCTTCATTTAATTACCAAATTTATTTTTCTTTTGATCTATTTTTTTTGGGGAATGTGTCCTTAAAACTAAATACTCCTTTATAGTTTATATATTTCACACACAAAAAAAGAATCTTATATTGCATAATAAAGCTCTCATTTTAAAATTAATATGATGTATACTATATTTAATAATATTATCGTGTACAATGCACGAGTTACACAATAGTTTTTATAAAATAATCTGTGTGATTTTATTTTCTTTTAAAACAAGAAAAAGAGGGGGGAAACAAGACTAAGATTTGTCCCACCTCTTGGAATAACGGGCCCAAAGTTATGTAGAAGGATTTTTGTGGGTTTATTTTCTTTTAAAACGAGAAAAGAAAAAATTAAACTGCAATTTATCTCACATCTTGGAATAACAAGAAACTTAAATATATTTTTAAGCAAAGAATTATTATGGTCAAAACGGTTTGGAATTTGTTTTAGATTTAGATTTTCATTTTCTACTCCCTCGAATTTACTAATACCTTTTTAAGGAAAACATTATCAATGTGACTTGACGCAATTCTACAAGTTTGAGTTTATCATCATTTCATTTCACCACATTTTCCGTATCTCCACACCAACAAGATTTCAGGAACAACAACTTTTCAAAACACTTTATGTGTGGTGGCTTTGTAAAAATAATTAAACATATATGCATAGAAATTAAACTCAAAATATATTTACAATGTACATTAATAAGTATACATACCAAATGCTGTTTGCCTGTCGTACTTTGATCATTTTCGCACGTACAATCCATTGAAGTGGAAAGCCAAATGCAGTGGAGATCTCAATCTTCCATTTTAGTCTTTGAACCAACGGTGTACAATTTGACTGCAAGTAAATTTTGTGAATAGTTTTAGCTGAGATATGGATTTCCTGAAGGTGGAATATTGGGCTAGCTGAATCAGAATAAAAGAACATTCGGATTTCACCAGTGGTAAGAGTTTTAGCTGAAATATGTAATGATGTTAGAATTTTAGATAGAGAGGAGTTGAAAGATTAAACGTATAATAATTGACGACTACATTGTTATTGCTTCATACTTTTCTATTATTTCAAAGCAATACAAAACGCAATACATCTACTTATACTTGCAGAATACTAAAATATCAAACAATAAAATATTAAAATAATTCAAACTGATCCACTAAAAAAGGAAGACTTAATCTATTTTAAAATAATACTTTGAATCATTCACTAACACACCCCCTTGATTTAAAATTATTGAGACAATAAACGACACACTTCTTTTCGATTTGTGATGCACTTCTCATCACCTTCAATTGTTGAAGCACGTCTCATCAACTCTACTCTTTGAACATTGAAGCACTTCTCTCAATGGTGCACTTCTCAACTACAACTTTAAAATAAATTATCTTCCATAGTTACTTGTGTCATGTTTTCTTGCTCTTCATCTTTGAACCTACAATTCCTTGCCATATGCCCAAACTTTTGGATCTGCTTGCTTTTGTTGTGCTTCAGCTGGTCCGTCTTTGAATAATTGATGATTACATAGAATAATTGACGATTACATTGTTATTGCTTCACACTTTTCTATTATTTCAAAGCAAAACGCAGTACATCCACTTATACTTGTAGAATACTAAAATATCAAACAATAAAATAGCTAAAATAATTCAAACCGAGCCACTAAAAAAGGAAGACTTGATCTAATCTAAAATAATACTTTGAATCATTCACTAACAAACGATGCTTGTTTAACAGGTTCTTGTTTATATACGTTGCTGAACTTTCTCTGATCACAATTCATGAAGGTAAAAATCCATGAAATTTTTACTTGCTTTATATATGGAGATGTGTTTTATACTTCTATGTTATGAGTTGTGATTATGTTTTCACAACCAAATGATTCAAGTGGGCGCTTGCTACATAGATGTGATCACTGTTGTTGAGCATATGTCTACTATGATCAAACTTATAATCACTTAAAGAGCATAATAGAATGAAAATATCTACATATCTACACATTTTGATTGAATTCTTTCTTATACATATAGTGGTTGCTAATGTATAGCATCGCCCTACCTTTAACATAAAGAAGACATAAACTTTAAATCTTAGTATAAAAACAGCTCATGCAAAGGATACACCTGAACCAAAAATTGATCTATATTTGCCTGAAAACTCAAAGCTACCTCCTTCTTTATCACACTTTACATGCTTCTTTAACAAACCAATTCCAAGAAAGCAACAAATGTCAAAAAAAAAAAAAAAAAAAAAAAAAAGGTCATGCAGTCCCTTTATTTATATATATGCTGGCAGAAACCAAAATTCTCCAAACTGTACCGAGTAATCATCTCTGCGATAATAACCTTAAGAGAATGCCAGAAAACAAAAATGGTGCACAAAGAAGACAAGGCAAGGCTACAGTTTTAGCCATAGGAAAAGCATTCCCAGATCAACTCCTCCTACAAGAAAACCTCGTTGCCGGCTACCTACGTGATACCAGCTGCACCGATCTCGCCATGAGGGAAAAGCTAGAACGCTTGTGTAATCACTTTCTTAACTATCTTTTCACCATTAGCTACATTATAACACAGGTTAATCATTCTTTTTTTCATTCTATTCATTTTACAACAGGCAAGACCACCACGGTAAAAACAAGATACACGGTAATGTGCCAAGAAATCCTAGAGAAATACCCAGAGCTTACCAGAGAAGGCTCCCCGACCATCAAACAGCGCTTAGAAATCGCGCATCCGGCCGTCCTGGAAATGGCCATGGATGCGAGCCTGTGCTGCATCAAACGGTGGGGCAGGCCAGCATCCGACATCACCCATCTGATCTACGTGTCCTCGTCGGAGCTTCGCTTTCCAGGAGGGGACCTCCTCCTGGCCTCTCGCCTGAACCTTGACCCATCCACGAGTCGCGTGATGCTCTACTTCCTGGGCTGCTACGGTGGGGTCACCGCCCTCCGCCTCGCCAAGGACATCGCCGAAAATAACCCTGGCAGCCGTATCCTCATCGTGACCTCCGAAACCACCATCGTTGGCTTCCGGCCTCCGAGCCCGGACCGCCCGTACGACCTGGTCGGTGCCGCTCTCTTTGGGGACGGAGCGGGTGCCGTCATGGTCGGGTCAGACCCATTGGAAAACGAGCCTGCGTATTTCGAGCTGGTGAGGGCTGTGCAGGAGTTCATACCGGGAACGCAGGAGGTGATCAATGGGAGGATCAATGAAGAAGGGGTGTATTTTAAGTTGGGGAGGGACTTGCCGAGCATTATAGAAGGGAACATCGATAAGTTCTGTAGGAAGTTGAAGGAGGCTGGCAGCGGGTCAGTGGGGTTGGAGTACAATGAGATGTTTTGGGCTGTTCACCCCGGTGGGCCGGCGATATTGAAAAGGCTGGTGAGTGAGCTGGGACTGGAGGAGGGGAAGCTGGAGGCGAGTAAGAGGGCGTTGAGGGAGTACGGGAACGTGAGTAGCAACACAGTGTTTTATGTGATGGATAACATGATAGAGGAGTTGGAAGGCAAAGAAGGGAAAGGAGAGGAGTGGGGTTTTGTTCTGGCGTTTGGTCCTGGGGTTACTTTTGAAGGCATTTTGGTTAGGAGTTTGATCAAATGATTAGTAAAGGTTTTAGCTGTTTTTATATATGGTTGTTGCTATGTGAAAATAAGTGGCATATTGTTGGATATTAACGGAGTTTAGTTGTTGAATATTGTTATATTTAGACTGATGTCTCGAGTGACTGCCTGGTGAAAAAAAAAAAAAATTGTGTACACAAAGCCCTCGACTGTACCTCGGATTTACATATGAGTGATTATAATCTGATCAAATCATCAAAGTAATAATAAGTAAAACTGTATCACATTTAGTTATGGCTTTCCTTATTTGTAAATTTCAAAATAGCGGCTCGAATTGAAGGTATAATTTGACCACAATTTTGTCTAAATTATATTACAGTTTATGTTTGAAAGAAGAAGACACAAACCCATTTTCAATCATGTAGCATAATGAAACATAATGTTCGGTTTATTTGGTTGTTCAAGTATGATGGTAATATATACTGCACTTCTAACTTTAAATATCTATATAATTATTTTAGATGATAATTCAACCTTTTAATGGTAAATATGTAATAGAACTGAACAATTTTATTGGAACCAACGCAAATTCCATAGCGACTATGAGATCTAACTTCTCATCACCCTCCACTTTCAACGCCGCTTTCCCACCTCTCCCTTCATGCTCTTCTCCACCCATTCCCTGTGATCCACCACCTCCTCGTGTTAGTCCATTATCTGCTAACCCCTCTGATTTAAATTTGGAAGCGACCTTATCCAATCCAGATCTGGATACTTCCAATTATTCTAGTGATTCGCCTCTTAACCCTAATCATACTCAGGGTGAATTTGCGATTAATCTAAAGGCTAATCTGAATTCCTCGAATTCTTCCTATCCATCTTTCACCAAGTTTGACTATGCGTCACTTTTTAGTTCACTTCCTCGAAATGCAGGGGTATTCAAATCAATACATTTCGACATTGAGAGGGATGGCAAACCAAAAAAACCGCCAGATCTGGTAAGGGATGAAGGCATGAAGTACTGGAGCAATCACCTCGTTGGCTTCTTCCTAGGTGGTACTCTGTTTTATACTTCTGTTGTTACTTTTCTGAACCGATATTGGAAATTGGATGGCGAGGTTGATATAAAATCTGATGGTATACATTTTTATTTCAAATTTTCAAATGAAATGGATAGGGAGAAAGTATACTTAAATCTAATCCGATTTTTATTAGAGGTCGAATGTTTATAATTACACGCTGGGATCCTTCCATTGGAAATTCCCAAGCACAGATTAAGAAAATGCCGGTGTGGGTTCATTTCTATAGAATTCCAAGCATATTTTGGACACTCGTTGGGATTAACTGGCTTGCCTGTCACGTTGGGAAGCTTATATGCTTTGATAACAGTACTGAAAGATTGCAAAGATTTTGATACGCTAAAGCTTTGATTGAAATTTCACCAGAATTTGAATTACCTGATAAAATAGAGGTTGACGGCCTAGGTCATAATTGTCCTTTTGCTAAGTTAACTTATGATTGGAGACCTCGGATTTGTACATTTTGCAAAGTTTTCGGCCATGACACCAATAAATGTGAACACAATCCCAAGGCTATGAAGGATAATGATGTGTAGGAACATGTTGCCACACATGTTAGGAATCATGCTCTTATAGATCAGAACTACAATAAAAAAAAATTCTAATGCAAATCAGAGTAACTGGACAACAGTGAATTCAAAAGCAAAGAAATATTGGAAAAGAAAAGGGGCGAATAACAATAAAGAAGATGCTGCTTTTAAGAAGTGTAAGAAGGTAGATGTGAATCCATTCGAAGCTTTAGCTACTGAAAACACTGATAAGACCAATGGGGATGATACAATTTTGGCTGAACATGCAACTCAGATTATTACGGAAGCTGAGAATGATGGATCTTCACGTCAGGACATTTTAATTAATACATCTTCAGGCTGAATTCATGGAGCTTCTATACATGGAAAAGGAGTTACAATTGGAAACCAAGATTGTTTGAATACGACTGGTATTGATTTGAATGATACATTCCTTGGAAATTTATTTTGTGACAGCAAAGAGGGTTTGATTAATACACATATAGCTGCCGCTGATTTGGGAGCGTCCATTTCGTCATCGCCTTCTTCCTTGAGCAAATCTTTCGCTTCTGTCCTAAATGCTACAATGTCTGCTCCTTCTTTTGTTAGTACGACCAGTACTAACAAAATAATGTCATCAGCATCACCTTACTCTCATCTGGCACCTCCTTCTCATTTTATTCTTCCTCCACCACCCAATGTTAGACCATCTACTGCCTCACCACTTATGTCATCATCAATGAGTGGTAAGATAAAGGGAAGCAAGAAAAAGCAACAATCTGATGATGATGATTTGAATAATGGATTAGATTATAAACCAGAAGACGTTATGCTAGCAACTAATTCAAGGAAATATGGAAGACATACTAGAAACAATCCCGCTTATATGCTTGGGTCTCTTCAATTTAAATGAGCGTGATTTGTTATTCTTAGCATGGTGCGGTTGTTTTAGATATTTTAATTTGTTTAAGTCATTTTTCTGCTGGTGGCTAGAGTACTCTTAGCAATGCTGCTTCTTTGGTGGTTTGCTACACATTAAGGGATTCTGTCAGTTGTAATACGGTTTCTATTTTGGTAGTCTAAGGCAAGATAATGTCAAGAATCTGTATTAATCTTAATTGTATTCTTTGGATGTTACTCTTGAAGTAGTGAATAAAAACTTTCACTTGCCTTTCAAGGAAAAAAAAGTAATAGAACTAGTAACTTTGGGATTTAATAAAACTCTTTATCAATGCAATCAAAACGTTGTGTCCTTTGGCTTCAACAGCCAGATTTCTTGTCAATTTTATCCATTTAAGTTAGGGTTGTCAAAAGATATTCGAAAAATCCAAAATCCATACGCATCCGTATCCAAAAAAGTATAAATATCTGATATTTGAAAAAAACGGATACAGATGCGGATATGTAGACATCTACTTTCGAAAAATATCCATTCGCAAATTTTCAAAATTATAGCTTAAATTGTATGCATTAAAGTACGTTAAAAAATATAAATTTATTCTTTTATTAAGTTTGAAGTTCATATTTTATGCGCAAAATACATATTAATTACCTTAATTTTGAACACTGTAATAACTAATGGAATGGTAAAATATTTATATTAAACATAATTTTTCTCATTTATGTTTCTTAATTTATCGATCACTAGCGGTTAGGATAATTATCTGATATCCGTCCGTATCCGCGGATACTGATATTCGAAAATGATTTTGGATGTGGATACGGATATGACACTATCTGTATCTGAAAGTATCTTTTGACAACACTAATTTGAGTTTAAACTTTGGACGAGATAAAAGGAAGGCTCGATTGATCAGACATGCACCGTGCGTGTTTAACCAAAGCCCGACTCAATTTTATTTTTGCCAACTAAACAGATGTCATGAGCATGTGTTGACATGCATGGAGTCTTTTTTCAACCCAGCAAAAGACAAACTGATAATCTAATGATCAAACCTTCTTATGAGAATCCTACATATAAATATTGGATACTTTAGTCCACGATGTGGAGCTGACATCCCTTCTTTTTTTCTTTCTTTCTTTCGAAGATCAACATCAAACCTGAATTAATTTTGAAAATATTCAAATTTAACATCCCTCCCTTCCCCACTCCAACCACAACCACCTAGGTTTTCAAAAGAAAACAAATAAAAGAAATAACTACATCACTTATGCGATAGCTTACCTGAACAAGTGAGAACATGTCGATATAGCATAAAGATAAAAAAATTGCATCATCATGCAAAATAATACATAAATTAGAGGTGTTACTTGAATCTAAACTTTTATTATAAAAATTTAAAAATTCTATCATGATAAATTAATCTTGAACCAAGTAGCTCTATAATAAGATCATAACAACCACTCATTAATTTCGTAAATAGACCGAACATTAATAGCCATGTGAATTAATAGTTATGTGCTTAAACCGTGCATTTATGACTACTTTGGAATAGGAGTGAATAATATTCGGTTCAAAGCGAATTAACCGACCAAACTGATTTATTTCGATCGGTTTGGTTTGGTTTTAAAACTATATAGGTTTGTATTTTTTTGGTTATCAGTTTAACTGAATTAACCGAATTTTTAATTTATTATCTAATTTTACAGTATCGTAGTAATTTAAATAATTAGTTTAGTTACATAACACAAAGGCATTTGTTGCAAATATATCAAATCTTATCATAAACATAAAATTTATTATATGAAAATTCTCCAAACATGAATTTATGTTTTACTTTGAATGAATCCATCATTTGAATAATAGTACATTATCCAAGTTCGGTCAAATCGGTTACTAACCAAATTAACCGAAATTAGTTCGGTTCGGTATGGAAAATTTTCGATTCCAATTCGATTTGAGGTTTTTTACCTTCAAACCAACTAACTGACCAAACGCTCACCCATACTTTGAAAAATGGTCTTAATTTATTTGGAAATAACATGGTTTCCACATTGATATGGTAAAAGCTCTTAAAGTGTTTTAGCAATGCACATTATTAGTTTGTAGTCTTAGTTTCATTTTATTTCATGCAGAATCTAATACTAGTTCATAAATAGATGTGGTTTAATGTTCCACAATCTTTCTCTTATCTCATTTATAGTCATTGAACAATGTTTGTCATTTCCAAAACATAGGTTGGGTTTTTGTGAAATATGATCAACTTCATTCTCAAAATTCTAGTTTCATCCTTTGTTTTTGTACAAACCACTTCATTTGGAAGACATTTAGTCAATGGATGGGTAGGATTTACTTACCTCTATGTGATTGTTGACGTGGGGAATAGGTCTGTAACACCCTCACACTTTTCAGAGCTCGAATTTCGACAAAAATGGAAACTCATACCCTTTTAAGCACGGAGAGTATAAATCTGGTACCTGCAATTAATAAGCATGAGCATAATCAGAGTAAAATAAAACTAACTCATAGCGGAAACAAAATAATAAATACCGATTAAGGAGACTACCTTATTGCATAGGACCACATCGATATCGAGCATGAGAGAACGAGAACCGAAACCAAACGTGAACACTTGCTAAGACATGTCTTCCCCGAGATAAACCTGAGAGTTGTTATAGGGAGGAGGATCTGAGCAACAAGTCTTGGTGAGTAGAAAATGTATAACACTATTTACAATACACAGATGTACTCCATTTGGTCAAAACCAATACATATGTCTAAAAGGACAAGTAATTCTAACCTAATCCATTTAGAATTTACGCACGACTAACCACAAAATCCAAGTTAATATCCCGCCCTAGCGGTATCGTAATACTGAGATATATCGTTTACGTATAAGTACAAAGCCTTATAACCACCATTAACTAATCAAGAGGCGGACAACTAACTTCTATCTATCACACAAGGAGGGTACTTATTTTATATATAACCAATTAAGAACTCGTTGCCTATTTAAGGTAAGGACGGATACTTATGATCACTTAATATCCAAGGCATACCTTATTTGTCACTTAATACCTTATACGATGGTTAATTCTACCATAATATAAATTAGACAACACTAGCTAATAAGTCCAACCAATCCAAGATTTTTGTCATTCACGCATATAATCATGCCCCCGCATAAGACGAGAAATAGTAAGCAATCTCTTATTACCTACAGGATAGGTAGACGACATTTCACTATTTATGACCTTCCTTCGGCAGACCCCCTTGTTACTATCTAGCCAACCTTATTGGATAATTTCATTGATCACTTAATACTTCCCGCAGGATGGGCAAACATTTTGTGAAAACCCAAACCCCCGTGCCACGGAAGCAAGGATAATCATTGGAATATATCACATTAATTACAACACCAGATTACAGATAATAGCATAAACATGAAATAGAATAATTTACATCAATATGACAGCAGAATCATAAAATGTAATAAATATCAGAGTTACACAGTTTAGGATACAACTTAGTACATAAAAGAAATAACCAGTCTACATCGCGATCAGTGGTACATATACATAAGATAGTACAGGCGGTAATGTCAATAGTCCAAAATACGAATAAAAGCTAGTCTTCGCCGTCAGCCAAAAGCGCACTCCAAGCTATAGTGCTAAGCCAAAATAAATCCTGCTACTTGGCTACCCGTGTAAAACAAGGGTACCCGAGTTTGCAAGTGAAACAAACTACGAGTCGGTCATGGGACTGGTATGAGAAATCTACTTAAATTATTTGATAACAAAGCTAATCACAGGACCACGCCGCTAAGCGGAACGGATTTACTCCATTGGATTGCTAGTGCATAAAACAAGTAAATCATTTAAACACCGCAATGCTTTTTACAAAAATGAAGCCATTATAAGACTCAGGTCCCATCACATAATGCAACGCAAGCCGGAGGATAGAGTTTTACCTTATAACGACCAAAATATGCTTGATACGTATTAAACAAAATCATTTGATATTATCACTAGTGCATATATGTTCCAAACACAATTTCAATCATAATGTATCAATCGTAGACAACATGAGCGTCCCATGCCACTATTTCGCCATATATAGGTTTACAATCAAAACCAAAAAGTCACATATTGGAAATTGGATTCCATCATGAGTCAAGGCCAGGGATGGCTCCTCACCGATTCGAGACACTATAGCAAATGCCTCAGGATTACATACTCTGGGCAACCCCTGGATATTCAGGGTCGGTCCACACTTATGTTAGTGAATTAATTATTCTTGAATGCACGTTTCCCGGTCCTATCGGACATATCCATCGGCCCCGTAGTGACCAATATATCTGAGGCGCCTCACTTTCCATCATCCACATAGGTAAAAAATATAAATGTTTGGGCTCCATATCATGACACCACCCATAGCTAGAAGGAAACGTCGTGCACTCCCTGCAGTCACGATCCCGTTTTTGACTCATACCGAGGTGTGAGGCTCGCGAATTAACTCTATACACAAAGCTATGTTATTTAAAGCCATGCTTTGATCATCAACCACAATACTCCGCTTTTCAATAAAAGCCTTGATCCTTTGCATCTAAGCATGCCACACAGACAATCCACGCCATGCGACTAATGTCTGTCGATATATAACCTCTAAGCTCGTACGTCTTAGAGAAGGGTGTTAAGCAAGAGAATAAATTCTCCGCCACCAAACAGATATATATTTAATAGAGATCAATCAACATAGAATGAAATCCAATGTCAGACACACATCCATTTACTAGTCCGTTCTGGGTCTGAACGAAACCGGAGGCACCTTATTCCATGTTCCATACGTCTAATACGGAAGAGAGGCCCTTGCATATCCAGACAATCAACAAATACGTCCGGACCACTACCACTGTAACCTCATCAAGAGAGCTACCCATATCGAAGGCATCAGTAGTAATCCACATGATGTGAAGATCACCGGTCTTGCACCATCTTCATATCTTCGACTTTTAATCATCGATCAATTATTTGAAATGAGAATTAACTCGGCCTTTTCAAATAATTCACATATACATAGAATTAAAATCAATTCTTTCCATGGTTAAACTATTTGACATTCACGTTTCAGTTCATTATAATAACTTCATGTCAAATACATCTAACCATAAAAAATATCTGATAAACCAAGTAAAATTGCTTTATTCCCATTCCACACCGTTTAAAATATTTTAAAATGACTTATCGCTGTTTTTATTTATATAAAAATAGCCCAATTTAATTAAACGATGCTTCAGGTCATTTTGCGGCCCGGGCGCTGTTTTTATTCGAATTTGAATTACACATTTCTCAGAATCTAACTGTTGGATATTAACAAATTTAATATTGTTGGAAAGATCTTTCCAAAGCGAACCCAAAGGTTCTGGTTTCGGGAAAATCCGATGGTCAAATCTCTTGGTATAATCGTTTAAAATTACGATTGCAAAACGTGAACTATCATACATGATTCCTTTTATTTTAATATATATATATATATATAATTCATTCGACGATTTCCAAACCATTTCACTTAAAAAAATTGGCTAACACCTTTAAATTTCGCCATAGCCTCCTTTGTTCGGAGAGCGTTTTGGAAATTTGTTGGGTCGTATTAGGCACCCAATCAATCCAAAAGAAGCATACACAATTTTTAGTGACCTATCTATGCCCAAGGGAGAGTATAAAGATCATTTCTCTAGAGATTAAATCTCGTCACCTTGTCCAATGTTGGAAAATAAATAGTCCATGTTCCGTATTTAAAATCAAGAGAGACATGAATTATTGCCATATCCAGACCCGTGTGGTTTTTTTATTAATCTTGCCATTTACCGTTATATTTTATTTAGTCCATATCAGTCCTCAGTTCAACCTGTAATTCAATCATCGCCATAAAAGCATCTCGCTCGTATGGTAATCTCAACTCGTCATACAATCTCCAAATGCTTATATGGAATATGATATGCTATGACATCAATAGTTCGTCTTTGGTTCAACCTGAAATGTAGTCATCGCCATACAAGACTCTGGCTTGTATGGTGATTCCAACCTCGTCATACAACGGCAGGGTGGTTCATACATACGATAAAAATGATATTTTTATTGTTCAAAGAATTTATTCAACACATGAGTATTTTTGTATAGTTCATTTCAGAAAATTTCAGCATTATAACGGCAAGGTGTTGTAGCACCAGCACAGTGTCTGAGCACTGCTCCTCTGCTAACCTAGGCCTTGCAACCTTACAACAATTTCCTTTCAATGATTTCCACAATAAAATTCATTTTCACAACACAATGAATTTAAACCCAACCAATTTTGTTGCAACCACAATCAATCACTCACAATCACAATCAATTTCACACCACAATCATCACACAATCATCCATGGTTTAACAGAAAGTAGTGTCAGGAGCTATTAAGCCCCATCTATAATTTTTCTCCATTTTATTTGAATTTAGAAATCTCACATTGGTTTTCACTCCTCCTAATTTTACAGATGGCGCCAAACACCTTCTGGCCTCTTCTAGAATGTAGAATACGCTGTCACGAGTCCAATATCTCTTGTTTCACTGGATTTCAACAACATATGAAAAAGATATGTTTTTTATAAATAAATTTAAATTCACAAATCTTTTAAATGTTGTAAACCATTAAAATATATACGTCGTTACCTCAGCAAAATGTTTGAAACTAGGTTTCGATCTCACGCTTAAACCGTTGCACGAGGGGACGATCAGCTGGCGCCATGTCGAAGAGCAAGAAGAGGCACGCCGAACGCTGGTGGTCACGTTGAGTTCAACGATGAGATGGAGGAGCAGCGATAGCTCGAACGGTGCGAGTTCCTGGTGAGATTCCGATCCAAATACACAACGATAAATTACCAAACTTATATGGATTTGAAGGTGGGACTGAGATCTACAAAATCTTCTAAAGAATCATCGAATTTTGTTGAGTAGTTTGGAAGAAATGGAGGAGAGAAGGATTGATCAATTTCCGTTATGGGTTTTCTGAGCGAAACGGTTTTTTGGGAAAAATGATCGTGAATTCTGATTGGCCCGTGCCTTTATATTTTATTTTTTTAATTCTTTTAATTCCAAAATTCCAGTTTCTCCATCCGAACCCCAAATCAAACCCAACGACTGTCTCTCCTAGCTAAATACCCCCATTTCGGACACAATGGAATATGTTTCGTAAGCCCATTCGACTGTTTCTGACAGTTTTTCTTCAAATTAAAATATATTACATTCATATTGAATTTGAACGTACATTTCAATTTTCCAGGGCCACATATTGACTTCAAAAATTCCAAAATAATTATATCCTGCTTTGTTTTGATGATACGGTCCTAACAAAACTGATTTCGTCGAATTTGGAGACCATTTGAAAAATAGCATTTTCTGGTCGATTCAATTTGCACTATATTTGCAAAACACATTTTCCTTTGCCACCCTCACATATTAATTCCAAAAATTATGGAATTTTAAACCTAGCAATAATTTGACATTCCGGATCCAACAAAAGTAGTTTCGTTGAAAACGAAGGTCACTTGCAAAATGGCTATTTCTAAGGGCTTTATTATTATTTTAATATGGAAATTTTAAATTCTAACGTATTTTCTGCCAAAATTACTCGAAATAAAAATTTTAAACTGGTTCTGATTTTCTGGTTGTTACAGTCTCCCCCACTTATAACTTTTTGTAACAACCCGTAATTTTAAAACATGACATAAGGGATAATTAAAGAATAATTAATTTTCAAAAGAAAATTTAAGTGAAATGGGTTACACCATTGCGTTCTTCTCAGAATTCTGCTTGAGATACAGTCTGAGTTTGCGTAAAATTAATAACGTATGAAGGAGTTATGAACGATAGAAGTTGGGCAGAACAATCAGGAAATGGGCCAGAATAACGGGCGCACTTGTGAAGTGCGCCAGAACAAAATTGCACTAGCGCACCTGGGAAGTGCGCCCAGGCTGCGCCAAATCTGTAGATTTCAGGAGAGTTCCATGATGACGTGTTTTGCTGGGATTGGCTGGATGACGTGTTTTTCTGGTCTAGATGGTTCGGATGGTTCCTAATCTAATCTAAAGGTCCTAATTCACCTAATACATCTATAAATAAACACCTAAACCTAGCCCTAATCTCATTACTATCATCCATGACGCCTCCATGCTGCTCTAATCTAAATTAAAACAAGCCTTTCTTCTCCATCAAGTCAAATTAGAAGACCAAATTCTACAACAACGGTTTAGCTAATCAAATTCATAATTCAAAATTTTCTCTCTCAAATCTCTAAGCCTAATGTTGTGAGTTTCTAGAGTACTTTTAGGTTTAGATAAATAAAAGTACGCTTTGATAAACAATGAATTGGATATGTTGTAAAGTATGATTCTATGTTGATATGAAACTTTATCCTATGTCATGACAAGATCTAATTTCCTAGATCTAATATAATTGTGGTGATTCGATTATGATGGTTATATGGATCTTGACTTGTAACCATGTTATGATGGAAGTACATCTATTAATTTAGATAATTGTGACATCACTTGGATCTAGACTTTTATGCTAATAACCTTTCACTTGTCATATTGTGATACATTGATATATGTTGTAAACTTGACATGTGAATTTACCTTTTGATCTAAACATGTTGCCATGACTATGCTAGATCTAGGTAATTGAACATCTAATGTTAGATCTAGATCTCATTATGCTTGCTTAAACATCATAGTAATTGCCACAAGTTTTTAATTATGCCCACTTAGTTATGATGTTAATCACATGTCCATTCACTTTGTTACTATGCCAGTTTATGATCATGTTTATGTCACGACTTGTTGAAACTATCACCCTCGTCATATTCCCTTTTAATTATCATAGCTAAGCTACTTTATAGCCTAGATGCCGCCAAAATACGTACGAATCCGTTAGAGAGAAAACAGGGAAAAAGGGAATTAAAATTGGCATGATTTATGAAATGTTTAATAGGAAATGGGACATGTAAATCAAATGGAGAAAACATAGAAATAGTTACCTATAATGACATAGGTAGATTTGAATTAATTTGGAATGTTTAGTAATTTACAATTAGGAATCATAAATTGTACTTATGACATAAGGTTAGGTAACATTAGTGGCGGAAGTCTGCCCGGACCCGACCGACATATCCACCAGCCCCAAATGTTGAACCTAATGTGGGAGGTCTAAGTACGCAAATACGAATCGGGCTAAGACACGAGGTTAGGCCCAACTGTGGAATAAGACTGCCTGGACCCGACCGGCATATCCAGCATCCACATGTTGTAGGCCTAAAGTGGGATGTCTGGCCCATTATAACCATAATTGGACATGGTAAAGAAATGGACTACTTAACCTAATTTAATATGACTATGGACTTAAGTTATGGTTAAGTAAAATTGGATGGGTAGTGGGGGGTTAAGTAAGTTAGAGGGGACGGGTAATATATATATATATATATATATATATATAGGCCCACATACTTAACCCAATAAGGTTACGTAATTTAAGACACCTAGTGGTATACATAACCAGTAGATAGTGTAACATGGTTATGTAATTAAAGACACCTAAGTGGTATACATAACAGGTAGATGATGTAAGAAAGTTATGTAATTAAAGACACCCTTTAGGGTAAGCATAACTAGCATATGGCTATGTAATTAAAGACACCTAAGGGTATACATAGTCAGTAGAAAAACCTAGTGGGGGATACCAGACAAGGGGGAGAGCTTGTATCATATTGAGAGGGACCCATTTCAGTCAGTAACCCGAAGTGGTATCAAGTAAAGACCTCTGTACTAGGTGGAGAAGGGGCACGCTTACTGATTGATTGTAAGAAATCCAAATGAGGCGGATGGTATGGGCGGCGCAAACCGACCCAGGACATGTGCGTGCATGAGCCGGGCAGAGGGGGCTAAGACGACCGTGACACCAGTAGATATAGTTGTGCACACCATGGGTTGCCACTTTAGGAAGTGATACCTCCTACTGTGGGGCCAGCACAGGATATCTACAAGGTACGGAGCTGACCGATTAGGGTAGTGGTTAGGGTATACTTGGACGTATGACCTAAGCCTACCAGCTTATAGTGGAAGGGATCATTTTATTTCAGTTATACTAGTAATAATGCAGAGTTATCACTAGTATGGCACATGTACCTTAACTTGCTTACCTTGTCACACCTGCCATTTATGTAGTGATTTCTCTCGTATCCACTTTATATGCCTATCATGTTGCTTTTAATTATCTACTGGCTAAAAGTAACTGGACTCGCCAGACTTTATGTCTGACCCTGTTGTTTCTCCTTATTTCTTCTGTTTCCCCCTAGGTTCTCAGGGAGGAAATAATCAGACTTAATCAGGAATCAGATATCATCTTGCTTGGAGCAACTTTTGAAGTATGGCTCAAGTTCTTGATTCTACTATGGCTTAACTCCTTTTATTGGGAAAATGATGCTTTTTATTTACTTATGTACTCTGATGGTGCAAGACAAAAGTTTTTTTATTGTAATGGTTTTTTTGACTTATGAAATTGTGGACCACAAAGTTATGACTTATGTTTGAAATAAAAGTTTAAATTCTCCGCTGCTGCCTTATTTATCTCTGTCTTGTAATCATTCTGTGTCTGTTTACCTATAGCGCTTCACGAAACTTAATGCATTCCCCTATGAGTGACATTAATGGACGTAGGGTGTTTCACTTGTTATCAGAGCTGAAGGTTACCAGATTAGATAAAAGTTTATGATTTTTTATTCAAAAATGTTTTAAAGAAAGCATTTTCAAAAAGAGAAGTCTGTTCTGAAAAACATTCCCCAAAGAGCCATATGTAGTATCCTTCGGTCCTCTATCTAAATTTATTCCTTTTCCTTTTTCCAGCATGTTTGTGGAACAAAACATCCCTAATATCCCAGAGGGCATCACTATACCTAGATGGTTCCGTAGGTATTTGGAAGCCACGGCGCCAGCCGAATGTAACAACCCGTTAAATCTGAACCAGTTTAAAATTTTTAAATTGGCTATTTTAGTGTATTTTAAATATTTGAAATAAATATTTTAGATAACAAGGAGGAAAAAGTAGTTTGAATCGATGTTTGAAACGGAATATAGTTAATTTGAATTATAAACAAGGCCTGAAATGGCGCGGCAGTTTCAAAAATTGAATTCAAACTTTGACTGACTGTACCGGGTGCAAAACAAAACGGATTTGAGTGAAACCAAAAATATTTAAATCTGTTAGTGAATATCTTTCTAACGAATCTGAAAAATCAAAGTTTAGTAGCAGGACTCAAAAGTAATGGCCAAATGAATTTTCAGAAAGGTCGCTATATAAAATATATAGCCTTTGAAAATAGACATTTTGCATACGACCTCGGAATTCTGCGAAACCACTTTTGTTGGATCCGGGATGTCAAACTATTGCTAGGTTTCAAATTTCATAATTTTTGAAGCTAGTATGTGAGCGGGGCAAAAGAAAATGTGATTGGTCAATTTCTGTTAAAATGGGTCGACCTGAAAAGGGCCATTTTGCATACGATCTCAGAATTCGACGAAATTGGTTTTGTTGGGACCGTATCGTCAAAACAAAGCTAGATTTATTTTTCTGGAATTTTTCGATTCAGTTGTGGCCCTGGCAAATAAAAATGTACGTTTAAATTGAATATTAAATGTTTTATACTTTAATTTGAAAATTAACTGACTGTAACAGTCGAATTAGCCAACGAAACATATCCCATTGTGTCCGGAATGGGGGTATTTAGCTAGGGGCGACAGTCGTTGGGTTGAAATTGGTGTATGTTTGTTCAAAGGGTTATTTTGGGAATTTAAAATTTAAATATAATGGGTCAAAGCCCTTTATTTTCTCTCTCTTCTGAAATCGGTCAAACCCTCCTACGACGAACGACGGAAACCAGTTCAAAACTTCCAGGCCAGATCGCCGCCGCCACAGGCGTTTTCTCCACCCCCTCCAGTTGACTTTTCCGTTCGTCTTCCCCTACTCTTTAAATCCATCCAACCCTCGACTGAAATCATTTGGTATTTGCGTCGTTCTACCTCGAGGAAGTCAGCATCTTTGGAGCGCCGCCGTGCCTAGTAGAGGCCACTGAGCTGAGTGCCACCACAAGCGCTGGAGAGCCTGTTCGAAGCTCTTTGATGTTGCAGCATCTGATCGTGATAATACTTCACGGATCGATCGTAAAATTTAAACCTAGTTTTGAAGGTTTGGCAAAGGTATCAGCTTTGAAATTCATGAAATGAAAATAACACTTTTAAGTGTTGCAAAACTTTGAAAAATCATATCTTTTTAGTGTGTTGACGAAATTCGATGAAACAGGAAACAACGAGACCGTGAGGACGTCTTCTACATTTTAGAAGAGACCGGATATTTTTCTGAGCCTTCTGCTATTTTTGGTGGAGTGGAACCCAATGTGAGATTTCTAAATTATAAACAATATGGAAAAACAACGATGTATAAATTATATAGTCGATGTATGGGTTATATAAGCGTTGTACACCTCTTGTATAAGCGTTGTATAAGTTGTACGTTCGATATATAAGTTGTATATGCGTTGTAAAAATTATATATGTGTTGAAATAGAAGTGAAATGCTATATATATATATATATATACATACATACGCCCCTCGTCCACAAACCACGGTCGATATTTATTGGTTATGATTGGTGTGAAAATTGATTGATAGCGAATGGTTGATTGAAATTGTTTGTGGTTGAAATTGATTGATTGTGGTTGAAAAATACCCGTTTGTGGTTGAGAAATATTTGGTTGAAACCACATAGGATTAGTTTGTGGAAATGAAAAAAATATACATGCCGCCTGCGTGTGAACTAGATGCATGATTCCCCATTGTCAAAAACCGCGAGGTTTTAAGGAAGAGCGAGGAGCCGTACTAGGGACGGTCCCGGTTTTAACTACCCTACCGTTATGTTGCCGAAATTTCCTGAAATCTTTCTGTATTTGATTTATTTTCATTGGTTGAGACTATATTCATTTGTTGAACAGAAATCCATGTATTGAAAAATAATCGTGTTTTGAAATAAATTGTTTTAAAATAAAAATTCCATTTTTATTATATATACAAACTATAGAGAACATTCATGTGTTGAACAGACATTCATTCGTTGAATAGAAATTCATGTGTTGAGTGGTACTCGTATTTTAAATAAATTGTTTTAAAATAAAAATTCCATTTTTATTATATATGCAAACTATAGAGAACATTCATGTGTTGAACAGACATTCATTCGTTGAATAGAAATTCATGTGTTGAGTGGTACTTGTATTTTAAATAAATTGTTTTAAAATAAAAATTCCATTTTTATCATATATACAAACTATAAAGAACATTCATGTGTTGAATAGACATTCATTCGTTGAATAGAAATTCATGTGTTAAGTGGTACTCGCATTTTAAATAAAATGTTTTAAAATAAAAATTCCATTTTTATTATATATACAAACTATAGAGAACATTCATGTGTTGAACAGACATTCATTCGTTGAATAGAAATTCATGTGTTGAGTGGTACTCGTATTTTAAATTAATTGTTTTGAAATCGAAGAATCGATTATATATATATATATATATATATATATATGAATATAATTAAAATGAATCGAATAGCGACGCTGTAGTTCGTATTTTAAAACCGTGATTTCAAACGATTGTTGCGGAAGATCCGACCATCGGATTTTTCTGAAACTGCAACCGTTGGGTTCGCCTTGGAAATATCTTTCCAACGACACCAACTTTGTAAAGATCCAACGGTTGGATTGTCTGGAATGTTTAATTCAAATCTGAAGAAAAACAGCGCCAGAATCGATTATATTTATATATATATAAATATAATTAAATTAAATCGAATAACGACACTGCAGTTCGTATTTTGAAATCATAACTTCAAACGATTAGTGCTGGAGATCCGACCGTCGGATTTTCCCAAAACGGAAACCGTTGGATTCGTTTTGAAAAGATCTTTCTAATGATATAAAATTTATGAAGATCCAACAGTTAAATTTTCAGATATGTGTAAATCAAATTTGGAGAAAAACAGCGCCACGGCCGCGTTATGGCCCGAAGCGTTGTTTTGAATATATTGGTTATTTTTAAATAAATAAAAATAGCAATAAATCGTGATAAAATACTATGAACGACATGGAATGGAAATAAGCTGAATTTACTCGGTTTATGTGATATTTGATGGTTGAATGTGTTTGGCGTGAAAATTACACTAAAGAACAGAATTAGTGATATCGAATAATTCAACCATTGAAATGAATTGATTTGAAATTCTAAATATACGTCAATTATTTGAAAAGACCGAGTTAATTCTCATTTCAAATAATTGATCGACATTCGAAAGTCAAAGAGATGAAGACGGTGCAAGACCGATGATCTTCACGTCGAATGGAGGGGTGCTACTGATGCTCATGATAGGAGTAGCTACCTAGAAGGGGTTGAAGTAGTAGCCGTCCGGACGTACATGTTGATTGTACGGATATGCGAGGAATAAAGATCCTCCGGTTTCGTTTAGACCCAGACCGGACTTGTAAAAGGACTGTGTGTCTGACATTGGATTTCATTCCGTGTGCCTGATAAACGTCAGTTACATGGCGTGAATTGCCTGTGTGGCATGCTAAGATGCAATGATCAAAGCTTATGTTGAAAATCAGAGCTTTGTGGTGGATGATCAAAGCAACGCCTGTGTGGCATAGCTCTGTGTATAACGTGAATTCGCGAGCCTCACACCCCGGTGTGAACCAGAAATGGGAGAGGATTGCAGGGAGAACACGTGTTTCCTTCTAGCTAGGAGTGGTGTCAGTGTTTTTACATGGCCTGACATTTTACTTATGTGGAAGATGGATAGTGAGGCACCTCGGATATATCGGTCGTTCTCGAACCGATGGAGCCATTCGTTGGCTCATTTACGCCCCATAGGGCGGGGAGACGTAGTGTTCAGGATTTCGTCTAATCCACATCGGTGGACCGACCCTGAAGATCCAAGGGTCGATGCGTTCTAATCCTGAGGGGCGGGCTAGAGCGTCTCAAATTCGCTAAGGACTATCCTTTGCCTTGGTACATGGCGGAAATCCAATTTCCAAATACGACGTCGTGCGGTTTTGATTGTATATATATATGGCGACATGATATATGGTACCCATGCCGTCTATGATTGATATTTATGAGTGTATCTAAAATCAGAAACTAACTGGAAACGAGCTAGGATGGATGGTTTCCTGGGTATCGGTCTGATGATGGTTTCGGCCTTCGGGGTTAATACCTAGGGAATCATTCTCCTACTAGTTTACGGTTGGAGTCTGATTATGAATTAAACGATAAAGTTTACATTTCAAATGATTTGTTTTCCTCGTATCAAGCATATTTGGCCATTATAAGGTAAAACTCTATCCTCCGGTTTGTGTTGCATTGTGTGATGGGAACTGAGTCTTATAATGGCTTCATTTTTATAAAAAGCATTGCGATGTTTAAAAGGATTTATTTGTTTTAAAGCACTGGCAATCCAATGGAGTAAACCCGTTCCACGAAAGTGGCGTGGTCCTATGATTAGCCATATTTGAAAATGTGTTAAGTAGATTTCTCGTACCAGTCCCATGACTGACTCGTTATTTGTTCCACTTTGCAAACTCGGGTGCCCCTTTTTCTACACGGGCAGCCTTGTATTCAGGTTTTAGCAGGCTCTTTCTGGATAGCTGGAGCTGAGGATGGATTCTATCATTTATCTCTTTTTATGCTGTTCAGCTCCTGTTGTACATATTATGTTTTCTTTTCCGCAGTAGACATTTATGTATAGCTGAACTGTATTTTGTACTAAGTATGATCCTATATACTGTGTACCTATGATGATTTTATTTATCCAGTGTATTCTGTTGTACATTATCTGATGTATTTCATTATTTCTGTTCTGTTGTTATCTGTTTATGTGTTATATTCCAAAGATTACCCTTGCCACCGTCTTATCGGGAGTGGGGTCATCACAAACGTGGTATCAGAGCTTTGGTTAAGCCTGGAATATAACATATGAACGAGCTCGTCAGAAATAGAACCAGTAGTGTTCTAGGACGAGTAACTCATTACAGATAGGATCAGTAGTATCCTAGTATGAGTATAACAGAATGGAATACACCTCGATAGACACATTTACATTCAAGTATATGTCTCTATGTTTTATAATATCTTTTCTGTTGACCTGACACTTGGTCTGCTATTTGCAGAAGTTCTAGAAAATGAGTGCCAGAAACAGAAGGAATACTGACCCAGATATAGAAGCCCTACTTAAGAACTATAGAAATATGGGTGGAGCACTATTCTTGGGCGAAGAATCTATTGCTAAAACTCAAGCTTGGATTCGTTCCGCTGAGAAAATCTTTGAAGGTTTAAAGTTGCGGGATGAACAGAAAAGATTACTGGCATCTTGGGCACTCAAAGACGAAGCTTTGTTCTGGTGGGATTCAATTGTTAAAGATAATCCAGAAGGTGATATCACCTGGGATAAATTCAAAGAGCTTTTCAGTGCAAAATTTACTCCTCCCGAAGCAACTGAGAGGTTATATGATGAATTCTACTATTTGATACAAGGTGATATGGATATCCCAGAATATCATAAGAGATACAACGAGCTTTCTCATTTTGCCCCTCATCTAGTTTAAGATCCAAAGCAGAAGAATCTGAGGTTTATTAATGGCCTTCAAAGAAAATACCAGAACAAAGTAATGGGGCATGTGAAGCTTCCTTTTTCTGACATGATATACATGGCCTACCAGTATGAGGATCTCGATAGGAAAGGTATGTTGCGAGACGAAGATGAAGTCAGTTCTAACAGCAAAAGAAAATTTGAAACTGATAGCCCGTAGACAAGTACACAGGTTGATCCAAGTACGACATCTGGGGCCAGAAAGAAGCCTAGATTCAATCGGGGAAATGTTAAGTCTGAGAAAGGACCAGTAACGACAACCACATGCTCGAGCTGCAATAGGCGAGGACATTTGGCGATAAACTGTAAATCCTGGAACGAACGGAAGAAGAATAAATCTAGACCCGAGAACGAGTTTCAAGAGAATAGAAAATGCAGTCAATGCCAAAGAACTGGCCATCTGGAAAAAGATTGTCGGTTCTTAAAGAAATCTGAAAAGGGTCAAGTAAATGAAGTGGTAGAAGCTTCAGCACCTTCATCTAGTCAGGAAAGGGCAGATGTTTTAGAAGGCACGCTTAATGTCAAGAATATTCCAGTTAAAGTATTATTTGATACAGGCGCTTCACGAAGTTTTATTTCGACTAAAGTGGTAAAGAAATTGGGTTTGAAATTGAAAAAGCTTAAAGAACCAATGACGGCTCAAAATCCATTTGGGGGCTCCCGTGATCTTAGTTTGGTTTGTAGGGTGTCGGTTTCCTTTTCCTGTTATTGATACCCTACTATCTCTATAGTCATGAACTTCGCAGGGTTTGATCTTATTTTGGGATTGGATTGGTTAACTAAATATGAAGCGGAGCTTAACTGTGCAAAAAGAATTGTTAGAGTTAGAACAAAGCTCGGCTATATAACAATTCCATGTGAAGGCCCGAATTGTGATAGAAAGGACTTCTGGGCAGCATTAAATATTTCTCCTGCTCAAATAGAACCTGTTCCTGTCGTTACGGAGAATATTCCGGTCGACATTGAAAATATCCCTGTTGTCAAGAACTATGCGGATGTGTTCGAAGAAGTTGTCAGCTTACCTCCGCAAAGAGAAATTGATTTTAAAATCTCCTTAGTTCTGAATGCAAGGCCAGTGGTTCACGCTATTCGAAGAATGACCTTGAAAGAGAAAGACGAGTTAGATAATCAAACTCGACAGCTAGTATGGAAGGGTCTGATCAGACCTAGTTTCTCTGATTGGGGAGCAGCAGTGGTATTTTTCCCGAAGTCAGACGGTACTCTCAGATTATGTGTAGTCTACCGGGACTTGAATAAGCAGACGCTGAAAAACAAATATCCATTGCCGCGGATTGATGATTTGTTAGATCGATTAAATGGCGCACAAGTATTTTCACGAATGGACCTAGCTACAGGTTTCCATCAGCTTCGTATCGCCGAGTAGTGTGTTCCTTTGACAGCATTCAGAGGTCCAGACTTATTCTACGAGTGGTTAGTAATGCCGTTCGGCTTATGTAATGCTCCAGCCTATTTCGTCGATCTAATGAACAGAGTATTCAGAGGAGTATTGAATAAATTTGTTCTGGTTTTCATTGATGATATCCTTATCTTCTCTAAATCAGAAAGCGAGCACGAAAAACATTTGGAACAAGTGTTAGAAATTCTCAGAAGGAATGTGTTGAAAGCAAAGTTTTCCAAATGTATATTCTGGCAAGAAGAAGTCAAATTTCTTGGCCACGTAGTGTCAAAGCAAGGAATTTCAGTGGATCCCAGTAAAGTCACTGCTATTCAGAATTGGAAACAGCCTCGTACACCAACAGAAGTTAGAAGTTTTCTCGGGTTGGCCAGTTATTATCAGAAATTCATTAAGGATTTCGCGAAGACATCTAGTTCCTTAACATAACTGACTAAGAAACATTCGAGATTCAATTGGACTCTGGTATGTGAGGAAGCTTTCTAGGAGCTGAAATTAAAACTGACGACTGCTCCAGTGTTAACAATAATAGAGGGCAATGAGGACTTGAAAGTCTGGACTGACGCTTCTAGAGAAGGCCTTGGCGCAGTGTTAATGCAAAGAGGTCAAGTGATTGCTTATGCCACCCGTCAGCTGAAACCTCATGAGAAGAATTATGTGACTCATGATCTTGAGCTGTTAGCCATCGCATTCGCCTTGAAAATCTGGAGGCACTACCTTTTGGGTGAGAAATTCGAACTGTATACAGACCATCAGTCATTGAAATATTTGTTCACCCTGAAGGATTTGAATCTGAGACAGCAGCGTTGGCTAGAATTTCTTGTGGCGTACGATTTTGAGATTTTGTACACTCTAGGGAAAGCCAATGTTGTGGCAGATGCGCTGAGTAGAAAGAATGTAATAATCGCCAGTTGTATCATTACAACGTCATTGATTGATAAAATATCTGCTCTTCAAAAGGATGATCACTTCATTCAAAGAATCAAAGAAAGAATACAGAAAGGCGAGACCTTGAGTTTTCAGATAGATGACGAGGGAATCCTAAGGTTGAAAGGCCGAATATGTGTGCCGAACATTGCTGAACTTCGAAGAGAAGTATTGGATGAATGTCACAAAGATAAGCTTAGTATCCACCTAGGAGTGAGCAAGATGTATAATGATATCAAACGCACTTTCTGGTGGAGATCTATGAAACGAGACATCTCCTTATATGTAAGCCGGTGTTCTACTTGTCAACAAGTCAAAAGCGATCAGCAGAAGCTCGCTGGACTATTGCAACCTTTGGAAATTCCCAGTGGAAAGTGGGAATAGATTTCTATGGATTTCATAGATGGTTTGCCCAGGACCAGAAAAGGAAATGACAGTATTTGGGTGATCGTGGATCGATTTACTAAGACCGCTCACTTCATACCTGTCAAATCAAATAGAACTGCTCAAAGTCTGGCGCAGATTTATTTTAAAGAAATTGTTAGACTACACGGAGTTCCCATGAGCATCGTTAGTGATCGTGACCCGATTTTTGCTAGTAAATTCTGGGAAGCATTCCAAGCAGAATTGGGAATGAGACTGAACTTAAGCACCGCATATCATCCTCAGACAGACGGTCAGACTGAAAGGGTGAATCGTATTCTGGAAGATCTATTGCGGGCTTGTATTCTTGATTTTGGCGGATCATGGGAAGACCATTTACATTTGGCTGAATTCTCATATAATAACAGCTACCAAGCAGGCCTGACAATGTCACCATTCGAAGCATTGTATGGTAGACCGTGCCGATCCCTTGCTTGTTGGGTTGAGCCAGGCAATAGACTTGTATTGGGCCCTGATATGATTCGCGAGGCTGCAGATAAAGTCGACTTCGTTAAGAAACGATTACTAGCCGCTCAAAGCCGACAAAAGAGCTATGCAGATAAAAGGAGAAGGGATATCTCATTTGCTGTTGGCGACTATGTATATTTGAAAGTATCTCCGATGAGAGGAGTCATCCGATTCGGTAAAACAGGGAAATTGGCACCCAAATTCATTGGTCCGTTTCCTATTCTAGAACGGATTGGAACTCTCGCATATAGGGTTAAATTGCCTGATTGGTTGCCTGGAGTGCATGACGTATTTCACGTATCTCAACTTCGAAAGCACGTTCATGATCCAGACTTGATCGTGGAAGAAGCAGCGCAACAGGATATAGAAATCACTCCAGAATTGGCAGTTAGGAGAGAGCCGCTAAAGATAATTGGCAAAGAAACCAAAGAGCTGAGGAACAAAAAGGTTCACTTAGTCAAAGTGCAATGGAGTGGAGATCCGCGAGATTGTACTTGGGAAACAGAGGAAAGCATTGAGAAAGCCTATCCTAAGTGCAGGGTGGATATCTCTGATTGACTCTGGTGCAAGGTACATTTACCATATTTTGCCATTTCCATTGTGTTCTCTATTTTGTTGTTGTTTTCTTTTCATGGATGTAGAATTTTAATTATATAATCTGAATGATTTTAAAAGAATATATGAATTAACTAATATATTTGTGAAGAGTTAAAAACATATTGATGGATGTTAGTGTTGTGTGATTGTTGATTGGATTAATTAAATTTTTAGAAGGATAGTTAATTTAACCAATAAAAGGGATGAATGGTAGAATTTATTCGATTAAATCACACATTAAACTGAGTTAAAAATAGATAGAACTATATACATGTGCATTATATATATGTTTGAACAGGTAAATGGATTAGCTGTTGAGTAAAGATTTTATTTGCGTGCCCGACAAATAGGTAAACCTTAATGAGTTGGATGCGCAATTTTATTATTATATCAACTCCTGTGAATGCCATTGGACGCGGAGTGCTGGTTATTCTGTGTGTAATAATGAACGTCGCCATAGGATAGTAACAATTAATTTTGAACTACACTACATGGCATACTCCTTGACGATAGGCATACTTCATCATATTCCACATAAGCATTTGGAGCTTGTGTGATGAGGTTGAAGATTTACCATACGAGTTAGAGGCTTGTATGGCGATGATTATATACTACAGGTTGAACTGATGACTGATATGGACTATATAAAATATAACGATAAATTGCCAGATTAATAAAAACCCCACACGGGTCTGGAGTTGACAATAATCACGTCTCTCTAGTCATTAGATACGGCACATGGATTATTTATTTCCCACACGGGACGAGGTGACGAGGATTTATCCTCTGGAGCAATTAAAAATACACACTCCCTCAGGCTTTGACAAGGTGACGAGAATTTATTCTCTGGAGTTATTATCTATACACGCTCCCCTGTAAATACTAGAATATATCACTATAAATATGTGTATGCTTATTAGGATTTATTGGGTACCTAATACGGCCCAATAAATTTCCAAACCTCTCCCCGTACAAAGGAGGTTATGGCGAAATTTTTCGAAAATTCCGGGTGTTAGCCAAATTTTTGAAGAATTTGAAAATTCTCAGAAACTGAAAAGTTGGAGAATGGAAGCCAGATTGAAAGTAGAGTTGATTAATCAAACCACTTTCGACTTTGTTCCTTTTCGGGGACGAAAAGTTTTAAGTGGGGGAGATTGTAACAACCCGTAAAATCTGAACCAGTTTAAAATTTTTAAATTGGCTATTTTAGTGTATTTTAAATATTTAAAATAAATATTTTAGATAACAAGGAGGAAAAAGTAGTTTGAATCGATGTTTGAAATGGAATATAGTTAATTTGAATTATAAACAAGGCCTGAAATGGCGCGATAGTTTCAAAAATTGAATTCAAACTTTGACTGACTGTACCGGGTGCAAAACAAAACGGATTTGAGTGAAACCAAAAATATTTAAATCTGTTAGTGAATATCTTTCTAACGAATCTGAAAAATCAAAGTTTAATAGCAGGACTCAAAAGTTATGGCCAAATGAATTTTCAGAAAGGTCGCTATATATAATATATAGCCCTTGAAAATAGACATTTTGCATACGACCTCGGAATTCGACGAAACCACTTTTGTTGGATTCGGGATGTCAAACTATTGCTAGGTTTCAAATTTCATAATTTTTGAACCTAGTATGTGAGCGGGGCAAAAGAAAATGTGATTGGTCAATTTCTGTTGAAAAGGGCCATTTTGCATACGATCTCAGAATTCGACGAAATTGGTTTTGTTGGGACCGTATCGTCAAAACAAAGCTAGATTTATTTTTCTGGAATTTTCCGATTCAGTTTGTGGCCCTGGAAAATTGAAATGTACGTTTAAATTGAATATTAAATGTTTTATACTTTAATTTGAAAAATAACTGACTGTAACAGTCGAATTGGCCAACGAAACATATCCCATTGTGTCCGGAATGGGGGTATTTAGCTAGGGGTGACAGTTGTTGGGTTGAAATTGGTGTACGTTTGTTCAAAGGGATATTTTGGGAATTTAAAATTTAAATATAATGGGTCAAAGCCCTTTATTTTCTCTCTCTTCTGAAATCGGTCAAACCCTCCTACGACGAACGACGGAAAGCAGTTCAAAACTTCCAGGCCAGATCGTCGCCGCCACAGGCGTTTTCGCCACCCCCTCCAGTTGAATTTTCCGTTCGTCTTCCCCTCCACTTTAAATCCATCCAACCCTCGACTGAAATCATTTGGTATTTGCGTTGTTCCACCTCGAGGAAGTCAGCATCTTTGGAGTGTCGCCGTGCCTAGTAGAGGCCACCGAGCTGAGTGCCACCACAGGCGCTGGAGAGCCTGTTCGAAGCTCTTCGACGTTGCAGCATTTGATCGTGATTATACTTAACGGATCGATCGTAAAATTTAAACCTAGATTTGAAGGTTTGGCAAAGGTATTAGGTTTGAAATTTATGAAATGAAAATAACACTTTTAAGTGTTGCAAAACTTTGAAAAATCATATTTTTTTAGTGTGTTGACGAAATTCGATGAAACAGGAAACACCGAGACCGTGGGGACGTCTTCTACATTTTAGAAGAGACCGGATATTTTTCTGAGCCTTCTGCTATTTTTGGTGGAGTGGAACCCAATGTGAGATTTCTAAATTATAAACAATATGGAAAAACAACGATGTATAAATTATATAGTCGATGTATGGGTTATATAAGCGTTGTACACCTCTTGTATAAGCGTTGTATAAGTTGTACGTTCGATATATAAGTTGTATATGCGTTGTAAAAATTATATATGTGTTGAAATAGAAGTGGAATGCTATATATAAATAAATAAATATATATATATATATATATACACGCCCCTCGTCCACAAACCATGGACGATATTTATTGGTTGTGATTGGTGTGAAAATTGATTGATAGCGAATGGTTGATTGAAATTGTTTGTGGTTGAAATTGATTGATTGCGGTTGAAAAATACCCGTTTTTGGTTGAGAAATATTTGGTTGAAACCACATAGGATTAGTTTGTGGAAATGAAAAAAAATATACATGCCGCCTGCGTGCGAACTAGATGCATGATTCCCCATTGTAAAAAACCGCGAGGTTTTAAGGTAGAGCGAGGAGCCGTACTAGGGACGGTCCCGATTTTAACTACCCTGCCGTTATGCTGCCGAAATTTCATGAAATCTTTCTGTGTTTGATTTATTTTCATTGGTTGAGACTATATTCATTTGTTGAACAGAAATCCATGTATTGAAAAATAATCGTGTTTTGAAATAAATTGTTTTAAAATAAAAATTCCATTTTTATTATATATACAAATTATAGAGAACATTCATGTGTTGAACAGACATTCATTCGTTGAATAGAAATTCATGTGTTGAGTGGTACTCGTATTTTAAATAAATTGTTTTAAAATAAAAATTCCATTTTTATTATATATACAAACTATAGAGAACATTCATGTGTTGAATAGACATTCATTCGTTGAATAGAAATTCATGTGTTGAGTGGTACTCGTATTTTAAATAAATTGTTTTAAAATAAAAATTCCATTTTTATTATATATACAAACTATAGAGAACATTCATGTGTTGAATAGACATTCATTCGTTGAATAGAAATTCATGTGTTGAGTGGTGCTCGCATTTTAAATAAATTGTTTTAAAATAAAATTTCCATTTTTATTATATATACAAACTATAGAGAACATTCATGTGTTGAACAGACATTCATTCGTTGAATAGAAATTCATGTGTTGAGTGGTACTCGTATTTTAAATAAATTGTTTTGAAATCGAAGAATCGATTATATATATATATATATATATATATATATATGAATATAATTAAAATGAATCGAATAGCGACGCTGTAGTTCGTATTTTGAAACCGTGATTTCAAACGATTGTTGCGGAAGATCCGACCATCGGATTTTCCTGAAACTGCAACCGTTGGGTTCGCCTTGGAAATATCTTTCCAACGGCACCAACTTTGTAAAGATCCAACGGTTGGATTGTCTGGAATGTTTAATTCAAATCTGAAGAAAAACAGCACCAGAATCGATTTTATATATATATATATATATATATAATTAAATTAAATCGAATAACGACGCTGCAGTTCGTATTTTGAAATCATAACTTCAAACGATTAGTGCGGGAGATCCGACCGTCGGATTTTCCCAAAACTGAAACCGTTGGATTCGTTTTGAAAAGATCTTTCTAATGATATAAAATTTGTGAAGATCCAACGGTTAAATTTTCAGATATGTGTAAATCAAATCTGGAGAAAAACAGCGCCACGGCCGCATTATGGCCCGAAGCGTTGTTTTGAATATATTGGCTATTTTTAAATAAATAAAAATAGCAATAAATCATGATAAAATACTATGAACGACATGGAATGGAAATAAGCTGAATTTACTCGGTTTATGTGATATTTGATGGTTGAATGTGTTTGGCGTGAAAATTACACTAAAGAACAGAATTAGTGATATCGAATAATTTAACCATTGAAATGAATTGATTTGAAATTCTAAATATACGTCAATTATTTGAAAAGACCGAGTTAATTCTCATTTCAAATAATTGATCGACGTTCGAAAGTCAAAGAGATGAAGACGATGCAAGACCGATGATCTTCACGTCGAATGAAGGGGTGCTACTGATGCTCTTGATAGGAGTAGCTACCTAGAAGGGGTTGAAGTAGTAGCCGTCCGGACGTACATGTTGATTGTACGGATATGCGAGGAATAAAGATCCTCCGGTTTCGTTCAGACCCAGAACGGACTTGTAAATGGACTATGTGTCTGACATTGGATTTCATTCTGTGTGCCTGATAAACGTCAGTTACATGGAGTGAATTGCCTGTGTGGCATGCTAAGATGCAATGATCAAAGCTTTTGTTGAAAAGCAGAGCTTTGTGGTGGATGATCAAAGCAACGCCTGTGTGGCATAGCTCTGTGTATAACGTGAATTCGCGAGCCTCACACCCCGGTATGAACCAGAAACGGGAGAGGACTGCAGGGAGAACACGCGTTTCCTTCTAGCTAGGAGTGGTGTCAGTGTTTTTACACGGCCTAACATTTTACTTATGTGGAAGATGGATAGTGAGGCGCCTCGGATATATCGGTCGTTCTCGAACCGATGGAGCCATTCGTTGGCTCGTTTACGCCCCATAGGGCGGGGAAACGTAGTGGTCAGGATTTCGTCTAATCCACATCGGTGGACCGGCCCTGAAGATCCAAGGGTCGATGTGTTCTGATCCTGAGGGACGGGCTAGAGCGTCTCAAATTCGTTAAGGACTATACTTTGCCTTGGTTCATTGCAGAAATCCAATTTCCAAATACGACATCGTGCAGTTTTGATTGTATATATATATGGCGACATGATGTATGGTACCCATGCCATCTATGATTGATATTTATGATTGTATCTAAAATCAGAAACTAACTGGAAACGAGCTAGGACGGATGGCTTCCTGGGTATCGGTCTGATGATGGTTTCGTCCTTCGGGGTGAATACCTAGGGAATCGTTCTCCTACTAGTTTACGGTTGGAGTCTGATTAAGAATTAGACGATAAAGTTTACATTTCAAATGATTTGTTTTCCTCGTATCAAGCATATTTGGCCATTATAAGGTAAAACTCTATCCTCCGGTTTGTGTTGCATTGTGTTATGGGAACTGAGTCTTATAATGACTTCATTTTTATAAAAAGCATTGCGATGTTTAAAAGGATTTATTTGTTTTAAAGCACTGGCAATCCAATGGAGTAAACCCGTTCCACAAAAGTGGCGTGGTCCTGTGATTAGCCATATTTGAAAATGTGTTAAGTAGATTTCTCATACCAGTCCCATGACTGACTCGTTGTTTTTTCCACTTTGCAAACTCGGGTACCTCTTTTTCTACACGGGCAGCCTTGTATTCAGGTTTAAGCAGGCTCTTTCTGGATAGCTGGAGCTGAGGATGGATTCTATCATTTATCTCTTTTTATGTTGTTCAGCTCCTGTTGTACATATTATGTTTTCTTTTCTGCAGTAGACATTTATGTATTGCTGAACTGTATTTTTTACTAAGTATGATCCTATATACTGTGTAACTCTGATGATTTTATTTATCCAGTGTATTCTATTGTACATTATCTTATGTATTTCATTATTTATGTTCTGTTGTTATCTGTTTATGTGTTATATTCCAAAGATTACCCTTGCCACCGTCTTATCGGGAGTGGGGTCGTCACACCGAAGGCCAAAGAGACATTCCTCCCGCAGTTGCACAAGTCATTCCTCCTCCGTCCCCTCCAAGAGCAGATAACTTCGCCAAGATCTACAAGGACTTCCATGCTATGGGAGGGAAGCCATTCCATGGGAACGAGACATTCGTAGAAGCTCGAAACTGGCTCAAGGAGACCGAGGACTTATTCGTAATCTTTGAAGTGGAGGACCGAAGAAAAATCCAATTAGCTGCTTGGCTGTTAAAGGACGAAGCCTCAATTTGGTGGGAAGTCACCCAAGCTGGAAATCCAGTAGAGACTTGGAAGACTTTAGACAGAGGTTCGAAATAAAATTTCTTTCCCAAGCAGAGCAAAGCATACAGATGGAAAGGTTCTTAGATCTCAAACAAAGAAATTTGACGGTGAAGGAATATATGAACAAGTTCAACCAGCTGGCAAGGTTCGGTTTAGAGTTGTGCATACGCCGCACGAAAGGGGTTTGCGGTTTGCTAAAGGGCTGAATTAGCCTCTACATGGTCTAGCAATGTCCCATATTCCGATGGGGGCCACGTTTAAAAAGCTTTTTAATATAGCCCATACGCATGAGGAGGACAAGGGAGAAAAGAAGGAAGTGTAAGCTATGTGGACATCGCAGAATAAGAAGGTATGGCCCAAGATAGGGGCAACAACAGCAACAACAACAATAGCAACAACAGAAAAAGGGGGAAAAGATGTTAAAGGCAAGGATAAGAGAAAATGTCACAATTGTGGAAAGGAGGGCCACCTGATAAAAGATTGCAAGAGAAGGAAGGCCAGTGGCTTTAATTGCGGAGAGGTCGGACACTTCTCTAAGGAGTGCCCGAAAATGCAGGGATCGCAGGGACAAGGGCAAAGTGCAGGGACTTCTGGAGGGCATTTGCATGCTCTTGCGATCGGTGCTCCTGAAAGAGGTAGAAAAATTTCCGTAGAAAGTTTAGTTTCTCTTTCAAACTTTCCAGTTAGAATTTTTTTGATTTTGATGCTTCACACTCGTTTATATCTAGGTCTGTGGTTGAATCTCTGCATTTAATTACTAGTATGGTAGTAGATCCCATAGTTGTTTCAAAGTGGTTCGGCTCATTTTTCGATGATTTTTCGGGGTTTGAAAATATCTGTGTTGGGCATCGAATTTGAATGCGACGCGTATGTGCTCAGGTTTATGGGCTATGGGTTGATCCTAGGAATGGATTGGCTTACCACGTATGGGGCCATTCTGGATTGTGAGAAGAGCGCTGTTAGACTCCTGACTCGTTATGGAATGACCCTCGAAGTTTCTTATGACCCTCAAGGGTATATTATGCTTAGCTTCCTAGAGTCTCTAGATGCATCCATAGATGATTTGCAAACTATTCCAGTGGTTTGAGATTATCCTGATGTTTTTGATGAGGTACAGGGTTTACCTCCAAGAAGTGAGATCGACTTCCGCATATATATGGTGGACAATGCAAAGCCAGTTGCATTACCAGTGCACCACATGGCTCCAAGAGAAAGGAGGGAGCTGAGTAAGCAAGTAGGGGAGCTACTTAAAAAAGGGTTTATCATACGTAGCATATATGAGTGGGGTGCTTCAATAGTATTCGCAACTAAAGCGGATGATTCTCTTCGTTTGTTTGTTGACTATAGAGAGTTAAATAAGCTCACTAAGAAGAATAGGCACCCGTTTCCGAGGATTGATGATTTATTTGACCATCTTGTTGGTGCCTCAGTATTTTCTCAGTTGGACTTGGCTACAGGGTTCCATCAGCTGAGGGTGGCTGAGGACAACATAGATAAACTGCTTTCCGAACTCCAGATGGTTTCTTTGAATGGCTAGTTATGCCTTTTTGGTTGACAAATGCACCCGCCTATTTTGTTGACTTGATGAGTAGGGTGTTTCGGGAGTTCCTAAACAAATTCGTCATAGTCTTTGTTGATGATATTTTGGTCTTCTCCAAGAGTGAAGAAGAGCATGCCCAGCATTTGGGAGAAATTCTGAAAACTCTCCGTGATCATCAGCTAAAAGCAAAGTTCTCCAAATGCCATTTCTGGAGAAAAGAGGTGAGATTCTTAGGGCATGTAGTCTCCAAAGAAGGGATAGATGTAGTCCTGCGAAGGTGGTTACAGTACAAGATTGGCAGATTCCTAAAAATGCAACTGAGGTGAGAAGCTTTCTTGGGTTGGTAGGTTATTACAGGAAGTTCATTAAGCACTTCGCCAAGATATCAGCCCCTCTCACCAGGATGACAAAGAAGAATTTGACATTTTCATGGGACATAGACTGTGACGTTGCTTATCAATGATTAAAAGGGCTCTGACAATAGCCCCAGTCTTGACCTTGTCTGATGGGAGTAAAGTGTTTACTGTTTACACTGATGCGTGCGGTACAGGGCTTGGTGCGGTTCTGATGCAAGAAGGAAAAGTAATATGCTATGGGGGTAAACAGTTGAGAGTTCATGAGAAGAACTACCCCACGCATGATCTAGAGTTGGCGGCCATATTATTCGCGTTAAAGACGTGGCATCATTACTTACTTGGGGAGAAGATCGAGTTATACACCGATCATAAATCTCTCAAGTATCTATTCTCCCAGAAGGATCTAAACCTAAGGCAACAACGATGGATGGAGTTCTTAGCCTCATATGATTTTGAAATTTCTTATACCCCTAGCAAGGGTAATGTGGTGGAAGACGCACTACGTAGGCAGAGGGTAGCCCTAAGTCCTCTATTTGTGGAAAGAAAGAACTTGGAGTTCATATCAGCTTTTGATTTTAGACCCTCCATCGATGTTTTGCCTGATTTATTTGCATCCTTCGAGATATGACCGACTCTTGTGGAGTAGATAGGAGCTTCGCAACAAGGTAACCCACAAATTCTAGACATCATGGATAAGCTCAAAAGAGGGGAGACTTCTAGTCACTTCAGTAGGTATGCCATAGATGAAAAGGGGTTGCTACGACGAGATAGAAGGCTTTGTTTTCCTCAAACTGGAAGCTTGATAAAGGCAGTCCTAGAAGAAGCCCACCATTCTAAGATGACCACAAATCCAGGCGGTGACAAGATGTACAGAGACATGATGAGGGTTTTCTTTTGAGCTGGGATAAAGAAGGACATGGATGAATTTGTTTACCAATGTTTGGTTTGCCAGCAAGTCAAAGCTGAGCAAAAGAAGCCTGGTGGATTACTTCATCTGTTGGAGGTTGCGCAGTGGAAATGGGAAAGTATCTCTATGGATTTCATAGATGGTTTGCCTAGATCGAAGAAAGGTAATACCAGTATTTGGGTGATAGTGGACAGACTCACCATGCGTGCTCACTTTATTCCAGTTAAAAGTAAAAGGACGACACCATGGTTGGCAACAATTTATGTTCGTAAGATAGTTCATCTCCACGGAGTTCCTTCCAGCATCGTGAGCAATCGTGACCCCATCTTTACCAGCGAATTTTAGAGGAGCTTTCAAGAAGCATTGTGTACACGGTTGTGTTTGAGTGCCTTTAATCATCCTCAAACTGATGGGAAGACGGAGATGGTGAACAATACTCTAGAAGATCTTTTAAGGCTGTGTATCCTCGACTTCAGAGGGACTTGGGAAGAGCATCTTCCTTTAGTAGAGTTTGCCTATAATAACAGCTATCAGGCTAGTATCGGTATAGCACCCTTCGAAGCATTGTACGGAAGACCCTATAGATCGTCAACTTGTTGGTGGGAATCTACAAAAAGATTATTGGTTGGACCAGATATGGTTAGGGAAGAATCCGAAAAGATTGACCTTATTCGACGATGGATGAAGACAACTTAAGATAAGCAGAAGTCCTACGCAGACAAGAGAAGAACTGAAATCGAATTCAAAGTAGGAGACCTAGTTTTTATCAAAGTATCACCTTTGAGGAACGTGGTTCGCTTTGGATCAGTAGGGAAGTTGGCACCTAGGTTTGTGGGACCATTTCCCATAACCGAGAGGATTGGCCAAATGGCCTATAGAGTAAAGCTCCGAGAAAATTTATCCGGTGTTCATGACATTTTCCACGTCTCTCATCTACGGAAGTGCCTACATAACACCATGGAAGTTGTTGAGCTGAGCATGTTGGAAGAAGTCGAAGTGGAATGGGAGGCGACAGTCAGACGGTTCCCACCCGTATTCTTGGGTCAGAGATTAGGAAGTTGCACAATAAGGAAATCAAGTTGCTAAAGATTCAGTAGGAAGATAACCCAGAAGATGCGACTTGGGAACCTGAAGATAAGATTCGTGCTTCATACCCTTTTCTTTTCGAGGGTATGTTCTTAACTCCTTTTTCCTTAAATCTTATCAGTACTTGTTTTTGTCAACAGAGTATGTCTTATCCACGGTATTTTCGACCTTTAGATAGGAATCCTATGGATGTAAACATGTGTTTGAAATATGTTATGTTTGATGGATGCAAGTGGATGCAAGTGTTTGCTAATGGTTGCCTGTGGACACATATACACACACATTAGGCACTAAGATCGGCTCAATCACGCTCATATTACATATAAATGTGTGCGCATTTTCTTTTCTTTTATGGATAAAAATGGATGAACTGGCATAAGGATGTCGCATTTGGATGAATGGTTGTGCATTCATATATAAATGATATGTATCATTAGGATTCTTTTGCATACATAATGGACGCATGACACTATCATGTTTTACATTAAGGAGGTCGACCGAATCAGTAGACCGCTTGATTTTGCATTAGGATAAGCACATATATACACACTTTGCATATGTTCATGAAGGCATTAGAAATATTTTAAGGACAATGGACACCCGTGATTGATGGATGATGGACGGTAGGATATACATTCCTTTCAGCTTCGAGATTTCGGGGACGAAATCCTTTAAGTAGGAGGGAATGTAACAACCAGTAATTTTAAAACATGACATTAGGGATAATTAAAGAATAATTAATTTTAAAAGAATAATTAAGTGTAACGGGTTACGCCATTGCGTTCGTCTCGGAATTCTGCTTGAGATACAGTCCGAGTTTGCGTAAAACGGATACCGTATGAAGGAGTTATGGATGATAGAAGTTGGGCAGAACAATCAGGAAATGGGCTACAATAACTAGAGCACTTGTGAAGTGCGCTAGAAAAAAATTGCACTGGCGCACCTGGGAAGTGCGCCTAGACCGAGCCAGATCTGCAGAATTCTGGATCGTTCCATGATGACATGTTTTGCTGGGATTGGATGGATGATGTGTTTTTCTGGACTGGATGGTTCAGATAGTTCCTAATCTAATCTAAAGGTCCTAATTCACCTAATACATCTATAAATAAACACCTAAACCTAACCCTAATCTCATTGTTATCATCCATGGCGCCTCCATTCTACTCTAATCTAAATTAAAACAAGCCTTTCTTCTCCATCAAGTCAAATAAGAAGATCAAATTCTACAACAACGGTTTAGCTAATCAAATTCAGAATTCAGATGTATTCTCTCTCAAATCTCTAAACCTAACGCTGTGAGTTTCTAGATTACTTTTAGATTTAGATAAATAAAAGTATGCTTTGATAGACAATGAATTGTATATGTTGTAAAGTATGATTCTTTGTTGATATGAAACTTTATCCTATGTCATGACAAGATCTAATTTCCTAGTTCTAATATAATTGTGGTGATTCGATTATGATGGTTATATGGTTATTGACTTGTAACCATGTTATGATGGAAGTACATCTATTAATTTAGATAATTGTGACATCACTTGGATCTAGACTTTTATGCTAATTACCTTTCACTTGTCATATTGTGATACATTGATATATGTTGTAAATTTGACATGTGAATTTACCTTTTGATCTAAACATGTTGCCATGACTATGCTAGATCTAGGTAATTGAACACCTAATGTTAGATCTAGATCTCATTATGCTTGCTTAAACATCATAGTAATTGCCACAAGTTGTTAATAATGCCCACTTAGTTATGATGTTAATCACATGTCCCTTCACTTTGTTACTATGCAAATTTATGATCATGTTTATGTCCCGACATGTTGAAACTATCACCCTCGCCGTATTCCCTTTTAATTATTATAGCTAGGCTACTTTATAGCCTAGATGCCGCCAAAATACGTACGAATACGTTAGAGAGAAAACGGGGAAAAAGGGAATTAAAATTGACATGATTTATGAAATGTTTAATAGGAAATGGGACTTGTAAATCAAATGGGGAAAATATAGAAATAGTTACCTATAATGACATAGGTAGATTTGAATTAATTTGGAATGTTTAGTAATTTACAATTAGGAATCATAAATTGTACTTATGACACGAGGTTAGGTTACATTAGTGGCAGAAGTCTGCCTGGACCCGACCAACATATCCAGCTGCCACTAATGTTGAACCTGATGTGGGAGGTCTAAGTACGCAAATACGAATCGGGCTAAGACACGAGGATAGGCCCAACTGTGGAATAAGACCGCCCGGACCCGACCGGCATATCCAGCATCCACACGTTGTAGGCCTAATGTGGGAGGTCTGGCCATTATAACCATAATTGGACATGGTAAAGAAATGGACTACTTAACCTAATTTAATATGACTATGGACTTAAGTTTGGGTTAAGTAAAATTGGATGGGTAGTGGGGGGTTAAGTAAGTTAGAGGAGATGGGTAATATATACATATAGATATAAATATATATAGGCCCACATACTTAACCCAATAAGGTTATGTAATTAAAGACACCTAGTGGTATACATAACAAGTAGATAGTGTAACAGGGTTATGTAATAAAAGACACCTAAGTGGTATACATAACCGGTAGGTGATATAAGAAAGTTATGTAATTAAAGACACCCTTTAGGGTAAGCATAAATAGTATAGGGCTATATAATTAAAGACACCTATGTGTATACATAGTTAGTAGAAAAACCTAGTGGGGATACAAGACAAGGGGGAAAGCTCGTATCATATTGAGAGGGACCCATTTCAGTCAGTGACCCGAAGTGGTATCAAGTAAAGACCTCCGTACTAGGTGGAGAAGGGGCACGCTTACTGATTGATTGTAAGGGATCCAAATGAGGCGATGGTGTGGGCGGCGCAAACCGACCGGGGACATGTGCGTGCATGGTCCGGGCGGAGGGGGCTACGATGACCGTGACACCAGTAGATATAGTTGTGTACACCATGGGTTGCCACTTTAGGAAGTGATACCTCCTACTGTGGGGCCAACACAAGATATCCACAAGGTAGGGAGCCGATCGATTAGGGTAGTGGTTAGGGTATAGTTGGACGTATGACCTAAGCCAACCAGCTTATAATGGAAGGGATCATTTCATTTTAGTTATACTAGTAATAATGCAGAGTTATCATTAGTAAGGCACATATACCTTAACTTGCTTACCTTGTCACACCTACCGTTTATGTAGTGATTTCTCTCATATCTACTTTATATGCCTATCATGTTGCTTTTAATTATCTACTGGCTAAAAGTAACTAGACTCGCCAGATTTTATGTCTGACCCTATTGTTTCTCCTTCTTTCTTCCGTTTCCTCCCAGGTTCTCAGGGAGGAAATAATCAGACTTAATCAGGAATCAGATATCATCTTGCTAGGAGCTACTTCTGAAGTATGGCTCAAGTTCTTGACTCTACTATGTCTTAACTCTTTTTATTAGGGAAATGATGCTTTTTGTTTACTTTTGTACTCTGATGGTGTAAGAAAAAAGTATTTTTATTGTAATGGTTTTTGTGACTTATGAAATTGTGGACCACAAAGTTATGACTTATGTTTGTAATAAAAGTTTAAATCCTCCGCTGTTGCCATGTTTATCTCTGTCTTGTAATCATTCTGTGTCTGTTTACCTATAGCGCTTCACGAAACTTAATGCATTCCCTTAGTAAGTGACATTAACGGACATGGGGTGTTTCACTTTTTGTCCCCGAAAAGGAAACAATAGTAAAGTAGGAAACAAAACGAAAATGCAAAATATTGTAAATGTACCTTGCACCAGAGCTAATCAGGAATGTCCACCCTACACTTGGGATAAGCCTATTTAATGCTATCTTATGTTTCCCATGTACAGTCTCTAGGAACACCGCTCCATTGCACTTTGACTAAGTGAACCTTCTTGTTTCTCAGAACCTTAATTTCTTTTCCAATAATTTTCATTGTCTCTCTTCTCACTGCTAATTTCAGAGTAATATCCAAATCTTGTTGCGCTGCTTCCTCTACAATCAAATCTGGATCATGAACATTTTTATGAAGTTGAGAAATATGAAACACATCATGTACTCCTGGCAACCAGTCTGGCAATTGAACCCTGCAAGAAAGAGTTCCATTCTTTCGAGTATAGGAAACAGACCAATATATCTTGGTGCCAACTTCCCTGTCTTTCCGAATCGGACTACTCCTCTCATCGGATAAACTCTCAAATATACATAATCACCAACATCAAATGCTAAATCTCTTCTTCTAGAATCTTCATAGCTCTTTTGTTGGCTTTGAGCTACTTGTAGTTGCTTCTTAATGAAATCGATTTTATCTGAAGATTCTCGAATCATGACAGGACCCAATACTAGTCGATTGCTTGGTTCTACCCAACATGCAGGAGATCTACATGGTCGACCATACAATGCTTCGAATGGTGACATTTTCAAGCTCGCTTGATAGGTGTTATTATATGAAAACTCAGCCAAATGAAAGTGATCCTCCCATGATCCTCCAAAATCAAGAATACAAACCCGTAACAAATCTTCTAATGTACAATTCACCCTCTCAATCTGGTCATCTGTCTAAGGATGATATGCAGCGCTAAGATTCAAATTGGTTCCCAATTCTTCTTGAAATGCCTCTCAGAATTTACCAGCAAAAATTGAATCTCTATCACTGACAATACTGCTGGGCACTCCATGTAGTCTAATGATTTCTTTAAATATATTTGCGCCATACTTTGAGCTGTTCTAGTCGATATGACAGGAATAAAACGGGCGGTCTTCGTGAAACGAATTACGATCTCCCATATGCTGTCATTTCCTTTCTTGGTTCTGGGAAAACCATCTATGAAATCAATGGAAATTTGATCCCACTTCGAATCTAGAATCTCCTATGGTTGCAACAATCCTGCGAGTTTATGTTGATCGCTCTTGACTTGTTGGCAAGTAATACACCTGCTAACATATATAGAAATGTCCCATTTCAATGACTTCCACCAAAATGTGCGCTTAAGATCGTTATATATTTTTCTCACTCCTAGGTGAATACTAAGCTTGGACTTGTGACATTCACCCAGTACTTCTCTCCGGAGCTCTGGAACATCCGGAACACAAATCCGCCCTTATAACCTCAGAATCCCTTTAATGCCAAGCTGGAAATCTGAAGCTTTACCTTCTTGAATTCGCTTGCTAATTCTCTGAACAAATTCGTCATCTTTTTGAAGAACAGAGATTTTCTCTATCATTGAAGCCGTAATAATGAAGTTAGTGATAATGGCATTCTTTCTGCTAAGTGCATCTGCCACAACATTGGCTTTCCCTAGAGTTTACAAAATATCTAGATCGTATGCTGTAAGAAATTCTAACTAACGTTGCTGCCTCAAATTCAAGTCTTTCTGGGTGAACAAATACTTCAGTGACTTATGATCTGTATAAAGTTCGAACTTCTCATCAAAAAGATAGTGCCTCCATATCTTCAAAGCAAACATGATGGCTAACAACTCAAGATCATGAGTAGCATATCTCTTCTCATGCGGCTTCAACTGATGGCTAGCATAAGCAACTACTTGGCCTCTTTTCATTAATACCGCACCAACCCCTTCTAGAGAAGCATCTGTATAGACTATCAAATCTTGATTGCCATCGATAATTGTTAATACTGGAACAGTAGTTAATCTTAATTTCAGCTCTTGGAAAGCCGCCTCACATTCTGGAGTCCAATTAAACCTTGCATTCTTCTTGGTAAGTTTCATTAATGGACTAGATAGCTTCGAAAAATCTTTAATGAATTTCCGATAATAACTAGCCAATCCTAGAAAACTTCGGACTTCTGTGGGTCCACTAAGATTCCTTTCTTTGATACTACGTGACCAAGGAACTTCACTTCTTCTTGCCAGAATATGCATTTAGAAAATTTGGCTTTTAAAACGCTCTTTCTTAGAATCTCCAACACTTATTGTAAATGTTTTGCATGCTCGCTAGCTGACTTAGAGAATATAAAAATGTCGTCAATGAAAACCAGCACAAATTTATTCATGAAATCACGGTATACTCGATTCATTAAATTAACAAAATATGCAGGAGCGTTACATAAGCCGAATCGCATTACTAAACACTCATAAAATAAGTCTGGACCTCTGAAGGCTGTCAAAGGAACACATTATTTGGCAATTCACAGTTGATGGAATCTTGTTGCTGGGTCCATTCTTGAAAATACTTGCGCTCCATTCAAGCGATCTAATAAATCATCAATGCGGGGTAATGGATATTTATTCTTTAGTGTTTGTTTATTTAAATCACGATAATCCATGCATAATCGGAGAGTACCGTATGACTTAGGAACAAACACTACGGCTGCTCCCCAACTAGAGAAACTGGGTCTGATCAGACCCTTCCACATAAGCTGCTGAGTTTGATCACTCAATTCTTCTTTCTCTTTCAATGTCATCCTCCGAATTGCGTGCGCTACTGGCCTTGCATTTTGAACTAAATCTATTCTGAAGTCAATTTCTCTTCGCTGTGGTAAGCTATCAACTTCTTCAAACATATCAGCATAATTTTTAACGACAGCAATATTTTCTAATAAAGTAGGAGTAACTTCTAGCGCAGACCAAAATTCTTTTCTATCTACATCTGAGTCTTGGCATGATATGACAATATCTCCCAGCTTCGTTTTAACTTTAACTATTCTTTTGGTACATTTTACTTCGGCCTCATATTTCGTTAACCAATCTAACCCCAGGATAACATCGAATTCAGAAAAATTCATGACGATCAAATTAATAGGAAACTGGTAACAAGAATAAGAGATCGACACTCTACAATGTAAACTGAGAATAAGAGATCCTCCTATCGGATTATGGACACTAATCGATTCTTTAAGCTTTCTTAATTTCAACTTTAATTTTTTAACTATGTTACTTGAAATGAAACTACGTGATGCACTAGTGTCAAATAATATTGAAACAGGAATAATTTTAATAGTAAGGGTACCTCCCAAAACATCTGGCTTACCTGCTCCTTCAGAAGAAGCTGGCGTATCCGCCTCATCGTACACATGAGCCACTTGGGATTTCTTTAGCAATGGACGGTTCCTTCTAACATAGCCCATCTTGTGGCAGTTGAAGCACTTCCTATTATCAGGATGGTTCTGACTAGGACCAGATTGATTTGTCTTTTTCCGCTTTGGAGCGTTGCATTCATTTGAGTAATGTTCAAACTGATGCAATCGTACCATTTAACCTTTGGTCGCCTATTCATTGGAGCCTTAGTTGCTTCTGTGTTACTAGTTTCGGGCTTCTTTCTAGAAGATTTTTTTTTGCTAACTTGGTTCTTCTCGCAGTCCTCCTGAAATTTCTTCTTATCTAAACTTTCATACCTACATGCCATCTCAACCAGCTTGGTGAATGGAAGGTCAATGTGTCCAGTTGCTCGACTTTGGTACCTACGAAGAAGACCATTGATAAATCGCGTGTTCTTTTCGATAGGATCCTGAATAAGCTCGGGTGCGTAGCGAGATAGTTCGACGAATTTGTTGAGGTATACACGTATAGTACGATTGTTTATCCCCTATACATACGCTGATCTACGAGTCAAGCGTCATTTAGATCGGTCATGCATAGTCCACTCCAATCCATTTCACTCAGGCAGTTTGTGAAGAGCAAGGAACGATAACACAAAACAAAGATCAAGCGCCAAATTAAGGTTTAAATGCGACAAGGAAGGTTACATACATCATAACAAGTCGGGTCGTCCACTCAACACAATCAGGATCGGTCATACAACATAATACAATCATACAGAGGGACCGCGCACGCCAAGCCAACTCAAGGATGGTACTGCCCAAGGACGGTGAGGACCATACATCCTGCAATGATCGCCCACATTAAGGAAGTCGCTCATTCTTGTATTAAAGAAATCAGTCATACAAGACGAAGAGAAGATTTGGTTCCAGTCGCATACTCTGTTCTGCTGTCGTTCATCCACGTTATCTCGATCGATCGTACATAGCGGGGGACACAAAGATGCAAGGAGTCACACATACATTCCATGTCCACTCATGGATCACAACCTTAGTCGTTCTCTCCTTCCTCAATCAATAATTAATGTTACAATCACATGCCACCTACCGACCTGACAAATATCAACTCCAGAGCGATCACTCATATGCATGCTCTACAAGTTTTGATCGGTTGCCATCTACCATCAGATACAGAAAGCTTTGACAAATCGCCTGTATACTCATCGCATGTCTACTCATTCAAAGTTCTTAGACTTATGCAGTCGCTCACTCCTATAAAGCTGCTAGCTCCCTTCTAGGACAACTGAATACAACTGTCACCAGTTGGCTACAACTAAGCGGTGACATATTTGTAATTAATGAGACAAGCAAAACATAGTCTGCATATATGATTTTCAGATCATTTCTTTATGGAGGCACACCTATTAATTGGCCATGGCTCTCAACAAAAAGGGGATGGATTTCTGGCCACCATGAAGTGCTACTAAATCCTTCCCTCTACCCTTCCTCAAGCATTCTCAACCATCGTCATCATTTCTATTGGAAGATCTTTCATTCATTTGGCCATGGCATCCATTGAAATCATCTAAGTGGCAAAGAGATTGAAGATACTCCTTTATACTCCTCTCAAACAAGGACACTCTCCTTCTCCTCCGCTGACTTCCCCTTCTCCTCCGTTGATCTTATCATTTCTCCATTGGATTCCATGAAGTTAAATGAGATCTTATGTAAGAGAGGGAACATGTTGTAAAAGAGAGAGGATGCATGTACAAAGAGAGTTTATATGCTTTGTAATCATTGTTATGATAATGCAAACCATCTTCATAGTGGATGTATGCCTAGCTTAGGGCTGAACCACTCTAAAATCTTGTTTCTTTTGCTTTCCCTACATTTTTACTTTCAACTTTTGTTGAGTACGACTCCATTTACTTACTAACCGTATTGATGAAGTACGATTCTCGTACTCTTGGTGTTTGAGCCACTTTTTGGTAAAAATATTTAGCGCCCTCCGTAGGGCCGTGTTCATATTTCCTTCCTTCATACTTTCTTCCAATTACGACATCCTACTCTTGAAATCCTAAACCGCCTCCTTCCGCTAAGCCATGGCCGGTTCGAAGAAAAATAGCAAGTCCGTTAGAGCTACTTCGATTGTTGAAGATATTCATGGTGATGAAGCTACACCGCAGACTTTGCATCGGGAAGTTGAGGAGATCTGTAGGCATCTGTAACGAGAGATGAATTGAATGTGGCAGTGACCGGCTTGAAAGAAAGAATGGATGCTACAACAAAAATAATGATGGAAAGGCTTGATGCCCTGATTAATGCTCAAGCCGATCTTCAGCCACCGAATACGGTAAATAATTTTGACGAAAAAGAGGACTCTTCAGCCTTAGACCCTGGTCGATCCCACTTCTTAGTGGAAGACAAGGGAGGGGCCGGTGTTGAGGACTCTAAGGTCAAATCGCCAAGCACGTGGAGAAACGCACAATTCAGAGTGTTGCGAGTCCCACCAAAAAGACACCTCCCAAAAGAGGTGCAAGGCATCGGAGCTTGAATCGCAATCGCACCAGTAAAAGCATCGATGCCAATCCTATGGAACAAGCTAGCGATGAGAAGCGCATTGTAGATATGATCCAGCGAATAATGAAAGAAAAAAATGATCCGAGAAGATGAAGAGAAAGAATGGGAATTTTCACCCAGTAAAAACCCGTTTACAGAAAGAATCCGTCAAGCAAAGTTTCCTAAGAAATTTACACCCACGATAATAGCACCTTATGGTGGAACTGGAAACCCAAACATCTTCCTATTCAAGTATGATCAACATATGAATGGAGCCAAGGTAACTAATAAGATAAAATGCTTGTACTTTCCCATAACCCCAGAGGGTGTGGCCTCACTCTAGTTCACTAGACTTCCACTTAAATGCATTGATTAATTTGCTGATTTGACAAGAAGATTCCAAGACCAGTTCCATCTTCAAACAACCAAAGCAAGGGATGTGATGTCGCTCAGCGAGATGGAATAGATGCCTGGAGAGACCATCATTACACGATTCCATGCTGCGGCGGCGGAGGAAGTCATAGAATCGAAACCTTGGTACTTATTGGCAGCTCTGAAGGGTGCTATTGATAAGAAATCAGAATTCGGGAAGTGGCTCAAGATGAAGAAACTCAAAACTCTAAATAAGTTCTATAAGAAAGCCAAAGAATATATGAGCACGAAAGATGACGCGCCAAATGTTCAGAAAGTTGTAGAAAGTAGCACTGTCAAAGAAGGGAAAGGCAACAAGTTCCAAACCGTGCAGAAGAATGATTCTGCACAGAAGATGGAAAGTGATGAGAAGGATAGTAAAGCCTATAAAAAAACATGGCTTTACAAGCATTCAGAATTGACTCTCTTAAATGAAATCCCAGAGAAGATCTACTCCGCTACAAAGGATTCAGGCATCTTTCCTCAAATGAAGGCTCAAAAGTTTACTGAGCAACAAGCCAACTCCATTAAATTCTGCCGGTTTCATAACCAACCAGAGCATAACACTAATGAATGTCGGCACCTAAAAAGTTTGATCGAAGACCTCATCAGAAAGAACCAACTTCAACAGTATGTGAAGAATCCTCAAAACACTCCAACTACTCAGGGACAGAATAATACCACCAATCAATCCGGTGCAGGAGAGAAACTCAGGCACCCGTTGATTCAAGGTCAGTGATCAACATGATCTTCGACGGGCCCCATCCTGCCGGAAGTAGATGGGCATACATGGAAAGGTACGCTAACGAGATGAAGGGTGTCTCGAAAGAAGAAAGGTGCATGATCCTGAGTAATGAGATTCCAATGAAGATACCCAGAACTTTGACCGATGATGTGGTATTCAAAGATAGAGATGCTGATGGACTACTTGCACTAACCGTTGATTCCATGGTAGTCACAATTGGTCTTGGCCCTGCAGTTGTGAAAAGAGTCCTAGTTGACACAGGGGCATCCGTTAATGTGATCTTCATAAATACGTTCCAGAAAATGAACCTTTCTATGATAGAAGTGTGAGCCTGTCCAAACAAAATCCATGGATTTACTGGACAACCCATACAACCGATTGGCACAATTGACTTACTCGTCGAACTAGTAGATAGGGAACGTAAGGTCTCTATGATGAAAACCTTCGTCTTGGTGGACGAACTCTCCGCCTACAATGCATTCCTCAGGCGACCGACCCTCGTCGGCTTTAAAATTGCGCTAGCTCCATGGTGTTTAACTATGAAGTTTACAAATGAGAATGGAATTGGTGTAACTAAGGGAGATCAGGTCATTGCAAGGGACTGCTATATGACATAGCTGCAAGAGGTAAAGGAGGAAGACTTGGGGAAGAATGCAGAGGCTTTGCCCTGCGTTCACGAATTGGCCTTATAGCAATTAAGGAACGGTCTCTGCACTGGCGAACATAGTGGATCGCAAAAGGAAATCTATCCAAGAAAAGCGAGTGCAGAATACGAAAGAGCGGTCCTGGCTGAGATTACAATTACTATAGCTGTCAATCCTAAGGATCCAAACCGTATGTTGAATATAGGATCTCAATTAAGCCTCGAATTGAAGATTCAACTAATTATCTTTTTAAAAGCTAATTTAGACGTGTTTGCATGGAACCATTCTGACATGAGTGACATATCTCCAGAGGTTGCAGTTCATAAATTTAATATTAATCCACATGTTCCACTTATCAAGCAGAAAAGAAGGACCCAGGGGCCGGAAAGATCGAAGGCCTTGAAGGAGGAAGTTGATTGGCTAATGGAGAACAACTTCTTCAGGGAATCTACCTACCCAAACTGGGTTTCCAATACTATACTTATAAAGAAAACAAATAGCAAATGGCGAGTCTGCGTAGACTATTCGGATCTTAATAAAGCTTACCCAAAAGATAATTTCCTTCTTCCCAGAATAGATCAATTGGTGGATTCCACGGCTGGGCAAGAGATGTTGTCTTTTTTGGATGCATATTCTGGCTATAATTAAATCAAGATTTTTACGGACCGGATCAAGAGGACACAAGTTTTATCACTGATCTAGGCCTATATTGCTACAGAGTGATGCCATTTGGCCTAAAGAATGCAGGAGCAACTTACCAGCGATTGGTAAACGCTATGTTTAAAAAAAAATTGGCAAGACAATGGAAGTCTATGTCGATGACATGCTGGTAAAGTCCAAAAAGGCAGTTGATCATTTGGAAGCTTTAGCCCAGATGTTCGATATTCTACGACAGTATGGTATGAAATTAAATCCTTTAAAATGTTCCTTTGGGGTTGGTTCGGGCAAGTTCCTAGGGTTTATGGTCAACGCTAGGGGCATAGAAGCCAATCCAGCAAAAATATCAACCTTAAGGGAAATGCGCGCCCCAGGAACCAAGAAAGAGCTTCAGCGTTTAAATGGGAAAAATGCAGCTTTGAATCATTTCATATCCAGGGCAACGGACAGGTGTCTTCCCTTCTTCGATGCCCTTAGGAAAGGAAAGAAAGAGATACAATGGACTCCTGAATGCCATAAAGTTTTTGAAGAGCTAATCCAACACATGACGACGCCCCCAATGCTGTCGAAGCCTAATGATGGACAAGATTTGCTTGTATACCTGGCAGTATCCGCCCATGCTCTAAGCGCGACGGTAGTAAGAGAGGATTGGAATGTTCAAAGACCGGTTCATTGCATCATTAAGAGATTTTCCGAGGCAGAACTGAATTACCCAAAACTCGAGAAGCCCGCTTATTGTTTACTTATCACATCAGAGAAGCTTTGACCCTACTTTCAAGCTCATCCCATCAAGGTCCTCACGGATCAACCTCTGAGGCAAGTTTTGTTTCGACCAGAGACTTCCGAGAGGTTGTTAAAGTGGAATATTAAGCTTAGTCAATATGACATTACCTACCACCCCCAAAAGGCAATTAATGGACAAGCACTTATAGATTTCATCGCATAATTCACCGACCGAGGAGAGATAAAAGAGGAGCCTAATACTGAAACCAACATCCAATGGAAATTATTCGTTGATGAAGCATCGAACGATTACTGCTTTGGGGTAGGAGTAGTCTTAGAAACCTCTGAAGGAAGATCAATATGCTATGCGCTAAGACTAGAATTTCCGTTATCAAGTAATGATACTGAATATGAAGCCCTCATCGAAAGAATAAAATTAGCAAGAGAATTACAGCTAAAAACCATACAAATCTTCAGTGACTCCCAACTAGTGGTGTGTCAGATCCGGGGAGAATTCCAAGCCAAAATGGGTAACTTACCAACTTATCTATCTAAGGCCCTGGAACTGCTAGAAAGCTTCGAGCATTATACCATATCTCACATTCCAAGAAAAGAAAATACCAAAGCAGATTCACTAGCAAAGTATACAAGCACAGGAGATGCACAACTTATAGTGTTAGTCCCAGTATAGGTCCTCTCCAGCCCCAGCACAGAACAAATTGAGATGGATCGGGTCATGGAGGTGGATGATGAGCTAGACTCGTGGATGACACCAATCAAAGAATACCTCATGACCGGTGCACTCCCGACAGAAGTTAAGAAGCGAAGGAAAATTTTATGAAAAGCCCCTATGTATCTCATTCATGATGGACGGCTATATAGACGAGGACTTTCTATGCCCTTACTTCGTTGTGTCACAAAAAAGAAGTCAAAAGAAACCATGACAGAATTACATGAGAGTGAATGTGGAGGTCATACTGGTGGCCAAACATTAGCCAAGAAAATTCTGCGATATGGATATTTCTAGCCAGACATAAATAAGGACTCCGTAGCATATACTAAAAAATGCAATAGATGTAAGAGGTTTGCAAAAATTCCAAGGATGCCATCACAGTGATAACCCAAATGGTCAGCCCATGGCCGTTCGCCATTTGGGGCATCGACCTTATAGGGGCACTCCCCATCGCAAAATCTGGTTTTAAATATGCCATTGTCACTGTCGATTATTCTACAAAATGAGCTAAAGCAGAACCATTGGCAACTATAACCTCAAAGAAAGTTATTAACTTTGTCTTGAAAAATATCGTTTGTAGGTCCGGAGTGCCACGAAAAATAATCACAGACAACAGAACCCAATTTGAGAGCGAAGAATTCCAAAATTTATGTGCCAAGTATAAAATTCAGAAAAGTTTTTTCGCAGTTGCTCATCCGCAAGCAACGGGCAAGTGGAAGCAGTAAACAAGATCATTAAATCAACCATCAAGAAGCGATTAGAGAAATCCAAAGGTGGTTGTGCAGATGAGCTTCCACTAGCACTATGGGCATACCGTACCACTCATAAAACTGCGACTGGGCACACTCCTTTTTCCTTAGCTTTCGGCTCTGAAGCCATGATCCCTGTGGAACTAGAAGTTCCCACCCATAGGAGGATTCACTTCAACTCGGAGGAAAACGAGAGGCTACAACTTGAGGTCCTCAACCAACTCGAGGAAAAAAGAAAGGAAGCAGAACTCAGGGTGGCTGTACATCAGAGAAGGGTGGCTAGGCATTTCAATTCAAAAGTCAGTCACCGGACTTTCCAGATCGGAGACCTTGTGTTAAAGAAAGTAATGACCGGAAACGGGGTTTTTGGACCAAATTGGGAAGGGCCCTATATTATAAACCAAAAACTTCCGGATGGTACTTTCAAAATGGCCACTATAGATGGAGTCCAGATTCCTCGAGCTTGGAATAGCGAACACACATGCTGTTACTTTCTATAATGCATTGTTCAAATCTATTATTGCAAGAAACATCGCATTCGAACTGTGTACATATAAAGAAACATGAGAAAATAGGAACGATAATTCTCTCAAAATCTAACCGTAGTTGGAAACTTCTCAAGCATATCCCGGCCAAAACAATTCAAAAACATTGAGTGTTGGAGCATTATGCAAACTAGGCAGTGAGTGGATGACAAATCAGAAAGCTGCATCTTTCATCGCAATAACACGAGATCCTTAGTAAGCATCTAGCAAAAGAATTGTTGTCAAACTGCGAAAATAATGCAAAGGTGGAAAAAGTCGCTCATGGATAAAAGATTTCCAGTCCCAAAAGAGGCACCTTGTCAGGTGCAGGACACGAATTTTTCAAATCGAACTAAAACTCGATAAGATGAACCAGTGTCCACCTCCCGGGATGAAGCATAAAGTAGGAAGGATCGGAAAACCTAGGATTGGAAGAACCAATTCTAGTGCCAGAAGGACCGACAAACATACTGCAAGGACCAACACAAACAGAAATCCTAGCCGAAAGGGGGTACAGAAATCCTAGCCGAAAGGGGGTAACAGAAATCCTAGCCGAAAGGGGTAACATAAATCCTAGCCGAAAGGCGTATCTAATTTAGGTCTTGTGTGATTCCGAAATAATCAGATCAAATATGACCTATAATGGATTAAAACTTGAAACCAAAGTCCTCCCCTGGGAGCACATATTAAAAATCAGTCTCCGAAGGGCTTCGGTCATCGAGTCAGTGAGATATGGGGTTGAATACATTCTAATAAACAACAATATATATATATATGAGTATGTGTTTAAATAATTCTTCAAAGGACTCGAGTCACTGGGTTGGCGAGAAATATGGTTAAATACATCAAAAACCAAAAACATACATTTAAACTAAATCTCTGAAGGATTTGGGTCACCAGATTGGTGAACGTACAAATGAATGAACGATCAGCAAAAAGAAAGAAAAGAGACGTATAATCAGTCAACTAAATTCTAAGAAGCTGATCGCGTCCAATCTAATGAAGCTATAACAAACAACTATAACATCGAAAAGCGAGTCCGTAGCATTAAGGTTACACACCGTAAACGCGATACTGACACACAGTCGTCAAAGAAAATTGTAATGCAAGGTACAAATAGAAAATAATGCCAAGCAGATGAAAGACCACAACATAACAAACAAGAGCATCGTCTTGTACTAACAAAGCAGGGAACGGAAGCATCACAACTTCCCAAACCAGTCACAGAGCCACCCAAAATGAGCACAAGTCGCAACACAGACCAACATAAAGTTAAATGCGAGGATCGACACCCGCTTATACAACCAATCTAAAAGCATAGTTTGCAAAAGAAACGACTAAAGGCAAGATAAAAGAGCTACAGATCCTTGTTCTTCCTAGGCCTGCTAACCTTCCTCTTAACCTGAGTGGAGCAGGATGGAGGTTCATTAACCAAGGACTCCTTGCGCTTTGAAGCTGCAAGCTCGACATCTCCCGGAGAAAAAGAAGAAACCACACTATCATTGGATCTAAGAGCTTGAATCAACTTCACCTTGTCATCCTCTAAAGCAAAAATACGCTCGAGATTGTCCCTATGAAGCTTTTGGAGGTCGCAAGCTAACGTCTGCCAACCACTCATTTTCTTTGCAGAGTGATCCTTGAGCAGATCCATCTGCTTCCCAAAATGGTACATAGCAGTCTAAAAACAGGAAAGCATCTGACCCTTCGCAGCAATCATATCACAAGAAAATGTTTGATGATCAGACGGAGATATGTCCACATTAGAAGATACTCCTTGCAAACTCCAGCCTTTGATCCGTTTAGCAAGTTTGGGATTGCATGGCCTAGGGGCATAACGTGGCTTGTTAATGATCGTTTGAAGTTCTGCGTGAGAGGGACTGAGGGGAGAGTTCACAAACGGTTGAACGATCGATTGATCATCGGTTATCTAAACATCCAAGTCAAAGAACCTTTCTAGCCGACGTCACTCCGGAGATGAATCCATCCTGTATAAGCAAACTAGTAAATGACTGTGCAATTCAGGGATTTAAAGGGTCAGTCAAGATTAAACAGGCAATGCAATCAAAATAAGAACCGCAAACGATCAATCCTTCCGACCCTGGTCGCACAAAACAAGTTCGTGTTATCCTCGAATGCTTCACCCAAAAAGGTTGCTCATGTTTAACCAAGTCAGGACCATTCAGGATTAATTTCAAAGAAAGGGAGGGGAACAATCTTCTGTCAAATGCATTTGGCAACCATAGGAGCCAAACTAGAAGTATGGATCATAATGGCAAAATCAAGGCCGCATGGTTTAAGCATTTCGTCAAACATCACATGTGTAAAACAGACAACTAGGGACAAATTATTGGCACATGGTCACAAGGTTAGGAATTGTGCAAGATGTGAGTTTATCTTAAGCATTTCAGTAAACATATCATATGTACGAAATTCAAAATCAGAAGAAAAAAGGAATATCAGAGTTAAGTGTTCTCAAACCAATGCATGCACAAAACAACCCAGATCCAGTCCAAAAATTCCAACAACAACCCAAATTGCATCAAATGATCATAAGGTTTTCAGAAAGCGTAAAAAGAACTTATTTCCTATTAAAGCATATGTTGTCAATTTAGAAAAGGAACAAGTATAAGCAAGAATAACAAACTTATGCTTCACAGATTGATGATAGGAAGGAGTATGGGGTTTTTTGGCTAAGAAAATCTAATTGAAAGGAAATCGAAATAGAAATTTGGATTTTTAGAAAATGAAGTAGCTGTTACCATTGTGCTTTATCAAGGAAATAAAAGTGAATTAAAGAAAGGAGTAAGAAAACGCCAGGGAAGATTAAAAGACACACATCCAGATCATTCTCTCCACGTCAGCTCAAACACTCGATTGCGCAAGTATGAGTGGCCCATCAAGTCTAGCTGGCTTGCTCGCATCCCTATGATTTGATCGACCATGATGAGACTTCGACTCAAAAGAAATAGTGTGAGTGACTTAGGCCTCTTGCTCACGATAAAGAATAATCCTATATATCTTTACCTTAACGATCCTGAGCTATACGCGATCATTCCTTGGTAAACCTGATTTAATATAAAAAACTATGTCATGATCAGTTATTTCGAAGCCTATAATTTTTTGCAAAATCAAAATTACAATCTTTGAGGGGCAAATGTTTGTCCCCTATACATATGTTGGTCTATGGGTTAAGCGTTATTGAGATCGGTCACGCATAGTCCACTCCATTCCAGTTCACCCAAGCAATTTGTGAAGAGCAAGGAATTATGACACAAAACAAAGATCAAGTGCCAACTTAAGGTTTATACATGACAAGGATGGTCGCACACATCAGAACAAGTCGGGTTGTCCACTCAACACAGTCAGGATCAGTCATACAACATAATACAATCATACAGAGGGACCGCGCACGCCAAGCTAGCTCAAGGATGGTACTGCCCAAGGACGGTGAGGCTCGTACATCCTGCAAAGGTCGCCCACATTTAGGAATTTGTTCATTCTTGTATCAAAGTAATCAGTCGTACAAGACGAAGAGAAGAATTGGTTCTGGTCGCATATTCTATTCTGTAGTTGTTCGTCCATGTTACCCTGATCGATCGTACAAAGCATGGGGCACAAAGATGCAAGGAATCACACATACATCCCATGTCCGCTCATGGATTGTAACCTTAGCCATTCGCTCCATCCTCAATCAGTCACTAATGTTACAATCACATGCCACCTGCCGACCCGACAGATATCAACTCCAGAGGATTGCTTATATGCCTGCTCTACAAGTTTTGTTCGGTCGCCTTCTACCATAAGATACAAGAAGCTTTGACAAATCGCATGTCCACTCATTCAAAGTGCTCAGAATTATGTAGTCGCTTGCTCCTATAAAGCCACTCGCTCCCTTCCAGGACAACTGAATACAACTGTTACCAGTTGGCTACAGCTAAGCGGTGGCATATTCGCAATTAATGAGACAAGCAAACCATAGTCTGCATATATGATTTTCAGATCATTTCTTCATGGAGGCACACCTATAAATTGACCATGGCTCCCACCAAAAAGGGGATGGATTTATGACCACCATGAAGTGCTGCTAAATCCTTCCCTCTACCCTTCCTCAAGCATTCTCAACCATCGTCATTATTTCATTGGAAGATCTTTCATTCATTTGGCCATGGCGTCAATTGAAATCATCTAAGTGGCAAAGAGATTGATGATTCTCCTTCATCCTCCTCTCAAACAAGGATACTCTCCTTCTCCTCCGTTGACTTCCCCTTCTCCTCCGTTGATCTTCTCACTTCTCCATTGAATTCCATGAATTTAATGAGATCTATATATAAGAGAGGGAATATGTTGTAAAAGAGACGCGTGTACAAAGAGAGTTTATCTGCTTTGTAATCATTGTTATGATAATGTAAACCATCTCCATAGTGGATGTAGGCCTAGCTTATGGCTGAACCACTCAAAAACCTTGTCTTCTTTTGCTTTCCCTACATTTTTACTTTCAACTTTTGTTGAGTACGGCTCCATTTACTTACTAACCGTATTGATGAAGTACGATTCTCGTACTTTTGGTGTTTGAGCCACTTTTTGGTAAAAGCAACGATCTCCTTGCTGGAGATTAGCGAACTCATCATGTAAGCACTCGACCTCCTGTCGAGGGATAAATCTCTCTTCGAACACTTCTTTGAATTTAGCCCATGACATATCTACCTCAAGCTCCCATACTATGATAGCGTCCCACCATATCAGTGCTTCATCCTTCAACAACCAGGATGCCATAAACCTATTTCTATGATCTTCTATCTCCAGGCCGCCGAAGATCCGTTCGCACGACTATAACCAGGCTTGGGCTTTTGCCACTGTACCACTGCCAGAGAATTGTAGGCCACCAAGATTCTTATACTTCTTGGCCACCCTATCAAGATCAAACTATGGCTGTGGGGCCTGCTGCTGAATCATAGGCTCATTAACAATGGGAATATTCTCCCCTCTTCCACCTCGACCATCCCTAGTCCTTCCTCTTCCTCTACCAAACATCTTTCAGTCAATTCTATACAAGCAAGTCTAGCCTCTTCCTCTTCCACCCATCTTTCAGTAAGTTCTATACAAGCAAGAAAAGAGTCAGGCCAACAGAAATGATAATTTTAAGGAATGGGAAAAGTAGAAGGACATATGGAAAAACAACGATGTACTAATCAAATTATTATGCTATTTTGATGTGCTCATTCTGAATCCAAATCTCAAATTCTTATTGAACTATAATATTCTAAAAGGGGGATTCTTTCAGATTTGTAGATCTGCAAGAAAATAGGAAAGAGGGAAGAAATCTGAATGGGAGGAAACCTAATCGCAGCACCATCTCCTTTGCACATAAATATGATTCTAATCTTCTTCAGTCTATGTTTGTTTTGATTATACATATACATATATATATCTGATTTAGAAGAGGTTTGGAAGAAAAGGGAAATGGCAGAGCTTCGTTGTTTCCTTCTGAATTGTGCGCAAAAGGATGGGTCTAACCCTTTATTTATAGGGATTAGAACGTCCCTAAGTCGTCAGATTAACTTTAATTAAGATCTGTTCGTTATTAAAAAAATTATATAATAAAATACCCTTAAAAACCTAGTCGTCACTGGGAAAAATTGACCAGGGAGGTCGACTGACTGGTTGATCGCTCTAGTTAATTTTGGCCTAGTGAGGGCCGGTTATAAATGGTTTATTTTAATTATATAATCTTATGATTTATATTTTGGCTGTTTTCATATTTCATCCATAACATTTTTATACGGATTCCATTCGCGAAGTTTCAAACATAAAAGTTGACCAGAATTCCGTCACGAATGCAACGGCGCAGGTTTCGTGGTCAAATTCTGTCTTTTGCGAAAATTCCCTTTTCTGAGCCTAATTAAATTAACTATTGTCAAAATTCCGGTTGTTACATTCTTCCCCCATAAACAGAAATTTCATTCCATAATTTCAGCAATGACTAAGTCATGGCGTTGGCGCCTAATTATCCTAAACTGCACAACCAATTAGTGTTCATCCAATTTTGTAACTAAGTACGCATGTGCACAGTGCACATAATGCATCGCAGCCATAAAACATGTATGCATGATGATTCTAAATTGGATCCTCCTATATGTATGCATTTTTATTTTTTAAAATACTTTTGAAAAACATGATGCAAAGCATCCTAAATATACTGGCAGTTTTATGTGAATGCAAATTTTGAAAACATTTTCATCCATAACCCTCACACTTCTACAAATAAAGGTGTGTAGTAACGATTATTGCATCCAAATCCTACCATCAAATTCGTTAATGTATCTAAATCATTTCCTATTTATTTCCCCTAAGTCGGAAAAGGAAATCAAAGCGGAGAAATTTAACATATTTTCCACTTATAAATATTCCAATCCCCGTACTGCTGTGGAATTATACCCCAATAGCCCCAAAATACAATGGAAATTTCCATCTGTAGGCAGTAAAGCAGACTTGACACTAGCTCGAAAATGTAAAACGAGGTAATTAAAAACTCGCGCGCATCATCGACGAGGTGTGGAAACAACGTTTCCTTAACTAAAACAACATTTTCCTAACTAAAACAACATTTTCCTAACTAAAACAACATTTTCCTTATTATTGTTAACGTTTTTAATGCATCGTTGTTTCTAATGCACCCCTAAAACGCGTAAACAGTCATCCAAAAACTTTATCCATGCTATTCATGTGATTAAAAATTAAAAAATTTCTATCTAAATTAATTTCCGCTTGAAAAATCCTTTATGCAAATCTGAAATTCCTTTTTAGTATTGTTTACTTTACATATCAGATTTGTATAAAAACAAAATTTTGGTAACGTATGCTTTACCGTATTAAGCCATCCATTTGTATACAAATAGATGTTTAAACATACATAAATTATCATACTCAAATCTATGTTTATACACAAATCAGATTTTATGGGAAAGTAAGAACAGACGAAACCACGAAATTTTAAAAAGGATTTTTTTTTTTCAAATAGCATTTGCAAAAAGTTAAAAATATACTTCACGGAACATAAATGATCCAAATCACGTGTAGACGCTGAAGGAAGTCGGTCGTGCAAAAATGAGAAAACCGAATCCACACAAGCAAACTCAAAAACAAATTTTAGCTTAAAAGGAATAGGCAACAGAAAATAAATATACCGTGACGAAACAACACAATAGCCCGTCCTTCCTCAAAATTTGTCTACTATAAAATTCTATACTTTCCATCTCTAGGACAACCATTAGTTAGATAAGAAAATGAGATTTCATTCAAATAGATAAGATCGAATGACACAAAATATTTTAAACATAGAATCTCACTAATCATCGTGCGATTTCAGAGATGGTACTAATAGTAACAACGCACACTACAACAAAAAAGATAAAATGCTGGAAAGGAGACACACGATACCAGATAAAAGATACACAAGGCACAGACTAACACTGCCAAAGCACTCAGAGATGGTCGGGCTCCACGGCTGGAACTCGATCCATTACTACGCATACGTTGGGAAAGTAGTATGAAAGAAACGCAACTAATCTCGTGTGCCTGCCGTTGCTACTCCCTACGAAACTCATGAAGCTCGTACTGGATATCGCGGAGGACGACGATGGGCTCTCCTGGCCAGACTGCTACCGGACTGGAGCGGGATCAGGAGCTGGATCTATGGGCGGCTGAATGCCCATCTTGTGGATAGTGGCGCGGTCGATGGAAGCTGGATTCTTCTTGACCGACGTCTATCCAGCCGGTATAACACCAAAGTATCGAAAGATACGGGTGAGAAGATGACTATAAGGGAAGTGGCTCCTCGGCGTCTCAGCAAAAGGCTTAGAGAGATGAATCATAAGCGCGGGCCCAATTGACGGCTATGCCACTAATGATATCATAGGTGGCACGATGCATAGATGGGTAGATTTACTCCAGGCTTTCTATCTTGGGAATAATATTGTGCTGGATGATATGCATAATCAGACGGACGATGGATCGCAAGTTACTGGTGTCTCAAACACCGATATATCCAAAAAAAATGCAAGAAACAATCGGAGGATTATCCATCTCATTAGCATCCAATTGTGCTCCGACCACTGAAATACCCATAATCTCTGCCAAATCCAAGTCAGTATGCTCAATAAGAGTGCCCTTCACCTCAGATTAGATGATGCAAGTATCCTCGTCGATGTTAACTTCTATCTGAGCATCGAAGAGGTGAATACAACGTGGGAAATACTCATGCTCAAAAGTATTAAAGCGCGGGATCGGTTCAAGGCCGGTGCCAACGAAACGCTCCTCCAGCTGAATCTAAGCGAAATCGGCGAACTTCACTGGTTTCCCTTGATGAAACTCGTAACTGGTCGTCTCTGAGTAACTATGAATCTTCCTCTCTCTTCTATCTAACCATACAACCACTTGTGGTGTCAAAGCAAGGTGTTGCACGTGGATATTCAAGGTTCGAGGAGGGGCCATTGGAGGTATAAGTGAAATTAGCAAACGAGATTATAGATCTAGAGTATAGAAGGGCTTAGATCTGTGTTGTGATAATTTTAGTGGAAATTAGGGGTAAAACGAAGCTAAAGTTCTTTGGTTTGGAGGTCGGGAATTGGTGGCTTTTTTGGTTCGGTGGTTTTAACAAAGGAAATGGGGGATGAGGAGGCTGGAAATATAATTTGTGTCGTTCCAACTGTTCGGGTCGGGCACTGGCCGTGCTCGGCTATGGGTACCTGTCGACCCGAACCTAGAAGGGCAGTCGACCTCCTGGTCGACTGCTATCCCATTTTTGGGTGCGGTCTGAACCTTGGCCTGGTTCGATTTCTTGAAAATTAAAGTAAAATTATTACGAGATCATATCGACTTCGTAACTTAACCAAAAATCTCGTGCTGACATCCACCATCTATTAAGTCAAGACTTAGTTCCCAAATGCCACTTTTTTACCTCTAAATTGTTGCGAGCTATCAAAGAACAAATGAAATTTCGAATAGAAAATCAGTTAGAAATTCGTAAATAAACAAAACTGGATTTTCCCTTTACCTAACCCTTAAACGATTTGAACTATTTATGAAATCAAATACCCCAAAGCTAAATGGAATTTTCCATGGTCTTTTCTCGAGAGTTAATTTTAAAAACTTTTTGAAATTAATTTCTATACTCTTAAACCGTGGTGTCATAATATTGACCTATTTATTAATTTATATTACTGTTTTTTATTATTAATTGGAAAAACCCTTTCATGATCTGAATCGTCGAGAATTCAATTCTCAAAAAAAGTTAATTTTGTTAATTTCCATAAACCATCGAGGATAAAAATATTAAAAATCACAAGGAATATATATAATGACAGTTTTAAATTCGGAGGTGTATTCCATATCACTTCCAACTTCCTTTTTTCTATCAAAACGGATTTTTTTTTAAAATTTACACAAAACAAAAATCCAAAACATGGTTAGATTTATAGTTCTAAAGATTATTCATTAAACAAATTCTCGAAAACCATAGTTTAAAATTAATGAAACCCCTTTTTATTTCAAAAATAGTTTTAAAATTTGAAATTTCTCCAAATATAAGACCAAGGATTCAATAGAATAATTCTATCAAAAGATTATCAAGATTCACATGACGAAATATCCAGTAAGTATGTCTCGTAATTACAATTTCGGACTATGATGACATGTTAACATGAATTTTCCATTTAAAACCAAGAAAAGATTATTGATTGGAATTCCCAAACAAAACCAACACAAGAAATCAAGATCATCTCAATTGTAGCTAGCTTTTTGTCTAGTCACCAGGCTTGAATCAACAAAAATTAACCATATGTCGGCCTCATGCTCTTCAAAACAAAATCGCTAAGCACACCGAGCTAAAAGTTGGGTTGGCTGAATAATCAAACTTGAAATATTTTTAACTCTTAGTCATTTTAAAACATATTATGAGGCCCACAACTAATCCATTATCGAAATAATTTAAAGTCGAGTTGAGAAAGGCAATAAATAGAAAAGAAAATCGAATACGTTCTCTCACTAGTCCTAATTTGTTAATTCCACTTATCGTTTAAACCTAAGCTTTGATACCAAATATAACACCCCACACTTTCCCAAGCCCGAATTTTGACGAAAATCGAAACTCAAACCTATCCAAGCACGAAGAGTATAAATTTGGTACTTGCAATTAATGAGCATAAGCATAATCAGAGTAAAATAGTACTAACTCACAATGTAAATGAAATAAGATAATAAATACTAATTAAGGCAGCTACCTTAAGATATATCACCACATCGATATTGAAGCATGAGAGAACGAGACCGAAATCAAACTTGAACACTTGCTAAGACTTGTCTTCCTCAAGATAAACTTGAGAGTTGTTATGAGAAGAGTGGTAAGAACAACAAGTCCTTATGGGTAGAAAATGTATGACAGTGTCTACAATACACAAATATACTCCATTTGGTCAAAACCAATACATATGTCTAAAAGAGCTAGTAATTCTAACCTAATCCATTTATAATTTACGCACGATGACTAACCACAAAACCCAAGGTAATTCCCACACCTAGCGGTATCATGATACTGAGCTAGATCGTTTACGCTTAAGTATGAAGCCTTACAACCACCATTAATTAATCAAGCGGCGGGAAACTAACTTCTATCTATCACACAAGGATGGTACTTATTTTATATATAGCCACTTAAGACCTTGCTACCTATGTAAGGTAAGGGCGGATACTTACAATCACTTAATACCTAATGCGGACCTTATTTGTCACTTAATACCTTATACGGTTGTTAACTCTACCATAATATAAATTAGAGGACACTAGCTACTAAGCCCAACTAATCCAAGACTTCCTTCATTCATGCATATAACCAGACCCCGCATAAGATGATAGATAGTAAATAATCATTTATTGCCTGCACGATAGGTAGACGACATTTCAACATTTACGTCCTTCCCCCGATGGACCCCTTGTTACTATCTAGCTGGCCTTATTGGATAATTTTCTTAATCACTTAATACTTCTTGCAGGATAGGAAAACCTTTGGTACCTTCGGAGCGACCATTTAATAACTATTCCTAAGGAGAACCCGTAACCCAATCACTTACTACCTAGAGGAAGCAGACTAAGGTGAGAATTACCAAGTTCGTACCTAATAGCCATTAAATGGGGGAGGCGAGCTACTTGATCACTTAATACCCTTTAAAGTGTGGATCTAACTACTTAAGACCTTTACACCAAAATAGGCTACACTGTGAATTAATTCCTTTTCAAAGTTTCCCCTCTTAGGACGGGAGGCGGGAACCACACTCTTGAGATAAACCTTGTTTTGGGAAATAACCATGTCTTTAACTGGGTTAAAGAACCAATGTCATTTAAAACACGGTTCACGATAAACCCAAAATCACATTCCATTTACAATGGAATCTTCATGGAAAACAAATCAATATATATATAATCGATATAAACTTCCATATCCGACTAATAATATAAATTGAAAAACAGCAAAGCCTTTTAAATTCCAGATATATTAGTTGTCTTCCTCCACAGAAATTCACTTCGATTATTACCAAATCGAATTCCATTCCATTCCAATTTATTTTATTAAATTGGAAAACTTTACTTTGGAAAATCTCCTTTAAATCTTAACAAAAGATTTATAAATTCCAAATCACATTTCACTGTAAATCGGGTTAAAGAACGAATGTCGTTAAAACACAGTTCACGATAAACCCAATTCACATTCCATTAATTATCGGGTTAAAGAACAAGTGTTATTTAAAACACCGTTCACGATAAACCCGAAAATCAATTCAAATTCAAATTCAATTCCAATTAAATACCATTTAATTGGTATACTTCATTAAATCTAAATAAAAAGATTTAATCTTTTTCTCAACTGGGTTTAAGAACAGTGTTAATGAAGACACCATTCACGACAAACCCAAATCCTATTTGATATTAAATACAAGGCTCTGAATATAAAATATACCGGCTTATATTCAATATAAAATTCTACGACCAACAAATATCGTATTGGAAATAACGATATAAATATATCTTTCAAATTTCCATAATAATATCTGTATAATCACAAATCCAACATCGAAATATTCCAAAGACAATTTCGACTCAAATCCATTCCAATTCAATTATTGGAAATTCTGGTTACTTTTAAAACCCTTTCAAATCCAATTTATTTATTTCAAAAATAAATGGATTATAATTCTAGTACAAAACTAGTTCATTTCGATAAAAATCTATTTTTGTCTTTTCAAATATGGAGTTTTTCATCCCAATTCTTTCCAAATCATTTCTTATGATATTACACAAATTATTACTATTTTTAATAATTTTATCAAGACCCGTACAGTCGATTTCTCTAAACGGCCATCAAACTGCACTTACAATGACCTTTTCCAAATTTGATTTGGACATAATTCCAAATCCAACCATTAAATTTCAAATCTCTAATACTCATTAGAAAGCTCTTTTCGATACGAACCCAACGGTTCCGGTTTTAGGGGAATCCGACGGTGTCGGATCCCCCGTAATGTCCATTCGAAGTCAATGGTTGAAATTCGCGAACTGCCGCAGCGCGGCGCGTTCTATTCAGGCCAGTATATATATATATATATAATATATATAAATATATATATATTATATATTTCGTCGATATCTTTTCAAAACGTATTTTATAAATTGTTTTAAATTCGTTTTCAAAACCATTTCAACTTCATATTCAATTTTAAATCAAAATTGAATATTCCATATCATTAATATATAAATGATGATATTTTCAAAATATTAGATTTTGAAGACACTTCCTTTTCTATATTTATTATAAAAACGAATATACTCGATATAAATATCGTTCGCGTCAAAATGGCGCATATCTAATAAACAAAGCTTTATATATTTCAATAACTTCGTTATTCTATTCAACAAATGAATATTTTCTTCAACACATGAATTTTCTTTTATTCAACACATGAATATATATTTTATTCAACACATGAATTTTCTTTTATTCAGCACATGAATATATATTTTATTCAACACATGAATTTTCTTTTATTCAACACATGAATATATATTTTATTCAATACATGAATTTTCTTTTGTTCAACACATGAATATATATTTTATTTTCCAACTTGGAATGAGGCCCAATCAATTACCATATAATGTTAATTATATGGATTCCCTACAACACATGTATATAATTGCAACGATAAATAATCAACCATCATCCAGAGTGCATTCTACACTGCATAAGCATCTAATATACATATTTAACGCTTATAACAGCCTGTCAATCAATCGATCCTCATACAACTAATTTTTTGGGATTAGTGTACGCCAAATATCATCCCAACACCCGTGTGGGGTTTCAAATCAACAAACATAGTTTTTATTTGTGTAGTTAGGCGATGTGTAAAATTTATCGTCCTAATCAATATCAGTCAAATGGGTGTACATAAACAAACCGTCTGATTTGTTTATAAATATTTATTTTATATACACGTTAAAATTTATATTTTTAACTATAAAATATTTTATTCCATTCCACATCACACAATCAATATTCACACTACAAACAACAAACAAACAAGTCGTCCATGGTCTGTGGACAACGGGTGTCGGGTGCTGCTAAGCACCATCTGCATCCTAGTATATATTTCAACTAGAAAACAAATTAAAAGTGAGAAGTTCTCACCTTGGGTTCCACTCCGCTAGTTTTACTTCTGAACTTCTGAACCATTTGGATTTGTTTGAAATTCCAATGCAGTCCTTACCACGTTGTTAATAATAAAAATTATACTTTAATTGTTTCAGTCTAATAAATAAAAGTCATATTTTTATTTCTACATCATATTTTTTGTTACTACGCTTCTTTCTATATAAAAATTATATTTTTATATTTCTACTTCTTATATAAAGACCGAATTTTTATTTCGCTTCATATATAAAAACCTCGCCTTTCTATGATAAAATGTGATCATTTCATCGCTACTTCATATATATAAAAATTGAATTTTTATCGCTACTGTATATATATATATATATATATATATATATATATAAATCGAATCTTTCTATCGCTAATGAATATAAATAAATCACATTTTTACATTGTCATTCAAAAGATAAAAATCGTATTTTTTACTTCGCTACATATACAAAGATCAAATTTTTATTATCTATATATTATAAAAATCATATTTTTATTATTCCTATAATATAAAAATCAAATTTTATTATCTCTATAATATAAAAATCATTTTTTTTATTATCTCTACAACATATGTAAAAATCACTCCTTTACACCGCTACTTCCATGATAAAAATTATATTTTGTTAGTAATATAATAAAAATTACATTTTTACTTCTCTACATTATATAAAAATTATATTTTTATTCTTTAAAAATCTAGTCTTTTACTATATAAAAATCTTACCTTTTAAATTTAAAAATCCAGTCTTTTCTATTATAAAAATTCAATCTTTATCAATATAAAAATCAAATCTTTATGTAAAAATCAAACCCTTTTATTTCAGATCTTCATAAAAAAATCAACTTATTATTTCAGATCTACACTACTAATTACACAATCAAAAAATAAAAAAATAAAAACTCACATTGTTAATTCACGCTGGAGGGGGCTTGCGCTGGTCGAGGCGTGGCTGCAAGTGGGTCTGGCGGCTGTTGGTTTGGGGGGGGGAGGAGGCTAGGGTTCGCGATGGGTTTTGGGGCTCAGAGGGGGTGCGGTGCTATGGATGGTCGGAGGATGAAGGGGAGAGGGCGGCGGACTCCTGGGATGGCGGCGCCGGGGCACGGCGGCCTTGATGGCAGCGGGGGCGATGGTTCTCCCCCCATCGTTCGTTTCTTGTTTTTATTTCTTTTTTTATCTGAATGAAAACGATTGGGGAAAGAGAAATGAGATGGAGGGGGTTGACTTTCAATATATAATTATATATTTTATTTAGTTTTAAATTCCAAAAGTTAAAATTTTTATCCGAGCTTCAATTCAAATCCAACGACTGTCGCCCTAGTTAATTACCCCCATTCCGAACACAATGGGATATGTTTCGCAAGCCAATTCGCTTGTTACGATCAGTTTCCTTTCAAATTAAAATATAAACCAATGTATATTGAATTTGAATGCACATTTCAATTTACCGGAGCCATATACTGGCTCTGAAAATTCCAGAAAAAATATTTCTAGCTTCGTATTGACAATACGGTCCCAACGAAACTAATTTCATCAAATTTGAAGACCGTTTGAAAAATGGTCATTTTCTGGTCGATCCAAATTGACTGAAATTGTCAAAACACGTTTACTTTTGCTATGCTCACATATTGCTTTAAAAAATTATGAATTTTGAAATCTAGAAATAATTTGACATCCTGGATCCAACAAAAGTAGTTTCGTTGAAAATAGAGGTCGTTTGCAAAATTCCATTTTTAAGGGCTAAAATTCCGTAGCGACTATTCTGAATTTTCAACTGGACATAACTTTTTATTCCCGCTATGAAATTTCAATTTTTCGGATTCGTTGGAAAGATATTCCCAAATAGATTCTAATATTTTTGGTTTTGCTAAAATCCGGTTTATTTTGAATCCTGTACATTCATTTGAAATTTGAAATGGAATTTTCAAACTACCGCGCCATTTTCAATTCTTTTTACAATTTAAAATAAATATTTATATTCTAATGTCGATTCAAATAAATATTCTCATTCTAATTCTATTCAAAATAAATTTCTCGCCTTTATTATTCAAAATAATTCATTTTAAATATTCAAAATTCATCAAAATTGCCAAAATAAAAATTTTAAATTGCCTCGGATTTTCCTGGTTATTACAATCTCCCCCACTTAAAACTTTTCGTCCTCGAAAAGGAACGAAGCTGAAAGTTCTTTTACAAACCAACTCAACTTTCATTCTTTTCATTATGGGTTAAGTTCTTCAACTTTTCAGTTTCTAAGAACTTTTCAAATTCTTCAAAAAATTTGGCTAACACCCTAAATTTTCGAAATTTTTTGCTATAACCTCCCCTGCATGGGAGCACCGGAAAATCCCGAAATTGCCATACAGTCCTCTCCAATCCAAAAAGAAAAAGAAACAGTCAAGCGGCTAGACAATCGGCTCATAAAATCATGCAAAACCCAAGAAATACAATAAACATGTACCTATTTGTCGGGCATACAATTTTATTCCTCTTCTCTAGCCTCCTTGCTATGACCTGTTCAATGTAAGTACATGTACATGTATGCAAATGCGATAAATTTTCAATACAATTCACTATTTGACTAGATTTGGCTAAATGGTTAAAAATATCAAACCAATAATCAAACAACACAACCATCAATCAATTAGTTGATTAACGTTTCAAATTCATAATTTTGATACATAGTCCAAAAATCAGATTTTTGATGCCAAATCACAACAATAAACCCTGTCTAGGTTTGGTTCTCACACCAATCAATTGGAAATATATAGAAATCCCACTTTCGAAACTCGAACATAAACACTGATGATGATATCTCAATCATCAGTATCTTCTTCGGGTGACTATAGTGTGATACTATATCTATCCAGTATATTAAAACTTCAAATACACACGGATCAGACGTATATGCAAAAACTTTATTTACTTGATTATCCAAATCAATATAAAAATAATATTCAAATACGAATAATTGATTTAAATTTTCAAAACAAAATTCGTTTTTAATTTTATTTTAAAAACATTACACTTCACACTAGTTCTAGGATACTACTGATCCCATCTCTAACGAGTCATTCTCATTGGATATTACTAATCCAATCTCTGATGAATTCTTTCGTTCGATTCTAATATGCCTTGTTCTCTAGCTTTGTAAACCAAATCTCTGATACCACATGTAACAATTATGAATTTCGCTCGATCCGAATCGATTGCTAAACTGACTAAGACCGTTCGAAACCTTTGATTATTTTGAGAACACGACAAATCGGAACACAAACAGAAGAACATTTCATTGTTAATTACAACAATTCCATCAGAATACAAGAATATACATAGTGTGAATAAATATTATACATCAGAGAAATATAAGAGATTTAAATACATTATTGCAGCGGAAAAATAATACAATACACAACTGAAAGAGATATACAGATACAGAGCTTTCCGGATATCATTCCAGTTGTAAACCAGGTTCTAGTGAATATAAATCTACAAAACCAAAACTACTAGCTGCCCGTATGGAAAATAGGGGCACCCAGAGTTTAGGTTAAAACAATAAACTCCAGGTCAGTCATGTGACTGGTGTGAGAACTAAAACAGTTATTAATCTTTATTTTACAGTTAGGTAAATCCAGGGACCACGCCATATAACACAGAACAGGTTTCCTCCCAGGAATACCAGTGCATAAAACAACAGCGCAATGCTAAATTAAGAAAAATGAAGCTATTATAAGACCCAGGTCCCATCACATAATGCAACGCAAGCCGGAGGATAGGGTTTTTACCTTATAATAGCCGAGAATGCTTGGTACATGAAATTTCATGTTTTATTATTACTATAAGTGTATAATGTCAAAACAATTTCAATCATAAGTATCAATCATAGACGGCATAAGTGCCCCATACCACTATGTCGTCATATATAGGTTTACAATCAAAACCGCAAAATTTCGTATTGGAAGTTGGATTTCCGTTGTGATCCAAGGCAAAAGATAGTCCATACCGAATTCGAGACGCTCTAGCCCGCCCCTCAGGCAAGTACTCAGTCAAGCCTTTGGATCGTCAGGGTCGGTCCACCGATGTGGATTAAAATGCCTGAACACTGCGTTTCCCCGCCCTTTGGGGCGTCAATGAGCCAAATGACTCCATCGGCTCCACATAGTCACCGATATATCCGAGGCGCCTCAAAATCCAACAACCACATAGGTGAAAATAATATAAATGTCAGGGCTGGTAGGTCACTGACACCACCCCAGCTAGAAGGAAACTCATGCCCTCCCTAAGGTCCTTCTCCCGTTTCTGGTTCACAACCGGGGTATGAGGCTCGCGAATTAAGGCTACACAAAGCTATGCCACATAGGCGGTGCTTTGATCATCAACCACAAGACTTTGCTTTTAAACAAAAGACTTGATCAATTGCATCTTAGCATGCCACACAGGAAAATCACTCCATGCAATCGATATCCATCAATCACACAGAATGATATCCAATGTCAGACACACAGTCTATTTACAAGTCCATTTTGGGTTTGAACGAAACCGGAGGCACCTTATACCTCGCATATCCATCGATTTCCAAGTACGTCTGGACGATCACCAACTGATTCCCTCCTCTTGGGTGTACAGGCCAATCAAGATTATCAGTAATTATCCAAACGATGTGAAGACCTCCGGTCTTCGACCACCATCTTCATCCTCGACACATCGTCGAATCAGTTATTCAGAATGGGATAAACCCGGTCTTTCTGAATAACTCGCATATATAATAAACAAGTGTTACACAAACACAACATATGCCTCATTCCAATTCAGAATATTCTTTTATTCAAATATTCTTATACTTTGGGAAAAGTTCCCATTAATTTTATCAAAGATAAATTCTTTAAATTTATTCTTTAATCTTCTTTTGAATATCAATTCAAACCAAATTATGGTTTATCCAAACTAATCGGGATTAGCGAACCTTACCGAAGTAATCACTTGTTAAATTTCCCAACCCCAACCTATTCATCCCATGAAGTAAAACTGGTAATACTTCGTATCTAACACCACGGTGTTATCGGTAAATTCAATTACCATTTCATGTTCAAATCTAATTAAAGATTTAACTATCGTCTGGAGCAAAACTGGTGATACTCCATTCTCGATCATTTCAATCTAATTAAAGATTCACTAAAACTCCACTTGGTTTTAATCTTCCCAAAAATCACTATCAATGATTATTTAACTTGGGAAATCATATCCTGTCTTTAACTGGGTTAAAGAACCAATGTCATTTAAAAGACGATTCACGATAAACCCAAAATCACATTCCATTTACAATGGAATTTTCATGGAAAACAAATCGATATATATAATCGATATAAACTACCATATCCGACTAATAATATAAATGGAATAATGGCAAAGCCTTTTAAATTCCAGATATATTAGTTGTCTTCCTCCATAGAAATTCACTTCGATTATTACCAAATCGAATTCCATTCCATTCCAATTTATTTAATTAAATTGGAATACTTTACTTTGGAAAATCTTCATTAAATCTTAACAAAAGATTTATAAATTCAAAATCATATTTCACTGTAAATCGGGTTAAAGAACGAATGTCGTTAAAACATAGTTCACGATAAACCCAATTCACATTCCATTAATTATCGGGTTAAAGAACAAGAGTTATTTAAAACAACGTTCACGATAAACCCGAAAATCAATTCAAATTCAATTCCAATTAAATACCATTTAATTTGTATACTTCATCAAATCTAAATAAAAAGATTTATTATTTTTCTCAACTGGGTTTAAGAACAGTGTTAATGAAGACACCATTCACGACAAACCCAAATCCTATTTGATATTAAATAAAAGGCTCTGAATATAAAATATATCGGCTTATATTCAATATCAAATTCTACGACCAACAAATATCGTATTGGAAATAACCATATAAATATATCTTTCGAATTTCCATAACAATATCTGTATAATCACGAAATCCAACATCGAAATATTCCAAAGACAATTTCGATTCAAATCCATTCCAATTCAATTATTGGAAATTCTGGTTACTTTTAAAACCCTTTCAAATCCAATTTATTTATTTCAAAAATAAATGGATTATAATTCTAGTTCAAAACTAGTTCATTTCGATAAAAATCTATTTTTATCTTTTCAAATATGGAGTTTTTCATCCCAATTCTTTCCAAATCATTTCTTATGATATTACAAAAATTATTATTATTTTTAATAATTTTATCAAGGCCCGTACAGTCGATTTCCATAAACGGCCATCGAACTGCACTTACAACGACCTTTTCCAAATTTGATTTGGACATAATTCCAAATCCAACCGTTAGATTTCAAATCTCTAATATTCGTTAGAAATCTCTTTTCGATACGAACCCAACGGTTCCAGTTTTGAGAGAATCCGACGGTCGGATCTCCCATAATGTCCATTCGAAGTCAATGGTCGAAATTCGCGAACTGCCGCAGCGCGGCGCATTCTATTTAGGCCTGTATATATATATATATATATATATATATATATATATATATATATATCGTCGATTTCTTTACAAAACGTATTTTATAAATCGTTTTAAATTCGTTTTCAAAACCATTTGAACTTCATATTCAATTTTAAATAATAGTTGAATATTCCATATCATTAATATATAAATGATAATATTTTCAAAATATTAGATTCTGGAATCACTTCCTTTTCTATATTCATTATAAAAACGAATATACTCGATATAAATATCCTTCGCATCAAAATGGCGCATATCTAATAAACTCGGCTTTATATATTTTAGTAACTTCGTTATTCTATTCAACAAATGAATATTCACATAAATTTTCTTTTATTCAACACATGAATATATATTTTATTCAACACATGAATTTTCTTTTATTCAACACATGAATATATATTTTATTCAACACATGAATTTTCTTTTATTCAACACATGAATATATATTTTATTCAACACATGAATTTTCTTTTATTCAACAAATGAATATATATTTTATTTTCCAACTTGGAATGAGGCCCAATCAATTACCATATAATGTTAATTATATGGATCACTACAACACATGTATATAATAGCAACGATAAATAATCAACCACCATCCAGAGTGCATTATACACTGCATAAACATCAAATATAAATATTTAGTGCTTATAACAGCCTGTCAATCAATCGATCGACATACAGCTAATTATTTCGGATTAGTATACGCCAAATATCATCCCAACACCCGTGTGGGGTTTCAAATCAACAAACACATATTTTTATTTGTGCAGTTGGGCGATGTGTAAAATTTATCGTCCCAATAAATATCAGTCAAATGAGTGTACATAAACAAACCGTCTGATTTGTTTATAAATATTTATTTTATACACACGTTAAAAATTATATTTTTAACTATAAAATATTTTATTCCATTCCACATCACACAATCAATATTCACACCACAAACAACAAACAAACAAGTCGTCCATGGTCTGTGGACAACGGGTGTCGGGTGCTGCTAAGCACCGTCTGCATCCTAGTATATATTTCAACTAGAAAACAAATTAAAAGTGAGAAGTTCTCACCTTGGGTTCCACTCCGCCAGTTTTACTCCTGAACTTCTGAACCGTTTGGATTTGTTTGAAATTCCAATGCAGTCCTTACCACGTTGTTCATAATAAAAATTATATTTTTGTTGTTTCATTCTAATAAATAAAAATCATATTTTCATTTCTACATCATATATTTTTTTACTACGCTTCCTTCTATATAAAAATTATATTTTTAAATTTCAACTTCTTATATAAAGACCGAATTTTTATTTCGCTTCATATATAAAAACCTCGCCTTTCTATATATAAAAACATCGTCTTTCTATATATAAAAACATCGCCTTTCTATGATAAAAATGTAATCTTTTCATCGCTACTTCATATATATAAAAATCGAATTTTTATTGCTACTGTATATATATATATAAATCGAATCTTTCTATCGCTAATGAATATAAAAAAATCACATTTTTACATTGTCATTCAAACGATAAAAATCGTATTTTTTTACTTCGCTACATATACAAAGATCAAATTTTTTATTATTTATATATTACAAAAATCATATTTTTATTATTCCTATAATATAAAAATCACATTTTTATTATCTCTATAACATAAAAATCATATTTTTTATTATCTCTACAACATATGTAAAAATCACTCCTTTACACCGCTACTTCCATGATAAAAATTATATTTTGCTAGTAATATAATAAAAATTACATTTTTACTTCTCTACATTATATAAAAATTATATTTTTTTCTCTAAAAATCTAGTCTTTTACTATATAAAAATCTTACCTTTTTAAATTTAAAAATCCAATCTTTTCTATTATAAAAATTCAATCTTTATCAATATAAAAATCAAATCTTTATGTAAAAATCAAAACCTTTTATTTCAGATCTTCATAAAAAAAATCAACTTATTATTTCAGATCTACACTACTAATTACACAATCAGAAAAATAGAAAAACAAATAAAATAAAAACTCACACTGTTAATTCACGCTGGAGGGGGTTTGCGCTGGTCCAGGCGTGGCTGCAGTCGGGTTTGGTGGTTGTCGATTTGGGGAGGGGGGAGGATGCTAGGGTTCGCGATGGGTTTTGGAGCTCAGGGGGGTGCGGTGCTACGGATGATCGGAGAACGAAGGGGAGAGGGCGACGGACTCTTGGGATGGCGGCGCCAGGGCGCGACAGCCTTGATGGCAGCGGCGGCGGTGGTTCTTCCCCCCCATCGTTCGTTTCTTTTTTTTATTTCTTTTCTATCTGAATGAAAAAAATCGAGGAAAGAGAAATGATATGGAGGGGGTTGACTTTCAATATATAATTATATATTTTATTTAGTTTTAAATTCCAAAAGTTTAAATTTTTATTCGAACTTCTATTCAAATCCAAAGACTGTCGCCCCTAGCTAATTACCCCCATTACGAACACAATGGGATATGTTTCGCAAGCCAATTCGCCTGTTACGATCAGTTTCCGTTCAAATTAAAATATAAACCAAAGTATATTGAATTTGAAAATTTGAACGCATATTTTACTTTACCGAGGCCACATACCGACTCTAAAAATTCCAGAAAAATTATTTCTAGCTTCGTATTGATGATAAGGTCCCAACGAAGCTAATTTCATTAAATTTGAAGACCATTTGAAAAATGGCCATTTTCTGGTCGATCCAAATTGACTAAAATTGTCAAAACACGTTTTCTTTTGCCACGCTCACATATTGCTTTCAAAAATTATGAATTTTGAAACCTAGCAATAATTTGACATCCCGGATCCAACAAAAGCGGTTTCGTCGAAAACAGAGGTGGTTTGCAAAATTTCCATTTTTAAGGGCTAAAATTCCATAGCGACTATTCTGAATTTTCAACTGGACATAACTTTTTATTCCCGCTATGAAATTTCAATTTTTCGGATTCGTTGGAAAGATATTCCCAAATAGATTCTAATATTTTTGGTTTCGCTAAAATCCGGTTTATTTTGAATCCTGTACATTCATTTGAAATTTGAAATCGAATTTTCCAACTACCGCGCCATTTTCAATTCCTTTTATAATTTAAAATAAATATTTATATTCTAACATCGATTCAAATAAATATTCTCATTCTAATTCTATTCGAAATAAATTTCTCGCCTTTATTATTTAAAATAATTCATTTTAAATATTCAAAATTCATCAAAACTGCCAAAATAAAAATTTTAAATTGGCTCGGATTTTCCGGATTATTACATCCAAGGTGTATACAATAACCACAGACAATTCTATGAACAATTTGTAGGCAATATAATTTAATTAACCAAAAAACTCTTCAAGCTCAATATTCAAACCACAACCTATTATTTCAGATTTAACAAAAACAGTAAACAAATCTAATAAACTTTTAGGCATACATCCCAGATCTATTACAAACGAACAAAATAAGTTATTATAAATGATTTATATAATTTCCCACTCACCTGAAGCTATCCAAATCTGAATCCAAATAAAAATTTAAGCCTCTAATTCCCAAATTCTTACTAATCTACAATTATTCTAAAAGGGGGATTCTTTCAGATTTGTAGATCTGCAAGAAAATAGGAAAGAGGGAAGAAATCTGAATAGAAGAAAAACCTAATCGCAACACCATCTCCTTTGCACATAAATATGATTCTAATTTTCTTCAATCTATGTTTGTTTTGATTATATATATTTAGAAGAGGTTTGTAAAAAGAGAGAAATGAAAGAGCTTCGATGCTTGTTTTAGAATTATGTACAAAAGGATGGGATGTAACCCTTTATTTATAGGGATTAGAATGACCTTAGATCGTTAAATTAACTTTAATTAAGATCCGTTCGTTATTAAAAAAATGCCCTAAAAAACCTAGCTGTCATCGGGCAAAATTGACTAGAGGGGTCAATCCACAAGTCGCCCGCTCTGGGTCGTTTTAGCCCAATGGGGACTGGTTATAAATGGTATATTTTAATTAAATATTCTTCTGAATTAATTTCCTCTTGTTTTCATATTTCGTTTGTAACTTTTCATACAGACTCCGTTCGCGAAGTTCCAAACATGAAATTGACCAGAATCCCGTCATGCAACGGTTCAGGTTTAATGGTCAAATTACATAATTTGTGATAGTTCCATTTTCAAAGCCAATTTAAATAATTAAATTAACTATTGCCAAAATTCTGGGTTGTTACATGGTCACTCGCACACGCCAACACCCGATGGGTTGATACTAAGAATATTATCCAAATAAACCAAGCAAGCTAAAACAAAGTGCATAAATGTAAAGAACACCAAATTTATAGCGGTTCGGCATTAACGCCTACGTCTACTTCATAGTAACTTGTTTCAATTGCAAGAGTAATCCAAGTCCAAACACTTCAAATTTACAAAGTTATGAATGGACAATAGTTAAGTCGTAACTAATTTCCTATAAGGCCCAAATAGACATTAAAGTCCTTTTAATCCTAAGAAGCTTCAAGTATGCTCCAATGTTCAAAAAGTGAGTCGATATCTAGTCCAAATGTTGTTAGGAAACTTCTAACTATATAGTTTATAAGTCTGAGTGACCTTCCAAAGCCATAGTAATAAAGTAGGAAGCCATTAAAGTTCATCAAGAAGAAGCTTCTCGCGTGTAGGAAAAAACCAAAGTTCCTGAAACAAGGCAAGTAAGGGGATATAAATAGGAGTGGGGTTACGAAATTTGGCATCCCCTATACTTCGTATCCTAGGATTGGTACCGATCCCGGGAACGGACAGACTCCCAAGCACTTAACCAATTCCAACAGAGCTTCTTCACTTCGAAGCTTTTCCAGCCCAGAACCAAGTCTTTGTATCACATCACATGATATGAAACAACCACTTCGTATCACTCGATGAGGATACAAAATCCTAGAATTTGTATCCCTAATGTGTGATACAAAATATGCCTTCATACCATGCGCCTTGCCACGACATTGACGCGAATGTGTACCTCAACCTGGATACGAGGAGTCGATGTCAAGCCAGAAGTTGTAATACAAAAAATACTTTCGTATTTGAGCTGCTTCCACAATTTCATATCTTTGAGAGGGATACGAAATTCTCTAAAGAGGGTAGGATACGAAAAGCTCATTTCGTATCCCTAGGCCTTGTGATAAAACCGGAGTTCCACGCCTATGCCTTCGTATTCCCAAGGGGGATACCAAATTATAGAATTTGTATCCCTAGGTGAGATACAAATTTGTATCCTAAAGCATGATAAGAAATGTTGTTTTCGTATCATGTGCCATGTTGCACCTTCGTATCCCAGAGTGGGATAAAAATTCCTAAGAAAACCTAGGATACAAAAATCGCTTTCATGTCCTATGCCTTAACCATTTTCCGAGTGCTATTTTCGTATCGCAAGAGGGATATGAAAATTCCCATGATGAACGGGATACAAAATCCCTAAGCGCTTTGCCATAATTTCATATCTTAGAGTGGGTTATAAAATTCCATGAACCAGAAGCGTTGATCCAGTGTTAACCATTTTTACAAGAATTCGAATGTTTCGCAACTTCGACCAGATCGCCTTGTGTTTCCATGAGTCCGTACACGAGTTTCGAGCACTTAGTAAGTTGTAAGTCCCTCATGTGACTGCCTTGCCAAAAGACGGGTTAACACTCTGCCCCTCAAAGCATGTCTTTCTCCTAAGAAGAAGACATGTTTTAAATATTACAAAAATCCGAGAAACTAGATGTAATGAACAAAAGGAGGTCCACATATGAATCCAACAACCAAGAACCAGAAAACCAGAAGCCATGATCGCGCTGGATCATGTTAATGAAAAACTAGAAATCCAGAAAACCAAAGAAAACCGATGACTACTCCGGATCGTGCTAACCAGAAGACTGAAACCAAAAAGCCTCGATGATCGCTTCCGATTGTATTATGAGGGATAATCAAGATAACTAGAGTAACTGTGAATTGGGACATCGAAGTGACCAGAAATCTAGAAAACTAGAATAGTCCATAACCAAATAACCATATGATTGGATGAGTCTGAAATTCATAATAATCAATAGCAAGATAACCAGATGGATCCAAGACATCCTAATCAAGACCTAGCGAGACGACCAAGGAAAGCCAGAAGTGTCTAAGATGCCCCTAACTAGAGTGTGGCAAGGGGACCATTGGAAAGCCAGAAGAGTCCAAGATGCACTTGTTAGAATTTGACAAGAGGACCATTGGAAAGCTAAATTGGTAGGGCTCTACCCGTCACTAGGCGAGGCGGCCTTGCCAAGTCCTAATAAGATGGCGTACCCTTTCCCAAGCAAAGTATTTTCTTGTGGACCATTTTTTTATACTTAGCGAGCAAAGTCCTTACAACACCATGTCCTTAAAGTTTGAGATTCTGATTTCATATTTTTTTACCTCACAAGCAGCGTCCTGACAAGCGAAGTAATTTTTGTTTAAGTTTTCAGTGGTTGGAGTTTCTAATAAATCCAAAGGAAGACCTAGCGATTTATTGTCCAGCAGAGAGCACGCCTAGGGGTTAAGTCCTTATATTGTATGTAGGTGAGATGACTCATCCATTTTTTATTTAAGTTTTATTAAATTCTGTTAAGTTTAAAAGGGATGGGCTAGCATCGGGTATAGAGCATGCCTAGGCGTCGTATCGGTCCCCATACATATGTAGGACGACATAGCAATCCTTAAGCTACAAAAATAAGTGGAGGATATTGGATGGTTTATCGCCCATAAAGAGCATGCCTAGGGATTAAGGCCTAATCTCGTGCATGGTTAGGCAAGCTTAGCCCTCCAAACTCCCGAGCCAGGTAATCAGAAATGAGTAAAGGAAGTCCAGGGCTTTATGGCTTGTAAAGAGCACGCCTAGGGATTAAGACCTAATCCCGTACGTAGGTAGGAAGAATTAGCCCTCGAAAATCCCGAGCCAGAGAACGGAAGATGAGAGTAGCAGATTGGACAGTTTTTTGTCTACAAAGAGCATGCCAAATATTAAGACCTAATCTGTATATTGGTAGGCAGACTTAGGCCTTCAAAATTCTGAGCCTAGTAACCAAGGGAGAGTGTAGAAGATTGGATGGTCTGTAGCCCACAAAGATCATGCCTAGGGATTAAGGCCTAATCTCGTACATTGGTAGGTAGACTTAGTCCCTCCGCCCTCCTACGGTCATGTAAACCAAAATGATTAGTCGATTGTGAGGCGGATAATTTATAGTCAGGTACAGAGCATGCCTAGGGATTAAGACCTAATTTTGTATGTGTGTGATCTAACTTAAAGACACCTATAATCGAAAAACTAGAGGTGTAATATCCAGAGCATAATATCCAGGAGGCCAGAGCCTAATATAACCAAAGGCCAGAGATGATAAGCCAAAGTTTTAATTACTAAATATCCAAAATACAAGAGCCAGAGACCTAGATAAAAGCAGGGTCATAGCCACCAGCCAGGAAACCAAATAACCACATCCACAATCCAAAAGGCCAGAAAAACAGAAAACCAAAAACATAAATGACAGAATCCAAAAGATGGAATGCCAAAAGATAATAATCCATGAAGCTAAAATCTATAGTGCGAAAAGATGAAAAGATGATAAACCAAGAAGTCAAGAAAATAAGAAACCAAGAGAACTAAAGTCCAAGAGCTGCAAAACTATAAAATCCAGAAAGCCAAATCATTCGATAACAAAACCGGCAGGAGCGGGTCCTGGTCCATTCCTGTTCCGAGTCAATGCAGGCAACTATGGCTATCCTGGTACCGCATCTCAATTCCAAATGAATTCCACTAACTCGCCATGTCAAATGAGTTCTTCAATCATATTCTTGAGATGATTGCAATCATTGGTGCATGACCATCCAGGTCATGAAGTAAGCAGTTACTACCAGAATCCTTCTCCCATTGGGTTGACTCCCACACAGGAGGCTACTGAAGGGAGCAACCGGATGAAATTCCAATTAAATCTCTTCTAGAGGACGAGTAATCTCCGCGTATGAAGGGAATTTGGGCTGATTCCATTGATATGAATTTCTATTATTCCGAGGAGCAGCCTTTCCTTTGCCTTTACCAGAGCTGGACGATCCTTTTCCCTGAACCGAATCAGCCTCGAGAACTTTCTTGTCGAGTCTTGCATACTCTTCGCTCAAAAACTGATATGCCTCAAAGTAGAATTCACCCAGGTCCCTCGGTGGATCTCGTTGAATCGAGATGTTGAAATCCGTCTTTATCAAGACACCAGAAATTGTAGCTATCAACACCAAAGAAGGGTCTGCTTGATCGATCGAAGCCATGACAACATTAAACCTTTCCAAAATTTGCGCAAAGTCTCACCGATCGAAAGTACTTGTATGTGGCATATATAGCTCACCAAGTGAACCGTAGGATCCTTCCTGCCATTAAAAGCCTCCAACATCTACAATTTAAAGTCCAGTGGGTTCCGATAATTCCATATACCCAAAGTGAATGGACTATGGGTAACGCAATCCAAATCTGAAAGAGAGACCCTTCCTTGACTATACCGTCAAATAATATCTGTGATTTGAGCATCATTACCAGTACTAAGCAAATAATTCCAATCATTCTAATCTGCACCGATGCCCACAGGGTTGAGTCCAATGTTAGCAAATTGTTGTGCCCCAACAAAGATATCTGGCTCAACCCTAGCTTGAGGTGCCTTGATTGGCACAAACCAAAATTCTGGAACTACGGGAATTCCTACATCCAATACTACGCACACCGACGCTTGAGTGACATTACGAGCACTAGAACTTGAAATCTGATTAGACAAAACCTGAGTTGAATCTCTTCGGGATTGGTGGTGTTTCCCCCGAGCGTAGCCGATCCGGTAGGATTGGTGCCGACATGGATTTGTTCTTTGGGAATTACCCTTAAGTCCCAAGCTAATCCTTGAGGAACACTAGCACTAGTTCCCGTAATAATACCTATGCCCGACGGCCTTCCAAAACCTTCAATCCTACAGAGAAGAGTATTCATAGTAGCTTCATGTATTCATAAATGCTCTTCATGTTGTTCTAACTGTGAAGTAAAGACCTTGGTTAAATGCTTAACCACCCTCATCGATATCCTCACAAGTAACATAGTTCGAAGGATGCCCATTAGAGGATACTTTCAAACTCTCATTTATCCTCGCTCTTTCTGAACGAGTCAAACTAATATGTTTCCCTTCAACCATAGCGAAAACCAAGAGAAATATGAGAGAATCTATTTTCTTAACAATCCCAAATCCAAAGGCAATCTAATGCCCCTTCCTGGAATGCCAAAATGTTAACGTGGGGAATTAGTTACTCGTACATGCCAACACTCGATGGGCTGATATTAAGTGAATTGTCCAAATAAACCAAGCAATCCAAACATAGAGTGAAAAAATGTAAAGAATACCAAATTTATAGTGGTTCAGAACTAACGCCTACATCAACTTCATAGTAACTATTTATCATTATTGTTGCAATTAAAAGAGTAATCCAAGCCCAAACACTTTGAATTTACAAAGTTATGAATGGAGAGTGACTAAGTCCTAACCAATTGCCTACAAGGCCCAAATAGCCATTAAAGTCCTTCTAAACCCAAAAATCTTCAATTATGCTGCATTGTTCAAAAAGAGAGTTAGTGTCCAATCCTAATGTCCAAATGTTGTTAGGATACATCTTAGTGAAGTTTCTAAGTTCAAGAGACCTTCCAAATCCATGGAAATGGAGTAGGAAGCCATTAATGTTCACCAAGAAGAAGCTTCTCGCGTGTAGGAAAAAAACAGCCAAAAGATCCCGAAATAAGGCAAGTGAGGGGCTATATATAGGGATGGGGATACGAACTTTTGTATCCCCTATATTTCATTTCCCATGATTGGTACCGATCCTGTGATCAAAATGACTCCGGGTACTTAGCCAATTTCAATAGCTTCTTCACTTCGAAGCTTTTCTAGTCTAGAAACAAGTCTTCCTATCATATCACATAATACGAAACAGCCATTTCGTATCCCTCGAGGAGGAACCGAAATCACAGAATTCGTATCCCTACTGAGCGATACGAAATATGTCTTCATACGACGCGCTTTCCATAACGTTGATGCCAATTTGCATCCCAAACTAGATACGAGTAGTCCATGTCAAGCCAGAAGTTGTAATACGAAAAAAAAAAATGTATTCGAACCGCTACCACAATTTCATATTCTTGATAAGGATACGAAATTCTCTAAATAGGGAGGGATACGAAAAGCTCATTTCGTATCCCCAGGCCTTATGTTAAAACCAGAGGACATCGCCTATGCCTTCGTATCCCCAAGGAGGATACGAAATCACAAAATTCGTATCCCAAAGCATGATACAAAATGTTGTTTTCATGTCACGTGCCATGCTGCGCCTTCGTATCCCAGAGTGGGATACAAATTCCTGAGAAAATCCAGGATATGGAAACCACTTTCGTGACCCATGCCTTAAATATTTGCCGATGATCTTTATGTATTGCAAGAAGGATATAAAATTTCCCATGATGAACGGTATACGAAATCCCTAAGTGCCTTGCCGTAATTTCGTATCCTAGAGTTGGATATGAAATTCCAATATTCAGAAGTGTTAATCCAGTGTTAACCATTTTTCCAAGAATTCGAATGCTTCATGACTTCGACCAAATCACCATGTGTTTCCATGAGTCTGTACTCGAGTTTCGAACCCTTGGAAAGCCATAAGTTTGTCATGTGATTGCCTTGCCAAAAGACGAGTCAACAGTAATCGACCTTAATTTACACATCTTTTAAGCATTTTCCTTATCATTTAATGTTTACATTCCATATGTCTAGACTTTACATTATATGTTTTGTTAGAAATATTTTACGTCATAGTACGATTATTATGACTAATCATGATTATAATTCACGAACTTTTCCGAATAAATATTTATCAAAAGATTCCTTAGTTATTCAGCCTTTTTATATGCATCAAAAAATGCAATTAATTCGAACAACATTGTTGAATCAAGAATACAATTCTACTTCTTAGAACCCCCAAAAAAGGTACTTTCCAATATAAAGATCCATGGAACCTTGTATTTTAACGAGAATTAATAGTTAAATAAAAATGATAATTTAACACTATTACATGAAACAAGGAAAACCAAACTTTGCATATGATCTTTTTTAGGAAATTTGAATTTTTTTTCATTTGGACTAATTATGTTTTTTTAACCCTAAGTTCAATAAAATGTTAAATGTTGAATCTCGCTATATAGTATTTTGACTATGACAACTATACATAAGCATATATATTATATTAACTAACGCTGTTTTGCAGGAAGATATTCGACAAGTAGATTCAAGAACACTAATGAAGATTATATATGTTGTAAGAGTCTGTTAGTCTTAGATTTATCTGTTAAAGTCTTCCTTGATGATTACACACACACACTCTCTCTCTCGTTTTATGTATAAGTTTTGCTAATTAAATAGGCAAGGAATAAGTCTGCCCCAGAAAATAGACGTCTGAAATGTTTCAGATAGGCGTCTGTTTGCTGAAACGGATTTTATTTTCATACAATATTCAGATGTCTATTCTGAAATCTGTAGACATTTGAATCTGCTACGAAATACACTATTTCTTGCTGTTTTATTTTTTAATTCAAAACAGATATCTAATTACGAAGAATTGCAACCTATTATGAAAAGTCACAACTTTCTAATCCATATCCCTTGATCAAATCTCTTCGTGATCAGTTGTAGCTATTTACATATTATAAATAGAGACTTGATTAAGTGATCCAGTCTCCGAATTTCATTCTAACTATTTCTATCTTACTCAAAGATCTCTAATCTCTAAAAGCACACTATTTATAAATATTTGAGATTATAATCTTCCATAATCTTTCATAAGCTTCACGTTTATCATCAAGGAAAGACTATAGGAAGGGTGTACTACATATTGACATATCCGTGTTAATAAGAACATAAATAAGTCATCAATTATTCTGAATTAAGAAAGTCCTCTTCAACAGTTGTGGCAAGAAATCCCGTTTGGCTATTCGGGAAATTGTGAACCTGTTCCTCCGGGTTAAGTTATGGTGTTTGTGTTAGTGAAGTACCAGAAGGGAGTCTGGGAGTGGACGTAGGACAGTGGTCCGAACCAGTATAAATTGACTGTGTATTTTTTACTTACTGCTACTACTCTGCTATATACATTTCATCTTACTCATACTCCATTCTGCACGATCCTACCGCTACTTAGATATTTGCAATTGGTATCGGAGCAAGGCCATCGTATAACCGTAACGCCGTTATTTGATACTTTGATAAAATGAAGAATAACCCAAGTACTAGTTCAACTACATTTTCCGAAGGACAATCTACTCAAAAACCACCTCTATTCAATGGATTACACTACAACTAGTGGGTTACGAGAATGAGGATATATATGCAAGCAAGTGGTTTTAGTGCATGGAATGCTACTCAAAAAGAATTTACGGCACCTACAACTGAATATTTAGCTTGGACGACAACTCAAAAAATGAGGCTAATGAAAATGCAAAAGCTATGAATGTGCTATACTGTGCCCTGGATAGAAATGAATTCAATCGCGTTAGCATTTGTACATTAGCATATAAAATATTGGAAACACTCAAAACTATCCATGAAGGAACAAGCAAAGTCAAACAAACAAAAATTTCAGTGCTCAAAAACCAGTTCCAGAATTTCAAAATGAGACAAAATGAAACCATAAATGAAATGTATTCAAGATTTCAAGATATTCTACATGCATTGATAGGAATAGGAGAAAAATATAGTGACTTGGATATTGTGTCGAAAGTACTAAACTCTCTAACCGATGATTGCGAAAGAAAACTACTAGACATTGAGGAAGCTAATGATTTATCAGCTATGAAACCAGAAGAACTCATAGGAAATCTCATGTCCTATGAAGTAAATCTTCAAGCAAAAAGGGAATTAGCTCAAGAGAAAAAGAATGTGGCCTTTCATGTTGATAAAGAAGAATCTAATCAGAAGATGAAGATCTAGCCTTTATTGCCAAAAACATTAAGAAATTTCTAAAATATAGAAAAGGAAATTATAAGAAGAATACCTCAAGCAAACCTTCATCCTCAAATTTAGAATGTTTTAATTGTCACAAGAAGGGTCACATAGTAAAGGACTGTCCAAACATGAAATAAAACCAGAAAAACTTCAATAATAAGAATAAGAAAGAAAAATTCAAAAAGAAGCCTTTTTCTGTTACATGGGACGACTTAGATTCAGATTCATCATATAGTGATAGTGAAACAGAAAATGAATAAGCAAATGTGTGCTTCGTGGCTCAAGAATCTGAAGTAAGTGATTTATCTTATGAACAGTTAATAGAAGTTAATGCTAAATTTTTAAACATTATAAAAACTCTAAAGAAGAAGCTTAAAGAAACTCGTGAAAATCAGATAAGGCTGAATTTGAAAGAGACATACAAAAAGATGAATAAAAAATCTTAGAAGAAGAACTTGAAAAGATTCAAGAGACTCTTTCAAACTCAAATAGTCAGCTTTCACTTTTGAGTCAAGAAATTGAAACTCAAACGGCAAAGAATGACGAAATTAATTCTGAAAATCACACTTTGAAAACTAAAATAAAAGAATTAGATTTTGAAAACAGTAATGTTCAAACTAAGTTAGAAAGTGTCTCTAAGAATGTATCTAACTTCAATAAAGGCAGAGAAAATTTATCAAGAATTATAGAAAATTCTCGAGTATCATCAAACAAAAATGGTTTAGGATTTAGAAAAGAATCAAAATTTCCTCCAAAGAAAAATGCAAAGCTAAAGAGGAAAATTGATTCAAAAATTAAAGATAAACCAAAATTCATCAAAAAGATTAATAAAATTGAGATATGGGTTCCGAAAACTAATAATAGCTTGATTAAGAACAAGCATATCAATTCATTTATGGAATCTGTGCACAATAATAAAAATTATTTGTACAAAAGGGATACTAAACCACTTAGGTTTGGCTTCCTAGGATCTAACTCTTAGGACCCTACCAATAAGTGGGTACTAATGTGCTTGTTATTATTTTTTTACAAGCCCCATTCAAAAAGAGAAAATGGATCTTAGACAGTGGTTGCTCAAAACACATGACCGGAGACAAAGATATGCTTACCAATATTTCATACTTTTATGGTAGCTCTGTTACCTTCGAAGATAACTCAAGAGGCTTTATCATTGACAAAGGAGATGTGTGCAACTATGGTATATCTAACTTACCTCTTATTACTAATGTTTCCTTAGTTAAAAATTTAAAACATAATTTATTTAGTATTAGTCAATTATGTGACAAAGGATTTAAAATAACTTTCTCTGAAACTAAATGTGGTTTTTTTGACAAAGATCAAAACTTTACTTTTGAAGGAAATAGAGATAGAAATATCTATGTTTTAAATATGAAAGTTAATAATAATAAAGAAATGTGTTTGATAGCCAATAATAATGATTCTTGGTTATGGCACAAACGTTTTTATCATATTAACTTTAAAACTATTCATAAAATCTCGAAAAATGATTTAGTTAAAGGTTTACCTAAAATAAATTTTAAAGTACAAAATCTCTGTGAAGATTGTCAAATAGAAAAATTGACTAAATCATCTTTTAAATCAAAGAAAGTTATTTCAACCCTACAACCATTAGAATTATTACATATGGATCTATTTGGACCAACTCAGATTCAATCAATAAATCATAATCGATATGTATTCGTAATAGTTGATGATTTTTCAAGATATACATGGACTATTATTATGAAAAATAAAAGTGATACTTTTGAACATTTTAAAGTTTTTGTCAAAAGAATACAAAACTCTAAAAATCTAAAAATTAAAAACATTTGTAGTGATATGGTGGTGAATCTGAAAATGAGCTATTTGAACATTATTTAAAAAGAAAGGAATAAATCATAATTTTTCTTTTCCTAGAACTCCACAACAAAATGGAGTTACAGAAAGAAAGAATAGAACTTTACAAAAATGTGCTAGAACTTTACTAGATTGAAATACCTTATCAAAACAATTTTGGGCAAAATTTGTAGCAACTGATTATTATGTATTAAATCGAATTTCAATACGCCTTTTAACTAAGAATACATCTTATGAACTCTTTAATGGAATAAAACCGAATATTTCTTACTTCAAAATTTTTGGATCTAAATGTTTTATTCTAAACACTAAAGATCAACTCGAAAAATTTGATCCTAAAGGTGATCATGGAATTTTTGTTGGATTCTCATAACGATGTAAAGCTTACCGTATTTTTAACAAATGAGCAAATATCATAGAAGAATCTTTACACGTATCTTTTGATGAAAACTTTGATCGAAATATAAAAATTAAAGATGATGAAATAATGGAAAACACAAGTCTTGAGAATACTAAAAATAATCCTATAGAACAAATTAGATCACCTCCTAGATTCTTAAGAGATCATCCTACACAAAACATTATTGGAGAGATAAATTCACACGTTCGAATAAGGGGTCAACTAAATCAAATGGGTCATGTAGCATTTCTTTCAACAATTGAACCTAAAAATGAAGGATGTTTCTTCACCTTTACCAATTGCACTAGATCCTATTGATCCTTCATCATCTTAACGAATTGACAAAGATCCAGTCATTCCTACAACGAATTTCTATACCTTCTCTCCACAGCGACCATCATATAGTCCAAATTCTTAGGATAAGAATTACAATGCTAATGAAGGGAAAAATTATTCAACACCAACGAAGACTCCATCTTCTAAAAATTAACTCTCGTATAATATTATTTTTATGATTTATAATTTGTCTTATCAAAACAATTCTCTATTCATATATAAAATAAATTTCCTTCAGTTTCAAAGAAATTTTTATAAACATACGTCTGATTACAATGAATATAAATTTTTACCTTCAAAACAGACGTCTGACTCAAACAAACCAGATGTCTGAAATGTGTTCAAAATGAACTATATTCTTGCGAGTTGAATTTTTTTGCCAAAACAGACGTATGCTTGATAATTTCAAACGTCTGAATTCCTAGAACAAATTTTTATAACACCAGAAATAGACATTTGAGTAGAAACAAACAAACGTCTGAATTGAACCAAAAATGAACTAATTCCTTGCAGGTTTGTATTTAAAAAAAAACAGACATCTATACTATATTTTCAGATGTCTAAAATCAAACAGAAATATTTTTTAAAAGGGGACACGATTTCTTCCAATCATCATAACTCTTTATATTTTTACTTTTTACCTTTTCATCTTTTTACTTCCTATAAAAACCCTAGCCCTCAAAATTCAAAATCACTTCAAACTCCAACTTTTTATTACAAAATCATGGCAAATCGAGGCAAATGTACAAGAGAAGAAGAAATCAAATCCTCCTTCCGATGAATTAATTCAAAATGGCTATGGGATGATACCGCCAAGGCAAGGTACAAAGCAAAGAAAGACTCTAAATTCTTCGAAGGTGCTTTTGTTAAGTTTGATGCCTTTCTAATTATCAACTTCTATAATATACTAGACATTTTCACTTCGAATCACAAGTCGATTTCCAAATAAATAATGTCAAAATTTATCCTTTACTAGTAAATTTGTTTTTGGCAAACTTGAATCTTGATCATACTAGACCTCAAAACAAAAAAGGATAGTGTTTGGTCTTAGGTGTGTGGAAAACATGCCCTCCTTCCAATTCAACGTTTAGGTCAAATTTTGCAGCGTGCTTGGCAAGGGCTTGATATTGACACAATAGAAGTTGATATGACTATAAGGGATGAGAGATCACACAAGTTCCTTTCTGATAATCTCATTAAAATGCATGAACTTACTTCCACTCATCTCCAAGCTCGCTTACTAAATCGCATATTAGTCCGAACCATTCGACCATGCAAAGGAAATTACGGAAAAGTCTACAAAAGTGATTTCCAAGCCTTGTATGCCCTATGCTCAAATAAGCAAATCAATTAGGCAAAGATCATCATACAAGCGTAAGTATAAGACTATCCATTACAACGCCTATATTACTCGAATTCTCACCGCTTGTGAGACAACCATACCTAATACTCCTTCGCTTAGCATCAAAGAAATTGGTCCAAAAACCTTAAAGCTTATGGATATTGATCCTAATCCGGCGACTTTGGAGTATATGTCTCTTGAAGCTTGGACCGAACATGTAGCATCACAACTGGAAGCAATTATAGCCGAGCCTTCTCATCACCGTCAACTTAGGGAGGACGAAGAAGAAAAGGGAATTCAAGTTATCTTTCTCGACACTCCCTCCAAGCAAGCCTTAGTTATGCTATCACATAATCAATCTAAGATTCATAAAGATTTGAAGCATTTTGAAAAGCAAACTAACAAGAAATTTGATTCCATCAAAGGATTTTTAAACAAAATTTGGGAGAAAATTGCTTGCACCGGGGCTCAATCATCTCATGCATATGACCCAAACCCTTTCCAATGGTCCTCTAGTTCTACTGATGAAGCTTCTGGATATGGAGATCCTAAGGGTGGGTAAGCAAGCGTGGCTTAAATTGTTTCAACCTCGGAAAGTCGGTAAGCAATAATCGTAAGGTTATCTTAGTAGTATTTTGATTTTAAATCATGGGCTTGTAATATTTTGGTACCAAGCTCTAAATTTTAGCACAAAACACTAGTATGTGCTATGATATGTTATGTATGGATATTTATATGTTTGTTTCTATGGTGTGTTTATGTGTTGTGCATCAATACTTAAATTTTTGCATAAGTATCCTTTTTGTCAATGACAAAGTGAGAGAAACAAGTAATGATATACGCATATTGATAGGGGGAGGTTATGTAATTGTCATTGGTCAAAAATGGAGAGAATGTTGAATCTTACTATATAGTATTTTGACTATGACAACTATACATAAGCATATATACTATATCAACTAACTCTGTTTTGCAGGAAGATATTCGACAAGCAGATTCAAGAACACTAATGAATATTATATATGTTGTAAGAGTCTGTTAGTCTTATATTTATCTGTTAACGTCTTCCTTGATGATTACATACACATACTTTATATATATATATATAAGTTTTGCTGATGAAATAGGAAAGGAATAAGTCTATCCCAGAAAACAAACGTCTGAAATGTTTCAGACAGACGTCTGTTTGCTGAAATGGATTTTATTTTCATACAATATTCAGATGTCTGTTCTGAAATTTTAAGACGTTTGAATCTACTACGAAATACACTATTTCCTTGTTGTTTTATTTTTTAATTCAAAACAGACATCTAAAAATTATTTTCAAACATCTGATTACGAAGAGTTGCAACCTATTATGAAAAGTCCCAATTTTCTAATCTGTATCCCTTGATCAAATCTCTTCGTGATCAGTTGTAGTTATTTACATATTATAAATAGAGACTTGATTAAGTGATTCAATCAACGAATTTCTTTCTAACTATTTCTATCTTAGTCAAAGCTCTCTAATCTCTAAAAGCACACTATTTACAAATATTTGAGATTATAATCTTCCATAATCTTTCACAAGCTTCACGTTTATCATCAAGGAAAGACTATAGGAAGGGTGTACTACATATTTACATATCCGTGTTAATAAGAACACAAATAAGTCATCAATTATAATGTATTAAGAAAGTCCTCTTCAGCAGTTGAGGCAAGAAGTCCCGTTCGGCTGTTCGGCTAATTGTGAACATGTTCCTTCAGGTTAAGTGAGGGTGTTTGCGTTAGTGAAATACCAGAAGGGAGTTTGGGACTGAACGTAGGACAGTGGTCCGAACTAGTATAAATCGACTGTGTGATTTTTTACTTACTGCTACTACTCTGCTATATACATTTCATCTTACTCATACTCCATTCTACATGATCCTACCGCTGCTTAGACATTTTCATTAAAGAGTATAAATGTCAAATAAAGAAGATGAAAAATGTTTATCGTAACACGCACTTTTGTTTTACAACTATTTAAGAATTGACTTTAGTAATAAATTAAATTTTATTTAACATGCAATTAATTGAATATGTTTGGGATTACTACAATTGTTTTGATGTGTATTAAAAGAAAAGATATTTATGTGATTTTAAATATTTTCATGAGGAAAGCATCAATTACTATAATAATGAAGTTTACTGCAATAGTTAATGAAAAGATATACTATATATTTTAAAAATGAGATAACAATATATTTATGGAGTCGTAGACCTAGTGCAGTTGGCAAGAGCGTTCGCAAACCTTGTAGTAGGTTGAGGGTTCGAGTTTTGACAGCAGCACTAGGTCATCTGAAAGGGATGGCTTATCTTGGGGATGTATTTATGGCAAGCTAGTTTGTGTTCTACCCATTGTCACCGATGAAGATGAACTTTTTTGGATTCCAATGGAAAATATATATTAGAAAGAATACATCCAACGAAATAGACTTTACACAGTTTGAAAAGAGATGATATCAATGCGTTCATAGAAGAAACCGTTATTTAAAAGAGGTATGTTATCTTTTCATTTTGATTTTTGAATTTGATAAAATTAATACTGAAATATTACAAACCGATCGTAGATAAAGAGCAAAGTTCCTCATTTATATTAATACACACACTCACACACACGTACGCACACATGCACACACACATGCATGCATGCATATATATATATATATATATATATATATATATAGGAACATTACGGGGCATTCCTGTTTTGTAGCACTCCTTTAGCATCCCTACTTTATCGTGAGCTACACTAACCCAAATTCAACAAAAAATTGTAGAAGTTCAATCTACATATTTATTATGATCTATCCAAAATTTGAGCTTGTTTTAACATTCGTAACATTTTCAAAATCATAGCTCAATTATTCACAATTTAAACATTTATTTGAACTGTTATATTTAAACATCAAATATATTATTCTAAATTGTTGGAAATAGGTTAAATTTTAGATAGATGATAATATATATATATATGGATTGAAAATCTACAATTTTTTATTGAATGTGGATTGGAGTAGCTCACGATACGGTAGGGATGCTCCAAAATAGGGGTGCCTTGGAACACTCCTCATATATATATATATATATATTGCTAAGGGCACTCGAGTTTATACTTCATAGTACCACATATAAAAGTAATAAACATAATAAATTTTATGTACTTCCTAATACCAATCACATTTCATACGACAATCAATCACCGTGCAAAAACGCCAACTAACTTTGTTTTCACGGTCATCAACCATCGAACTACCATTGTTTGGTGGTTCATCGCAGCGGAAAACGGTATTGATGGGTGGACAACCACTGTACAGAAAAAAAGAAAATGATGTATTTGATAGCCCCTTAAAAATTTTGGTATTAGGAAGAGTGTAGTACAATATTATATGGTTTTTTTAGTAATGGTATTAGTAAGAAGAAAATGAGGTGCCCTTAGCAACATTATATATATAGCTTTAATGGCGGCCCTTCTGGGAATTGGAAATGGCAACCAATTGAACTACAATTCACCTCCCTTTCTAAATATCCTCTTTTCGTTCCCATCATTCTTCATCTCAGACTCTTCTTTCTTTAGAATTTGCTTTTTCCATGCCTGATTTCCAAATGCTGCTCATCTCTCGATCCCGTACTCATCTACTCAGTTATGCAACGATCGATTTCCCTTCTTTCCAATTTGGTTGCTAATGATTCTTAGGTTAAGGACCCTGCGTTGGTCTGTGTTCTCCAACGAAGCTGTCCAGGCCTCTATACCGCTCAATTTGCCCTCATTCGAGATTTTTTTTTAAATTGGCGAGGGTTAGTATTTTAATCTAGTGATGGGTTTGTTTGATAACTATTTTGTTGACACCTTTGTTCTATGACTTGCGTTTTAGTCCGATTGGGTGTACATTAGTTTTTGTATTGTTGCTTTCTGTTTTTTCTTGGTTATGTGGTGTTTTTGGAGGTGGCAGCCTATTTTCTTGATCGATCACCACCACTAGCTCAACTACATGTGAAGTGTTTTGCTCTGTTATAGGCTGTTTTTCTTATGGTGGTGTTTCCCTCATCTTTGCTCCCTTCTCTATCTTGTGCTATGAAAATGTGTTGTGTCACATTGGATTTACATTTTTGTTTATGTAGCATGCTTCTTTTGAGCTATATCAAGGTGTTCTTTATGTCAATATTCTTGTAATTACTTTGGGTTTTGCATTCTTATGCTCTGCCCAATGCTGTTCTTTCAAAGCTCAGGGATACCGTTGGTCGAAGGAATTGTCGAGCTTCTATGTAATGGAATTTCCATTTTGGATTTGGCATTTGTGCTTTGCTGCAGTGGTAGATCTAGTTTTGGGTTGATGTAATTCTTCCCTTCATATCTATGCTAAATTAAGTGATGTAATGGTGATGTGTTCAATGTTTGTAAAAGTACTGTCTACACAGTAAGGTATCGGCAGTGCATGTACTTGTTGCTGCTTTGTGATGGTTAGTGTCTATAGGTCCTGTCACCTGAGACTTATTGCATTTGTTTTTTAAATGTATGAAATGTATTAGATTTAGCTCCTGATGTTATCTTACCTCCCTGTATGGAGTGTATATGTAATTTAGTAGCATGGTCTCTAAGATTATGTAACACCCCAAATTTTTGAATAATCAAATTAACTAAATATAAGAATACTTAATTTCAAATGTGGGAATTAAGGGAAACGGATTTCGCCATTGCGTTCGTCTCGGAATTCTGCTTGAGATAGAGTCCAAGTTTGCGTAAAACGGACACCATATGAAGGAGATATGGACGAACGAAGTTAGGCGGAAAAACCAGAAGAAGAAGAGAAAAAAAATGCACTGGCGCACTTGGGAAGTGCGCCAGTACAAAAATACACTGGCGTACTTCCCAAGTGCGCCCAGGCCGAGCAGAAAGCCTGCATAGCTTTCTGGTGTGATCTGATCCACACTGTGACTCATTGCTGAGTCCTTTCTGACTCCTTGCTAAGTCATTAGGGCTGAGGTGTCACCCTATCCCGACTGAATGGTTTTGATTAATCCTAAGAGCATCTGACGGCTCAAATTAAATTGAAATTCTATATAAACACGTGTAAACTCAAACCCTAAAACCAAATAAAAATTAGAACCATGGCCATCATACTGTCTCTCCAAAACCTAGAGTAGCCGCCACCAAGTAGAAGCAAAGTAAAGCAACTCAATTCAATTCAAATCAAAGTCTAATCTCAACAACGAAATTGTCTACAACAAGAGAACGCTAATCAATTACAGAATTCAGATCCCAGAACTCAAGACCCTCTTTTTCTGTGAGTTTTAGTCACTTTTAGGTTTAAATAGATAAAAGTGAATTGTGGTAGACTATGATTTGGGTATATGTTGTTTGTAGTTATGCAAGTTTATTGTTGTTGTGGATCATGAAATTATACAAGTTCATTGTTGTTGTGGATCATGAAATTATACAAGTTTATTGTTGTTGTGGATCATGAAATTATACAAGTTTATTGTGGTGGTAAATCATGAAATTAGACAAGTTTATTGTTGCGGTGAATCATTAAATTATGCAAGTGAAGTTCATAAACCTATGCAAGTTACCTATGCAAATTATTATGTTGCGAATTCATGAATCTATGCAAGTTGTTATCATGAACCTATGCAAGTTGTTATGAGATCATGCAAGTTACCTATGCAAGTTATTGTGTGAAGAATTCATGAACCTATGCAAGTTGTTATGTTGTGAATCATGAACCTATGCAAGTCACCTATGCAAGTTGTTATGTTGTGAATCATGAACCTATGCAAGTCACCTATGCAAGTTGTTATGTTGTGAATCATGAACCTGTGCAAGTCACCTATGCAAGTTGTTATGTTGCAAAATCATGAATCTATGCAAGTTGTTAATTATGTGGTGAATCATAATTATATGCGAAGTTATCATGTCATTTTCCCTAGTTGTCATGCTTATGCCAAAAATTATACTAAAAACGATCACCTTGTCATTCCCTTTATTTTATTGTCATGGCAAGGCTACCTTATAGCCTCGATGACGCCAAAAATGCAAATGGTTACGCTAGTTAAGAAACGGGGAAAAGGGGAATTTGTAATAGGCATAATTTACATAGTGTTTATGTAAATTGGGCACATGATTCTAGTAGGGAAACATATAAAAAAATTACCTATTATGACATAGGTAAAGTTGAGTAAAAATGGTATAATTTGAATACGACCATTTATGGATAGGAAATTCAAATTGTTAATAAAATAGGTATTGACACCTATAAAAAGGAAAGGATTAATTAATTAACTTAATTAATCAAAAGAGGAATGTTTAAGAAATTAAAGTCTGAAAATTTAATTAACACTTATGACACGAGGTTAGGTTACATTAGTGGTGGAAGTCTGCCCGGACCCGACCGGCATATCCAGCAGCCACAAATGTTGAACCTAATGTGAGAGGTCTAAGTGTGTGAATACGAATCGGGCTGAGACACGAGGTTAGGCCCAACTGTGGAATAAGACTGCCCGGACCCGACCGGCATATCCAGCATCCACATGTTGTAGGCCTAATGTGGGAGGTCTAACCCAATATGACCATAATTGGACATGGTAATAAGAAAAGACTAGTTAACCTAACTTAATAGATGTGAACTGTATAATGATAGACATAAGTTAGGGTTAAGTAAAATGAGTTGGATTGTGGGTGGGTTAAGTACAACTGATAGGTAGGTGGGTAATATTAATATATATAGGCCCACAAACTTAACCATTAAATAAATAGAATCAAATCAGTGGGAGGGTTAAGTACAATTGAAGGGTAGGTGGGTAATATTAATATATATATATATAGGCCCACAAACTTAACCGGATAAAAAGGGTTATGTAATTAAAGACACCTAATGGTATACAAAACCGGGGCAAAATAGTAAAGTTATGTATTAAAGACACCCTTAGGGGTACGAATAACTAATGGGAATATATAGAGTTATGTATTAAAGACACCTATAGGTAAGCATAACCGATAGGTAGATTAAGGGTTATGTATTAAAGACAATGCATCCACGAGCAACCACTAGCAAACACTTGCATCCACTTGCAACCATCAAACATAACAAGTCTCAAACACATGTTTACATCCATGGATTTCTTATCTAAAGGTCGAAGATTCGGTTGGTGGGATACAAACAAATGATATAACTAAAACAAAAGCTCTGTTCCCATTTGACATCGGTTAAGAGAATAATTCCCTAAGTTTCAGCCCCGAAGACCGAAATCAACATCAGACTGACACTCAGAGAATCACCCCCATTAAACAATGTCAAAACTAGAAATCAACTTCATGCTTCGAGTAGAGACCAATATCCTTCATAAATATTCAGATATTTACAAACTACTGGTACAGATCAGATTACAGAATGATTCTCAGAAAGCTAAGCATAACAGACCCTTGCGGGTCACAAGAAACTTTGGGAGTCTTCCCATGACAAGTTAGAAACTTAACGACCCTCCTCTCAAAATCTAAAACGACCCTCTACATAGAAAGCTGGTCCATTTAGAACCAACCCATAGCCCATAAACTTGAGCACACAAATGTCACATACAAATTTTTGATGCCTAACACAGATAATTTCAACCCCTTACAAATCACAAATAAATGAGCCGAACCACCAAAGGGGTTTGAAACAACTACGGGATCAGAAACAAGACTAGTATTAAAGTGCAGAGTCTCAATGCCAGAATCCAAAGGAGTCTTAATTTCATGATCAGATAAGGAAATTAAACCTTTTACATAAATTTTTCCTCTCTCTATCCATCTGCCACGAGAGCATCCACCTACCCTCTAGAAGATTCTACCCTTTGCCCTTGCCTTCTTGGGCAATCCTAGATCAGATGTCCTGTCTTATGGCACCGAAAACAACCAACCTTCTTACATGTTAACAAGACTTTCTCTAAAGTTGCCCCCATCGCGCGGAAAACCCTACGAAGCCCGAAAGAGGATTAGCCGTAGATGGAATAACTGCGGCTAAAGATGGAAGTTAGGCACTTCTTTGTCCTTCGATAGACGCCATAGTCTCATCATGCCTACGGGACCATGTCGCGAGGAGGTTACCTCCCAGAAAGCCAGGAGCCCCGGAGACTCAGAAAAGAAGGAAAACAAGGATTAAACAGAAAATCAGAAGATAGACATATGGCTTTGGGGACTATGTTTTTTTAAAATAGACTTTACTTTTTGAAAATACTTTCATTTAAAACCTTTTTTTTCGAAAAATATTTTCAAAACTTTTATCAAATCTGGTAACCTTCAGCTCTGATACCAAGTGTAACACCCCACCTCCATTAAGGTCACTCACAAAGGGAATGCCTTAACTTCAGCGGAGCGTTTTAGGTAAACAAACACATAATATCACAAGACAGATATTAAAATTTTGTAGCGGAATATAAACAACTTTATTAAATCACCAAAATACTTTGTTACATAATACCATGAGTCATAAAACCATTACAACAAAACACTTCTGTCTTACATTATCAGAGTACCAAGGTATATAAAAGAAAAACATCATTCCCCATATTAAAGAGCAAGCCATATAAGAGACAGAGACTCGAGCCATACTTCAAAAGTAGCTCCTAGAAGATGATATCCAAATCCTGACTAAACCTGGGTGTTTCTTCCCTGAGAACCTGGGGGAAACGGAAGAAAAGATGCGAAACAAACTTGGTCAGACATATGTCTGGTGAGTCCAGTAACTTTTAGCCAGTAAATAAATAAAGGTAAACATGACAGGCATACAAAGTGGATAAGAGGATTCACGGTACAGATGACAGGTATGACAGGACAAATAAGGTAAGATGTATGCATGCTTCACGACAAACTACTCTGCGCTTATACTAGTAAAATCAAGATGGGATGATCCCTTCTGCTAACCATAATAACGATAACGATGGTGGTAGTTTCATGTATTCCTAGCTGCTGTCATAGGTGCCGCCTGCTCCTACCTCAACTAGTCATACCCACTACCCTCCTACTATAAATTGGTAGACTTAGGGCATACGTCCGGGTATACCCTAACCACTACCCTAATCGATCGGCTCCCTATTCTGTAGATACCCTGTGTTGGTCCCACAACTATGGGGTATAACTTCCCTAAAGTGGCAACCCAAGGTGTGCACAGTTATACCTACTGGTTTCATGGTCGTCTTATCCCCCTCTGCCCGGCCCATGCACGCACATGTCCCCGGTCGGTTTGCGCCGCCCACACCATCTGTCTCGTTTTGTATCTCTTACAATCAATCAGTAAGTGTGCCCCTTCCCTGCCTAGTACGGAGTTCTTTACTTTGATACCCTTCCGAGTTACTGACTGAAATGGGTCCCACACAACATGATACATGCTCTCCCCTATGTCTTGTATCCCCACTAGGTTTTCTACTGACCATGTATACCTTAAGGTGTCTTTAATTACATAGCCCTAAATCAGTTATGTGTACCTATAGGTTACACACAGATTAGGCACTAGATCGGCTCAAATCACTTTCATAATGCATATAAAAAATGTATGCGTATTTAGGGTAATGTATGTATAATGGTTGTGTTATCATATGGATGCTGCATTTTGATGAATGGTTGTGCACACATGAAGAGATAATATGTATCAAATAGGAAAATTGCATACATGTTGGACTCATGGCACTGACATAATTCACATTAAGGAGGTCAACTGAATCAGTGGACCGCCTAATCTTTGCATTAGATAAGGAACATATACACACACTTTTGCATATGTTCATTGTAACAACCCGTATTTTCAATAACCTGTTATAACGTAAATCGAGGCAGAATTTAATTTATAAATCTGAATTAAGGGAAAAATGCTATGCCATTGCGTTCGTCTCGGAAAAATACGCGAAATAGAGTCCGAGTTTTCGAAAATCGGAGTCCGTATGAAGAAGATATGGACGAACGAAGTTAGGCAGAAAAACCGAAAACAAGCCAGAATGTACTGGCGCACTTGTGAAGTGCGCCAGCACAAAAATACACTGGCGCACTTGGGAAGTGCGCCCGTGTCGAGCCAGAAGCCTGCACAGCTTTCTGGCTTGACCCTGGCTGGCTTGGTGCACCTTTTTTGGTTCTCTGGTCTGTTCTGCTGGCCTATGACGATTTTTGATGGTTTAGATCTAAACTAGGGTTAATCCTATGGCCTAAACTAACCTAAACTTCTATAAAAGGACCCCTAAACCTAGCCTAAATCATCATTATTCATTCATACAACTAAACTATGGCAAAATCAATCCTCTCATGGCCTCCACTCTCTTCATACAATTCCTAAATAAATTTCTATGAGATTTTCCATGCATACAAGTGTTTTCAAGCTTGTATGAGTGTCATTAGCTTGCATTCAAGTCAAGTTTCTATATTTGCATCATAAAGAAAGAGTTTTGATCATTTTGGCTCAAGGGTTTTTATGTTAGAGCTTGCATTTTGGGTCTATTTGATTGCATAAGGGCTTTGTCATATCTTTTGTGCCTTCATAAGTATTGTAAGCCCTATTCTACTTTCATACTTAAACTCTAAAGTTAAATGTTGTGATATGCAAGTTTATCAAGTTATGATATGCAAGTTTATATGCAAAGTTTGCCATGTTATGATATGCAAGTTTATCATGTTATGATATGCAAGTTTGATATGCAAGTTATGTTATGCAAGTTTGATATGCAAGTTATGTTATGCAAGTTTGATATGCAAGTTATGTTATGCAAGTTTGATATGCAAGTTTGTCATATGATATGCAAGTTATGTTATGCAAATTTGATATGCAAGTTTGTCATATGATATGCAAGTTATGTTATGCAAGTTTGGGTTGATCCATTTGTTCATGTTATCATGTTATGCAAGCTTATCTTGGGTTTATGAGCTTAAAGCTTCAAGCTTTATGCTAAAGGTTGCATTTTGGCAACATGTAGGTTATCATATCTCTTATGATAACTTGCATGTGAGGCTAAATGCGAACTTATGGCCATTTCTACATGTCATTTATCACCATGTATCACCAATATGCTAAGTTTGGTTTTATGCATGCTTTTGAGGCCTAAAATGTAATATGCAAGAATATGAACATATGTACATTACATATGCCACCATGTTGAACTTGTGGCTTCAACACCTTTATGTCATGATTATGCTAAGTTCCCTCTTTCTATCCTTTATGCGCTATTGCGATATGTAAGCGATGGGATTGCGTTTGGGGTTGGGTAAACTTAAAAGACATAAAAACATAAGCTTGGGAATTTACCTATTAAGTTAGGTCTACCCATTGGGAATTTACCTATTAAGTTAGGTCTACCCAATTGCTTGAAAATTTGTAACATGTTTTGGAAACATGATGGACATGACACTTAGAAAAGATAAGTGTGACCAACTCGAGGTTGGGTTGAGTTTGTAGCGTAAACCTACCCAGAACCGACCGGCTTAACTAGTTGCTACAAACAATAGGACCCAATGTGAGAAGTTGGCCATGTTGTACCTTGAACACGAGGTTAGACCAAGTTGTGGTGTAAAGCTACCCGGACCCGCCCGGCTTAACTAGTAACCACAACAAGGTCTAATGTGAGAGGTTAAGGCACATTAAATTAATGAATGCCTCGTGATTAGGGTTAAGTCATGGTCCACTTAATACTTAACCAAGTTGGGCTTGGTAGATTAATCAGGGTTAAGTCCTGAACTCATCGTTACACTTAACCAAGTTAATCCATGATTATCAAGAGGGTTAAACCGTACTTAACCCACTAGAAAAATCCTAGCAATGGGGGCCCACTCCGCAGTAATCCCCAAAAAATTGGTATCATTAAGGCCCTAGGGACTAGGCTAGGGAGGGGGCACGATTACTGGGCTGGAGGTAAGCGACCAAATAAACGACGGCCGGGTGGTACGCCGATGTAGTTCCGGACGGACTAGGGTCGTGCACGTAGTCCGTATTTGGAGAAGTCACCCATGGGTACCAGTAGATCGAGACTGTGCACTCATGTTTATGGTGTCCAGGGGTTGGCACCCTAGGGCTTGATACACCCGAAGGGTGGACCCGGCACAGTTCGACTACAATTATGTTTGGGCCGTATTGACACCAACACGTGACGAGTTAGGCTTAGGGAGCCGATCGACTAGACCGTTTTGTTGGACCTTGTATTAGGGTCATTTCATGTTATTGGGCCAAAGCTTGGGCCAAGGGATCAATACTTGTTTATTCCAGTCATGTTAGTTTGCTAGTACACCTGTGGTGCAAAACCTTAAACCTGATTATGCGATGACACCTTTATCTACCTTGTTAGTTAATCATCATGCTAGTATGTTGTTATCCTTATGTTCATCCCTGCTGCTCATGCCAGTTAACTTTATCAGTTTACATTGATTGTAGTAGGGCTTACTCAGTCTTTTTGACTGACCTGTTTTCTTTCGCCTCTTTTCTTCCGTTCCCCCCCCAGGTTCTCAGGGAGGGAATATTGGAGCTTAGCTTGGATTTCTGACCGCTTGCTTGTGGGATTTTAGCTCATGTACGGTCTTGACATGAAGCTAGCTATGGTTATCACTTATTTTGGGGATAATACTTATGTATTTCAGTTTTTCAGTAATGTTGTTTTTTATCTTGACTTGTGTATTTGGAAAAAAATGACATTATGTTGTACCAGACTTGTTTTGAAATGGTTTGAAATCTTCCGCTGTTTTATCTATGTTATTTACTCTGTTTACATATATACATATGTTCTTGTTCTGCCTTGATATATCATTATGCATGTTTACCTGATTCAAACGCCCCTCCAAAGTCAGAGTGCTTGCAAGAGTCACCCTGGCGGAGGTGGGGTGTTACATTTGGTATCAGAGCATATGGTTTACGAGAAGGGAACAAAAAGGTTTTTTAGAAAACTTTTGGAAAACTATTTTCAAAATCAAGTATAAAGTATTTTCCAAAGAAAAGTCTAGTTTATTTTAAAGGCTATTCCCCAAAAAGCCATTAGAAAAAAAATCCTTCGTTTTTCTCCATTCTGAATCTATCCTTTTTCTTCGTTTTCATTATGGCCAATAACTTTGCCATTCCGGAGGGAGTACACGTACATGTTTGGTATAGGAGACTTTTGGAGGCTAGGGCGACCGAAGCCGGCCCCGCAGATGTTCCTCCTCCTCCTCCTCCGGTAGTTAATGTTCCTCCTCCTCCTGTCGCTGAGGTTCCTCTTCCTTCTCCCCCTCAGCATCCTCAAGCTGACTTCGCAAAGATTTGCAAAGACTTTAAGGCGATGGGTTGCAAGAATTTCATTGGAACCGAGACTTATGTAGAGGCAAGGAATTGGTTGAAAGAAACCGAAGATCTTTTTGCCATCTTTGATATAGATGACCGTAGGAAGGTTTTATTAGCAGTGTGGTTGCTAAAGGAAGAAGCTGCACGTTGGTGGGTGGTCACCACCGCTACTAGGCCAATTGAGACTTGGGATGACTTTCGGGGAAAGTTTGGACTAAGGTTCCTATCACTAAAGCAAGGGGACATGACTATTAGGGAATACGTGGATAAGTTTAATCAACTGGCTCGGGTCGGTTTAGACTTGGTCAACACAGCTCAGAAGAAGGCCCTATACTTTGCCCTAGGATTAAACGAGCCATTACATGGTTTAGCCATGACCCATATACCCTCGGGGGCAACTTTCGAGAGTTTGGTGAATATGGCCCTACTCAATGAAGAGAATAGGAGTGACAAGAAAGAGATCAAGATGAATGATACTCAAGCCAAGAAGACTGATTCCCAGTGGAAAGGAAATCAGGGTAATCCAAGTGGTCAGAGCAGTCAAGGCAATAAGAACAAGAACATAAGTCAAGGTAACAAGGGGAACAACAACAAGGGCAATAACAAAAAGGGAAAGTGCTATTATTGCGGTTTAGTTGGGCATCTTATTAAGGATTGTAAGAAGAGGAAAAGGAAGGATGGCGAATGCTTTCATTGCGGTGAGTTTGGACATTTCAGTAAGGATTGCCCGAAGAAGCAAGGGCAAGGTCAGACTCAGCGTGCTGGACCTTCAGGAGGGCAAGTTCATGTTCTCAATGCCGCTCCAGTTCCCGATCGAGGTAGTATTTCTGTTGAAAGTCCTGTTTACATTTCTGATTTTCCAGTTCGTACCTTGTTTGATTTTGGTGCATCGCATAGTTTATTTCATCTGATCTAGTTGGAAGTTTGCACCTAAGTACTAGTCTAGTTAATGATCCCGTGTGTGTTTCAAATCCAATTGGGGGTTCCGCCCATTTGTCTATTATCTACGTGGATTTGAAAATCTCTATCTTGAGTATAGAGTTCTCGCGTGATGCTTATATTCTCGGTTTCAAGGGGTATGGGTTGATTTTGGGCATGGATGGGTTGTCCAGTTGTGGAGCCATCCTTGATTTTTGAGCATAGGGTTGTGAGGCTTATGACTCGCCTCGGTAATACCCTAAAAATTTCTAGTAACCCTATGAGTCCCGTCATGTTGTGTTATCTTGAATCCCTCAACTCGTCTATCGATAGTTTGCAATCGGTGAGGGTGGTCCGAGAATATCCTGATATCTTGGGTGAAGTGAAGGGGGTTACCCCTAAACGAGAGATTGATTTCCGCATTTATCTGGTTGATAATGCCAAGATAGTTTTGTGGCCGGTTAGGCACATTGCCCCGCAAGATGAGAGTTAAGAAAGCAAGTCAAGGAGTTGCTTGAGAAGAACTTCATTAGATGAAGTATATCTGAATGGGGAGCGCCTGTAGTATTTACTACCAAGGCAGATGGTTCTCTTCGACTTTGTGTTGATTATCGTGAGTTAAACGAAGAGAATAGACAACCATTGCCAAGGATCGATGATTTGTTTGATCAGCTTGTAGGAACATCTGTTTTCTCTTGATCTTGCTACTGGATTCCATCAGCTCAGAGTAGCTGAGGATAGTATAGACAAGACTGCGTTCAGAACTCCGGATGAATTCTTAGAATGGCTGGTCATGCCATTCGGTTTGACTAATGCACCCGCCTACTTCGTGGACTTGATGAGTAGGGTGTTCAGGGAGTTCTTGAACAAGTTTGTCGTGGTCTTCGTAGATGATATTCTGATCTTCTCTAAGGATGAGGAAGAGCATGCAAGGCATCTCGTGGAGGTGATGGATACGCTTAGGGCGCATCAGTTGAAAGCCAAGTCCTCCAAATGTCATTTTGGAGAAAAGAAGTTAGATTTCTTGGGCACATAGTTTCTAAGCAAGGCTTAGCGGTGGATCCCGCTAAGGTAGTTGCAGTTCAGGATTGGAAGACTCCAAGGAATGCAACTGAAGTAAGAAGTTCTCTCAGTTTAATTAGTTAGCGTCCCTTGAGCTTAGACCTACCCTTCTGGATCAAGTAGGGACTTCGCAGAAAGAAGACCCGTAGTTAGTCGAGATCATAGACAAGTTGATTCGAGGCGAGATGTTAAGACACCTCGCTATAGATAACAAGGGATGGCTAAGACGCGATGAGAGAAAGAAGGTTCTTGAAGATGCACATCACCCGAGGAGGTGGCCAAGTTTGTCCCAAGTGCATGTGGTGCCAACAGATTAAGGCCGAGTTATAGAAGCCCGGTGGGCTATTATATCCATTGGAGGTCCCCGCAATGGAAGAGGGAAAAGCATCACGAAGGATTTCGTGGATGGACTGCCTAGGTCAAGGAAAGAGAATACGAGCATGTGGGTCATAGTAGGTAGACTCACGAAGAGCGCTCATTTCACTCCGGTAAAGAGCGAAAGGACTACATCATAGCTAGCGACAGTTTACTTTCAAGAAATAAAGCAGTTGCACGAGGTTCCCTAAAGTATAGTTAGTAACCATGACTTAATCTTCACTAGCCAGTTTTGGGATAGTCTACGAGAAGTCATGGGCAAGCAACTGAATCTAAGCACGGCCTATCATTCGCAGGCGGATGGTTCATTGGCAACGTGGATTGGTATTTTCGAGAAAAGTTCTGCTGCGTGGAATACTTTATGGTAAGTAAACGAGATCCATGATTCACTAGTGAATTTTGGAGAGCTTGCATGAAACCATGAGGTCATAGTTATGTTTAAGCCAAGTAGGATAGAAGAAGAGTAAGTGAAAGAGGAAGACGAGAGGCGACAATGAAATGGGTTCCAACTCATATTTGGAAATAAGAGTCAAGAAGCTAAGGAATCATGAAGTAAAAGACGGTCAAAGCACAGTGGAGTTAAGCTCAAGGAAACGTGACTTAGAAGACTGAAGGCTAGATACGCGCATCATATCTCTTTTTAAGAGCATATCCTTGATCCTTGTTTTCCTGTGGAACTTACTTGCATGTTATCTTTTTATGTATATCCTCTCGGTCCCATTTTCGGTCCTATTTCTGTCGGGAGGTATGACTTATTGGCTAGTAATACATGTTAGGGTTTGAAGGAGTCCGTTAGGTTGACTAAACCTTTTGGGCTTTTATAGGATTGGGGTTAGGAAGGGATTTCTTGTAATCCAAAAGGAGTATATCCTGCTTATCTTCCCGATCTCTTTGTAGCATATCTTTTGCTATCCATGTTTGTCTTGATTATCTAGTTTATCGTGTTAATCTTTTCATGAGAACCTTAGGTAGAAACCCTTTGGATGAAACATGTGTTTGAAACATGTTATGCTTGATGGTTGCAAGTGGTTGCAAGTGTTTGCAAGTGGTTACTCGTGGATGCATTATACACATTAGGCACTAGATCGGCTCACACACTCCTCATATTGCATATGCATGAGTGTTTATGCTTATTCATGGATGGAAATTTTTGTGTTATCACATGGATGTTGCATATGGATGTATGTTATGTGCACACATATAGATGTTATACATTATGTTAGGAATTGCATACATATGGATTCATTTCACTAACATAATTTGCATTGATGATATTTGCATTAGATAAGTACATATACACACACCTTTGCATATGTTCATACAACATTTAGAATCTTTTAAGGACAATGATTGCTCGTGGATGATGTTTTGAGTAGATGGATGTTGGATGGTAGGATACGTTCTTCCTAACTTGAAGATTTCGGGGACGAAATCCTTTAAGGAGGGGAGAATGTAACAACCCGTATTTTCAATAACCTGTTATAACGTAAATCGAGGCAGAATTTAATTTATAAATCTGAATTAAGGGAAACGGGCTATGCCATTGCGTTCGTCTCGGAAAAATACGCGAAATAGAGTCCGAGTTTTCGAAAATCGGAGTCCGTATGAAGAAGATATGGACAAACGAAGTTAGGCAGAAAAACCGAAAACAAGCCAGAATGTACTGGCGCACTTGTGAAGTGCGCCAGCACAAAAATACACTAGCGCACTTGGGAAGTGCGCCCGTGTCGAGCCAGAAGCCTGCACAACTTTCTGGCTTGACCCTGGCTGGCTTGGTGCACCTGTTTTGGTTCTCTGGTCTGTTCTGCTGGCCTATGACGATTTTTGATGGTTTAGATCTAAACTAGGGTTAATCCTATGGCCTAAACTAACCTAAACTTCTATAAAAGGACGCCTAAACCTAGCCTAAATCATCATTATTCATTTATACAACTAAACTATGGCAAAATCAATCCTCTCATGGCCTCCACTCTCTTCATACAATTCCTAAATAAATTTCTATGAGATTTTCCATGCATACAAGTGTTTTCAAGCTTGTATGAGTGTCATTAGCTTGCATTCAAGTCAAGTTTCTATATTTGCATCATAAAGAAAGAGTTTTGATCATTTTGGCTCAAGGGTTTTTATGTTAGAGCTTGCATTTTGGGTCTATTTGATTGCATAAGGGCTTTGTCATATCTTTTGTGCCTTCATAAGTATTGTAAGCCCTATTCTACTTTCATACTTAAACTCTAAAGTTAAATGTTGTGATATGCAAGTTTATCAAGTTATGATATGCAAGTTTATATGCAAAGTTTGCCATGTTATGATATGCAAGTTTATCATGTTATGATATGCAAGTTTGATATGCAAGTTATGTTATGCAAGTTTGATATGCAAGTTATGTTATGCAAGTTTGATATGCAAGTTTGTCATATGATATGCAAGTTATGTTATGCAAGTTTGATATGCAAGTTTGTCATATGATATGCAAGTTATGTTATGCAAGTTTGGGTTGATCCTTTTGATCATGTTATCATGTTATGCAAGCTTATCTTGGGTTTATGAGCTTAAAGCTTCAAGCTTTATGCTAAAGGTTGCATTTTGGCAACATGTAGGTTATCATATCTCTTATGATAACTTGCATGTGAGGCTAAATGCGAACTTATGGCCATTTCTACATGTCATTTATCACCATGTATCATCAATATGCTAAGTTTGGTTTTATGCATGCTTTTGAGGCCTAAAATGTAATATGCAAGTATATGAACATATGTACATTACATATGCCACCATGTTGAACTTGTGGATTCAACACCTTTATGTCATGATTATGCTAAGTTCCTTCTTTCTATCCTTTATGCGCTATTGCGATATGTAAGTGATGGGATTGCGTTTGGGGTTGGGTAAACTTAAAAGACATAAAAACATAAGCTTGGGAATTTACCTATTAAGTTAGGTCTACCCATTGGGAATTTACCTATTAAGTTAGGTCTACCCAATTGCTTGAAAATTTGTAACATGTTTTGGAAACATGATGGACATGACACTTAGAAAAGATAAGTGTGACCAACTCGAGGTTCGGTTGAGTTTGTAGCGTAAACCTACCCGGAACCGACCGGCTTAACTAGTTGCTACAAACAATAGGACCCAATGTGAGAAGTTGGCCATGTTGTACCTTGAACCCGAGGTTAGACCAAGTTGTGGTGTAAAGCTACCCGGACCCGCCCGGCTTAACTAGTAACCACAACAAGGTCTAATGTGAGAGGTTAAGGCACATTAAATTAATGAATGCCTCGTGATTAGGGTTAAGTCATGGTCCACTTAATACTTAACCAAGTTGGGCTTGGTAGATTAATCAGGGTTAAGTCGTGAACTCATCGTTACACTTAACCAAGTTAATCCATGATTATCAAGAGGGTTAAACCGTACTTAACCCACTAGAAAAATCCTAGCAATGGGGGCCCACTCCGCAGTAATCCCCAAAAAATTGGTATCATTAAGGCCCTAGGGACTAGGCTAGGGAGGGGGCACGATTACTGGGCTGGAGGTAAGCGACCAAATAAACGACGGCCGGGTGGTACGCCGATGTAGTTCCGGACGGACTAGGGTCGTGCACGTAGTCCGTATTTGGAGAAGTCACCCATGGGTACCAGTAGATCGGGACTGTGCACTCATGTTTATGGTGTCCAGGGGTTGGCACCCTAGGGCTTGATACACCCGAAGGGTGGACCCGGCACAGTTCGACTACAATTATGTTTGGGCCGTATTGACACCAACATGTGACGAGTTAGGCTTAGGGAGCCGATCGACTAGACCGTTTGGTTGGACCTTGTATTAGGGTCATTTCATGTTATTGGGCCAAAGCTTGGGCCAAGGGATCAATACTTGTTTATTCCAGTCATGTTAGTTTGCTAGTACACCTGTGGTGCAAAACCTTAAACCTGATTATGCGATGACACCTTTATCTACCTTGTTAGTTAATCATCATGCTAGTATGTTGTTATCCTTATGTTCATCCCTGCTGCTCATGCCAGTTAACTTTATCAGTTTACATTGATTGTAGTAGGGCTTACTCAGTCTTTTTGACTGACCTGTTTTCTTTCGCCTCTTTTCTTCCGTCCCCCCCCCCCCCCAGGTTCTCAGGGAGGGAATATTGGTGCTTAGCTTGGATTTCTGACCGCTTGCTTGTGGGATTTTAGCTCATGTACGGTCTTGACATGAAGCTAGCTATGGTTATCACTTATTTTGGGGATAATACTTATGTATTTCAGTTTTTCAGTAATGTTGTTTTTTATCTAGACTTGTGTATTTGGAAAAAATTGACATTATGTTGTACCAGACTTGTTTTGAAATGGTTTGAAATCTTCCGCTGTTTTATCTATGTTATTTACTCTGTTTACATATATACATATGTTCTTGTTCTGCCTTGATATATCATTATGCATGTTTACCTGATTCAAACGCCCCTCCAAAGTCAGAGTGCTTGCAAGAGTCACCCTGGCGGAGGTGGGGTGTTACATTCATACACCATTAGAAGTTTTCTAAGGACAATGGATGCTTCTGGATGATGGTTGAGTAGATGGGTGATTGGATGGTAGGACACATTCTTCTTATCTTGAAGAATTCGGGGACGGTATCCTTTAAGTAGGGGAGAATGTAACTCCCCAAATTTTTGAATAATCAAATTAACTAAATTTAAGAATACTTAATATCAAATGTGGGAATTAAGGGAAACGGGTTGCGCCATTGCGTTCGTCTCGGAATTCTTCTTGAGATAGAGTCCGAGTTTGCATAAAACGGACACCATATGAAGGAGATATAGACGAACGAAGTTAGGCGGAAAAACCAGAAGAAAATAAATGCATTGGCGCACTTGGGAAGTGCGCCAGTACAAAAATACACTGACGCACTTCCCAAGTGCGCCCAGGCCGAGCAGAAAGCCTACACAGCTTTCTGGTGTGATCTGATCCACACTGTGACTCATTGCTGAGTCCTTTCTGACTCCTTGGTGAGTCATTAAGGTTGAGGTGTCACCCTATCCTGACTGAATGGTTTTGATTAACCCTAAGAGCATCCGACCGCTCAAATTAAATTGAAATTCTATATAAACACATGTAGACTCAAACCCTAAAACCAAATAAAAATTAGAACCATGGTCATCATACTGTCTCTCCAAAACCTATAGTAGCCGCCACCAAGTAGAAGCAAAGTAAAGCAACTCAATTCAATTCAAATTAAAGTCAAATCTCAACAACGAAATTGTCTACAATAAGGGAACGCTAATCAATTACAGAATTCAGATCCCAGAACTCAAGACCCTCTTTTTCTGTGAGTTTTAGTCACTTTTAGGTTTAAATAGATAAAAGTGAATTGTGGTAGACTATGATTTGGGTATATGTTGTTTGTAGTTATGCAAGTATATTGTTTTTGTGGATCATGAAATTATACAAGTTCATTGTTGTTGTGGATCATGAAATTATACAAGTTTATTATTGTGGTGAATCATGAAATTATACAAGTTTATTGTTGTGGTGAATCATGAAATTATGCAAGTGAAATTCATAAACCTATGCAAGTTACCTATGAAAGTTATTATGTTGCGAATTCATGAATCTATGCAAGTTGTTATCATGAACCTATGCAAGTTGTTATGAGATCATGCAAGTTACCTATGCAAGTTATTGTGTGAAGAATTCATGAACCTATGCAAGTTGTTATGTTGTGAATCATGAAACTATGCAAGTCACCTATGCAAGTTGTTATGTTGTGAATCATGAACCTATGCAAGTCACCTATTCAAGTTGTTATGTTGTGAATCATGAACCTATGCAAGTCACCTATGCAAGTTGTTATGTTGCAAAATCATGAATCTATGCAAGTCGTTAATTATGTGGTGAATCATAATTATATGCGAAGTTATCATGTCATTTTTCCTAGTTGTCATGCTTATGTCAAAAATTGTACTGAAAACGATCACCTTGTCATTTCCTTTATTTTATTGTTATGGCAAGGCTACTTTGTAGCCTCGATGACGCCAAAAACGCAAACGGTTACGCTAGTTAAGAAACGGGGAAAAGGGGAATTTGTAATAGGCATAATTTACATAGTGTTTATGTAAATTGGACACATGATTCTAGTGGGAAACATATAAAAAAATTACCTATTATGACATAGGTTAAGTTGAGTAAAAATGGTATAATTTGAATATGACCATTTATCGATAGGAAATTCAAATTATTGACACCTATAAAAAGGAAAGGATTAATTAATTAACTTAATTAATCAAAAGAGGAATGTTTAAGCAATTAAAGTCTGAAAATTTAATTAACGCTTATGCCACGAGGTAAGATTACATTAGTGATGGAAGTCTGCCCGGACCCGACTGGCATATCCAGCAGCCACTAATGTTGAACCTAATGTGAGAGGTCTAAGTGTGTGAATACGACTCGGGCTAAGACACGAGGTTAGACCCAACTGTGGAATAAGACTGGCCGGACCCGACCGGCATATCCAGCATCCACATGTTGTAGGCCTAATGTGGGAGGTATGGCCCATATAACCATAATTGGACATGGTAATAAGAAAAGACTACTTAACCTAACTTAATACATGTGGAATGTATAATGATAGACATAAGTTAGGGTTAAGTAAAATAAGTTGGATTATGGGTGGGTTAAGTAAAATTGATAGGTAGGTGGGTAATATTAATATATATAGGCCCACAAACTTAACCATCAAATAAATAGGATCAAATAAGTGGGAGGGTTAAGTACAACTGAAGGGTAGGTGGGTAATATTAATATATATAGGCCCACAAACTTAACCTGATAAAAAGGGTTATGTAATTAAAGACACCTAATGTTATACCTAACCGGGGCAAAATAGTAAAGTTATGTATTAAAGACACCCTTAGGGGTACGCATAACTAATGGGAATAGATAGAGTTATGTATTAAAGACACCTATAGGTAAGCATGACCGATAGGTAGATTAAGGGTTATGTATTAAAGACACCTATAGGTACGCATAAGTGATTGAGGGCTATGTAATTAAAGACACCTTAGGGTATACATAGTCAGTAGAAAACCTAGTGGAAATACAGGACATAGGGGAGAGCTTGTATCATGTTGTGTGGGACCCATTTCAGTCAGTAACCCGGAGGGGTATCAAAGTAAATAACTCCGTACTAGGCGGGGAAGGGGCACGCTTACTGATTGATTGTAAGAGATCCAAAACGAGATGGATGGTGTGGGCGGCGTAGACCGACAGGGGACATGTGCATGAATGGGCCGAGTAGAGGGGGACAGGACGACCGTGACACCAGTAGGTATAAATGTGCACACCTTGGGTTGCCACTTTTAGGGAAGTGATACCCCCTAGTTGTGGGGCCAGCACGGGGTATCTACAGAATAGGGAGCCGATCGATTATGGTAGTGGTTAGGGTATACCCGGACGTATGCCCTAAGTCTACCAATTTATAGTAGTAGGGTAGTGGGTACGACTAGTTGAGGTAGGAGCAGGCGACACCTATGACAGCAGCTAGGAATACACGAAACTACCACCATCGTTATCGTTATTATGGTTAGCAGAAGGGATCATCCCATCTTGATTTTACTAGTATAAGTGCATAGTAGTTTGTAGTGAAGCATGCATACATCTTACCTTATTTGTCCTGTCATACCTGTCATCTGTACCGTGAATCCTCTTATCCACTTTGTATGCCTGTCATGTTTACCTTTATTTATTTACTGGCAAAAAGTTACTGGACTCACCAGACGTATGTCCGACCTAGTTTGTTTCGCCTCTTTTCTTCCGTTCCCCCCCAGGTTCTCAGGGAGGAAACACCCAGGTTTAGTCAGGATTTGGATATCATCTTCTAGGAGCTACTTCTGAAGTATGGCTTGAGTCTCTATCTCTTATATGGCTTGCTCTTTAACATGGGGAATGATGTTTTTCTTTTAAATACCTAGGTACTCTGATAATGTAAGACAAAAGTGTTTTGTTGTAATGGTTTTATGACTCATGGTATTATGTAACAAAGTATTTTGGTGATTTAATAAAGTTGTTTATTTTCCACTGCAAAATTTTTAATATCTGTCTTGTGATATTCTGTGTCTATTTTCCTAAAAAGCTACACTGAAGTTAAGGCATTCCCTTTGTGAGTGACCTTAATGGAGGTGGGGTGTTACAGATTAGCTCTTGTACTGTAAGCTAGGTTAGTAGCCGCGGTCATTCACTATATAAAGTTTGTAGTTGACGGTCCACCTTAAAAACTGAATTTAGTACCTAGACAATCGATCTAATCCTGTAACAATGTATTTTTTGTTTGTTTTAAAAAAAGTGTTACAGTCCACTTTAAAAATCAGTCAGCTCTTCCAATATATATATATATATATATACATACATATATATATATAAGCTAGTGGGGTAGAGAATTAGTGGGAGGAGAGAGAGAGAGAGAAAAAAATGTGTAGTGGAAATCAGAGGGGCTATAGAGGTTCTGCACCGTTTTAGGTGAAATTGGTGAGGATAATGAAGTCCTTTGGGATCCTTCGTGGAATAGGAATTTTTTTTCTCCGGTTTCCACGTTTTTTTGAGGAGGGTTCAGCTCCTCTATTCTGTGACAATTCCCAATATTATACATCTTCTTTTTAGCCGCTCTTAGTTTGGCTATGTTGAGGTTGACTTGTTTCTTTTTTTCTTGTATTTTGATTACTTTGTATAATTTGCTTTTTCTGATTGTGACTGGGCACTTCAAATCAGATAGTTGCTCTGTGCATATGCACTATACCTGTTTTTTTTCTTTTTATAAAGAGTGGAACGAACAATCCAGTTTGTTGTGCCAATAATATTAATTTGAATGAAGTGTTTGAGTTTATTATGTCTTTCCTATCAAAGAATCAAATGTCAATTTACGGTTTACTTCCATGAATTATTGTAGAATAAATAGGTGCATTAAGCTCAGAAATCGATGTGCTGAGACAGTAGACCAGCTTGAACCTTGTAAATTAATAGATGAATCTCAGAAAGGTCTATTGCCCTTTATGTCTTTGGAACTTTTAAAAGAGAATGAATTACAAACAAGTAGTGACCGTGACAATCAAAAACATCAAGCACATGGGTATATGGCCAGAAGAACAAATGTTCTTGTGATGAATGAATGTATAAGGTATTTGGCACACCAATTGAAGGAAGTTGGGTATGTTCTGGATATTGCATGCACACTTCATGATGTTGACCTGGAAAAGTGGGAAGAAGCTTTAATGTTCCATAGCGGAGGTTGGCTATGGCTCCGCTATGGTCCATGCTTGTATGATTAAACCTTCTAGAAGAGAGATCAGAATTATTAAGAATTTACGTGCTTCTAGAGGTTGTCATATGTTGTGATCTGTGACATGAAATCACATATTTTAATGAAGAGGATGTAATCAATTAATTGATTTGATTAATTGATTGATTAATTGATTAATTAATTGACTAATTGGTTGGTTGAATGAATGATTGATTGATTTGATTGATTGATTTTGTTACAGAAAGAAAGAAATGAATGATTATATTCTGGATATATTTCTGAGGGGCAAATTGGATATTTTCCTAGTCCTTCTATTCTCCTATAAAAGCAAAGGGTTGGATTAAAAATATGGAATTGAGATCGAGATAATTAATCCAAGGGTTTGTCGCTGTTCTTTATTGTTCTCCTTCACCAACAAGAGTTGCAGTCATCTGGATATTCTTTCCCTTTATCAATAAGGTTATTTATTCATTGTATTTTGTTTATTTTTGGTTGTTAATCCATTGTATGTAAACAATTTTTTTTTATTGAATCAATAAAGAGGGTGGTTGGGTGGATATCTTGTATTTGGGCATGTAACTTCATATCTGTGTTGTTTTTCCATAGAAATCATGTTTACATAGTTAGGTGAATAAGATCCTGATCACTTCCGCAACGACGCAGTTTCCATAACAGTTTGTATTAGAGCTAGATCATCACAAAGCTTAGGGTGATTTTGGACTGGAAAAATCATTTTTTTTATGTCGGATATGAAGACGACTGTTTTTGATGGAAGAAATTAGGGGGTTTTGAAGCCTAAGATGGAGGATGTACTTTATCTCAACGATCTTCATGATCTGATTGATGGAGATGGGATGAAGCCCTTGGGTGTGGATGAGGGAACGTGGACGAAGATGGATAAGAAGGCAATTGCCTTGATTTGGCAGTACCTTGATGATTCAGTATTCCATCATGTGGCTAGTTGTGAATCCACGAAGAATTTGTGGGACAAGTTGGTATCTTTGTATGAGTCGAGGAGTATTACAAGTAAGGCTTTTCTGGTTCGAAAGCTTGTTCAGTTGAGATCTATGCAATTAAATCCCCACTAAAGCCCTGCAATATTCGCGCTATAGCTCATAGCACTCTTCCGCCGCAACACCATTCCAATTTAGCCTTGATGAACAGTGGATTTTCCTTAACCCCCACTATTTTCCGCTGCATCCGCTAAATCAATGATCCTTAGAACCCGCTTAAGCAATATCAATATACAAAGGTTGATTTAACCATTTATCTTTTAAAAGAAATAAGAAAACTAGTTGTAAAGAGCGAATTTTTAAGGCTTAATTGCCCAATATAAAGTAGAAATTTATTATATACATCAAATATAATATTCTTTGATTTTGTAATATACGGTTGACTAATATTAAATTTTTCCTACAAAGATCATGTGAGATTGATAGCAAACTAATTTTACATATTCATTTTTATATTTAATTAAACTTTTTACAACAGCATTATCCCCGCTATTTCCTCACTTTATCCCCGCTACAACCTTTTACACCTCTGCCGCTATAGAGCCGCTAAGCGCTTTAACTGCACAGGCTGAGATTGGATGAGGAGAAGTCTGTTGTAGGGCACCTGAATGAATTTCAAGATGTGATCAATCAATTGGCAAATCTGAAGGTAAATTTTGATGATGAATTGTAGACTCTTTTGTTAATGAATTTGCTTTGAGAAAGCTGGGAGACTTTGGTTGTTTCATTGAGTAATTCCAATGCTAATGGAAGTGTCTCTTTGGAAATTGTTCGAAGCAGCTGTTTGACCGAAGAACTAAGGAGAAAAGGGTCGGGTTTGAAATAAGTTCATGGTGAGGCTATGGTAGCGAAGGACTCGGGGACAGATACAATAAGTAAGAAGAAAGGGGCTAATGGTATAGGTGTTATCACTTGTCATTATTGTAATAAGCAAGGTCAGATATGCAAAGAATGTTATGCTTATCAGAGGGATTTGAAGAAGGTTGCGGATGGTGGTAGTAATAGTGATGAGACACAAGCATGTCTTGCTGCAGGTTCCATTAGTGATGCTTATTGTAATGTCCTGTTTATCTAAGTTAATCCTTGGAAAATGGATTCGGGAGCCAGTTTTCATATTTGTAAGGATGTGAAGTGTTTTTCTTCTTATGAGAAGAATGTTGAAATGATTAGAACAACCAATGGAGTAAAGCTACCAGTTTGTGGTATTGGATCTACCCGGTTTCGTATGCATGATGGCATTGTGAGAGAAGTCTCTAGAGTTAGACATGTACCTGCGAGTTCGCATAACCTCATTTCTCTCGGTCAGTTGGATCGCCGTGCGAGTTCGCAAAACCTCATTTCTCTCGGTCATTTGGATCGCTGTGGTTGCACTTATGATACTCGAGGTGGAGTTTTGAGAGTGAAGAAAGGTGGTCGTGTTATGATGAAAGGTGTCATGGAGGTAGGAAATTTGTATGGATTGGTTGGTTCTGTAGTCGACTGTGGAAGGTGAGTGATGGTTGAAGAACCTAGTCCGCAGTAAGGTGGAGAGGTTAATTTGGTCACTTCTGATGTGATAGACAGGAATCTTCATGTTGATGATGCTCGAGGGATCCAGGGTGATCAAGGAAAGAGCTCGGATCAAGTGGCAGATGGGTGTCGATGCGGAAAATCCACAAGGTGGATATCCATGTGGTGTTACAAGCAATTTTAGACCGTTAATGTTGCGTGGTGCATCTTTGAGCGAAGATGCATCTTTTGCATGAAAAGTCGATGTGTACGACTTAAAGGATCTATACGGATATAGCCGAAATGTACGTGATATGCTTAGCTAAATGATATGTAATAGTATATGCAAATAAATTCTAAGTTACCAAGATATAAAAAAAGTAAATGCGGAAAATAATAGTAAAGTGACATCAGGAATTTTTATACTGGTTCAGACTTCCTGCCCTACGTCCAGTCACCAAGTTCCTCTTCGGAATTCACTAACAATGCCCTCTCTTAACCCGGAGGAATAGGTCTGTACACCCGAGCCCCAACAAAGATGCCTCCCACCTGATAAACTACACAGGTCTTCAACAATTACAAGTGTTTTATTTCTTATTTGTGTTCTTGAATCAACGTGGATAGCCAATAGTTTAAGTACAACCTTCCTATAATCTGATCCTCGAGTATATGATTTGAATGCGAAGATTCAAGGAAGAAGATTGCTTTTTGAATCAAATGATATTAAATTGATTCAAGGATTCAACAAGTATGCCCATTTCCTTCGATTAATGAAGAGGAATCTCTTCATGAAGGATGGTAACTCTTCATAAAATAGTTTCTAGGTCGAATCAGTCGACCGGTTAAAAATCATCAGTTGACTGGTAGAATTAAATCATATAAGTAATTTTTATCAAAACTAGCCGTTATATGCAGAAACAGCTTGACCAGTCGACTGGTCCATTTCCTACCAGTCGACTGGTAGGCCAGTTTCTGCACATATCTTAGTTTTTGAAGGTTAAAAACACATGTGTATATATATAAACCTTATCTTTATGATTCGATTCCCATAGTAGCTTTATTCGTTGACATCGATCAAAATCTTTTTATTCAACATTCTCCTCCTTTTTAATTGATGACAACACTTTGGATTTTCTTCCCCTGAATGTATAGCTCCCCCTGAATTTCTGCACAAATTTTTTAGTTCATAATCTTACCATTTGACTCCTGCATTCACAAATATTAGCACAATTTTCCAGTAGTATGGAAAATATAAGAGTATAATAGCATAGAGACAAAAAAATGGTATATAACATTGATAGCATGAGAGATATTTCTTGTAACACCCCACGTCCATTAATATCACTCTCAAAGGGAATGCATTAATTTTCATGGAGTATTATTGGTGAATTGAACAGAATATAACAAGACAGATACATATATTGGTACTTGAAAATTTTCAAAACAACATTTATTGCAGCAGAGAAATAGTTTGATTATAACAACGTCATAAACCAACAGAAAAACCAGGTACACTTAGTAACCATCTTGAAAATTGTTTTCTGAGTACATAAAATAAAAAGCATAAAACCAACATAAGTAGCCATAAAAGAGATGAGCTGAACTTTACTTTCAGCAATCCAAGCACTTCCAAAAGAGAGAGAAAGATCCTGATCAAGCTCCACTAGTACTAGTCCCACCCTGAGAACCTGGGGGGAAAGGAAGAAAAGAGCCGAAAACAAAGGGGGTCAGACATAAAGTCTGGCGAGTATAATAACTTTAACAATATAATTATTAAAGTAATTAGGATAAGGCATAAATTGGTAAAACAAGGAATGACTGTGAAACAAGTGGGCATGACAAAGCAAACAAGAGGAATATTCTGGCGTTAATCTCGTTCCTAATCACTATAGGATAATTACTATACTGCACCATTACTAGTCACCCTAAAAGTTGATCCGTCATACTGAACATAATAATGATAATGGTAGTTTCGTGTACCCCTAGTTGCCTTCATAGGTGCTGCCTTCCCTATCTCCACTAGTTGTACCCACTACCCCCATGCGATCGGCTCCCTAACTCGTAGACACCCGTGTCGGTCCCACTGTGGGGTGTATCACTCCCCAAAGTGGCAACCCGATACCACTAAAGATGCACGGCTTATATCTACACGATGCAACAACATCTTACCTACTAGCCCGGGCCCATGCACGCACATGACCCCGTTGGACTTGCGTTGCCACCGCTAACCCGTTTTGACCTCTTACAATCAAACCCAGTAAGCATGTCCCGTCCTCGATCTAACTCGAGCTCACAAAGATACTTAATGGGTTACTGGTTTGAAAAGGTCCCCATGTCTGACACAAGCTTTCCACCTATGCTTGGTCCCCACTAGAACTTCCCACTTAACCCCTTCTTATTCATGTCTTCTTCCATGTTTTCAACTTAGTTAAGTGTCTCTAATCGTATTTCACATGCCACCCAGGCCACCCACTTAACCCCCATGTCCCACGACATGTTTATCTGGTTAAGTGTTACTTAATTCATTAGAATCGTAACCTTGTAAAACCTCCCACATTAGACTACCGTTTGCGGCTGCTGGATTTGTCGGGCGGGTCCGGGCAGTCTTATACCGCAAACGAGCCTAACCTCGTGTCTTTACAATTGTTACGCATTTAATTTGTGTCTTTGACCTCTCACATTAGACTACCGTTTGTGGTTGCTGGATTTGTCGGGCGGGTCCGGGCAGTCTTATACCACAAACGAGTCTAACCTCATGTCTTAGGCGGTTAATTATTACACATAATTACTTACCCCCAATTTGGATTAATATCCCTATTCAAATTTGTCAGTAAGTTCCAAATTAATTTATATCCATAATTGTCACCTAAATTATGTCCATAATTTCAGGTATATAAATTTATACCAATTAATGTCTTAAATTAATTATATGCCTTTAAGGCCATTTTATTCCAATTCACAATTATGTACATATAATATTTTCCCATTGCCCCCACGCTATTCGTACGTTTTAGTATGACATATGTTAGACTCGCAAATAGTCTAACTTATAAAAAGCAACATCACAACTTGCATAACACATAATAGATCTAAGAATCATGACATAAGTTTGCATAGCCAATAACTTGCATAGGCAATGGATATACATAAATTTGCATAAACTATCATGGATCTAAACATGTAATCATGAACTTGCATATATGGATATGGTTTTCCTATTACTTGCATATGAATTTCATTCAAACTAGAATATGATTCACATACAAAACAAGCATAGGCAATGGGCATATAAAACATAAATTTGCATAACTATGTACTGCCATGGATCTAAATATAGATCTAAACACAAAGATGTGAACTTGCATATGGATCTTAAACATGTAAATTAATGTCACATGTTTGCATATAAATTAGCATATGTATCTACATGATTCACATATGAACTTGTGTATAATCCACCAACAGACTTGCATAAGATTCATAAACTACCATATGATTTAACATCCCAAACTTGCATAAGATTCATATACATATGATTTAACATCCCAAACTTGCATAAGATACATATACATATGATTTAACATCCCAAACTTGCATAAGATGAATCAAGTTAAACATGTACAATTCAACATATGAAATAGATCCACAATAACAAAACTGTCAACGATAACGTCACATGATTCAAAGTCATATTCTCATAATCCCAATTAGAACTTATCACAATTAAATTAATTAATTAATTTGTGAAATAAATTATACTCACAAACAAAAGAACAATCTTGTTTTTCTGGGATCTGTATTCTGAAACTGAATTGCTCGCTTTTGATGTAGACTAATTGTTATCCTAATTTAGATTAGATTTGATTTTGATTCTTTCTTCGATCTTGTTTTTGAGTTGAAAGAGAACGACGGCTACTCTAGGTTCTCCATTGACGGCATGGCGGCTCTTGGTATGAATTAGTGTGATTTTAGGTTGAGAGTTAGGTTGCTTATATAGAATTTTAATTAATTTAGAGTCGTCGGATTAAACCTAGAAGCAATCAAGACCATCCAGTCAAGATAGAATAACACCTCAGCCCTAATGACTCAGCAACGACTCACTGTTCGGATCAGAACACTCCAGAAATCTGTGCAGGTTTTTAGCCCGACATGGGCGCACTTGGCAGGTGCGCCAGTGCATTTTTGTACTAGCGCACTTCACAAGTGCGCCTATGCATTCTGGTCTGTTCCGGTTTTTCTACCTAACTTCATTCGTCCATATCTCCCTCATACGGTGTCCGTTTTACGTAAACTCGGACTCTATCTCAAGCAGAATTCCGAGACGAACGCAATGGCGTAACCCATTTCCCTTAATTCTCACATTTGAAATTAAGTATTCTTTACATTTTAATATTCACAGAAAATTCAGAGTATTACATTCTCCCCTCCTTAAAGGATTTTGCCCCCGAAATCTCCAAGTTAAGGAGAATGTATATCCTAACATCCAATCATCCATCTACTCAACCATCAAACAGGGGTATCCATTGTCCTTACAAGATTTCTAATGCCGTATGAACATATGCAAAAGGTGTGTGTATATGTTCCTTATCTAATGCAAAATCAGGCGGTCTACTGATTCAGTTGACCTCCTTAATGCAAATCAAGATAGTGCCATGCGTCCATTATGCATGCAAAAGAATCCTAATGATACATATTAATTCTACATATGTGCACAACCATTCATCAGAATGAAACATCCATATGATAACACAACCATTATACATCCATTAATTTAAATATGTACACACATTTATATGCAATATGAAAGTGATCGAGTCGATCTACTGCCTAAAGTGTGTGTACATGCATCCACGAGAAACCACTAGCAACCACTTGCAACCACTCGCAACCATCAGTCATAACATGTTTCAAACACATGTTTACATCCATTGGTTTCTACCTAAGGATAAAGAATAGGACCGAGGAGATATACTTGAAAGATAGATTTAAGCATGAATAAACTTATGGAAAAAGAGATCAAGGAGGTACCCTCAAAGAGAAAAGGGTAGGCTGCACGTATTTTCCTCTCAGTTTCCCAAGTCGCGTCTTCCTCAGCATCACTCCATTGAACTTTAACAAGCTTGACTTCACAGTTGCGTAACTTTTTGACTTCCGTACCCAAGATACGAGTTGGAACTCTTCTCACTGTCGCTTATCGTTCCACTTCTACTTCCTCTAGTATATTCGGCTCCACCACTTCCGCAGATTCATGTAAGCACTTTCATAGTTGAGAAACATGAAAAACATTATGAACTCCAGCCAGTCTCTCGGGTAGCTCTACTCTGTAAGCCATCGTCCCAATCCTTTCAATGATAGGAAATGGACCTACAAATCTTGGTGCTAGCTTTCCTATGGACCCAAAGCGAATAACATTCCTCAAAGGAGATACTTTAAGGAACACCCTATCTCCAACCTTAAACTTAAGGTCTGTCCTTCTCTTGTCTGCGTAGGACTTCTGTCTATCTTGTGCAGCCTTCATACGTCTTCTTATCATGTCTGGCCCAAGTACGAGCTTGTCTATAGGCTCCCACCAACAAGTTGGTGATCGGCACGGTCTTCCATATAAAGCTTCGAAGGGCGCCATTCCTATGGTGGCTTGGTAGCTATTGTTGTAGGTGAATTCCTCCAAAGGAAGATGATCCTCCCATGTCCCTCCAAAGTCAAGAATGCACAGTCTCAAGAGATCTTCTAATATTCTATTCATCCTTTCCGTCTGACCATCGGTTTGGGGGTGATAGGCCGTGCTTAAGCATAATTGGGTGCCTACTGCCTCTTGCAAACTCTTCCAAAACTCGCTCGTAAAGATAGGATACTCGATCGCTCACTATGGTGGAGGGTATCCCATGGGGTCGAACAATTTCTTTGAGATAAATGGATGCTAGGTACAAGGCAGTCCTTCTACTTTTAATTGGTATAATGTGAGCGCTTTTAGTGAGCCTGTCCACTATAACCCAAATACTGGTATTGCCCCTTCTTGACCTAGGCAACCCATCAACAAAGTCCATCGAAATGCTATCCCACTTCCACTGTGGGACCTCGAGAGGATGAAGCAGACCACTGGGCTTCTTCTGCTCCGCTTTGACTTGCTGGCATATCAAACACTTAGCGACGAACTTAGCTACATCACTCTTCATGCCTTTCCAAAAGAAAACCCTTTTTATATCTTTATACATCTTATCTCCGCCTGGGTGTATGGTCAGTTTGGAATGGTGCGCCTCTTCGAGAACCGTCTTCACTAAATCCCTTACTTATGGGACGCATAACCTTCCATCCTGTCTCAACCAACCTCAATCATCTATGGGGTATCTATTGAGGTGACTAGAAGTCTCACCCCTAACTAGCTTTTCATCACATCAACTAGCTGAGGGTATTCTCGTTGCGTGGTTCCTATTGAGTCCAAAAGAGTAGGCCACACCTCTAGTGATGCTAACCGGCTAGGCACAATTTCAGAGGAGGGTCTAAAATTAAAGTTTTATATATACTCCAAGATTTTCCTTTCTACAAAGAGAGGACTCAAGGTTAGCTTCTTCCTACTTAAGGCATCTGCTACCACATTGCCCTTGCCTGGGGTATAGGAAATCTCAAAATCATAAGAGGCCAGAAGTTCCATCCACCTTTGTTGTCTTAAGTTAAGATCTTTTTGCGAGAAAAGGTACTTCAACGATTTATGGTCGGTATACAATTCAAACTTCTCACCTAGGAGATAATGGCGCCAAGACTTAAGCGCAAAGACGATAGCAGCCAACTCTAGATCATGGGTTGGGTAGTTTTTCTCATGTACTTTCAACTATATGCCTCCATAAGCTACTACCTTCCCTTCTTGCATCAAGATAGCACCTAGTCCCGTACCACATGCATCCATGTATACGGTTAACATCTTGCTCCCATCCAGCAATGTCAGAACTGAAGTTGTTGTTAGAGCCCTTTTCAAATGTTGGAAAGCAATATCGCAACACAAATCCCAAGCGAAAGTTATGTTCTTCTTCGTTAATCTTGTGAGTGGGGCTGAGATTTTAGCAAAGTCTTTAATGAATTTTCGGTAAAAGCCCGCTAGCCCAAGAAAGCTTCGGACTTTGGTTGCATTCTGTGGAACCTTCCAATCTTGCGCCGCAACTACTTTTGCCGGGTCCACGGCTAACCACTCTTTGGACACCACATGTCCAAGAAACCTCACCTCTTCTCTCCAGAAATGGCACTTGGAGAATTTGGCCTTCAGCTGATGCGTACGAATAGTATCCATGACTTCCCTTAAATGCAAAGCATGCTCTTCTTCATTCTTCGAGAAGGTCAAAATGTCGTCTACGAAGACCACCACAAACTTATTAAGGAATTCTCTAAACACCCTACTCATCAAGTCAACGAATTAAGCCGGTGCATTTGTCAAGCCGAAAGGCATAACAATCCATTCGAAGAAACCATCCGGGGTTCTAACATGGTCTTATCAATGCTGTCTTCAGCCACTCTTAGCTAATGGAACCCGGTAGCAAAATCTAGTTGGGAGAAAACAGATGCACCTACAAGCTGATCAAACAAGTCATCTATTCTAGGAAGTGGGTGCCTATTCTTCTTGGTCAACTTGTTTAGCTCCCTATAATCAACACATAGGCGAAGTGAACCATCCGCTTTGGTTGCGAATACTACTGGAGCACCCCATTCAGAAATACTCCGCCTTATAAACCCCTTTTCGAGCAGCTCCCTTACTGTGCTCTTTTCTCTCCCTAGGATCCATGTGTCTAACGGGTAGAGCTACGGGTTTTGCATTATCAACAAGGTATATGCGGAAGTCTATCTCCCGCTTTGGAGGTAAGCCCTTCACCTTTCAAATACATCTGAGTATTCACGGACTACTCTAACAGACTGCAAGTTTTCAACAGATGCATCAAGAGATTCTAGGTAACTAAGCATAACAGAATGTATGGGGTTACAAGAGATTTCGAGAGTGTTGCCAAGGCGAGTCATAAGTCTAACCTCTCTCTTTTCACAATTGAGGATGACACCATTACTGGATAACCAATCCATGCCTAGAATCAATCCATAGCCCATGAAGCCAAGAACGAAGGCGTTGCATTCAAACTCTATACTCAAAATAGACTCTCTCAAATCCCGACAAATCATTGAAAGATGAGCCGAACCACCAATAGGATTTGAGACTACTATGGGATCTGTAACTAGACTAGTATTTAGGTGCAGTGTTTCAACTAACGAAGCAGACACAAATGAGTGTGAAGCGCCAGAATAAAATAAAGTACGAACAGGATGATCAAACAGAAAAACCAAACTTTCAATAGAAATGTTTCTACCTCTTTCCTGTCTTGGTGCCATGAAAGCCTGAATCTACCCTCTTCCCTGCCTTGGTGCCATGAGAGCCTAAATCTGCCCTCCAAAAGTGGACCCTGTTCATTGCCCTTGCCCCTGTTTCCTCGGGCAGTCTTTAATTAGATGTCCTGCCTCTCCACAGTGAAAACAACTAGTCTTCTTCTTCTTCCTACAGTCCTTGCTCATATGGCTTGGTGTTCCACAATTAATGCACCTTTTCTTTCCTATGCTATTGTTATCCTTACCACCTTTCTTACGTTGCTGCTATGGCTTCTTTTGATTCCCTTTCTTTTCTGGTGCCTTATTAGTGTTAACTCCTTTCTCCTCTTCATGCATAAGCGCCATTTCAACTAGTTTCTCAAACGTAGCCCCCATAGGAATGTAGGTAATAGCTAACCCATGTAGGGGCTCATTCAAACCTTTAACGAACCTCAGGACCTTCTTTTCAGGTGTGTTCACCAAGTCTAAGCCAAACCTCGCCAACTGATTGAACTTGTTGACGTACTCCTTTACTGACAAATTTTCTTGCTTCAATGCCAAGAATCTTTCCATGTATAAATTCTCTTCTGCTCGCGAGAGAAATTTCATCTCGAACCGATGTCTGAAATCCATCCACGTCTCTACTGGACGCTGTCCATTCGTGGCCTCCCACCAAAACGAGGCTTCGTCCTTCATTAACCAAGCGGCCAATTGGACCTTCCTTCCATCTTCTACCTCGAAGATACCAAACAAGTCTTCTACCTCCTTAAGCCAATTTCGAGCTTCAACAAACGTCTCTAGTCCATGAAAAGGTTTTCCGCCCATTGCTCGAAAGCCTTTGCATATCTTTGAAAAAATAACAACACGGGAGGGGGGGAGGAGCGGCTGCAGCTGGGGGAGGAGGGATGTCTGCTGGGCCTACGGCGGTGGCCCTAGCCTTCAGATACCTTCTGAACCAGGTTGGTATCGGTATTCCCTCGGGTATCTCGGATAACCCAGACATGCTGAAAAGAAAATGAAGAGATTCGAAATGAAGAATTCGAAAGAAAGATATATGGCTCTTGGGGGTTATGTTTTTAAAACAAACTTTTCTCTTGAAAATACTCTCCTTAAAACATACTTTTGAAAGTATTTCTTTATAAAACGCTTTTTGAAAAACAGTTTTTCAGAATCTCTTATCTGTTTTGTTAACCTTTGGCTCTGATACCACGTGTAACACCCAACGTCAATTAATATCACTCTCAAAGGGAATGCATTAACTTTCATGGAGTATTATTGGTGAATAGAACATAATATAACAAGACAGATACATATATTGGTACTTGAAAATTTTCAAAACAACATTTATTGCAGCGGAAAAATAGTTTGATTACAACAACATCATAAACCAATAGAAAAACAAGTACACTTAGTAACCATCTTGACAAATTGTTTTCTGAGTAAATAAAATAAAAAGCATAACCTCAACATAAGTAGCCATAAAAGAGATGAGCTGAACTTTACTTTCAGAAATCCAAGCACTTCCAAAAGAGAGAGAAAGATCCTGATCAAGCTCCACTAGTATTAGTCCCACCCTGAGAACCTGGGGGGGAAAGGAAGAAAAGAGGCGAAAACAAAGGGGGTCAGACATAAAGTCTGGAGAGTATAATAACTTTAACAATATAACTATTAAAGTAATTAGGATAAGGCATAAATTGGTAAAACAAGGAATGACTGTGAAACAAGTGGGCATGACAAAGCAAACAAGAGGAATATTCTGGCGTTAATCTCATTCCTAACCACTATAGGATAATTACTATACTGCACCATTACTACTCACCTTAAAAGTTGATCCCTCCTACTGAACATAATAATGATAATGGTAGTTTCGTGTACCCCTAGTTGCCTTATAGGTGCCGCCTGCCCTATCTCCACTAGTAGTACCCACTACCCCCATGCGATCAGCTCCCTAACTCGTAGATACCCGTGTTGGTCCCCAGTGGGGTGTATCACTCCCCAAAGCGGCAACCCGATACCACTAAAGATGCACGGCTTATATCTACACGATGCAACAACATCTTACCTATCAGCTCGGGCCCACGCACACACATGACCCCATTGGACTTGCGTTGCCACCACTAACCCCTTTTGACCTCTTACAATCAAACCCAGTAAGCGTGTCCCGTCCTCGATCTAACTCGAGCTCACAAAGATACTTAATGGGTTACTGGTTTGAAAAGAGTCCCCATGTTTGACACAAGCTTTCCACTTATGCTTGGTCCCCACTAGAACTTCCCACTTAACCCCTTCTTATTCATGTTTTCAAGTTGGTTAAGTGTTTCTAATCGTATTTCACATGCCACCCAGGCCACCCACTTAACCCCCATGTCCCACCACATGTTTATTTGGTTAAGTATTACTTAATTCATTAGAATCGTAACCTTGTAAAGACCTCCCACATTAGACTACCGTTTGCGGTTGCTGGATTTTCCGGGCGGGTCTGAGCAATCTTATACCACAAACGAGCCTAACCTCATGTCTTTACAATTGTTACGCATTTAATTTGTGCCTTTGACCTCTCACATTAGACTACCGTTTGTGGTTGCTGGATTTGTCGGGCGGGTCCGGGCAGTCTTATACCACAAACGAGTCTAAACTCCTGTCTTAGGTGGTTAATTATTACACATAATTATTTAACCCAAAATTGGATTAATATCCCCATTCAAATTTGTCAATAAATTTAAAATTAATTTATGCCCATAATTGTCACCTAAATTATGTCCCTAATTTCAGGTATATAAATTTATACCAATTAATGTCATAAATTAATGTGAAAATTTGGCACACATCCCTAAAACGAAACTTAATTAGGCTCACATCCAATCTAACTTTTCATGTAAATTAGGTCCCTATTTAAAAACATATAAAATAATATAAAAAATATGAAAAAATCACGAAAATTCATTATTAAATAAAACACGTTCACGCCAAAAAAATCAGATGGAAAAACAATCAAGAAATATGTCAAAATAAAAAAATACACAAAACAGCGGAAAATGCAGTAAAATGCATGAAAACATGCACATATTTCAAATATTTCCATACATGTATGCACATATTTCCATGCCCTTGATCTTTCGACGCATTACTGCATACAAGTATGCAGCTATTCTGAATAACTGCATACTTATATGCAACTATTCAGCAGGCATGCGAATTTTTTTGCATGTGTATTTAAATAATTGCATATATGTATGCAACTATTAGTAATAATTGCATACATGTATGCAACTTTTTTTTTGATTTACGTGGATTGAGGGGAATATTTCCAGATTTTAGAATTTTTTTTTTAATGCAAGAGCACATTTTTTTGTGCAAAAACGGAAAAGGCGAAGTGGAAGGCGCTGGAAGTTGGAAGGGACAAAAATAATTGGGCGGCAGCTCAAAAAGAGGGGGCAGAAATGAATGGGAATTTTTTTATTTCGCCTTTCCTGATTTTTTGAAAAAAAAATGCGCTACAATGTAAAAAAAAAAATCTAAAATCTGGAAATATTAGCAGAAGTTCACGGCAATTAAAAAAAAACTTGCATACATATATGCAACTATTTGACATACTTGCACACATGTATGCAAGTATTGCATATAAAAATATGAAGTGAAAATTTTGCCTGAAGATTGTTGCACACTTGTATGCAAGAATCTGTTTACCTTGCATACATGTATGCAAAAAAAACAAACGCACATTCAACATTTGAAAATACTTGCATATATGAATGCAAGTATTGCAAATATGTGCATGATTTGATGCAAATTACTGCATTTTTCGCTATTTTATTGCATTTTTTTATTTTGATGCATTTTTTGATTTTTTTTACGACCTGATTTTTTGGGTGAGTACATGTTCGATTTAAATACGAATTTTCGTGATTTTTTATATTTTTTTTAGTGTACTTTCAAAAATAGGGACTAAATTTACATGAAAAGTTGGACCGGATGTGAGCCTAATTTTGAAACTTAATAGGAACCTGTGAAAAACGGGCCCTAAATTAATTATATGTCTTTAAGGCCATTTTATGCCAATTCAGAATTATGTATATTTAATATTTTCCCTTTGTCCTCACGCTATTCGTACGTTTTAATATGACATATGTTAGACTCGCAAATAGTCTAACTTATAAAAAGCAACATCACAGCTTGCATAACACATAAAATAGATCTAAGAAGCATGACATAAGTTTACATAGCCAATAACTTGCATAGGCAATGGATATACATAAATTTGCATAAACTATCATGGATCTAAACATGTAATCATGAACTTTGATATATGGATATGGTTTTCCTATCACTTGCATATGAATTTCATTCAAACTAGCATATGATTCACATACAAAACTATCATAGGAAATGGGCATATAGAACATAAATTTACATAATTATGTACTTCCATGGATCTAAATATAGATCTAAACACAAAGATGTGAACTTGCATATGGATCCTAAACATGTAAATTAATGTCACATTTTTGCATATAAACTAGCATATGTATCTACATGACTCACATATGAATTTGTGTATAATCCACCTACAGACTTGCATAAGATTCATAAACTAGCATATGATTTAACATCCCAAACTTGCATAAGATTCATATACATATGATTTAACATCCCAAACTTGCATAAGATTCATATATATATATATATATATATATATATATATATATATATACATATATATATATATATATGATTTAACATCCCAAACTTGCATAAGATGAATCAAGTTAAACATGTAAAATTCAACATATGAAATAGATCCAACAAAACTGTCAATGATAACATCACATGATTCAAAGTCTTATTCTCATAATCCCAATTATAACTTATCACAATTAAATTAATTAATTAATTTGTGAAAGAAATTACACTCATAAACAAAAGAATAGTCTTGTTTTTCTGGGATCTGTATTCTGAAACTGAATTGCTCGCCTTTGATGTAGACTAATTGTTATCCTAATTTATATTAGATTTGATTTGGATTTCTACTTCTATCTTGTTTTTGAGTTGAAAGAGAACGGCGACTACTCTAGGTTCTCCATTGACGACATGGCGGCTCTTGGTATGAATTAGTGTGATTTTAGGTTGAGAGTTAGGTTGCTTATATAGAATTTTAATTAATTTAGAGTCGTCATATTAACTCTAGAAGTAATCAAGACCATCCAGTCAAGATAGAATAACACCTCAGTCCTAATGACTCAGCAATGACTCACTGTTCGGATCAGAACACTCCAGAAATTTTTACAGGTTTTTAGCCCGACATGGGCGCACTTGGAAGGTGTGCTAGTGCATTTTTGTACTAGCGCACTTCACAAGTGAGCCAGTGCATTCTGGTCTGTTTCCGGTTTTTCTGCCTAACTTCGTTTGTCCATATCTCCTTCATACGGTGTCCGTTTTACGCAAACTCGGACTCTATCTCAAGCAGAATTCCGAGACGAACGCAATGGCGTAACCCATTTCCCTTAATTCTCACATTTGAAATTAAGTATTCTTTAATTCATTAATTTTAATATTCACAGAAAATTCAGGGTGTTACATTTCTCCCCCTTTGTCGCCGATTAAAAAGAGATTAAGACATTATAAGCACATGATAATCGAAAAAGAGACTTATGCTAAAAAATAATCATTTTCAAATTGCATGATGTTCAACATAATCAAAAACATAGAAATCACAAACATAGATTATTACACAACCAAAATATAAAGTCATTACACAACATACTAAGAAAGTCATTACACAACCAAGCTAAGAATGTCACAACCAAAATATGAACATTATTAAACAAAATAAGAGTTTGAAAAGATACTAAAGCAAATAAATCTTCCTACACACTTCATATTTAATCTTCATCGGATTCAGTTTCTTCAAAAGAGGTCCAATTAAGAGGTGAAATTGGTCACTTCTCCGGATCCGTTATGTGACCAGTTGCCGCAAGAGAACATGAGATAGATTTCCACATCCTTCCTAGAAAATATGTAGTCTTATCAAACTTTTTGTCCATTTTCTTATCCATCCTTTTGAGTCTTGCTTCTTGAAGGAGTTGATTGTGTGCAACTACATCAATTGCTTGCTTTGATGTTTGATTTGGTTCCGTGAGTCGGACATCTTCCGGATTAGCTCGAATAGTACTCGATGATGGTTGATCCGAATTCCTATTTCTCCAATCTTCTAAACTCAAGATCCAGACTTATGGAGGAGGCATATGCATTTGCTTTAAATTCTTCTTATCTAGTATTTTTATTTCAACCATTTCCGAGTCCGGTTTCAGAATTTTTGCACTTTCAAAGATCCTCATCAAATATTCTCCATAATAAAAGTATGTAGCAATTCCTTGTGTCTAAAGGAGAAGATGATCCATAATAGTTTGTATCCAATTAATTTTTATATCATCAAAAGTTGCATATAATGCCCTAAAAGTGTCCGAGTACACAAGGTCATGAGTTCCAGACCTCGGAAGTATTGTTCGAGTAAGAACATGATGGAGTACCCTTGTAGTAGGTCGTAGTCCCTTAGTTTTAGTTCCGTCTGAATCATCATCTATAAATCGATGACTACCTTCATCTCTTACTCCATATTCACAAGTCAATTCGGATAAGGCAATTCCATCCGTTGGTGAATTCAAAACTTCTCCAAGTCTATCAATAGTGATAAAAATAGGTTGTCCACACACAAGATTCCATACACAATTACGTGAATTACTAGGATTTTGATGATATAAATTCATATTTGCTAAGAATAGCTTGACCATGGTGACATTAATTTTGATGATAATTCATCTCTTCTTAGACCGTAGGAATTAAAATCTTCAAACTTTGCAAAAGGACCTGCCATGAATTTTAGTTGAGATAAAATCTTCCATCTCTTCTCAGCCAAATCATTCCAAAGCCATTGATCTATTAAGGATTCTGCAACTTCCTTCGATCTAGTTCTTGATGAAGATCCTGTATCTAATTGTCGTTTGGGAGCCATGAGAGAAATTCGGTTTTCTAGGGTTTTAGATTTTTTAGAGTGCTTGAGAAATGAGAAATAAAGGAAGAGGTAGGGTTAAAATAGGACGTGTATATCTGGAAATAGATATTCAGGTTCCAATTAACCGGTTGATTGGTGGATATTATACCAGTCGACTGGTTGCTATTATTTTGTACAACAACCTTTGTTTTTAATTTCTGAGATTTATTTCTAGAGTGTATATTGTTTTTAAACTTATTTAATGAAAAAAGAAAAGCTAAATATATTTATTAATAAATTAGAGAATATAATATAACTTCATTTAACAAAATATCGAAAAGAATTTGCATTATCGATCAATGCAAGTCTTATTTAATGTAAAGAAATGTTCCTATTTATTTTTCCTCCGATGAAGTTGATTTCCTTGGTGCCTAATTAGCTCCTTCATTTTCCTGATAATTTTTCTCCCAAGATTTTGGACATTTCTTTTTGCTTTTTGGAGATATTCTCCACGGATTCCATGATGTAGATGGTCTTTGTTCAAGAGCTGAAGAGAAGGAGTAATGCCTTGGTTCAACTATAGTTGATCTACCACATATACGAAGTGCAACAGTTTCCAAAAATGTCAACCGGTCCGATGTTTGTTTTTGCTCATAAAATATTTCTCTTTGTAATCTCATTTGTTCATATTGATAGTGTCGAATATCATCTATTTTATCTTTTGTAGTAGGAGATATTGCAATGTCTCTTCTTCTCTTTGAATTCACAGTATATCCGGTTTGATAACCTTGCCATTGGTGTGTCGGTTCTTCACTTGGAGTCGGAGATGTTATGATGTTAATCGAATCCGATGAAGTTTTGTTGGATGATTTTGTTGGTGTTGTCAGAGATTTATCTTTCTTTGTCATGATAGAAAACAAAAGTTCTGGCTATCATTTATATGTTTTAAAAGCTATATATTTTTATTTTGTATTTACATAACTATATATGCTAATTATAGTAACTTAAATAAATGGCAAGACTTTTGTTTACCATTACTTTTAAATCGAACAAAACAAATTGCTTAAAATAAGTTGTTTAGAAAATGATATGTCTGGTGGATAAGAAACTAAATAGTTTATTTATAACATACTATATTAAGTAAATAAAATATTAGAGAAAAACTTATAGAAATGAGCCACTTAGTTGAAAAACTCCTTTTTAGTCGATCTACTAACATAATTATTTATGGTACCTGCAAAAAATAAAAATAAAAATGGTACCAACTTCCTCCATTAGGGTCCTAAGGGTTAAATCTTAAGAAGCCAAACCCAAAAGGGCTTAGGTTCCTTTTTGAAAAACTAATTACTATTATAATGAACAGAATCTAATTTTTTTTAAAATATTTATTCGTAATAAGAATATTATTTGTCCATATAATAATATTATCCGAATATTTTTTCTTAGTAGAAATATTTATTTTACTACTAGAAATTTTCGGTTTAATATTAGAATTTTTTAAATTGGATTTCCTTTTTGAATTTATCTTATTATCATATCCAAGTCCTTTTTTATTAAAAACCGATTGAGAATTTTCTAAAATTTTAGATAAATTCTCTCTAGCTTTGTTAAAATTATTTACAATTTTAGAAATGCTTTCTAACTTAATTTTTAAACTAGTATTTTCTAACTCTGTGATTTTAATTTTAGTATTTGAATCATGATTTTTAGAATTTAACAAATCATTTTTATTCTTTTCAGTCTTGATTTCTTGACTCGACAAAGAAATTTGAGAATTTGCAATTGAAAGAGAATCTTGTAATTTTTTAATTTCTTCTTCTAAGATTTCCTTTTCATCTTTTAAAAGGTCTCTCTCAAATTCGGCTTTGTTTTTATCTTCGTTAGCTTGTTTAAATTTTTTCTTAATCATGAAGCACACGTTTGCTTGCTCACTATCACTGTCGCTATCACTTTCAGAAGATGAATCCGAGTTGTCCCAAGTGACTAAAAAAGCTCATTTCTTTGATTTTTCATTTTTACGATTTCTCTTTAGATTTGGACAATTCTTTTGATAGTGTCCAGTCTTGTGACAGTTGAAGCATTCTACTAGAGCAGGATCAGGTTCTTTCGATGAATTCTTCTTTATATTTTTGCTTTTTCTGTATTGTAGAAATTTTCTAAAATTCTTAGCAACAAATGCTATATCTTCTTCATCTGAATCAGAATCTTCTTTTGCTACATGGAAAGCTAAAATTTTCTTATCTTGTACTTGTGCTTTCTTTGCCTGCAAGTTCACTTCATAAGACATTAGATTACTAATCAATTCTTCCAGTTTTATGGTAGAGAGATCAGTAGCTTCTTCGATCGTTGATACTTTTCTCTCCCATTCATCCGCTAAAGAATTCAATTTTTTTGAAATTATGTCAAAAGTTGGAATACTTTTCTCCTAATCCCAATAAAGAGTGATAAATATTTTGAAAACGTGAATATATATCATTTAAGGATTCGTTTTCATTCATCTTAAAATTTTGAAACTGATTCTTGAGCATAGATATTTTACTCTATTTAACTTTGTTAGTGCCTTCATGAGTAATCTTAAGTGTTCTCCAGATTTTATATGCAGTGTTGCACATACAAATCAGATTGAACTCATTTCTATCTAGAGCACAACGTAACATGTTCATGGCCATAACATTTGCAGTAGCTTCATTTTTCTCAATATTTGACCATTCAGTGTATGTAGTAGTAGGTGATGTATACTCTTTTTGAGTAATATTCCATGCATCATAACTATTTGCTTGCATGTATATTCTCATCCGAGTGGCCCAGTAACTATAATTCATGCCATTAAAGAAGGGTGGTCTAGCAGTTGATTGGCCTTCAGAATATCCGATGTTAATGCTTATACTAGTATTATTATCCATATTATCTAAAAATCAAATAAGGTTTTACGGTTATATGATGGCCTTGCTCTAATACCAAATGAAAAGTCGATGTGTACGACTTAAAGGATCTATGTGGATATAGCAGAAATGTACGTGATATGCTTAGCTAAATGATATGTAATAGTATATGCAAATAAAATCTAAGTTACTAGGATATAAACAAAGTAAATGCGGAAAATAATAGTAAAGTGACACCAGGAATTTTTATACTGGTTCAGACTTCCCGCCCTACGTCCAGTCCCAAAGCTCCTCTTCGGAATTCAATAATAACACCCTCTCTTAACCCGGAGGAATAGGTCAGTACACCCGAGCCTCAACAAGGATGCCTCTCGCCTAAGCAACTACATAGGTCTTTAACAATTACAAGTGTTTGACTTCTGATTTGTGTTCTTGAATCAACACGGATAGCCAATAGTTTAAGTACAACCTTCCTATAATCTGATCCTCAAGTATATGATTTGAATGCGAAGATTTAAGGAAGAAGATTGCTTGTTAAATCAAATGATATTAAATCGATTCAAGGATTCAACAAGTATTTGAATTGGAGAGCTTTTATTTGCAAAGAATGTAAATGGAGAGAGTAGAATGATGATCAGTAAAATCGGTAAAATTTGGTTAGAATCAGTGATTGTAAAACATGATTAAACTTGTTTATATAACGGTATAAGAGTAGCAATCCTTCATGAATAGTTTCTATAAAAAGTTTATGTCCATTTCCTTTGATTAATGAAGAGGAATCTCTTCATGAATGATGGCGACTCTTCACAAAATAGTTTCTAGGTCGAATCAGTCGACTGGTTAAAAATCATCTATTGACTTGTAGAATTAAATCATTAAGTAATTTTTTTTATCAAAACTAGCCGTTGTATGTAGAAATAGCTTGACAAGTCGACTGCTCCATTTCCTACCAGTCGACTAGTAGGCCAGTTTCTGCACATATCTTAGCTTTCAAAGGTTTAAGAACACACATATATATATATATATATATATATATAACCTTGATTAGCACATTCGTGTATACTTGAGCATAGATTTTAATATAATTTTAACACGACTCAATGTACATATATATAAACCTTATCTTTGTGATTCGATTCCCATAGCAACTTTAATCATTAGCATCGATCAAAATCTTTTTATTCAACATTACAGGCAGTGGATTGTGTTTGTAATGGTTTAATTGAGAGTAGTTGTCGTTGAAAGAGCTTGATGACTTGTGTGTTGGAAGTTCGCTTGATGATGTGATTCCATATCAAGGTGGAGTGTTGTTATTTATGACATGAAATCACAAATGTTAATGAAGAGGATGTAATCAATTAATTGATTTGATTAATTGATTGATTGATTAATTAATGGACTAATTAGTTGGTTAATTGATTGATTGATTTGATTGATTAATTCTGTTATATAAATAAAGAAATGAATGATTATATCCTGGATATATTTCTGAGGGGAAAATTGGATATTTGCTTAGGCCTTCTATTCTCCTATAAAAGCAACATCTAGGGTTAGATTAAAAGTATGGAATTTAGACTGAGATAATTAATCTAAGGGTTTTTCGTTGTTCGTCGCTGTTCTCCTTCTCTAACAAGAGTTGTAGTCATCTAGATATTTTTTCCCTTTCACAATAAGTTATTGATTCATTATATTTTGTTTATTTTTGGTTGTTGATCCATTGCATGTAAAAAAAAATTGTTTTATTGAATCAATAAAGATGGTGGTTGGGTGGAATATCTTGTATTTGTGCATGTAATTTCATATCTGTGTTGTTTTTGAACAGAAATCATCTTAATTAATTGGGTGAATAAGATCCTTATCGCTTCCGCAAAGGCGCTATTTCCTTAACATCATAGTGTCATTAAAATTGTATCAAACTTAACTGGGAGAACAATTGTTGTACATGATGCAAATAGGTTCCATTATTCTCGCGATGGGAAGTGATCGTGTAATGACCTCTAGTAATGTGGCGCAGGTTGGATCCCTGCAATTTACCTATAGTACTATTGACACTTGTTCTTTACTATTTGCACTGTACAAATGGAACAGGTTTGCAGATTATATACCATAATAAAAGGGTTTAAAAGAGTTCTCTGTAGCTGTTTGTCCCATAACTGGTACATGAACGGGGTATGACAAAGTTGCAAACGCACCCTATGTAGTTGATCTTATGTCCGACTCTTGAGAAATTTTGAATTCTAGGAATGACTCATCTCTTTCTTACAACTCATGGATTTAGGTAATGTATTCGCTTCTACAACAACCAAGGGGACATGACAAGTTTAGAGATCAACTACAACTATTAATCCATATTATACATGTTTTCAAATTATATATTAGTAAATAGTTGTGTGCTTTGTTCTGTTATTGTGATATATGGGGAAGATATTTGACTGTATGAACTACTTAATTGAATACTCCTGATATATTAATTGAGTTTATTTATTATTTCAAAAAAAATTAATTTGAAGCATAACAAATGAAGGAGATCTAGGTATTAATAATTAATTTTGATTCAAATGATAGTAAATTGTAGTGATTCGAATTATATTCATTGACATCAATTGGAAGATGTTGTTAGCTGGATTTTTGACCCGACTACTTCTGATCGTTCAAAAAAGTATGGCTTGTTGATTATGGAGACAGAGTGATGATTCGGTCGACGATCTAAATATCGAGTATAGGTAAGACCACAGCCGAACAAGCTCAGCTGAATAGCAAGATAGTGTGCTTAGAACACAAGTCACATATACCAGTGATCTAGATCGCATACGAACCGAACGACACACCTCGATCGGTCGACTTTCAAACATGACCACTTCATATTCATCAAATACCGAGGCGATAGCACAAGATAACTTCAGAATCAAGACCTAGGTATGAAGGAGGAGACTACAGTTTGACAGTGACTCTGATCAGTAACGATTCAGATCCATATAAGCACTGGTCCATATCAATGTCAATTCAGGAGCTACTTTTATACGACTAGGTCGATGCTGTTCCATGATTCTCCTACCGAAATATCAGCCCGATCTAAGGTCACTTCTTCTTATAAATATTAATTGTTTTGGAGAAATTTAGAACTTTTTGCTCTTTGTTCTCTCTATCTTCATTGTGTACTCCAGATCTTAGATAATCCAAATTTTGTATTTTGTGTGCCTTTTCTTTTCAAGTTTTCTACTTATTTCCTCTATTTTGATTTATTTTTCCTCATCTAGTTTTCTACAAATCCATTCACATGTGCTTGTGCCACTTTTGCTGCAAATATTTTGGTGTATTCACTAAGATTTGAATTTTCGATTATTTCTGTGAGAAAGATCCAATTCTCTGCCTCAAATTTTCCGTTTCAACTCAGATTCATGAAGAAATATAGAAAGAAAAATCAATTAGTGACTTCAACGAGTGGACCCTCCACCTTATGTACTAACACTCACGATGATGTCAACATTCAGCAGGAGAACGAGAATGCTGTTACAACAATTACTGCTCCTACTCAATCAAATCCTGTCACTCGGGTAGATATGATGAACCTAATGAAGAAGCTTAGTGAAACGCCATATGCATTGAACTAGCTGATTAATGACAATATTGACTTAAAGAATCAAGTCAGTCGGACGAATGACGACTGAATCGATAGAAATAGGAGATCATTGACTACCATGAATTTGAATACTCCTCATTATCTGAGAAGAATTACAAAAGCCAATGTAAATGGACCTAGGGAATCAGAGTCGACGATGCCGCATATATTGACCAAGCACATGCTGGCCATAACACTCGGATTGGTACCAAATCCGATAAGCGGAGACATGCCAACCCAAAATTAGGAAGGACTACAGATTCGAACTGAGGGAGATGTTGGGTCATCGCGCATCATTGATTCACTTTCTGCTCATCTTATTACCAACAGGGATGCTAGGAGACAGAGACATTCTGCTGGAAATGAAGATTAAATGGTTCTCCTTGAGCAATAGGTACCCAGGAGAAATAGAGCTAGGGTGGAACCTGACTGTTAACATGTAGTGAAATCCAGACCCCATACCAAACAACTATGGTCAAGCAGGTTATGAGAACCTTCAAGGCTACTCCAAAACTAGGAGTAGAAAGAAACCACACTCCAAAACTATAGCAATTTACATTTATTTACATATATTTGCACCTTTTTTGTTTAAAATAAAAAATGTACTAATTATAGTTAAATTGAGTGTTGGTTTTTCATTTAACTATCATATTTACATTCATAAAAACATTACGAATGAGTTAGATGTGTTATTTTAGAGTCATTCACTATATCCTGTTATTTTCTCGCTTTATCCCTGATGTGACTTTTTGGACCTCCACCACATTGGATCCACTAAGCGCTTTAACTGCACAGTAATATATTGAATGCAATATGGTCAGAGAGGTTTGCCTTACCTATAATGTGCAATTATTCACGAAAAATCATCCCAATGCAACATATTGTTAGGTTCCAATGGCATATGGACTCGGCTCTGGCTGCTGAGGCAATCAAGCGAATTTTTTTTCCAGTTTATTTATAATATGCAGCGATGATGTGGTTTACTAATGTGACAATCACCCTGCAACAACAATGCTCATATAATCAAAAAGTACGATGTACAAGCACCTGATTAATGAAAAATTGTTGTCAAGTGCATAAACTAGAAGAAAGGAAGTTAAGTAGAACAAAAGAAAATAGAAGAGAAGATGAAGAAAGAAGCACAAGATACAATAACAGAACCTGTCATATAACTCATAGCGCATCGGATCAAATGTAATAAAAATCACAGATATAAAACAGACGATACTATAGTAACTATATAAACAGCATAGTCATAGTATATAGGCTCATATAGTTATTCAGAATAATAATAGAATTTTTACAAGAGATAATTAAACTTACTAATAAACCTTTTTTTTAGTAATGGTAAGTAACACCGTCAAGCCTCCACGGTATCACATAGTAGAATAAACAATAATTGTAAAAGTGTAATATGAAAAGGGTTCTCTTTTTCCAATCCACTTGTGTTGCTTTAAATACTTCTTACACATGTTGCCTATTTTACTCATCAGCATCGTCGACGAGTAACTAAAGTCATAAGGGAAAACATAAAACCTTGGGTTAAATAATGTCTGGTGTGAGAAATAGTCAAATCTCACAATACTATAAAATTCGTACTAGTAAATGGCATAGAGGATATGGAGAATTACACGTCTCACCTCTGCACCCATAGAGTCAGCACATATAAAGATATACCACTGTGTAATAATCGTCATAGGTGTATTATATATGTCTAAGTATAAAGAGTGATGAAAGATTAAGCAAACATAACATCCATCATCCATCTTCACGATCACTTACTCACTGCATTTTATATACAATACCACTTGGTTTCCATGGTACTCAAATCTATGTTGTTCGGTCTGTCAGGGTCTAGGTTGTGCTAACTTGTAAGTCCAAAGGTAAGGACCGAACTTAGCCTAATTGAATTACATAAGTCCCCCAACTTGGAAACAAGGATGACCCAACTTGATCCAAATGGACATCATACCCACTACCCCTTCTTCTCGAGTAATTGCTAAAACTATGCATATCAATGATCCTTTTGCACACGTCATCCATAACGGAATATATCATTGGAACTACTCCTATGACCCCCAGCGTGGAGTCTTCTTAGTTGGGACCAATGTGGACAACAAACTAGTTGTCAACTCCATCAGTTCTGGCGTAGACAACCCACTTGTCATTAAGCTCAATCAGATGTCCCTAACCCTTTCTTAGTAGCTATACCTTTTTATCCACTATAATTATTCTTCCCCTAGGAATATAATCACCCATCAGTGAAGCCACCACTTCCCATTATGGGATCACCATCTTCGGATGATGAAATCACCACATCGAAGCTATGTAGTTAAAGCCTTGTAAAATCCTATCGAAGCTACGTTATTCTTTGATTTTATTGTATATTATTAATTAATATTCATTTCTTCAACATAAATGATGCGAGAATGATAATTAATTAATTTTAATTATATAGTTTTACATCTATTAACATTTTTGTACCTTCGCTATATCCTTGCTATGTCCCAACTTGTTCCCAGCTACAGCTTTTTACACCTCTACTACTACATAACTGTTAAGCGCTTTAATTACATAGTGTCAAAGTACTACATCCTTGCCTCAACACAAAAAACACCGGTCAAAGAGCCATCACACTGAAAGCACTGTCGAACAAACAATCACATCCTGCATCATGAAACTGCACCATCCGTTGATTCATGAGATTCTTGACTCATGACAATGAAGAAACGACAATCAAAGGAAGAGTGATTTAGTATGATAATTTATTTATGTTTTATTTGCGTTAGAATTTGTTAAAATCTATCCTCAAATATCATAACACAAGAACACAACACATAAGAAAAATGATATATATGATAGTGGCACACAAGAGCCAAAACTGTAGCTTTTGCCACTGACCTGTTGACTGGTAGGGTATAAAAGCCACAATCCCTCATTTAGTACTAAACGAGAGTCAATTCAAATTAGAAAAAGTCGCAATGGTGTTCAAGTGCTTACTAAACTACTATACTACACTATATACATATATAATATAGTATTCATCGAAATAAAATCACAAATACGTCCCTCGCATGCTTATATGCTCACAAACTTTAGGTAAAATCGATTAACCGAAACTTTGATACCAAATGTGACGACCGCCTTATATCTCCCGCTCAAACCGACGAGAAGTGTGATGTGTAACGTGCTAGGCCAATCGGAACGACCGCCAGGGTTGAATAATTCGAAAACAGAATCTGTTGTATAACTCACAACGCATGGATAATATGAAACATAATAAAATATACAACATGATATAGTAATGAAGCATAACTGAATAGAGAATCAAATTTCCATAAATCCATAAATCTTGGGTACAATACTTCTCGATACAAGAATCTATGAACACAATATGCCACATTACATCCCTCAGAGTCTTAATAACATCATCATACAGCGGAAATAGAAAAATCACTATTACAATAGGTAATAATAGTATGACAGCCTCCTGCTCCTCACCGCATAGTAACACCGACACCAAACTCGCTACCTGCTACTCGGTCTGACCACCATCAAATTGGTGAACAACCCAAGGCAATAAGAGGGAAACAATAAAACCTTGAGTCAGACAATAGTCTTAGTGAGCAATAAAATAGCTAACAAACAGTTACAAAGGATAATATGAGTATAAGTGGATCAACCAACCGATCTTCCGAACAACTAAAAAGTTAACATGTGAAAACCGTCCATCACATATCGCATCAGAAATAGGAAAGGACTACCCCCAATCCCTCTTCTCTTCAACATCCTATGGTGATGGCCTATCCAGAGAAAATAGAGAAGAAAACATAAAATAAACCATAGCATCCAATGTCCTAGCCATCACCGACTACAACCGTGAATCCATCAGTTATCGAACTTGCATTTCACCGATTAAAAGGGATAATGGAAAACCTCGGTTCTAGCCAACTATCGTACTCCATCGTGACTCGTATGTTTGCCTCTACCTGAGACAACTAAACTACTCCTACCTGAGCGATCCAAGGTACTCGATCCTACCTTATCCTTATCGGTGTCCCCACGATACCTCTGCGTTGAGTTTGCTAGAACACTTCGATAACCAACAATTACTTCGCGCATCAAATTCGTCGAGCCTTTCTTCTTTGTGATCTCACCCTTTTTAGTCAAGCTGCCTCTTGAACTAATTCCATTATCACCCCTGGTTAGCTCCTACCCGAGTCAACCATTGTCATTCCTGATTAACTCCTACTTGAGTCAACCCTTCATTGAACTGTATCGTATATCATCTCATGACCAGTTCCACATCAACATAGCTTCGACCATTCCTGCATGAGTTCACAATAGAAGCACCATTTATCTTTGAGTTGCTTATCAATCATCAGAAGTCTGTTTCAATCCGAACTTCACCAACAACTTCAGGAACCACCTTGGCCATGCTCCCCAAAATTCATGTCGACCCGACCATCCCTTATAGGTCAGTGTCAACCCTCACACTTAGCCAATTTGGGCTAAGTGTCTAGTCCGAGTCCTTCATCACCTCGAGTGTGTTCTTCCGCTCAAATCTCCAATTGTTTCGACGTTCATTCATAGAGCTTTTGTCGGTCCATTCACATCTCAAGAAATCAACCTTTGACCTATCAAAAATCAACTCTAAATGACTTGAAATTTCACCAGTAGCTTCGACTCACCGCCACGATGCTACACAAAATTTCAGACCATATGATGTAATCCCATGGGTCAGAGATGACCTTCATGGGTCGGTGCCGAACCATTCACTTAACATGTTTGGGCATGAAAAGTTTGTGCCCCATTCCTTCATCTTCTGGAGCGCCTCTGCCAAGTTTCGCTTGAATCCGATCATCTGAACCTTTGATTTGCTCTATTCTTTAATCTTATGATTCTACGACGACCAATCTAACATACAACTCAAGCAACAAAATCAATAACCAAAACAAGCATCAATCCATACAGAAAAGATCACACAAACATGAAGAATTCATTAACATATCATAAACAAAAGATCTAGCATGATTTAGATCTAAACATATGATAATCTAACAGTTATTCGGTTCATAAGATCAAATTAAGTGTTCATAAATTTTCTAGATGACGTTCGAGTTAAACATATATGTTCAGATCTAAGGTGATTTTAACATGAAACATATGAACATGATCCTAGTTTACCCATACAATCTGTAGCTTCTGTGTGAGAGATTTCTACCACTCACTAAATTCTAGATTTGATGAAGATTCAATGAGATCACATCTGGACAGCGCTGAATCCCATGAATTTGATGCAGTATGATGTGATCTAATCCTCTTTAATGATGATCTACCCTTCCCAGATGATGGTCTATCTTCTAGATCAATCTACAATGAATTTGATTGAAGAAAATGGAGAAATATGGTTTTAAGCTGAAATGGGGAATCACATATGCTCAACTTAAGACTTAGAATGAAGAGAGTAACCCCAATTGTCTCCCCAAGTCCCCCTATTTATATCTACTGGTTTTGCTGACCAACCCATTAGCTTCTAACCACTCTGCCTAAACACAAGATGAAATTTAAAATAGTGATTCCTCCCAAACCACTGAACCAAATCCTTCATGTAACCACTCTACGGAATTGTAGACAACCATTTTGATCCAATAGAGTCGGTTTCAATATCTAATTCGATCCCTATCAGAAGTTATGGCACAAATAGTGAACTCAAGGAAAAAATAGTCATATTTTAATTCGGGAAAAAAAATCATGGACATGTTCCACATCCCCATGAACGACATATTAAAATCTAAGAATAATCCAAACACTAGAGAATAAAACATAATTATTTTACAATCAGTCGATATGTATGATACAGGTCGTTATAGGTTCTTATACAGTGATTGTCATATTTGAGCATCATTAACGTTACTGTAATTATATTTGCAGAAATATCGTAAATTCTAGCAAGTAAGCAATCAAATATGTTTTTTCCCAAATGCAAAAGTAAGAATTCAGCATACTTATGAGGTGCATCAAACTTCATAATATGCACCACATTTTGAATAAAGTTAATACAAAGTAATTCATTATCCATATAATAAAATGTACATACGTGGGAAATATATCCTACAATTTATTTAGCGGCGACGTTAAACATATATTGTAACAGACCCAATGCAAACTACAATTGGCATTCTTCCTTCAAACCCGGTGAAGCACGCTTGCTAATTGCATGGATTTATATCGAGCGACACCATACCTAGGTGTATTTTCCAGTTAATGTGAACTTTACATCTACAATTAATTTATTATTTGTAATTCAGGCTTTCAATAAGACATGTTCCCTTTTCATACACATTTAATATAATTATCATCATTATTTCCTTATTCCAAAATGACTAGGGTTGGCATCCAAATAATATGATGTTAACATTACAAATCAATGTTGGTTATTCAAATTGCCTTAGTTTAGGTAACGTTCCAATGATAGACCTTTCCTCACGAGATATTACTAAAAGTGTAGCAATATTTATTTTTTATCATGAGATAAGCATATATCTTTTAATAACATTTTTGTTTAACTAATGATAGAAATGTTCCAATAATAACTAGCAAGAATCATTATATTCTATATAAGTAAAACCAGGGAGTAGCAATACAATATTCCATCTTGATTGCACATGTCCAACTTGTTAACATTCATAAATCTAACTGCAAATAACCCAATCAAGCTTAACCATCATTTTGGGGTGAAAATACAGAAATACAAACAATTTCATAGAAAACAAAATAAAACTACAAATCACTATAATTAAGCATCTACACAAAACCTAATGCACCCTAATAATACAACAAAGACGATTGTCTCAACACTAGCTAACTTAATCCAAATCATATGGTTTAACTACAAAAACTAACTGCAAAGTTATTCCATAGCTTCTTTCATCATTTTCAACCTACCCTTCATGATAACCTAAATCGCTTCAAGTTCAACGCTTGGTAAATCAAACAAAAAAAAATTACTTTGGAAATTTCGAAAATCATGTTTGAAACAGTCAAGAATATCATGCGAATAGCCAAGTCATATACACAAAGGTCCAATAGATAAGATTACATAGCATCATAACTAAATCTAAATCGAATCAAATAAAATATTAGGTTTCAAAACCCTATAAGTAAAACCACTCATCATCGGTATTATAAGAATCAAATCAACAAAGGTCGAGCAAGTATTAATCATAAAAGGGGGCAGAAATTACTTACAATTTTATATGTAGAAATTTCATCTCGACATAACAAACCGCAAGAGCAATCAAAACAATTGATCGTTGAAGCAACATGAGATAACAAATTAAATCTCAGATCGATTGAAGGAATCATGGAGCCACCGATTCGATTAGGGATTTAAAAATCCCTAGTTTTTCCCCCAAAGGAACGAGGTAATGGAATTGTAAATAAAGGACAGGCTGAGACCGAGCATTTAAAAATAAGGGGTCAGATTTAGATTTATCAACATTGCCTTGTTAATGTTTATTCAATTAAGGTTTTTAAAAAGTGATTAATTTATTTTTTATCTTTTAATTTTGAACATACTCTTTTCTTAAACTATGCAACAAACTATGGGATTTATACTTTGAGAATAATCCCTTAATTCTGACATATAACACAAAGATTTATGTTCTATTGATGAATTGCAAATATTTGCAGTCCATATTTTAAGCACAAACAATCTCAGCTCTTGCTCTGAATTGAAAATAAATGCAAAAGATTACAAATATTTACAATGTGTGTAACCAATTGATATTTCACGAAGCAGAACATCCAAAAAACATAAGATATTTGGTTATTGCAGAAAATTACAATATTTCTAAAGTGATGGTTAAATTGAAGTTTTTTGTTAAAAAATTGAATTATAAAATGTGCAAATATTTGATATTGCATCCAAATTTCAAAACTACAAAATCGAAATCTACCATCCAATATCAGCAGTATACTATTATTACTTCTAAAAGTAAAACTAAGTCTATTAATTTTTAATTCTTAGTACAGATATTATTAATTATAAATTATTAATATTTATGGTTAATTACTATATACTATATATTTAATATTAATTACTCGATATTACTTATTAGTAAATGGAAAGTATAAGCCTTTGGAATACTGATTATATATGATAATTGGTAATTAGAGATTATATATTAATAATCATTAATTATTATAAGTTATAAATGATTAATATAATATTATTGATGATTAGTTACTAAATATTAATAAAAATATAATATTATTAATGATTAGTAAAATTATAATCGGTAATTAGTAACATATGATTAATATAATATTATTAATGACTGATTATTAAGTAATAAAAAAATCAATATTAATTTTAAGTAAGTATAATAATTAGTAATACTTAAAAAATAATTGATTTCAAACAAAAAACCCAATCTTATGGTGGACTTCCTTTTCCAATTTTTTCCTTGTGCCGCCACATCCTAAACCCAATATGTCTTTCCGCTTTTATTCCTCTCATCTCATGGCCAAGAAAGGTAAACCCAAGACGCATCTGCCAGACTGCCCTCTTCGATTACCACCAGATCTGGAAGTCGCGCAAACTTCGTGCTCTCGTACTCTGACAACGATGTAGACCAAGAAGATGCTGCTACTCCTCCTCCGAGACCAGTTTATACCCTGCCAGATAATCACCCCCTGAATAAACTTATAGTGGACATCAACGCTGCATGCCCTTCGAGCTTGAACCTGAATAAGCTAGGAGCTTCGTCTAAGTCTCCTCCTGCTATGTTGTCTGAATGTACTCCGCCTTCCTGGCCTCCGACTGGAGTGAGCAAGTCTATGTGCTTGTTTGGACAAGGTATGTATGTTAATTTCTGTGATAACTCTGGTAAGACAGCAAACACTGCAACAAACGATTTGCTTGGACAGTCTACGGACTTTGGGAGTACTGATTTGGGTTCAAATGTAGAACGTGTTGTTCATATGAAGATTGTTTGTGATGGATTGAATGGTATTCTTACTGAATACACTGATACAAGCCGAGTCCAAACGAGCCCACCACCTGTTCGACAGATTACCCCAAATAACCAGAACAATTTTATAGCATCCAAATTACCATCCCATCTCTTCTCCTCGAACTCCCCAACCCAACATACCTCATCCTTTGCTACTCCAGTAAACCCTGAAGCAGCGACGACTTCCCCAAACGCTCCGAAGAGATGGTCGACTTTATTTGAGTCTCTTCCAAAAGTAGCAAGAGAATACGAACCAGTGGTTTTTGATATACTTTATTCTGAGTCCGGTTCTATTCCTCCTCAGGAAATACATGTAGAAGCTGCTAACTTCTGGGACGATCGCCTTGTCGGTTTTTTTCTTGGATACTAAGCCACCTACAGTTGATATACGTACAACTTGCCGTTCTTTATGGCAATTCCACACCTCAATGAAAATGATGTACGTTGATGGCCTTTACTATTTTAAGTTCTCATCTGCTGAAGAGAGAATTTGTGTTCTGGAAGCAGCACCTGTTATTATTGAAGGAAGACCATTTATTGTGACATCGTGGAACGCTTCGATAGATCGAGTACGTGAATAGGTCCTTGTTATTCCTGTCTGGGCTCAATTCACCTATATCCCTTCCATACTACAACCTCTTCTATGTCTAAACTGGCTTGCTTGTCATATCGGTAAAGTCAAATGTTTTGACGCTAATAATATCGCAAGAAGAAACTTAGTTTTCACCAGGGCCCTAATTGAAATTACCCACGATAAACCATTGCCTACTCAGATCAAAGTTAAATTAGACAATCGAGTACATCTTGTGGATGTTAAGTACAGATGGAAACCAGATATCTGCACATTATGTAAATCTTTTGGTCATTGCCTTGAAGCCTGTACACTAGAAGTCAATGTCCCACCCCCAGCGAAGATTCCACTACCTAAGCCTCCTACACTTGTTTGGGTTCCTACTGGTAAGAAGTTTCCTCTAGTCGTGGAACCTCCTGTATTCTCAGATGTCCCTCCAGATCCTGATATCTCTTGGGACAAGATGGAGTTAGCTTGGGTGCATGCCCTTCTGGGATGCACTCTGATTTTTATGATACATTTTTCATATTTATAGATGAAGCAGTGGAAGATAGAAGTCGTCTTTTCTATGAGACAGTGGATGGCAAACTGAATATCCGAACTGATGGAGAAATTGGTGAGAACAATGAAATTTTGTTGAATGATCCTTCATGTGATATAAATCGACTTTTAGCTACTTTTAACGTTGATGATTTAGCACTTCGCTTTTGGACCCATAAGCGTATCATGACTCCCTTCATAGGCTCCTTCTATGACGTCAATGTTGATGGTGCTGCTATTTAGTTTCATGTAACAATATGTTTGTACTCTATTATGATGTTTATGTCTGCAAAATTTAGTACTGATAGTGACTGGACACTTCAAACTAGGATATTATTCTGTGCATGTGCAAAGTAGCAGAACCTTTATCTATAATAAAGGTGTTTGCGGTCACCTAAAAAAATGGTTAGCCTTGCAATTTTTTTTTACTAATTATTGATTGTCGAAAATTGGTAACATACATTTGTTACAACAGGAATTTGGTGATCATTGTAAAATTGATATCGGTTCAAACGAGCATTTTATGACCATTGTAAAATTGACACCTATTACAACGGACGTTACCCGTTATAAAATTAGCACTTCTTACGATGTACATTTTGTGACCCTTGTAAAATAGACACCGATTACGACGGACATTCTATAAACGTCGTAAAATTGATATTTATTACAACAGGCATATAAAGACCGTTATAATGGCATTTTATTACAACGGCCAATCTCCGCCCTTTGGAAAAAGGACGTTGTACATGACATCTATTACAATAGTCCTGAAATGGCCGTCGTAATGACATTTTCTTACAATGGGTAATGAATGCCTATATATAAAGGATGTTATAATAAGATATTTTTGTTGTAGTGAAATTGCTTTATACAACACATCAAAAACTAGATACAAATATAAGTACTCGTGCGGAAAATTGTGTAGATGCTAATGTTTTAGATCAGAATAATGTTCAGTTTATAGCGGATCACTAAGAAATGTATGCGTAGCCTGAAAACCCGACGCTGTTATCTCATGGTCACAATGGAACACATTTAGAGTCCAAAGCAATGTTTTTAAAACCCGACCGTGAATCGAACCGTGAGGACTCATGGTCCAAGGTTTTAAAGATCTGACCGGTCGAACTGTCAAGAACCGCACGTGCTTGTTAATGGTGGAAATGTGGATAATCAAGTTTTATGCGTACTTAAACAAATAAATAGTAAAATTTGAAAGTCGTCTATTTATTCACTAACATTAATAGATTGCATGATATGATCAAATAGCAAGGGCACAAACAAACACATGTTTTTATAATAGATTAGTAAAGTTTACTGTTTAGATGTTGGAACAATTATGATTTTTTGAAATATTTTAGTTGTTATTTTCAAAACAATACAAAAGATGAAATGATCAAAGATAATTTCACAATGAGAATTAGGATAAAAAATAAAAACTGTGGTTTAACCATGTAAAATTAAAGGTTGGACAGTTGGTTTGAAGGTCGATCAGGGTTCATGCATGAATGAGATCTGATTGAGTTCCGCGCTGTGATGATCCAAGATTCAGGGTTATTCGAGATCGGACCGCGGCAGGATCGGATTATGAAAACTATGGTCCAAAGTCCAAACAAAAGCTGAAAGAATTTTCCTTTTAGTTTACTACAATGATGCCTGATATGATTGATAACCCTATATTGTAGAATTTGATATCGCATTTAAAGTAAAAAAGATAAGAAAATTAAACGAACAAAGTCAATCATGAGTATTCTCCAACCAGCATAAGCAATAGCTCCGCCGGCTTTATTAACGAAAGTAGCACTGGACCTCCTCATTGGTGTGAGATGTATCAGAACTGATGAGCTTTGATGGAATATTGAGCACCTTGAAGTCATGTAACCTTGCTTAGATACAAAACTAAGTATTGAATGAGGTTTATTAATATTTTGTAGGCAAATTCTATTTCAACCCAGCAATTTGCTGAGTCGTCCCCAATTTTATAAAAAAATTCAAGGACGAAACTACCCCTTTTCAGTTATATTTTTTTTCCTGTTTTCAGACTATCTCGTAGTGCCTCTACGTGGTTTTGTAGCGAACCTCGTAAGGGAACTGCGTGGTAAGTAATTATAATACGTAAAGGCTCTACGTGGTATAATTACTTACCACGAAGTGGCTCTACGAGGTTCACTTTAAAACCACGTAGAGGCATATCGAGGAAGAGTGTTATTGGTTTTTTTTTTAAATAAGAGGGGGGCTACTCAGCAAAATGATGGGTTTACTCAATTTTAATACACTTTGGGGGGTTACTCAGCAATTAGCTGGGTTGAAATAGAATTTGCCTATTTTATTTTGTATGAGATATATTTTAATCTTGCATTGTTGATGCTTCTGTGCTATCTTTTTGTGAGTTATCTCTTCTTTTGGACATTTAGGGAACATTTAATGGTTTTTGAGTAAGACTTATGTTTAATTAACACTAAGACCATCGTCTATTCTCTATATGTTACAGTCGTATTCTTTTTTGTTTTTAGTATGTAAAATAAATCTTTCCCAAGAAAGCCAAAAAAAAAAAAAAAAAAAAAAAAAGAACAAAGATGTAGAGAAAATAACAAATAAAGACAACCGCTGGAAATCACATTATGTAATTTTATTATTCTTCTGAAATGGAAGTAAAAAATTTGAATCAAGATATTTTTATTATTTTTACTTCTTTTCTCAAGGGAGAAGAGCCAAGGATAATATTTTATTTACTCTTGTTTAGCAATAATATTCCGACAATGCCATCGAGAATTACACTTTTGTATTATTTTGATACAATATTTTATAGAACTTTGGCGCACGTCATGTACCAAATATAATTTAAAATCTCATGCTTATCTCGAATTGTCAATTGCGTCGTGGTTAATGCCAGGATATTAATTTGATCTCAGCTTCCTAGAAACTGGAAGATATAGTTAAATTACATGACAAGTTTCAGTAGATATTTACAAACAAATCACTAGTTCAGTAGTATAATGATTTATTTATATTTTGCCTCCCAATGACCATTACTGGTTTACTATTTACTGTTTATGTTTACTAGTACATGTGTTATCTTTACTGTTACAATCTAGCGCATAGATTATTTTCTGTTAGGAACACACCTTCATTTTGAATCAGCTGAAGCACAACAGTAGAGATTCGCTTTTAATCTTAGCAATTTTGAGATCATAATCAAACTCAACTGTAATCAGATCATTAAACGGGTGCCTGTCAGCGCTTTGATCCAGTTGGCGAATATCACTTTGAAACTTAACATGATAATGCTATTCGATTTTTACACAAATCTAGCTGATTTCTTGATCACATACAAACCAACCCTTTGTAGCAAATAATATTTATATATTTACATAAGCAAAAATAGACGATGACAAGCGCAATTTGATGTAAATAAAACACACATGTACATTACATAAAACCTCGTATATTTACAAACATATGTACATATAACAACCGACTACAATAGTTTTTACTACTTTACAGACATCATCACGACATGAAGAAACATGAAAGGAGGCTAGCTAACTCAATATTTGATTTTATTGACAAGGGAAAGAGCAGTGGTGGTAACCCGAGTGGCATCGGCCACCATCTTCCTTATCCTTGTCCCAACCGCACCGCCGTTGCCAGACACACCACCCTGATTCAAGCTTTCGAGGCACATATTCTGATCAGTTAGAGCAGCACTGACCCAAGTCTGCATATTACCTTTACACACCAAAAACTGCTTGGGGGTGCTTCTAGGCGCAATCTTTTGCAACTCGAAGATGGAGTTCTTCAGTTTAGCGGCGCTGTCGCTCATCAATCTTACGCAATCTTGGAGCGCGTTGTTGGTGGAGGCAGGTTTAGGTTTGGGAGAGGAGACGCGGGAGACGTAAGACGAGGCGTCGAGAGCGCGTTTGAAGCTGAGAGTCAGTGCCGTGTGGGCGAGGTGGCGTGGATTTTGGTGGGGTGTGGTTGAGGAAATGGAAGTGAAGTGAAGAAATATGAGCAGGAGAATGACAGTTGAGTACTTGATGGTTGATAATGTTTGCATTAGTTTGAGGTATGTGGAAAGTATGCTTCTACTTTTGGGGATGGAAATAGAGTAGGGCTTAGTTAGGGTTTATATAAGGGAGATATTTGATGAAGAAGGCATGTGAAGGTGCGTTTACTTTGACTGGGTGGTATACAGGTGGTGTTTCTTACATTTCTGGTTTTCTCTGGATAAGTTTGATAAGAATCTGGGGGCACCCAGTGGAATAGTAGTTTATGTCACGTGTTTTCAAACTATTCTTGATTGTAAATACAAGTCAATGTGGTAGTTTCTTAGTTACCGACGTCCGTTTTTTACGAACGATAACGGATTATTTGAACGTGACATTTAAACGTGACACCATTGTAAATGGATAATGTGTTTTTTGCTACGAACGAGTTATTTGAGCGTGATATTTGAACGTCGTATTTATTTGTTTTGAATTAATTTATGCATTTAATTTTAATTCGAGTTTCTTATGTGAATGACAACATTTTGGAAAGATTGTGTTATTAGTCTCAAATTATCAAAACATTATAAGTATCTTGGTATATATATGAGTATGAAAACTATAATATTAATTGAAATAAAACCAAATAAGCTTGAATAAACATGAAAGCTTGATACGCAATGGGACCACGAGGGTGCGGACGTTCAGGCATCAGCAGTGGCAACAATATAATGGATGCAATAAAACATATACAAGATGAATATACGTAAAATATACGTCCATATAGAGATTCCTTCAAAATGGGGCGTTATCAGCCTTTTAAGAAGTCAATATACGTCCATATAGATATTACTCATAATTTCTCTTTTTCCAGAACTCTGCAACAAAACGGAGTAGTTGACCTTAAAAATAGAATGATTCAAGAGTGTGCTTGAACTATGCTTTCTAACTGTAATTTACCAAGAAAATTTTGGTTGAAGAAGCTGCTATAGCTTGCTATAACTCACACAGAATTTTAATCAGATCATTAACAAACAAAACACCATTTGAACTTCTTTATAATAAGAAACCAAAAGTATCTTACTTTAGAGTTTTGGAAGTAAATGTTTTATTTTAAATACTAAAGAAAATTTGAATAAATTTGACTCTAAATCAAATAGAGGAATTTTTATTGGATATCCAAATAGAAGTAAAACTTATAGAGTTTTCAATTTAAAAACTAATACTATAGAAGAAACTATGAATGTATCTTTCAATGAAAATTGTAAGGATATAAATAAAAAACACAATGAAAATGGATTTGATAATGATAATGAATCAAATGAAATAAATGATGAAATTAATCAACCTAATAAAAGAATTACACATCTAAGAGATCATCCTGTAGAAAATATATTAGGAGATATTGAATTTTTAGTTAGAAATAGAAACCAATTAAAAAAAAGTAATGTAGCTTTTATATCAACTGTTGAACCTAAAAATCCAAAGGAAGCATCATCTAATGATTCATGGATAATTGCAATGCAAGAGAAACAAAATCAATTTACTATAAATGATGTATGAGAATTTGTTCCTACATCGATGAATAAAATATAATAGGTACTAAATTGGTTTATAAAAATAAAACGAATGAAATTGGTGAGGTCGTTAGAAATAAGGTTCGATTAGTTGCACAAGGAAATTGTCAAGAAAAAGAGGTAGATTACAACGAAAACTTTGCCTCCATAGCAAGACTAGAAGCTAATTCTACTTGCTATCACTAATTATAGTAATTTCAAACCATTTCAAATGGATGTTAAAAATGCTATTCTAAACAGATTTGTTAAAGAAGATATTGTTTATGTTGAACAACCTCCATTATTTGAAGATAATTTTTTTTCAAACCATGTTTAAAAATCAAAGAAAGCCTTATATAGATTAAAACAAGCTCTTAGAGCATGGTATGTATAACGACACGAATTTCGCCCGATCCGAATCGATCGTTAAACCGACTAAGACCATTCGAAACCCCTGATCGTTTTAAGCACAGGACAAATCAGAACGCAGACGGAAGAACATTTCATTGTTATTACAACAATTCCATCAGATACAAGAATATACAGAGTATAAATGGATAAATTACATTCCATAAATATCAGAGATTACAATAAATTACATAGCAGCGGAAAATAATACAAAGCATAACTGAAGGTGATATACGGATATAGAGCTTTCCGGATATCATTCCAGCTATAAACCAGGATCCTGTGAATATAAATCTGCAAAACCAAAACTACTAGCTGCCCGTGTAGAAAATAAGGGCACCTAGAGTTTAGGTTAAAACAATAAACTCCAGGTCAGTCATGTGACTGGTGTGAGAACTAAAACAGTTATTTAAAATTTTACTTTAAAAGAGAGTAATTCAAGGGACCACGCCGTATAACACGGAACGGGTTTCCTCCCAAGAATACTAGTGCATATAACAAAACAGCGCAATGCTCTTTGGAAAAATGAAGCTATTATAAGACCCAGGTCCCATCACACAATGCAACGCAAGCCAGAGGATAGGGTTTTCCCTTATAATAGCCAAACATGCTTGGTACGTTTAAAACAAATCATTTGATACTATTATAAGTGTATAGTGTCAAAACAATTTCAATCATAAATATCAATCATAAGCGGCATGAGTACCATATATCATGTCGCCATACTAGTTCTACAATTAAAACCGCAATATCACGTAATGGAAATTGGATTTCCGTCATGAGTCGAGGCAAGGGGCAAGCTCCTCTCCGTTCGAGACACTCTAGCAAATGTCTCAGGACCCCACTTTGATCCTTGGAATCGGTTGGGCCGGTCCTCACCTAACTTTGGAGGATTAGTTATTCCTGAACACACGTTTCCCGGTCCTAACAGACCTATATCTGAGGCGCCTCGCATTCCAACATCCACACAGGTAAAAAAGTATATAAACGTCAAGGCTGGTAGGTCACTGACATCAACCATAGTTAGAAAGAAACGTCGTGTTCTCCCAACGGTCCGTATCCCTTTTTGACTCATACCGAGGTGTGAGGCTCGCAAATTCACGTTATACACAAAGCTACGCCACACAGGCCGTGCTTTGATCATCAACCACAAGACTTTGCTTTTCAACAGAAGTCTTGATCAATTGCCACTTATGCGTGCCACACAGGCAATTCACTCTATGCGACTGATGTCCATCGATATACAACCTCTAAGCTCGTACGTCTCAGAGAAGGGCGTTAAGCAAGAGAATAAATTCTCCGCCGCCAAACAGATGTATATTTAATAGAGATCAATCAACACAGAATAAAATCCAATGTCAGACACACAATCCATTTACAAGTTCGTTCTAGGTCTAAACGAAACCGGAGGCACTTTCCTCGCATATCCATCCATCTCCAAGTACGTCTGGACGATCACCAACTGATTCCCTCATCTTGGGTGTACAGCCCAATCAAGATCATCAGCAATCCCCCAAACGATGTGAAGACTTCCGGTCTTCAACCACCGTCTTCATCTTCGACATCTCGTCGAATCGGTTATTCAGAATGGGTATAAACTCGGCCTTTCTGAATAACCTACGTATATGATAAACAAATGTTACACAAACACAACAAACGCCTCATTCCAATTCAGAATATTCTTTTATTCACAAAATCACATTCTTAGGGAAAGGTTCCCATTAATTTTATCAAAGATAAATTCTTCTAAATTTATTCTTTAATCTTCCTTTGGATATCATTTCAAACCAAATTATGGTTTTCCAAACTAGTCGGGATTAGCGAACCACACCGAAGTAATTATTTATTTTATTTCCCAATCCCAACTTATTCATCCCATGGAGCAAAACTGGTAATACTCCATATCTAACACCACGGTGTTATCGGTAAAATTAATTACCATTTCATGTTCAAATCTAATTAAAGATTTAACTATCGCTTTGGAGCAAAACTGGTGATACTCCATCTTCGATCACTTTTCAAATTCTATAGTTTAAATTATCAATTCACATTTCAATCTAATTAAAGATTCGTTAAAACTCCACCTCGTTTTAATCTTTCCCCCAAATCAATATCCTGTCTTTAACTGGGTTAAAGAACCAATGTCATCTAAAACACGATTCACGATAAACCCAAAATCACACTCTATTGTTAATCGGGTTAAAGAACAGGTGTTGTTCAAAACACCGCTCACGATAAACCCAAAAACCAATTCAAATTCAATTCCAATTAAATATTATTTAATTGATACACTTCATTAAATCTAAATAGAAAAATTTAATCTTTTTCTCTATTGGGCTTAAGAACAGTGTTAATGAAGACACCATTCACGACAAACCCAAATCACATTCGATATTAAATATAAGGCTCTGAATAGAAAATATATCGGCTTATATTCAATATCAAATCCTGAAACCAACAAATATCGTATTGGAAATAACGATATAAAATATATCTTTCAAATTCCCATAACAATATCTGTATAGTCACGAAATCCAACATCGAAATATTCCGAAGATAATTTCGATTCAACTCCAGTCCAATTCACGTATTGGGAATACTGATTATTTTTAAAATCACTTTCAAATTCAATTTATTTATTTAAAAAATAAATTGATTTTATTTCTAGTTCAAAACTAGTTCATTTCGACAAAAATATATTTTTATCCTTTCAAATGTGGAATTTTTCATCCCAGTTCTTTCCAATTCATATATTATGATTTTACACAAATTATTAATATTTTTAATAATTTTATCAAGGCCCGTACAGTCGATTTCCATCAACGGCCATCGAACTGCACTTACAACGACCTTTTCCAAATTTGATTTGGACATAATTCCAAATCCAAACGTTAGATTTTAGATTTCTAATATTCGTTGGAAATCTCTTTTCGATACGAACCCAACGGTTCCGGTTTTAGGAGAATCCGACGGTCGGATCTCCCGTAATGTCAATTCGAAGTCAATGGTCGAAATTCACGAATTGTCGCGGCGCGACGCGTTCTATTCAGGCCATTATATGTATATAATATATATATATTATATATATTTCGTCGATTTCCTTTTTAAAACGTATTTTATAAATCGTTTTAAATTCGTTTTCAAAACCATTTCAACTCTATATTCAATTTCAAATCAAAATTGTATATTTTATATCATTACTATATAAATGATAATATTTTCGAAACGTTATATTTTGAAATCACTACCTTTTCTATATTCACTATAAAAACGAATATAATCGATATAAATATCGTTCACGTCAAAATAGCGCAACTCTAATCAACACGACTTTATATATTTCAATAAATTCGTTATTCTATTCAACAAATGAATATTTATTCTATTCAACACATGAATCTATATTTCTTTCAACACACGACTAATCTCAACACATGAGTACTGTCAACACACAACTATTTTTGTTATGTAATATATTTTATAAAATTATGGTGTCTATCGTTTGATTTTTAATTAGACTCCAACCGTAAAGTAGTGTCTAATCTTAAATATGATAAAGATGTAAATTTTATTGTTAAAATATTTTACTCAACACATAAATAGTTTCAACACATGAATATCGTCAACACATGACTAGTTTTATATTCAACACATGAATCTATATTTTATAATATTCTTTATTTTCCCGATTGGAATGAGGCCCAATCAATTACCATATAACGTTAATTATATGGATTCCATACAACACATGTATATAATAGCACCGATAAATAATCAACCATCATCCAAAGTGCACCACACCACTGCATAAGCATTAAATATAACTAATTAACGCTTACACAGCCTGTTGACCAATCGATCGACATACAATTAAATAATTGGGATTAGTGTACGCCAAATATCATCCCAACACCCGTGTGGGGTTTCAAATCAATAAACACAGATTTTTATTTGTGTAGTTGGGCGGTGTGTAAAATTTATCGTCCCAATCAATATCCTTCAAATAGGTGTACATAAACAAACCGTCCGATTTGTAAATGAATATTTATTTATTCACATTCACGTTAAAAAATATATTTTTAACGATAATTAATTTATTTCCACCATCTACATTTTATTATCGATTTCACATCAACATCACAAACAAATTTCACAACACATCAAACAAGCATACAAGCCGTCCATGGTCTGTGGACGACGGGTGTCGGGTGCTACTAAGCACCGTCTGCATCCTAGTATATATATATAACTAGAAAAAGAAATTTAAAGTGAGAAGTTCTCACCAAAGCTATCCCAACTCCACGACACTTCATATGTAGGAAATCTTCACCTTTTCTTCTTTTGTCACTTTCGTTGCCCGTATTCACTACATATATAAAAATCACATTTTTATATTGTTGCTATGCATATAAAAATCATTTTTTTATAATCACTCCATATGGATAAAAATTCTATTTTTACATCGCTACTATATAGATAAAAATTCTATTTTTACAACGATGTTCATATAATAAAGATTATATTTTATCACGCTATTCTCTGTATAAAGACTTCGCCTTTTCAAATATAAAGATTTCGCCTTTTCAAATATAAAGATTTCGCCTTTTCAAATATATAGATTTCCCCTTTTCAAATATATAGATTTCGCCTTTTCAAATATAAAGATTCCGCCTTTTCAAATATAAAGATTCCGCCTTTTCAAATATAAAGATTCCACCTTTCCAAATATAAAGATTTCGCCTTTTCAAATATAAAGATTTCGCCTTTTCAAATATAAAGATTTCGCCTTTTCAAATATATAGATTTCGCCTTTTCAAATATAAAGATTTCGCCTTTTCAAATATAAAGATTTCGCCTTTTCAAATATAAAGATTTTATCTTTACTATCTATATAATATAAAAACCGTATTTTTATTTCACTAAAAATCATATTTTTGTTTCGCTACATACATAAAAATCGAATTTTTATCTGATGATAAATCTATAAAGATTGCATATTTATCCTCGCTATTTTATCCTTTCAAATCAATGTATTTTATATTTTCAAATCAAAGTGTTTTCATATTTTTACTATCGCCACTATATAAAAATCATATTTTTATTTTCTCTATTATATAAAAATTATATTCTTATACTCTACAATATTTTTAAAGCTAAGTTATTTCATAAAAAAAATATTACATTACTAATTACATTAATCGGTTAGGATAAATGATAAAAATAAAAATAAAAGAGTAAAAATGAAAACTTACAGATCGAATCGGGAGGAGGGGGAGGTCTGCTGGTCGGAGGCGGGGTCAGGGTGGCGCGGTCTGAGGTGGAGTCGGCAGGGGGTGGCAGCGGCCTTCAGTTGGTCGGAGGGAGGGCTTCGATTGGGGAAAAGGGGTGGCGGGTTTGCTGAGCTGGGGGAGGAGGAAGAGGGGATCGAAGAGGAGGGAGGGCGGCGAACTTGGAGGCGGCGGCTGGGCGTGCTCCGACGAGCGGAGGTGGTGGAGCGCGATCGTGATACTGGCGACTGGTTTTTTTTTTCTTTCTGTTATTCTGAATCTGATTGGAGAATAAGGAAAGGGGGAGAGGGGTATAAAGGTGAGATAATATATATAATATTATTTTATTATTTTAATTTCCCTTTAGAGTTGACTTTCCATTCAAACACGAAATCAAACCCACCGACTGTCGTCCATAGCTAATTACTCCCATTCCGAACACAATGGGATATGTATCGTAAGCTGATTCGATCATTTCGATCAGTTTTCGTCAAAATCAACATATAACTCTATATATTGAATTTGAACGCGCATTTCAATTTACTGGGGTCACATACTAACTCTAAAGATTCCAAAAAAATATTTTCTAGCTTCGTATTGATGATACGGTCCTAACAAAACTAGTTTCGTCGAATTCTGAGACCGTTGGAAAAATGGCCATTTTTCAGTCGATTAAAATCAATTGAAACTGGTCAAACTCGTTTTCCTTTGCCACGCTCACATATTGAATCAGAAAATTATGAAATTTGAAACCTAGCAACAACCTTACATCCCGGATCCAACAAAAGTGGTTTCGTCGAAATCCGAGGTCGTTTGCAAAATGGCTATTTTTAAGGGTCAGAATTCCATAGCGACTATTCTGAATTTTCAACTGGGCATAACTTTTTATCCCCGCTATGAAATCTTGATTTTTCGGATTCGTTGGAAAGATATTATCAAATAGATTCAAATATTTTTGGTTTCTCTAAAATCCGGTTTATTTTGCACCCGGTACGTTCAATTGAAATTTGAAATCGAATTATCGAACTACCGCGCCATTTTCAATTCCTTTTATAATTAAATACAATTATTTATATTCTAATGACGACGTATATAAATATATACGTTCTAATTCCATTCAAAATAAATTACTCTTCGATATTATTTAAAATAATTCATTTTAAATATTCAAAATTCGCTAAAATTGCCAAAATGAAAATTTTAAACTGGCTCGGATTTCCGGGTTGTTACATTCTCCCCTACTTAAAACTTTTCGTCCCCGAAAAGGAACGAAGCCGAAAGTTGTTTTACCAATCAACTCAACTTCCATTGTTTTTGTTACGGCTTAAGTTCTTCAACTTTTCAGTTTCTAAAAACTTTTCAAATTTTTCAAAAATTTGGCTAACACCCTAAATTTTCGAAAAATTTCGCCATAACCTCCCCTGCACCGGGAGCACCGGGAAAATCCCGAAATTTCCATACAGGCCCTCTGATCTCATTAAGAAAAAGAAAAAGCCAATCGGCTCATAAAATCATCATCACCCAAACAAAAATGTAAATTATAATAAACATGTACCTATTTGTCGGGCAAACAATTTTTATTCTTCTGCTCTAGCCTCCTTGTTATGACCTGTTCACACATATATATGTACATGCAAGCAATTGCAATCATTTTCAATACAATCACTATTTGGTTCAATTGGGCTAAATGGTTCAACATTTCAAACAATTAAACAAACAACACAACCATCAATCAATTAGTGGATTAACGTTTTAAATTCATAATTTGATATATATACAAAAAATCATGTTTTTGATGCCAAATCACAACAAATAATCCTATCTAATTTTGGTTCTCACACCAGTCTAATGCAAATATATAGATATCACACCTTCGAAACACGAACATAAATATTGGTGATGGAGCTCCATCATCAAAATCATCTCCGAGCGACTAGAGTGTGATTCTATATCTATCCAGTATATTAAAACTTCGAATATACGTTCGTGACGCGTATATGCAAAATCTTTATATATTGGATTGTCCAAATTCAAAGTAAATAAATATTCAAATACGTTTAAAACGATTTAAATTTTCAAAACAAAGTTCGTTTTCATTTGAAAAATATACTCTTCACACTCGTTCTAGGATACTACTGATCCTATCTCTAACGAGTCATTCTAATTGGATATTACTAATCCAATATCTGATGAATTCTTTTGTATGGTTCTAATGTGTCTTGTTCTCGAGCTCTGTAAACCAAAGTTCTGATACCAACTGTAACGACACGAATTTCGCCCGATCCGAATCGATCGTTAAACCGACTAAGACCGTTCGAAACCCCTGATCGTTTTGAGCACAAGACAAATCAGAACGCAGACGGAAGAACATTTCATTGTTATTACAAAAATTCCATCAGATACAAGAATATACAGAGTATAAATGAATAAATTACGTTCGATAAATATCAGAGATTACAATAAATTACATAGCAGCGGAAAATAATACAAAGCACAACTGAAGGTGATATACGAATACAGAGCTTTCCGGATATCATTCCAGTTGTAAACCAGGATCCTGTGAATATAAATCTGCAAAACCAAAACTACTAGCTGCCCGTGTAGAAAATAGGGGCACCCAGAGTTTAGGTTAAAACAATAAACTCCAGGTCAGTCATGTGACTGGTGTGAGAACTAAAACAGTTATTTAAAATTTTACTTTAAAAGAGAGTAATTCAAGGGACCACGCCGTATAACACGGAACGGGTTTCCTCCCAAGAATACTAGTGCATATAACAAAACAACGCAATGCTCTTTGAAAAAATGAAGCATTATAAGACCCAGGTCCCATCACACAATGCAACGCAAGCCAGAGGATAGGGTTTTCCCTTATAATAGCCAAACATGCTTGGTACGTTTAAAACAAATCATTTGATACTATTATATGTGTATAGTGTCAAAACAATTTCAATCATAAATATCAATCATAGGCGGCATGGGTACCATATATCATGTCGCCATACTAGTTCTACAATTAAAACCGCAATATCACGTATTGGAAATTGGATTTCCGTCATGAGTCGAGGCAAGAGGCAAGCTCCTCTCCGTTCGAGACACTCTAGCAAATGTCTCAGGACCCCACTTTGATCCTTGGAATCGGTTGGGCCGGTCCTCACCTAACTTTGGAGGATTAGTTATTCCTGAACACACGTTTCCCGGTCCTAACAGACCTATATCCGAGGCGCCTCGCATTCCAACATCCACACAGGTAAAAAGTATATAAATGTCAGGGCTGGTAGGTCACTGACATCACCCATAGCTAGAAAGAAACGTCGTGTTCTCCCAACGGTCCCATCCCCTTTTTGATTCATACCGAGGTGTGAGGCTCGCGAATTCACGTTATACACAAAGCTACGCCACACAGGCCGTGCTTTGATCATCAACCACAAGACTTTGCTTTTCAACAGAAGCCTTGATCAATTGCCACTTACGCGTGCCACACAGGCAATTCACTCCATGCGAATGATGTCCATCGATATACAACCTCTGAGCTCGTACGTCTCAGAGAAGGGCGTTAAGCAAGAGAATAAATTCTCCGCCGCCAAACAGATGTATATTTAATAGAGATCAATCAACACAGAATAAAATCCAATGTCAGACACACAATCCATTTACAAGTTCGTTCTGGGTCTGAACGAAACCGGAGGCACTTTCATCGCATATCCATCCATCTCCTAGTACGTCTGGACGATCACCAACTGATTCCCTCATCTTGGGTGTACAACCCAATCAAGATTATCAGCAATCACCCAAACGATGTGAAGACTTCCGGTCTTCAACCACCGTCTTCATCTTCGACATCTCATCGAATCGGTTATTCAGAATGGGTATAAACCCGGCCTTTCTGAATAACCCACGTATATGATAAACAAATGTTATACAAACACAACAAACGCCTCATTCCAATTCAGAATATTCTTTTATTCACAAAATCACATTCTTAGGGAAAGGTTCCCATTAATTTTATCAAAGATAAATTCTTCTAAATTTATTCTTTAATCTTCCTTTGGATATCATTTCAAACCAAATTATGGTTCTCCAAACTAGTCGGGATTAGCGAACCACACCGAAGTAATTATTTATTTTATTTCCCAATCCCAACCTATTCATCCCATGGAGCAAAACTGGTAATACTCCATATCTAACACCACGGTGTTATCGGTAAAATTAATTACCATTTCACGTTCAAATCTAATTAAAGATTTAACTATCGCTTTGGAGCAAAACTGGTGATACTCCATCCTCGATCACTTTTCAAATTCTATAGTTTAAATTATCAATTCACATTTCAATCTAATTAAAGATTCATTAAAACTCCACCTCGTTTTAATCTTTCCCCCAAATCAATATCCTTTCTTTAACTGGTTTAAAGAACCAATGTCATCTAAAACACGATTCACGATAAACCCAAAATCACACTCTATTGTTAATCGGGTTAAAGAACAGGTGTTGTTCAAAACACCGCTCATGATAAACCCAAAAACCAATTCAAATTCAATTCCAATTAAATATTATTTAATTGATACACTTCATTAAATCTAAATAGAAAGATTTAATCTTATTCTCTATTGGGCTTAAGAACAGTGTTAATGAAGACACCATTCACGATAAACCCAAATCACATTTGATATTAAATACAAGGCTCTAAATAGAAAATATATCGGCTTATATTCAATATCAAATCCTGAAACCAACAAATATCGTATTGGAAATAACGATATAAAATATATCTTTCAAATTCCCATAACAATATCTGTATAGTCACGAAATCCAGCATCGAAATATTCCGAAGATAATTTCGATTCAACTCCAGTCCAATTCACGTATTGGGAATATTGATTATTTTTAAAATCACTTTCAAATTCAATTTATTTATTTCAAAAATAAATTGATTTTAATTCTAGTTCAAAACTAGTTCATTTCGACAAAAATATATTTTTATCCTTTCAAATGTGGAATTTTTCATCCCAGTTCTTTCCAATTCATATATTATGATTTTACACAAATTATTAATATTTTTAATAATTTTATCAAGGCCCGTACAGTCGATTTCCATCAACGGCCATCGAACTGCACTTACAGCGACCTTTTCCAAATTTGATTTGGACATAATTCCAAATCCAACCGTTAGATTTTAGATTTCTAATATTCGTTGGAAAGATCTTTTCGATACGAACCCAATGGTTCCGGTTTTAGGAGAATCCGACGGTCGGATCTCCCGCAATGTCAATTCGAAGTCAATGGTCGAAATTCACGAACTGCCACGGCGCGTTCAATTCAGGCCATTATATATATAATATATATATATATATATATATATATATTATGTATATTTCGTCGATTTCCTTTTTAAAATGTATTTTATAAATTGTTTTAAATTCGTTTTCAAAACCATTTCAACTCTATATTCAATTTCAAATCAAAATTGAATATTTCATATCATTACTATATAAATGATAATATTTTCGAAACGTTATATTTTGAAATCACTACCTTTTCTATATTCACTATAAAAACGAATATAATCGATATAAATATCGTTCACGTCAAAATAGCGCAACTCTAATCAACACGGCTTTATATATTTCAATAAATTCGTTATTCTATTCAACAAATGAATATTTATTCTATTCAACACATGAATCTATATTTCTTTCAACACACGACTAATCTCAACACATGAGTACTGTCAACACGCAACTATTTTTGTTATGTAATATATTTTATAAAATTATGGTATCTATCGTTTGATTTTTAATTAGACTCCAACCGTAAAGTAGTGTCTAATCTTAAATATGATAAAGATGTAAATTTTATTGTTAAAATATTTTACTCAACACATAAATAGTTTCAACACATGAATATCGTCAACACATGACTAGTTTTATATTCAACACATGAATCTATATTTTATAATATTCTTTATTTTCCCGATTGGAATGAGGCCCAATCAATTAACATATAACGTTAATTATATGGATTCCATACAACACATGTATATAATAGCACCGATAAATAATCAACCATCATCCAAAGTGCACCACACCACTGCATAAGCATTAAATATAACTAATTAACGCTTACATAGCCTGTCGACCAATCGATCGACATACAATTAAATAATTGAGATTAGTGTACGCCAAATATCATCCCAACACCCGTGTGGGGTTTCAAATCAACAAACACAGATTTTTATTTGTGCAGTTGGGCGGTGTGTAAAATTTATCGTCCCAATCAATATCCTTCAAATAGGTGTACATAAACAAACCGTCCGGTTTGTAAATGAATATTTATTTATTCACATTCACGTTAAAATTTATATTTTTAACATTAATTAATTTATTTCCACCATCTACATTTTATTATCGATTTCACATCAACATCACAAACAAATTTCACAACACATCGAACAAGCATACAAGCCGTCCATGGTCTGTGGACGACGGGTGTCGGGTGCTACTAAGCACCGTCTGCATCCTAGTATATATATATATATATAACTAGAAAAAGAAATTTAAAATGAGAAGTTCTCACCAAAGCTATCCCAACTCCACGACACTTCATTTGTAGGAAATCTTCACCTTTTCTTCTTTTGTCACTTTCGTTGCCCGTATTCACTACATATATAAAAATCACATTTTTATATTGTTGCTATGCATATAAAAATCATTTTTTTATAATCACTCCATATGGATAAAAATTATATTTTTACATCGCTACTATATAGATAAAAATTCTATTTTTACAACGATGTTCATATAATAAAGATTATATTTTTATCACGCTATTCTCTATATAAAGATTTCGCCTTTTCAAATATAAAGATTTCGCCTTTTCAAATATAAAGATTTCGCCTTTTCAAATATTAAGATTTTGCCTTTTCAAATATAAAGATTTCTCCTTTTCAAAAATAAAGATTTCGCCTTTTCAAATATAAAGATTTCGCCTTTTCAAATATAAAGATTCCGCCTTTTCAAATATAAAGATTCCGCCTTTTCAAATATAAAGATTCCGCCTTTTCAAATATAAAGATTTCGCATTTTCAAATATAAAGATTTCGCCTTTTCAAATATAAAGATTTCGCCTTTTCAAATATAAAGATTTCACCTTTTCAAATATAAAGATTTCGCCTTTTCAAATATAGATTTCGCCTTTTCAAATATAAAGATTTCGCCTTTTCAAATATAAAGATTTTATCTTTACTATCTATATAATATAAAAACCGTATTTTTATTTCACTAAAAATCATATTTTTGTTTCGCTACATATATAAAAATCGAATTTTTATCTGATGATAAATCTATAAAGATTGCATCTTTATCCTCGCTATTTTATCCTTTCAAATCAATGTATTTTATATTTTCAAATCAAAGTGTTTTCATATTTTTACTATCGCCACTATATAAAAATCATATTTTTATTTTCTCTATTATATAAAAAATATATTCTTATACTCTACAATATTTTTATAGCTAAGTTATTTCATAAAAAAAAACTTTTACATTACTAATTACATTAATCGGTTAGGATAAATGATAAAAATAAAAGAGTAAAAATGAAAACTTACAGATCGAATCGGGAGGAGGGGGAGGTCTGCTGGTCGGAGGCGGGGTCAGGGTGGCGCGGTCTGAGGTGGAGTCGGCAGGGGGTGGCAGCTGCCTTTAGTTGGTCGGAGGGAGGGCTTCGATTAGGGAAAAGGGGTGGCGGGTTTGCTGAGCTGGGGGAGGAGGAAGAGGGGATCGAAGAGGAGGGAGGGCGGCGAACTTGGAGGCGGCGGCTGGGCGTGCTCTGACGAGCGGAGGTGGTGGAGCGCGATCGTGATACTGGCGACGGGTTTTTTTATTTTTTTATTTTCTTTTATTCTGAATCTGATTGGAGAATAAGGAAAGGGGGAGAGGGGTATAAAGGTGAGATAATATATATAATATTATTTTATTATTTTAATTTCCCTTTAGAGTTGACTTTCCATTCAAACATGAAATCAAACCCACCGACTGTTGTTCGTAGCTAATTACTCCCATTCCGAACACAATGGGATATGTATCGTATGCTGATTCGATCATTTCGATCAGTTTTCGTCAAAATCAACATATAACTCTCTATATTGAATTTGAACGCGCATTTCAATTTACTGGGGTCACATACTAACTCTAAAGATTCCAGAAAAATATTTTCTAGCTTCGTATTGACGATACGGTCCTAACAAAACTAGTTTGGTCGAATTTTGAGACCGTTAGAAAAATAGCCATTTTTCAGTCGATTAAAATCAACTGAAACTGGTCAAACTCGTTTTCCTTTGCCACGCTCACATATTGAATCGGAAAATTATGAAATTTGAAACCTAGCAATAACCTTACATCCCGGATCCAACAAAAGTGGTTTCGTCGAAATTCGAGGTCGTTTGCAAAATGGCTATTTTTAAGGGCCAGAATTCCATAGCGACTATTCTGAATTTTCAACTGGGCATAACTTTTTATCCCCGCTATGAAATCATGATTTTTCGGATTCGTTGGAAAGATATTATCAAATAGATTCAAATATTTTTGGTTTCACTAAAATCCGGTTTATTTTGCACCCGGTACGTTCAATTGAAATTTGAAATCGAATTATCGAACTACCGCGCCATTTTCAATTCCTTTTATAATTAAATACAATTATTTATATTCTAACGACGACGTATATAAACATATACGTTCTAATTCCATTCAAAATAAATTCCTCTTCGATATTATTTAAAATAATTCATTTTAAATATTCAAAATTCGCTAAAATTGCCAAAATAAGAATTTTAAACTGGCTCGGATTTCCGGGTTGTTACAGTATGATAGACTAAGAACTTTTTTGCTACAATCAAATTTTGAAATTGGCATAGTAGATAATACTCTATTCATTTAAAGAGCTCAAAATGATATTCAATTAGTACAAATTTATGTAGATGATATTATTTTTGGATCAACAAATAATAAAATGAAACAATAATTTTCTAAAATCATGACAAATGAATTTGAAATGGGTCATATGGGTGAACTCACTTTCATTTTAGGATTACAAATAAAACAATTAGATAATAAAATATTTATTAATCAAGAAAAGTATGCTAAAGACATAATCAATAAATTTTATATGGCTAATACCAAAGGAAAACCAACACATATGGAAATCAATGAAGCGTTAAGTAAAGCTGACTCATCGAAAGATGCAAATCAAAAATTATATAGAGGTATGATAGGTTCTTTATTAAATATAACTGCGAGTAGACCAATTATAATGCATAACGTTTGCTCTGTGCAGGATATCAATCACAACCAATGAAAACTCAAGTAAAAGGTGTAAAACATATTCTATGATATGCCAAACATACATTAGATATTGGTTTATTTTATCCTAAGAGTTATTCATTCGATTTAATACCATATTGCGATGTTGACTATGCTAGCTGTAAATCAGACTAAAAGAGTACATGTGGACTTGTCACTTTTGAGGCATTCCCTGGTTTCCTGGTTTAGTAAAAAGAAAAATACCGTTTCCTAATCAATAACTGAAGCATAATATATCTCTGCTGCTTTGGCTTGCTCCCAAGTAATTTATATGCAACAAACGTTAAAAGATTTTTGATTAAATATAACTAAGCCACTGATTTAATACGATAATACAAGTGCGATAAATCTATCTAAAAGTGTTACTCATCATGCAAGAACAAAACATATCGATGTTAGACATATTTTCTAACAGATAATGTAAATAAAGAAAATATCGCACTAGAATTCATTGAAACAAAAATCAAATTGCAAAATTTTTAACTAAGCCATTGAAGGAAGCAACGTTTACTAAATTAAGAAGAGAATTAGGTATTTGCTCATTAGCCAAAATAGAATAACTAGATGTATTAGTATATATGTATATAATAAAATAGAGGGAAATTAATAAAATTAAAATTTTAAGAGGCATGTCGATATATCTAACCCCACATGTTGACATATAATAGTCTAGATTCAAATTTTAAACTCCCTTCAAAACTAGTTATCACACTAATTTAAACTCTTCACTTTGAAAATTCATATATTCTCACTCGTTTCCCTTTGTAATAAAATTATAAAATAAAATAGCAATGGCCTCTACATCAAATGACAACCAAAATAACGCCATCTCCTTTCCTTCTTCTCCTCAAAGCCCTTTCTAATGAAATACGCTTGCGCGGGTAATCAAACTAGAAGAATCTATGATGGATGCCCTGCAATTACTCACTGAAATACAACAAATGCAACTATGTATCGCAAGAGAACAAGAGAAATATGGGAAGATCATTAGGAATTTACAGAAGTAAATAATGGATAACCAGTCTAATCCAATTGTGATAGACGATGATTCATTTAATATTCAAGTACATAACCCTATGGAAAATGAAGAAGAAGTTGAAGAAAAAGAAGAAAAGGAATAAGAAATGGATGAAGATAATCCAGTCATTAGTGTTGTTGAAGTATGTTTTGATAAGGAAGAAATGTTATCGGACAAAATGGAGAATTCTGCCTCCATTAGCCTAATTGTCCAAATCACAAATCCCTAATTGTCAAAAACACATAGTAATTAGGTATTGTGTGTTCGTTAATATTTGTTGTATAGTAGTATATTCGCTAATATTCGTTATTAATCATTGTATGGTCTCGTGTATTGTATTTGTAACAAAAATTATAATAAAATATATAATTTATTTTTATAATATTAGGGTACTTATATTACAAAGAAAAGGTTACAAAGGAAAGATTGAGTTGTTTTCAAATGACACCACAATACAACAACGAGTACTATACAAAACACAAAATAAAAACAGCACGATCTAATACATTTACAGATAACACATTACACCAGATAACACTAGAAAGGAAACTAGGCAAAAATCCACATCAACAAGCCCTGAATAACGCAACAAAGCTTCAAAATTAATCTCGTGTAACCTAGCTTACTACATATCCAAAAGATTTAGAGTAATACAACATATTAACACCAACTGCCACCAAGCAAAAACCAAAATAGCTGAGACTAAACCCTGAAATCCCCATAAGCATTACCACAACAACCTCATAACGAACTCCATCAAAAAACAGATACATCAACAAGCAAAGCAAACCATAACTATATACTGAAACCCATCACTACTTCAACCTCTAAACAACTAAAACTACAACAACATCTTGATCAGTAAAACAAGAGAAAAACCCCAAACCAATTACTACACCAACCATAATACATAAGACGAAACTAACACATTCCAACCAAATTCTTTCACTTTTTAGATATACCACCATTTACTTTCCTTGTTTTGGATAGATTTTATATTTGATTCATAAGTTTGACCCACTCTAGATTATCCTCTACCAAGGGTTCTTCTGTAAAATATTACTACCTTTTTGTTTTTACGTGGTTTAAATTTTGTTATCATCTTCTTGAAACTATTTGTAGAACTGTATGAACAATACGACCTGTCTGATTCTTCCATAATAAAGTCTATATTAACAGCTTCCTCACCATTAAGAAGTTCAATTGCATAATTTATGTTATTTAATATATTTTATTCATTCCGCCGTGAGATTTGTGTTCTTCGTTTTTCTTCTATTCTAACTTTTCTTTCTTTCTATTCCTCATCCTCTAACTTCTTTCTAGTAATGATTTGTATTTCTGTGTCATTTGGGTTAGACATGTGGTGTTATTATTCAACTCAAAGGGTACAGAAATTCGGGCCATTACATTTGGTATCGGAGCTGAAGGTTGAGTAGTAACCTTGGCTCTGTGGCGTAACTCAATAGAGATGGGGTTAGTAATACCCTATATTGAGTTTAAGTGTGTATATATATGAGCGTGTATTTGTAGATTGCATAAAAATTGTTTTATATTGTGTTGACTAGTTTATGAATTCTGATCGATACAGGAAGTACAACTGCATCGATAGGTGTTTCTAAACTCTCGAACAAAGCAATTCGATACAATATTGTTTTAAAAAGGGGTAAATGAATTAATTTTTCCCAAAACTATTTTTGATATAAAAGGAATAATTTTTTGAAATTATTGATTTGGTTGGTTGTTATTATAATCAAATGGGATTATAATGTTGAAATGGTTATATAAAACCAAATTGAATTTTTATAAGAATTTAATATACAAATAAGTTGAATTACAATTGGAATCTAGCCAAAATTTGGATTTTAAATCCTGGGTGTTTAAAAATATTTTGTGAAGTGTTTTTTAAAGGTAATATAATATTACTTTTAAGGATTTTTGAATAAAAATGATTTTAAATGGATTTTGAACGTAATTAAGCACTGAAATCACTTCGTGGCGAGAAAATAATTCTGATAATGGATCGCGACATTATCGGTATTCATTTTCAAGTTTCTACATGAATATTGCTACCATAATAGATTTATTAATGGAAATTGTTTGAGAAAAATAAAGTTGTTTTAGAAATTCAAATGTTTTGAATTGAGTTGATTATAAATATATGTATACAAATATGTATAAGCTTAAACTAATTTGAAATAAAACCCGAAAATTTGAATTCTGTAATTAAAATTAAAATTTAACTTGTATAAGTTGAATAGATTGAAATGGTAAAAACGTATCAAATGAATTGAAATTTAACTTAAGTTAAAACAAAATTGGATTAGATTAGAAATAATTCCAAATGAAATTAAATAAAGAGAAATGTTGAGATTCGAGTTATTAATATGAATTCGACTTATGAATAAGCAAGTTAAATATATATTGGATGTTGTTAATTGAAATTGAATTGTGATAAAATTGTATTCAAGTATAATAAGTGGATTGACTTAAATAGAAATCAGATTTGAATTGATAAAATGGAGGTGAACTAATCAGAAGTTGATTGGAGAGTTAAAAACTGGAAGTTGGATTGATTTGATACCAACTGGGAATGGATATATGTACGCTGAGCAGATATTGAACGGAAGCAAATGTAAGAAATAAAATTATGGCCGACAAAAAGGTACATGTTTACAATATTATTGGGGTTTGATGGTTTTATGAACATATGGGGAAAACCGCTTGGCTTTTTGATTTTCTTTTGGACTAGAGAAGGTCTAGAAAGGCGAGTTGTGGTTGTACCGATTGAGACGTACAAAGGAGATGCTGGAGAATTTTTTCGAAAATTTAAAGAGTTAGAAAATTTTCAAGATTTTTTTTTGATAATTTAAAATCAAGTTGTTAATTGTAATTGAAATAAGAAAACCATAATTGTTAATAAAATTTCAAGTGGAATAATGAAATTGATAAATGGATTTAAAATCAATTGGAATGGGTGTCAATATGCAAAAAAACATATGGATTGAAGGCAAGAATGTGATGATGGATTGTCTAAAAATGGTGGACAGATCATTTGGAAAGAATTATGAATGATCGAGTTTTGGTATGATAATTCAAAGGTCGGGTAAGAACTGGGTTATAAAGGTATGGAATATACGATTTCAACTAAGTAGGTTATGAGGAGTTAGAGTTAGAGCATTTTTACTGCTTAGCAATTTCGAGGATGAAATTCTTTCAAGGGGAAAGGAATGTAACGACCCAGATTTTTAGCCGTTTAATTTAGAATATTTAAATTGTTTTAAAAGTTGCCTTTGGAATTATCAAAGAGTTTTTATAACGAGTTATTAATAAAAGGATGTATGAACGTATAATTTATAATTAAATTTATAACGAGATCGTAACGTCGCGGTATTTCGTAATATTACGTCTTGAAGTTCAATTGAATATATAGAATCCAATATAAGTACGTCGAATTTCTTTGAAAAAAGAAATGTTCGGATCTATTTGATTTTATTTTTCTGATGGAGAAGAAAAATGGAGATTTCGTCTTATATATTGTGAGTTATGTCCAAATCAAATTTTGAAATAGTCACTATGGAATTGTTTATAATTTATAATGATTTATTACATATATATATATATAAATCGATTTTGAATAATCCGAAGCTTGTTTTAATTTGAATATCAACTCTAAAATCCAGATATGTTTATTTTGAAACTAAATGATGTTCTATTCGGATATATACAACAATAATAATTTATTATTATTTAGTGAATTGTTTTGGAATTTATTTATATATTTTTATTGATTTAATTTGGAATTTTAAGAAAAACCAATTTTCAGACGATCTTTGAATTCGACGAAATCAACTTCATCGTGTCCAAAATTTTAAATAGTTACAAAATTTTTAAATTCGTTTTAATCAGAACCCTCGTATGCTCGTACGAAATAAAAACGTCAACCGTTAATTGTGCGTTAAATAATTAAATTGGTGTCGTTTTCAAGTAAATCAAAATAAAATCTAATTCCATACCTCAGTATATCATGTCGAGATTTAATCTTATTCTGTAGTCGAAACCTTTGGTCAAATGTAATGAAACAAATAAAATCTTGGCGATTGCTTATCCTTGAACCGATATCTCATGGCTGTCTGATAGTGACACTGGCTTTAAAACACTTTATGTATTTTTATTTTCTTATATTCGAAGCTAGGATTTAAAACGCAGCGATTATAAATATATATAAAAGAAAAGGCATCCAAATATAAGTGTAGCATGTGCAAGTCTACACAAAATCTCAGTGCTCGATATTCAACTGAAAGGAGTGGAGCATAAAAATATCTCTGCAAATCCGTACATACAAAGCAAATATTGGTCAAGCATTTTAAAATTAAAACAATATCTGTTGAGTTAGTTTTTATTATCTCTGGTAGATTTTCGATTTGCCTTCTAGTCAAAGATCACGACCAAAATTAAAATGTGTGTCCTATATGAGACAACTCTCTGGCCACTTGCAGGACCCTTCACCTTTTAAATTCTCATGCCTCATTAATATTACTCATTCCAAAAACAAACCAGCATACTTGAAAAACAGATATGCATCTTCATTCCTTCGGCTAGCAAAATTACAATTCCATTCCAACATTAGAAAATCAAAATAAAAGCAAACAAAAATCCTAAAATCTCTGAGCCTATCTCTTCGTACTCGGTATGACTAGACCTTCAACTCCTTATGAGAAGTTCTGGGTGCGCTCCATTTCTGAGAAGGGAAACAGTTTCTATGGGTCAGCTAGGGCATGAGTGAGTCGACGATGAGAGGGAATATGTGATTTTATGGCGGTTGCGAGTTGTTTGTGGTGGCGGGACACATCAGTACGAGGTGATGGGCGTACTTTAGTGCTCGGTGGTGGCGATGCGACATGTACAGTCGCTGTTTTGGGGCTTTGGTCTCCTCCAAATTCGAAGAAAAGTTGATACATCCAAGTGATGTTTGAATTTGTGATGAAGTTCAGTATTTGTTTTGAGTTCCTAGAAGGTGATGGGGTCGATCTGTTTTATGAAGAGCCAAATACGGTGTTGACCGAAGTCAGATTTTAGGAGGAGCTAGATGTTTGTCGATGGTAACAATGCTTGAATAGGGAGGTGCGTGATGAATTTAGGAGGATGATGTAGAGTGGCTAGTGACTGAAATTTTGTGCGTGATAACTAATGGTGTTCAAGTGGATTTTTCAAAACTGGGAGTTGGTTGAAGATGAGGTGGTATGAAGGAGTAGTGTTGTGTGATTTCAAACACGATTATTTTCCCTAGGAACTTCTAGGCAATTTGCTAGGAATAAAAGAATCTGAAACTTGTATAACGGAGAAGCTAAGACTTTGTTGTTGTAGAAGATCTTCAGAAAGGTCTTGGATGCAAACAAGGCTATCTGATGTAGATGATGGTCCATGCAAACTTATGCAGTTTGGACGTATTTTTTTGCATGTGTCTTTGGTCAGTGGAATTGAATGGGGGTACCGCATAGGAAGCCATTAGATTAGGGTAATGACCATTTAATTAAATAATTTATTTATATTTAAATTATAAAATTGTAATTATAAAATATCGTTCATTCTCGAACAGAATTGATCACGACCAGATCCGTTGGAACCGTAACGACGAGATCTACATGATGGAACTAATTTTGATGAGAACAGAGCCAGTGGGATTTCAAGATGAAATCAAACGTTTGTTTGATTTTAAATTAAAGCAAAAGCAGAACCGTCGACTACGAACCAGTGAACTCACTAACTCTGGCTCATTTATATTTTTATATAAATAAGTTTTAAAATTTATTTACAGTAATTTTATAATGTGTGATGGTTGTTTGGATGCATGGTTGATAAAATTAGTTGAAATGGTTTATATAGTTATATCGTTGATCGATTATTAGATCTGTTTACTATAATATTTCATATTTATGTGAAATTAATGTTGATTAACATCTGTGGATGCAGGGAAACAGGTTGGAGGGATCCAACTGGATTCCTCAATATTTATATTACTGTTTTCCTTTATTATGATGTATGATGTGACATATATATGATCAGTGATTGACAATGTTGTGTTCGAATCACCCTGGCCCTAAAATTATGGTATTTCATACCGAAATATATATTCGAATAGAAAATGAAATTTTAGATTTAAAAAGAAAATATATTTTCCCAAAAATTGAAATGTAATTTCGAATGGAGTTAAAAAGTAGGAACTTGCTTTATCAAAACAAGAAGTTGATTTTGAACAAGTTTATAAGTTAAGTGAATTATTTATTATTGAATAAATTGAAATATAAGTTCAAATTTGAATGGAAAAGTGGAAATCAATTTGAAACCAATATTTGAAATGAGGTTTGAATTTAGCAAATTATAAAGGAAATTATAGACGAGATTATAAATGTTCGAAATTAATATTGAGATTTTCTATAAACAATTGTAAACAGAAGTTATAAATGGAACTTGAATTTGATATGGTAAATAAAATGGATTTGACTATGTAAAAATAAATATTATTCACAAATAAAGTGAATAATCGTTTTGAGCAGATATTTAGCAAATGAAAACAACTATAAAAGAAATCTGGGTTGGAAATGTGAATTCAAATAGAAATTTGAATAATAAGGGAAATGGAAACCGTTTTCGAAAAGAAACATTGGATTCTATTCCAAAATTCGGAATATAAAACAAATTGAAATAAATCCAAGGGACTAGTAATTATACTTTGATTAGGTAGAATTTTATTATAATGGTTTAGTTTAGGAAGGATATTTGAATTCTATTCAGTATATAAAGCTATAATTTAAATGATATATAATAAGAAGTGGATATTTTAATATTTATAGCTATGGAAATACAATTCCATGTTTTGAAATAGTTTAAGATTAATTTTAAATTAGGATTATTAATAAGTTTAGATTCCTATTAAGGAAAGATACTGATATTTGAAAATAAATAGCGATTGAAAGAAAATTGTTTTTGCGAATGGAAATAATCATAAAGGAAATTGAATTAACCTGAAATGATAGATAAATTCCGAAGTTCGGAGTATAAGTCGAATATAGATTATTCGAGAGAGAGAGAGAGAGAGAGAGTTATTTATTGGGATTCAATTATATCGAATTTAGGGAAGTAGTTATTTTCACTTTCCATTTGAATCAAAATTAATTATATATTTATTTACTTATTAATTTATTTATTGAAATTAATAAGTACATGTTATATTTTTATAAACCAAATATTTGGAAACAGCGATTATAATGCTGCCATTAAAATAAATGTTTTATAATTCTAAACAGTGTTTATAATGCTACCGTTATAATAAATGTTTTATAAATCTAAACAGCGATTATAACATTACCGTTAAAATGAATGTTTTATGAATCAAATATTTGGAAACAACGATTATAACGCTACCGTTATAATCAATGTTCTCTCGTAAAAGAAGCGGATTCTTAGAGTGAATCCGAGAGTCGCGTAAGTGATGTTTTGTTTGAAGTTGTGAGCTTTGACTATTTCAAAGTTGATAATGTTGTTCAATTATAATCTGAGAGGTAATTATACCCCAACTTGATTGACTTCATGATTGATGGAGGAATGGTTAAGGTTCGACAGTGAAGATTGGTTAGCAATATGGTCAGTTAATAAATGATAAATGGGTTGAGTTATAATAATGATGTTTTTATAACATCAGGTTAATTTAAAGGATTTTGAAATGCTTTCCCCAAATAAAATGAGATATATTTTCTACACATAGAAAATGAAATGAATTGGTCAACGAGGAATTTAGAAATGGAAGATGGAAATATTTTCTGATATTAATAAGGTATATTTTCTGAATATAGAAAATAAGGATTCATGAATATTTAGAAATGTTTTCTAACTGGAATAAGAGATATTTTCTCGAATAAAGAAATTAGGATATTGGAAATTTTTCCAAGAATCAACAGAGAAAATAGAGCTTCGAAAGAATACGAAAGATGGGAATTGGAAATGATAATATAATAAGGAATTAATTTAAAAAGGGGCCAGTGTTGTTTGATGGTTGATCGTTAGAATTTCCATTTGGAAATAGGATCGTTGGTTGTATGGATGCTTTCTTTGATAGTTAAATCACCATCTATCAAAAGTTTGATTTATTTTATACCTCTGTTGTCAGTATGGAGAGACTGGGATCATGTTTGATATCTGAAAACTACTCTGTATTTGCATAAGCATTACAAATCAACTTGTGCTGAAGATAATTGAAGACGGAGTAAAGTGCAAGGGCTATCATGTCAATCCTAGGTAGAAACTGCCCAAGGTGGATTAATAGAATGGTGCCTTCGGGTTGTCCAGTTCCAGGACAACGTATATGGACGAATGTATGACGACATGACATTTCAAAGTAAATGGTGACAAGATGTTCTAAAAGGAAATCGTGACCTCAAGCCTCATCAACCGGGAAATGATAGAAATCGGGCAGGCAGCATGGCCATGTGGGTCATTCCCATTAGGGGTATTATCACCTGATTTAGAGAAATTTCATTTGCTTCTTATTTTATTCACTGCTGTATGCTTTTAGTAATGGTTGCTGATCACAACCGTTGGTGATAATATGCTCAGTACACTCAAGTTAAATGAGTGGCCGGTCATGTGTGGGCCAGGTTGCAAGACATTCTTCTTGAACCCAGTGTATTCCCCTCTAGAGATACACTGTTGGAAGATGGTTCCATACCTTGTCATGTTGGAAATCCAATCCCCAATAAGCGCCCCGCGGTTTTCGATTTTATATTATATATGGAGCGTGAGATGCAAGCGCTCCGCTAGATTCTATTTATTTGACGTAGACATTATTATAATACCACTGGATTTGATATCAAAAATATGTTTGGTTATCGTAAGATAAAAATCATTTGTGTTTATGTGTGGATCGGTCTTACAATTATCTTTTCTTTCGAAAGGATTTTTAAAAGTTAAACCAGTTGTTGGAGTTTACTCACACCAGTCCCATGACTGACCCAGAGTTTATTCTGTTTTGTTTTCCTTAAATTCTTGGGTGCCCAAATTTGTACAGGCAGTCAAGTAGTCGGGATTTTTCAGATTCACTTAGAAGAGCTGGAAGTAGGAGGCTTCACCGGTTAGCTATAGACTATCACATTCCGCTGTGTACTATGTTGTATCTGGAAACAGGTGGTTATAGTTGTTCCAGGAATAACTTTTGTACTCTGATGATGGTATGTATATACTGTTACTGATTTGTATTTCAAAAGTTATATTATTTAATATGTTTTATTCGTTCCGCTGTGAGATTTGTGTTCTTCGTTTTTCTTCTATTCTAACTTTTCTTTCTTTCTATTCCTCATCATCTAAATTCTTTCTACTAATGATTCGTGTTTCTGTGTCATTTGGATTGGACATGTGGTGTTATTAGTCAACTCAAAGGGTATGGAAATTCAGGCCATTACATTTATGCAGAGAGAGAGAGGGGGAATCCATATAAATACATATTAATAATGGATACAAGTTAATTGAAAAAGATTGTAATATGAATAAGAACTGAGCCCCCTATGTAAGTCGGTAATATAATGACAAAGAATCTAATTTACAAGGAAAGGCCTTAAACCTGTATGGTTGTAATATAAAGGAAATGGACTGTAAGAACAAGCTTAGAATTCTTGTAATTAAATTACAACATGGTTTATAATAATGGAAATCTTTTTCAGCACTTCAAGAGGAAACAGAAAATTCGACGTGTTGTCTTATATTATGGTAGAGTAAAAACTAGGCCTAACAATACGATTTTACTTTGTAGCTATGTAATGATTGCTGAATTTAGATTTATAATTATATTTGGAGCTGTTGGTCCACGAATATCAAGATAGGTAACTGGAGTTAGCCCATTCACAACAGTAGATAACTCGAGTGTCAGCAAGTACACCGCTTGAGTTTGTAGAGAGTAGTAGACAGCGGGAGGGAAGCCTTAGTTATCTATGTTCATTGTCTGGGACTTTTTTTGTCATGAAGGTCATGATCCTAGGCCTCCTAATCCATGTGGACAACTATATTTATCCATTGCATCTATTTTCCATATTGATTATAGTAAGGCATTCTTTTCTTTCAGTATGGATATGCACTCCTATGTAGTATTATATTTTATTTCTAAAAAACTAAATTACTTAGTGCCACATTCTCTTTCTAGGTTTTAGTGACGATTACTTGAAAAGAATAAACACATAGGATACTGTAAATAAAGTAAAAATGAAAGCAAAAGAAGGATATCTAAAAGAAAAACAACCAAATTTACAAAAAAAGTGAAAAAGATGATAACTTTAATAAACAAGAACTATAAGAGAAATAAATTATTCCAAATTAAGTTTGGAAAAGTATATAAAGAAAAAATTGCTTACGTAAACCGTGCTTGGGAAAAATAGGATTTTGGGTAAAGCACTGAGAGAAGTTCCAAGTACGGGAAAAGGTGCGTAAAAGTGAAGTGGAAAATATAGAATTTTCCATTTCTACATTTTTCTTAAATAAGAAACTGAGTTCGGAAAATTAGCTTTTTCTAAAATTCGAAAATTTAAAGTGTTTGGTAGGGTTTGAAAGCAAAAATTGGTTGAATTTCGCCCTTATTCAACAAGGGTTTGGGAAAAAATTGATGAAAAGATCCTTCTATTTTTAAAATATTGCACTTTATGTAAATTGCAAGTATATTTAGGATGTGTGCGTCATGTTTTAAATGATTTTTAAAAGAAAAGAGCATTCATATCGGAGGTACCACTTAGAAATTCATTTGCATTCATAGATTTCTATGATGTATTGCATTTTGCATAAGGACACGAATGGTTGCAAAAATTGAATACACACATGACGAATTAAATTACGTAAGGAATTACATAGTTTTACCCTTGCCAACTTTCGAGGATGAAAATTTCTAAAGGACGGGAGAATGCAACACGCTCCATTTTTAATAATTAAGTAATAGTATAAGCTTGTACAATTGTTAGAATTTGGATACGAGAGTTGTACCCATATATCCATCTCGATTTTCTGATTAATTTACATATATAATTTGCATAAATCGTAGTTGAAATGAAGAAGTTGTCACAAAAACATGATTTAAAAGAAAATGAAGAAACATATATTTAAAAAAAGGCTTGGTCGACCCTTAAGTCAACACCCATAGGGTCGAGTGCGACACCCCACGTCCGTTAATGTCGCTCATTAAGAGAATGCATTAAGTTTCGTGAAGCGTTGTAGGTAAAAAAAAACAGAAATATTACAAGACAGATATAAAATAGCAGCGAAATTAATAACTTTTATTAATCATAAAGCATCGTGGTTCAAAACATCATATGTCTGAATTATGTAAAAACCAGTACATCATAATAACTTCTGACTTGTACTTAAAACATCAGAGTACAATATAAAAGAAGCATAATCCCCAAATAAAAACATAGCCATAGTAGCAAAGATAGGAGCTTGAGCAATACATCTAAGCAGCTCCAGCAAATTGATAGCAGAATCCTGATCAAACTTGAGTATTCCCACACTGAAAACCTAGGGTGGGGTAGGTGGGGAGACGGAAGAAAGAAGAGGAAACAAAAAGGGTCAGACATAAAGTCTGGCGAGTACAGTTACTTTTAGCAAATAAATAAGTAAAAGTATCATGACAGACATATAAAGTGGGTGAAAAAGATAACATCACAAAAGGTAGGTATGACATCATAGACATGACAGAGTGTATACGCTTCTCTAATGATTACTATGCACCAATACTAGTATAACTAGAATGAGAAGATCCCAATAACTATAAGATGGTAGACTTAAGCGTACTTCTGGTGAGAGGTTATTAACCCCATATAATCAACAGGCAGCCCAAACTAATAGGCTCCTAAACTTTACCAGAGTCTAGATGTACCCTAACTACTACCCTAATCGATCGGCTCCCTACTCCGTAGATGCCTTGTGCCAGCCCCACAGTAGGATGTATCACTTCCTAAAGTGGCAACCCTTCGTTGATGTGCACAACCATATCTACAGGTGTCACGGTCATTTTATCCCCGTCTGCCCGGACCATGCGCGCACATGACCCCGGTCGGTTTGCACCACCCATACAGTCCTCTATGTTTGGATCTCTTACAATCAACCCATTAAGCGTGTTCCAACTCCGACCTAGGGCGGTGTGACGGCCCGCCCCGCACCAACCGACATTTACTCCAAAGGTGCGCTGTAAACATGTCCAGTTAGCACGGAACGGGTCGTCAGAAGGAAAGGGAAGAAGGAAATGAACTAGCAAAGAACCTGTAGAATGTCTCACAGCGCATAGAACAAAATATAATAATAACATATTTGACATAAAACAGGAGAGACAGTGCATAAGATAAAAACCAGAACATAGCATCATAGCAGCGGAAATCCAAAATATAGCTTATTACAACTTTTCAAACTGTCTCAAAGCAAAAGCAAGATAAAGGAGGTACACTACTAATGCCCAAGTAGCGACCACCAACGACATAGGGAGAATATATATATAATGCGTGGAAGCCTCCTGCCCGCCTCCGAATCAGCTACTCGCGCATCACCAGCTAACCTGTCTCTAGTCTGCTCGTGTGAGCACCCAGAGTAATAAGAGGAGACATAAAACTCTGGGTCAGACATAAAGCCTGGTATGAGTGATAAGCATCTATAGTGAACAATAACAGGTAGACTAAAACATACCTGAACCTGCAACCAAAGAGTTAGCACTACATACTGTACAACACTCTAAGGTGCCATATCAAACGGTGTAAAGATACGAAGGTGGGGGGTGTGCATGTCATAATGATGGCAAACAATCAAACATAGCAACCATCCCCACATCTCTCACTCAGTGCGTAAAGCATACGATATTCACCACTTCGATCACCCATCATTGCTACGATCACTTTGCCCCATGAAGTCATAAATGGCTTCACTGCACTGATAACGTAGCCACTGATCCTTCGCTATGTCCACTTGCCCCATGGAGTTATTCACCCCATCTGCGCTGGCTCATAGCCTTACCAATCCTTACTATGTCCACTTTCCCTATGGAGTTATTCACCCCATCTGCGCTGGCTCATAGTCTTACCAATCCTTTACTATGTCCACTTGCCCCATGGAGTTATTCACCCCATCTGCGCTGGCTCATAGTCTTACTACGCATCACCTTGCCCCTCAAGTCATAATGACTCTACTGCACTGATAACGTAGTCTTGCTACCATCACCTTGCCCCTCGAGTCGCAATGACTCTACTGCACTGATAAGTAGCCCATCATTCATTTTTAGTGGTGAATCGAAGTTATGAATGTCGACAACTCCTTAGCACACGTCCCGCAGCAAAGCCCAACCATGAAGTGAACTCATTGGTTCCCAACTGGATCCTGAGCTCTAACTTCCCATATTGGACTACCTTTGCATCTCGGGTTATTGGTCAATACTGGGTCGGGTCGGGTTCTCTTCAAACCATCGGTTCGGGTCGGGTGCCTGCGTTGCGTCAGTTCGGGTCTTCCTCTGTAGCGGTTCGGGTCGGGTCCACTCCATCGCGTCGGTTCGGGTCGGGTATCTTTCTTCAGGTCGGGTCGGGTGCCCCACCTCGGGTCGGGTCGGGTGCCATCTCCCCTCCAGTTCGTGCTTCCGCTCTGATCCGCTCCCTCATTCTTTATCCGATCCGATCGCTTCTCCTTTATCCGATCCGATCCCAATTCAGTTAGCGTGGCCTTCCTTTTTGCCAATTTTCTCAAGTGTCAGGTTCCGATCCGATCGAATCCCTTGCCCGGTTCAACATATCCGATCCGAGCCCCCATATCTGATCCGATCCGAAACCTGCACTGTTTCCTGAAGCTTTTCCAGCAAGTGTTTACGCCATTCGACGACGTTTTCAACCATTCTAACTATTGAAATCAATCACAAAGCATATCATACAGTCATAGCAACATGCATAATCAACCACCAACATCAAAACATCAATATGATAGGTTAAAATGGATCAAACATACCCGAAATCCCACATTTCCTTTTAAGCATGTTTAGGTGAAACTAATGATAGGATTAGCAAAACTTAACCAAATTAACCCAAATTCATATCAGAGGTCTAAAACATCATTTAGGAATTTATGAACATTTTCCAGAATTTATTAGTGTATAAATTCGCTAATTAACACTAATTACCCTTAATTAGTGCAAAACTATGCAAATCACTCACCTTAGCCACAAATAAACTAAGATCTGAAATAAATCTCTGATTTGATGTGAATCCCAATGCTAAACAGCAGCTCCAATGTTGATTTGGTGTAGATCTTCCTTGATTAAAGGTTGCTAAGCTTAATCCTTGACCAAAAGATGATTTGGAGGTGATTTAGAGGTTGGAGGCCATTTTTAGGGTTCCTTGGTGATAAGTGGAGGCTAGAAAACTGAAATGGAATGATTCTCTACTTCATTTCAGCCTCCCCATAACCCCAATCCCGAAATGGGTTATGGGCCTACTCACTAATCACCCTATTTGGCCCGGTTAAGCAGTTTTTCACCCTCCAAACCTTACTTCAGTCATATCTCCCAAACGGTAAGTCCGTTTGGCTATTATGACCACTCTACGGAAAGATAAACCATCAAACGAATCTAATGGAAGTGGTTTTAGGTCAAAATTTCTTTCCAATCAAAAGTTATGGCCAAAACAAGATCAGCTAGGGGCAAAATGGTCATTTAAAAATCGACAAAAATCATGAATATGGGAAATGACTCTAATAGATGTTTCCCAAAGTTACATGACCATACGACTTCATATGGGAAAGAAATAAATATTCTACGATCCTCCGTTGCGTAGGATACGGGTCGTTACACTCTCCCCCCTTAAGAAATTTCGCCCCCGAAATTCCCTAATCAAAACACACACAAAGGTTCCCGCATGCCTATCAACCATAAAACAACAATCAAACATGCAAAACAAGTAAGGCAAGCCTATCCTAGCATGCGGAAAAACTAAATTATGAAGTAAGTCTTACCAGGCAAAGAGTTCTGGATACGCCTTCCTAATGCTCTCCTCTGTTTCCCAAGTACAATCATTCTCGCTCTCGCCCCACTGAACCTTGACTAGCTTCACCGCCTTCCTTCGAAGTTGCTTCGTATCGTGCCCCACAATACGAGTCGGCTTGCGGTTCCCAACCGCCTCGGGTTCTACTTCGAAGTCCTCTAACTGATCAGGTGAAATAGTCATATCTGAGTCGTGAATGAACTTCCTTAGTTGGGAAACATGAAACACATTGTGAACTCCCGCCATCTTTTCTGGTAAGCCAACTCTATATGCCAAATTCCCGACTAGTTCAAGAACAAGGAATGGCCCAACAAATCTTGGTGCTAACTTGCCTCTCCTGCCAAATCGAATCACGCTCTTTAACAGAGAGATCTTGACAAACACCAAGTCACCAACGGAGAATTTCAAGTCTCTTCTCCTCTTATCAGCATAACTCTTCTGCCTATCTTGGGCAGCTTTCATTCGTTGCTGAATGATCTTAATCTTATCGGAAGTTTCCCTCACCACATCTAGTCCAAGCACAAACTTCTCGCCAGTCTCTATCCAACATGATGGTGAGTTGCACGGTCTTCCGTACAAAGGTTCATATGGAGCCATATCGATATTGGATTGGTAGCTATTATTATATGCAAACTCTACTAGATGCAAATGGTCATCCCATGATCCACCAAAATCCAATATACAAGCTCTCAAGAGATCTTCCAATATACGATTCACCCTCTCCGTCTGACCGTCGGTCTGAGGATGATATGCAGTACTGAGATGTAATCCTGACCCTAGAGCCTCTTGTAAGCTCTTCCAAAACCCACTAGTGAACAATGGGTCTCGGTCACTCACGATGCTTTTGGGTACTCCATAAAATCTCACTACCCACTTCATATACAAATCTGCCAACTTGGCCGCCGTTCTGGTCGATTTGACTGGTATAAATCTTGCGCTCTTAGTCAATCGATCCACAATTACCCAAATGCTATCATATCCCGATCTAGTCCTTGGTAAGCCATCGATGAAATCCATCGAGACTTGCTCCCATTTCCATTCGGGAATTTCTAATGGTTGCAACAACCCACTAGGCTTCTTTTGCTCGGCTTTAACTAGCTGGCAATTCATGCATTTGGATATAAACTTCCCAACGTCTCTTTTCATCCCTTCCCAGTAGTAAGTCTGTTTCATGTCTCGATACATCTTATTACCACCGGGATGTATAGTCAGTTTTGAGTGATGACATTCTCTAAGCACTTCATCTCTCAAACCATTTACGTTGGGTACAACTAGTCTTCCATTATTCCGAAGCCATCCATCTCGATCAAGCCCATACACATTCATCTCCTCACCGTCGATGTCCATCTCTAACTTGGAGATGATTTTCAATAAATTAGGATCGTCCCTCTGGCTGGAACCAATCCACTCTATCAAAGTGGGTCTGATCGCTAAACTAGCTAGCATAACTGGATCCAATTCGCACTTTGGTCTGAAATCAAACCCCGCGATATACTCCAGTTGCTTCCACTCAAGAAACATTGCCCCTAAACTGGCATGTCTCCTACTCAAGGCATCGGCTACCGCATTACCTTTCCCAGGTGTGTATGCGATATCAAAATCATACGAAGCCAAGAACTCTAACCATCTCTGCTGACGGAGATTCAGATCCTTTTGAGAGAAGAGATACTTTAACGATTTATGATCGGTAAACAACTCAAATCTTTCTCCCAAGAGATAGTGTCTCCACATCTTCAGCGCAAACACGATCGCTGCTAATTCCAAATAATGGGTAGGATACTTCTTCTCATGCGGCTTTAGCTGTCGACTAGCATAAGCTACAACCCTACCTCCTTGCATCAATACAGCACCCAGTCCGGTACCAAAAGCATCCGTGTATACCGTCATCTCTTCATTCCCTTTAGGAATGACTAACACTGGCGCACGCGTCAACTTCTCTTTTAGACTCTTGAAGGCATCCTCACACACTCCGTCCTAGACGAAGGACTGATTCTTCTTAGTCAATTGAGTCAACGGTGCTGCTATCTTGGAGAAGTCCTGGATAAACTTACGATAATATCCAGCTAATCCCAAGAAACTTCTCACATCTGTTGCATTCTTGGGCGTAGGCCAATCCTGTACCGTAGCCACCTTCGCAGGGTCCACAGCAATACCACTCTCTGAAACAACATGACCCAAGAATCTCACTTCCCTTCTCCAAAAGTGACACTTAGAGAATTTCGCTTTCAATTGGTGTTTCCTCAACACCTCCATCATTATCCTCAAGTGTCCCTTGTGTTCCTCCTCTGTCCTTGAGTAAACAAGGATATCATCCACGAACACAAGTACAAACTTATTAAACTGATCTCCGAATACTCGATTCATAAGATCCACAAAATAAGCTGGTGCATTGGTCAACCCAAATGGCATGACCAACCACTCATAAAATCCAGACGGCGTCCTAAATGCCGTTTTCGGAACACTCTCATCTGCTACCCGAAGCTGATGAAATCCTGTCGTGAGGTCCAACTGGGAGAACACTCTTGCTCCTTCCAGCTGATCAAACAAATCATCTATCCGCGGTAGAGGATACTTATTCTTCCTCGTCACCTTATTCAACTCACGATAGTCCACACACAAACGAAGGGAACCATCTGCCTTAGTGGCAAACACAACTGGTGCTCCCCACTCGGAGACACTCCTTCTAATAAGTCCCTTCTTCAAAAGATCACTGACTTGTACCCTGAGCTCTCTCTGCTCCCTTGGTGCCATACGACGAAGTGGCATCACTATAGGTCTGGCATCTTTCACTAAATCAATACGGAACTCAATCTCTCGGTGTGGTGGAAGCCCGATCACCTCCTCGAAGACGTCCGGATATTGGCCAACCACGGGCACATCTGACAACTCATCCTGCGGGATGTCGAGGGAATTTACAAAACTAGCCATAACCCCATCACTAGGTAGACTACCAAACACTACCCTCTGTCCATCATCCGCCCTCACTGTCACCAAAAAGCCCTCACAGTCTACCACCACCCCGTATCTTTGGAGCCAATCGACTCCCAATATAATGCCATACCAAGTAAAGCCCAAAACAAAGCAATCACAAACAAACATACATCCATGACTCGATAAGACCAAATTCCTGCAAATCATACTAAGTCTAGTCGAACCACCAATCGGGTTCGTCACAACCAATGGTCTATCGACTATCTCGGGTTCCAGTCCCAACCTATCTACCAGGTCACTAGATATGAAGGAACGGGAAGCCCCAGTATCAAACAAAACTCGAACTGGTACATCATAAATAGAAAGCATACCTTGAATAACAACATTCTTTCCTTTCTCCGCCGTAGTTGGGGCATTTGACGAAGAAGGAACAGCATCAATAGCATATGCTTTCACAATCTGCTTCTCCTTAAGAGGTTGCAGACACTTATCCTTGAAATGTCCCACTTGACCACAGTTGAAGCACTTCTTATCTGCTGTCTTGGCCCGACAATCTTTAGCATAATGGCCCTTCTTACCACAACTGAAGCACTCAACATCCTTCTTGTTCTTTTTCTGGCCACCCTTAGATTGGTCCTGCTTCCTCTTATTCTGAGAGTTATTCTTGCCTCCACCGCCTTCTTGCGGCTTCGGCCCTTCCGCAGATGCAGCCTCAGTCTTTGACTTAGGGTAAAGACTCTCTGACCTCAAAGCTTTCCCCACAATCGATTCAAAAGTCTCATCGATGTGGTTGATAAGCCTTTCCCCCAAGTATCCATCCAAACCAGTAATGAACTTCTCATTCTTCTTCTCAGAAGTATCGATAAGAGATAGCCCATACTTCGACAAGGTGTCGAACTCAGCAATATAGTCAGAAACTGCCCTTCCGTTTTGCTTGAGTTCCAAGAACCTCTTGAACAACACTGACTTTTGGGCAGCTGGAATAAACTTCTCGCTAAAACGAGCCTTGAACTGAACCCAAGTAACCTGATCCTCTGGAGTAGCTGTTCTAATGGCATTCCACCAATTCATCGCTCGCCCTTGCAGCTGACGAGACGCTAGCCTTCACTTCATCGCATCCTCAAGACCCAAGTCATCGAAGATGCGATCACAGCTATCCATCCAATCTTAAGCATCTGTGGCCGACTCCGTCCCGTGGAACGGCTTCCCACCAAGGTTAGTGTAATCCTTGCACAACTTGGCGAAATCGACCCTAGGCGCCTGCACTACTGGGCCAACACCAACTCCGGGATTGGGAGCTGCCCCTTGCACTTCTCTAAGCATATCTCTCATGAGGTCAGTAAACATCGCCCTCATGTCAGCAGCATTCCCATGGTTGGTTCCTCTACCAGCACTCCTCGTGTCTCGGCTCATCGTCAATCTGAAAAAGGGAAACGATTAACGACCCCATAGTGGTGCTAGTGCAGTGCGACTTCATTCTTATACTACCAATAGTATATATATATATATAGCTTTTAAAAACCAAAGTAATCACAAATACGCGCTCTCATATACGTACTATCTCTCCCTAGTGTCTTTCCCTAGGTTAACTACGCAACCTAGAGCTCTGATACCAAGTGTGACGGCCCGCCCCGCACCAACCGACATTTACTCCAAAGGTGCGCTGTACATATGTCCAGTTAGCACGGAACGGGTCGTCAGAAGGAAAGGGAAGAAGGAAATGAACTAGCAAAGAACCTGTAGAATGTCTCACAGCGCATAGAACAAAATATAATAATAACATATTTGATATAAAATAGGAGAGACAGTGCATAAGCTAAAAACCAGAACTGAGCATCATAGCAGCGGAAATCCAAAATATATCTTATTACAACTTTTCAAACTGTCTCAAAGCAAAAGCAAGATAAAGGAGGTACACTACTAATGCCCAAGTAGCGACCACCAACGACACAGGGAGAATATATATATAATGCGTGGAAGCCTCCTGCCCGCCTCCGAATCAGCTACTCGCGCATCACCAGCTAACCTGTCTCTAGTCTGCTCGTGTGAGAACCCAGAGTAATAAGAGGAGACATAAAACTCTGGGTCAGACATAAATCCTGGTATGAGCGATAAGCATCTAAAGTAAAAAATAACAGGTAGACTAAAACATACCTGAACCTGGACCTGCAACCAAAGAGTTAGCACTACATACTGTACAACACTCTAAGGTGCCATATCAAATGGTGTAAAGATACGGAGGTGGGGGGTGTGCATGTCATAGTGATGGAAAACAATCAAACATAGCAACCATCCCCACATTTCTCACTCAGTGCGTAAAGCATACGATATTCACCACTTCGATCACCCATCCTTGCTACGATAACTTTGCCCCATGAAGTCATAAATGGCTTCACTGCACTGATAACGTAGCCACTGATCCTTCGCTATGTCCACTTGCCCCATGGAGTTATTCACCCCATCTGCGCTGGCTCATAGCCTTACCAATCCTTACTATGTCCACTTGCCCCATGGACTTATTCACCCCATCTGCGCTGGCTCATAGTCTTACCAATCCTTTACTATGTCCACTTGCCCCATGGAGTTATTCACCCCATCTGCGCTGGCTCATAGTCTTACTACGCATCACCTTGCCCCTCAAGTCATAATGACTCTACTGCACTGATAACGTAGTCTTGCTACCATCACCTTTCCCCTCGAGTCGCAATGACTCTACTGCACTGATAAGTAGCCCATCATTAATTTTTAGTGGTGAATCGAAGTTATGAACGTCGACAACTCCTTAGCACACGTCCCGCAGCAAAGCCCAACCATGAAGTGAACTCATTGGTTCCCAACTGGATCCTGAGCTCTAACTTCCCATATTGGACTACCTTTGCATCTCGGGTTATTGGTCAATACTGGGTCGGGTCGGGTGCTTGCGTTGCGTCAGTTCGGGTCTTCCTCTGTAGCGGTTCGGGTCGGGTCCACTCCATCGCGTCGGTTCGGGTCGGGTATCTTTCTTCAGGCCGGGTCGGGTGTCCCACCTGGGGTCGGGTCGGGTGCCATCTCCCCTCCAGTTCGTGCTTCCGCTCCGATCCGCTCCCTCATTCTTTATCCGATCCGATCGCTTCTCCTTTATCCGATCCGATCCCAGTTCAGTTAGCGTGGCCTTCCTTTTTGCCAATTTTCTCAAGTGTCAGGTTCCGATCTGATCAAATCCCTTGCCCAGTTCAACATATCCGATCCGAGCCCCCATATCCGATCCGATCCGAAACCTGCACTGTTTCCTGAAGCTTTTCCAGCAAGTGTTTACGCCATTCGACGACGTTTTCGACCATTCTAACTATTGAAATCAATCACAAAGCATATCATACAGTCATACCAACATGCATAATCAACCACCAATATCAAAACATCAATATGATAGGTTAAAATGGATCAAACATACTCAAAATCCCACATTTCCCCTTAAGCATGTTTAGGTGAAACTAATGATAGGATTAGCAAAACTTAACCAAATAAACCCAAATTCATATCAGAGGTCTAAAACATCATTTAGGAATTTATGAACATTTTTCCCGAATTTATTAGTGTATAAATTCTCTAATTAACACTAATTACCCTTAATTAGCCATAATTAGTGCAAAACTATGCAAATCACTCACCTTAGCCACAAATAAACTAAGATCTGAAATAAATCTCTGATTTGATGTGAATCCCAATGCTAAACAGCAGCTCCAATGTTGATTTGGTGTAGATCTTCCTTGATTAAAGGTTGCTAAGCTTAATCCTTGACCAAAAGATGATTTGGAGGTGATTTAGAGGTTGGAGGCCATTTTTAGGGTTCCTTGGTGATAAGTGGAGGCTAGAAAACTGAAATGGAATGATTCTCTACTTCATTTCAGCCTCCCCATAACCCCAATACCGAAATGGGTTATGGGCCTACTCACTAATCACCCTATTTGGCCCGGTTAAGCAGTTTTTCACCCTCCAAACCTTACTTCAGCCATATCTCCCAAACGGTAAGTCCATTTGGCTATTATGACCACTCTACGGAAAGGTAAACCATCAAACGAATCTAATGGAAGTGGTTTCATGTCAAAATTTCTTTCCAATCAAAAGTTATGGCCAAAACAAGATCAGCTAGGGGCAAAATGGTCATTTAAAAATCGACAAAAATCATGAATATGGGAAATGACTCTAATAGATATTTCCCAAAGTTACATGACCGTACGACTTCATATGGGAAAGAAATAAATATTCTACGATCCTCCAATGCGTAGGATACGGGTCGTTACAGGCGGAGTACTCGTTTGATACTATTCTATGGGTTACTGACTCAAACGGGTCCCCCGTACAAGATGATACAAGCTCTCCCCTTTGTCTTGTATCCCCACTAGGATTTCCACAAGTTATGCCTACCTAATAGTGTCTTAATTACATAACCCCAACCGGTTAAGTTTGTGGGCCTATATTTAAATATTACCCATCCTACCCAGATATACTTAACCGTCCCACTATTTCCACCAAGTTCACTTAACCCTATTCAAATTCATGTTCATACAATCCCTATGGATTTAACTAGGTTAAGTATTCCAATTCAATACCATGTCCATTTATGGTTATAATGTGCTAGATCTCTCACATTAAGCCTACCACTTGTGGATGTTGGATATGTCAGTTTGGGGCAAACTTCTTCCACAAGTCGGGCGTAACCTCATGTCTTAGCACGTCTCGTATTTGTGCACCTAGACCCCTCACATTAGATTCACCACTTGTGGTCGCTGCATATGTCGGGCGATTCCGGGCAGACTTCCACCACAAGTGTAACCTAACCTCGTGTCTAGGCGCAGTTACAGTTTATAATTACTAAAATCCTAGACATTTTATTATTAGCTAATTTTACCTATGTCGTTGTAGGTTTTCATGCCCCTTCCGCAAGTTATGTTCATAATAAACTATATGCCCAAATTCATATTCATACATTTTATCCAGGTTATGCCCAAATTCCCAATTACAAGTTATGCCCAATTTCAATATTTTTCCCCTCGTTCCTCGTTTAACGCGTTCGCATATTTTAGCGGCATGCCTAGGCTTGAAAGGAGCCAGGCTAAATAAAATAAAAAAGGGAAAGATGAAGGGAAGATGATAGAAATGATCATACTAACTAGATTGACATATAATGGCATAAACATATAGTGGCATAATGACAAGATAGGCACACAGTAACAAATCTGATGAGAATATGATAATAGAACTGATTCTAACGTAACAGGGATGTCATAATAGGCATGATAAGATCTAAACAATGGTTTAGATATCCAACTAATAATAGATCCAATTTAACCACAAACATTACAGGGACAAGTATAAGGTGTTCTAAACAGTGAAACAATGGCAGACATGATAAATAGGTGAAGGTTTAGATCTAAGTCATAATCATGTCATAACATCATAGATACATCGGTTATAGCAGATCTGATTTGATTCAAATGGTCATATATTGGCGTAGATCCAAGTTAATGTCATATCAAGTTTTACTTTTAATTATTCAGATCTAAAAGTAACTTAAACTCACATTGTTTGGATCTAGAAAACAGAAGGAGAATAGCAGATGTTGAATCACATATCTACACTTGAATAACTTGATTGCAGAAGAAGAAAAAGGTTTGATTCAATCCGGGCAGCGACAATATCTAGTCCACCATTATTTTTAGTGTGAGAAAACTAGAGAAATGATGCCATATTTGTAGCCAAAACCCTGAAACCCTAATTTGCCCAGTCTGCCGCAGGGGGGTCGACCCATGGGTCGACACCCCCCTTGAGGGGTCGACCCAGGGGTTGACACCCCCCTTAAGCGGTCAACACCCATGGGCGGGAAATTTGTCGCCCATGGAATATTTGATTTTCGAACTGAAATTTGATTTTCTGAATAATATTTATATATATATATATAATTCTCTTGCGCGTATACAAACTTTAGACCTTTGTAACTTCTTCATATAGTGTCCGTTTTACGCAAACTAAGTGTCAAATCTTGACCAGAATTTCAAGACGGACGCAATGGCGCAGTCCATTTCACTTGATTTTGAATATTAAAGTAATTATTCTTTAATTTGTCCTCTTTAGTGTTGGTAAAATTACGAGGTGTTACATTCTCCCCTACTCAAAGGATTTCGTCCCCGAAATCTCCAAGCTAACAAGAATGTATATCCTACCATCCATCACCCATCTACTCATCCACCAATCATAGGCATCCATTGTCCTTAAAGATTTCTAATGCTTATATGAGAATATGCAAAGGTGTGTGTATATGTCCCAATACTAATGCGATGATCAAGTGGGATACTGATTTAGTTGACCTCCTTAATGTAATGTATGTTAATGCCATGAAACCAACATGTATGTAATAATCCTATTATAACATGTGAGTTCTATATGGGTGCACAACCATCCGTCCAAATGCAACATCCATATGATGATACATCCATTTCCATCCATTAAAAGAAGAAAAATGCACATACATCAATATGCAGTATGAGAGTGATTGAGCCGATCTAGTGCCAAATGTGTGTGTATATGCATCCATGAGTAACCACTAACAAACACTTGCATCCACTTGCATCCATCAAATATAACATGTCTCAAGTACATGTTTACATTCATGGGATTAATACCAAAAGGTTGAAGATTCGATCGATAGGACATAATTAAATGATAGAAACAAGCATAAATAAAAGCTTTGGAAAGGAAGTTAAGAACATACCCTCGAAAAGAAAAGGGTACGAAGCATGAATCTTGTCTTCAGTCTCCCAAGTCGCATCTTCTGGGTTTTCTCCCAATTGAACTTTCATCAACTTGACTTCTCTATTGCGTAGCTTCTTAACTTCTAATCTAAGAATACGGGTAGGAACTTGTCTGACTGTCGCCTCCCATTCCACCTCTACTTCCTCCAATATACTCGGCTCAACTACTTCTGCAGTATCATGCATGCACTTCTACAAATGAGAAACGTGGAAAACATCATGAACGCAGGATTGTCTCTTTGATAGCTTTACCCTACAGGCCATTTGGCCAATCCTTTCTATTATGGGAAATGGCCCTACAAATCTTGGTGCTAATTTCCCTACAGACCCGAAGCGAACCACATTCCTCAATGGTGATACCTTAATGAAAACCATGCCCCCTACTTCAAATTCAATGTCTGTCCTTCTCTTGTATGCATAGGATTTCTGCCTATCTTGAGCGGTCTTCATTCGTCGTCTAATGAGATCAATCTTCTCAGACGTTTCTCTAACCATATTTGGTCCAAGTAATAGCCTTTCTGTAGATTCCCACCAACAAGTTGGTGATCTACAGGGTCGTCCATGTAATGCTTCGAAGGGTTCCATGCCAATGCTAGCTTGATAACTGTTGTTGTAGGTGAACTCTACTAAAGGAAGATGTTCTTCCCAAGCCCCTATGAAGTCTAGGATACACAACCTCAAAAGATCCTCAAGGATTCTGTTCACCCTTTCTGTCTGTCCATCGGTCTGTGGGTCATAAGCGGTGCTCAAACACAATTGTGTACCTAATGCTTCTTGCAAGCTCCTCCAAAATTCACTGGTGAAGATGGGGTCATGATCGTTTACGATACTGGAAGGTACTCCATGAAGACTAACTATCTCACGAACGTAAATTGCTGCTAACCAAGCTGTCGTCCTCTTACTCTTAACTGGAATGAAATGAGTGCTCTTAGTAAGTATGTCCACCACAACCCAAATACTGGTGTTGCCTTTCTTTGATCTAGGCAGACTGTCTACGAAATCTATAGAGATGCTCTCCCACTTCCACTATGGAACCTCAAAAGGATGAAGTAAACCACCGTGCTTCTTTTGCTCAGCTTTGACTGGCTGACAAACTAAACATTGAGAAACAAACTCCGCCATATCTTTCTTCATCCCAGCCCAAAAGAAAACACTCTTCATATCCCTATACATCTTATCACCGCTTGGATGAATAGTCATCTTAGAATGATGGGCTTCCTTTAGGACTGTCTTTAACAAACTTCCAGTTTGGGGAACACAAAGCCTTCCATCTCATCGCGACCACCCTTTATCGTCTATGTAATATCTATTGAGGTGACCAGAAGTCTCCCCTTTAGTGAGCATATCCAAGATGTCTGAAAGCTATGGATCATCTCGCTGCGAAGCTCCTATCTGATCTATAAGAGTAGGTCATATCTCTAGCGATGCAAACAAGCCAGGAAAAAACTCGGTGGAGGGTCTAAAGTCAAAAGTCGATATGAACCCCAAGCTTTTCCTTTCCACAAACAGAGGACTTAAGGTCATCCTTTACCTACTTAGTGCGTCTGCCACCACATTACCCTTGCCAGTGGTATAAGAAATCTCGAAGTCATATGATGCTAGGAACTCCATCCACCTTTGTTGCCTTAAATTAAGATACTTCTATGATAACAAATACTAAAGGGATTTATGATCGGTGTACAACTCGAACTTCTCTCCAAGCAAATAATGACGCAATGTCTTAAGTGCGAATACTATGGAAGCTAGCTCTAAATCATGGATAGGGTAGTTCTTCTCATGAACCCTTAGCTGTCTACCCACATAACATACTACCTTTTCCCTTTTGCATCAGAACTGTACAAAGCCCTGTACCACGTGCATCAGTGTAAACTGTAAATACTTTGTTCCCATCGGGCAAGGTCAAAACTGGGGATGTTGTCAGAGCCCTCTTCAATCGTTGGAAAGCAACATCACAATCTATATTCCATGAAAACGCCAAATTCTTCTTCGTCGGCCTGGTGAGTGAGGCTGATATCTTTGCGAAGTCCTTAATGAACTTCCTATAATCTCCTGCCAATCCAAGAAAAATTCTCACCTCCTTGCATTTTTCGGAATTTTCCAATCTTGTACTGCAACTAGCTTTGCGGGATCTACGACATTTCCATCTTTAGAAACTGCATGGCCTAGAAATCTTACCTCTTTTCTCCAAAAATGGCATTTGGAGAACTTTTCCTTAAGCTGATGCACACGGAGAGTTTTTAAAACTTCTCTCAAATATTGGGCATGCTCCTCCTCACTCTTTGAGAAGATCAAGATATCATCGACAAAGACCATGACAAATTTATTTAGAAACTCCCGCAGCACCCTACTCATCAGATCAACAAAATAGGCGGGTGCATTCGTTAACCCAAAAGGCATAACTAGCCATTCAAAGAAACCATCTGGAGTCCTAAAAGCGGTCTTGTTTATACTACCCTCAACCATCCTCAACTGATGAAAACCCATGGCCAAGTCTAACTGAGAGAATACTGATGTACCAACAAGCTGGTCAAATAAATCATCTATTCTCGGAAGTGGGTGCTTGTTCTTGTTAGTGAGTATAATCAACTCGCTATGTTCCACACACAAGCGAAGCGAACCATCCGCCATAGTCGTGAATACTACTGGAGCACCCCATTCAGATATGCTTCGCCTAATAAATCCTTTCTCAAGTAGCTCCCCTACTTGCTTGCTAAGCTCCCTCCTTTCCCTTAGAGTCATATGGTGCATAGGTAATGCAACTGGTTTTGCATTGTCTACCAAATATGTACGAAAATCGATCTCACGCCTCGGAGGTAAGCCCCATACCTCATTAAAAACATCAGGATAGTCACAGACTATTGGTACAGATCACAGATCATCGATAGATGCTTCAAGAGACTCTAGGAAACTAAGCATAGCATACCCTTGTGGGTCACTAGAAATCTCGAGGGTCCTCCCATGGCAAGTTAAAATTCTAATGACCCTCTTCTCACAATCAAGAATGGCACCATACATGATTAGCCAATCCATCCTTAGAATCAAACCATACCCCATAAAATCAAGCACATATGCATCGCACTCAAATTCGATGCCTAAGTCAAATATTCTCAAAACCAGACAAATCATAGACAAATGAGCCGAACCACCAATAGGGTTTGAGACAACTACGGGATCCACTACCATACTAGTATTTAGGTGTAGAGACTCAACCATAGAACTAAATATAAATGAATGTGAAGCTCCAGAATAAAAAAGAGTCCTAATAGGATGATTGGAAAAAGAAATCTAACCTTCTACGGAAATTTTCCTACCTCTATCCGGAGCACCGGTCGCATGAGCATGCATCTGCCCTTTGACCTTGTCCCTGTTTCTTCGAGCACTCCTTAGCAAAGTGTCAGACCTCTCCACAATTGAAGCAAGAGTTCTTCCTTCTTTTGCAGTCCTTTATCAAGTGACCCTCTCCTCTGCAAATATGGCACTTCCTCTTATCCTTAGCCTTGTCATTATTTCCGCCTTTCTTCTATTGTTGTTATTGCTGTCCTTTCTTGGGCTATAATTTCTTGTTTTGTGATTCCTGAACTTTAACTTCCTTCTTTTCACTTTTGTCTTCCTCATGCATCAAGGCCAAATCAACGAGCCTTTCAAAAGTTACCCTCATTTGAATATGGGACATAGCTAACCCATGAAGGGGTTCATTCAGTCCTTTAACAAACCACAAGGCTTTCTTATGCGGAGTGTCTGCTAGTTCCAAACCTAATCTCACCAGGTGATTAAATTTGTTCACATATTCTTTAACAGTCATATTTCCTTGTTAGAGCACCAAGTACCTCTCCATTTGCAAGCTTTTCTTAGCTTGAGAAAGAAACTTCATTTCAAACCTTTGTCTAACATCGTCTCATGTCTCCACCAGATGCCCCGCTTGGGTTACTTCCCACCAGAACGAAGCTTCGTCTTTTAGTAGCCAGGCGGCTAGCTGAATCTTCCTACGATCATCCACATCGAAAATTCCAAACAAGTCCTCTGTCTCCTTGAGCCAATTCCTTGCCTCTACGAACATCTCCGTTCCATGGAGTGGCCTTCCTCCCATAGCATGGAAAACTTTGTAGATCTTAAGAAGTTGTCTACACGTGGAGGAGGAGGAATGATGGGTGCAACTGGGGGAGGAACGTCAGCTTGACCACCGGCAGGCGCCGTGGCCTCTATATACCTACGGAACCAGCCTGGTATCGTAACGCCCTCTGCAGTATTAGGTTCCCTAGACATGCTGAAAAGAAAAGGAAAGAGATTCAGATAACGGATCGAAAGACAATGCATATGGCTTTGGGGGGTATGTTTTTCAAAACAGAATTTTCTTTTGAAAATGCGTTCTTTTAAAACCTTTTTGAAAATAGTTTTCATAAAATTTTATCTAATCTAGTAACATTCAGCTCTGATACCAAGTGTGACACCCCACGTCCGTTAATGTCACTCAGTAAGAGAATGCATTAAGTTTCGTGAAGTGTTATAGGTAAACATAAACATTACAAGACATATATAAAATTGTAGCAAAATTAAAAACTTTTATTAATCATAGAGCATCGTGGTTCAAAACATCATATGTTTGAATTACATAAAAACTAGTACATCATAAAAACTTCTGTCTTGTACTTAAAACATCATAGTACAATATAAAAGAACCATAATCCCCAAATGAAAACATAGCCATAGTAGCAAAGATAGGAGCTTCAATAATACATCTAAGCAGCTCCAGCAAAATGATAGCAGAATCCTGATCAAGCTTGAGTATTCCCACCCAGAGAACCTGGGGGGAAACAGAAGAAAGAAGAGGAAATAAAAGGGTCAGACATAAAGTCTGGCGAGCCCAGTTACTTTTAGCAAATAAATAAGTAAAAGTATCATGATAGACATATAAAGTGGATGAGAAAGATAACATCACAAAAGGTAGGCATGACAAGGTAAACATGATAGAATGTATACGCTGCTCTAATGATTACTCTGCACCAATACTAATATAACCAGAATGAGATGATCCCAACAATTATAAGATGGTAAACTTAGGCGTACTTCCGGTGAGAGGTTTTAACCCCATACAATCCACAGACAGCCCAACCTAACAGGCTCCTAAACTTTACCAGAACCTAGATGTACCCTTAATACTATCCTAATTGATCGGCTCCCTACTCCATAGTTACCCTGTGCCAGCCCCATAGTAGGATGCATCACTTCCTAAAGTGGCAATGCTTCGTTGATGTGCACAACCATATCTACAGGTGTCACGGTCGTCTTATCCCCCTCTGCCCGGACCATGCACACACATGGCCCCGGTCGGTTTGCACTGCCCACACCATGTCTACGTTTAGATCTCTTACTATCAGCCTAGTAAGCGTGTCCCGACTCCGACCTAGGGCGGAGTACTCATTTGATACCGTTCTATGGGTTACTGACTAAAACGGTCCCCAACACAAGATGATACAAGCTTTCCCATTTGTCTTGTATCCCCACTAGGATTTCCACAGGTTATGATTACCTAATGGTGTCTTTAATTACATAACCCCAACCGGTTAAGTTTGTGGGCCTACCTATAAATATTACCCAACCTACCCAGATATACTTAACCTTCCCACTGTTTCCACCAAGTTCACTTAACCCCTATTCAAATTCATGTTCATACAATCCCTATGGATTTAACTAGGTTAAGTATTCCAATTCATTACCATGTCTGTTTATGGTTATAATGTGCTTGACCTCTCACATTATGCCTACCACTTTTGAATGCTGGATATGCCAGTCGATTCGGGGCAGACTTTTTCCACAAGTCGGGCTTAACCTCGTGTCTTAGCACATCTTATATTTGTGCACTAGACCCCTCACATTAAATTCACCACTTGTGGTCACTGGATATGCCGGGCGGTTCTGGGCAGACTTCCACCACAAGTGTAATCTAACCTCATGTCTAGGCGCAGTTATAGTTTTTAAGTACTGTAATCCTAAGCATTTCATTATTAGCCAATTTTACCTATGTCATTTTAGATTTTCATGCCCCTTCCCAAGTTATGTTCATAATAAACTATATGCCCAAATTCATATTTATACATTTTATTCAGATTATGCCCAATTCCCAATTACAAGTTACGCCCAATTTCAATTTTTTCCCCTTCGTTCCTCATTTAATGCGTTCACATATTTCAGGGGCATGCCTAGGCTCGAAAGAAGCCAGGTTATATAAAATAAAAAAGGGAAAGATGATAGAAATGATCATACTAACTAGATTGACATATAATGGCATAAACATATAGTGGCATAATGACAAGACAAGCACATAGGAACAGAACTGATGAACATATGATAATAGAACTGATTCTAACGTAGTAGGGATGTCATAACAGGCATGATAAGATCTAAACAATGGTTTAGATATCCAACTAATAACAGGTCCAATTTAACCACAAACATGATAGGGACAAGTATAAGGTGATCTAAACAGTGAGACAATGGCAGATCTGACATGATAATAGGTGAAGGTTTAGATCTAAGTCATAATCATGTCATAAAATTATAGATTCACAGGTTATAGCAGATCTGATTTGATTCGAATGGTCATAAGGATAAATCCAAGTTAATGTCATATCAAGTTTTACTTTTAATTATTCAGATCTAAAAGTAATTTAAACTCGAAGTGTTTGGATCTAGAAAAACAGAAGGAGAGTAGCAGATGTTGAATCACAGATCTACACTTGAATAACTTGATTAACTTAATTGCAAAATAAGAAAAAGGTTTGATTCAATCCGAGCCGCGACAACATCTAGTCCTCCATTATTTTTAGTGTGAGAAAACCAGAGAAATGAGGCCATATTTATAGCCAAAACCCCAGAAACCCTAATCTGCCCAGTCTGCCGTAGGGGGGTCGACCCCCACTTGAGTGGTCGACCAATGTGTCGACACCCCCCTTGAAGAGTTGACCCAGGGGTCGACACCCTTAGGCGGGAAATTTGCTACCCACGGAATTTTTGATTTTCGAACTGAAATTTGATTTTTTGAATATATATATATATATATATAATTCTCTTGCGCGTATACAAACTTCAAACCTTCATAACTTCTTCATACGGTCTCCATTTTATGCAAACCAAGTGCCTATCTTGACCAGAATTTCGAGACGGACGCAATGGCATAGTCTGTTTCACTTCATTCAGAATATTAAATTAATTATTCTTTAATTTTTCCTCTTTTGTGTTGGTAAAATTACGGGATGTTACATCGGGTCTATCCGCCTTTTTTAACTGGGTGTAATTTCACCTAGGTATGAGAGTGTGACAAGTTTTATAATATTTTGGCTGACATGGTTTTTTCCTGTTAGCCAATTTTAAAATTCGGTTGCTCTGATTTGCTGAATGACGTGAATCCAAACTTCTGGGATCCATACATTAAACTATAATAGAGCTCTGGGCCTATCGCTTCCCTTACAACACAATCTTTTCCTCTATTTGTGTTCTCTCTTCTGAGGCATGTCTTAGCTTAAATTCGTCTAGGGGAATATTTATAAAATAAAATACATATAATCAACCGTAGCAGCCTCGGAGAAGAACTCAGGACCACTGTGAGTAGATTTGAATTATATCTCTTTAAATAGCATTGCTTGATTTCTATTACAATTATTCGGGTTTGACACAGTTTAATTAAAATTATTTAAAGTAGTTTAATTTCTATTATAATTAGACAAAGTTTAATTAGAATTATTTACAGTATTTCAACTCCTACTATAGTTAGTTAATGTTGACATAGTTAAATCAAAATTATTTACACTAAATCTATATGGAAAACTGTAAACCTTGGGATATTTGTACTTATATGAGAGTTATTTATTGGTTATTAAACGTGAGAAAATATAAGTATTATTGGGATCAAAAAATTATAGAAAAGGCATAAGCTCAAATGTTTTAAATTTATTGTATTTATGTCATAATTTGGAAATGAATTAAGAATGGGAATTAAAATATACCAGTTAAATTAGAAGTTCGAAATTGTTGGTTAAGAAAAAGGGAAACATTTTCATGGTTTGAATTGTAAGAAGGGCAACAAACGTAATTGCAAGAATAAAAAAGATGGATTAGTGCAAAATAAGGATTTAGTCATATTTGCACGATCAACTAGTTAAGAAATAAGTAAAAGGAATGCCTTGCAATTACAGTTTTCTGTTTATTGGATAATTTTATATTAAAGTATGTAAATAAATGTTAGTGTATTTTAGTAACCAACCAAATGGTATAAATATAACTTCCTATAGATAGAACTTATAAAGATGGTAAGCAAAAGAGTTATATAACTGAAAGATGTTATAAAAAGAGTAAAGAAATCAAGCTTGACATTTGATAGCCCAGAAAATAGCAAATTAGTATATGATTAAGATCTGTTATTATGATACAAATAATAAGAAGAAAAGGGATTATTCTGATAAAAGATTTTAAGATAAGATAATAGCTTCAGATTAAGATTGTCGCAAAACGTAAGTATGAAAACATGAGAATAGTATCATAATAAAAGAACAATAGCAGATTAAGAAAGATTAGAAAACTTAAATGCATAAGAAGAAAATTAGGCATAGGGTCAAATAAGAAATGTGAGATGTGTTGGAGTAGTCTAAAGCAAATCAAATGGTATGCCTTGCGATGCGGACCACAACTAATTCATAAGGGTTCGTTGGTCTCACGAGGTGCGTTTATAGCAGCATTCCCAGTCAGCCAAGGACTGTTGATCTCAAGAAGAATGGGACTAACCATGCTAAAGACATGAGGCGTAGGCTTCAAAGCGAGAATACCCAGAGGATTATCCACTGGTGTAGGAAAAGTTAGGCAATCCATTGGAGGCAGGTTTGTAGTTTCCATCAAGAGTGTATGCCTTGATTGCGTTCATATTGAGTGTAGTCATAAGGCTGATGAGTGACTTTAGGATACAACGGTCTCCTGGGAACATGCTTCGTGATTAGGATCCAAAAAGGATAGTAACCGTCAGATGACTTTCACCATCATCCAATAGCGAGTACGAGAAGATATGGGTTAAAACAAGGGGACAGTGGCCTTTTACTATCGGGACATTTTATATGGTAGCAATGCAAATTATTTGCTTGGTTTTTTTAGGGCAAGACCTTAACATATAAAAGAGTCTTCCACTAGTAGAGGGGTGGTTTCATGAAACTTTATCCACGAAAGAGGCAGAACTAGTTAAAATCTATGGGCCTTGATTGTTCCTTATTTCATATCGCGGTAAATTCCCTGTAGAGTTTCATAGTGAGCCCTAATCATGCCATTTATTATTGGAACTCAGAGCATAGACAAAATGATTGCGTGTAGATCCTCGTTGTATGCACTAGATGACGCACTGTGGATGTTTGAGCATTAGAGAGTCCAATATGAACATAGTTTCATGTTTTCTTCATAGACGACGGAACAAGTGCAGTATATGCTTTATGAAATAGCTCGTTATCAATGTAGTAGTAGCACTCCTTTGTAATTAAATGATGGAGGCCTATCAAGGGTTTACTATATATGGTACCTAAATATATTGGGCATATAGCCACACACACACACAAATATATATATATATATGGTTTTTTCTATAGGGGAGTAGGTGGGTACGGCTCACGCACAGAGGCAGGAGCATTATAAACCCTAATAACCTAATAAAAGTAAATAAAAGGTAGAATGGTATGTGACGTGCTATTCTTAAAAAGTATAATCTGTCCATTCACTAGGACTTTAGTTGACTCCCTCCTCATAACAAACCTATACTTTAGAAGATGGTATAGATTTTTACAGCTTAGAGACACTTGCTTATTCAATGTCATTAATATGATAAATATTTACTTATTATCACATTTTATTCAGTTCCGCTATGAGATGTTTATTTGAGCTCTGATATATTTATCTTTTCCTTTTTGTAGGATACTATACAATCAACTCGGGTTTCAATGGACTTGGATTTTAGCATTTTGCGAAAAGTTCGAACCTGCTAGAATTTGAGTTGTTACATTTGGTTCGGAGCTTAGGTTTAGGATTCCTAAATAAATAGTGAATGAGCATATTCAGATTTTCAAAATATAAATATACTATACATTAAATATGCCTAAATCCAAAGAAAAATCCACATTTAAGAGAAAGTATGTATGAAAAAGACAGTAACAGTGTTGTACATCATAGATAGGATTTTAAGAATCCAAGAGTATCAGGTTCCAGAGTGGCTTTAGTATAAGATGTACAATAAAATGGATAATATATAGGTTGATATCTGGAAATTGTTAGTATTTGGATTAGTTGGTAGGGAAGCATTGCATAAATAAATGTGAAGAATAAGAAAGTTAATGGATTAGGAATATGACACTATGCCATAAACGACCTAATGCAACGATTTTGCAAGGTGTTGCCAGCCAAAATGTGACGATAGGTATAATATTTTGGTCCTACTGCAGCATTCTATTTTGGATGTTACCTTAGCCATAAAAATATGTTGTCCTAGCTAAACAAGTGTAAAACGATGCAACATTTTATATAATGTTGCTATAGCAGACATTTCCATATCTTAGCACCGATCCAAGTGAATCAGATCCTACGTTGTAGACGTGATATCTCTTCAATCCATCTTATTTTCATTTCCCCCTTCCTAATTTCGTTAACCAATTAAAATTTTCTTTTGCAATCATAAATAACATTTTTAATTTTCGGTTTGATTATTGCTTTGATTTGGTGGTTCGGGTTTTGTTCAACGATTTCAGTTCAACTAGGGCTTTGATTTGGGGGTTCAAGCTTTGTTCAATGATTTCGGCTCAATTAGGTCTTCGATTTGGGGGTTCAAGCATCACTTTAGGGTTTCGATTTTGAGGTATAATTCTCTCTCACATCACTTTAGGGTTTCTATTTAAACTACTTATAAATTCTTAGGTCGGCCTGTATTAACAATTCGACTTGTCTTAGGTTTCCTCTTGTTGGACACACACAAACATTATAGGATGGGGGGATTGATGCATCTCAGATTTCATCACAAGGGTACATTTCAGAAGGAATTATATGTTGGTGGAACCTTTACCATAGTATAGGGCGTTGATCCTGACCACTTCTCGTACACAGTGCTCATGAAGTTCGTGAAGGAGGACCTTCTCTACAACGAAATAGGAGGAATTTATATAAAAAATGGTGAGAAGGGTGGGTGGAAGTCACTGACAAATGATGCGGACCTCATAGAGTTTGTTAATGGAGCTAACAATGGTGACAACTTGGAATTTTATATCGACAACGTTGTCGATACTACAACTGAGCCACTGAAGCAAATGCAACTGCATGTAATCATTCGGCAAAAGCCACTGAATCTGGTTACAAGTATATGTATATCTAAATAGTATCATTTACAGATTTGTGATATTTTGATAAAGCAAAAAAAAATTGATTGTGATATTATATCTTTTAAAGGTCATTATTATAATATCATTATATGATTTGTTGTTGTTACAAAACCATTGAAACGACAGTACGTGATGACTCATCAACTAAAACAGAACCAAAAAACAAGAAGTTAACTGAAGTCAACAGTCCTCGGAAGTGGGGATGGCTCAATAATCCAGAACCCAACACAACCACGAAGAGGTGAACAGTCCTCGGAATTCGGCTCAGCCCAATAATCCAGAACCTAACACAACCACAAATCAAAAGATAGCTGAGGTGAACAGTCCTCGGAAGTCGGCATGATTGAATAATCCAGAACACAACAATGCAACCGATCAAAAGATAGCTGAGATGAAGAGTCCTCGGAAGTCGGCAAGGCAGAATAATCAAGAACCCATCAATGAAACCCTTAATCTACTGCGACGGTAAATCATTATAAGATGACAAAGAAAAACAAAAACCCAAAAATCATCGATTCAACAGTAGGCCTGAACTCATCAGGTGTTAATAAGAAGTTGGAATCATGTATTCAACCAGGGAAGACGAAGATATGGTTGAAAATGGCAAGCAGGTTCGAAGAATTCTAATTATGATGATCATATTGTAACTTGAATATATTGTACCACTCTTGCAGCATACTTACTATGATTTTACTGTTTATTATATAATTGTAGAATGTTCATGTACCACCTCCACCATCTCTAAAGGACTACGAATTACAGAGAGATAAGAATTTGATGAGGAACAACAAACTTCTCACTTCTCTAGGTGTGCATTTAATTTCAGCTGAACTGATAAATGCAAGCCAAAAAAAGGAAAAGAAAAGATGCAAAAGGATGTGGATAGTGAGGAATATAGTCAAGACCATGAGGAGCATAGTGATGATGACACTTCACAAAGTACACGAAAGGTGTGTGAGAGCAACATATCATATTTTTTATGCTTCTGAAGATAATGACTATAAAATCAAATCTTATTTCCTAATTATATATACAATTTAGATAACTAAAAATTTGAGAAGCCTAAGCCTGTTAGTAGACCACAAACTCGTTCAACTAGTGGTAAGGCAAAGGAAAATGATATGTTTAGAATCCCAAGCCCAAGCCAAAGCCTAATAGTAAGTTCAAATGAGAAAGATGTTGAAGGACAGGGAACAATGGTTGATTATTTGGCTCTGCGGGAACGACAAAAGAAAATTGATGCTAAATCTAATGCAAGTGGTATGGCAAATAAGGATGTGGCGGAGAACGTCTTGGCAGACGTTGAAAATGAAGAAGTTTATGCAGGTACTGAATTGATGTGATAATAATATTTAATATTACAGTGGGATTAATATTTAAGTACCGAATTTACATTATGATTTATATGTTATTATTTTATGGGACTTTTCATTTTAATTAAAGATGAAGTTCCTTGAAGACTCAGAGGTCAAACAAAGATGTTTAATGTTCATATAAGGGCGTATGGAAAAAGAGTTGTAATTGGTATAAATGAGTGGTTCCAACCTATTTCAGATGATGACAAAGTAATATCTGAATTGAGCAACTTTTTAGGAACATTGAAAAGGGATGTGCCACTTACATATAAATCTTGGTCGGATGTTCCTGAAAAGTTGAAGCAAACTCTATGGAATTATGTTTAGGTAATCTATTATTAACTATAGTGTAGCTGAAATTTACTTCAATAAGTAATATTGATATGTTAACTGTAATGTAGCTGAATTACGATTTATTTATTCATTTTAATCTTTGATTTATATTTTAGCAACGGTATATTATTCCCAAAGAATGTGAAAACTGAGTGTTGAAGTCTATTCGTGACTATTGGAGGGGGTACAAGAGTCACATAAAAACAACTTATTATAAAGCTTATGAGACCAACGAGGAGAGGCTAGAAAACAAGCCAGACAACATCCCACTGGAGGACTTTAAAGTGCTCTTGAGGTATTGGGCAGATGAGGAGATTCAGGTATACATACATATTATTTATTTCGCAACATAAATGTGTACGTGGTTTTTTGTGAGATATACGAGTACTTAGTTTTTTGTGTATTTTTTAGAAAAGAGCTAAGAAAAATTCTGAAAGTCGTAAGTTGTATCAAGACACACACATTGCTGGTCTAAAGTCGTTCACCCAGCTTCCTCATAAGATGCTATGTGATACTTTACTGTTGTCTATTAATTACATTTTTCTAGATGAGATAACGTGGTAGCTATTGACATGAAGTAATTAGCCTAGATGCTTTTTGACTAAAGATAGTGTATGCTCAACTATCCATTGATCTTGTATCATGATACACCATCCGATGCAACACTTTTTCTAAAAGTCGTAAGAGAACAAATGGGCGTGAGTACATGTCTAGTCCTGAAGTAATGAAGTACAAACTTGTAAGTAATAGTTTTGTTTTGTAATAATTTTGTTCTATTTTGTACATGCTACACGTTGCTCATGTCTTGCTGATGTGCATGTTTGCTCATGAATTGTATGTTTTATTTTGCATGCTACATGCTACAGTATAGATTCCATTGTATAGATGTGCCAACTTGTCAATGAGCAATATTAAAATAAATATGTAATGTTTTCCCTATGTATGATTAAAGCCGAACATGGGTATCTTTGTTTTCTTTATACAATGAATGCTTCCCTATCATAGATTAAAATAAAAATTTAGTATGCTTGGGCATATTGATGGTGGCTACTGAGTGCCACTGTTTGAAGCACATAACGACTGTATTTTGTATTTATCAAATATTTACACTCCACCCTTGTTATGTGAAGGTCAAGCAGTGGAAACTGACTAAAATACACAGGATATTTTGTTCGCTAATGATGTAGGAAATTGGCTAAAATGTCAATAGATTTGCACATGTCATAAAACAATTAGAAAGCAAGCTCCCATGAAGAGTCATATGCACATTTGTTGAAACACTTGTTGAACCTGAGTTTTGCACCAGTAACCTTGTGCACTTGTGCTCTGTACATGCACTTGTGACATTTGTGCACTTGAAACTATTTTCATGACATTTGTGCACTTGACATCGAGATAGGCATGTAAAACCGTAGCTTGATTATACATGTAACATTCTAATTGAATCGTGCTGCTTTTAATTCTGTTTTTTATCGTAAAATATTTATGGCTATCGATAAAGGCATCCCTCTGTTATCTCTACATTATGAATGTGGCTATTCATATGCCTTCTACTTGCCTATAACCATATGACGATGTCTGATCGCTAACGTACATTGTTTTTTTATACTTTTTACCATTATATATGTTACAAAATGTTTTTCTAATTACATGCACATAAACAAATTGTTTTCCAAAATGTGGCTTTCTCTGCATTTGCAGTACATATTTTCTGCATATGTAAGCATTTACTGTAGGGTAATTTGCTGCATTCTCTCCATATGTAAGCATTTGCTGCTTTCACTACATACTTAAGCATTTGCTGCATTCTCTCCATTACTACAGGGTAATTTTGATGTGGCTTTATTTTGTAGGACTTACTTCAAAAGGCAATGGCCAGTGGAGAAGGAGTAAGTACTGTTGAAACAGTAATTTCGAATAGAAGATCACATGGCCGTCCTTTTCTTATAGGGAGGCATGCAAAGTGTACAAAACAATTAGCCGAGGCTCTTACTAATGGTTATATAAAGGACTTAAGGCAAAGGCTTGTTGAAGAATTGGAAGAACATCTAGAATCCAAGGTAAATGAGAAGGTATAACAGAATTTGGCTTAGGTGCTTAAAAAATTAGGCGATGCTAACCGGTAGTTGAATCTAGACAAACTAATTTCCATAACCATGTCCAGTGACAATTAAAATCAAGCTGGAGGAAATAGCTCTTAGTCTCATTTATGAAAATCTGACTGTAGTTGTTGAAAAATTATTTTGTTTACTGTGTACTGTGTATTATGATGTTTATGCAAGTTATAAGTATTGTACAAATTGTGATATGTACTATGTACTATGTATTATGCAAGTATTTATGTGATGTTGTACCTTTTAATGTCTTTTCAGTGTAGTGTTGCAGTAGCATTAGTGTAGTGTTGTAGTAGCTTTAATATAGTGTTTCCATCGAGTTATAAATGTTGCTGAAATAATGTTGCAATAGTCATACAAGGTGTTGCCGTAGGGATGAGATTAGATTGGGGAGTTGGTCCAATGGGCCCCACATTGTGGGCCCCACAAAATATATAAATAAAATAAATATCTATAGCAACATTTTTGGATGTTGCTACAGACACATAAGGATGTTGCTATAGACCTAAATAGGAATCTACTGTAACAATATTTGTTGTGTTTCCGTAGATAGTTAAAATGTTTCCTTTGAGGCCTGCAGCAACGGTGAAAATTGCATCACCCTAAAAACGTTGCCAAAGACCTATGCCAACATTTTTTGGGCCTATGCCAACAATTTTTTTGCGTTGTGTTAGGCCTTTTATGGCGTAGTGTGAATATATGCACCACTCACCAATGGCGCCAGCGCCAGATTTCAGTTCAAAATTGGATAGGAATGAAGGATTTAGCACAAAAAGAAATTTGACCTAGAAGAATTAATTTGGTCGGAAGATTTGGAAATGAAAGTTAAAAATCCACTTTGAGTCTGCCCTCATAATTAAAACTTTAAAGAATATGAAAAACGGGTTTTGGTGAGAATTTTCAAGTTTTAAATTTAAAAGTTTACAAGCTTTCAAATTTTAATAGTTTAAATATGAAGAATTTTATTAATAAAAACTTTGAAAAAAAAGAAAACATATTTGTTTTGAAGAAAATACATATACGTATTGTATGGAGATAGACAAAATAAGCAAGAAAGTGCGCTAGTTTTCTTAGATGTAATTCTATAAAATTCTATTTGGTTAAGTTAGAATAGAGTAAGCACTTTATAGAAGAAGAATTAGAGTAGTGTAAACAAAGCTTTAAATGTCTATATGGATTCTGTATGTAAGAAAAAATAGGAATTTTCATGCATAGAAATGGTTGTGAAACACTTTAATTAAGTAGAACAAGAAGAATTATAAGATAGGTTTTTATGAATCAATAAGTTCATAAGTAAACATGCTTTGTTAAAGTAACAAAGAAATGTGTAACGAAATAGTTGTTAAAAAATATAGGTAAAGTGCTTTATTTTATGCTACATATTTCAAAAAAGGATATTAATAATAATAAAGTTTTCTTGTTACTTTATGTAGAATGCAAAAATCCCCTTTAGAAAAGATTCATAAAAATTGATCTTAATGATTCAATTAAAAACAAAAGTGTAGTAAATTAGATAAGTAGCTCCAACTATATTAAAGTGCATAACCTTTTGAAAAGACAAACCATTAATGACTAGAAAGTAATTAATCATATCCGCTTTGGTTTTTAACTTTTAACAAAGATTCAAAAAAGATATATCTTTGAGAATTAAATTTGGTTTGGTGGATTGATTAAACTTTAAAAAAAAATAAAAGAGAAAATGGAAATTAAAATAGACTTGTAGTATAAAGTAGATGGAAATTAGCATTGTGGTAAGACGAAGGTAGAAAAGGATTCTCGTAGTGTGCATGGAACACTAGATAGAGCCTAAAGAAATTATTTTGGTATATGAATAGCCCATAAAACTTGAGTAGCAATTGTAGAAAGCTTTCAGAGAGGAATTTAGAAGTAAAAGTGGGAGATGGTCAACACCTAAAAGTTTTGGGGCAGTATACAACGGTTGAGGAAAGGAAATTTAAGAAGGATGTCTTCAAATGGTTGCTGTTTTAATTGAGAAGAGTAAAAGGTGATTTCAAAACTTGTATAGTTTATGTATTGAGAGAAAGAGAGGGATTCCCTATAAATACATATTAATAATGGATACAAGTAAATTGAAAAGGCTTGTAATTCACATGAGAATTGAGATCCCATATAAGTCGGTAATATAATGGCAAATGATTGAATTTACAAAGAAATGCCTAAAACTTGTATGGTTGTAATATAAAGGAAATGTACCGTAAGAGCAAGCTTGAGATTGCTGTAAGTAAATTATAACATAGTTTATAATTAAAGTAAACCCTTGTCAACACTTCAAGAGGAAATAGAAAATTCGACATGTTGTCTTAATTTATGGCAAAGTAAGAACTAGGCCTAACAATGCAATGTTACTTCATAACGAAGTAAGGACTGTTGGATGTAGATCTACTATGATATTAGGAGCTGTTAGTCCATGTGTATTAGGATATTATCTGTAGGTAGCTGGAATAGGGCCGTTCACAATAGTAAATAGTTGAGAGTCAACTAGTACATGACATGAGTTTGTAGAGTAGTATAAGAAAGGAGAGATGCGTTAATTGTATAGATTCTTTCATTTGGGACCCTTGTTTTTGTCAAGGAGGTCAAGGTCATAGGCCTCCCAGTCCTGGTGGATAGTCATATTTAGTCGTTGTATCTTTTATCCAATATTGGTCGAAGCAGGGCATGCTTTTCTTTTAGCACGGATTTGCACTCCTATGCAATATTTTATTTTATTTCTGAAAAACAAGACTGTTTAGTGTGACATTCTCTTTCTATATTTATGTTATAATCACTAGAGAAGAATATATACATAAGATATTGTAATAAAGTAAAAATGAAAGCAAAAGAAGGATAACTAAAAGTAAAACAACAGAATTCATGAAACGCGATAGTGATGATAACTATAGTAAATAAGCACTGTAAGAGAAAAAAATTATTCCAAAATAAGTTTGGAAAAATATAGAAAAAAATTTATTATGCCAACTGCGATAGGGAATAATGGGATCTCTAGTAAAGCATTGAGAAAAGTTCTGACTACGGGGAAAAGGAGCATAAATTTAAAGTGGTAAATACAAAATTTTCTATTTCCTCCCTTTTCCTAGCATAAGAATCTGAGTTTAGAAAATTAGATTTTTCTGAAATTCGAAAATTCAAATTTGTTTGATAGGGTTTGGACGCAAAAATTGGTTGAGTTACACACTCATTCGGTAAGGGTGCAAGAAAATTTTGATGAAAAGATACTCTGGTTTTAAAATATTGCATTGATATAGAAATTGTAAGTATATTTAGGAGTGTGCATCATATTTCTAAAGGATTTTTAAAAGAAAATAACATTCATATAAGAGGTACCGCTTCAAAATTCATTTGCATTAATAGTTTTTTTATGTATTGCAATTTGCATAAGGATATAGATTGGAAATACACATGATAAATGTAAATTATACGAGGAATTACATAGTTTAACTCTTGCTGAATTTCTGAGGACGAAACTTCCTAAAAGGTGAGAGAATGTAACCATCCACATTTAAATTAAGTAATATTAAGTTTGTAAAATCATTAAAATTTGGTTATGGGAGTTGTATTACTGTGTTTGTTTACCAGTTTTTGGTCTGATTCCCAAGAGTAGTTGTAACCTACACAACTTGGCCGATTGCACGGACCAACAATCCAAAGTGTTGCCGAAACATCTAGAACCCTAGTACGGATGGAATCGCACAAGAATGGCCAATCTAGCTCGACCGAACTACTCAATAATGGGCCAGTGCTCCAGGATCAGGCTCTTGCCTCACCATCAACTCACTCCTCGGCCTCATAACTCCTCAAGGCCCGTGCTAACCTAAATCACGTATCCCTCCATGGGATATGAATCCTATCCAGGGCATCTCAGTGGATACGAATCTGTATCTCTACATGGGATACAAATTCGTATCCAACCTTTGTCTTTAGGATAAAAACTCGTATCCACCCGTGGAATATGAATTTGTATCCCCTCCTCACCACCCATATGCGATAGGTATCCTAACGCGAGATACGAATTCATACCCCCATCCAGAGGATACAAATTTATATTCGATCCCTGGTATGCAAATTTGCATTCGACCTATGGGATGCGAAATTCGGTCGTGGCCCCTCTAGTCCACCTACTCCAATTCTAGCACACTCCTATAAATACCCCTTATTCCAACATAAATAGGGTTGGATATTTCACATCTCCAAGCGTTAATAGCTGCGTAAGAGGTAAATAACCTTCCCAAAGCCTATCTAGCACCTTCCATCTCTCTAGGAAGAAGAAGAACCGTATTCTTGGCCATTAGACAATTTTTGGGCTGCCTTGGCATCCAGAAAGAAGATAAAAAAACCATCTTTGGACCTCCTCTCCACCATGACCATGATGACTTTGTGAAAACTTTACAACCCCTTCATCCTCAGTCGACTAAGCTTGGGATTCACAGATGCTCGAAGGCTCCTCTTTCTAATTCCAAACATTCGAATCACGATAAGCATAGCACTCAGAAATTACTTGATCATGTATCGGAAAACATGAAACACATGTATACTCGAGAATATTCCAATCCTATGTTGTAAACGTGTACAAAGAGCATAATAAAAGAAAAAAACCATTCAAAGTGGATGTAGTCTCCGACGAGCTGAACCACTATAAATTCTGTGTGATCGTTTACTTTTGCTTTTCCCCTGAAAATTAGATCGCAACTTACGCACTTCCACTAATGGACATTTATTTTCACTCACGTGGAAATCATGAGGGTTGATGACCACTTTTCAGTGTTAACATTTTGGCATGCCAAGTAGGGAAAGACACGTATCTATGGTTGATTTTCTATCACATACATTGAGGAATCAAAACCCCGTCTTTCCCATTACTCGAGGACCAAGACTTGGAATGCTAATTGAGTATTCCTAGAATTACTAACCAATCCTACCGTAAATGGTGAAAAAAGAAAAAAAATACCATGGTCGGACCTTCCACAGTTGATCTTAATTCGGAAAATCCCTCTTAGCCTTGATTCATTGAAGTTTCGACCAACTAGAATACCGCTAATGCTTCCACCCTCGACGCACTCGTGGATCGAGCTCAATTCGACGAAACCTCAAGGAAATTGGGCAAAAACCCAAAGAAGCCTTGTCAACCAAATCAACCAAAATATTTGATTGACGCAACGGCTTCAATAGTACGCTCAATAACACATCCTTCTCCTTCAAGCAGATTTAGGCAATCAGCCTCCAACGAACTATGTCTTATTGCGGCTCACCCTGCTCCTTTCCATTATAACCGTCGCTTTGACCATTCTCACCTTGGGACTAATCCAACCAACGGGTTAGCGTTCAACCCATTACTGTGCAAGATCGAATTGCCTTGGGTCGAAACTTGATGCCTATGCAACATGCAACAAACCAATCCCAAGTTTCCGCTCACCGGCCCCAGCAAAAATAGGAGACTGAGGCCAAAGATTATTTAGATCAAGATGATGTTCATCTTAGAAGACATCCAAGGCTACGCACCCCCGAGTCGGATCATGACCACCGCAATCCGGTAGAGATAGAATTCTCGTTCTTGCTAACTTACTTCATAGAATCATGAAAGAACCTCGGGGTCACATCACCAACGATTGGGAAACCAATGCGAGACGTAACCCTTTCACTGAAGATGTGTTCAAGGCCGATTGGCCTACACATTTCAATATGCCACAGATAGAAGCTTATTCGGGGGTCTCAAACCCTCGGGAATTCATATACCGTTACAAGTCTCGTATGAATTCTGCTCATGCCACAGACGCCGTAAATTGCAAATGCTTCCTCGTCTTGCTAGAAGGCTGACCTATCCTATCGTTTACTCGTCTTTTTCCGAGAACTATCTCGAATTTTTTCCTGCTAACCATGGGTTTAATCGATCAGTTCGGCACACACATCCTCCAGGGCTCAGACAAAACTCTAATAAGTTACCTTGAGAGGTTCGACAATGCCCTGAAGGGTGTCCAAACTTGAGCCCTCGGGCTATTCTGCACCAACTCATCGAGGGCGTGTTCCCCGATTCTGAATTTGGAGCATGGGTTAGCCAAGCACAACCCAAGATTATGGAGATCTTTTATGACAAAGCCAACTATTTCCTATGCCAAAAGCTAGCACAAAGGAATCAAGCTTCTCACTCCAACAACTTAACCCAAAATGAAGCCCAGAGCTCCAATGACTCCAACCCTTATACTTCGTACAATCTTGTTAAAACTGGAAATGTTAGAGGTGGTCGCAACAACAAGAGGAAGCGTCTTCGACTTCCTTCCTTCCTCAACTATACTCCACTTAATGACTCTCTCGAGAACATTTACTTCGCGACCCGCAATATCCTGCCATATAAGAAACCAAAGCCTAGAGGTCCGATGAACGCACCAATTGACTCTGTAGAGTATTGTTGGTTCCATAGTGTCCTCGAGAACGATACCAACAAATGTTACCACTTGCAGGACAACATCGAAAATCTCATCCGCAAGAGAAATTTTGATCAATACTGACAGGGTCCCTCGTATGGAATTTTTGAGTGATCCAACACTCATCAAGAATTCTAACCAACCAGGACCCTGTTCGATAACAAAATCCCTTTGGATTGTCTTTTCGACTCAGCAAGACTACAACAACAATGGGTGATTTAAATATCGATGTTGCGCCTTATGACTCATCTTGCTTGAATCACACTTTGTACAAGCTTAGTTTTCTTCATTCCCAAGCTATTTTGTTCTCATGTTATAACTTTAACAAGTAAATTGAGTTATCTTGTAACCAATTTGGTTGTAATCCTTGTGCGAAGTTTATAAACATTAGCCTCAGCTTTTGAGATTTATCCGTAAATCATCAAAGCATCGCTACTGATAATATACTAAGTCCAGCAGATTTAGCCTGATCTACCTATGCTTCAGCGTAATCTGACAGCGGTCTATTGGAATCCCCACCGAGCCTGATGGATTTAGTTCGACTTACCTATGCTTCAGTGTACTTATGCGACGGTCCATCAACACCATCTTGGCTTCACGCGCCTCGAGTTGATCGAGAGTGAAGCTCCAAAGAACTTCTCCCGCCTCAAGTTAATCGAGCGAAAAAATTCACCCACTTAGATTCCTCATAACTCGAATCTCTCGAGAGCTAAGCTCCGACCAACTCAAATCTAAACATAACGCGGAGTCATGCTACATGGGTGCAATTCTCGGAATATGTAAAGAATACTCAAGTGCTTGGATCAACAACTACCATGATATAGTGGTCCTCGAGGTTGTCATCACAGACACAAGCTTACGAAAGTGAACTCTCTTTTCAAAAGGCACTTCCTGTTTGTTATGACATATACTCTCGCCTCTACCTAAGCTCTGACCACCTTCCAGCTAGCTAGGAATACGTCAGGAAGCATTATCGTAGGCACATTTGGGAGCGGGCCAGGGGCACTAGTCATCCACCAGTCTTGCAATCGTCTTCTACAATGTAGTGGACTCTGGATCGTCTTCGGAGATATCGGATCCATACTCGTTCCCACCTTTGCCTCCCTGCTCGGAGGCGAAACAAGAATGGAAAGAAAGCACTCTTCTCTAGAGCTCCGACCATGCTCTATTTAGGTGGGATCACATCAGGAAGCGCAACTGGAGGCACGCCCCCGAAAGCAGGCCCGGGGGCGCTAGTCCTCCACCATTCCCTACATTCTCACCACAACCATCTTCTCCGCGAGCCGGAGCGACCTTTTGAGAGAAAACACATCACACAGAGAAGATGATCCAAAACCGAAGTCTTGTCACCATAGAAGTCATCTTCAACATCTTCAGATGCTAAGGTTTCCTACATACAAGCGTCCCAGAATGTGATGATGACCTTTTGTTTTATAACTAAAACCATCTTCATCGCCGACCACTGGCACATCTCCTGGATTGGATCGCGATAATGACGTGATTGAATTAAGAATCAAACCCCGGAACTGGTGACTCAACCATGTATCCATATCTCATATGCATGTACGAGTGGTCAGTTCGAGTGGGTTCGCTTCTCGAACATTACAACAGTCATTTGCGTTGCGTTGGACTTCAATCCCAATCCAATTACACGACGTCACATGATGATCCGAACTTGCTAACTCGGACTCGAGATAGAGGAGAATTTGGCAAGTACACGGACCTGAGGGAAGTCCTCTATCGATTCCTACACCAGCATAGTCTTCATAGAATGTAAGGCAGATTCTCAACAGTTCTCGCAATGGTGTCATCTTCACCACAACTAGTGGAGCAATCATTTTGGAAGCACAATACGCTTCGCAGAGAAGGCGAATCAAAACCAAAGTTTGGGCCCCAGAAGTTACTAACTTTCCATCAGTACTAATACAACCCAAGCTTACAAACTCGAAATCAGGATCGGAGAAAACAATACAATCATAAACTCCTAGAGAAACAGGAGAAATTGGATAAGTCCTCAGGATACGAAGCCAAGAATTTGTGTCCTCACGCACTTGCCGTAAGTTCTCATGTTTCCCAGGCCCATCCTTGAGTTACCAAAGTATCGATGCTCCTCTAAAAAAATCAAGTATAAATGTAACACCAAGTTAATTTTCATGAGAAAAATACTAGAAAATCTAAAGAGAGCTTGAACACTTAGAGCGATATGTGATGAGAGAAAATAAACTTTTATCCACATGCCAAGAATTACCGCCTTTTAATAGTGACACAATGTACATGCCAAAATTACTGCCTTTTATTCACGTTTGCTTTCTTATGACAATAATTTTCAAATGGAAAACGAATTTTCCAATTTTGATGAATAATTTTAAATTATGCCCAAAACAATTTCCATTAAAAATCGCAGTAGGGCAATTTAGAAATCGACTAAAATGGGTTTTTATAAAAATTATCAAAAACATGGATTTTTTTTTTGATAAATCATAATAAATGATTTCAAAATTATTTGGAGAGAAAATTTTGAGTTTTAAAGCTATTTTCATCAAACCTGTGTCGTTACAATGCTCAGCGGATCCAATGTGGTGGAGGTGCAAAAAGTTGTAGCGAGGAAATAGTAGGATATAGCGGATGAATCTAAAATAGCATATAAAACTCGTATTTTATGCTTTTGTAAACAAGTAAATGATAAATAAATGGAAAATTAATATTAAACTTAATTATAATTAATACATTCTTAATTTGAAACGAAAGCATATGCAAATATATGTAACTAAATGTTATCTTTTATTTAGTTTGATTAAACTTAATAGAATATTGTAGTATTTTCTATTTTGAAAAATATATGTTAAAAATTTATATTAAAATAAACTAATTTTACAAATTTATAATGTACAAATGTCACTTTCAAATTCAATTATTTTATAGAAAATATAACGAAAACAGCGGAATATAGCTGAAATAATAGGAGATATTGGGAATATCAGAATATAGCGAAGATTAAAGCGGAGAGGCTATTTCAGAGGCTATTTGGAAATAACATACCGGTAGAAATCCACTACACGATATAGCGGGGATATAGTGGGGTAATAGCGAGGCATAAACTGCATAACATCAAACTAGTTTAGATAGCATATTTGTAATGCTTTTAGAAACGCTTTTGAAACTTTTTTTTTTGCTTAATAATTGATTTTGAAGGGTTTCAACTTAAAAATCGATATCTACCCTTGGTTAAACCGTTTAGAATGAACAATGAAGTGCTTTTAATTATGAATAGAAGTTTCCAAAGTTAAGATGAGTTGCTACTTAACTGAAATATGATATATCGATATTGCTTTAAAATGATGCTTATTATTCGAAAAGACAAGGATCAGAATGTATGTTCGAAAACCAATCTGAATACTAATATGACGTGATGAAGAATAGATATTAAAAGATGGTGATTGAAGATTGTAAATCTTCACAACGAAAGGACTATCCTGTTGACTTTCTCTTCACAGGGTTTCTCTAGAATTGAGATGCAATATTTTAGCATCAAGTCTAGACGTATTTACAGAATTTTCAGATTTGCAAGGGTTTCTCTCCTTATTTGGATGAGGAATAAAGCACCTTTGGTTTTGTTCAGTCTCAGAATGGACTTGTATGGATGTATGTCTAACATTATATTTTGTAATATATTTATTGATCATTACTAAATATATTTGTATTAGTGGCGAAGAATATGTTCTCTTAGCTTAACACCCTTCTTTGAGGTGTACGAGCTCAAAGGTGATATGGTAATAATTATCAATTATATGTTATGAAATGGAAATGTGTCATACTAAGTGATTGAGCTATTGATGATCAGAGCATGGCTTTAGGATGGGCGCAGCTTTGTGTAACGAGACTTCGACAAGCCTCACACCCCGAGAAATAGACAAAATAAGATTATATGTAGTAGGGTTAGTGGTCGCTCCACTAGGGTATGTTTGTTTCCTTCTAGATAAAAAGTAGTACCATGGTATGAATCCCAATTATTTACTTATTTGGAAAACTCTAGTTTATGTGGATGTTGGAGCGCACTCGGAATGGTTGGTTACGTCCAGGAAATGGCCTTTAAGTTATCCAGTTAATTGATAACCCGATCTTGTGTAGCGTGAGGAGCACCACTGTTGATCCTCGAACATACTTTAGAGGTGTTTTAATTCGGTTCGGTTAAGGAAGATCCTTTTCCTGGTTATTGTTGAAAACCCATTCTCCACTATGATTCCAAATGATTATGGTTGTGTACCTATGTCAGTATAGTATATGATACCTATGCTGGCTAAGATTGATACATTTACTTGCGAAATGATTTTCCACACTATGCACTAGCTATAATATCAAATAATTTTTTGCATATCAAGCATTTTTGGTTATCATAAGAAGAAACCTTGCCCATGTGTGCATTTGCAAATATTGTGTGTGCTGCGAGACCTTGTGGTAGCTTCATTGTCCAAAAAGCATTTCGAATTTTACTACACCTAACAAATATATTCAGTTTCTCGCACCCGCCCCATAACTGACCCGAAGTTTATTTGTTTTTTTCCTAAACTCTTGGTGCCCCTAATTTTTACATAGGAAGCCTAGTAGTCAAGTCTTAGTAGGAACATCTTGGAGCTTTTTGTGGAGCATATTTTTGATTTGGAGCTTTTGAGGTGAAGATGGAGCATCATTTTGGATTCACTCTCTCTGCTTTCCAATGTCCAGTTTTATTTTAGTAATTGTGTATCTAGATATTATATAATACTCTGATCTTGTAGTACCCTTATGTAACCTTCACGTTTTTATTAATAAAGATATTATTTTGTTTCATTGTGCTGTTTCTAATGTGTTAAAATCCCAAGCGATGCAAATTTCGAAGTTTGAAACTTCAGTATATTTGAATACTTTGATGTATTAAGCGTCAATTTGCGAAGGTTGAAAATATGGATCATTAAAGTTGGTATCAGATCCTTGGTTTTTACAAAGCTTATGGATATAACTCATTAGATGACTCATTAGAGATATGGTTAGTAATACTCTAAAATGAGTAAAACCCAATGACACATCTAAACTACAAGATATTCCCTTGGGTATCTCGTCCATGTACCGTAATAGCATTTTCGTACAATTTATAGATTGTTGAAAATGAGTGGAAGACGAGGACGGGGTAGGGGAAGAAGCGTCACCACTACAAATGGTCGTAATACCACAATGGTTGAGGAAGCTACTAATCAGGATCATCCCCAAATGAATCTTCCAGTTCTAAATAAGAATTATATGAATCTGTAAGGAAAACCATTCAAAGGGTCAGAAGATGTTATGGAGATCCAAGCATGGATCAATTCATGTGAGAAGATTTTTCAAAGGTCTAGGCTTAGATGACAACCGGAAAATGATACTAGTTATCTGGCAACTGCAAGAAGGAGCCTCTGCTTGGTTGGAGACAATTATTAAAGAAAAATTAGAAGATGACTTTTCGTGGAACTAGTTCAAAAAGGCTTTTGAAGAAAGATACATGCATTCAACAGGGATTTTCTAGGATGTATCAGGAATTTATGGACTTAAAACAATGGGATATATCTTTTGAGGAATATTTGAATAAGTTTAATGAGATGTCTCATTTTGGTCCGGAGTTGATTAACACCCCACTGAAGAAGAAGAGAGGTTTATTAAAGGAATGGAGAAGAAGTATCATGAACAGATGACGATGCATGTAATGCAATCATTTGTTGGGTTAGTGGACATGGGTTATAGATATGCTACTCTGGACAAGAAAAAGGTACCTGAAGAGAAGGATAACCGCAATAATAGCAATGATAATAACAAGAAGAGGAAATCAAAAGGAAAGAAGCCAGGGACAAAGAAATCAATGGAAGGAACTCAACAAAATTGCTTGATGAAAGTTACTTGCTGCAAATGTCAGGAAAAGGGTCACTAAAAAATTAACTTTAAGATGCCAAAGAAGCTAAGGGTGCAAGATCAAGGGTTTGGAAGTGTTGCAATTGTCAAGAGTTCGGCCACCTAAGTAAAGATGGTCCTTAGGAAAAAGGAACAAAAATATGGCACAAGTTTATGTAATGGAAGATGTTCCTTCAACCTCGAAGGATGTAAAAGGGAAAGGAGTGTTATAAAGAAATCTTTTCATTTATGATAAACTGGTTAGAGTATTATTCGGTACCGGTGCTGCACACAACTTTATTTCAAAAGATACCATAGGAGGATCGAAAATTGAACCCAAATTCATTGACCAACCAATTTACGTAACGAATAGAGTAGAAGGTTCCATGAATCTCCTTCTCTATTGTAGAAAGGTTCTTATTTCATATTATCTTCATTAATTCCCTTTAAATCTAATTGTTCTAGATTTAACCGAGTTTGAAACTTTACTCTGAATGGATTGGTTAAATAAGCATGGAGCTATTTCGGATTGTGATAAAAGGACAATATCCGTGAAGACAAATATAGGGGATTTCATTGAGATATCTTGTGAAGATCCAAGTCCAAAAAGGGATAGTTTGATATCTACCTTAGGATATCCCAATCCTAATTTGGAAACAATTCCCGTGGTTAGAGAATTCCTTGATGCGTTTGATGAAGTTAAAAGCCTCATCCTCCTTCCACATCGAGAAATCAAGTTTAGGATCGACTTAGTGCCCAATTCCAGACCTTTAGTTCATCCTAATCATAGAATGGCCCCAAGAGAAAGTGAAGAATTAAATAAGGAAATCCAAGAAATTTTGTGGTAGGGATTTATCCGATCTAGTTGTTCAAATTTGAGGTCAGCCATGGTATTTATAGCTAAATATGATGGTTCCTTAAGATTGTGCGTTGACTATAGAGATTTTAATAAGCAAACTCTTAAGAACAAATACCCACTACCTCGAATCGATGACCTATTTAACCAATTGAGTGGTGCCTGATTCTTATCAAAAATGGACCTAGCTACAGGTTTTCATTAGCTAAGTATCTCCAAAGAGGATATTCATTTGACTGCCTTCAAAGGACCCAACACTTATTACGAATGGTTAGTAATTCTGTTCGGATAAACGAATGCCTCCGCTTATTTTGTGGACCCAATGATGAGAGTATTTCGCGATGTGTTGAATAAATTTGTATTGGTTTTTATCGATGATATTCTTGTCTACTCCAAAACCGAGGAAGAACATGAAAAGCATCTGAGAATTGCTTTGGAAATATTGAGAAAGAATATGCTAAAAGGGAAGCTTTCTAAATGTCATTTCTGGGAAAGAGAGGTGAAGTTCCTTAGTCATATCGTATCTGATACAGGACTATTAGTCGACCCAAGAAAGATTTCTGCCATTTTAGACTGGAAACAACCTACAACACCAAAGGAAGTCCGGAGTTTCCTAGAATTGGCTGACTATTACAGAAAGTTTGTCCAAGATTTTTCAAAGATAGCTTCTCCTATGACCAAGTTAACTATGGAGAATGCGAAATGTGATTGGTCCGCAAAGTGTAAAGAAGCTTATCATGATCTAAAGAAATGGTTGATATCTTCTCTAGTTTTGGCTATTATAAATGGAAATAAAGGACTATCAATTTATACGGATGCATGCAAAGGAGGAGTTGGCGCAGTTTTGATGCAAGAAAACATAGTAATTTCCTATGCAAGTAGACAGTTAAGACCTCATGAGAAAAATTATCCTACTCATGACTTGGAACTGTTAGCCGTAATATTCGCTTCAAAAATCCAGAGGCACTATCTGCTGGGAGAAAATTTTGAATTGTACACTAACCAAAAGCCCCTAAAGTATCTGTTAATACAAAATGATTTGAGTTTGATAAAACAGCGTTGGTTGGAATTTTTGGCATCATATGTGTAACGACCCATATTTTTGACCGTTCAAATCGACAATAAACCACCCATGTCGACCCAAACAAATCGCAAATACAGGTAGTTATTGGAAAAAGAAGAAAAGAAAGAAAGAAGAGAAAAACCAATCACAGAACCTCACAGCGGAAGGACAACATATAATAAACAAATAGCAGTTTAAAAGCAGTTGAAATGTATACATCGGTTATAACATTCAATGATTACCAGAGTTACATATACATTCAACTGTACATAATAAGCAGCGGAAATAATGCAGCGGAAATACTTATACTTGATATATATATATACCAAATCCTCGTCTTCATCCTCCAAGCTATTGCCATCTTCGCTAACTGCAACTTCTGCTGACCCGAGCGTATTGCATAAAAAGAAAACACAACAAACACTCGGATCAGCACTAAATCATCTCATATTAGTCAAATCAAAATACGAAATAACATCAGTATCATGGGTGCAGTAACTCAGGAGATATAACGGGATTTTTCCATCTCTTGAGGACCCGTTAAACTAATACATACATAGATAATACGCTATTATGATAGTGTCTACTCAGTAAAGTATAAATACTGAAAATAGCGTAAGCGGGATTACATTTTTACCCTTACACCGTTTATAATACCGTAGTCTATACAGTGCCGTAAACCCACCGTAAACGATGGCATCAGAGGGCACTCCATAGGTACGATACAAATCAAAATCGTATGGGCTCGATAAGGAAAATATGACAAGGCACTCGAGGCAATGCCCAGGGTAGGATTCTACCAATCGCACTCCCGGACCGGTGGTAACGCATAGCAGCCACTACCGCCCACCTCGGAACACACTCCCATAATTCATAAATGGCCCAAATCATCATCATCATAGTCATAGAAATAGTATCGAAGAAGTGTGTCCGATCAAAGGTGCTACCTCAGTTAGTCACGGTATAGCTCATGTTTTAGTCATTTCAATTCTGACCCGAAGGTCAGGGCTATTTCGTCATCGTTCGTCTTCTTCGATTCAATAATCGCCTCCAGGTCATCATACTCATTCTGGATACGTCATAACGTTCACAGTTGTTAGAGTGGTATCGACACTGACAGAGAGTATGCCCTATGTCGACTCCAGTCTCTTTAACAACCAATGCTCAATCTTTCACATCGGTCGGTTCTTTTATATTTGATAAAGGTTCGCTTCATATTGAAATATCATCTTCTGTTTCGAACCCAATTTATATTCAAACGAATAAAATTTTCATATCAACATATCATAATCATACCCGAACCGATTTTATTCTAAAACTAGAATATATTTCATATCATTATATTATAATCACATAATATTTCAAAAACGACTTATATTCAAATAGAATATAATTTATCTCAAAGACTTCAAATTATCACGGATTCTTATCTCAACTCCATTTGAACCGGCGGCTCAAACTCAAGCATTTCCATTCGGAAGGAATTTATAAATTTCAAAATACTTGTAAATAAATGTATATATAAAATAATAATAATAATAATAGTAAATATTATATAAATTATATAGATATATATAGAATATAATAATTAAAATAAATCAGTAATTTAAATATTATCTATATACTTAAAAATAAGGTTACTAGAAAAGTTTGAAAAATGAATTATAAGAAAATTTTATTTAAAATACAATAGTTATAAGTAAAGGTAATTAATAAATTTTAGGCAAGAATAATTATTTGGAATCAAATGCATAAATATATTTAAAATAAATTTCTCTAATCAAAATCTTTCCTTCCTTCCAAATTTCTAATACTTGAATCTATCCTCCGATCTCAATGGGTTCATTTAATTCCATATCTCATTTCAACCCCGTTCAAAACAACTATTTGATTTCTAGAGTTCAAATATATATTCAAACTGAGTTAAAACAACTCAGATACCCTCGATTTCCAAATTTCCCAAAAATTAGATTACATAAGAATTTATTTCCTTCTAATCCAACTCATAATTTGAAAAGATTTTTAAATCATATTCAAATCCCAATTTAAATATTTCCACTTTGTTTTGGAAAAATTCCTTTAACCCTTTTTAATCAATATCCCAGTTCAGAATCTTTAAAGAATTGAATTATCGAGTATTGGTACATTCTTTTAAAGGGAAAATTCTATCAAATAAAATTTCAAATATTTAAAATCATTTAACCAACCGATGTCTGTATATAATTATCTACCCAATGGCCAAGTGATTTTAAATTTAATTTCTCGATATTTCAGGGATGGATCTATCATTTCAATCCAAATCAGGGTCACAGAGATTTATCATTTCACTCCGTGTTCTTAATTTATTTTATCGATAAATCCCGGGTTCATTAGATGCCCGTAACATCAAGGGTAAATGGAATTTATCGTCACAAAGAACATGCAAATACACTATACTGAATACAGAGCGTTAACTATGTCAAATCTCAATTTAGTAAATAATTTCAACCAAACATCCATCACAACCATTCCATTCAACCGATCAGTTTCAACTATTTCAGGATTTATAAGGATTCGAATTTTCAACTAGAAATTTAAATTTAAATCAAATAACTAATCATCGATCTAATTTGCATGTTAACCCTCTGGTATATCAAATTTATGCAACCAAATTCAACAGCCAATCACAACCATGCAACCAAACTATTTCATAATTTAATTCGATAAATATGGGAATAATTTAGTATTTCGTGAGTGAAGAATCACTCACCTTTGGGTCCTTAGTGGATCGAACGTCCAACCAAAGTCCAAAATTTGACAGTCTCAGATCGCAACCAAACCAGCGCCAGAACGTCCGCAATTCCGCCACGATCCCAACGCAACAAACCGTGTCCAAATCCGAGTTCATATGAGAAAGTTATCAGAGTTTTACCATATGAATTTTAATTATAAAAAAATTTAATAAAATATTATTCTCACCCAACCACTGATTGACACGTCAGCTCCCCAACTGGCTCTTCCCGCTCCTCTTCGTTACTGCTACAGTAACCCACGCGGAAATCACCTCGAAGACCGAAACTTTGACCACCAATATCTCACTGCTCCGACCAAATCAAAAGCTCCAACCACCTGCAATCGAAACCTCATCTTCCTGCGCATCCACTGGTGTGTTTTAGAATATATTTCATATCATTATATTATAATCATATAATATTTCAAAACGAATTATATTCTATTTGAATATAAATCGTTTTGAAATATTATATGATTATAATATAATGATATGAAATATATGACATTTTTATGCTCCTTATTCAGTATATTGTAATGCATGTTGATTTTTGACGATAAATCCCATTTACCCTTGATGTTGCGGGCATCTAATGAACCCGGGATTTATCGATAAAATGAATTAAGAACACGGAGTGAAATGATAAATCTCTGTGACCCTGATTTGGATTGAAATGATAGATCCATCCTAGAAATATCGAGAAATTAAATTTAAAATCACTTGGCCATTGGGTAGATAATTATATACAGACATCGGTTGGTTAAATGATTTTAAATATTTGAAATTTTTATTTAATAGAATTTTCCCCTTAAAAGAATATACAGATACTCGATAATTCAATTCTTTAAAGATTCTGAACTGGGATGTTGATTAAAAGGGTTAAAGAAATTTTCCAAAACAAAGTGGAAATATTTAAATTGGAATTTGAATATGATTTAAAATCTTTTCAAATTAAGAGTTGGATTAGAAGGAAATAAATTCTTATGTAATCTGATTTTGGTAAATTTGGAAATCAAAGGTATCTGAGTTGTTTTAACTCAGTTTGAATATATATTTGAACTCTTGAAATCAAATAGTTGTTTGAACGGGGTTGAAACGAGAGATGGAATTTAATGAACTCCGTTGAGACCGGAGGATAGATTCAAGTATTTGAAATTTGGAAGGAAGGAAGATTTTGATTAGAGAAATTTATTTTAAATATATTTATGCATTTGATTCCAAATAATTATTCTTGCTTTAAATTTATTACTTGCCTTTACTTATAACTATTGTATTTTTAAATAATTTTTTTTTTCCTTATAATTCATTTTTCAAAATTTTCTAGTAAACCTATATTTTAAGTAAATATATAATATTTAAATTACTAATTTATTTTAATTATTATATCCTATATGTATATCTATATATTTATTTATAAAAAAAATTTATTATTTTTATTATTACTACTGTTATTATTATATATAAACATTTAGTTTACAAGTGTTTTTGGAATTATAAATTTCTTCCGAATGGAAATGCTTGAGTTGAACCGCTGGTTCAAATGGAGTTGAGATAAGAATCCGTGATAATTTGAAATCTTTGAGATAAATTATATTCTATTTGAATATAAGTCGTTTTTGAAATATTATATGATTATAATATAATGATATGTAATATATTCTAGTTTAGAATATAATCGGTTTGGGTATGATTATGATATGTTGATATGAAAATTTTATTCGTTTGAATATAAATTGGGTTCGAAACAGAAAATGATATTTTGGTATGAAAGCGAACCTTTATCAAATATAAAAGAACCGACCGATGTGAAAGGTGTAAGCGTTGGTTGTTAAAGAGACCGGAGTCGACATAAGGCATACTCTCTGTCAGTGTCGATACCACTTTGACAACTGTGAATGTTATGACGTATCCAGAATGAGTATGATGACTTGAAGGTGTTTATTGAATCGAAGAAGATGAACGATGACGAAATAGCCCTGACCTTCGGGTCAGAATTGAAATGACTAAAACAGGAGCTATACCGTGACTAATTGAGGTAGCACCTTTGATCGGACACACTTCTTCGATACTATTTCTATGACTATGATGATGATGATGATTTGGGCCCATTTATGACTTTGGGAGTGTGTTCCGAGGTGGGCGGTAGTGGCTGCTATGCGTTACCACCGGTCCGGGAGTGCAATTGGTAGAATCCTACCCTGGGCATTGCCTCGAGTGCCTTGTCATATATATCCTTATCGAGCCCCATACGATTTTGATTTAGCATTGCCTTCTATGGAGTGCCCTCTGATAACACCAGTACGGTGAATTTACGGTACTGTATAGACTTTTGGTGCCTGTAAACGGCGTAAGAGTAATATGGTAATCCCGCTTACGCTATTTTCAGTATTTATACTTTACTGAATAGACATTATAATAATAGCGTATTATTATATAGATATTAGTTTAACGGATCCTCGAGAGATGGAAAAATCCTGTAACATCTTTTGAGTTACTGCACCCATGACACTGATATTATTTCGTATTTTGATTTAACTAATATGAGAATGATTTAGTGCTGATCCGAGTGTTTGTTGTGTTTTCTTTTTTTATGCAATACGCTCGGGTCAGCAGATGCTTGCAGTTAGTGAAGATTCCTTTACCTTGGAGAGCGAAGACGAAGATTTGGTGTTCATCTATTATATATAAAGATTTTCCGCTGCACTTTGTTTCCGCTGTCATGTATGTAAGTCTGTATATGGTTAACTCTGATAACCCTTGTATGTTATGACCTAGTGTATATCTTTCAACTGCTTTAACTGTTATTTAATTACTATATGTTGTCCTTCCGCTGTGAGAACTCTGTTTGTCTTTCTCTTCTTTCTTCTTTTTCTTCTTTTTCCCAATAACTACCTATATTTGAGATTTGTTTGGGTCGACATATGTGGTTTATTGTCGATTTTAAACGGTCAAAAATGTGGGTCGTTACAGTTGGTATCAGAGCGATGGTTAGCGATAACCCTGGCTCTGTTTGGGAATTAACTCATTAGAGATAGGGTTAGTAGTGCCCTAGAATGAGTTTGAGGGATGTGAGAGAGCGTACTTGTATTTTCGATATTAATTGGTTTATATGGTGTTGGCTTGTTCTATTGATTATTTATGGATTCTTATCGATGTATGGGACGCCATAGAATCGATAGGGATTTCTAAATAATCGATCAGAATAATCGACATAATATGGTTTTGGACTATATTCTAAAATATATCAAATATATATATTATTGGTTCATGTATATATGTATTCGTTCGAGTAAGTGATAATATTAAGTCATTTCCTATTATGAGTGATTCAATAATGAAACTAATGGAAAAAATTTAAATGGTTCGGGAAATTCGAGAATAAAATCCTTTAGTATAATGGGTTGCAGAGTATTATTTGCAAATGAAATAGAAATGAACTTGAAACTTGATCCTGGGGTACTCTTGAAATAGATTTTCCAAGATATTTGGAATAATAGGGTATTACAAGTGAGTATTTTCGAAATGTAAACGATCTCAAAGGATTTGAAATAGAATAAGTGAAATCCCTTCTTGGACCTTAGAATAGCTTCGGTAATGAGTGCACGCATTATCGACATTTATTCTGAAGCGTCTAAGTGGGGGAGACCACTTCGTATTTTCATAACTAGTGGATAGAGGTTTTGGATTTGATTACATATGATATAAAATTTCATATAAACATATTTGTACCTATTATTAGAAGTTGAATTTAAATTTAACCAGGATTGGAATTTCTTCGTTCTTGGTAAATTAAAGTTAGGATTTAAATTTTTATATGGTATGTTTTTTTTAAATAGAATAGGTACATATATTATTTTTAAATCCTAGTTTATGAACTCGGAATCAAGTATTTAAGTTCAATTTAAGTAATAATGTTAGGTCCTATGTTAAGGCAAATCAATTCATTTGAATATATATCATGAGGAATCATGAAATGGACTTAAATATTTAGAGATCGTCACATAACTCTTAAATAAGGGTAATGATAAAGTTTAAGTAAATTCCAAATGAGTTGATATAAGCGTTAGAGAAACATGTAAGTTAACTATGAAATAAAATTCGACTAAGATCGACCAAGAATGAATGGAAGATTTAGTGTGTAAATAAGGAAGGGAATAGCCTGTGCCTTGGTTAATAAATAAGTAAGTGAAATTAGTCGAGAAGTAGTTGGAAAGGGATTTAAATTGGTTACTAAAGCGTGACTTGCCAATAAATATAAATAAGGAAACAAACGGCAAGTTAGTATATATATATATATATATATATATATATATATATATATATATATGTGAATGAAAGTATACGAAATCCAAATGAGGTAAATCTTATTTGAATAATATATGGAGTATAAGTCTTGGTATAAATAATGAAATGAATGGAACTAAAACTTTTGTCGCATAAAATATAACTTAATTCGTGCAGGAATCGAGTTAAATAGAGTTTAACTCAGGAAATCGACTAATAACAATTTGAGAATTTACACTTGAGTTAATGGAAATATTGGAAAAAAAAAATCTTAACCTGAGTTGAGTGGATTGATAAAACAAATCTACTTAGGAAATTTAAACAAGTCGAGTTGGAATCAATATAGATAGTTTGGTCGAATAGGTAAAATTTGATCTATACTAACGAGAAATGGATAAGCAAGAAAATCCGAGAAACTTAATTGGTCGATTTAGAACCAAATAATAGTTGAGGATGAGGTGATGATGAACTCGAATAATTAGAATAAATAAATCTGAATTAATTCAAGTAAATGGCTAATCAAATATGGAAATTGGAATGACAATTCAATGGAATATCGATGAAGAAAATGGTATAAGTAATGAATTTGGCAACTCGATCCATGTTAATGAATTTAGGATGTAGTATAACCAAGTTAGCTGGAAGTTAAAATAAATTCAAGTTCATTTGGGATTTAATGTTTGGAATAAACGAGAAACGAATAGAAAATGTATTAGAACGATGTAAGAAATTTAATGAAAACTCATTTCTTGGATTATGAGGGGGATATAAAGGATCGAATGAATAGATGGCAGAAAATGAAAGGGTAAATAGTATTAGATGCTAAATGGAGTGATAACCCATTCTAGATAGTTGAGTTTGGTTAACTTTTTGAAATCCAAAGTTCGAAACTTCAAATAAATGAATTAATGTTTAGGCGGAAATATGATGTTCGATAAGCTGAAAGTAAAATGGCCATAACTTTTGATTGGATGATCGGAATTTAACGAACCCAGACTTTTTGGAAACCTTGGAAACTGAACTAAAACTTTTGTTAATGGGACCCTGTCTAATTCTCATGTTTATTTGCCTGAAATCAAAGCGTTAGTTGTAGTTCAGCGCGCAGAAAATAAAAATCTGAAGCGGATACCTATATTGTTTTGATCATAACTCCCTAACGGAACGTCAGATTTTAATGTGCGAGTACAATTCGGAAAGCCCAGGATCTGAACTAAAACTTTTCCTTATTATGCTCGTTGAAATTTTGCTGTTTAAAGGGTTAAAAACTGGGTTGAACAACTCAGATCCGCATTTTTCAATACAGGGGCTGAGGCGTTCGTCTTCACTAAAATAGTCATAACTTTTGAACGAATTGTCGGAATTCGACGAATCCGGACAATTCGGAAAGCTTAAAAGAAATGCTACCGCTTTTGCCTATGTTTTAGTCGAATTCCATCATCTAAGGAGTGTTAGACTTCAATTTGTTCGCGGGCTTGTTATGAATATGTTGGTTTGTAGTTGAAAATCTTTAATATATGTTGTGTAAATTGTGTACTTTTGCTATATATTACATATATGATTGATTCTTATGTGTATGTGAGTATGTAGCAGGTGTAAGGAAGTCGCGCTATGCTTTGGGGCTCGCTTGCGCTAAATGCTAAATGTTAGGGTAAATAAAAGTGCAAATAAACGCTAAACAAGGTACGTATGTGTGTTATATAGGTTTGGTAGTTTGGCTTGTGTTTTCCCCTTGTACAGGGATGCCTCATCGATTATGAGATGTATATTTTGGGTTGATATATATATATATATATATATATATATATATATATATATATATCGGGATTTTCCCAGAGCTCTCCGTACAGGGGAAATGCTGCCGAAATTTTCCGTAATTTCGGGAGTTAGAAAATTTATGAAGTTTACAACTATAACTTATTTTAAAAACACTATTTTAAGTATAGATTTGAAATAGATATGTGCTTAATATCGTTTCATTCTCTTTTCGAGGACGAAAAGCTTTTAAGTGGGGGAGAATGTAACAACCCAAATATTTTATATATTAAATTTGGATTTTTTTATAACTAAAAGAAAAATATAGGGAAAAATCAAATTTTGTCAATTAGAATGATAATGATTTGACTGAATTGAGAATAAATAAATTTCAGAATTTGGTTATTTTTAAATTGTTGTAACTTGAAATTTAATATTTTATAACTAATGTATTTCAAGTGTTTAAGTCAAAAAGGAAATTAAAAATTAAAATTTGGAATTCAAGTTTTAAATTCAAATATCAACTTTGGGAATCTAAATGCTTGGAATATATTTACAAAGTTGTTAAAAGGAAATTTTAAATGGTAATAGTAATAAAGTAAATTGCATTGAGTGTAAATGGAAATTCAAATTTAATTGGAAATGGAGAATTCTAAGTTGAGATATAATAACTGAAATTCAAATCAAAGATTTAAATAATCAAATTTAGATTTTTAGAAATGTGTGAAATTTATTTATAAAATTTATTTAAGTCTTAATTTGGATTTAAAATGGAATTTTATTAGTATTAATTTGGATTAAAACAGTTAATCGAATTTTTAATATTTTAATAATTAATTGACGATGAAAATTTAACTGTTTTGGCGACTGTCTCGGAATTCGACGAAACTGGCGCCATCGGAACCGGAACGGTAAATTATTGTAGAGTTTCAATCTGCGTTAAAATCCGGCTTACCATTTGATCGTACAAGAGAAAATGTGAACGAGATCAATGTAAATGGATAATTTAGTGTTCCTCATATCTAGGCCTTATATATATAGGAATAAAACCCCATATCCATCTCATTCAGACCATTCTTCACTACGTATACCTTCCTCCATCGGATTTCTTTTTCTAATGGCTGAAAATGAAATTTCAAAACCCTAGAAAATAAAAATCATAGCTTGAAAATGAAATCTCTTCAAACACCATCTTATTATATATCAAATCGAAGCTCTCGACGATACGAAGCTTCTGGTGTAATTCGTTTCGACATGCAGCGCTTCAAGTGGCTGGAAATCGATGGTCAAACCCCTGATTTCGTAAACCTAAAGCTCGAATTGGGGATTTTTGATTTCGAGGTTAATCAAAGAAATTGGGATCTGGGTATTGTAGCTACCATCCATACGAGTGAAACGAAGTTTGTCGGAGGTCCTATTGCTTAGCGTAGTGCCGGAATTTGGTGTTTTAGGGTTTAAAACCCGTTTCGTGTTCCGACTTGGCGGAGGCGAAGGGGTCCACCAGAGAGGAGGGGACTGGCACTGGTAGACGCGCCTCGAGGAGCAGGTCCGAACGCAGGTGGTCTTGTGCCTTCTAGTGGTCAGAGGCGGTCTAATTCCTTGGTCAAAGTACGGCCGTGGATGGGTTTGGTTCGGCTACAGTAGCACATGCATAAAGAAAAGGAGCGGGAGCGGATGTAGAAGATGCTGACGTGGCATCTAACTATTGGGTAAGGGATTTAATTCTTAATTTTTATAATTTCAAATTTCAAATAGAAAAACCTTCATAACTTTCTCGTTTTAACTCGGATTTGGACGCGGTTTGTTGCATTGGGATCGTGGCGGAATTGCGGACGTTTTGGCACTAACCGGGTTGCATTTGGTGACTGTCAAATTTTGGCCCTTAGTTGGACGTTCGATCAACTATGGACGCAAAGGTGAGTGATTCTTCGCTCACGAAATACTGAATTATTCCCATATTTATTGAATTAAATTATGAAGTAAGCTTGGTTGTATGGTTGTGTTGGATTGTTGATGTGTGGCTTAAATTTAACATGCAAGTGTGTTAACATGCAATTTAAGTAATTGATTTGTTATTTAATTTAATTTAAATCTCTAGTTGAATTCGAACCCTTGTAAAATCCTGAAACAGTTTCACGCTGATCAGTTGAATGAAATGGTTGTGATGGATGTTGGTTGAAATTTATTACTAAATTTATAGTGACATTTTTATGCTCCTTATTCAGTATATTGTAATGCATGTTGATTTTTGACGATAAATCCCATTTACCCTTGATGTTGCGGGCATCTAATGAACCCGGGATTTATCGATAAAATGAATTAAGAACACGGAGTGAAATGATAAATCTCTGTGACCCTGATTTGGATTGAAATAATAGATCCATCCTTGAAATATCGAGAAATTAAATTTAAAATCACTTGGCCATTGGGTAGATAATTATATACATACATCGGTTGGTTAAATGATTTTAAATATTTGAAATTTTTATTTAATAGAATTTTCCCCTTAAAAGAATATACAGATACTCGATAATTCAATTCTTTAAAGATTCTGAACTGGGATGTTGATTAAAAGGGTTAAAGAAATTTTCCAAAACAAAGTGGAAATATTTAAATCAGAATTTGAATATGATTTAAAATCTTTTCAAATTAAGAGTTGGATTAGAAGGAAATAAATTCTTATGTAATCTGATTTTGGGAAATTTGGAAATCAAAGGTATCTGAGTTGTTTTAACTCAGTTTGAATATATATTTGAACTCTTGAAATCAAATAGTTGTTTGAACGGGGTTGAAACGAGAGATGGAATTTAATGAACTCCGTTGAGACCGGCGGATAGATTCAAGTATTTGAAATTTGGAAGGAAGGAAGATTTTGATTAGAGAAATTTATTTTAAATATATTTATGCATTTGATTCCAAATAATTATTCTTGCTTTAAATTTATTACTTGCCTTTACTTATAACTATTGTATTTTTAAATATATTTTTTTCCTTATAATTCATTTTTCAAAATTTTCTAGTAAACCTATATTTTAAGTAAATATATTATATTTAAATTACTAATTTATTTTAATTATTATATCCTATATGTATATCTATATATTTATTTATAAAAAAAAATTATTTTTATTTTTATTTTTATTATTACTACTATTATTATTATATATAAACATTTAGTTTACAATTGTTTTTGGAATTATAAATTTCTTCCGAATGGAAATGCTTGAGTTGAACCGCTGGTTCAAATGGAGTTGAGAAAAGAATCCGTGATAATTTGAAATCTTTGAGATAAATTATATTCTATTTGAATATAAGTCGTTTTTGAAATATTATATGATTATAATATAATGATATGTAATATATTCTAGTTTAGAATATAATCGGTTTGGGTATGATTATGATATGTTGAAATGAAAATTTTATTCGTTTGAATATAAATTGGGTTCGAAACAGAAGATGATATTTTGGTATGAAAGCGAACCTTTATCAAATACAAAAGAACCGACCGATGTGAAAGGTGTAAGCGTTGGTTGTTAAAGAGACCGGAGTCGACATAAGGCATACTCTTTATCAGTGTCGATACCACTTTGACAACTTTGAATGTTATGACGTATCCAGAATGAGTATGATGACTTGAAGGTGTTTATTGAATCGAAGAAGATGAACGATGACGAAATAGCCCTGACCTTCGGGTCAGAATTGAAATGACTAAAACAGGAGCTATACCGTGACTAATTGAGGTAGCACCTTTGACCGGACACACTTCTTCGATACTATTTCGATGACTATGATGATGATGATTTGGGCCCATTTATGACTTTGGGAGTGTGTTCCGAGGTGGGCGGTAGTGGCTGCTATGCGTTACCACCGGTCCGGGATTGCAATTGGTAGAATCCTACCCTGGGCATTGCCTCGAGTGCCTTGTCATATATATCCTTATCGAGCCCCATACGATTTTGATTTAGCATTGCCTTCTATGGAGTTCCCTCTGATAACACCAGTACGGTGAATTTACGGTACTGTATAGACTGTTGGTGCCTGTAAACGGCGTAAGAGTAATATGGTAATCCCGCTTACGCTATTTTCAGTATTTATACTTTACTGAATAGACATTATAATAATAGCGTATTATTATATAGATATTAGTTTAACGGATCCTCGAGAGATGGAAAAATCCCGTAACATCTTTTGAGTTACTGCACCCATGACACTGATATTATTTCGTAATTTGATTTAACTAATATGAGAATGATTTAGTGCTGATCCGAGTGTTTGTTGTGTTTTCTTTTTTTATGCAATACGCCCGGGTCAGCAGATGCTTGCAGTTAGTGAAGATTCCTTTACCTTGGAGAGCGAAGACGAAGATTTGGTGTTCATCTATTATATATAAAGATTTTCCGCTGCACTTTGTTTCCGCTGTCATGTATGTAAGTCTGTATATGGTTAACTCTGATAACCCTTGTATGTTATGACCTATTGTATATCTTTCAACTGCTTTAACTGTTATTTAATTACTATATGTTGTCCTTCCGCTGTGAGAACTCTGTTTGTCTTTCTCTTCTTTCTTATTTTTCTTCTTTTTCCCAATAACTACCTATATTTGAGATTTGTTTGGGTCGACATGTGTGGTTTATTGTCGATTTTAAACGGTCAAAAATGTGGGTCGTTACAGTTGCTCTCATTTAAATCAAATTATAACTTAAATAAATTTATAAATCAAATTTCACATATTTTAAGTTCCCAAATTTTATTATTTATCAATTTAAATTTGTATTTCAATTATACATTAAACAATTTAACTTCAGTTAAATTGTAGATACTATATCTGAATTTTCAATTCTTTATCACTATAACAAAATGAAATTTCACTTATCCTAAGTCATTAAAATTAACTTTTAATAGACTTTATAAATGGGTTTTCAGGTATTTTAAATTCCCTTTTTATCTTAAACAACTTAAGTCTAATTAGTCATTAAAATATTAAATTTCACATCACAACATTTCTATCCTAACTCAATTTATTCAAATTCATTAATATTAAATCAAAAGTTTCAAATCTAAATTAACACTATCAAATTTAGATTTCCGGTTTATGCTTAAGGTAAGTTATCATATAAGAAAAACCATTAAAATTTGAATGTTACCATTTATCATTGAATTTATTCTATTAAATTCAGAAATTTAAATATAGAGAAAATATGGATTGTTACATTCTCCCCCACTTAAAAACTTTTCGTCCTCGAAAAGAGAACGAAACGATGTTAAGCACATATCTATTTCAAATCTATACTTAAAATAGTGTTTAATCGGAAAGGCTCTGATACCAACTGTAACGACCCACATTTTTAACCGTTCAAATCAACATTAAACCACTCATGTCGACCCAAACAAATCGCAAATGCAGGTAGTTATTGGAAAAAAAAAGAAAAGAAAGAAGATAAAAACCCAATCACAGAATCTCACAGCGGAAGGACAACATATAATAAACAAATAGCAGTTGAAATGTATACTTTGGTTATAACATTCAATGATTATCAGAGTTACATATACATACGGGTGTACATAATAAGCAGCGGGAATAATGCAGCGGATATACATATGTATAGATAATAGATATACCAAATCTTCGTCTTCGATCTCCAAGCCAAGGGAATCTTCGCTAACTGCAACATCTGCTGACCCGAGCGTATTGCATAAAAAGAAAACACAACAAACACTCGGATCAGCACTAAATCATCTCATATTAGTCAAATCAAAATACGAAATAACATCAGTATCATGGGTGCAGTAACACAAGAGATGTTACGGGATTTTTCCATCTCCCAAGGATCCGTTAAACTAATACATAGATAGTATAATACGCAATTATGATAGTGTCTATCCAGTAAAGTATAAATACTGAAAATAGCGTAAGCGGGATTTCATTTTTACCCTTACACCGTTTATAATACCGTAGTCTATACAGTACCGTAAACCCACCGTAAACGATGGCATCAGAGGGCACTCCATATGTAACAACCCAATATTTTATTAAAGTTAATTTGAATTTTCTGTATGTATTTTTGAATTTAAGTAAGGTTTAGTATAAATATTATTTTATAATCTTTTGTATATTAGTTGAATGAATATTTTGTTCTATTTAATAAGTGTGATTTTATAATAGAAAAATTATTTTAAAAGTATATTTAATATATTAAAGATGTAAACAATTTTATATATATGGATTTTATAAAGATTTTTAATTTTTAAAGTTGTTTGATTTAAAAATAAATTATAACTAAATATCGACTCAAAATATTTGTTCAGTTTCTGTACGCGTCATTTTGAAATATTTTATAGAATTTTTCTATAATTTTTAATTTGAAAAATAAGCATATATTTTTCCAACGTATTCTGGGGCAAATGTGGTCCTTTAGACACTTTGCAGAATTAAGTAACCGGACTGTTTTTATTACCGTTTTGGAATCATGACGCGTTATTATATACGATTATGATTTTATTTCGGTACCTTTCACAATTTATAATTTTAAATAAATAAAAATGGAAAAATATATATGTGAATACACTAATTGGAAAACATGTTTTGAATAGGAAGTATAAACACTACTTGCGTGTAACATTCTTCAAGTTGCATGAAATAAACTTTTAGGAAAGCAAGTGGTCCTCACGTGTGAAGTGCCATGTGTCCCTTGAATGGGATTGTGAATGAGGAGCCATGTGTCTCGTTAGGTGGATTAATGCATGTAGTTGAATATGCAAAAGAGCCAAGTGTCCTTGAATTAATTGACAAATATACCCTTAATTCACATTTAAATAGAGATGCACACACACCAAAATTCAGCTGCACCATATTCTTCTTCCTCGCACATTTCTTCTCTACCCGTCCTGCCTCTTTCCTCTTCTTTCAACTTAAAACGTTGTTGTCCCTTTGCAAACCAAGTTCGGCCGCTTCTCTGATAATTGCCGCACCCTTTTTCTTTACCGTGTTGTCCTTTTCACCAATATCAGTTTTACTCCTCCGCCACTTCGCTACCCATTTGCAAGCCATCCGCCTCACAATAGCTAATTTCCGCACCCATCTCTTCTCTCTTCTCTTGTAAAAATCAGTTCGGCCATCACTGCTACTTCCTTGCTCTCCTTAGAAGCTGACGCCCTCTCCTCTTCTTGTCTCCTCTACCGCCGTGTATTTTATCCTCCCTCACGCAAATCCTCATACCCTCTGCAACTCTCCTCTCTCTTCTTCTTGTCAACAACCGCATATTCCCCATAAAACCGTTGAAACCTTCCCTGTTTGTGCCACACCATTTTCTAGCATGCACCAGTTTTCGTTCCCCCTCAACTAGCATGCACAGTCGAATTCATTTAAAAAAACAACAACAACATATATATTAATGTAAATGGGTTGCCGGCTGCATGCGTTAACAAATGGAGGTAAGGTACCGTGAGGGAGGGTGCAGATATTTGCATGCAAAGGCATGAGGAGCAGTATTTTGGTGGGGAAAGTTGGATCCAGTCAGTGCTAGCATACTTTGTCAATGTTTGGGGCGGTGCACATCTACGTGTGAATGGAGAGTTGAAGTGAAAAGGAATGAGCGACGAACGAAGACGAGTTCAAGGACAAATGGGCGATACAGTTATTTAATGGATTCAAAACCGAGCTTAGGGAAGGCCGTTCATTGGAGAGCAATATGGGTGAGAATTCTAAATTTAAATTTATATTTAAATTAGACATTTCGGTTAATTATAATTAGTATTAATTATAATTCGTTATTAATCATGAATTGTTATGAATGATTGCCACCGGTTGTTCGATGAATGTTTATGCAGTTAAAACACCGTAAACACAAAGCGTTACGGACTGTAACGCTCTACACACAGTGAATTAATTATTTAATTGTGGTGATTGTTGATGGATGTTTATGCAGTATAACACTTTATACGCCAAGCGTTATTTTGCAGTAACGCTTTGTGCACCGTTATTTGGTTGTGTAAATTATAGTGATGAATGGATTCATGACCGTTGATGAAATCAGATTTGTTAGTTAAATTTGGTTGAGAAAATCACATACACCGTAGTGGTGGAACCGCATGTGTGATCAATTTTAATCCCCTTTCCATATAAATAATAGTTTTTTTAGAATGTAGTTTTAAATTAAAATTTTAAAACTATGTAGTATTGAATTGAGTGAAATCTATTCGAATGGAACGAAATGGTTTTTTTTTACATAATTTAGACCATTCATGTGTTATTTAAATATTGATAAGGATTGGGAAATAACATTCAACATTTATTTGTATATACAATTTGAACGGTCGATTATGAATGATTAATCGGGTTTTTGATAAATATCAAAAGTGTGAAATTTGTTACAACAACTTTGGTTGTTTTGAAAAGGTTAAACGAGACCATATAATATTCAATTTAATGTGGTTATTTTGAAATGTTTATGTTGGAAAGGGAGTTAACAAGTTTGAAACAATCATTAATATTTAATGAGATATGTTATGAAGAATTCGACAAATTGGAATAAATGGATTTTTATATGAACATTCGATTTCATAAGAATTTGAATAGTAATCGAACATGTTTGATTTGATAATAATATTGTCTTTCTCACTAGTATTTGATTTGAAATGGAACTTCGATGATATCGATTTTTATATTTTAAATGACCACTCATGAATATAAACTTTTAAATTTCAAATAAAGGGTTGTGGGAATAATTCCCATTTCTTATGGCTTATTTAAAATTTAAATAAGTCGGAAATTTAATCGAAAAAGGCATTTCATTTTTTGATTATTGGTAAGCAATGGAACGAGTTGAAAAGCATAAAGATTCCTATTCATTTTGAAATGAAGATTTGGTAATATGAAACGATATTGACTAACTTGATAATAGATTGTGAAGAGAAATATTTTGAATTGGAATCAAAATATAATATTTGAAAAGATTTTTACAAATAAATTCTTAAGTTTGATTTTGTTCTAAATACTATGTTACATTGGTAAATGAACCTACATAGTAGTTAAAATATTAAAACCATCGTATGCAAGAGGATTTGGAAAAAAATTATATATATATTTAAGGATTTGGTTTCAAAGAATTTGACATACATTCAAATGTTAATATTTGAAACAATACTAGATTGAACTTGGATACACCAAATCAGAGTGCGTAGCAGAAGCGTGGTGGTATTTTGAATAAAAAGATTTCAAGAGATTTTCCCGTCGATAGGAAAAGGTGAATTTTGCAAACTAGATGTGATATCTGAAATGAAAATGAAGATATAAAAGAATTTAAATATATGATACGGAATTGAAATAAGATTTGAATTGAAGAGGGAATGTGTTTTGGATAGAAATTGTCGTCTGATATTCGATATGGATTTATAGGAGCAGACAAATACGATCAGAAATATCGTAACATATCCATATCCAGATTCTGATTGTGTTGCCTGAATTGGAGAATCAATATTAAATATAAGTAGATAAATTTCTATTTAAACTTATATTTGAAATAAATTATTCAAATCCAAATAAATATTGGTAGTTCGACATAACGACAAATCAATGAAGATTGTTTTGAAATATAAGGTTTGGAAATTGAATAAGGGTTAAAACGATAACGGATTTCCAGAATTGAATCCAACCTTAATTCAAAGTAAAACGACATTATTTGGAAAGGAGATTTGAATTGAGAAACTCTTGTGGTCCATAGCTATTAATTTTAAATACGCTTATTACTTGGAAAGTCCGGGATCGGATATGGATTTGAAAACCATTCCAAGTAATAATACGCCGCATGAAGCAAATTAAAGACTTGGAATCGACGAATGAAGACCGTGGTTCTTCACAATCGAACGGGCTATCTGCTGATTGGTTTCTTTACTGCTAGCTACAGTAGAGAGATGTCCCTATTACCGTAGTGGCAGAAAGTACGAACGTATGGGGAGAACTTCCGGATTTCGTTCCGTTCAGACCCAGGACGGACTTGTATGGATGGTGTGTCTGACATTGAAGTTGACCGCATAGCACTGATTTCCGTTAATATGTATCGGATTTGTGGCAATATATTATTCTCGTCTCTAAGTCATATGAACTTAGAGGGTATGCATTGATTTAATCAGTGATATGTCGTGAATTGTCAATGTGACATACCCGAGTTATGAAACGAGCTAGTGATGATCAAAGAATGGCTTATCGAAGCATCGCTTTGTGTATGACATGACATCAACAAACCTCACACCCCGAAAGATGAGAAACTGGCGGTTAGGTTGTATACTATATATGAATTGATGATGGAAGCTGCGCAATAGTGGGAAACCACTTATGAATGATGGAATAAGGTATGTTCGGGGGGCCGTGTCTGGTCGAAAACCGTTGATCTACCTCGCGATTTGTATTGGTGTCCGCGTCTGGATGAAAAACCCGTGATTGCATTTCGTTTGTGTTCCGATTGATCTTTCGTGCCAGGAATCATCAAGTTGGAAACCCAAATTTCTAATACGAGCCATACGATTTTGATTGTGTATATATATATGGCAACATATATTATGGGGTATTATGCTGTCTAGGATTAATACATTTATTTGCGAAATGTTTTCCACACTATATATTATGGTATTGAAGAGAATTTCACGTATGAAAGCATATTTGGTTGTCATAAGATAAAACTCGCCCATCTGGTGTGCGCTTGCATTGTGTGATGTGGGACGAGCTTATGATAGCTTCATTTCAAAAGTCATTGCGCAATTATATGCACGGGTATTCACTTGGAGTAAATCCGTTCCGCATTAGCGGCGTGATCCGGTGAATCTCCCAACTTTAAAATGAATCTAACTGTTTTGAGTTCTCACACCAGTCCCACGACTGACCTGGAGTTTATTATTCCCTCACCTAAACTCTGGGTGCCCATGATTTTCGCACGGGCAGCCAGTAGTTTAGTTTTGCAGTTATGGATCGTTGGAGCAGGATTTAGAGCGCTTCTAGAGTTGGAGTCCACGATAGAGTTGAAGCTTCCGCTGTATCATTTTGATCTTCAGCTGAGAGTATATTTCTTTCTTCCGTTGTGTACATTTATGTTGTAACTCTGATATTTATGTAACTCTGATGTAATATTGAATTATTCAATGAAAGGTTCTGTTATTTTTGTTCAATGTATGTATGTACCCATAACAATTCGTCTTTCTGAACGGTTTAAGTTGGTTTTATTACCGACGAGAACTGGGCAAAAAGATGGGTCGTTACAGTTGGTATCAGAGCTTTGGTTTATACAAAGCTATGGGGTACGACATATTTGAACAAAAAATAGAACTCATCAGAGATTACAATATCTCATTAGAGATAGGGTTAGAAATACCCTAGGATGAGATTCCGGAGTATTACGTTTGAGAGAGCGTCTTTCCTTATTAAAATCAACGAGTTTAATGAAATTTGTGAACTTAAATCTTAAGTATTAAAGATTTGTTTGGTATGAATGAAATTGGATGAATAACTTAAGCATACGATTATTTAAATGGTAGTTATGGAAATACTGGAATTGCATTAAAATTTAAGTAAAGTTTATTAACCATTTTATATAAGAATGATTTCTGGATTGGTTTGTTAGAAATTAGGATGACCGGATTAGGACGTTTAACCATGTATATGATTCTTGGTTGATAGATAAACCCTTAACGGAATTTTGAAAACTTTGGGAAAAGAAATTTGGGTATAAACACATAACTTGAATAATTTTGGTTAAGTTAATGATGATTTTTAAATATGGGATTTGGATGACCCATAAGCTTTAAAATTTTAATTTTAGGGTAGTAAATAGCTAAGTGTAAGACGATATCTTGCTTAGTTTCGTCCTTAGGGTAGCAGTAAATTCAATCATATATATTTCCAATAACTCGAGTAACCATTAGGGAAATTGAGATTCCATCAGATTCCACCCCGATTGAGGATTAAACCGAGTACCCTGATAACGACATGGACTATAGTTCTGACCATTATCTTGATATGTTAAGAATAGACCCAACTTCATAGCAGGACGACCCTAGGATGATGTATGAGTATGACCCAGGCCCTACAATTATTGATAGGATGATAGGGGTTATGGCAACAGCCCATTTTGAGGTTGAGATTTTCCCCAGTTCTGGATAGGGATACATTAAAGGCTTTATGGAAATAGGTCCTTGATGAGAGAGCAGAAGTTGTTAGGACAGGTCCCAGTACCAGAGGACTCTGGCTTAGATTTGGACCCAACATTAGTTGAGCAGTTCGATGTGTTGTTACATAAGTTAGGGCAACCGACAGTTGTAGCTGAGGACGACCCACTTCCGAAGGTGGGAGACGATGGATTTGACGATGTTATGGAGCAGCCCCTACATGATGATGATGTCGTAATAAATGAGGATGATGTCGTAGCAGAGGATGATAGTGTTGTAACAGATGATGGTAAGATTGAGCAGCCTATATTCGAGGATGACCCACTTCCAGAGATGGAAGATGACGAGTTGACGAGGAGATGGAGGAATTAGAACAACCCATAGACGAGGATGATAGAGCCTAATAAATATTTATAGTAAATGAGGAGGAATTTATAATAATAGTAGATGATGATGGTGAGGTATTTGGTAATGGGTTCTTGGCTGATGACGAGGAAGGGTTCATTGACGAGGAGCCCGAGGAGGTTAGTTTGTCTAGTCCATCCGACGATGAATCAGATGCATCAGATGAGTAGTGTGCGATGAGTCTGGACCTTGTGTATAGTGTATATATGTTGTCTTAAGTGCCTGGACGCACTAAGATGTTTTGGGCTAGGACGACTTTTGAGGGGCTAGTATAAGATAACTAGGTACACTTTTGGTGATTGTATTTTGGACTACCCCAAGTACGTAGCACACGCTTAGGTAGGGATAGTTACATTTTGTATACTGACTTGAATGATCTGTATGACATGATATTTTGGATTAACTATGATATGTGTGTTCCACTTTTAATTTAAGCCTATTTGTTTCGAATATTTATGGAACCTATTCTAAAACATATAGAAAATTTTATTTATGGGTTATATGGAAGTTTAAATTTTACTGTTCCACTTTTCGAGGACGAAAAGTCTTAAGGGGGAGTGAATGTAACAACCCAATATTTTATTAAAGTTAATTTGAATTTTCTGTATGTATTTTTGAATTTAAGTAAGGTTTAGTATAAATATTATTTTATAATCTTTTGTATATTAGTTGAATGAATATTTTGTTCTATTTAATAAGTGTGATTTTATAATAGAAAATTTATTTTAAAAGTATATTTAATATATTAAAGATGTAAACAATTTTATATATATGGATTTTATAAAGATTTTTAATTTTTAAAGTTGTTTGATTTAAAAATAAATTATAACTAAATATCGGCTCAAAATATTTGTTCAGTTTCTGTACGCGTCATTTTGAAATATTTTATAGAATTTTTCTATAATTTTTAATTTGAAAAATAAGCATATATTTTTCCAACGTATTCTGGGGCAAATGTGGTCCTTTAGACACTTTGCAGAATTAAGTAACCGGACTGTTTTTATTACCGTTTTGGAATCATGACGCGTTATTATATACGATTATGATTTTATTTCGGTACCTTTCACAATTTATAATTTTAAATAAATAAAAATGGAAAAATATATATGTGAATACACTAATTGGAAAACATGTTTTGAATAGGAAGTATAAACACTACTTGCGTGTAACATTCTTCAAGTTGCATGAAATAAACTTTTAGGAAAGCAAGTGGTCCTCACGTGTGAAGTGCCATGTGTCCCTTGAATGGGATTGTGAATGAGGAGCCATGTGTCTCGTTAGGTGGATTAATGCATGTAGTTGAATATGCAAAAGAGCCAAGTGTCCTTGAATTAATTGACAAATATACCCTTAATTCACATTTAAATAGAGATGCACACACACCAAAATTCAGCTGCACCGTATTCTTCTTCCTCGCACATTTCTTCTCTACCCGTCCTGCCTCTTTCCTCTTCTTTCAACTTAAAACGTTGCCGTCCCTTTGCAAACCAAGTTCGTCCGCTTCTCTGATAATTGCCGCACCCTTTTTCTTTACCGTGTTGTCCTTTTCACCAATATCAGTTTTACTCCTCCGCCACTTCGCTACCCATTTGCAAGCCATCCGCCTCACAATAGCTAATTTCCGCACCCATCTCTTCTCTCTTCTCTTGTAAAAATCAGTTCGGCCATCACTGCTACTTCCTTGCTCTCCTTAGAAGCTGACGCCCTCTCCTCTTCTTGTCTCCTCTACCGCCGTGTATTTTATCCTCCCTCACGCAAATCCTCATACCCTCTGCAACTCTACTCTCTCTTCTTCTTGTCAACAACCGCATATTCCCCATAAAACCGTTGAAACCTTCCCTGTTTGTGCCACACCATTTTCTAGCATGCACCAGTTTTCGTTCCCCCTCAACTAGCATGCACAGTCGAATTCATTTAAAAAAAAAACAACATATATATTAATGTAAATGGGTTGCCGGCTGCATGCGTTAACAAATGGAGGTAAGGTGCCGTGAGGGAGGGCGTAGATATTTGCATGCAAAGGCATGAGGAGCAGTATTTTGGTGGGGAAAGTTGGATCCAGTCAGTGCTAGCATACTTTGTCAATGTTTAGGGCGGTGCACATCTACGTGTGAATGGAGAGTTGAAGTGAAAAGGAATGAGCGACGAACGAAGACGAGTTCAAGGACAAATGGGCGATACAGTTATTTAATGGATTCAAAACCGAGCTTAGGGAAGGCCGTTCATTGGAGAGCAATATGGGTGAGAATTCTAAATTTAAATTTATATTTAAATTAGACATTTCGGTTAATTATAATTAGTATTAATTATAATTCGTTATTAATCATGAATTGTTATGAATGATTGCCACCGGTTGTTCGATGAATGTTTATGCAGTTAAAACACCGTAAACACAAAGCGTTACGGACTGTAACGCTCTACACACAGTGAATTAATTATTTAATTGTGGTGATTGTTGATGGATGTTTATGCAGTATAACACTTTATACGCCAAGCGTTATTTTGCAGTAACGCTTTGTGCACCGTTATTTGGTTGTGTAAATTATAGTGATGAATGGATTCATGACCGTTGATGAAATCAGATTTGTTAGTTAAATTTGGTTGAGAAAATCACATACACCGTAGTGGTGGAACCGCATGTGTGATCAATTTTAATCCCCTTTCCATATAAATAATAGTTTTTTTGGAATGTAGTTTTAAATTAAAATTTTAAAACTATGTAGTATTGAATTGAGTGAAATCTATTCGAATGGAACGAAATGGTTTTTTTTACATAATTTAGACCATTCATGTGTTATTTAAATATCGATAAGGATTGGGAAATGACATTCAACATTTATTTGGATATACAATTTGAACGGTCGATTGTGAATGATTAATCGGGTTTTTGATAAATATCAAAAGTGTGAAATTTGTTACAACTTTGGTTGTTTTGAAAAGGTTAAACGAGACCATATAATATTCAATTTAATGTGGTTATTTTGAAATGTTTATGTTGGAAAGGGAGTTAACAAGTTTGAAACAATCATTAATATTTAATGAGATATGTTATGAAGAATTCGACAAATTGGAATAAATGGATTTTTATATGAACATTCGATTTCATAAGAATTTGAATAGTAATCGACCATGTTTGATTAGATAATAATATTGTCTTTCTCACTAGTATTTGATTTGAAATGGAACTTCGATGATATCGATTTTTATATTTTAAATGACCACTCATGAATATAAACTTTTAAATTTCAAATAAAGGGTTGTGGGAATAATTCCAATTTCTTATGGCTTATTTAAAATTTAAATAAGTCGGAAATTTAATCGAAAAAGGCATTTCATTTTTTGATTATTGGTAAGCAATGGAACGAGTTGAAAAGCATAAAGATTCCTATTCATTTTGAAATGAAGATTTGGTAATATGAAATGATATTGACTAACTTGATAATAGATTGTGAAGAGAAATATTTTGAATTGGAATCAAAATATAATATTTGAAAAGATTTTTACAAATAAATTCTTAAGTTTGATTTTGTTCTAAATACTATGTTACATTGGTAAATGAACCTACATAGTAGTTAAAATATTAAAACCATCGTATGCAAGAGGATTTGGAAAAAAATTATATATATATTTAAGGATTTGGTTTCAAAGAATTTGGCATACATTCAAATGTTAATATTTGAAACAATACTAGATTGAACTTGGATACGCCAAATCAGAGTGCGTAGCAGAAGCGTGGTGGTATTTTGAATAAAAAGATTTCAAGAGATTTTCCCGTCGATAGGAAAAGGTGAATTTTGCAAACTAGATGTGATATCTGAAATGAAAATGAAGATATAAAAGAATTTAAATATATGATACGGAATTGAAATAAGATTTGAATTGAAGAGGGAATGTGTTTTGGATAGAAATTGTCGTCTGATATTCGATATGGATTTATAGGAGCAGACAAATACGATCAGAAATATCGTAACATATCCATATCCAGATTCTGATTGTGTTGCCTGAATTGGAGAATCAATATTAAATATAAGTAGATAAATTTCTATTTAAACTTATATTTGAAATAAATTATTCAAATCCAAATAAATATTGGTAGTTCGACATAACGACAAATCAATGAAGATTGTTTTGAAATATAAGGTTTGGAAATTGAATAAGGGTTAAAACGATAACGGATTTCCAGAATTGAATCCAACCTTAATTCAAAGTAAAACGACATTATTTGGAAAGGAGATTTGAATTGAGAAACTCTTGTGGTCCATAGCTATTAATTTTAAATACGCTTATTACTTGGAAAGTCCGGGATCAGATATGGATTCGAAAACCATTCCAAGTAATAATACGCCGCATGAAGCAAATTAAAGACTTGGAATCGACGAATGAAGACCGTGGTTCTTCACAATCGAACGGGCTATCTGCTGATTGGTTTCTTTATTGCTAGCTACAGTAGAGAGATGCCCCTATTACCGTTGTGGCAGAAAGTACGAACGTATGGGGAGAACTTCCGGATTTCGTTCCGTTCAGACCCAGGACGGACTTGTATGGATGGTGTGTCTGACATTGAAGTTGACCGCAAAGCACTGATTTCCGTTAATGTGTATCGGATTTGTGGCAATATATTATTCTCATCTCTAAGTCATATGAACTTAGAGGGTATGCATTGATTTAAATCAGTGATATGTCGTGAATTGTCAATGTGACATACCCGAGTTATGAAACGAGCTAGTGATGATCAAAGAATGGCTTATCGAAGCATCGCTTTGTGTATGACGTGACATCAACAAACCTCACACCCCGGGTGATGAGAAACTGGCGGTTAGGTTGTATACTATATATGAATTGATGATGGAAGCTGCGCAGTAGTGGGAAACCACTTATGAATGATGGAATAAGGTATGTTCGGGGGGCCGTGTCTGGTCGAAAACCGTTGATCTACCTCGCGATTTGTATTGGTGTCCGCGTCTGGATGAAAAACCCGTGATTGCATTTCGTTTGTGTTCCGATTGATCTTTCGTGCCAGGAATCATCAAGTTGGAAACCCAAATTTCTAATACGAGCCATACGATTTTGATTGAATATATATATATATGGCAACATATATTATGGGGTATTATGCTGTCTAGGATTAATACATTTATTTGCGAAATGTTTTCCACACTATATATTATGGTATTGAAGAGGATTTCACGTATGAAAGCATATTTGGTTGTCATAAGATAAAACTCGCCCATCTGGTGTGTGCTTGCATTGTGTGATGTGGGACGAGCTTATGATAGCTTCATTTCAAAAGTCATTGCGCGATTATATGCACGGGTATTCACTTGGAGTAAATCCGTTCCGCATTAGCGGCGTGATCCGGTGAATCTCCCAACTTTAAAATGAATCTAACTGTTTTGAGTTCTCACACCAGTCCCACGACTGACCTGGAGTTTATTATTCCCTCACCTAAACTCTGGGTGCCCATGATTTTCGCACGGGCAGCCAGTAGTTTAGTTTTGCAGTTATGGATCGTTGGAGCAGGATTTAGAGCGCTTCTAGAGTTGGAGTCCACGATAGAGTTGAAGCTTCCGCTGTATCATTTTGATCTTCAGCTGAGAGTATATTTCTTTCTTCCGCTGTGTACATTTATGTTGTAACTATGATATTTATGTAACTCTGATGTAATATTGAATTATTCAATGAAAGGTTCTGTTATTTTTGTTCAATGTATGTATGTACCCATAACAATTCGTCTTTCTGAACGGTTTAAGTTGGTTTTATTACCGACGAGAACCGGGCAAAAAGATGGGTCGTTACACCATAGGTACGATACAAATCAAAATCGTATGGGGCTCGATAAGGATAATATGACAAGGCACTCGAGGCAATGCCCAGGGTAGGATTCTACCAATTGCACTCCCGGACCGGTGGTAACGCATAGCAGCCACTACCGCCCACCACGGAACACACTCCCATAATTCATAAATGGACCCAAATCATCATCATCATAGTCATAGAAATAGTATCGAAGAAGTGTGTCCGATCAAAGGTGCTACCTTAGTTAGTCACGGTATAGCTCCTGTTTTAGTCATTTCAATTCTGACCCGAAGGTCAGGGCTATTTCGTCCTCGATCATCTTCTTCGATTCAATAATCGACTCCAAGTCATCATATCTCGTTCTGGATACGTCAAAAGGTTCACAGTTGTCAAAGTGGTATCGACACTGACAGAGAGTATGCCTTATGTCGACTCCGGTCTCTTTAACAACCAACGTTTACATTTTTTTCACATCGGTTAGTTCTTTTATATTTGATAAAGGTTCGCTTTCATATTAAAATATCATATTCTGTTTCGAACCCAATTTATATTCAAACGAATAAAATTTTCATATCGACATATCATAATCATACCCAAACCGTTTATATTCTAAACTAGAATATATTTCATATAATTATATTATAATCATATAATATTTCAAAAACGACTTATATTCAAATAGAATATAATTTATCTCAAAGATTTCAAATTATCTCGGATTCTTATCTCAACTCCATTTGAACCAGCGGTTCAAACTCAAGCATTTCCATTCGGAAGGAATTTAAAATTTCAAAATACTTGTAAACTAAATGTTTATATAATAATAATAATAATATTTTATATAAATAAATATATAGATATATAAAATATAATAATTAAAATAAATCAGTAATTTAAATATTATATATATACTTAAAAATAAGGTTTATTAGAAAATTTTGAAAAATGAATTATAAGGAAAAATTATTTAAAAATACAATAGTTATAAGTAAAGGTAAATAATAAATTTTAAAGCAATAATAATTATTTGGAATCAAATGCATAAATATATTTAAAATAAATTTCTCTAATCAAAATCTTTCCTTCCTTCAAAATTTCAAATACTTGAATCTATTCTCCGGTCTCAACGGAGTTCATTTAATTCCATATCTCGTTTCAACCCCATCCAAACAACTATTTGATTTCAAGAGTTAAAACATATATTCAAACTGAGTTAAAACAACTCAGATACCCTCGATTTCCAAATTTCCCAAAAATTAGATTCCATAAGAATTTATTTCCTTCTAATCCAACTCTCAATTTGAAAAGATTTTAAATCATATTCAAATCCCAATTTAAATATTTTCATTTTGTTTTTGGAAAATTCCTTTAACCCTTTTTAATCAACATCCCAGTTCAGAATCTTTGAAGAATTGAATTATCGAGTATTGGTACATTCTTTTAAAGGGAAAATTCTATCAAATAAAATTTCAAATATTTAAAATCATTTAACCAACCGATGTCTTTATATAATTATCTACCCCATGGCCAAGTGATTTTAAATTTAATTTCTCGATATTTTACGGATGGATCTATCATTTCAATCCAAATCAGGGTCACAGAGATTTATCATATCACTCCGTGTTCTTAATTTATTTTATCGATAAATCCCGGGTTCATTAGATGTCCGCAACATCAAGGGTAAATGGGATTTATCGCTAAAATCAACAGGAAATAAAATATACTGGAATAAAGAGCATTAGCAACATCAATATAAATTCAGTAATAAATTTCAACCAACATCCATCGCGACCATTTCATTCAACTGATCAGCATTAACTGTTTCAGGGTTTGGCAAGGGTTCGAAATTTCAACTAGAATTTAAATTAAATAACTAATTAGTGACTAAATTTGAATATTAACACACTTGCATGTCAAATTTAACAACGCATCAACAATCCAACACAACCATGCAACCAAACTTACTTCATAATTTAATTCAATAAATATGGGAATAAATTCAGTATTTCGTGAGTGAAGAATCACTCACCTTTGGGTCCTTAATGGATCGGACGTCCAAAAGAAGCCCAAAATTTCACAGTCTCTAAACGCAACCAGATTAGTGCCAAAACGTCCGCAATTCCGCCACGATCCCAACGCAACAAACCGCATCCAAATCCGAGTCAGTACGAGAGAGTTATCAGTGTTTTATTGTTTGGAATTTTAATTTATAAAAGAATTAATTAAATAATTCCTCACCAATCACATCTGGCCACGTCATCAGCTCCTTGGACCATTCTTCCCGCTCCCTACTTTCGGCTACAGTACCCAACAAGAAAACAAACCCATTTTGCTCCAAATTTGACCACCAACTATGGTGGCTACCGACCACGAAACTGAGCAAGATCACCTCCATCGTGAAGATCATCGGAATCCGCATCCATAGGTACCCTCGCCCGCACCTACGGTGGACCAGGTCTCGCCGCATCGCCTGAACCCTAACCGGGTTTTCCGCCTTTGTATCACCGAACTCGAGCAGTATACTTAACAATAGAAGCTCCAACCACCATCAACAAACTCGTATCGACGAGAGCAACAAAACCCATATCTCCGATTTCCTGATTGACGCTTAAATCGAAAAACCCCAAATTTGCACTTAGGGTAACGAAAACTGCAAGCTTTGACCACGATTTCCGGCAAATTCGAGCACTGCATGTCGAAATAAATTGTACCAGCGGCTTCGTATCGTCGAGAGCTTCGTTTTGATATATAATTTGCTATGGTTTATGAAGATTTGATTTCAAAGCTTGTATTTTTATTTTCAGCTAGGTTTAGAAATTTATTTTAGCCATTAGAGATATGGAGGGTGGAGAAAAAATTATACGCATTGTGAAATGAGCTGATAAGTGAAGGTAGGGATTTTTATTTATATAATTATAGGACCCAAATATGTGAAATATCCAATTATTCATTTACAATGATCTCGTTCACATTCTCTCTTGTACGGTCAAACGGTAAGTCGGATCGTAACGCAAATTGGAATCCTAGCATAATTTACTGTTCCGGTTCCAATGGCGCCAGTCTCGTCGAATTCCGAGACAGTCGCCAAAACAGTTAAATTTCACAGTTAATTAAATAAATAAAATATTCAAAATTCAATTAACTGTTTAAATTCAAATTAAATATTCATTAAATTCAAATTAAATCAAATTATAACTTAAATAAATTCTATAAATAACTATCACACATTTAAATCTAAATTTGATTATTTAAATCTCTGATTTGAATTTCAGTTATAATTCAACAATTTAAAATTACATCATTTCAAATTAAATTCGAATTTCCATTATAAACCAAATAACTCAAATTTATTAATTAAATAAAATATAAATTTTCAAATTGCACCAATTCTAAGTATAAACTAAATTTAAAACTATTTATACTCCACTCAAATAGTCATCATCATTATAATCAACAAAATTTGATTTTTATCCAATATTATTCAATTTTATTTATTTAAAATTTGAAAATTAAATATACAGAAAATATGGGATGTTACATTCTCCCCCACTTAAAATCTTTTCGTCCTCGAAAAGAGAACGAAACGATATTAAGCACATATCTATTTCAATCCATACTTAAAATAGTATTTACAAAAATAAGTATATAGTTGTAAAACTCACAAATTTTCTAATTCCTGAAATCCCGGAAAATTTCGGCAGCATCTCCTTTGTACGGAGAGGTCTGGAAAATCACGACATATATAATTTCAAATATACATCTCATCATTCGATGAGGCATCCCAAAAATGGGGAAGACACCATATATATTCTAACCATAAACCATATAACACACATTCGTACCTTGTTTAGTGTTTGTTTGCATTTTTATTTACCTTAACATTTAGCATTTAGCGCAAGCGAGCTCCAAAGCGTAGCGCACACTCCTTACACCTGTTACAACTTGCATACACGTGAGATTCAAGCATATATACAATATATAACAACATATGCAACTTACCCAACATACATTAATCATTTTAACCCCAAAACCAATATATCTATGTCAGGCCAGCAAACAAAATGAAGTTTATCACCCATTAAATATTGGAATTTGACAAGAACCCACTAGGTAAAAGTTATAGCATTTCTTTTAAGCTTTCCAAATTGTCTGGATTCATCGAATTCCGACAATTCGTTCAAAAGTTATGACTGTTTTAATAAAACCGAACGCTTCAGCCCGTACCCTGAAAATGCAGGTCTGAAATGTTCTATCCACTTTTTAGCCCCCTAAATATCAGACTTTGACTAGGCATATTAAGAGAAAGTTTTAGTTTACATTCTGGCCTTTCCGAATTGTACTCGCACATTAAAATCCGACGCTCCATTGGGAAGTTATGGCCAAAACAATATAGGTATATGCTTCAGTTTTAAATTTTCTGCATACACAACTACGACTAAAACTTGCATTTCAGCTTAGTAATCATAGGAATTCGACCTGGCTTTATAAACGAAGGTTTTATCTCGGTTTCTAAGGTTTCCGAAAAGTCCGGAATCGTCAGATTCCGATCATCCATTCAAAAGTTATGGTTGCTTTCGTTCCAGACTATCAAATAGTTTAGCCTTTTGCATACGCATCGCTTTATTTAAGTTGGAGTTCAACTCTCAGGAAGGAAAATTTTGTGAATTCGTTAGGACTTATATTTATCATCACTACTTTACTCAAGAAATGGATTCGCATTAAATTCCTTACTCAATTTCCGAATACCTCTATTCAATTCCCATTTTGTTTAAATATCAATTTTAGTCAAACTCGAATTCATTTTACTTTCTGAGTTTTTATTCGATTATATTAAATCATCTATTCATCAACTCTGGTCAATTTCCTTTCATTCATCATTTTCTTATTTATTTAAACTTCAAAGATTTTACCCCCTATTCTGAGGTTTAAAATTTTCCAATCCAGTAATTCTAGTAAACTTTAACATTTACAATGGTCATTACTTCTTAAATCACATAATAGATTTTTCACTGAATTCAATTTCAATTTATTCCTATTTTCCATTCATATCGAATTACACTTCATTTCTTCATTTACATTCATTTGCTTTTTTTTTATTGTTCAACTATTCTTCATTCCATACTTTCCATTCATTTCCATTTCTTATCCACTTATATACCCATTCATTTTTAGTAAACTTATTCTACTAACTTAAATTTATTTATTGAGTTCTCGAATCCTGAATTGGGTTGAAGACTATCCATATAGCTCAAAAATCATTTAGTTCTCAACTCATTATTCAAATTCTAAGTTAAATTTGTTTAATTGAATTCTTTTACTTACTTACCATTTTATTGTTCACTAAATTCCATTTATTTACATAATATTTATCGCTGGTACGAATCAAATTTCCCTCACTAAACCTAACCATCAACATGCATTCTACATCGACTTATTAAATTCTCTAAGTTGATTTCTTTAATTGATCCATCATCTCGACTCAAGTTATATTTTATATCTCATTCCTATAGTTCAAATAAAATTCATTCACTTAACTAAATCTATTATTTGACTCACAAATCCTGAATTGAATTTAGAACCATTCACGACTCAAATCTTATGATTGATTCTCAACCATTATTATTATTCGATTTCTAAGTTACTTGTTTAACTCGAATCAAGTTACGTTCCATTTTCCTTTCACGGCTTTACTTAGATTTTATATCAATGCATTGCCTAAATGAGGTCCGACCCATTTAGACTTATATATATTCATTCTACGTGTATTCTAATTCACCATTTACTTCTTTGTTTTAGTTTATTAACCATTCATATATTTCGACAACTTCACTTCTTATCAATTCCTTCCTCGACTAGCCTACCACATTCATAAATCTTGCCGAGTCACAAGTTATGCCAATATTATTTGTACAACGACTTCCCCATTTATTTTACTTGGTTGGATTTCATTCCCAACAGAGCCAAGGTGAAACAATAATATCATTCTTGAAACCCAATGAGATTGAATGGTGGGAATCCATATCGTAATTGGGGATTTAATCAAATCTTTGATTCAAGTAATTAATGGTAAGAAAAATGAAGATACGATTCACGACAAAAACCCAATCAATCGATATTGAATCATAGTTTACATAGAAATCTATCCACTTATATTCGATATGAATTCTCATAATCAACGAATACCATAAGTGGAATAACGATATAATAATATCTTTCAAATTCCCCAGATAGCATACGTTTACATCATGAGGTTTCATACCAAATATCGCAGATTATTTCTATCTAACTTATTTCAATCAGGGTGAAAACCCCGTATCTTAATTGAAAGATTTATTCAACTCTTCGACATTAGATCTGGATAGAAATACCATCAACTTATCTTCAATATTAATTACCGTATCCAACTCATAATATAAGCGGAATAACGGCGAATTACCTTTTAAATTCCTCAGATAATAAGAGTTTTCATTTACCGAATTAATATCAAACATCCGAAGATTTATCTCCAACCATATCCAAATTTTTACTTTGGAAAACCCATTTCAATTCCATATAAATATTCCAATACTTGAAAAATCTTCGAAACTATTCTTATCGTCAACTAATAGTTCACGCTTATAAATTTCGAACCAATAACAACATTTGGGAGTGTTACCAAAAGCCCTGCTGTTAAAATATCCATTTAAATCAAATAGATTATGAGTTAACTTAAGAAAAAAAAACACATAAGGCGATTATTGAATCGAAGAAGATGAACGATGACGAAATAGCCCTGACCTTCGGGTCAGAATTGAAATGACTAAAACAGGAGCTATACCGTGACTAATTGAGGTAGCACCTTTGATCGGACACACTTCTTCGATACTATTTCTATGACTATGATGATGATGATTTGGGTCCATTTATGAATTATGGGAGTGTGTTCTGAGGTGGGCGGTGGTGGCTGCTATGCGTTACCACCGGTCCGGGAGTGCGATTGGTAGAATCCTACCCTGGGCATTGCCTCGAGTGCCTTGTCATATTATCCTTATCGAGCCCATACGATTTTGATTTGTATCATACCTATGGAGTGCCCTCTGATGCCATCGTTTACGGTGGGTTTACGGTACTGTATAGACTACGGTATTATAAGCGGTGTAAGGGTAAAAATGTAATCCCACTTACGCTATTTTCAGTATTTATACTTTACTGAGTAGACACTATCATAATAGCATATTATCTATGTATGTATTAGTTTAACGGATCCTCAAGAGATAAAAAAATCCCGTAATATCTCCTGAGTTACTGCACCCATGATACTGATGTTATTTCGTATTTTGATTTGACTAATATGAGATGATTTAGTGTTGATCCGAGTGTTTGTTTTGTTTCTTTTTATGCAATACGCTCGGGTCAGCAGATGTTGCAGTTAGCGAAGATTCCCTTGCCTTGGAGACGAAGACGAAGTTTGGCGTATATATCTGTTATGAGTACGGTTTAACCACTGCATTTATTTCCGCTGCTTATTATGTACATCCGTATGTATATGTAACTCTGATAATCATTGAATGTTATAACCGCAGTATACATTTCAACTGCTTTTTAACTGCTATTTGTTTATTATATGTTGTCCTTCCACTGTGAGATTTTGTTATTGTTTTTCTCTTCCTTCTTTCTTTTTCTTTTTTTCCCAATAACTACCTGCATTTGCGATTTGTTTGGGTCGACATATGTGGCTTATTGTCGATTTTAAACGGTCAAAATGTGGGTCGTTACAGTTTATACAAAATGTTATTCCGCTGCAATATTTGTACTCTGTGATTCTGCGTCTGTTCTGTTTTAAACCGTGTAAGCCAACAACAATCTGTCATTTTGAGCGCTTCGAGTTGGTTTAATTACCGGCGAGAATCGGTCAAAAAGGCGGGTCGTTACAAGTGGTATCAGAGCAAATTTTCACTACTGTCAACTTAAGGCTAGCAAAATATATAGGCCAAGGTTCATACATGTCAGTGCATACTCAAAATGTGTTAACATGCAATTATATAAATCTGAAATCTGGGTCGATAATTAGTTAATTAATTTAATTAAATTACTAGTTGGGATTTTTGATCCTTGCAAACCCGTATAACAGGTTAATACTGATTAATGAGATGAATGATTGTGATGGATGTGGTGGGTGATTTTCTGAATAAGTATTGCTTGAAATGTTCTTTATTTCAATATATGGCTGTGTGTACTCATCATTGACGATAAATCCCATTTACCCTTGATGTTACGGGCATCCAATGAACCGGGGTTTATCGATAAAACAAATTAAGAACACAACGTGAAATGATAAATCTCTGTGACCCTGATTTGGATTGAAATGATAGATCCATCCCTGAATATCGAGAAATTTAAATTTAAAATCACTTGGCCATAGGATAGCAAATTATATATGGACATCGGTTGGTTAAATGATTTTAAATATTCAAATTTTATTGATGGAAATTTCATTTAAGGAATATATCGATTTTCGAATATCAGAGTTACAACATAAACATACAGCGGAAGAAAAATATTAGATAAGCTGAAGTAAAATGGCCATAACTTTTGAAGGGCTGATCGGAATTCGACAACTCCAGACTTTTTAGAAACCTCGGAAAAAAAAAAAACTTTTGTTAATGGAGCCCTGTCTAATTTTCATGTTTATTAGGTTGAAAACCAAGAACTAGTCATAGTTGTACGCGCAGAAAATAAAAATCTGAAGCGGATACCTATATTGTTTTGACCATAACTTCCTAACGGAATGTCGGATTTTAATGTGCGAGTACAATTTGGAAAGCCCAGGATCTGAACTAAAACTTTTCCTTATTATGTTTGCTGAGATTATGATGTTTGAAGTGTTAAAAACTGGGTTGAATAATTCAGGTCTGCAATTTTCTTGCTTGAGCTGAAGCGTTCACTCTCGCTAAATTAGTCATAACCTTTGAACGATTTATCTGAATTCGACGAATCCGGACAATTCGGAAAGCCTGAAATAAATGCTACAACTTTTGCCTAGTATGTCTTAGTCAAATTCCATCATCTAAGGGTAGATAATACCCCATTTGTTCGCTGACCTGTTGTTAATTGTAGTTGAAATGGTCGATATATGTTGTGCAAGTTGTATACAATTGCTATATATTGTATATATGTTGATTATTATGTGTATGTGAGTATGTAGCAGGTGTAAGGAAGTCGCACTACGCTTTGGAACTCGCTTGCGCTAAATGCTAAGGTAAATTAAAATGCAAATAAACGCTAAAGAAGGTACGTGTTTGAGTTATATAGTGTAGTTACATATATATATTTATATATATGGTGTTTCCCCCATTTTTGGGATGCCTCATCGAATGATGAGATGTATATTTGAATTTATATATGTTGTGATTTTCCGGACCTCTCCGTACAAAGGAGATGCTGTCGAAATTTTCCGTGATTTCGGGAGTTAGAAAATTTATGAGATTTACAAATATAACTTACTTAATAAGGGCTATTTTATGTATGAATTTAAAATAGATGTGTGCTTAACATCGTTTCGTTCTCTTTTCGAGGACGAAAAGATTTTAAGTGGGGGAGAATGTAACGTCCCATAATTTTCAGTATATTTAAATTTCAATTTAAAATAAATAAATTGGAATATATTTAGGGAAAATCAAATTTTGTTGATTCTAATGTTGATGATGGGTTGAATTGAGTACAAATAGATTTTTAATTTAGTTTGTACTTAGGATGGTTGTAATTTGAAAATTTAATATTCAAATAAGTAAATTTATTTGAGTGTGTTAATTTAAAAGTAGAATTCATATGTAAATTGGAAATGGAAATTCTCAGTTGGTAATTTTAGTTGAAACTCAAATCTAAGATTTAGATAATCAAACCGGAGAACTTAAAATTCACGAAATAAATTTATAGAATTTATTTATGGTGTAGTTTGATTTGAATTTGAATTTAACGAGTATTTAATTTGAATTAAACAGTTAATCGAATAATTGAAAATTTTATTTATTTAATTAGTTGCGAAATTTAACTGTTTGACGACCGTCTCGGAATTCGACGAAACTGGTGCCATTGGATTCAGAACGATGAATCATGGTAGGATGTAAATTTGCGTTACAATCCGACTTGTCGGTTGACTGTACGAGAGGAAGTGTGAACGCGATCATTGTAAATGGATAATTGGGTATTTCTCATGTTTGGGCCTTATAATTATAAATAAAAATCCCTTCCTTCACTCATCAGCTCATTTCTATGATACGTACACTTTCCTCCCTCTACTTTTCTTCTTAATGGCTGAAAATAATTTTCAAACCCTAGATCAAAATGAAAATCAAACTTTAAAAATAGAAATCTCCAAACCCTAGCTTATTATATATCGATACGAAGCTCTCGACGATACGAACTCGCGGGTGTTCTCATATTCAACATGCAGCGCTCCAGGTGACCGGAAATCGAAGGTCAAAGTTGGATTTTCGGAACCCTAAAGTGATTTTTGGGCGTTTCTGATTTAGGGGTCAATCGGCAAAACAAGGATCTGGGTATTGTTGAGAGCATCAACACGAGTTGAACGGTGGTAGCTAGGAGTTCTATTGCTCAAGGAATCATCGGGAATTGGCGTTTTAGGGTTTTAAACCCCTTTCGTTGAGCATGGCCGTGTTGCCGGAGGACGCCACCGGAGTTGATGGCTCCGACACTAGTGGAAGCGCAGGAAGATGAGGTTTCGATTGCAGGTGGTTGGAGCTTTTGATTTGGTCGGAGCAGTGAGATATTGGTGGTCAAAGTTTCGGTCTTCGAGGTGATTTCCGCGTGGGTTACTGTAGCAGTAACGAAGAGGAGCGGGAAGAGCCAGTTGGGGAGCTGACGTGTCAATCAGTGGTTGGGTGAGAATAATATTTTATTAAATTTTTTTATAATTAAAATTCAAATGGTAAAACTCTGATAACTTTCTCATATGAACTCGGATTTGGACACGGTTTGTTGCGTTGGGATCGTGGCGGAATTGCGGACGTTCTGGCGCTGGTTTGGTTGCGATCTGAGACTGTCAAATTTTGGACTTTGGTTGGACGTTCGATCCACTAAGGACCCAAAGGTGAGTGATTCTTCGCTCACGAAATACTAAATTATTCCCATATTTATCGAATTAAATTATGAAATAGTTTGGTTGCATGGTTGTGATTGGCTGTTGAATTTGGTTGCATAAATTTGATATACCAGAGGGTTAACATGCAAATTAGATCGATGATTAGTTATTTGATTTAAATTTAAATTTCTAGTTGAAAATTCGAATCCTTATAAATACTGAAATAGTTGAAACTGATCGGTTGAATGGAATGGTTGTGATGGATGTTTGGTTGAAATTATTTACTGAATTGAGATTTGACATAGTTAACGCTCTGTATTCAGTATAGTGTATTTGCATGTTCTTTGTGACGATAAATTCCATTTACCCTTGATGTTACGGGCATCTAATGAACCCGGGATTTATCGCTAAAATAAATTAAGAACACGGAGTGAAATGATAAATCTCTGTGACCCTGATTTGGATTGAAATGATAGATCCATCCCTGAAATATCGAGAAATTAAATTTAAAATCACTTGGCCATTGGGTAGATAATTATATACATACATCGGTTGGTTAAATGATTTTAAATATTTGAAATTTTATTTGATAGAATTTTCCCTTTAAAAGAATGTACCAATACTCGATAATTCAATTCTTTAAAGATTCTGAACTGGGATATTGATTAAAAAGGGTTAAAGGAATTTTTCCAAAACAAAGTGGAAATATTTAAATTGGGATTTTAATATGATTTAAAAATCTTTTCAAATTATGAGTTGGATTAGAAGGAAATAAATTCTTATGTAATCTAATTTTTGGGAAATTTGGAAATCGAGGGTATCTGAGTTGTTTTAACTCAGTTTGAATATATATTTGAACTCTAGAAATCAAATAGTTGTTTTGAACGGGGTTGAAATGAGATATGGAATTAAATGAACCCATTGAGATCGGAGGATAGATTCAAGTATTAGAAATTTGGAAGGAAAGATTTTGATTAGAGAAATTTATTTTAAATATATTTATGCATTTGATTCCAAATAATTATTCTTGCCTAAAATTTATTATTTACCTTTACTTATAACTATTGTATTTTAAATAATTTTTTCTTATAATTCATTTTTCAAACTTTTCTAGTAACCTTATTTTTAAGTATATAGATAATATTTAAATTACTGATTTATTTTAATTATTATATTCTATATATATATATCTATATAATTTATATAATATTTACTATTATTATTATTATTATTATTATTTTATATATACATTTATTTACAAGTATTTTGAAATTTATAAATTCCTTTCGAATGGAAATGCTTGAGTTTGAACCGCCGGTTCAAATGGAGTTGAGATAAGAATCCGTGATAATTTGAAGTCTTTGAGATAAATTATATTCTATTTGAATATAAGTCGTTTTTGAAATATTATGTGATTATAATATAATGATATGAAATATATTCTAGTTTTAGAATAAAATCGGTTCGGGTATGATTATGATATGTTGATATGAAAATTTTATTCGTTTGAATATAAATTGGGTTCGAAACAGAAGATGATATTTCAATATGAAGCGAACCTTTATCAAATATAAAAGAACCGACCAATGTGAAAGATTGAGCGTTGGTTGTTAAAGAGACCGGAGTCGACATAGGGCATACTCTCTGTCAGTGTCGATACCACTCTAACAACTGTGAACGTTATGACGTATCCAGAATGAGTATGATGACCTGGAGGCGATTATTGAATCGAAGAAGACGAACGATGACGAAATAGCCCTGACCTTCGGGTCAGAATTGAAATGACTAAAACAGGAGCTATACCGTGACTAACTGAGGTAACACCTTTGATCGGACACACTTCTTCGATGCTATTTCTATGACTATGATGATGATGATTTGGGCCATTTATGAATTATGGGAGTGTGTTCCGAGGTGGGCGGTAGTGGCTGCTATGCGTTACCACCGGTCCGGGAGTGCGATTGGTAGAATCCTACCCTGGGCATTGCCTCGAGTGCCTTGTCATATTTTCCTTATCGAGCCCATACGATTTTGATTTGTATCGTACCTATGGAGTGCCCTCTGATGCCATTGTTTACGGTGGGTTTACAGTACTGTATAGACTACGGTATTATAAACGGTGTAAGGGTAAAAATGTAATCCCGCTTACGCTATTTTCAGTATTTATACTTTACTGAGTAGACACTATCATAATAGCGTATTATCTATGTATGTATTAGTTTAACGGATCCTCAAGAGATGGAAAAATCCCGTAATATCTCCTGAGTTACTGCACCCATGATACTGATGTTATTTCGTATTTTGATTTGACTAATATGAGATGATTTAGTGCTGATCCGAGTGTTTGTTGTGTTTTCTTTTTATGCAGTACGCTCGGGTCAGCAGAAGTTGCAGTTAGCGAAGATGGCAATAGCTTGGAGGATGAAGACGAGGATTTGGTGTATATATATATATATATATATATATATATATCAAGTATAAGTATTTCCGCTGCATTATTTCCGCTGCTTATTATGTACAGTTGAATGTATATGTAACTATGGTAATCATTGAATGTTATAATCGATGTATGCATTTCAACTGCTTTTAAACTGCTATTTGTTTATTATATGTTGTCCTTCCGCTGTGAGGTTCTGTGATTGGTTTTTCTCTTCTTTCTTTCTTTTCTTCTTTTTCCAATAACTACCTGTATTTGCGATTTGTTTGGGTCGACATGGGTGGTTTATTGTCGATTTGAATGGTCAAAAATATGGGTCGTTACAATATGATTTGGATATATTATACACACCCTTGAAAGCCAACGTGTTTGTTCAACTGCATAGGATACCAAGTAGCAAAGTGAGTGACTGAGATTCAATTTTCACTAGCCATTTTTGGGAAGCTTTTCAAGATGCTTTGGGAACAAAAATAAAATTTAACACTACGTATCACCCTCAAATGGACGGACAAACATAAAGTATTAACATGATTTTGGATGATTCGCTACAAGCATGCGTTCTAGAATTTTTAGGTTCGTGGGAAAATCATTTACCCTTGATTGAGTTTTCCTATAATAACAGCCAAAAAGCTAGTGTCAAAATGGCACCTTTCGAAGCGTTATATTATTGTCCGTGTAAGTCACCAACTTGTTGGATTGACTTTGGAGATAGACTTGTTCTCAGACCAGATATGATCAGAAAGGCCACTGAGAAAGTCGATTTGATTAAGAAAAGAATGAAAATGGCCCAGGATCGATAAAAGAGTTATAAAAATCAAAGAAGGCGAGCTTTGGAATTCACTGTCGAAGAATCGATATTCTTGAAGGTTTCTCCGATGCATGGAGTTATAAGATTCGGGAGAATGGATAGCAGTGTGCTATATTGGACCATTCCCTATTTTAGAAAGAGTTGGACCACTAGTGTAACAACCCGTATTTTTGAATAACATGTTATAACATAAATCAAGGCAGAATTAAATGTTAAAATCTGAATCAAGGGAAACGAGCTGTACCATTGCGTTCGTCTCCGAAAAATACGCGAAATAGAGTCCAAGTTTTCGAAAATCGGAGTCCGTATGACCAAGTTATGGCCCGTCAAAGTTTTCAGAAAATTTCAAGTTCAAAAACAGTTCAAATTTGAATTTAGAATTCAAATTCAGCCAAAACAGACTGGGCGGGAAAAGTCCCGCCCAGACAGGTCGATAGGGGGGTCGACACTAGGGTCGACCTCCCCCCCAACCAGGTCGACACTAGAGTCGACCTGGGGGTCGACCTCCCTGGTCGGCCAGGTCGGCCTGGTGCACTTAATTGGGCTGTTTGGACCTGTTTTGTTGGCTAGTGACGTGATTTGATGGCTCAGATTTGATTTAGGGTTAATCCTATGGCTAAAACTAATCCTAAACTCTATAAAAAGACCCTAATACCTAGCCTAAATCATCATAAATCAATCCTACAACTAAACTATGCCAAAATGTTTCTTGATCATGGCCTCCATCTTCATTACATGGCCTCCATCCTCTTCATGAAAATTTGAGTGTCCTAAGCTAGTAAAAGAGCCACCTTTCTTCATCAAAATAAGGATCTTTCTTCATACAAATCAAAGGAGCTTCTTGTTTCTCAAGACAACTTGGAGCTTATATTCATTTGGGGCTTTTAGTGTTGCTAGCATGGCTTCGTCTCAATCTTATTTTATTTTATAAGTCTTCATAGCATTGTAAGCCCTATACTACTCTTAGATTCTAACTATGAAGTTAAATATGACATGTTGCAAGTTTGAGTTTGGGCCTAAGTATGATTTGTGCTTTGATTCTATCATGTTATGCATAGATTTATCCTATGCATGTTTGTAAAGCTATCACCTTGACTTTGTGCATAGAAAGCTATGACCTTTGATTTGAAATGTTGCATAAAGCAACATAGAAACTCTCATAACCCTTATGTTATCTTGCATATGATGTTATATGCGAATCACTAGCTATCATCCTATGCCATTTATGGCCATGTTTCACCTATTATGCTAAAGTTGATATCATGCATGTTTTGAGGCTTATAATGTAATATGCAAGTTTATGAACACATTTGCCTCATATGCCACCATGTTTAACTTGTGGCCAAACCTTGACCCCTCATGTTCCTCAATATGGTTGTGGCCAAACCATCCTAATGATATTATGCATGCTTGTGGCCAAATCACCCTTATGCTATTATGCATGCTTGTGGCCAAACCACCCTAATGATATTATGCATGCTTGTGGCCATATCACCCTTATGCTATTACGCATGCTAGTGGCCAAATCACCCTTATGCTATTTGATATGTTGGAGGCCGAGACACCTTTTATGCTATCATACATGTTGAGGCCATATGCTAGTATGTTGAACCCCTTTTGGCCTCAAATATCACCATGTTTGACTTATGATAGACTTTGCCACCTTATGCCCACCTTGTCATATTGTTATGTTCCCTCTTTGATCTATTTGCGTTGATGCGAATTTACATGCGATGGGAATACGTTATGGGTAGTTGGGCAAACTTAAATAACATGAAAACATGACTTGAAAATATGACATGAAAGTTTGACATGTGTTTATGCTTGAAAACACGAACGTGGACATGACATGTAGAAAACATGAAAGTGGCCAACTCGAGGTTGGGTTGAGTTTGTAGCATAAATCTACCCGGAACCGACCGGCTTAACTAGTGGCTACAAACAATAGGACCCAATGTGAGTAGTTGGTCATATCGCACTTAAAACCCGAGGTTAGACTAGGTTGTGGTGTAAAGCTACCCGGACCCGCCCGGCTTAACTAGTAACCACAACAAAGTCTAATGTGAGAGGTTGGGGTGCATTAAGTTAATTAAATGCCACATGGTAGGGTTAAGTCATGGACTACTGGAATACTTAACCAATTAAACACGATGAATTGGTAGGGTTAAGTCATGGACTACTTGAATATACTTAACCAATTAAAAACGATGGATTGGTAGGGTTAAGTCATGGACTACTTGAATATACTTAACCAATTAAAAACGATGGATTGGTAGGGTTAAGTCATGGACTACTTGAATATACTTAACCGATTAAACACGATGGATTGGTAGGGTTAAGACATGGATTACTTGAATACTTAACCAATCAAACCCGATGTATTGATAGGGTTAAGTCATGAACTGCTTGAATACACTTGACCAACTCAATACATGGTTAGGATAGGGTTAACCACACTTAACCCTCTTGAAATCCTAGTTACGTGGTCCATTTCAGCAGTAACCAACTTGGAAGTATCATGGGTACCCTGGACTTGGCTAGGGTGGGGCACGATTACTGAACTGATTGTAAGAGACCAAAAGAGACGGCTGAAGGGTGCACCGGTTGTTCAGGCGGACCATGGTCGTGCACATTAAGTCCGGAGTTGAACATGGGCACCAGTAGGTTTAGACTGTGCGTACTTGAATTGTGTCTGTGGTTTACACCTTAGGGCTGGATACACCCTGGGGTGGACCTAGCACAGTTAACTACATTCCACGATTAAGCCGTATGACACCGATACACGACGAGTTAGGCTTATAGGGAGCCGATCGACTAGACCGAGTAGTTGGACCTCGATTTAGGTCATCTCATGATGTGGGCCAGCTTTGGGCCAAGGGATCATTTCTTGTTTATACTTGACATGGATTGGAATACTAGTACACACCTGGTGCAACTTAACCTTGTATATGCGATGCCACACTTGATCTATCTTGTTAACTTTTCACCATGCCAGTTATCACCCTACATCTCATCTCTGTTTTACATGTTCATTTAACTTTATTAGTTTTTATACTAATAGTAGATAGGACTTACCAGTCTTTTTGACTAACCCGTTTTCTTTCGCCTCTTTTCTTCCATTCCCCCCCAGGTTTACAGGGTGGGAACACTGGTACCTAGCTTGGATCTTTAGCTGCTTTTCTGGATAGCTCATGTACGGTTTGGACTTGAGCACGCTATGGCTTTATTCTACCTTGGGGATAGTTACTTTATGATTTTCTTTCCAGTTTTCAGTTGATGTTTCTAGACTATGTTTTGTGGAAAATAATGACCAAGTACTTTGATGTAACTTGACTATGGTTTTGAAATGTTAGTTTTATCCGCTGCTTTATTTACTCTGTTTTTACTTATATGTTCTATCTTGTGATATCTGCATGCATGTTTACCTTGTTTAATGCCCCTCCAAAGCTAGTGTGCTTGCAAGAGTGGCATTGGCGGAGGTGGGGTGTTACATTTGGTATCAGAGCATAAGGTTTACAAGATTTGAGCAAAAGGTTTTTAAAACTTACCTTTTGAAAAACTATTTTCAAACCCAATTAAGTATCTTCCAAGAAAAGTCTAGTTTATTTTAAAAAGGCTATTCCCCAAAAGCCATTAGCACTATCCTTTGTTTCCTCGTTCTCAATCTATCTTTTTCTTCGTTTCAGTATGGCCGATAATTTTGCCATTCTGGAGGGCGTACCAGTACCTATTTGGTTTAGAAGGTACATGGAGGCCAGGGCGAATGAAGCCGGCCCCGCGAACATTCCTCCTCCTTCCCCCGTGGCTAACATTTCTCCTCCTCCCGTAGCTGAGGTTCCTCCTCCTCCTCAGCATCCGCAAGAGGATTTCGCAAAGATTTGCAAGGACTTTAAGGCGATGGGTGGCAAGAATTTTGTAGGGACGGAGACTTTTGTTGAGGCAAGAAACTGGTTGAAGGAAACTGAAGACCTCTTTGCTATCTTTGATATAGAAGACCGTAGGAAAGTTCTGTTAGCGGTATGGCTGTTGAAAGGGGAAGCTGCATATTGGTGGGTAGTCACCACCACTACTAGACCAATTCAGAATTGGGATGACTTTAGGAGAAGGTTCAGATTGAGGTTTCTATCATCGACAGAAGAGAACCTTCGGATGGAGAGGTTCCTATCTCTAAAGCAAGGGGACATGACAGTTAGGGAATACGTGGATACGTTTAATCAACTTGCTCGGTTCGGTCTAGACTTGGTTAACACAGCTCAGAAGAAGGCCCTACGCTTTGCTCTAGGATTGAATGAGCCATTGCGCGGTTTGGCCATGTCTCATATATCCATGGGGGCGACCTTCGAGAGTTTGGTGAATATGGCCCTGCTTCAAGAAGAAGATAAGAGTGGCAAGAAGGAGGTCAAGGCAAATGAGTCTCAAGGCGAGAAGGTAGATTCCGAGAAAGGAGGCAAGAACAACAATAGCAAGGACAACAAGTCAAGAGAAAGGAGGAAGTGCAACTTCTGTGGGATTACTGGGCACATAGCGAAAGACTGTAGGAAGAAGAAAAGGAAGTTGGGAGAATGCTTTCATTGTGGAAAGTCTGGACACTATAGTAAGGATTGCCCAAAAAATCGAGGACAAAGGCAAAGGCAAGCTCAGCGAGCGGGACCCTCTGGAGGGCAGTTGCAGGCTCTCCTCGCTCTTCCAGCTTTTGATCGAGGTAGTGTTTCTATAGAAATTCATGTTTACATTTCTGATTTCCCTGTTCGTACCTTGTTTGATTTTGGCGCATCGCATAGTTTTATTTCTGATCCTGTTGAAAGTTTGCACCTAAGTACTAGTCTAGTTGAGGCCCCGTTAGTGTTTCAAATCCAATTGGGGGTTTCGCCCATCTATCTGCGATTTGTATGGATTTGAAAATCTCTATCTTGAGCGTAAAATTCATGTGTAATGCTTATGTTCTCGGGTTTATGGGATACGGGTTGATTTTGGGCATGGGTTGGCTGTCCAGCTATGGAGCCATTCTTGACTTTGAACATAGGGTTGCGAGGCTCATGACTCGCCTCGGTAATACCCTCGAAATCTCGTGTGACCTTTAGAGTTCCGTCCTGATTAGTTATCTAGAATCCCTTAGCATTTTTTGGAAATTTGTAATCCAATCGAGTAGTGTTCGCTACTAAGGCGGATAGTCGATTCCGCTTAAGCATGGGTTATAGTAATCACCCTAGTAAGAACATTTGGCAACGTAGAGTGGCATTTGTTTTCAAGAAATAGTTCTTCTGCGTGAAATACCGTATGGTATGTTAACGAGATCCAGGATTCACTAACGAATTTTGGAAGCCTTGCATGAAACCATGAGCACGCAGTTATGTTTAAGCCAAGTATTTTAGGAAAAGAATAAGTGGAAGTTGGAACGAGAGGCAACGGTGAAATGAGTTCTAACTCATATTTTGGAAACAAGAATTAAGAGCTACGAAATTGTGAAGTTAAAAGACGGTCAAGGCACGATGGGATTAAGCACAAGAAAATGCGGCCTAGAAGATTGAAGACTAGATACGCGCATTATATGTCCTTGACCCCTACTATTCTGTAAAGCTTACTCGCATGCTATCTTTTAAGTATATCCTCTCGGTCCTATTCTCAATCTTAGTTCTGTTGCAAACCCCATAAGGAGTATGACTCGCCTGTTTGTGATTTATAGTTGGGGTGAAGATGTCCATTAAGATGACCAAACTATTTGGGCTTTATGGGATATGGGTCATAGTTGATAGACTTACGAAGAGCACCCATTTCCTTCCAGTAAAGAACAAGAGGACTGTATCAGGTTTAGCATCTGTTTATCTTCGAGAGATAGTGCGATTGCATGGAGTTCATTCCAGCATAGTTAGCAGTCGTGACCCAATCTTCACCATCCAGTTCTAGAATAGTTTGCAAGAAGCGATGGGTACGCGATTGAATCTAAGTACAGCCTATCACCCCTAGACGGATGGCCAAACCGAGAGGGTGAATAGGGTGCTAGAAGATCTTTTGAGACTTTGTGTTCTTGACTTTGGTGGTACTTGGGAAGACCACCTCCCTCTTGTAGAGTTTGCTTATAGTAATAGTTATCAAGCTAGCATAGGGATGGCACCATTTGAAGCTCTGTATGGGAGGCCGTGTAGGTCACCATCTTGTTGGTGGGAGACAACGGATAGGCTTATACTTGGGCCCGATATGATACGAGACACATCCGAGAAAGTTGAATTGGTGAAGACGGATGAAAGCGGCCCAAGACAGACAAAAATCCTATGCTGACAAGCGAAGGACAGATTTGGAATTCGAAGTTGGAGATATGGTTTTCGTGAAGGTTTCTCCTTTGCGTAATGTGGTACGTTTTGGAGCAGTGGGGAAGCTGGCACCAAGGTTCGTAGGACCCTTCCCTATCATAGAAAGAATTGGGAAGATGGCTTATAAGGTGGAATTGCCCGAGAAGCTGGCCGGAGTACATAATGTCTTTCATGTCACTCATCTCCGAAAGTGCCTACATGAGTCCACTGAGGTGGTTGAACCTAGCATTCTTGAAGACATAGAGGTGGAGAAAGAGGCAACCCTGAGACGAGCTCCGATTCGTATCATGGAAACGGAGACAAAGAAGCAAAGAAGTTAACCTTGTTAAGGTGCAATGGAGTGAAGCAGAGGAAGGCGCAACTTGGGAAACCGAGGAGAAGATGCGTGGGCTTTATCCATTTCTTTTTGAGGGTACATTTTCAATCTCTTTTCCTAGTTGGTATATCTTTCTTTTGCTATCCATGTTTATCTAGTTTATCTTGTTTCGTAAATCTTGTCATGAGAACCTTAGGTAGAAACCCTTGGTTGAAACATGTTATGCTTGATGTTTGCCAATGGTTGCAAGTGTTTGCAAGTGGATACTCGTGGATGCATGATACACGTTAGGCACTAAGATCGGCTCACACACTTTCATACCGCATATGCATGAGTGTTTATGCTTATTCATGGATGAAACTTGTATGCTATCACATGGATGTTGCATATGGACGGATGTTATGTGCACTCATGTAGAGACTATAAGTTATGTTAGGAATTTGCATACATATGGACGCATTGCACAAACATATTTTGCATTAAGGAGGTTTACTGAATCAGTAACCGCCTGATTTTCGCATTAGATAAGTGCATATACACACACTTTTGCATATGTTCATACAGCATTAGAAATCTTTTAAGGACAATGATTACTTGTGGATGATGTTTTGAGTAGATGGATGATGGATGGTAGGATACGTTCTTCCTAACTTAAAGATTTCGGGGACGAAATCCTTTAAGGTGGGGAGGATGTAACAACCCGTATTTTTGAATAACATGTTATAACATAAATCAAGGCAGAATTAAATGTTAAAATCTGAATCAAGGGAAACAGGCTGTGCCATTGCGTTCATCTCGGAAAAATACGCGAAATAGAGTCCGAGTTTTCGAAAATCGGAGTCCGTATGACCAAGTTATGGCCCGTCAAAGTTTTCAGAAAATTTCAAGTTCAAAAACAGTTCAAATTTGTATTTAGAATTCAAATTCAGCCAAAACAGACTGGGCGGGAAAATTCCCGCCCAGACAGGTCGACAGGGGGGTCGACACTAGGGTCGACCTCCCCCCCCCAACCAGGTCGACACTAGAGTCGACCTGGGGGTCGACCTCCCTGGTCGGCCAGGTCGGCCTGGTGCACTTAATTGGGCTGTTTAGACCTGTTTTGTTGGCTAGTGACGTGATTTGATGGCTCAGATTTGATTTAGGGTTAATCCTATGGCTAAAACTAATCCTAAACCCTATAAAAAGACCCTAATACCCAGCCTAAATCATCATAAATCAATCCTACAACTAAACTAGGCCAAAATGTTTCTTGATCATGGCCTCCATCTTCATTACATGGCCTCCATCCTCTTCATGAAAATTTGAGTGTCCCAAGCTAGTAAAAGAGCCACCTTTCTTCATCAAAATAAGGATCTTTCTTCATACAAATCAAAGGAACTTCTTGTTTCTCAAGACAACTTGGAGCTTATATTCATTTGGGGCTTTTAGTGTTGCTAGCATGGCTTCGTCTCAATCTTATTTTATTTTATAAGTCTTCATAGCATTAAGCCCTATACTACTCTTAGATTCTAACTATGAAGTTAAATATGACATGTTGCAAGTTTGAGTTTGGGCCTACGTATGATTTGTGCTTTGATTCTATCATGTTATGCATAGATTTATCCTATGCATGTTTGTAAAGCTATCACCTTGACTTTGTGCATAGAAAGCTATGACCTTTGATTTGAAATGTTGCATAAAGCAACATAGAAACTCTCATAACCCTTATGTTATCTTGCATATGATGTTATATGCGAATCACTAGCTATCATCCTATGCCATTTATGGCCATGTTTCACATATTATGCTAAAGTTGATATCATGCATGTTTTGAGGCTTATAATGTAATATGCAAGTTTATGAACACATTTGCCTCATATGCCACCATGTTTAACTTGTGGCCAAACCTTGACCCCTCATGTTCCTTAATATGCTTGTGGCCAAACCACCCTAATGATATTATGCATGCTTGTGGCCAAATCACCCTTATGCTGTTATGCATGCTTGTGGCCAAACCACCCTAATGATATTATGCATGCTTGTGGCCAAATCACCCTTATGCTATTACGCATGCTAGTGGCCAAATCACCCTTATGCTATTTGATATGTTGGAGGCCAAGACACCTTTTATGCTATCATACATGTTGAGGCCATATGCTAGTATGTTGAACCCCTTTTGGCCTCAAATATCACCATGTTTGACTTGTGATAGACTTTGCCACCTTATGCCCACCTTGTCATATTGTTATGTTCCCTCTTTGATCTATTTGCGTTGATGCGAATTTACGTGCGATGGGAATACGTTATGGGTAGTTGGGCAAACTTAAATAACATGAAAACATGACTTGAAAATATGACATGAAAGTTTGACATGTGTTTATGCTTGAAAACACGAACGTGGACATGACATGTAGAAAACATGAAAGTGGCCAACTCGAGGTTGGGTTGAGTTTGTAGCATAAATCTACCCGGAACCGACCGGCTTAACTAGTGGCTACAAACAATAGGACCCAATGTGAGTAGTTGGTCATATCACACTTAAAACCCGAGGTTAGACTAGGTTGTAGTGTAAAGCTACCCGGACCCGCCCGGCTTAACTAGTAACCACAACAAAGTCTAATGTGAGTGGTTGGGGTGCATTAAGTTAATTAAATGCCACATGGTAGGGTTAAGTCATGGACTACTGGAATACTTAACCAATTAAACACGATGGATTGGTAGGGTTAAGTCATGGACTACTTGAATATGCTTAACCAATTAAAAACGATGGATTGGTAGGGTTAAGTCATGGACTACTTGAATATACTTAACCAATTAAAAACGATGGATTGGTAGGGTTAAGTCATGGACTACTTGAATATACTTAACCGATTAAACACGATGGATTGGTAGGGTTAAGACATGGATTACTTGAATACTTAACCAATCAAACCCGATGTATTGATAGGGTTAAGTCATGAACTGCTTGAATACACTTGACCAACTCAATACATGGTTAGGATAGGGTTAACCACACTTAACCCTCTTGAAATCCTAATTACGTGGTCCATTTCAGCAGTAACCAACTTGGAAGTATCATGGGTACCCTGGACTAGGCTAGGGTGGGGCACGATTACTGAACTGATTGTAAGAGACCAAAAGAGACAGCTGAAGGGTGCACCGGTTGTTCAGGCGGACCATGGTCGTGCACATTAAGTCCGGAGTTGAACATGGGCACCAGTAGGTTTAGACTGTGCATGCTTGAATTGTGTCTGTGGTTTACACCTTAGGGCTGGATACACCCTGGGGTGGACCTAGCACAATTAACTACATTCCACGATTAAGCCGTATGACACCGATACACGACGAGTTAGGCTTATAGGGAGCCGATCGACTAGACCGAGTAGTTGGACCTCGATTTAGGTCATCTCATGATGTGGGCCAGCTTTGGGCCATGGGATCATTTCTTGTTTATACTTGACATGGATTGGAATACTAGTACACACCTGGTGCAACTTAACCTTGTATATGCGATGCCACACTTGATCTATCTTGTTAACTTTTCACCATGCCAGTTATCACCCTACATCTCATCTCTGTTTTACATGTTCAGTTAACTTTATTAGTTTTTATACTAATAGTAGATAGGACTTACCAGTCTTTTTGACTGACCCGTTATCTTTCGCCTCTTTTCTTCCGTTCCCCCCCCAGGTTTACAGGGTGGGAACACTGGTACCTAGATTGGATCTTTAGCTGCTTTTCTTGATAGCTCATGTACGGTTTGGACTTGAGCACGCTATGGCTTTATTCTACCTTGGGGATAGTTACTTTATGATTTTCTTTCCAGTTTTCAGTTGATGTTTCTAGACTATGTTTTGTGGAAAATAATGACCAAGTACTTTGATGTAACTTGACTATGGTTTTGAAATGTTAGTTTTATCCGCTGCTTTATTTACTCTGTTTTTACTTATATGTTCTGTCTTGTGATATCTGCATGCATGTTTACCTTGTTTAACGCCCCTCCAAAGCTAGTGTGCTTGCAAGAGTGGCATTGGCGGAGGTGGGGTGTTACAACAAGCTTATAAAATTTAGTTACCCAAATGGATATCGGGTGTGCATAATGTCTTTCACGTATCTAATCTAAGAAAATTAATGACCCTGATCAAATCATTGAAGAAACCGCTCAACAAGATCTAAAGTGTTAACAATCTTTTAGGAAAAAGGCTACATCGAATCAAATCGAAGCCCACTATCTAGAAACGTGCGAGCAGCTATAGCTCGACCCAAACAAGCCTGAGCCAGTTCCTTCTCACCAATTATTTGTTCACCCCGAAAGAATCGCTCTCCCCAGTCGACCGAATATCTCGCTCCCATAAAAAGCGCATTGGCTTAATATCTCAGATTAGTATGGAAATATTCAGCTGAGTCATTCAGATGCTTAGCCCGACTTTCAAGGCAGTAAAGGCGGTCAACCACATCCATACAAAGCTCTACTTTTGATACACCTCATCTTGAATGCCACATAAGCCACAATTTCCGAAGATACTATTTATGAGTAGTAGAACCGGTCTTCCAGCCGCAACTATGTTGAAGGATCGATCTCCACACGTCCGAGCTTCCCAAAAAGGCCGGGCCACGTCATATCAGTCTTTGCCGATTTCTCCATCTATAAATACCTTCCTCGCCAAAGAAGAAGAGAAGTGGTTTCTGGTACTCCAAGCTCTGGAAAAGGAAGATTTACGGCTTATTCCTCAAATAGCCAACTCTCATTCCTCTAAAAACTTCTCATCTCCCATCTTTCTTCAAAGATAAATATCATTGTACTAGTAATCAAAAGAAAATCAACACATATAAAGTGGACGTAGGCACAGTCTTTTGCTGAACCACTATATAAAGCCCTGCGTATCCCTTGTTCTTTTAACCTTTTTTGCACTTTATAATCTTTATTCCTGTGTCGTTAGCACGATTGGGGGTTGACTGTCACTTGTGACCAACTTTTGAAATCAACACTTTGGCGCGCCAAGTAGGGGTCGACTACGTACCATATGACCTTCTGCTAGTTTCAGTCCATGGCAAACAAATGGAAGAAACATGCAACGTATTCTCGCCCCATTAATGCTGATGCAGCCAATAGAAACGCTGCAGAAGCAATCCAGGAAGCCTCCTCTCATAAAGACGTGTCCCGATATCTTACCCGGGATGACATGGACAAAATCATTGTCGAGTTCATAAACCATATGACATCTCACGGTAAACACCTCGAACGTCAGCAGCAGTTGATGGATCACCATCTCGGTTGAGTGGAAATGGGACTAAACGCTTCATCATCAATTCCTCTACCGTCCGGGACTGGGGCAACAATTGATCTTCGGTCTGCGCCGAATCAAGCCACTGATCAGATTCCACCTTTATTTCATCCTGGCTCGTCTCCACCTCCGGCCAATCACAGCCAAAAGTATTGCTTCTAGCGACCAGCGCAACCGTAGCTGCAGATTCTCAGGAGGATCGCGATCAAGATCCGAGTCGTATGGCCGCTCTATCTTCACACTTGGGGATAGCTTTACCCCCGGATCAATTGAGCAACCATTGGGTCAGTATCAAAGCCATTCCCATTACAACCCAGTATCTTACGCAGACTCGTCTTATCCTGTCTCTCCATCAACGAAGAACTGGAGGAGTCTTCCCTTCGAACTAGGGAAACCACTCTACCATACCGGTTCCCAGACCGACGAAGGGAAATTTTACCGTAGATCTTCCTAATATGGTCTCAGGCGGGGGCACCGACGAGCCCCGAACATCACATGTTATGCTAGATCAACCCGGACCTTCCATCGCAGGCACAACCCGAATCAGCTCTCATCATGTTTGAGAGGGGTCATTCTCCTAAGAACCAACAACTGCGATGGACCCTAGCCCTCACCTTCTCTCAACTATCGGAGGTCGAGCCCAACCAGCGACCACCCTTTCGAGCATGATTTCGTTGGATCCTAGTGCTGGAGCTCTTCCGAATATAGAGCTGGACTCATAGCAGTGACTCCTCGGATATGGAAGCCAGCTTGCAAGCATCATCCGACGTTTCACCTGGGGTGATTCCTCTCAGCACGATGTAGATAACATCAACCACAGCCCCTTCACTAGGGAGATCAGGAACTCCTGAAATCCTTTGGACTTCAAGTTCCTAGCTATAGAACCGTACAATGGTTGCACTGACCCAACCATCCATCTCATGCGATACATGCGACATATGGAAGTGCTCGGTGCATCGACCAACGTCATAGCTATGTACTTCCCACTCTTCCTCACAGATATAGCCGATATGTGGTTTAGGAAGCTAACAACGGAGTCAATCAGTAGCTGGAATACGCTGGTCACCCGTTTCATTGAGCAATTTAGAGTTTATATTCCTTGGCCAAAAAGTGTCATGTTCCTGAGCAATATCAAGAAACACCCGGGAGAAACACTCCGATTATTTCTCGAAAGGTTCAAGCGACCGTGGCATCATTCGATCGACCTAAGCCATATATGGTACTTATGGCCGCCATTACAGGAGTTCAGAACCAACCAGATGTCTCAATTTCTTTAACCAGAGATCCTCCCAAAGACATAGAGGACTTCTATGCTGAGGCCGAACGTTTCCTCTGACAAGAAGACACCGGGATTGAGATGGAGAGCCTCGAGGTGTTAGCCACCAAACATGGAGGTCCATCCAACACCAACGGCCAGAATAAAGGAAGCGGAAAGACCCCCAAAAAAGAACGAGCGCGATGTACGACCTCGAAGGGAAAGCAAGTATAATCAATATACCGAGCTCAATTCTTCCTTGCTCGACATCTATCTTGACGTTCGAGGGTCCCTACCTTTCCTAAGATGTCCTCGAAGAGAATCGACCCAGAAAGAACTCGAATCTGGAAAGCACTGCGTGTTAAAAACTGCACTGGTCACAGCACCAATGAATGCAGGCACTTGCGCGGTCTCATCGAGGACAGGGTCAGGTGAGGGGAGCTTCCCGAATATGTCAAGAAGAACCCATAGGCCATGCCACCACAATCTTCTGCCCAAGCTCCTCAGGGCGGTCCTCGAGCTCCTAGAAACAGAAAGGACCCTGAGACCAGCACTCATGGCATTATCATTACTTAGGTTTAAATTTCTTTTTTTGATGTATTTTTATTTTCAATAAAAAGGACACTTTGATGTACACATGTGACACCCCACGTCCGTTAATGTCACTCACTAAGGGAATGCATTAAGTTTCGTGAAGCGCTATAGGTAAACAGACACAGAATAATTACAAGATAGGTATAAATAAGGCAGCAGCGGAAAATTTAAACTTTTATTTCAAACATAAGTCACAAAAACCATTATAATAAAAATACTTCTGCCTTGCACCATCAAAGTACATAAGTAAATAAAAAGCATCATTCCCCCAATAAAAAGAGTTAAGCCATAGTAGTGACAAGAACTTGAGCACTACTTCAGAAGTAGCTCCTAGCAAGATGACGTCTGATTCCTGGTTAAATCTGAGTGTTTCCACCCTGAGAACTTGGGGGCGGGGAAATGGAAGAAAGAAGGAGAAACAATAGGGCCAGACATAAAATCTGGTGAGTCTAGTTACTTCTATCCAGTAGACAATTAAAAGCAACATGATAGGCATATAAAGTGGATAAGAGAGATCACTACATAAATGGCAGGTGTGACAAGGTAAGCAAGTTAAGGTGTATATGCCTTACTAATGATTACTCTGCATTATTACTAGTTTAACTGAAATGAGATGATCCCTTCTACTATAAGCTGGTAGGCTTAGGTCATACGTCCAAATATACCCTAACCACTACCCTAATCAATCGGCTCCCTACCTTGTAGATATCCTGTGCTGGCCCCACAGTAGGAGGTATCACTTCCTAAAGTGGCAACCCAAAGCGTGCACAACTATATCTACTGGTGTCACAGTCGTCTTAGCTCTCTCTGCCTGGCCTATGCACGCATATGTCCCCAGTCGGTTTGCGCCGCCCACACCATCCGCCTCATTTGGATCTCTTACAATCAATCAATAAGTGTGCCCCTTCTACGCCTAGTATGGAGGTGTTTACTTGATACCAACTCCGGTTTACTAACTGAAATTGATCCCACATAATATGATACAAGCTCTCCCCCTTGTCTTGTATCCCCTACCAGGTTTTCCACTGACAATGTATACCTTTAGGTGTCTTTAATTACATAGCCCTATACTGGTTATGCCTACCCTAAAGGGTGTCTTTAATTAGATAACTTTATTCCATTATCTACCGATTATGTATACAACTAGGTGTCTTTAATTACATAAACCTATTACATTATTTACTAGTTATGTATAACACTAGGTATCTTTAATTACATAACCTTATTGGGTTAAGTACGTGGGCCTATATATACATATTACCCACCCCCTCTAATTTACTTAACCCACCACTACCCATCCAATTTTACTTAACCCTAACTTAAGTCCATAGTCATATTAAATTAGGTTAAGTAGTCCATTTCATTACCATGTCCAATTATGGTTATAATGGGACAGACCTCCCACATTAGGCCTACAACGTGTGAATGATGGATATGCCAGTTGGTTCCGGGCAGTCTTATTCCACAGTTGGGCCTAACCTCGTGTCTTAGCCCGATTCGTATTTGCGTACTTAGACCTCCCACATTAGGTTCAACATTAGTGGCTGCTGGATATGCCGGTTGGTTCCGGGCAGACTTCCACCACTAATGTAACTGAACCGCGTATCATAAGTACAATTTACAATTCCTAATTGTAAATTACTAAACATTCCAAATTAATCCAACTCTACCTATGTCATTATAGGTAACTATTTCTATGTTTTTCCCCATTTGAATTACATGTCCCATTTCATATATCATTACATAATTCATGCCAATTATAATCCTTCTTCCCCGTTTCCTCTCTAACGTATTCGTACGAATTTTGACGGCATCTAGGCTATAAAGTAGCCTAGCTATAACAATAAAAAGGGAGTATGACAAGGGTGATATTTTCAACATGTCTTGGCATAAACATGAACATAAACTGGCATAACAAAGTGAATGGACAAGTGATTAACATCATAATAAAGTGGACATCAAGCTGGCAACTTGTGGCAATCACTATGATGTTTAATGAGATCTAGATTTAACATTAGGTGTCCAATTGCCTAGATCTAGCATAGTTAGGATGACATACCAACATGTTTAGATCAAAAGGTAGATTCACATGTCAAGTTTACAACATATATCAATGTATCACAATATGACAGGTGAAAGGTGATTAACATAAAGGTCTAGATCCAAGTAATGTCACAATTATCCAAATTAATGGATGTACTTCCATCATAACATGGTTACAAATCAAGATCCATATAAACATCACAATCGAATCACCATAATTATATTAGATCTAGGAAATCATATCTGTCATGACATAGGATAGAGTTTCATATTAACACAGAATCATACATTACAACATATCCAATTCACTGTCTATCAAAGCATACTTTTATTTATGTAAACCTAAAAGTAATCTAGAAACTCACAGCGTTAGGTTTAGAGAATTTAGGAAGAACGGATCTAGAATTTCTGAATTGGATTTGTAGAATATGTTGTTATAGAAATGGTTCAATTCGCACTCCAGCAGCATATGGACTCCATGGCTATCAATGAAGAGAATATGAGAAATATGACACATATATATAGCTGCCAGACCCCCTGAACCCGAGTGCCACCTCAGCCCTAGGGGCGTCGACACCCTGTGGGTGTGTCGACCCCTAGGTCGACACCCCTCTAGGGGGTCAACCCCTTAGAGCGGGAATTTTGCCGCTCAGAGGAATTTTTCGAATTTGAATCCTCTTGGTAGGATTTCGACTAATCTCTGACTCACCTCTGATTCTTGCGTATATATAAAATATTTCTATGCGTATATAAACTTAAAACTGTCATAACTTCTTCATGCGGTGTCCGTTTTACGCAAACCAAACGTCTATCTTTTCCAGAATTTCGAGACGGACGCAATGGTGCAATCCATTTCCTCTAATTCTGAGCATTAAATTAATTATTATTTAATTCATTCTCTTTAATGTCATTAAATATTCGAGGTGTGACATTCTCCCCTACTCAAGGGATTACGTCCCCGAAATCTCTAGGTTGAGAAGAGTGCATATCCTACCATCCATCATCCATCTACTCATTCACCAATCACTGGCATCCATTGTCCTTAAAGATTTCTAATTCTTATATGAATATATGCAAAGGTGTGTGTATATGTCCCAACACTAATGCGAAGATCAGGCGGTCTACTGATTCAGTTGGCCTCCTTAATGCAATGTATGTTAGTGCCATGAATCCAATATGTATGCAAATATACCTACTGTATCATATAAGTTCTATATGTGTGCACATCCATTCGCCCAAATGCGACATCCATATGCTAGTTTATCCATTTTCATCCATAAAAGAAAAGAAAATGCACACCCATCCATATGTAATATGAAAGTGATTGAGCCGATCTTAGTGCCTAATGTGTGTGTATATGCGTCCACAGGCAACCACTAGCAAATACTTGCGTCCACTTGCATCCATCAAACATAACATGAATCAAACACATGTTTACATTCACAGGATTCCTATCTAAAGGTCGAAAATATTATGGATAAAATATATTCCATTGACAGAAACAAGTACTGATAAAACTTAGGAAAGGAGTTAAGAACATACCCTCGAAAAGAAAAGGGTACGAAGCACGAATCTTGTCTTCTGTCTCCCAGGTCGCATCTTCTGGGTTATCTCCCCAATGAACCTTTAGCAACTTTATTTCCTTATTGCGTAGCTTCTTAACCTTTGGCCCAAGGATGCGGGTAGGGACTCTTCTGACTATCGCCCCCCGTTCCACTTCTACCTCTTCCAATATACTCGGCTCAACAACTTCCGCGGTGTCATGCAAGCACTTCCGCGGATGAGAAACATGGAAAATATCAAGAACACCAGATAGATTTTCAGGTAGCTGTACCTATAGGCCATTTGGCCAATCCTCTTGGTTATGGGAAATGGTCCTACAAACCTAGGTGCCAACTTCCCTACGGATCCGAAGCGAACCATATTCCTCAGAGGTGACACTTTGATAAAAACCAAGTCTCCTACTTCAAATTCGAGGCCAGTCCTTCTCTTGTCCGCATAGTATTTCTGCCTACCTTGAGCTGTCTTCATCCACCGTCGAATAAGGTCAATCTTTTATGATGTTTCTCTAAACATATCTGGTCCAAGTAATAGTCTTTCTGTAGATTCCCACCAACAAGTTAGTGATCTACAGAGTCGTCTGTACAATTCTTCGAAGGGTGCCATGCCGATGCTGGTCGGATAGCTATTGTTATAGGAAAACTCTACTAAAGGAAGATGCTCTTCCCAAGTCATTCCGAAGTCTAGGATACACAGCCTTAAAGGATGTTCTAGAATTCTATTCACCCTCTCCGTTTTCCCATCGGTCTGAAGATGATAAGCGGTGCTCAAACACAACTGTGTACTCGATGCTTCTTGCAAGCTCCTCCAATATTCGCTGGCAAAGATGGGGTCACGGTCGCTCACGATGCCGGAAGGAACTCCGTGGAGACGAACTATCTCACGAACATAAATTACTGCTAACCATGATGCCGTACTTTTACTATTAATTGGAATACAGTGAGCGCTCTAAGTGATTCTGTCCACTATCACCCAAATACCGGTATTACCTTTCTTCGATCTAGGCAAACCATCTTTGAAATCCATAGAGATGCTCTTCCATTTCCACTGTGGAACTTCCAACGGATGAAGTAATCCACAAGGATTCTTTGCTCAGCCTTGTCTTGCTGGCAAACTAAACATTGAGAAACAAATTCGGCCACGTCCTTCTTCATCCCAGCCCAAAAGAAACCCCTCTTCATATCTCTGTACATCTTGTCACCTCCTGGATGAATGGTCATCTTAGAATGGTGGGCTTCTTCTAGGACTGCCTTTATCAAGCTTCCTGTTTGAGGAACACAAAGCCTTCCATCTTGTTGCAACCACCCTTTTTCATTTATGGCATATCTACTGAGGTGACTAGAAGTCTCCCCTCTTCTGAGCTTATCCACGAAGTCTAGAATCTGTGGGTTACCTTGTTACGAAGCTCCTATCTGATCCACAAGAGTCGGTCGTATCTCCAAGGATGCAAATTAATCAGGAAAAACTTCGATGGAGGGTCTAAAATCAAAATCTGATATGAACTCCAAGTTCTTTCTTTCCACAAACTGAGGATTCAAGGCCACCCTCTGCCTACTCAGTGCGTCTGCCACCACATTACCCTTGCCGGGGGTATAAACAATCTCAAAATCATATGAAGCTAAGAACTCCATCCACTGTTGTTGCCTTAAGTTCAAATCCGTTTGTGAGAATAGATACTTGAGAGATTTATGATCGGTGTATAACTCGAACTTTTCTCCAAATAAATAATGATGCCTCGTCTTTAACGCAAATACTATGGCAGCTAGCTCCAAATCATGGGTGGGGTAGTTATTCTCATGAACTCTCAACTGTCTACCCCCATAACATATTACTTTCCCTTCTTGCATCAGAACCGCACCAAGCCCTGTACCACACGCATCAGTGTAAACAGTGAACTCTTTACTCCCATCGAGAAATGTCAGGACTGGGGCTGTTGTTAGAGCCCTTTTTAGTCGTTGGAAAGCAATGTTACAGTCTATATCCCACTAAAATGTCAAATTCTTCTTTGTCATCCTGGTGAGAGGGGCTGATATCTTCGCGAAGTCCTTAATGAGCTTCCTATAATAACCTACCAACCCAAGAAAGCTTCTCACCTCGGTTGCATTTTTAGGAACCTAACAATCTTGTACTACAACCACTTTGGCGGGATCTACAACTATCCCTTCTTTGGAGACTACATGCCCTAAGAATCTCACCTCCTTTCTCTAGAAATGGCATTTGGAGAACTTTTTTTTAGCTGATGGTCACGGAGAGTTTTCATAACTTCTCCAAAATGTTGGGCATGCTCTTCTTCACTCTTGGAGAAGATCAAAATATCATCAACGAAGACTACGAAAAATTTGTTTAGGAACTCCCGAAACACCCTACTCATAAAATCAACAAAATAGGCGGGTGCATGTGTCAACCCAAAAGGCATAACTAGCCATTCAAAGAAACCGTCTAGAGTTCTGAAAGCAGTCTTATCTATGCTGTCCTCAGTCACCCTCAGCTGATAGAACCCCGTAGCCAAGTTGAACTGAGAAAATACAGAGGCACCAACAAGTTGATTAAATAAATCATCAATCCTCGGAAGCAGGTGCCTATTGTTGTTGGTAAGCTTATTTAATTCCCTATAGTCAACACACAAATGAAGCGAACCATCTGCTTTAGTTGCGAATACTACTAGAGCACCCCACTCAGATATGCTTCGTCTGATAAACCCTTTTTCATGTAGCTCCCCTACTTGCTTACTCAGCTCCCTCCTTTCCCTTGGAGCCATGTGGCGTATTGGTAATGCAACTGGCTTTGCATTGTCACTAGATATATACGGATGTCAATTTCGCGCCTTGGAGGTAAACCCTGTACCTCATCAAAAACATCTGAATAATCTCGAACCACTGGAACAGATTACAAATCATCTATGGATGCATCTAGAGACTCTAGGAAGCTAAGCATAACAACCCTTGGGGGTCACAAGAAACTTCGAGGGTCTTCCCATGACAAGTTGGGAGTCTAACAACCCTCCTCTCACAATCCAGAATGGCCCCATACGTGTTAAGCCAATCCATTCCTAGAATCAACCCATAGCCCATAAACCCAAGCACATACGCGTCGCATTCAAACTCGACGCGTAATACAGATATTTTCAAACCCCGACAAATCATCGATAAATGAGCCGAACCACCAATGGGGTTTGAAACAACTACAGGATCTACTACCATACTAGTAATTAAATGCAAATATTCAATCATAGAACTAGATATAAACGAGTGTGAAGCACCAGAATCAAAAAGTGTTCTAACTGGATAGTTTGAAAGAGAAACTAAACTTTCTACGGAAATTTTTCTACCTCTTTCAGGAGCACTGATCGTGAGAGCATGCACTTGCCCTCCAGAAGTCCCTACTCTTTGCCCTTGTGCCTGCAATCTCTGTTTCTTCGGGCACTCTTTAGAGAAGTGTCCGATCTCTCCCTAATTAAATCAACTGGCCTTTATTATCTTACAATCTTTGATCAGGTGGCCCTTCTTTCCACAATTGTGACATCTTCTCTTATCCTTGCCTTTATCATCCTTCCCTCTTTTCTTCTGCTGTTGCTGCCCTTTTCTTGGGCCATACCTGCTTATTCTGCGATGTCCCCTCAGCTTTTGTTTCCTTCTTCTCTCCCTGTCCTCCACATGCATTAGGGCCATATCAACAAACTTTTCAAAGGTTGCCCCCAATAGAAGATGGGACATAGCTAAACCATGCAGAGGTTCATTCAGCCCCTTAGCACATCATAAAGCCTTTTTGTGCGGTGTGTCTATCAACTCCAGCCCTAACCTTGCCAGCTGGTTGAACTTGTTCACATACTCCTTCACCGTCAAATTTCCTTGTTTGAATGTTAAGAGCCTCTCCATATGTATGCTTCTCTCTGCTTGGGAAAGAAATTTCATTTCAAACCTCTGTCTAAAGTCTTCCCAAGTTTCTATCGGACGTCCAGCTTGGGTAACTTCCCACCAAAATGAGGCTTCGTCCTTTAACAACCAAGCAGCTAACTGAATTTTCCTTCAGTCCTCCACTTCTAAGATTACGAATAAGTCCTCTGTCCCTTAAGCCAATTCCTAGCTTCTACAAATATCTCGTTCCCATGGAATGGCCTTCCTCCCATAGCCCGGAAGTCTTTGCAGATCTTAGCAAAGTTGTCAGCTTTTGGAGGGGAGGAGGAGGAATGATTGGTGCAACTGGGGGAGGAACGTCTCTTTGGCCTTCGGCCGGAATTGTGGCCTCAAAATACCTCCGGAACCATCCGAGTATTGTGACGCCCTCTGGGAGATTAGGAATGTTTTGTTCCCCAGACATGCTAAAAAAAAGGAAAAGGAAGAAATTTAGATAAAGGACCGAAGGATACGACATATGGATTTTTGGGGAATGTTTTTCAAAATAGACTTTTCTTTTTGAAAATGCTTTCCTTTTAAACCTTTTTGAAAATAATTTTTAAAAACTCTTATCTAATCTGGTAACCTTCAGCTTTGATACCAAGTGTGACACCCCACGTCCGTTAGTGTCACTCACTAAGGGAATGCATAAAGTTTCGTGAAGCGCTATAGGTAAACAGACACAGAATAACTACAAGGCAAATATAAATAAGGTAGCAGCGGAAAATTTAAACTTTTATTTCAAACATAAGCCATTAAAACCATTACAATAAAAATACTTCTATCATGCACCATTAGAGTACATAAGTAAATAAAAAGCATCATTCCCCCAATAAAAAGAGTTAAGCCATAGTAGAGGCAAGAACTTGAGCCATAATTCAGAAGTAGATCCTATTAAGATGATATATGATTCATGATTAAGTCTGAGTGTTTCCTCCCTTAGAACCTGAGGGGGGTGGAGGGAACAGAAGAAAGAAGGAGAAACAACAGGGTCAGACATAAAGTCTGGCAAGTATAGTTACTTTTAGCCCGTAGATAATTAAAAGCAACATGATCGGCATATAAAGTGGATAAGAGAGATCACTACAAAAATGGCAGGTGTGACAAGGTAAGCAAGTTAAGGTGTATGTGCCTCACAAATGATTACTCTACATTATTGCTAGTATAACTGAAATGAGATGATCCCTTCCACTATAAGCTGGTAGGCTTAGGTCATACGTCCAAATATACCCTAACCACTACCCTAATCGATCGGCTCCCTACCTTGTAGATATCCTGTGTTGGCCCCAAAGTAGGAGATATCACTTCCTAAAGTGGTAACCCAAAGTGTGCACAACCATATCTACTGGTGTCATGGTTGTCTTAGCCCTCTCTGCCCAGCCCATGCACGCACATGTCCCCGGTCGGTTTGCGCCGCCCACACCACCTGCCTCGTTTGGATCTCTTACAATCAATTAGTAAGCAGACCCCTTCTCCATCCTAGTACGGAGGTCTTTACTTGATACCAACTCCGATTTACTGAATAAAATGGGTCCTAAAATATGATACAAGCTCTTCCCCTTGCCTTGTATCCCCCACTAGGTTTTCCACTGACTATGTATACCCTTAGGTGTCTTTAATTACATAGCCCTATTGTAACACCCCACCTCCATTAAGGTCACTCACAAAGGGAATTCCTTAACTTCAGTGGGGGCGTTTTTGGTAAACAGACACATAATATCACAAGACAAATATAAAAAAAATTTGCAGCGGAAAATAAACAACTTTATTAAATCACCAAAATATTTGGTTACATAATACCATGAGTCATAAAACCCTTACAACAAAGCACTTCTGTCTTATATTATCAGAGTACATAGGTATTTAAAAGAAAACATCATTCCCCATATTAAAGAGCAAGCTATATTAGAGACAGAGACTCGAGCCATACTTCAGAAGTAGCTCCCAGAAGATGATATCCAAATCCTGACTAAACCTGTGTGTTTCCTCCCTGAGAACCTGGGGGGGAAACAAAAGAAAAGAGGCGAAACAAACTAGGTCAGACATACGTCTGGTGAGTCCAGTAACTTTTAGCCAGTAAATAAATAATGTTAAACATGACAGGCATACAAAGTGGATAAGATGATCACGGTACAGATGACAGGTATGATAGGAAAAATAAGGTAAAGGTGTATGCATGATTCACTACTAACTACACTGCACTATTACTAGTCAAATCAAGGTGGGATGATCCCTTCTGCTAATGATAACGATGGTGGTAGTTTCGTGTATTCCTAGTTGCTGCCATAGGTGCCGCCTGCTCCTATCTCAACTAGTCGTACCCACTACCCTCCTACTATAAATTGGTAGACTTAGGCATACGTCCGGGTATACCCTAACCACTACCCTAATCGATCGGCTCCCTACTCTGTAGATACCCTGTGCTGGTCCCACAACTAGGGGGTATCACTTCCCTAAAGTGGAAACCTAAGGTGTGCACAGTTATACCTACTGGTTTCACGGTCGTCTTGTCCCCCTCTGCCCGGCCCATGCACGCACATGTCCCCGGTCGGTTTGCGCCGCCCACACCATCCGTCTCGTTTTGGATCTCTTACAATCAATCAGTAAGCGTGCCCCTTCCCCGCCTAGTACGGAGTTCTTTACTTTGATACCCCTCCGGGTTACTGACTGAAATGGGTCCCATACAACATGATACAAGCTCTCCCCTATGTCTTGTATCCCCACTAGGTTTTCTACTGACTATGTATACTTTAAGGTGTCTTTAATTACATAGCCCTCAATCAGTTATGCGTACCTATAGGTGTCTTTAATACATAACCCCTATTCTACCTATCGGTTATGCGTACCTATAGGTGTCATACATAACTCTATCTATTCCCATTAGTTATGTGTACCCCTATGGGTGGCTTTAATACAGAAATTTACTATTTTGCCCTGGTTATGTATACCGTTAGGTGTCTTTAATTACATAACCCTTTTTATCTGGTTAAGTTTGTGGGCCTATATGTATTAATATTACCCACCTACCCTTTAGTTGTACTTAACCCTCCCACTGATTTAATCCTATTTATTTAACGGTTAAGTTTGTGGGCCTATATATATTAATATTACCCACCTACCCTTCAGTTGTACTTAACCCACCCACAATCCAATTCGTTTTGCTTAACCCTAACTTATTTCAACCATCATACAGTCATATGTATTGAGTTAGGTTAAGTAGCATTAATTTAATATTGAGACATCTAATCGTATTTCACATGCAACCCAAGGCACCCACTTAGTTCCATATGCCATCCAAGGCACCCACTTAACCCCTCATGTCCCACTACATGTTTATCTGGTTAAGTGTTTCTTAATTCATTAAGACCGTAACCTTATAAAGACCCCTCACATTAGACTGGCATTTGTGGAAGCTGGATTTGTCGGGCGGGTCCGGGCAGTCTTACACCACAAAAGAGCCTAACCTCGTGTCTTTACAACTATCATGCATTTAATTTATGCCTAAGACCTCCCACATTAGACTGGCATTTGTGGCAGCTGGATTTTCCGGGCGGGTCCGGGCAGTCTTACACCACAAAAGAGCCTAACCTCGTGTCTTAGACGATTAATTACTCCTAATTAATCATTCCCCAATTTAAATTACTTTCCCTATTCAAATTATCAATTAATTCCAAATTTAACTATGGCCATAATTGACTCAATTATGTCCATCCATTTATGGTATGTAAAATCATACCAATTTCTTCACAAAATTATTTTATGCCATTTAAGGCATTTATGCCAATTCTCAATATTAAATCTTCAGACTTTAATTGCTTAAACATTCCTCTTTTGATTAATTAAGTTAATTAATTAATCCTTTCCTTTTTATAGGTGTCAATACCTATCTTATTAACAATTTGAATTTCCTATCCGTAAACGTTCATATTCAAATTATACCATTTTTACCCAATTTTACCCATGTCATAATAGGTAATTATTTATATGTTTCCCTACAAGAATCATGTGTCCAATTTACATAATCACTAAGTAAATTATGCCTATTACGAATTCCCCTTTTTCCCCGCTTCTTAACTAGCGTAACCGTTTGCGTTTTTGGCGTCATCGAGGCTACAAAATAGTCTCGCCATAACAATAAAATAAAGGGAATGATAAGGTGATCGTTTTCAGTACAATTTTTGGCATAATCATGACAACTAAAGAAAATGACACGATAACTTCACATATAATTGTGATTCACCACATAATTAACAACTTGCACAGATTCATGATTTTGCAACATAACAACTTGCATAGGTTCATGATTCCCAACATAATTAACAACTTAGATAGGTTCACGATTCACAACATAACAACTTGCATGATTCATATCATAACCTCTTGCATAGGTGACTTACATAGGTTCATGATCCACAACATAACAACTAGCATAGGTCCATGAATTAACAACCTATCAACTTGCATAGGTAACTTACATAGGTTCATGATTCATAACATAACAACTTGCATAGATTCATGAATTAACAACACAACAACTTGCATAGGTAACTTGCATGGGTTCATAGTTTCTCAACATAATAATTTGCATAACTTCATGATTCACAACAATAATAAACTTCCATCATATCATGATTCACAATAATAATGAACTTGCATAACTTCATGATTCACAATAATAAGGAACTTGCATCATTTTATGATTCACAACAATAAACTTGCATAACTACAAACAACATATACCCAAATCATAGTCTACCACAATTCACTTTTATTTATTTAAACTTAAAAGTGACTAGAACTCACCGAATAAGGGGTCTTGAGTTCTAGGATCTGAACTCCGTAATCGATTAGCGTTCCCTTGTTGTAGACAATTTCGTTGTTGTAGTTTTAGGCTTGATTTGAATTGAATTGTTGTCTTTAATTTGCTTCTAGTTGGTGGCGGCTACTCTAGGGTTTGGAGTGACAACATGACGACCACTGATCTAATTTTGATTTTGATTCTAGGGTTTGAGTCTACACATGTTTATATAGAATTTCAATTTAATTATAGCTGTCGGATGACCCTAGAGTTAACCGCAACCATCAGTCCAGATTAGAACTATCCAGAAACCCTAATGACTCATTAACTAGTCAGAAATGACTCAGCATTGACTCACCGTTCGAACCAGAGCCTCAGAAATCTGTGCAGATTTTTACCTCGGCCTGGGCGCACCTGCCAAGTGCGCCAGTGCAATATTGCATGGGCGCACTTCCCAAGTGCGCCAGTGCAATTTTGTTCTGGCGTACTTCCCAAGTGCGAAAATGCATTTTGGCCCGTTTCTGGTTTTTCTGCCTAACTTCGTTCGTCCATATCTTCTTCATACGGGATCCATTTTACGCAAACTCGGACTCTATCTCAACTAGAATTCTTAGACGAACGCAATGGCGTAACCCGTTTTCCTTAATTCCCACATTTGAAATTAAGTATTCTATAATTTAGTTAATCTGATTATTCAAAAATTCGGGGTGTTACATTCTCCCCTCCTTAAAGGATTTCGTCCCCGAAATCTTCGAGTCAAGAAGAATGTGCATCCTACCATACAATCATCCATCTACTCAACCATCAAACACAGGCATCCATTGTCCTTAAAAGATTTCTAAAGCCGTATGAACATATGCAAAAATTGTGTGTATATGTTCCTTATCTAATGCAAAATCAGGCGGTCTACTGATTCAGTTGGCCTCCTCAATGCAAACCATGATAGTGCCATGCGTCCATTATGTATGCGAAAGAATCCTATCGATACATATTATTTCTACATGTGTGCTCAACCATTCATCAAAATGCAGCATCCATATGATAACACAACCATTGTTCATCCATTAACCTAAATATGCAAACACATTTATATGCAATATGAAAGTGATTTGAGCCGATCTAGTGCCTAATGTGTGTGTAAATGCATCCACGAGCAACCACTAGCAAACACTTGTATCCACTTGCAACCATCAAACATAACATGTCCCAAGCACATGTTTACATCCATGGATTCCCTATCTAAAGGTCAAAGATCCGGTTGATGGGATATAAATAAATGATATAACTAAAACAAAAGCTCTGTTCCCATTTGACATCGGTTAAGAGAATAATTCCCTAAGTCTTAACCCCGAAGACCGAAATCAACATCAGACTGACACCCAAAGAATTAACCCCATTAAACAATGTCAAAACTGGAGATCTACTTCATGCTTCGAGTAGAAACCCGTATCCTTTAGAAATATCCAGATACTTACAGACTACTAGTACAGATCAGATTACAGAATGATCCTCAAAAAGCTAAGCATAACAGACCCTTGCGGGTCACAAGAAATTTTGGGGGTCTTCCCATGACAAGTTAGAAACTTAACGACCCTCCTCTCAAAATCTAGAACGACCCTCTACATAGAAAGCTGGTCCATTTAGAACCAACCCATAGCCCATAAACTTGAGCACACAAACGTCACATTCAAATTTTTGATGCGTAACACAGATAATTTCAACCCCTTACAAATCACCAATAAATGAGCCGAACCACAAAAGGGGTTTGAAACAACTACGGGATCACAAACAAGACTAGTATTAAAGTGCAGAGTCAATTACAAAATCAAAATGCCAGAATCCAAAAGATTCTTAACTTCATAAGGAAATTAAACCTTTTACATAAATTTTTCCTATCTCTATCCTATCCATCTGCCACGAGAGCGTTCGCCTGCCCTCCAGAAGTCCCTTGCGATCCCTGCACCTTCAGGCATTCGTTGGAAAAGTGTCTGACCTCTCCACATTTAAAGCAATTGGACTTCCTCCTTTTACATTCTTTGACTAGGTGATCTTTTTTCCCACAATAGTGGCATTTACTCTTATCCTTTCCCTTGTCATCCTTCTTGCCTTTCTTCTGCTGTTGCTGTTGCTGTCATTTCTTGGGTCCTGCCTTCTCATTTTTCAGTGTCCCTTCTACTTTTTCCTCTTTCTTTGCTCCTTTGTCCTCTTCATGCATGAGGGCCATATCTGTAACACCCCGTATTTTTTTAATATAATTAAAAATAAAATATATAAAAATATGCTTATGATGGGTAAATAATGGTGATGCATAAGAATAATTAATTAATACATGGAAGAGAAGAAAAATTAGGTCGATAACGATGTATGTAACGGAAAAGATAGTAAAATAAGGATAACTAATTCACGAATCAGGAATTAGGTAAAATGGACATCACCATTGCGTTCCTCTCGGAAAAATACGCGAAATAGAGTCCGAGTTTTCGAAAATCGGAGTCCGTATGACCAAGATTTGGCCAAAACAAGATTTCAGCAGACTTTCTGGCAGACTGACCCAGGTCGACCATAGTGTCGACACTATAGTCGACCTGCCCCCCCCCCCCCCCCCAGGTCGACTATAGTGTCGACCCCCCCTCTGTACAGGTCAACCTGGTCGGCCTGGGTTGGTCCAGAACCCATTTTTGAGGTCCGGGACGAGTTTTGATGGTCCGGATGGGTTTTAGGGTTAATCCGATGGCTGAAATGAAGTGCTACACCTATAAAATAACACCTAGACCTAGCCTAACTCACACAAATTCATATGACACCTAAATGCTGCTGGAATCTCTCTTGAGCCATGGCCGCCGTCTCCAAATTAAAGCTTAAGCGTTCAAACCCAAATCAAATCAAAGATCAATGTTTCTACAACAAATTCAAGAGGATAGATCAATGACACTGCAACTTTCTACGACAAATTCACTCCCTAATTCATTAGCCGTTCTCTGTAAGTTCTAGTTATTTTCAGATTTAAATATTTAATTATAATATGGCGATGAAATAAAGTGAAATTGATGTAAGTTTAGCTATATTTGCGGAATGTGAATTAAGATTAAAATCATGTTTTGCGGTCAAATGAAAATAGTACGATGCTTATTATGTTTGGTTATGTTGTATAATATTATGCCAGTGATTTGATTCTATTATCATGTTGGATTGGGAATTATTGAGTACAATGTTTGTCATGTTGTATAATATGCCAGTGATTTGATTCTATTATCATGTTTAATTGGGAATTATTGATAAGTTTATTATGCAAGTTTATGTTGTAGATTCATGCGACAAATGGTCAAATCTACATGTTTATGTATAAGAAAAACCTATGCCACACTTATCATATATTTGTGATTGGCTTGTGAGTATGTTAATTTAATCTATGTTGCCAAGTAACGCATGTGTATGTTGATTTGCCTATGTTACAAATTAACATATGTATATTGATTAGTTCATATTGCTAATTCTCATGTATGTATGTTAATATGGCTTATGTTAAAAATACACATATATGTTGAATTAGCTTATAATTGCGAGTTCACACTTATGACACTATAATGTTCATAATGGTTATTTTGCAAGTTCACCCCTGTAATGTTCATGATGTCATTTTGCAAGTTCACCCCTGTAATGTTCATGATGTCATTTTGCAAGTTCACCCCTGTAATGTTCACATTAATTATGCCATCAATGTCAAAATTATACCTTTGTCATGTTTATGATTGTGTATTTGTGTACATTAAATTAGGCTAAGTTTTTAGCCTAAACTTTATGCTCAAAAATCATACGAACGTAAATTAGGCAAAGATAATTAGCCTAATATTAGACGGGGTAACGGTGGGTTAAAATGATTAATTATAGGAAAACTTGCCATAAATTGGTCATTTATCACATAAGTGATTTATGGCATAAAATGGTATTAATTATATACCTAATTTAATGAGATTGATTGGAAACAAATTGGGCATTAAATCTGAATTTGAACAATTTACATAATTAAAATGTAAATTAGAATTATGGCATAAAATGGTATTAATTATATACCTAATTTAATGAGATTGATTGGAAACAAATTGGGCAGTAATATGAATTTGAATAATTTACATAATTAATGTAAATTGGAAAATACAAATATGCTTAGCACGAGGTTGGATTGAGTTGTGATGTAAACCTGCCCGGACCCGCCCGGCTGTCCAGTAATCACAGCAATACCTATCCAATGCGGGAGGCTTAGCATTAGGCCCAATAAAGACCCGAGGTTAGACTGAGTTGTGGCGTAAGACTGCCCGGACCCGACCGGCACACCGGCAGCCACAACAATATCTGTATAATGTGAGAGGTTGGTGCCCTAATAAGACAACTAGAGCTGAGCTAGGGTTGGTAGGGTTAAGTTAACTAGAACACTTAACCAATTTCAACATGTTAACTAAATTGGCGGGTAGGGTTAGGATAATCTGGACACTTAACCAATTTAATATGTTGACTACGAGAGTAGGTAAGGTTAAGCAAATGTTTAACTATTATAACGTGATTAAACTGGACTAGAGAGTGAGGTTAAGTTAATGAGAATACTTAACTAATACAATGGGTTAATTAGACAAGTGGTTGCGGTTAAGTAGTAACACTTAACCAACATAACAGGACAAGCGGGTGGGCTAAGTTAACTTGAATAAGTTGATAACACTTAACCATTATAATACGACTAGTGGATGGGGTTAAGTTAACATGCACTTAACCAATCTGATGTGATGCGTGGTAGGGTTAAGTAACACACGGGGTTAAGTTAACAAGAAAATCCTTAACCAATGTAACCAGATAGACGAACGGGGTTAAGTTAATAAACCACACTTAACCAATCAAACATAATAAGCGAGAAAGGTTAAGTTAACTAAGGTAAACACTTAACCATGGTAAAATAACGAGTAGGAGGGTTAAGTACATATCAGGTTGGTGGGTAATATTAAAAAAAATAGGCCCACATACACTTAACCATTAAATACACATGCTTGAATCAGTAGCGGGGTTAAGTACACATCAGGGTTGGTGGGTAATATCAGAGAATATAGGCCCACAGACTTAACCATTAGAAAAACCTAGTAACGGGGACCCATTTCAGCAGTAACCAACATTAGGTATCAACGGAACCCTGAGCTAGGCAGGGTGGGGCACGATTACTGGGCTGATTATAAGAGGTCAAATTAGCGGCGGTTGGTGCAGTAGTGTAGGTTCTAATGGAGTGCGGGCATGCACACACTTCGGCGCATAAAATTTAGCCACTGGGCATTAGTAGGTATAAAGCTGTGCATCTTGATTGTGTCAGGGTTGCCACCATGGGACTTGATACACCCCATGGTGGGACCAACACAGGTATCTACAAGTAGGGGGCCGCGTGACACAAACGAGAACTAGGTCAAGTAGGGAGCCGATCGATAAGGTAGTAAGGGTGCATCGAATATATACATGGCCATTGGGGTGATCGAGGTGGAATCCTCATAATCGATGTACACCTGAAGGCTACCATAATTGCGGGGATTGGGATCACGTTGTAATTATTATATAACACGGGCTACTAGTTAGGACACTAGTAGGGGGTACGGATCCTTGTTACACAGGACACTAGTAGGAATACAGATCATTCAATGTAAGACACTTATGAGGATGCTAGTTAGGTGGTGCAGAGAAAATAAATATCGTTTTAATGGTAAAGCTTAGAAACCTTGCGATGTTATTCTTGATAGAAACCATGCGGTGGATACTTGATAGGAATTATAGGACGTTATACTTGTTTCATCGTGCCCGAAGTTTATCTTGTTATCTTAGTTTATCTTGCCTACCTTGTCATCATGCTTATGTTTACTTTCAGTTTATTCATGCCATGTTATCTTTATCTATTTTTATGCTGAAAGTCACTAGGACTTACTCAGTCTTTATGACTGACCCGTTTTGTTTCGCCTCTTTTTCTTCCGTTCCCCCCCCAGGTTCACAGGGTGGGAATACAGCTTAGTTCGGATCTTACCAAGCTCCAAGGCTCTTTCATGTATGGCTTGGATTTCTCTTGGCTATGGCTTGCTTTGCTTTATTGGGGAATACTGCAGTTTGGTTTTATGCTTCTTTGTTTTTGAGAAAGACAGATATTTTAACTGTGAAATTGGGTATTGGAAGTTGATGGGCTTTTCTTGTAAACATTTATATTTAATAAATGATTGAAGTACTTCCACTTTATTTTCCGTTGTTTTATATATGTCTGTCTTGTAATATTTCTGTTCCAGTACCCATAATACTCCATTGAAGTTAAAGCATTCCCTTTATGAGTGACCTTAACAGATGTGGGGTGTTACATTTGGTATCAGAGCAGAAGGTTACCAGACTGGGCAAAAGTTTTCAAGAACCTTCTGAAATTATTTTCAAAACATTTACAAAGAAGCAAATTTTCAAGAAAATTTTGTTTTAATTAAAAGGCATATTCCCCAAAGCCATATACACTATCTTTTGATTCTCTCTTGAAATCTCTTCTCTCTCTTTTCACCATAGTTTCATAGGCATCTGACACATGTCGGAGGGCAAAGGAGTGCCCAACCTCCGTCTGTAGCCGTGGTAGTCCCATCTGCGTCTAATCTTATTTCAAGTTGGGTAGAGTGCCGTGCGTTGGAGGTAGCTTCGAGAGAGTTGTTAACAAACTATACAAGGACAGTAAGAACAAGAAACTAGTTGTTATAGCTTAATCCACGAAGGAGGAAAAAGGTGAGAGGAAAGAGGCCAAAGTGAAAGAATAGTAAAACCCATGACAAGAGAGAGTATCTTTAGTGAGAAGGGACATGTAGTTAAGTATTATAGGACAAGGGCAAGGGACAAGATCGTCGAGAGGGCAATTGAATGCTCTCACCACTAGCGTACCTAAGAGGGTGGTAACATTTCTGTTAAAGGTTTAGCTTTTCTTTTCTATCATCCCACTAGAACTTTGTTTTTGTACATCGCATCCTTTTAATTCTGCTTCGAAAGTTGAGTCTCTGCACCTTAGTACTAGCATGGTAGAGAATCACCTTAGTAAGTACATTTGGCAACATGGTTGGCATTTATTTCCAAGAGATAGTTCTTCTATGTGGAATACCTGATAGTAAGTGGACGAGATCCAAGATTCACTAGTGAATTTTGGAGAGCTGGCATGAAACCATGAGTACACAGTTATGTTTGAGCCGAGTATACTAGGAGGAGAATAAGTGAAAGTGGAACGAGAGGCAAAAGTGAAATGGATTCCAACCCATATTTTGGAAACAAGAATTAAGAAGCTATGAAATTGTGTAGTTAAAGACGGTCAAAGCACAATGGAGTTAAGCTCAAGGAAATGCGACTTAGAAGATTGAAGACTAGATTCGCGCAACATATCTCTTTTTAAGAGTATATCCATGATCTCTCTTTTCCTATAGAGCTTACTCACATGCTATCTTTTGTGTATATCCTCTCGGTCCTATCCTCAATCTAATTTCTGTTGCAAACCCCATAGGGAGTATGACCCATCTGTTAGTAACACATGTTGGGGCTTGAGGGTGTTCGTTGGGTTGACTAAACTTTTTGGGTTTTATAGGATACGGGTTGGTCTTAGGAAGGGATTTCCTTGTGACCTAATAGGAGTCCATCATGCTTAGTTTCCTAGAATCATATATATTGATTGGGATGAGTAATTCTTTGGGTGTCAATCTGATGTTGATTTCGGTCTTCGGGGCTGATGCTTAGAGAGTTCTTCTCCTAATCAATATATATGTGGCATAGATTTCCAGTTTTGACATTGCCTAATGGGCACAAAGTTTTTACTTGCTTCTATCATTCGACTATACCTTTAGATAGGAACAATTGGGTGTAAACATGTGTTTGAGACATGTTATGATTGATGGTTGCAAGTGGCTGCAAGTGGTTGCTAGTGGTTGCTCGTGGATGCATTTACACACATTAGGCACTAGATCGGCTCAATCACCTTTCATATTGAATATGCACGAGTGTTTACACTTGTTTGTGGATGAAGTTGAATGTGTTATCATGTGGATGTTGCATATGGATGGATGTTTGTGCACACATATAGTGTTTATGTGACTAGGACTATTTGCATACATGTTGGACTCATGGCACTAAACATATTTTGCATTTGGAAGATCAATCAGGCCTGATCATTTGCATTAGACAAGGAACATATACACACACTTCTTGCATATGTTCATACAGCATTAGAAATCTCTTAAGGACAATGAATGCCTGTGATTGATGATTGAGTAGATGGATGATGAATGGTAGGACACATCCTTCTTAACTTGAAGATTTCGGCCCCGTATTTTTTTTAATATAATTAAAAATAAAATAAAATATATAAAAATATGCTTATGATGGGTAAATAATGGTGATGCATAAGAAGAATTAATTAATACATGGAAGAGAAGAAAAATTAGTTCGATAACGATGTATGTAACGGAAAAGATAGTAAAATAAGGATAAATAATTCAAGAATCAGGAATTAGGTAAAATGGACATCACCATTGCGTTCCTCTCGGAAAAATACGTGAAATAGAGTCCGAGTTTTCGAAAATCGGAGTCCGTATGACCAAGATATGGCCAAAACAAGATTTCAGCAGACTTTCTGGCAGACTGACCCAGGTCGACCATAGTGTCGACACTATAGTCGACCTGCCCCCCCCCCCCCCAGGTCGACTATAGTGTCGACCCCCCCTCTGTACAGGTCGACCTGGTCGGCCTGGGGTGGTCCAGAACCCATTTTTGAAGCCCGGCACGAGTTTTGATGGTCCGGATGGGTTTTAGGGTTAATCCGATGGCTGAAATGAAGTGCTACACCTATAAAATAACACCTAGACCTAGCCTAACTCACACAAATTCATATGACACCTAAATGCTGCTAGAATCTCTCTTGAGCCATGGCCGCCGTCTCCAAATTAAAGCTTAAGCGTTCAAACCCAAATCAAATCAAAGATCAATGTTTCTACAACAAATTCAAGAGGATAGATCAATGACACTGCAACTTTCTACGACAAATTCACTCCCTAATTCATTAGCCGTTCTCTGTAAGTTCTAGTTATTTTCAGATTTAAATATTTAATTATAATATGGCGATGAAATAAAGTGAAATTTATGTAAGTTTAGCTATATTTGCGGAATGTGAATTAAGATTAAAATCATGTTTTGCGGTCAAATGAAAATAGTACGATGCTTATTATGTTTGGTTATGTTGTATAATATTATGCCAGTGATTTGATTCTATTATCATGTTGGATTGGGAATTATTGAGTACAATGTTTGTCATGTTGTATAATATGCCAGTGATTTGATTCTATTATCATGTTTAATTGGGAATTATTGATAAGTTTATTATGCAAGTTTATGTTGTAGATTCATGCGA